>OU342952.1:5002500-7502500 GCA_910592335.1 Adalia bipunctata | reverse complement strand
ATAACAATACGCATGCATATAAATTATGGAAAGCGTTGTTTAAAAGAATTACAAAATAGTTTGGCCTTATCAGGATAAGTACTTCAATGTAAAAATTTCAGAGGGAGTGTATTTATATTATTCAATCTGGACTCATATTTTATAAGTGGATGAAATAATGATTTTGGTATTGAAATTATCCAATTAAAGTGCATCTCTTAATTTATTTTTTGATTAATGATCACATTTACAGTATCAATAGAATCTTTTATAAAATATATCGTAATCAGTATTATCAGTTCATGTATTTTCATTATATTTTATTATCCTGAGCATGGCTACCAAATTCAGGTAAGGAACTTTAATCATTCAAGTGCAATTATTGTAAGTTCATTGCAATTCTGGTAAATACATGAAATTGCATTGTTTACTTCACAATTCATTACGAACAACCATTCTTGGACCTTTTTTCAATTTTTTCTTGGTTTTCTTGCTTTTTTTCTCAACTTCCTCATATGTTTGTTCATTAGGTTTGATCTTCTTATATGGATTAACATAATTTGGATCTCGATCAATATGATTGAGCTCTTGGCTAACTAAATGAAGGAGTTTCATGGTGCTTTTATCAAGCAAATATCTCATTTGATTTGAGAAAGCTATGCCCCACTGCAGAAGGACATCCCAATTGTTATTAGTTTTCAAAACCACAATTGCAATGTCTGGATAACGAATAATTATTTCTGAGAATAATGCGGTATTTTCAAGAATGCTTGAAAGGGCCTCTCTTATTCTTTCATTTGAAGGGAAATCTGATACCCCTGGTATGAATGGAGAAGCTTCAATGGCAGCCCTATTTTCTTGAATGTTGCTGAATACTTTTTCAGCCATCATTTGGATCATTGAGTATTGTTTATCATAGTGTGAAATTTTCCTGAAAGACTTTATAGCTTCCAAATGACTTGCTCTTTGTCGTTTGAACAACTGTTTATCTAATATTCGATAGGAAAAACGATGGAGATTATAGATATATATATATATATAACTATATGGGATAAGGGTATTATCGATTCAATTAAGCAAACTCGTGTTACTCTTTTTTCTCAGCCAAGCTTTCGATAATACCCTTATCCCATATAGTTAATTGTACTACGATTCTGATTATTCTTCTATATATATATATATATATATAAACGAAGGTTTATTCCAGAAGGAAGTATCCCAGAAGGAAATTATAATATATCAAATATATTCTCGATTAATCAGATACATCGCGACAATTGATATAAATATCAACCATCGCCATGGATCCGACTCGAACTTGCCACATATCATGTTGTCCTGATGAGATCAGTAAAAAGATCGAAACCTAGGTCGGCATCTACCCACTTCGATGAGATTGGAACTTTCGTTAGTTTCTGGATGATGATATGTGGCAAGTTCGAGTCGGATCTATATATATATATATATATAGGATTCGAATTTCGCGCCCATTTTGGTAAAGTAACTTTATGAAAGGATACATAATTCTTCCGCCACTTGTGGCGAATCGAGCGTTTGTACAGTTGCATAAATTGGGATTAAAATAAAAACTATGATAATTTTCATACTGTAATTATTTAAAAATCGATTATTAAACCATTTATGGTCATAGACCAATCCAATGATCTGTCACGATCAGCTTTTTCAAAATGGCTGCTGGAAGAAACAAATAACAAACCGAGGATATTCAGTTACGAGGTACGTTTTTCAGGGAGGTTTCTGTTGGTTTCTCAATTTTCAACTTCAATGTCTTCAATTATGCCATGTAAAATAGTAGTTATAATAGAGAAACACTATTTCAGAAATCTTTGTTATTTGTTTCTTCCAGCAGCCATCTTGAAAAAAGGTGATCAGCTGTTTTGTTGGATTGGTCAATAGGTTAGAATTTTGTATTTGTGTCACCACTACAGACCAATCCAACGATCTGTCACGATCAGCTTTTTCAAAATGGCTGCTGGAAGAAACAAATAACAAACCGAGGATATTCAGTTACGAGGTACGTTTTTCAGGGAGGTTTCTGTTGGTTTCTCAATTTTCAACTTCAATGTCTTCAATTATGCCATGTAAAATAGTAGTTATAATAGAGAAACACTATTTCAGAAATCTTTGTTATTTGTTTCTTCCAGCAGCCATCTTGAAAAAAGGTGATCAGCTGTTTTGTTGGATTGGTCTACATGATTTTCTTCTTCATGGATGGTAGAGCCAGAGTAGTGTTTTAGGATCAGTTATCAATTTTTTCTTTTTAATCCAAAACAAAAACAAATTATTTCCTGTAAGATTGAAGTTATAAGGATTCCAAACAAACATTTTGTAATATTCTGTTTTTTTATTTCGTAATTGGCAGTTGTTATGATACATTTTAATGTATAGAAAAAATTAAACTAGAAGTTTTTGAATATTCAAAAGGGAAGTTTTCGATTCAATTAAGATTCAATGCCTGCAAAAGAACTATTTACTATGTAGATACAAAGTAATCTCTCTGGTAGATATTTTATACAAATTGAAGAACAGCTGTTGTGACATTTGACAAAAGTCAAAATATTGAATTTTTGTCAAGCTAAAAATGGCTGGAACTGGTCCTAAACCTGCTGAAAATCCAATACAATTATTAACAGATCATGGAATACTGAAACCTCCTTATCTAAAAGATGCTTGGGGCTATCTTATTGGTGGTTTTCTAGGATTTGGTGCTTCTCTTTACGGCAACTATGCTACGAAAAGACCCCTTATGGGAGGTAAGACTAACCTATATTCTCGCAATAACAATCGTTTATGTAATACAATGTGTGCCAAAACAATTTTTTTTAGGTATTCATAGAACTGCAGCAATCACTGTATTCGCAGCATTACTAGGAAAATATGCAGATAATTTGAGGGATGATTATGCTGCAGAGAGAGATGCAGTGTTGCGTCACTATATAGAATTACATCCGGATGACTTCCCTCCGTTCGGTAAGATTCGATACTCTTTAACATTTGCCCTCAATGAATTTGCATTCTTTTACAGAAAGGAAAAAGTACGCTGAAGTATTGCAAGCCTGGGTACCTATTCGTTAAGGTAGTGCTTAGGAAATAAATAAAATCTTGTAATATAGTGTTCAAAAAGAATTAGTTCCTTCCAGTTGTTTCATTTCTCTGAGCTATTTTCCATTTCTTTGAAAACTAGAGAGCAACTCTGATATTGAGCATGAATTGCATCATAAGACATGTCGAATGTGATTTGCATGTCCACCGATATTTGAGATATTTGAAGAGGGAGTGTGTGAATCAAACAGCTTATATAAAAACAATAATTTATTGTCAGTTCACAAATTGACTATTGAATCTTACAATTTTGGCATTGATTCAAAACACTTAATATAAACCTACTTAACATTATCTGGAATATAATTATCCTTTCCGGGTATTCCAGAACCACCAGCGTCTCCTAACCATGGATATTTATTGGGGCATTCGAAGCAAGTTTCCAAATATCTTATGTCTGTGAAATTCATTTCTGGCGTTTTGAAGTTCAGTGCACATTTGTTCGATATATTGCAAGGCGGGGGTGGAATGTTTTCCTTCTTCTTTTGGCAATCCCACGACTCGAAGTTGTTGAGTTGGTTCAGAGTTTTAGGTTCTGTGATCCAAGTTAAGGCCTGAGTAACTGTCACGAAATAAACATCAGGTCTGAAAAAATTAAAAAAATTCATTAGCACCATACTTTTCACAAAACTACATGATTAGACCTTGAATAGAACCCTGAGGGATACCAAAAATGTATCGGGTCATTTTAAGGAGCAAATGTTTATACTAAATAATATACAGTAGAGACTCGATAATCCGGATCAATTAATGCTAGGGCTAATCCGGATCATTGAGGAATCCGGAATATCGCGTTTTGCAATTTAGTAGAGATGCATTTCAAAAAACGGTTCAAATAAATAAAGGCTTCAATCTCGAAATCACAAAACAAATATATTATTTGAAATAAGATATTTCACGTTGTTTTTCAACTGTGAGAGTAAGTGAATGCTCAACTATAGCTTATTCCTGTTTTTCTTTCAGGAGCAGAATATCAGTAATTCCAATATTACACTCTTCTGCCCATTGTAATCCCAATGTGAAATATGTGTTTTATTGACTTTACCGTTAAAAAATCAAGTTTAGACAAGTTAGAACTAATAATTACGTATGCAACGATCGCAAATTCGGTTTATTGAGTCTTGAGATCCGGATTATAAGGTACATAATACAATCTCGACGACAATCCGGACTAGTGAGATATCCGGACTATCGTTCTCCGGATTATCGAGTCTCTACTGTATCTTCAACTTACAAGGTTGTAGCCCAGTCTAAAAATTTATGGAGGCCATTTTCCAAATGTTTGATGGAAAACCAGTTGGTATGGAAGGGCATCATATATGGAGCCTTGTTCTGCTCATAATATCTACTGAAGTCCTCTTGTAACCACTCGAATACCTCTTCTGCATCACTATTGTGGAGTACGCATTGATCCAGATATGGACAGTGTCCTCCTTCGAAGTCTTTGACGTAATGTTCGTTAAGTGGTACTTCCCATACCCCTGGAAATTTTAGAATAAAAATCTGAGTAGTTTAAGAAGGATTAAATTCGTTGTTGAATACCTGGGAAAGATTTTGTTGGACATGTTCCTGATTTACACTCGTGTGGTATTTTGTAATCTAACGTATATGGCCAAACCGGTAAATCAGAAGGAGGTACACCTATGGAGCTGTCGAAGATATACCCAAAGTCCTCAATAACCTGCAATTGATTTGTTTGAACAGATTTTCTAACTATCATTCCTTCAGAAAAGATAAGGCATTAATCTAAATGTGGCACTTACCTTATATTGAGTGTTACGACCAGGTTTCAAATATGGCGCTCTCATACCTACTACTTCACTCTTGGACACGTTCGATAAATGTTTGAGAATTTCCCTCATTCCAACCATCTCACCAACCCACTCTTCGTACCCCTTATCTTGCAAACCTGATTGTAGTCTGGAAATAACGCAATAAATATTGATGTGAGGGCATTCTTAAGGATCGTATTTTACTTACGAAATAGTCTCTGTTGCCATTTCGTGCCCTTCACTAGCCAATTTTTGAATCATTTGGTAATTGCTGTACTCGTGAGATATGAAGAATGTTCCTTTAATGTCGCAACCGTTAGGATTTTGCCTCTTTTTATTGAATACTTTCTGGTAATGTTCGAAATTGTTCAAGTTTACAGCACCGTCGAAGGTCAATAAAATTATTTGTGGAATCTGGAAAATAGGACAAGTTGAACAGATTTAAGTCTTTTTGATTGTAGTGTACTAACGTCGTCAGCTTTCAAACCTCCCGGGATTTGCGTTCCGTCTTTTGAACAGTAACAGTAAGGAAGTTCGCATTCTGCAGGGTTGCATCTTACTGCTAGGTCGGTGGGAGGTTCTGTTATTGGGGCAGGTGCTGAAATATTTAATTCTCAGGAGGTGTTCAACGCTGCTGCAAGGGGAAATGTTGAAGGGAGGCCCCTTTTCGATTTGAGGTTTTATTGATGATACAATGCAAATTTCGGAATCTTGTACTTACTTGAAGCTATTGGTCCGCATCTAGCTTCGTTTTTAAATGTGCAGAACTTGCTTATATCATCGAAATACAGCCCTGAGGGACACCTATTCATGTAAGGGAATCCATCGACGCACTGCAATCAATCAATTAGAGATTAAATGTATACGTTTAAACATAGAAACCGTTATGCTGAGTGTTCACTTGTGACAATCCAGTGCTCGGAAGTAATCTCAAGCTGACTGGCAATTGGATGAGAGTCTGGGGCTCCTGAGAGCAACCTCAGGCATCAAATACTGAACAGTTGATGCTTACCTGGAAAAACCTCCTACAATTGCCTGGATCAGCGAAATTTCCATTTCCTACTTGTTGGGGGCACTCGAACTCCTTTCCATCGTCTTTGGTTTTTTTGTCTGTTTGGCAATGAACTATAACAAACGGTTTTCTATAAGAACAACTGTGTGACGGTTATCATATAATTTCAGAGGACGATGACCATCATATTGCCTTGATAATGAATATGGTCTTCATGAAGACCTCAAAAACAACGACCACAATCTTGAGGAAGGTTTAACCTTCTTCATGGGTTGGGCATATTCAGCCTTTAGATTAGATTAGATTAGAGGAGGGGCGGAAGATCATATGAACTCGCAAGCACCTTGGTCCTTGACCTAAAGATCTATTGTGCATCCCCGCGCTGTTTACCAGTCAGGCAATAGTGTCTCCATGAACTATATATATATTCAGCCTTAGTAAGAGTATATACCTATTGAGAGAAGAATGGGACAGTCCTGTATTAAAATATTGCTGGTTATTGCACAGTTCATGCATAAATTATCTGGAAAATTCTTGGGGCCCTCTGATGGGTGGATTTATCAGAAAAAGTGATGTAGGTTCCCAGTTATCAGAAATACCCTCACTATATCCGTGGCGATGGCACCGATATCAGGCAGAGATTAATGCGCAAAACCATGATGGACACATGGGAATTCCAGACAAAGTCGAAGAACTTTTTATAGACTTTGAAAACCTTGAAAAGAGTACCTAGAATTGTTATTGTGATCTGTAAGTTGTACAATATCGAGGTCGAAGTAGAAAGTGCATATCGAACATTTACAACTTTCGTCATCAATAAAATCTTCTCGAATTTGATAGGAAAAAGTCGACAATGCGGAATAAAACTTCCATAATTTCAAGACGACACGTATTTTCCGAATGTTTTTGAATTTTTGTCACCGGAATATATCACCTCAAGGTTCGACCGCCGTCATACCGGTTCCGTGAGATGCATATTTTAGAATGTTGGATTTTCAAAACAGGAACAACTATTTCGAATTCTGATTTAATACGTGACAGGAATGCTGATAGCAGTGATAGCATCAACAATTTGATCGGGATCCAATAGCTTAGAACTTATTTTTCTGCATTTTTTTCTACTGTAGGTATATGATCAAAACGATATGACCCCTACTGTTCAATTTTTTTGTTCCACCCCATATAGCATCAGCTATATAGGTCCAACTGTGACCGATAAATCTTATGATTCTGAATGACTGAAGTGGTAGTATTTTTTCTTTCATAGATATCATAGTTAGCATCCCAATTATTATTTTTATTAATAAAGTACATAACTTTGTTTATAGCTATAACATCATTAAAGGTTTTTCTAGTGTAATTTTGTACAATTTCTCTGGCTGTGAATACTATATGAACGAACAATATGATTAGGGAACAAAAAACTATGTAGAATCCCCATATGCTTTTTGAAAGATCATTTTTGTATTCACTATATTATGCATTTCTGATTTTTGAAAAACCAAAAAAAATTCATCATCATGAATGGATTGTATTTCTACCACAAATGTTACTGTTTTTACTTTCAGAGGTTCCCAAATGTGAGATGTTAATAAAGGATCAAAGTAAAAAATGCAATTCATTTATTAAATATAACCACTTAACATTTATTACTATTCATCAATCCACAAGATGCGTTTCTCAAACTTATTTCTGAATTGATTTCGATAGCTTACAATTGGTACTCGTATAAACTAGTTTGTAACATGAAAAAGCGCATCATAACTTTACTTTTTACATGTCAATTTCCTTATATGATATGAAGGATTATGTAAGTTTAACACTTGAAGATTTCTTCTAGTGAATGTATGTTGCAATAATAAATTTGAACAGGAATTTCACTTTCTTTTCCAACAGATTTTTTATTTTCTCTCGATTCCTCAACGATGTGCTTTATTTCTTAGAGTTCTTGGAATATGAGCGGATAAGTATCCAACCAGAAAGTGGCGCAAAGACGATATAATTCCAATTTCCATAAGATAACAAAATTATAGGAAACTTTCTAATTGGTTTCCAATAGGAATAACGTTTGCAGTAAATATCGCATAAAAATCACTCACCTATGGCTAAAAGATAATAACCTACACAAAAAAGTACATATTTGTTCTTTAAACTACAACCTTGCAGGACACCCATATTTTCCTGCGGTTGTTGAAGATGGTTCACTCACTATACACTTGGTACCGACATATAGCTAATCTCTTCTGGCAGCTCTACTGGGTGCACTTTCCTCAGATCAACGAATGGCCACCACGCTTTCTTTGCCTCCAATGGGTCAAGGTCGAGCGCTGGATGGTAATTTATTGGTTTTGTCTGAAGACATATGGGAGCACAATCAATTTTTAGCTCCATGTTTCTGCGATTACAGTAATGATGATTTCGTTGTTAATCAAGCACCAGATCGGGTTGAACCAGATAATTAATTGATTTTCAAAGGAGAAAATCTCATTATTTTTAGTTATTTTCCACTAGTTGGATATACATAATGCCTTCAGTATGAAGAGTTTTCAATCCAAGCCTTGTGATTGAATAAAATTCGTATACATTTTAATAAAAAAACTATTCAGGGTCCGTATTTCAAAACATTCACATTTAAATTAATTTTGTCCACGTTCGGAAATATTTGAATTTGGTCAGTGGTCTTGCGCTGTTCGAAGTACCGACCATACATAGACTAGGCAAGAAGACAGGAAAAGAATCGTTCTGTGGATTCAGGATTGTACCAAAAGACCAAAACAAACAATTTTGTCTGTTTGCATTTTTATTAATGATTTTGTCTTAGTGTATGTTTCCAATCTAATTAGTATGTAATTAGATGCACTGATGATGGAGTTGTAACCTTTTAAAATCAATCCCACCATGGCACTTTCTTTTCAATTCAACCAAACAGAAAAACTATGTAGAGCATGCTTGAAGGAGGGAATAGATTTTATTTTAATGCAAAATGATCTGAGAAAATTTTTCAGTACATGTACAGGAATTCTGGTAGGTGAATGAGTTCATAACTGATAAATTCTCTCTTTAACTTGTGGTATTTCAAGATTGAAGAGAACGATAAATTGCCCAGCACTCTCTGTTTAGAATGTCATTCAGAAATACTGAGGTATTATAACTTTCGAGAACTCTGTAAGAAGTCTGATATGATATTACACGAAAATTTCAAATTTGAATTCGATATAAATATACAGGATATCGTGGATGAATGCTTGTCGGAGGATATTGTTATTCTTAAAATACAAAGTGGGGATTTAGTTCAAGCACAAGATATACCTAATACTACAGATTATCTTTCAAATCCTACAGAGTTTCTCAACCAAACATTTATTGAATGCACAGAGCAAGAAATTCCTGACTCTAAAAACTTCACAGAACTAAAGAATGTATTACTCGATCACCAACATGACTTACCGAATATCGTTCATGAAAAAAAAGATAATATTGAGCAGAGAAGTCGTATTGATATCACACCTAAGAAGACACAGTTTTTACATATTTGTGAACTTTGTAAAGAAGGTAAACCTGAAGTCACTTTATAAAAAAATCTGAAATTACTTATTTGTGTAATATCGTTTTTAGGATTCATCTCACAAACTGACCTCAATATTCATAATATATCTCATCCTAAGGATGATGTCCCCTTTTGTTCTTTGTGCAAAAAAACCTGTAATGACTTGAAAGCTTTGAAAAGGCATGTGAAGACCCATTTGGAACAGAAAAAATTTTCATGTCGGTTCTGTAGCAAGACCTTTTCTGAGTCTGGAAATCTTACAAGACATGTCAGGAAACATGAGGGTCAGAAAAAACATTTTTGTTCTTCATGTGGAAAAGGCTTTTATGAAGCTGGAAGATTAAAAGAACATATGAGACTGCATTCTGGGGAAAAACCATTGCAATGTCATGTATGTTTGAAGTCATTTGCAACTAAGAATGGTCTAAAAAGCCATATGAAATCACATTCAGATGAAAGAAAGTATGTTTGCAGAATTTGTAATAAGAGTTTCAAACATTCCTTTGTTTTAAATCAACACTTGAGAGTACACAGTGGAGAAAAGCCACACAGCTGTAAAATTTGTGGTAAATCTTTCTCTCAAGTAAGTTGCTATTCAAATTTATAATCAAATGGGTGGTAAATTTTATGAGTATTTTGTATTTGGCAGAGTCACTACGTTACCATTCATATGAGACAACATACAGGTGAATTACCATATACCTGTAATGTTTGTTCTAAAGGATTTGCACATAGTCAGTACTTGGAAACTCATTCGCTTATCCATTCAGGATATAAACCTTACATTTGTGAAGTGAGTATATTCTTCATTTTTGCTTTTAGTCTGTTTTTCTAAATCACTTAGATATATGCATGCCTGCTTTATCCCTTTCAGTTCAAAGATTTGTTGAACGATTTTTTCCTTTTTTTGTCTATTAGGATGAAATTATTGAAAATCTGTGCTTTTGGTGATATAACAATTGCAGTTTTTAAGTTGACAATCGAACTTCCAAATATTGAACAATATGTGCGAATATGGGCTGTTTTTTCTTCGTGATGCTGTCACAAACTTTTTACAAAGGAAATTCGGCAGTTTCCTTTGTTTCAATCGTAGGAAATTTTCATCAAATGTTCTGCAACATCTCTAGTTTGGATTCAAGAATGCTTTTCATATGCACCTTTCAGCTAACCTGTATTCGTTGCTCATCAGTGTAATTTGCTCTATGAAATAATAACTCGACTAACCGCTTCAGTGACAACATTTCTTAGTCAATAGAGAGCATGAATTTCCTGTTGCATGAGATGCTGAGAGAAGGTCTCGTTTCATGTAAATATATGCACCAACATGCAGACTTTAGTGAACATGTTGCATTTAAACTTCAGATATGTGGAAAGTCGTTTGCTCGATCTGGGGATCTACATAAGCACAATCGGACCCATACAGGAGAAAAACCTTATACCTGTAATTTATGCCCAAAGAGTTATACAACCTCCAGTCATTTGAGTGTACACATGCGAATGCATAAGAACGAGAGGAATTACATTTGCAACCATTGCGGATCAGGATTTTTTCAGAAACGAACATTGAGAGTTCACTTACGGAAACATACAGGAGAAAGACCTTACAAATGTTCCCTGTGCAATAAAGCATTTTCTCAGTCAGGAGCACTGAGTACTCATAGAAAAAAACATAATATTCTTCCCGAGGAATCTGCACCAGAAGATCTGTTCATGTAAAAGCTTAAAACTCCCAGCATTCTAAGAATGTTTTTGTTTGTGTTATGATGCATTCTCAGTTTTCCTGGAGAATAAAGTGTCGGATTTTGTACATTTTTTATTAACTCACATGGCAATAAATACATTCATGTTGTGTTGAATAAATATTTTATCGTAACAATCTCCATAATGAATTTGGATTTATAGGAAATGAATTGTTTGCTCTTAAAATGGACGGATTTTCTTTGTTTTCATCTAATTTCTTATAGCTTTTCTAGATTTGCAGCTAAGTCTAAGGCAAGACTATTGAGGGTCCATTCTTCATCAATATGTTTCACCTCCGACTCAGGATAAAGTTTGTTCGTTAAAAGAGATAAATCAATGTCTCCAATGTTGCCAAAATTGCCATCTCCAATTTTCAAATTTTCTAGTTTATTGTCTTTATCTATTTCTCTGTATGTTGCCTTTTTAACTGAAACACTAAGGAATAAGGTGGTATTATATTATGATATATTAAGTAGGTATGGCTATTTACGTTGGAATGTTAACATCTTGTATGTTCGAAGAATCATATGGCAAATCGTCTATATCCGGAATGACAGGAATATCATCATCAGAGTCTTGCTTTTCATCTTGAAATCTTTTGCTGAAAATAAAAATGCAATTTTTTTCATTTGGATATGGTTGAAGCAGTTATAACTCACTCTAAAAAATTGGCTGATCTGGACCTGCAAAAAATGTTCATAGATTTACTATAATACATATTTGAAGGTTCTTATTGTTATTTTATAATTTTTTTTGAGAATTCTCATTGTTGAGGGATGAAAACTGAAATGTTTACGTTTTAGCTGATTTAGTCCCCTCATCTGCCCATCCACCCTTTCTTCTAGTCATTATAAAGGGTTCTGGATGTTCACCGCTAAGACTTTCTGTGGACATTCTGAGTGTTATCTCTTCTCTTTTCACTAAAAATATTCATATTGTTTTGTTCACAGATATACAAGAACTTATTCAGAAAGTATACCTGATAGTTCTAAGTCAGTATTGTGATCAAAACTCATTGATTTTTTGATTAGAATTTATTTTCGGACAGGGATGTTTTTTATAATTTTTTGTAGGAACTAAATTGATTACTTTAATAAGCAATGTTCAACAATCAGTTGATTATTCCAGGATACAAACAAACCAAGCTGGTATTCTTTCAATTGTTTTGTTATTTGTTGTCAGCGCCATCTATGAATATTATTTCGTCTTTGTCAGACCTCTATAGAAATTAAAAGGTGATGCTTACAAAGAATAAAGAAAGCTTAGGTATACTGTTTCCGGATTTGTGATGAAGTATCGATAATACGAGAGTTCGCCTATAGATGGAGCCACTAGGTCGATCAATCTCGATTCGGTGGTTCACCAAACATGTCACTTGAAAGCTTTTTCTCGATCTTTGAGCTAAACTATTGGAAAATAAGTGTAATTGAATAATTGTGCTTCGAATACAGGATAATCCAAAGGAAGACATGCTGTAGTTTTTGTTCCTAGGAAAGAGGGCGTTATAACTTTGTCCAAATATTTATAATAGTCGAATTTTTAGCTGAAACTGGTATTTAACCGAAGATTCTTTGAATGACCAGTGGGATGGGATCTTTTTTACTGATTCGGTCGAAATACCGAGCCCCCCCTACAGGGTATTAAAATATATAAAGCATCTGCAGGTGGTTGAGTTCCATTATCCCGTAATAATCCGCGACTCGAATAAAACACCCCATCCAATTTCTTATCGCAGACACAGAGGAAGAATGTGACCAGGCACTAATACAAGCTATAAGAGATCGCTTCCGAAATTTATGATTGCCTTTATTACCGGCAATGTAACGGAAAATGCGGCGATATAAACGTGTTGAATAAAGTATCCGCGGCATTTTGCATATTGACTCTCGGGATGGAAAGAATCGAAAATGGAACGGCTGCCGGACCCCGATAAGGACAAGTCGGGGCTCCGGAATCGATTAGACGTATATATATTTCGCCGGCTCCCAGAAAACCCCCGCCCGGTCCAATTTCCACTTTGCATACGGGATTTGTTCCGCTTTATTCGTTTCAACAATCTGCTGGATGCATCAAACCTATAACGAAATTTTTGCAGGATGTGTAGGGTTACTGGCGATGTCGATCAGGTTAGAGCAGGGCAGGAGCGGAACACCACGAAGCTGAAACATTCTGCTCCAAAACACTCCTGAGAATCGGCTTACATTCACGAATAAACAATGGATTAGCAGATATATACCCTTGTAGGCCAAGCAGAGGATAAAAAACACACAAAGACACACATAGCCAATATACTAACTTGAAGCCTATATTGATTTGTAGCCTAAGCTACCGTGAAGCCTATACTAACATATAGCTTAGTAAATACGTAAGTGTATAGCCTATACTAACTCGTGAAAGATGGTCATTGGTCGTAGTAATTACGTATTTATCGAAATGTTCAAGTATTTACATTGGGAATATAATGAATTTGATAAAAGATCATGTGAATTCAATAATTCCAAAGACATGGCGAATGTTGAAGAAGCTTTTTTCTCACTTAATACTGGAAATATTTCACGTTTATAAACATGGTTGGAAGATTCAGTTATGCTATTTTATTGTACTCAAATCAAGAATCGAGTGTTGAAATTTCACTGAAAAATAATAGACAGGAAAGTCCGTTACTTTGTGATCGTTCATCCGAAAAAAGAATAAAAGTACTCGAATAACCCGACAGAAAAACTTCTAAACAAACAGACGGTCCTATGGAATTCCCCACATTTCAAAATTCTCAAGAAATAAGCCTACCGTAGGAAAGACATTCAAATACCTTTTTGCCCAACTTGAAATACTCCAGTATGAAAATGTAGTAGTACTAAACGACTAAACCTGTGTCACAGTTAAACCTTAAAAGAACTAACTCCATAGTTACAAAAGAGTAAATAGAAATTAGCATTGGCTGCATCTCTGAGAATCATTTGACATTTATTGAGTACCAACCTGCGTCAGTTAAGTAAAGAAAAACTTAATAAACCTAAATCATGGCCAACTGGGGTACATTATAAAAGTGAATGGAGTATAGATGGTCTTGATTCGATGAAAAAGAAATAGCGGAAATCTATAATTTTCTACGGGATTTGCATATAAATGGGGATGCCGCAAGGGAATGCTGATCTGCTAAGTCCATCTAGCAGTGTTTCCATTTGTAATCCTGTCATTGAAAGCACCCAATATCTCTGATCGCGTGAAAACTGCGAAGATATGTAAATATAATGCAAAAAGTCCGAATTATAGATCGAATCCATCATTGTTAAAACGTGAAAACACACAATATGGGCTATTTTCCGGTAGGCGAGACCGTCCTTAATATATATTATGTCCCATAAAATTATATCAGCGCCGGAATATGTATATAAGTATCCTTTCTCGACGATAAAACTTACCCTTCATATGTTATAGATCACCTTCTTTTCTACAAGGATAGCCATAAAAATATTATATGCCTTTTTCGCCAGAATAATGTAAAATCACTTTGGTGTAAGAGCATATTTATTTCGGCTCTTTATATATTGCGGGGTACTTTCGCTTTTAAGGAAGGGCATACCATTTTTCTCGAAATATACAAGGTGATATACGATTTCATGAGATGTGGTATCAGGGCAAGCTACCCATTCGATTTTTACGAATATTCAACTGAAAAAAACACACATTATTCAAACTGATAACATGCTTTTGAGTGAGCATCAATCTGACACGGTACTTGATGGGGGTTATCCGATATTCCAAAATATATTTTTTCTCTCAGCCATTTTTCCGAATACGGCTCTGTTAAAAAGATATAGCTATTAAAAAAAAAAATTGGGCTGACTACGTCTCTGAAATAATCTTCTGGAATTGATGCAAAGTTCATATTTCTCGATAGAAATTGAGGTGATACATTTAGGAAATACTCAAGTACTAACCTTATTCGAATAAGAATGTTTAAACACGATAATTTCAACAAAAACAGTTAGTTTCATCGGATTATATCTGCAACTGAAAAGCCACATTTATCCCACCAAAATAAGTTCCTTTTTTGATTTTTCTGCCGATTAGTTTGTAAACACTAATAATTTGTTCATATTTTCATCGAAACTCCCAAACAATCTCATGAAGAAAGACTTTTCATTCAGATTTATTATTAAAAAACCTAATTTGAAACGATTATGTGAATGTTTGCCCAGAAATTTCAAGAAGATGTTGTCTGCTTGCTGATATTTTCATTGAGGTTAAGGACTTTTTACGAAACATAGTATAAATATCTATGAATTCTGCCGTTTTCATCATAAATCGACTTTGCCTCGAATTTCACTACGCATGAGTAGAGCGAATACCGTCGGATTGGTTATCTGGAGGCCAACTATAAACAATAACAAACCAGAGTCTCTGAACAAACTGTAAACATTATGTTAAGTTCTGAAATCTGAATATGTTCAGTGAATTATTGTTCTAATGTGATTATTATGTGAAATGAATCAATATAATTTTAACCTTGTCGAGTTTTTAAAATTCCAAGAGGGTATTGTTTAGATAGAAACATCGCCACAGATTATCAGGTATCGTATTATTTTTCATTAATTTCAACACAAACTAGTGTGGGTATCAGTTTTGCCTTTCTGGTATGCTGGTCCTGCGGACGTTTCAGCAGCTTCGTTCGTACTCTCTTCGATCGCTAATTCCGAATCTGACGCGGCAGCACCTCAAACGACATTTTAATGTCCTCCCCCCGTCTTTTAATAAGTCTCGGTGCGCGGCAAAATAAAATATTCATTCGCACAAAGCCAATTTGATCCCCGAATTTAAAGTTGAGCAATTATGCGTGCTCACAGCCAAGTCGGTTGCGACGACACAACAATCGCGGCTCACTATATAGATTTCCGTAACAATAACATGTGACAGTGACGTGATGGATCACTAGACAATATGGAAGGAGTACCCTTCGGGAGGATATCGATAAGGGCGTTATTTGACCGTCCGCAGGATGCCGCCGACTGCCACGTTGTCGCGCGCGAGGATTTATCGGTATATGTGACGGTGATGGATCTTGGCGAGCAGATATATGGAGTCTTTCATCCGTGGTGCATTTACATAAATATCCTCGGTTAATTTTTTAGTTAAACACCCAGAGATTGCTTTCGGCCATATTGCGAAAGAGCGCAGGATGGCAGCTTAGGAGTTTCCATGAAGCTTCTCGATCTACAGGGTGTTTGGAGGTACAAACGAAGAGGACTCACCTTTCACAGATACAAATTTAACTCCTGGATGACGCTGAAGAGCTAGATCCTAAGGCTGCATCTTCATTGGACTCGGATTACCCACAAGACGGCGACTCTGCAAGGATTTGTTGGAAAAGCGAACACATAGCAGGTGCCTACACTGGACACGGAAGACACAGCACCGTCGAACAAACAAACTAACATGGTAGCTTAGAATTTCGCAAAAATCGACAGAATATTCTAATTATTACAAATAGAGCTTACACCAATGGGTGATACTTATAATCAAAAGGGATTAATCAGACACTATTTGTGTTTCGAGCTTTTTGCTCTGGCTGGGCATGATCCAGACTCGAATGATTCTCACGCATCAAGCCAGCATGTTTAAGGTGAAAAATTCACAATATTGCTTGCTGATGAGGCAAAATGAGAGGTACGCCATCTTCATCCAGGTGACTTCGAAAGGGAATTGTTGGTCTGACTCTCCACTAGGTATCGCCATGATGTAGTTTCTGCTCATGACTACCGTTAGTGTTGTTTCAACCCACGTTCCAATCCTATTCCCTTCGAAGTTGAGTTATGTTGCTCTGTTGAGAACTAAACAGATCGACACCTAGGGCAGCATCTCTCTTTGATGAGATGGAACTTTCGTTAGACTCCCTGGATGGTGGTTCATGGCAATTTCGAGTCGGAGATATTTATATCAATTGACTGATTTATCGCTTTTGATTCTAATTAATGTTGTCAGATTCAACAGAAGTTGTATGAACTGACGGTTCGAAAATTGGTTCGAAGATAGATGCATAGAAATCCTGGTGTAACGACTTCTATCAAAAAATCGTGACCAAAAATGGCACTCTGTTCAAATCTAAGAAGGAGCAATATAAACAAGTTTGGCGCATCGGTAGGAGGGCCTTCGTAAAGTTTCTTTCCGTCCAGAGTCGAATCGAGGGGATTTCACACAATCGTTCAGTTTTAACTGAACTTGAATTCCATTTTTTTCAATAATTTATAGAACGTTCTTTTGAAATTTGGCAAACTGTCGTCATCATTCACGATTTCTAGAACTTTAGAAATCGTTGGGATTTCATTCCGGAAAAAAAAACCGTGGACAATTCTTCTGATAATGTTCATATCGAAATCGTCAACCGAATCGATTATTTTTAACGACTGGACTCTCCTCTTAGGTGGCGTCAATGCTTTATTCTCTTCATATTCTCTGACAATTCTGAATACAGCTGAATCACTCACCCCTGAAGATTTTGAAACAATTCTTACTAAGTCTCTTTTCGATAGATCAGGATGTTCTTACAATTCTTTTGGAAAAATGTTCAAAATTATCTCTTTCTCTTCAGCAGAGAAATGCGACCTTTTGGTCCTTTTTCGTGGTGGTCCCCACATATCACTCTCAGATGCAGTGTCCGTTTCCGAATTCGACATTGTTCTATAAACTCTATATACACTTTGTCAAAAGATTTTCCAACACAATACACTTTTCACAACAAAATCTATCAACACTTTGAACAGCTAGACCTTCACAGTAACTCTAGGTATTTTAACTGGTCTTGTCAATTGAAAACTTCGATATTTATGCAAATCAAGATGGCTTCAATCCATTAAGGGAAAGGACCCAAATCTGGTGTTTCCTGGAATTACCTTGTCGGAATCTTGAGCAGCCGACAAAGAGTTTCGTACAAAATAATATGAAATTATGGACCGAAACGAAATATATTTCGGATATTACAAGTAAATGACCATTATAAATTTGAACAGAGATCTTTTTCGAGACTTGTCAATTGAAAACTTCGATATTTATGCAAATCAAGATGACTTTCACTCATTAGGGAAAGGGACCCAAATCGGGTGTTTCCCGGAATTACTTTGTCGGAATCTTGCAAGATTCCGATCCAAATCTCTAAAACTCTGGTGTTTCCTGAAATTACCTTGCCCAATCTCGAGCATCCGAAAAAGAAATTATTTTGTAGATAATAATATAAAAACAAAACAAAATGAAAAATAGGGTACGTTGGATATAAAGTGTTTATGACAGTTGCAAATCCTAACAGAAATTTTGCACTAGAATTCCTGAGGAAAAAAGTTCTAATGTGGGAATTGCTGATTCAAATTATTGAATCATTTCTATCCAGTACCATTCACAGTCCGTTCCGAGTACGATCCTGGCAGCAGGGCCGGATTAACCCCAGGGCAAAAAGGGCAATTGCCCAGGGCGAATTCAGAATTGGGGGCGAATTCATTGAGTTACTAATTACATACGGAAATCGCTGAAATCGAGAAGGCGAAAAAATATATTGTGCCCCGGGCGCCAAGTGGTCTTAATCCGGCCCTGCCTGGCAGTCTCTTAGGGCGGTCGAAGAGAGCGTTGTTATCACCGTTTGACGAATAGGAGCTTTATTGTGCGCAAACCAGGCGATTCTGTTTGTTTACAAAGCTCCTTCTTATATTTGAACGGACTATAGAATGTAGTACACGGACTATAGAATGTAGTACGGGTCCTACTTCGGGAATAATCCGCAATATTTCGCGGTCGTAGCGCTACTACGGCAATGCAAAATAGCGCGACCCATTTCGGGACAAATGAAAAGTAGGACCCCAGCTCAAATTTTCGATCGACAAGGAAGTCTTAAACGAAATCTAATCAGTGTCAACACCAGGTAATCTATGCATCTATGTTCAAAGGCATTCAGAAGCGTATTGATTCTGATGTAGAATATTTTGTAATAAATAAACCTATTTTCGAATACAATTATTTGGTTTTATTTGCCCGTCTAGAAAAATGAGTAGAAACCCAAGTATTGTAGGCTGATTTTTCAAGTTGTGTGTACTGAAAAATTGAGAAATTTATTGTCTGCCTCCTTTAGCTCGGCACTTTCCCTTTTTCGATGCTGGAGAAACCGGTTAAGGGTGGCAACAGTGGGGAGATCCCTCTTGTATCGTGGCAGATTCCGCGTGGGGCTTCGCTTTCGCGCTGTCAAATTATGATTTATGCTTTGCTTTAAATTCAGCTCCGTGAGGACGTTTCTGTTGGCAATATATACGTCTTATTATTCGATTAGCCGATGCCTCCATCACCATCCATCCATCCGGCATTCAGCCGTCCATCGCTCAAAGGGTGAAGCATTTCGCATTGGTTCCCATGGAGGCCCCGACACACAGACGTCATCTAGCCCCAAACAACAAAACGCGGGCCTAATTACCAATTTGTTTCGATCCAAATGAACGTCAATGGGTTCGCATTTACGATCGGGATTCTATTTACGTTTTTTTCGGCGATCAATCATTGACAAAGTTTTTTTACGGTGGTTTTTCTATGTCCTGATGGCTCAGTCTGAATTCGAATGCGATCAGCTCAGATTGAGCTCTGGAGAAAAATCATCCATCCATTTATTCGATTCGAAATATCAAATTATTGAAAGAAAACCATTGACCAGTCTCCATAACTTTGACTATACTCTGTTCAAATGTAAGAAGGAGCAATAACAACATGTTTGGCGCAGCGGTAGGAGGGCCTTCGTAAAGTTTCTTTCCGTCCAGAGTCGAATCGAGGAGATTTCACACAATCGTTCAGTTTTAACTGAACTTGAATTCCATTTTCTCAATAATTTATAGAATGTTGTTCTTTTGAAATATGGCAAACTGTCGTCATCTTCACGATTTCTAGTACTCAGAAATCGTTGGGATTTCATTCCGTAAAAAAAACTGTGGAAAATTCTTCTGATAAGGTTCATATCGAAATCGTCAACCGAATCGATTATTTTTAACGACTGGGCTCTCCTCTTAGGTGGCGTCAATGTTTTATTCTCTTCATATTCTCTGAGAATTCTGAATACAGCTGAATCACTCACCCCTGAGGATTTTGAAACAATTCCTACTAAGTCTCTTTTCGACAAATCAGGATGTTTTTCCAATTCTTTTCGAGAAATATTCAAAATGATCTCTTTCTCTTCAGCAGAGAAATGCGACCTTTTGGACCTTTTTCGTGGTGGTCCCCACATATCACCCTCAGATGCAGTATCCGTTTCCGAATTCGACATTGTTCTATAAACACTATACACTTTGTCAAAAGATTTTCCAACACAATACACTTTTCACAACAAAATCTATAAACACTTTGAAGAGCTAGACCTTCACAGTAGCTCTAGGTATTTTAACTAGTCTTGTCAATTGAAAACTTCGAAATTTATGCAAATCAAGATTGGGAAAGGACCCAAATCTGGTGTTTCCCGGAATTACCTTGTAGGAATCTTGAGCAGCCGACAAAGAGTTTCGTACAAAATAATATAAAATTTTGGACCGAAACTAAATATAATTCGCATATTACAAGTAAATGACGATTATAAATTTGAACAGAGATCTTTTTCGAGTCTTGTCAATTGAAAACTTCGATATTCATGCGAATCAAGATGGCTTTTACCCATTAGGGAAAAGGACCCAAATTTGGTGTTTCCCGGAATTACTTTGTCGGAATCTTGCAAGATTCCGACCCAAAACTCTAAAACTCAGGTGTTTCCTGGAATTACCTTGCCGCAATCTGTAGCATCCGAAAAAGAAATTATTTAGTAGATAATAATATAAAAACAAAACAAAATAAAAAAATAGGGTACGTCGGATATAAAATGTTTATGACAGTTGCAAATCATAACAGAAATTTTGCACTAGAGTTTCTGAGGAAAAAAGCTTCAATGTGGGAATTGCTGACTCAAATTATTGAATCATTTCTATCCAGTACCATTCACAGTCCGTTCCGAGTACAATCCTGGCAGTCTCTTAGGGCGTTAAAAGGGAGCGTCGTTATGACCGTTTGACCAGTAGGAGCTTTATTGTGTGCAAACCAGACGATACTGTTTGTTTACAAAGCTCCTTCTCATATTTGAATAGACTTTTTAATAGTATCGAAGAAGACTGCGTTTCAGTTTGCCGGTGCGCCCCGAAAAAGTCAAGATGTTTGTGAACCGAAACCGATTAGTATTTGTGCAAACGAATAGAATTAAGGGGTTTCCATTCCTCCATGGCCGAAGGGACACTAAACACCAGTTAGTCCCGGTTATCAGCAGTCGGCATACGCTTTCCTAATATCCTTTGATCGAAATGATTTATGACCGGGCACGGATCTATCGGGAGGACGAATCCTTCCTTTCAACGTTCCGTTTCACACTTAGCTTGCGAATTATTCAAGTTCTGTACGTAAGCCATTTGTAGGATTTGATTGATGCCTAGGGTGGAGGCATTAGTGTAAACAGTCGGCGTTATATCTTTTCACGACACAAAATTGTAGTTATCAAGCTTGGGAGAACATTTTTCTGATTTATATATTCCACAATAGATCCTTTCTTGTATGTGTATCAATTTAAATTTCAAAAAACGGGTTGAAATTGTCTATTAATCAAATGAAAGTTTTATACGAAAACGAAATTGTTTCATTTCTTTCCATTTTGTTTATTTAATACATTTTAATGTTTAACTATTTTAATCAAGCTTTGTCTTCTCTAAGGATGTGTTTCTTTTTCTGTGTTTGAACCGTGAATCTTTAAAAGTTGTTGATTCTTTTTATATTTATTAATTTTATTCAATTTTTCAGCTTGAGAAACATCACATAGATAATTCATCTCTGTCCCCTTTGGACGTTATTCACCTTTTCTGTACATTGGGGAACGAGAACTTTATAATTTATTTATAGGTATTTAATTTCTAAGAATTGATATCGTTCAAACCACACAGAGCTGAAATATGGACTCATTTTCATCAATACTAGCCACAACACAAAATCTGATATTGGAGCTTGAAAATGAAATTAAAGAAATAAACGATTATTTACTTTTTTATTGAATTTGAAACCATACAGTGTTAAGGATTTTTGCTGTTAGGTGATGGATTACAGTTGTTTTTTTTTCACACTTTTTCATTTTGTTTGTACTTGTTTACTTGTAGCTTGTAACAAATGATTATGATAGCAATTATTATTGTTGCTTTAAACTTATCCTAAATATAGAAAAGAGAACTAGTAATAATTATTCCTTGTGATATTTTTTATATTTTTTATACATATTTATTTGGCGTTTGTGTTGATCCCTTGGACTAGTCAAATAATTGAACCCATTCCTGATTTTTGACCAGTAGAAACCTGCTAGAGAAACCCTCCTGCCTTCGATTCGAGCACAAAGTAACAAAGTTTCAATGCAGCTCCTATTATTCACTTAATGGACATGTCGATGAAGCTTGGTGATGGTGTATCAACAATAGTTCACTGATAAATGCATATACTATGTTTTGATGTTGAATTGAAGAGCAGTGCTTGCGGAGACAAAAGCTCGCTATCTAATGACGTCGTCACATGTTGATGGTTATAATAAGCAATTGCAGCGATAACCACACATATAGCCCCCATGACTATCGGGGGGTATAAATATATGCTTCTATTATGTGTCGGCTCTCTATTATCATAAATGTTGCCGGTCAGTGTCCAAACAATGCTGGAATGTCAGATAGGCAAACACAATTATCCATATTTGTAAAAATACTAATCGACCTACACCGAATGAGTTATTATTGCATGGAAAATCTCGGAAAATTAGGAATTTAAGCGATACGTTAAAATGCACCGCATGACTAATACAATGAAGGTTCGTTCGTTGACGTTTTGTTCGATTATTAGTTGTTATTTTAGCTCGATATTTCAAATGAGTATCGGCCATTTTATCGATAGAGTGACACTTTGATTGTTTTCACATTTTAAAAATTCAAAGGGTAGATACTTCGGAAAAAGGGGAATAATTTGTTGACCTGGTCAATGGTGGTGAACCTGATGATATTTCCGCTTCTACAGAATGAACAAGATTCATTATTCATAATAATAATTTCAACATGATTGAAACGAGTTGAGTGAAGTAATAAACATTTCAATATGTCATCATTTTCTATTGCTTTTTGCTAGTCAACCTTTTCCTTCAGATATTTTATTCAATGAGCAGATAAAAAAACTTTATCATTTTCTAAATATGCCATGCTTACGAATTTGTATAAATGGTAATTAGTCCTTTTCATATTAAGTTATTTGTGATGAAAACACACATCTTTCTATGCACTGGAATATTCATTTTCTTGCATGTTCTTCAGATTTGAAATTTTGGAGTATTCGAAATATTTCAACTCTCAATACTGAAACATTAAAACCGCTCGCACCAAATTATGGCATTATCTCAATGAGAGCTCACGATAGTGGGAAGGAAAAGTGCTCGGAAAACACTAAAAGTAATGGAAGATACCAGAGGGGTGAGCACCCTTCCAGTGGACCAAACCGTTCCACCTCTCAGGCGCAGAGAGGGTGCAATTAAGACTTATGGTTTCTGCGATGGACCACTTTACATCACTAACCTACTGACCATGATATTGTGCCATCCTGTATCTGGAGTAAATTCGATATTTTTACGGATTTATGAGGGATTTTTTTATGATTTACTCGAAGAAGGAAAATATGCAGAAAAACTAATGAAGAATTGTGATGGAATGGAATATTGGTAATGTGTGTGTTCTTATAAATTTGTATGGGAATCAACAGTTCCTTTCATTCTGCAATCTGCATGTACCATATTCGTGAATATTATTATATTTTTGTATCTCTCTTTCCAGTAAAGAATTTAACAATGTTTTTATGCATGTTTCAAAATTTCATTGTTGGAATGTAATGGACTCCTAGATATAAGCAGATATTACGAATTATTGATCTTTCTTTCCATTTTTTTTCGAAACTCTTATTGCTGTATAATCATCTTATTTACCCTTTTTGACGATTCATCAGTTCAATATCCATAATGAATTATGATTTTATTGATTATTTATTCCTATTCTTCTGTTTAGATTCCTATTGCATTCATTATTATTTTTATAGTATTTATGTTATCAGTGTTTTTATTGTATTAATTTTTATTAATTGTATTTATTTGTGTTTCAGGTTCCAGATGTTTGAGAATAATACCTATGCAAATATTCTTTATTCTTGGCAAGGTTGTTAATAGGGAAAATTTTTGAGTGCAATATGTCCCGTCTCATTCACCATTTTGTAGCCTATTTATTCTATTAATTATAATTAAACCATTATTGAGGCCCCTGATTCTTGGAGGTCATGAATGCATTGAAAGTATCAAATTCATAAAGGTAGAGTTAAAGATACACCAATTGAAAAAATATATTTAATTACAACAAAGAAAAAACTTTTAGGTATAATAATGGTAATATACCTACAACGTTAGTTCATCTAGAAATGATTTGACGGTTCAAATAGTCGTCAGAGTTGTTCTTTTTATATGTACTTGATAAATTATTTTTAAAACTTTCATAAACACTAGATATTTATTATCGAAGAGAAACATCTAAAATCAATTTATGTTAAATTCATCACTATCATTTGAAATAATTTCATATAGAAATTATATGAAGATAATAATAGTAAAAATAATAAGAGCTTAATTTTCAAACCACAACAAAAACCATTTGACCCTCATAAAGAGAACTAATATGACTTGAAAGTTAATAGAATTCGTTTGTATTTTGAAACAGCTAAGAAATTATATGAAAAATTCTTGTTATGTTCTATGTTTTAGTTGGTGGAACGTTGAGTTTTTTTAATTCGATTCTTTGCAGGTTTCTCAGATTTGTAACATTGGGTGAATCTTCAGTTGTTCGATGTGAGTTTTTTTGAAGCAATGGATGGCCCATTCCCAAAGCGATGAGAATAGTTCTCTTGATTTATTATCAACTGTTGATTTGACATGTAAGAGGTACATGTTTTTTATGGGTTTCTCATATAATCGGATCTGATACCTAGATAAATCCGCCCTGTGAAATTAATTCCTACTGAAAGTCTCAGTTTTGATAAGCACAAAGGCGAAATTATCCATCGGGGCTAAATGAGGAAAAACAAAAACTCTGTATCAGTTCGAGTGTTGAAATTGCTCATAAAATCCCGAAGGGGTATATCACCTGTGCAACGAGGGGTGGTGGAACGGAACATGGCGGGAGCAGGATTTCTGCATTAATCCCTTTTTTCACTAAAAAAAGTAGCCGGCAATCGCAGTGAGACAAAGAGGTCCAAGAGGTGTTTTTAGACGGAAAAAAACCGGGCCCGCACACCTCGCGCGTATTGATTCCTGCGACAGCTCGGTGACATTCTTTATCAATACGTCACAGCTCATATTTCAAGTTCTCTTGCATCCGCCCTCGGAGTTACAAAGAAACTAACTTCTTTCGGTAGCGCGGGGTGGGAGAGAGCTTTGATTGTTTCGGAGGGGAACCAATGGGAAGGCGGGGCGCAACTGCGCCAACCAATAGACGGAACTAAGGTTGCGACTGGATTGAGACCGCCTTTCGGCACTTGCAGAAGTTTTTCCAAATGTTTTTATTTATTACATTTGTATCCGTCGAGTGTACCGGTCGGCTCATCTGGAGTGTACCGCGTTGCGCGTTCATTGCACACTGCCCCGCCCGCGCCATCAGAGACAAACAAACAGTTCTAAGTTCACTGTTGCGACATATCTGGTTGTGCCTAGGTGATGGACTTTAGTTCCGAGTGAGTTCAGGTGATTCGCGTGTGATGCTTATGATGGACCATAGCGCCATGGACTCTGCCAGTGATCACAGTAGCCATGCGTCTTCAGCTTCTCCAGTGGTCGCTATCAAACCTTCGCCGTCGCCCCCACACAACAACAATAACCTCAACATGTCGAACAATCACAATCAGATTCACAGTCCGAGACAGGCGAGCCCTTTGGGGCCTCCGATGACTATGGGACATAATCTCAGTCCGCCTCCAGTTTCTTCCGCGAGTTTAGCCAGAGGCATGAGTCTCAGCCAGTTCCACGCTCCGGGACTGGGCCTCCTGAATTCCCTAGGAGCCGTTTTGCACAATCCCTTGGATCTCATGGCAGCTCACCACGGTCCTCCGAGGTCTTACAACAGTCCTCCGCCGATTTCGACCTCCGATCCTACAGCGAACGAATGTAAGCTCGTAGATTACAGAGGCCAGAAAGTGGCAGCTTTCATCATAGCCGGCGATACGATGCTATGTCTGCCTCAGGCGTTCGAATTGTTCCTCAAACACCTCGTCGGCGGTTTACACACTGTTTACACGAAACTGAAACGTTTGGACATTGTCCCCTTAGTTTGTAACGTTGAGCAAGTCAGGATCCTGAGGGGCCTTGGCGCTATACAGCCCGGAGTCAACAGATGCAAGCTGTTGTCATGCAAAGACTTCGACACGTTGTTCAAAGACTGCACCACAGCCAGGTACGTGTTTGAAAGTAGTAACCCTCTATTGTAGAGTATATTTGAAACATGTAGAATGCTCTTATTAAATCGTAAACTCAGACATCATGGAAATCAAAACAGCGGTCTCCTTCAAGGGTGGCGGCTCAAAGAGCCCTTTAATTTCCTCGTTTCGTCCCCTTGAATTCGGGAGGTTTACATCTGTAGAATTCCTTGAATAATAGAGTATCTACGATTGCAATTTCGTAACCCCCTTAGCTTAGGCATTCGCAGCAGACAATCGCTTATGATATATGCAGTCTATAAATACTAACTGGGGCATCAAACCCTCCGCTAGCATCCGATATAATTATAAAGGCAATAAAACAAGGGGAAACAAATGGAAAAGATCCCCTTCCGTACTTATCTGGGATCCACGTTGTGGAGGCTGTTGATTCAATATTAACATGCTGTTTCCGATGCTTGTGTCTGTTCTGGATAACGTTATTGGATATCGCGTCTCTGCTTAGAACAGGAATGGGTTTTTCTTTGGGTTTTGTTCTGGATAATGTCTGATCACCATCACATACCTTCATGTCGAAGGTAAGAATAGCCTCCTCACAATGGAGTTGAAGATTTGTTCCCACTTTGCTTCTAAAAGAGCATGGTAGAGTGTGGATAGGATGTCTGATGGGGCAAGAAAATTGAAGATTGTAGGAATCTTATCAAGTCACTTTGAAAGTTTCAGAACTATTAGAAACCTTTGTAGACTTCGTGATTCTTCCTCCGGTATTCTCGAGCCTATTCTCTGGAGTTTACTTCAGAATATCCATATACAAACGCAATATCTTCATTCCCCAGTGTTGAAAAAGTATGAATTTTCGATTCATAACCAAGTCTAGTGTCGAATTAATAAATGCAATAAGAAAATGTGCCTTATCAACCAGTGTTTTAATTTTAATTCGATGAAGTTCAAATTCATTCAAATGCTTTTGTTGAAAAGTAACAACCATTCAAAAATATGAATCTATAAGAGCTCACTAGTTATATAAAATGAAAAGAACAATCCTCAAAAAATATTTACAAAGACAACGTCAGTATGTATTAAATAGTTTAGTCAAAACTTCCACACTTATGTGTGAGATAAATTATGAAAATTCCAGATTAAAATATAGGAATTTAGTTTTTGGGAACTTTGAACTATCATCTGCCAAAAATTGTCATGGATTTTAGTTATTATCTGATGCTTTTCACAACAATGAAAACCCAGCCACTAAAGATTGATTATCAGTGAAAACATGAAGACACCAATGTATCTGCCATGTTCTGCTCTCAACAAGGATCAATACTCCATTGAAAATTCCTTTCAACATCCTTCATCAGCCAATGAAAGTGTCAGCAATAACTTGCAAGACACGCTGAAAACCCATACGTCAACTCGAAACGCATAAAATTTGAGCGCCGATCCAAAACCACCTACTGCATTGTTACCAACCATAAATTCTATCGCCAACAATGCGAACTCATTCGTCGAGCAAGGTTACCAACATTGTTAAATTAGACAGTTATTGGCCCGGGTGAAAATCGAAAAACGAGGCTCGTGCGAGCGGATCAACAGACATAAAAAGTCTGTTTCGCTGTCAATATACTGACCTCCTCTTTGTGCTCTGACGATAAATAACAATGTGATTTTCTCGAACACGCTGTAGGTATGGCCGATACCGAGGTCTTTTAATAGCTAGGCGTTACTACCGAGTGTATTTATTTAAGAATGATTTAGGTCTCGTGGATATATTCTTGGACTTGGTTATTGTTTTTCGATGGAGGTTCGTACAATGTTGGCACAACTTCTTCATAATATCGTTCTTCTAACCAAGCTAGTCCATAGAAAATTTAATTTTACGGTTGCCTCAAACTTGAAACTAGTTTTTCGTCATAGCAGACTTATGATCGAACTCTCCCATTTGTAGATATTTTTATGTAGTTCGTATTGATTGAATCTGCAACCGAAGCTTTCCGAATACAGGCTTCATAAGGCACGCCGAATTAAAAAAAACCAACTGCCTGCGGTCGTCTTCTTTCAAACATCCACCAGAAGGGACGAGATGGCGCCAAAATATCGATAAATTATGCCGGTTACTCTCGGAATTGTTAAAGGAATGATAAGTCCAACTGCGACCTGACAGAACCTATTAACGCTTGGGTTATAATAAAACCAGATACATCTCCAAGATCAAGATCTGGCGTCCCGGTGAGATTCAGCTTTCGGTCGCTACCGATCGGTCTAATACAAATATTAACACTATTGTGCTCGGATATATTGGGTATTATTCCGACGATTGGTTCCAACTGGGTCTTATTTGTATCATAAAGAAAAAATAACACGTCTGAAACGGTCATTAGTCATGTCCTAAGGAGGCATCTTTTATGCCGAGGTTCAGTGGCGTAGTAACGCCACCACGGGCCTGTGTTCAAGATATTTTCCGGGCCCCTACCCTCCCTATTAACGCTAGTCGTCCCAAGCGTCCGGGTCCCTTATAGGGGCCCGGGCCTGTGTTCTTCGAACACGCTGAACACTGGTCACTACGCCACTGCCGAGGTTGAAAACTAATTTGTGCGGTTAGGACGACCAATGGTTTTGATTTTATTTTAAACGAAATACAGATGAAGAAAAATCAACGAAATACAGCTGAAGGAAAATTATTTAAGTGTATACTCCATTCACAATTATAAAATCACAACTCTGGCCTTGGAAATTTGACACATTCCACTCTGTATCGAAGTTATGACGTTTTTCAAAATATTTTTATGTTCCAAGTCAACACTATGTTGCCCTTTCTACATTCTTCGCGTATTTCTCAGAATGTACCTATAATTTCATTTTGGAGAACACAACAGAAAATTGTGAACAATATTCTACATGTAAAGGAGTTTTAGGATTTATGATTGTAAAGATTTATCGATGTGCTTTGTTTTCATCATGATATTGTATGTGTTATGATTGTGAGGGTGCATAACATTTCTATTTCTAATATTTCTTTATTTCAAATAAATAACAGTTTTATTCATTCATCACAAAGAAAATAAACATAATAACGAATTTGTTTACAGAGAAACTAATAATTTCAATTCAATAGTAGTTGAGTTTTGGTTATTTTTGGTTATAAATTAATAAGCAAGAATGTCAATTCCTGAAAGCTTTATAGATATACATTTCATTTATTTGATCTTATGAACAAGGAGTAAAATATTCTGACTGTATAGTAATTTATTAGTTTAAAAAAAATTCATACATTATTACCACAGTAGGTTTGTACAAATAAAATGGAATAGGTCAAACATATGCTTCACATTTATCATTCACCTGTTCTAAAATAAGACACAAACTCCTGGAATATGGAAAAAACCGATGTATTCTGGTTCAATATAGCCTATTTATACTTTCGGCAAAGGATTGATAGGAATGAAAGCTCCAGTGACACATTTCAATCCATCGGAATCTGAATTCACCTACCGTTGAATGCAATATAGTCATATTTCTTCTTTTTTTTTAGCTTTTTCGACGTGTTTTTTTCTGAAGCGTGAAAACAATCAACAATAATCATTTAGAGACCGATGCTGGCCATCCAGAACCCATGTACTTACGAAAATGGTGCAATTTCATTCTGCAAGTTCTTTCCTCATTATTCCTCGAAAATCCTACCTGAACCATATTTTCCGGTCGCTTTCGTTAGAAGATCGTATAAGGAAGCCTTTTTTGTCCATTTACACATTCCAAATAAATTTTGAGAACCAAAAACGATACCGAAACTAACCAAACTTCTGGGGGACCAGAATTTCGTTTGAAATCTTTCTAAACGGCCAGATAGGTACCTAAAAAAACTTCGTTATCAAGTGTAAAAAGGTCGATTAGTACTTATTTTCGCTTTATTTATGCTTATAAATCGATTTTTGGTCGAATTCAAATTTGCCGTTCGTACTCACGCCAAAAGTCGTGAAAGGAAAAAATGACACTTGCACAAAATTTCTCATATCGAGGGGAAACTTCTTCTGGACGACGAAGAACGGAAAAATAGGCGATTTCCTATCGATATTTCGCCCCAAAATCGCCGATCGATTCGAACTAACAAAAAGTGGCATATCTTTGATACTTTTACTTTGATGTAAACAAAGGAACTGGCAACGTCGTTTTGTCATTAACGATATTTTATGTACGCGCACAGACTTTTCATCAGGTGCACCAACTCCTGAAAACGAAACCATGACCTCCTATTTGATTAAATAAAAGTGAATGGAGTATACATAGCACTTCCTGATACTTTGTCTCTGATTCTTCAAAACTACCTTCGGCATTTTCAGTTTCCAAGCGTGATGATTATATTGAGAGGAGAAGTTAGCATTGGCGACGTATCTGAGAACTATTTGACATTCACGAGTGCCAACCTGCGTAAGTTTGAAGTAAAAAACTTGATAAACCTAAATCTTGGCCAACCGGGATACTTTATAAATGTGAACACCTTTATGATTTCGATTTTATCCTCCAACTAGGCTCGCTTATCTGGGCGATTGCGTGGAGGACTCTTGATGTTTGAATATTTTATCTGTTTTCAGCAGGGGCAATCATATCCGACGTTATATTTTTGTCAGAATTTAAATGGGTTTTTGTAGCACTTACGAGGTTCGGCTTTTGTGGGATGAGATTAACTCTTTTCATCGTCCGTACATGTCCAGTTATTATGCCTTTCTTAGGTATTAACGTACCGCAAGGGGTGTACGTATGTTTTAAAATTAATTGCATACCTCTTAGTGGACGAGATTGCGTTCATTTATCCTTTATTCATGTAAGCGGGGATTTTTTTCAGGGACGCTGAACGCTTGTAACTTCTCAGCGTACGAGATCGTTTCTGGTTAATTAATTAATGATGAATGAGTCCAGAAAATTGTTCCATTACGCGGGGAAGATTACCATCGCATGGTATCACTGGATGAGAAATGGACCGCCTGACCTCTATATCCTGAAGACAACTCTTTTTGTTCGTAGGCTATATGGCTGTGAAATTCTCAGTGATTCCATGTAGTAGACGAGTTGTAATTTCACCAAATACAATTATTGATTGGAAGTGAAGGAAGAACTAACTCAAAAAGGGGACGCAAACAAAAATACGAACGATATCGTTCTGAATGGAGCCTTCCATCAATGAAGCCGATCCCCTCTGCCTCCAAATCCAGAATGAATGAAATCGGAACGCAAAGCAAACAGCAAAACAGTCGGCATCAGGAAATAGGAACGGAAACGTACGCATGCCGTCTGGTTTGCAGGACGGAGAGAGAAACCCGATTTTCATTCAGCAGAAAGAGAAACGGGGGTCCCCAAGGATCACCGCCAGACTGTTTGGCTGGAATTGACTACAACCTGTGGATTCGGGAGATAAATCTCCCGGTACAATGACTATTTCCTCGATTCGCATTTGTATGCCCCCGCTTCGCAGCCGCCGCTACCGCCAACTGTGGGAATTGTACCAGTTAAAGCCACTGCCGGTTAAATGCCTCTTTTCACGGCCATTGTTTCCACCCTGGCGCTTGGTTAATTCACGGTTGATTGCGAAAATAGCTTTCTCTCGTTTATTCAATCTGGATCTCTGCGCCCGAATCATTTGTACCGAATTCCAATCAAAACGTTTTGTGACTTTTGTTAACAGTTTTGGGTCTTTAGGAATGAGAATTTTCATACTTCTTTCACTGTGAAACTGAAACAAACTTTCGTATATTCGTAGCTTTGAATGTCATAAGGACTAAACGAGAATAAATTCGCTATCACAAAAACGCCTATATCTCTTGAACTCTTGAGAAAAAATCAAAATTTGATCATAGTTAGCTTTGTTATGAACAAAATGTCAAGCGAAGTGAAAACACAAGAATTTATAGTGAAACTTTTTCAAAATAATCAAAAATGGAGCTTCAAAAGAATCGCAAAAGAGGCTCGCGTTCGTCCGGAAACGGTATCAAGAGTTGTTAAGCGCTTCAACGAAGATCTTACAATTAACCGCAAGGAAGGAACCGGGAGGAAAAAGGGGTTTCATAGCCCAAATAAAGTGAAGAAAGCCATCAGCCTTTTTCAGAAGAATCCTAACCTTTCAGGACGGAAAGTGGCCCAAATAGTGGGTTGTTCGCAGTCAACCGTTCAGAAAATCAAGTCGAGTTGTGGGCTTAGATGCTTAGAACATACAAAGTGCAGAAAGTGCCAGACAGGAACGCTGTGAAGATTTAAGAAGCGAAATCAAGAGCAAAGAAATTAAAAAAAGATTTCTTGAAAAATTTTTCCTGTTGCGGGATGGACGACGAAACCTATGTCTTGGCTGATTTCTCGCAACTTCCTGGTCAGGAATTTTATACTGCAGATTCTCGTGGAAATGTTGACGAACAATTTCGCGTGAAGAAACAAGCAAAGTTTCCTAAAAAATTCCTGGTTTGGCAAGCAATTTGCACTTGTGGGAAAAGGAGCAAATTTTTCGTTGGCCAAGGCTCTGTTGACTCGAAGATATCCATCGAGGAATGCTTGAAGAAGCGACTTTTACCATTTTTACGTGAGCACGATGTGTCAACAATCTTTTGGCCAGATTGAGCTTCATGCCACTACAGCAAGGCCACCAAGGAATGGTACGAAGCTAATGAGGTGGTTTTTGTCGCGAAAGAGGCCAATCCACCAAATTGCCCAGAACTCAGGCCAATCGAAAGATATTGGGCCCTGGTGAAAAGAGAATTGAAGAAGACTAAGAAATCAAAGAAAACATTAGCGGAATTCAAGCAAAGTGGAAGACAGCATCCCAGAAAGTGACTGAGAACACTATAAGAAGCATGATGGGAAGAATTCCAGAAAAAATCCATGAATTTTGTAAAAAAATAGTTCTGGTTTTTTTATTGTAAAAACAGTTTTCATTAGAATTAGAAGATGATTCGAAAATGAGTTTGATTTTCGAAATCGGTCCAGTGGTTCAAAAGATATAAGCGTTTTTGTGATAGCGAATTTATTCTCGTTCAGTCCTATAGATACAGTTGTAGACGGCCAAATTGATTTTATTCCAAAAAGTTACTGTGCAGACTGTAGAATTGGTCTATTCGATAGTTTTTTGGTTGAAGAGACAAAAAGGCTGACAACCCTCATCAATCAAACGCAGTGTTCTCAGAACTTAATCCATTTTAATTACATACACTCTAAAATAGACGATCTCGATGTTCACTTCCTGGAAACGTCTTTTGACTGTGCTCAGGGAAATTGTACCGATAGTATTGATGTTAACTCGCAATCGGCAAGTGCTTCTCACCCAAATAGTTGAAAAATTTTCCTCTAATGGCGTAGAAGCACATAATCAAACATTTGGGTGTTTGACTGTCAATTCCAGTGGCAAAATCTCCAGGCCTCTACGTGCAACATTGAGGAAGCATTGAGACAGCTATAAAACACAAAGTTGCGACAAAACAGGAATACAAATTTTAAATTGGAAAGGAAGTTGAGAATTAATCGAAAGCCGTAAAATTATAGTTAATGAAGGCGAAATGGAAGAATGGCGATAATATCACTTATTTGGAAACCATGAAAACATGTCAACACTGCTGATTAATACAGCGTCGTTAGAATTGGAGGAAATAACTGCTGTAAGATGTTATCTTCTGGTAATAGCCATGAACAAACTCTTAAATGTCCCTTCGATTAACATAAGGCCCGTAACGGTTCCGTAGAGGAGCTGCGAGCTCAGTTTTGATCAAACACACGTCCAGTCCGCAGCTTATTAAAAACAAATTAGCAATACTGCTCAAGACGTCGGGAGAGGGTTGATTTCGAGGTAGCGTTCTTCATCATCTTTTCATTAACATAAACGGAAAGCATTAAAATTGTATTAAACGTGTGGCAGATGTTCCGGCCGCAGATTTGCGGCCCAACAAAACCAAAAAACCACGGGTAGCACGCATAGCAACCTCATTTTGTGAAACTGTGCTCGCTCTTTTAAAAAAACGAATCATTTTTCGTGTGCAATGAACCGAAACATATTCTACGGACCTATGAACCTTATGAAAAGGCTTTGTTGAGCTCGGTATGCCCGGCAATATAATCGGATACAGCATACAAAGAGATGCTACTGTATAACTGTCTGCATGGCCCGGGCGCAACCACCCTCCCTGGCATAAATATCTGTTTCCCTGTCTAACCCCAGTTATTATTTTAATCTCGCTGCAACGTATGTTGTATTTGCCTGCGATAATAACCTCCAGTATCATTTCTCATGAATTCGAGCACGCTTAGGTGGTCATTTAGGCTTTTTTCCTTCTTTTCCCGTGGGTAGCAGCGTAAAAATTCAACTGTGTTATTTCTTTTTGTCGCCTCCGGTGATCTCTGGATAAAGAAAACTTTAGAGTAACGAAAGCTGGCGGAATTCAGATGTTGGTTCAATACCAATAATGAATTTCATGAAGCAATATCTCAACTCTTCTTCTAAGGACTGAACGAGAATAAATTCGGTGTCACAAAAAACGCCTATATCTCTTGAACCAATTGAGAAAAAATCAAAATTTGATCATAGTTAGCTTTGTTATGATCGTCAGAAACATGTGGAACATTTACTTCATAGATATTCCAATTCTCTGTCGCAAAATGTCGAGTGAAGTGAAAACACGAGGATTTATAGTGAAACTTTTTCAAAATAATCAAAAATGGAGCTTCAAAAGAATCGCAGAAGAGGCTCGCGTTCGTCCGGAAACGGTATCAAGAGTTGTTAAGCGCTTCAACGAAGATCTTACAATTAACCGCACGGAAGGAACCGGGAGGAAAAAGGGGTTTCATAGCCCAAAAAAAGTGAGGAAAGCCATCAGCCTTTTTCAGAAGAATCCTAACCTTTCAGGATGGAAAGTGGCCCAAATAGTGGGTTGTTCGCAGTCAACCGTTCAGAAAATCGAGTCGAGTTGAGGGCTTAGAACATACAAAGTGCAGAAAGTGCAAGACAGGAACGCTGTGAAGAATCAAGAAGCGAAATCAAGAGCAAAGAAATTAAAAAAAGATTTCTTGAAAAATTTTTCCTGTTGCGTGATGGACGACGAAACCTATGTCTTGGCTGATTTCTCGCAACTTCCTGGTCAGGAATTTTATACTGCAGATTCTCGTGGAAATGTTGAAGAACAATTTCGCGTGAAGAAACAAGCAAAGTTTACTAAAAAATTCCTGGTTTGGCAAGCAATTTGCACTTGGGAAAAGGAGCAAAATTTTCGTTGGCCAAGGCTCTGTTGACTCGAAGATATACCTACATCGAGGAATGCTTTTACCATTTTTACGTGAGCACGATGTGTCAACAATCTTTTGGTCAGATTTAGCTTCATGCCACTACAGCAAGGCCACCAAGGAATGGTACGAAGCTAATGAGGTGGTTTTTGTCCCAAAAGAGGCCAATCCACCAAATTGCCCAGAACTCAGGCCAATCGACAGATGTTGGGCCCTGGTAAAAAGAGAATTGAAGAAGACTAAGAAATCAACGAAAACATTAGCGGAATTCAAGCAGAAGTGGAAGACAGCATCCCAGAAAGTGACTGAAGAACACTATAAGAAGCATGATGGGAAGAATTCCAGAAAAAATCCATGAATTTTGTAAAAAACAGTTTTGCTTTGTTTATTGTTAAAACAGTTTTTATTAGAATTAGAAGATTCGAAAAAGAGTTTGATTTTCGAAATCGGTCCAGTGGTTCAAAAGATATAAGCGTTTTTGTGATAGCGAATTTATTCTCGTTCAGTCCTTATCAAGAATTTGAAAACATTCTGGTTGTCTTTATCTTGATTCTGCTGCGAAAACACAAGTCCTAGATTGATGAAAGTTGGCAAGATGTGGGCTATATGGGCGTAGTTGATCTTTCCAGCTTGGCGTCATTGGTACTTTCTTTTTAGTGGCTAAAATTAAGGGATGAAACATTGTCAACGTTCTTGAATGAACTTCGAGGTAGAAAGCTTGTCCACAAGATTTCTGTACGACCAAAAGCTTTCGAGATGATCGTAAAGGGGTTTAAGGCGTCTTCCAAAGCAGATCTTGAGTAGGACCATCGTCTAGTCATTTTGCTGTGAATCTAGACCAATTTTTTTCTCTGAAACCAGAAAGCCTTGCAGGTGAATACTGAGCCAATAATTGCTTCTTCTATGATGTTAATCTGATTGTGCATCTATTCAAACAGTCTGCTGTAATGTGCAGTTGGCGCCATATATAATTCTTCGATTCTTCCAATGATCGAACACGCTTATTTGATGTCTTTCAGATGGAACTTTCCTCAGGTGTTGCTTGGAATAAATCACTAGCCTTATTATCGACTGGCAACATATATCGCCTTGACAGTCGGGGGAGAAAGAAAACAATCCTCTGTAATAATAGTATTGTGCGATGGCATCCATAAAAGGATAGGTGTTTTGTTCGAGACGTCTTTGTGTTGATCAAAAGTTAGTTCATTAGTGGAAATGTATATAATAATTCATCAGCGAGGCGCAGAGAACGAGTTCGTAATGGCTTGAAATAAGATATCAAGGCACGCAATGATACCTTAACGGCCTACTGCTATAAATTTGTCTGCGGTTATTCTGCGTTGTAGGAAGTGAACATTCGAACATCGCTGGCGACGGTTTCTAATTGGACGACGATGCCCCTTCAAGCCTCCAGGTTTCAGGTGGAAATAAAACGAATATCTCAGTCCACAGCTTCATCATCAGAGTTCTCGGGTTTCCTTAGCTCGATTTCGACCAAACAAGGGAATGGCTGGTCATTTATGTCGATTCTCTCTGAATATCCCTAGCTAGACTGCCTCACCAATCGGGAATCAAAGAGGACAAACCAGCGATCAAATTACTAGAAGAGAGGACAGAACTTAAAGATTGCAGCTCTTTCAACAAACTTACTGAGTGAAAGATTTAGTTTCCAAGCCAAAATCAGTGTCATCAATGTTGGATCTATCACTTAGGTACCTTCCTCAGTAGGCTCTGATTCTGTTGAAATGGTTCCACAGGTAGCTACTGAATGTCTTCGTTCTCCACGCTCAGTAGGAATGTTTTGGGTTTCCAAATTGTATGTATTGAAGGGTATATGGTCCAAAGTCCTGTTGATCGCAGAGGCAACTACTGTCAAACGAAAAAGCTCAAAGTTCGGACACGCAGTAACCAAATTAACTCCTGCGTACACCTTTTCAAGGGTGGAAATTCATGTTCCAATTGCAGGGTTCGTTCCAATTGCGCACATCTGCGCCTGGCGAAAACAGTTGAAAACGATTCGAGAGCCACATTTATCCGGTGTCAATCAAACAAAACGTTTGAGTTTCGTTGATTGAGGATCGCGTGCTGCCACCAGAATTGACCTTACGTGTGATTTGCATAAGGACTAGACTTGTTAGGCTTCGCTCTTGACATGCGAACGCAGTACACGCAACTTGCATAAAGTTAATGATGGCATCTGGTCCTCGCTGCCAAATTGTGCATCGTTTTTGATATCCGAATGTTCCACGGATCTTGGAATGGGATAAATACTGAATGATATACCGAAATAATAACGCCACCATATACATAGAAAGTTGAGAGGAAGCAATAATTGTTCTCAGATTCATCAACCGAAAAATCATCATATATTACAGATAATTGATAGAGATTGTTGATTCGTATTGAAGAAGAAAGTTATGTTGCTCAGTGATTGCATTGAATGACCAAAGAGAAAGAATTCTTCACCTTGATCATGACGTGCTTCAGTCCATTATTGTCGATGGTTCGAACAAGGTTTGGCAACTCTGTGAGTTTATATGGGTGGTTTTGACTACTGAATGCCTGTTATATAAGTTGCGCTTTGGAATTAATACACCATGTTTATTGATCTTGGAATTCACCAAGGATTCTGAAGAATGACTTCATTTCGAGTATTACACTTCATATGCAATCACGCAGAAGCTAAAATCCCTACAGCAAGGGTATAAACATATAGATTTAAACTGAGGAGAGCGACTGCAAAAAATGATATTCCACAGCTGATTTTGATTGGTCATTTACTTTCCTCAAAAATGATACTATTGAAGGCATTACCAGAGAAATCTGATATCAAAGAACTACTGGCAGTAAGGACAACGGGATATCTTCGGATTAATGGACTGTATAATATCATTTCCTGCACTGTTCACTAACATGAATAAGTTTATTTCAAGATCTACATATCGCGAACACAACAACAATTGGTTCGTGACAATTATCAAAGATGCCTGCATTTGCATAAATAATATTACCATCATACTATAAGGAACGTACCTACAAATAATAAAAGAAATTATATTACATTTGACGTTAACTCATGACAGTTCAATATCAAAATACTGCCTTCTATGGTTCAAAGTATAACTATAGAGAAAGAGGTCGATATCCGAAGGTTACTTTCTTTTAAATCCTTTCAATTTGCGTACGTGTCATGAAATTTTATCGTTCTAGTTCGTATTCACTTATAGTACGTTCCACTTGGCGCTCACAATGCTCACGCTCACGACCGCTGTTTTTCCCATTCCTCCTGCTTGCGATCGTTGCAATCGAACATCCAAGTGGAACGGGCTAGATTGTGTAAAAGCTTTGCACAAGCGCAATCCAGACAAATTTATGACATTGTCAATCGAAATAAATTTCAGGATTTTGATATTGAAGTTTTTCATTAATTAAAAACTCAGTTATGAAATCTTTTGGTGATTTTTCTGATAAACTCAAAATCGAATGTAACCTGAAATGTCTTACGATGCCGTTGTGGGATATTTGATGAGTCGCAACGATTCAGAAAGTACTTCGTCAAGTTCGGATGAAGAGTATAATGCAATTTTAGAAAATTTAGTATTTCTCTAACTTCTCTGAAAATAATAAAATAAATAACCCAACCTCTAAATCTGGATCTCGAATGCCAAATTATCATCCCCACTCCTCGAACGACCGCAAAGACCCACGTCTTCGGATGGGTCGTTGTGAGCTTGGCGTGAGCGAAAGTAATGACGTCATGAGTGACGTATTCGCCGCGTTCACAACGACCGTAGTCGCCATGTGGAACGGCTAAAGGAGCATTTTGATCGTTGTGAGCGCCAAGTGGAACGCACTATTAATGGCGTAATGGGATATGAAGTAGTGAATATTGCTGCCGTGGTATTCAGTGCCCTTTAAGCCCGTTCTGGCCGACAACAGCCTCGTCCGATGCTTGGATTTATCAATTAAGCGAATAGCAATGAAAGATGGGATTTGTGGTCATCCATACGGCTAATGTCAAATAGCTTTGGTTTTGCGGTCATCCAGAGGGCTGCCGGCTTATAACTGACCCTTCGTTACGGTCCTCGACTCTATTCCACATAGCCAAAAGGGGTATTTGCCGCATTTTCACCCAAACGCACAAGTGTGTTTGCAGTAGTTGCGAACAAGCCGCCCATGTTGGGTTTATGCAATTAATTGCATATTACTATACCTACAGCACAGTAAATAAAGCCGCGGTGTACAAATTGCATTGAAAGTACGGAACTGTATTGTAGTGGTTGCTTTTCAGTATACGTCGTACCTTCCATTATCGCCTTGTTTGAATAACGGTAATTAAATTTAAGTTCACTGCCGGACCAGCTAGGCCGAACATTTTGGTTTGCTGAATCAGAAAAGTTTCGAATGTTCAAATTATGTTTCGGCAGAATACGCATAGAAAAGACCAAAAAATAGACTGAAAATGAGGCGAGATAATGAAGAAACCTGCCATCTCTGTCCATAGAAAAGTACGTCCAACATGGCGGTCCGGAGAGTCTCTAACCTCTCGGAATCCATTCCTGTGAGATATTCAATACAGCATGGCCAGCTATAATCGAATACTTCGGGATTCCAATAAGTTATACTTCGGTATGGTAATGATATCGAGAAATTTCATATTCCGTACGCCATTTTCCACACTCGTCTGAAAAATCCGGATCGTCCCTCACGATTGGCCGGTTCCAAGGTATAATTTCCACCAAGACGTGTAATTTACAGCATCAAGATGCCGTGGGCGCTCTATACTGGTTTGTTCCGAATGGATTGCGATGCGAATATTGATTATTGATGCTACAAACTTAGCGATGTTGCTTCAGGTTTGATTAAATTACGTCAATATTCGAGCCTAATCGAGCCATGGTTGCCTACACTGGGGAGAAGCTGAGACAGTGTAGCCAACGTGATTGTTTATCGGTGCTACGGACAGCTTCTCTCTGGAAGAAATCGCATAGGGTAGTCTTGCATTCTCAGACTGATGGAAGATTCCTTTAGTTGACATTAACATATGGCAACTTTAATCAGTTCTTCTTCGCCTCGATAATCTGGAAAGAGAATAAGGGAAACCATAGAGGATATAGCCATACGGCACAGATGTCTTTATATAAGACATGGACAATGGCAACGTTGAATATAACTTCTATTAGGAACTTTTCTACTCATTCGAATCTTCAATATTAGCAGTTTTGCTGATCGAAAACACGAATATGTTGAGTGGTATGTGCTCGTAAACAGAACTTGAAAATGAAATATCGAAAAATTAAAAGCCGAATAATTCTTCATTTGTGAGGGATACAGGGTTGACTTTGGTATGGAAATGTAGGTTTTCGAGGTCGCTGAATTCAATAAAATTTGATCCAGAGTTCTAACTATAATAGTTTAGATTTTCACCTGTGAAATGGCATTTTTCGAAACTTTCAAACTGTCATAGCGTCCGTCCCTCTTACCTCTTAGATTTGTATTGCGCATTCACCAAAGAGCCTGGTGTTTCTGTTCGAAATCAACTAAAACGTTTTCGAATGCTGTAAATGGGTGTGAAATCGCCCAACAACTCGGGGCTTTCTTTCCCTATCAGTTCGGGTTGATGAATACCGCAAAATACGTTTGCGGATACTTTCGTTGAATTAAGGTTCTTCATGGTTCTAAAAGAGGGGTAATAAAAAAGTGTTAATAATTGCAAAAACATAAATGCAATCGTTAAAACTCCCAAAGTTTACCACGCTTAGTTAACAGGGCCAAATTGAAAGTCACCGGTGACGGTTTTTATCACAGTCGATTCGCAAGAGACACTCGAATACCAGCTGCATGTCTACATCTCCTCCCTCGCTCTCTTCATCTTGAGACTTTCATTTGTTCGACATCATGGCACACTTATCTATGTTATCGGATACGTCCATCGCCAGCAACGCAGAAATACGCCATACATATTTCAACGTATGAAGCGTCAAAAGTCTCTTATCGCTGTTAGATCTTACGAACTACTGGATTGGGCTTTATGGTATAAGAACGAATGAACAGGCTTGCATCTTTTTCAAAGCAATCGTGATGGTCTTGCATTTTTCAAGTTCCATCCAGAATGCAACAGAGATTTCCTGACTTCTGTCAGTGTGGAGTGTTTGACTTTAATTTTGTCTCTCTGAATGCATATACTTATGCCAGATGTCCGTATTTTTGAGATGGGAAATGTTTCCCTTCATCTCACCCGAATCTTTCAACTGCCACTATTTACAGAAGAGATTCTCGAAACTTCCATCAAGTTGAAATGACATTTCTTATGATGAACACGGAACATCCATTTCGCATAGAAATTGTTCCGAACATAGAGGATTATTTCTCGGTATGAAATACTGAAAATCGCGAAATAAATTTTCACTCCACTTCTCGCTTCACCCTATCAAAAGAACAAACACTGCAGAATAACCAATTTTCGCAGGGACAGTCTACCGAAGGGTTGTTCCGAAATCTACCCTGGACCGTCGTGGGGCGGAATACTATTAATTATAATTTAACAAGAAACGAATTGGAGAAGAAAATCCCGACCGAGCCCATTTGTTTTTGAGGATTTTAATTAATTAAAAATGAAACTTGTTGTCTCGCAACCGTACAAAACCTGACTTGTACAGACGATTTTAATACTTCCTTATTTATTGCTGCAGCCGAATAAGACGATTATTCAGTTTGTTGATCATCATTCTTTTTTTTTAATTACACCGTGTTAGTCTGTGGTTTTAAGCTTGTCAGATTTCGGTGCATAGAAGTGAACGAATGGTGGAATTGAATTGTAGGATTTGAATTGTTAAGGAAATTGATGGTTGCAAATTGAAAGAGAATTCGATTACGACAGGGCATTCTTGAGACCTGGTGGCCATAATTTTCTCAACTATAACATTGAAACTACTGTTATTTAAATTTAAATTTTCTCTATCTCAGATAGGAGGTGATCTGAATCGATGTTCTCTCATAGACGTAAAACATAGAAGTTTATAATCGAATCTCAGAACATTCGTACACAGAATATTATAAAAATTATGACATGATTGCACTAGTGGGATATATATTCGTAAATTTAATTGATGGTCCAATTGAAAAAGAATTCGACCAGTTTATTAGGTATTAAGAGCTGTAATTACATGAATTCAATGTGAATTATAGATTTCGTTCTTTTGTGAACGTATTATTACTCTGATCTCGTTTGGAAAATAAATGTTCTGAATCCTTGCATTACATCGAATATGAGAATTTTTCAACGTGGCCAATAGTATAGAAAAAAAATCGAACCGTTTTCTCGAAATGACAATATGAATGGTTGAACAAAATCTAAATGATATGTATACTGTAGTTCGTTCTGTGTTCCTTGATTCCGTGATTTATGCAGACTGCACAGAACGAACAATTTCCCACAGAGGACTATAATCCCTCTAATAACCCTACTTTTGTGAAAGATCTTTAATTCAAACTCTGCACACGCTTGAAATCTGTAATTACAGATGCAAAAACTGGGGTAAAAAACGCCAGTCACATCGCTAATGTATCGTTTTCGCTTTTTTGGGACCAGCTGCTTTGGTGCCCAACAAAATGGGCCTTATGCGAACTGGATATAGGGAAATCGGACCATTAGAGAGCGTTTTCGGTTAATGCTAGGGTAGTGAAACGGACTGAAAGATTGCTTTCGAAACTGGTTATTATTATTCATTGTATAATTTTCAATCGTTTGGGAATGGTTTGTCACTGATTTCTTCATAATTCAGCACGTCGAATGGACTTTTCGTGAGTCGAGCTCACGATACTTAATTTAAGGTTATGTTTGGACAATACCAGTGTTCCGCAACCTATGATTAAATGTTGTCAAGTATTCTTAAGTGCTTATATGATTCCAGTTTGATCTAACCGACAATTTTGCTTTTCAATGTTCACAGAATGAGAGTATAGTTCGGACCATAGATGAGGGGCGTGATGGCCGAGTTCCATTATCACGATCTGTCAAAGTCTGTTGCTCCTGCAACCAGCCTTCCGTGCGTTAACAGACTCTCGCGAGGTGTAAAATCCCCCATAGCCATTGAATCCAGTCGGCAAATCGAGCATCAGCAACGCAGCACTAATAAATAGAAAAGTGGAACATTAAATATGATTATTCGATGTGCACAAGCATGTGTGCACCCGAAGTATTCATGAGACTGTTTTTTTGTTCATTGAAATTTCATCGGGGCCTGCCCGTCGGTCTGTGTGTCCGACCGTTCGTTTTCTCGCATTTTGTCAGGCTTCATTTGCTGCGATTTTTTATACCTCAACGATCAAGGACCGAAGGCGTGTGGCGAATTGTCTTGTGTGAGGACACACTCGAAATGATTCTAATTTGTTTGAGGTTATCACACCTTACGCTCGTATGAAAGGGGCATTAGGTTTGATGGCCATTTGCAAGTGGTGTAGCTAACCGAGCGGCTAAACCGTCATATTTCTGCTCTTTCAGAGCCTGCTGAAATAATGAAGCAATGGTGGTGACCTGTCAATGTCGACACGCTCTACACGGAACGGATTTCGAAACTGTGAGAATCTATGCCCTTCTAATTCATTTCCTTGGACGGTTTCCGTACAGTTTGACTATGAAGGTTAAGTCAACGAAGCGAGATCATCCCTAGGGGAAATACGTACAAAATGACATATACCTATGTACAAAATGACAAAGTTTTTTTTTCATTGCGCCAAATTTTTAGAAGCAATGGCCAGTTTTCATCATTTGTTCATTTATATTGCATTCTTTTCAAACTTTACTTATTTGTCTTTGTATCCACTTAGCTTTTTTCATGTTGAATATACTTTTTGTTTTAATTCGATATATTCCTAGTTTTATAACGCTTTATGGACAAATTGACATATACAGTGAACGGACAAAATGCCATAGGTATTTCAGCTGAATTAACCGTATCTACCGGACAACACCAAGACCATTCATCCCAGGCTCCATCAGCAAATAAAGAGCCAGGACTTGTCTCAAAATATTCACATTTGTCTCAGAATATTCATCTGCGGCTACAAAAGCCAATGCATCTTAACCTACTCTTGCTGATCCTATGAGGATGTTCCGCCAATCCCTAAAGGACGATTCAAAAGTGGTCAAGGCAAACGTGAGCCGAAGACTCGATAAACGTACTTAGTTTCAACTTCTACACCTAATATGATTGCAATCGCATTCAAAAATGAGCCCATACCTTCTCCAAAGAAAAGGAGATAAGTCCCTAGGGCATTATTTAAAGAAGACAGTGAAGAAGAAAATGTTCCTAGCAACTTTCGAGATGATGAAGATGACTGTCCATCTGTCTATGGTGTTGATCTTTTTTCCCGATTTAGATCGGGAACAAACCAGTCTTCTCCAGGATTAGCCCTGGAAAAGATATGCATGCATTGGGTGCATTGGGTTCACGCATCTTGTGCTGATGTTTGTAAAAGAATAAAGCGTTTCATTAGAGAACTTTGTCAGCAGTAGTTTTGTAACTATAAGTAGAAAACTACAGTTTCCTGTTGCCGGTATGTCATTTTCTCCATAGCAAGCGGGCAAAATGAATTTCGTTAATCCCAATTTATCTAAGGATATTTCAGTTTTTGGTACTTTTATTTCATAAAGGTTGATTAGATTTTATAAAGAAAGGACCAAAGATCATAGGTGTTGAAGATGACATTGCTGTAATTCACTACTAACAAGTTATGCCTCTGAAATAAAACCCTATGTCATTTCGTACGTACTTCCCCTACGTTTTGAAAAACAGATCCAGGATCATTTTTTTCAATTGCTTTCCTGAACTAGAAAATGCGAATCTACCTACAAGATAGATGCCCTAATGAGAAATGGTTGCAAATTTCTGTGGTGGAATTTCCATGTGAGATTAAAGAATTGCACGATTTAGGGAAACTCACATCATGAATATGTCGGTCGAATCGACGAAATGAAAATGTTTCAGCCATTTTGAATAATAATCTTAGGATCATAGAACTGATAAGAATATTACTATGGTTCCATGTGAAAAAGTTAATGAGGCAATTCCTCTATACATATAATGACGTCAATGAGAATATTTTTTGAAATTCCCATAACCATTTGTCAAGAGAAGTGTTCAAAACCGTGAAAGCATTTCATACAAATTCGAATAAAATTATACTAAGCAATAAAATATTAAACAATAATCTGCGATCATAGAGAAAAAATATTCAATTACTTCTCATGGGACAGGTGACAGGTCTTATTATTGCAGCAGTTTGATTCATTCTAGCTATTCAGAAAATGAAATTCTGTATCTAATTAGTTTAATTGTTTCATAATTTCAGAATTCAAATGCGGCACTATTCTTCGATTTCTGAAGGGCTAAAGAGGAGTAAATGGTGCAATTCTTTCAGACGAATCCTGAAAAAATAATCAGTTTATCAAACATTTTTATTGACTGTCAAAACAGAGCTCCACTTCGGAAACTTCCTAATTTGATGAACCGAATGGACGAAGGACGTATTAATTAAACTTCAAAAGTATGTAATAAAGCGAAATATATTTAGAAAATTCATTGGAGGGGGAGAATTTATCCGAAAAATTCGAGAAATCAGAGGCGGCATCAAGGGACGAATTAATTACGTCCGACCCGCGCTGCAAACAGTAAAAAATGAAGTCGTAAGACAGACGTCCCCTTTTTCTCTTTAAATTAGCAGAAAAAGTAACATTTCTCTGTTCATTAACTCTACGCAGCCCAATTTGCACCCCTAGCTGGGCATTCCGGGCGTCTTTTAGCCGTATTAAGGGCTGGGGTTTTCACATTTTTCTCTCCCCCTTCGGATATTCATAATACGATATCGGTTTAAATATCCGAGTTTGGAATGGGATTGATTGGGAGTTTTGATGCCAGAAAGAAATTACAAGCTTGATTAAAGTTCCTAATGGTTTTTTCGACTCCTCGGATTTGATTATTTCTTTTCCTTCGTTTCTTTTGGTTTCGGGGGCAGATTGAACTGCCCCCCGTCGTGATTGGATCCTACCCAATGGCGGGGAAATTTTTTCGGAGAGGGATTGATCGGAAACTAATATTCTGCATTCACCGAATGAATCCAGTTTCAATAGCACAAACTTCACACATTGATACAGATTTTTTTATTATACTGATTATTGTAGGAGGGATTTCTCGACATTTCAATGAGATTCTTCGTTGCTTGGAATGTTAAGGGGACCTCGCGAGCCCCATTCAAAAATTGGGCTTTTTATTTCCATGATATCTCAGTTCGTATGCGGCGTAGACCAACGATTTCTTTTTTAAATTAAAGCTTAATCATTTCTCTAGAATGTGTATTACTCGCTTTTCTGTTTTTCTTCGTATATTAGGAAAAGAACCTGGTGAACTATAATTTCATGAAAATCTGGACAAACGATTTTATTTCCATGATATCTCCTTCAATTTTCGGAATGAATGTATGAAATTTTCAGTATACATGCGGAATGATATTTTGCAGAACGTGTATTATTCGCTTTTCCGTTTTTCTGCGTATATTAGGAAAAAAACCTGGTTGAAAATATGACCAATAAAGTTCCTACTCTATAATTCATCTAAAAATTGACGGGGCAATAAACAAAAAAACTGATCAATACACATTCTGGAAAATATCATTTCGCATATAAACTGAAAATTTCATACATTTATCCCGAGAATTGACAGAGATATCATGGAAATAAAATCGTTTGTCCAGATTTTCATGAAATTACAGCTCACCAGGTTTTTTCCTAATATACGAAGAAAAACAGAAAAGCGAGTAAGACACATTCTAGAGAAATCATTAAGCTTTAATTCAAAAAAAAGTTGTTGCTTTACGAACTGAGATATCATGGAAATAAAAAGCCAATTTTTGAAGGGAGCTCGTGAGCTCGGACGTGTTCCAGGTCCCCTTAGCGGAAAAAACTGCCTGAAAAACTTTCTTCCGTCGAAATTGTGGTATTTTTTGCTTGAATTGCAAAGGCAAGGAAATTGGAGGTATGAAAGTTTACTTGAATAAAAAAGAAATGATTGCACTGTGAATCCATTTTTCGTCACATGTGACATATGCTACCCCCATTTGAAATCTCTTTCACCTAAACTTAAGTGGTTCTTAACTCATTCCGATTCTGAAACGCAGAAAGGGCATCTGGTTCACAAAAACCGATAAATAACTGAAATCCAGACCTAAAAACTGGAATTAACTGTGTGTAGAACAAGAATAATCTCACAGATCTTATAAACCAGCTCTATTTATTATTATCTTTGGAATGTAAACCATCAAGACATTCTCTTCATAAATGACGCAAGGAAATATGATTTCAAATTTATAATATTTCCTTTTCATGTGTTGTAAGTTACGATTCTGCTTCGTTTCATTCAACAGTAGTTAATTTAGAATAGAATTAAGTATAACCAGATATAATTTACATACCCTGGATGTCATATGATGAGCTCCTCCGTTTATTTACGATTAAAATCATCAAAACGTCTTTATTTACTCGACTTCTGTATGGCAGCATCCTTTGGAAACTATTCTGTCATAACAGTGTTCTGTTCCGAACAATAAAGAATTTTTTCTCTTTTAATACACCGGTTGTTTAGAAACGTATTTAGGAAGCGAATTATATTTAGATGTGGTGCTTATTATTGAAATAGAAGTTCTCATGATTTATACATTTTTTAAACAATTTTCTCTTGTTTACAGCCTTTCGTATTGAGATCTTGTTTCTCAATGATTAATGTTCTTATGGAAATATGTTATGCATATAAATCCAGTTCATAGTTGGACTTTTTATTCCCAAAATATGTTCTGGTGAAAACATTTGGCGCTAAATGCAATATTGAGGTAGGGATAAGAGCCCAGGACGAAATCCCCAGCTCGAACCCCAAAAAAGCCCTAACAAAGGGCTCATCGGGACATGAAACTATCAAAACTCTGGTTATGCGAAGTGAATGCATTCTGGGAGAACAGTGATATAATAAATACAAGGTCCAACACAGTGGCTGTCAATGGGGGGCACTTCAGCCGGCTTGTAATCGGTCCTTCTAGGTCCACCTATGGTGTCGACATTAGACTCCATTAACCAGCCAAGCGATTCCCATTCTTCGGGGATTAATCCACAGAGGCGTGTAAGAGATACGTTGCTCTATGACCGGCACCAGTAGGCACCAAAAGGTGAGGGTAAAAACACCTTTTAGTTTATCTCTTTTTCGATCGTGATAGTTACTTACTTGCGACACTTACACGTGAGGCATTGTGCCAAAATGGGCGGGGTTGTCATTTCAAACTTACCATTGTGTTCTCGTTTCTATGGTTCTCAATGAGACCTAATCCAATCTTGAGAGGTAGTCTTCTTTTTGAAATTGGCTTTCGTCTTCGCATGGATCTGTGAGTTTCGTCGCTTTCTATGGCGAAGTCACTGTTTATCTGCTTCGATCTGGACTGAAGCTCTCACACGGACAAAAGGTGAAAAAATGGTTTTCCTTTCCACAGATTTTTGGGTTTGTTCAAAGCTCCTTAGATATCAGATGAATACCAGACCAGAGGTCACAAAAAAATTATTTTAAGGATAAGGAAATCCGGAATATTATGTATTTTCATCAGTATACATCTTCAAATGCATGAAAGTATGAAAATTATGCTGAAATATGCCAATTTCAAGTTGTATCTCACTTCTGTTTCTTTTTCTTATTCGAAATTAACGAATTCTCTTCTGATATTCATGAACGATGTGTGTATTCAAGAATTCTAACTATGAGAGTTGGAATTATACTTGAGAATGGGCCTGAAAGTTTCTATAACACATAGAAATGAACGAAGAAGTTCAGGGTATTCATAAATTCACCAAATTACTAAATATCCCCATCAATTAAATATCATCATATATAATTTCACCGGCAGTTAAAATTTCAACCATTTAATTGGAAGAATCTGTACTAAGCTGATACAATCTCATGAAGATTAACTGATACTAGGAACAATGGGCTTGGTCAGGACTATTAACGGATATAATTTTCATTCCACGCGGACAGATGTATAAAACAATAAGGTTTCATATTTTAAAATTGTATTTTATAACTTCATTCATTCGGCTACCGTACAACCCAGTATAAACGTTGTTTAACAGGAATATACACGCGGCTTGTTTACCCACTTGCAGCAAAGGTAGACTCATGAATGTATATCAAACAATAATTATCTACTTCAAGCATTTAAATTATATATTTGAATTAGAGCAACTAAAAATAGTAGAACAATGGCTTGTTTCGCGTTCCTTACCGTTGTTTTCCGTGTTTAATCTCAAGGGCGACTGTTTCAGGTGTAGGTTCTCACGGAAACCCTCAAATCGCATCATATATGGCGTTTATATTACGTGGGTTCAACCTGGTGTATCTCGAGTGTTGAATGAATGAATTTCAAGTGGGTTTCAGAGATACCCAGGAAGATTTTCCATTCATCAAGCCCAGAGAAATCGAAGAAATTTATTTATTGATATCTAGTTACCGCTACGGGCTAAATTCTTTGAGTATATGATTGAATTTGTCTACCATTTTTCTTTCTGTATCTACCAACTGAGGAAATTACATTTTTCGGCATTTCAATGCCCTGAGATCAATAACAGGTATTTGCTTCCGCCAAATCCGAAAATATTTCGATATATCATCAGTGTCATTCATTTGAGATGATGAATAGCTGTGACAATATTGCTAACACTCAGTTGGATGATTGTCAAACCTAACCAAACCTAATTTCACCTAATCAAATCAAATCTAACCAAAAATCTGACCTAACCAAACGCAGATGAGCATATTTTGAAGAAATCTTTTAATACAGCTGAATCATCCATATCATCGATCTCCACAGAAGCTCTAGCTATGATTTTCTGTCATTGAAAACATATCCAACAAATGTCATAAACGAGCATTGACAATTAAGTCATTTAGGCAATACCAACCACGTGGTTATTCCACCAGTGTTAACCTCAAATCATTTTTGACAGGTCGCCGGTTAATATGAAGTTTTGAATTTTATTATTTGATGCATTTTATGAGTAGGGAAAATACGTACAGAATGACATATATGTACAAAATGACATAGGCCTCATACCTCCTCCAAAGAAAAGGAGTGAGTCCCTAGGCATTATTTAACGAAGACAATGAAGAAGAAAATGTTCCTAGTAACTTTCGAGATGATGAAGACGACTGTCCATCTGTCTATGGTTATGACCTTTTTTCCCGATTTAGATCGGGAAAAAAACCGTCTTCTCCAGGATTAGCCCTGGAAAAGACAGTCTACGATGCAGGCATTGGCTGCATTGAGCTCACGCATTTCTTGTACTGATGTTTCTAGAAGAATAAAGCGTTTCATTGGTAAACTTTGTCAGTAGTTTCGTAAGTAGAAAACTACAGTTGCCTGTTGTCGCATGCTATGGACAAAATGAATTTCGTTGATCACAATTTATCTAAGAATATTTTACTTCTTGGTACTTTTATTTCATTAAGGTTGATTAGATTTTATAAAGAAAGGACCAAAGATCATAGGTGCAGAATTCAAAATTCAAATAATTTTCACTAATTTAATATTCCTGACAGTGAGATTGACTGAAATTATTGAAAAAATGTCCCCATAAACCAATTTTTGAAGCAAAATAAACTCTTTTGATATATACCTGATCAAAGCGTGATACTCATTGTTTGACCACCAGAACTAACCTCAAAAAATATTTGACAGGAGGTTGGATAGCCTAATATACGAGAAAATAGTGCCATTTTAGAAAATAAATCTTCGAAAAACTGTGAAACAATTGTGGGAAACATCTGTTATAGTAAAAGTAAACTCTAGACCTGTTTTTTCAGAGAATTTCAAAAACCTGTAGCTTCCAAAGGAAGTTGAGTTGGTATAGGAAGAAAGAATTTCATTGCTGGATGACAGGAATCTACTTGTGAAAGAGTCGCTCTCTGTGCACCATTGACAAGGATATGGCCCTGGACCACCACCACAACCTAATCAATATCCCTCAATTGCTAAGTAAACCCGAATCTGATCGTGCTCATCGATCCAACTGGCGTTGTAAGCAATTTTAAATAAATTCACCCCCATCCCGTTTCGTATTTCAATCGCGCCTGTTTTTACGATAAAAGATCAAATGAGACAAGAACATGTTGAAACAATGGGAGGGCCGTAGATCTCTCGAGATTCGAGTACTGGAACTCTGGTGTTTCACCCTTTATAGAGGCGCCCTTATCTTGCCGAAGCCGTCTACTTTATCAATGCGATTGTGGAGCAGTAATACTACTAGCTGTATTGTTTTCGACGAGGGTCGAATGCAGGATATGTTGGAATCGCGTTTTCTCAGTGCCCTCTTGTGTTTTTGTTCGGATTTTTCCGGGTCCACTTTCTGGTATAATGGAAAAGTGTCGAAGGGATGTTAACAAAGCTGGCGGCTCAAGCTCCAACAGTATCATTCGATTAGCTTGAGTGTGAACGCTTCTCCTCCAATTTCTACTTTTCGTCCAACGAACGGTGAAATTCAGAGCCACTGATGGTAGAATTCTGCAGGACTTATATCGTATTCATTTTGTTTCCATCTACTTCCTGAGAATCTTCCTGTTCCCAATGAAAAACGAAATAACAGCCATTTTTCGCATGCTATTAATTTTTTTCTTAGATTCCGATTGCATAATTTAAACTTGATCAATGATTTGGCATATTCTGAAGTTCGATAACCTGAAGAGAAGGTGGGAATGTAACATTGTATCTGACATAGTTGCTGTTGACCTTCGCTTGTAATTATTCGCTCTTGAATAATCGTATATGATAATGCCTCTTTCCATATAATGCATTCAGTTAACTGTCATAAAAGTTTTACTTCGCAAAACTTGTGAGATAAAATATTTCTTTGTTAAAGAATTCGGAAACAAGAGATTTACTTATGGGCTGAAGACATTATATTTTTCTTTGTGAATATCGAAATCTTATTATTCAAATAAGAAAAACTCTAGATTTGCATATTTCAAAAGGAAATAAGGGATTTTCTGAAGAGAAAGCAAGAATTAAGTTCATTTGTTTGAATGACTCTTTTCAACAGAGCTAAATTCGGACATAAGAGGCTCACTGTGTATACGCTAGATCTATCATTGTTGTCTAAGGTGTATTAGTTATTCATTTCTCAGAGTAGGCGTGGCGGGGCTTCAGAAAGGCAGAAGTTATTATATTTCCAGCAGGCAAAAGGTATAATTGCCAAAACGAGATGATTTAAAAGAAGGGAACAACAGAAACAATATTTCACATCAGTTATTCTTCTTTCTGTTAATTTTTCATCCGAAATAAAACTTTTGTTTGTAATTTACACATTTTAATTGTTTCGCTTTTGTTTCCACGAGAATTCATTTGTTTTCTTTGAAGGACAGGTACGAGATGATTTGTTAGGAACTTTTTAATAACCTCTCGCCGTTAATGATCGTTGAATTTGTGGAGGACGGAGAAGTGATAGAATTTAATCATCTGACCGACTATTATTCGTACAAACGTGATTTACCCAGGTCCTTTGTTATTTGTTGTGTTGTGTTTGAGACGTTGCCAAAGTTAATTTCTATTTACTCTTTTTTAACTTCGTAATTGGAATTTTTTAAGGATTAACTGTGACACAGGTTTCGCAGTACTACTACATTTTCATACTCTCATATTTCAAGTTGTGCAACTTATTGCTGGCACCTATTCCAAAGTCGAGATATCACACTTTGGCTGACTTGGAGCCTTTCCGCTACAACAACCTGAGTTAGGCCACCCTGTAGCATTCCTGATTCCGATAGCCCTATTAGCCTCAGCGTTTGTTAATTTACGTCTTGGCATTTTCAGAAAACTCGTTTTAAGTCGAAGCCGTTGATAAACTGACATTCATGGAGCATATGCAAAGAACCAAACTTCAGAAAAAAGGCGACCAGATTGACGAAATGTCTCATACTGATTTTTATTGGATCGATTCAAGTTGTTATTGAGTTTTGAATTATTTCACAGCGATTTTCTCGGAGATAACATATTTTTAAAAACGGTTGAATACGATATCCCTAACTCTTGTGGAGCAGTATACTTCTGTAGGCTTATTTCTTGAGAATTTTGAAAAGTTGGGAATTCCATGGGCTCGTCTATTCGTTTAGAAGTTTTCTGTCGGGTTATTCGAGTACTTTTACTCTTTTTTCGAATGAACTATCACAAAGTAACGGACTTTTCTGTCCATTATTTTTCAGTAAAATTTCAACACTCAATTCTTGATTTCCTTACAAGAAAAAAGCATAACTTAATCTTCCAAAACTGTTTACACACGTCAAATATTTCCAGTATTTACAGAGAAAAAAGTTTTTTTCGCCAGGTCTTTGCAATTATTGAACTCAAATAATATTTTCTAAATTAGAGAAAGATTTAACGGCATGCCGTTAAATCTTTCCCTAATTATTCTCACAGACGCTAAAATCCATGTATATATTTTCTAAAATTCATTATTTTCCCAAAGTAAATAAACATTTAATAAATACGTGCTTACTACGACCTCTATGTAGAGAGGACAACGTTGTGTAGTTATCTGACAGAAAAATGACTATAACTTAATATTTTCAAAATATACACGGTGGATTGTGTCAGAATGTCATGGCCAACCGGGATACTTCATAAAAGTAAATGGAGTATAGTTGAAATTTTCAATATTGAGACTTTGGGTTCGGGGAAGACTTTCAACAGAATGCGGTATGTTTGAATACATAACTTTTCACGATTTTCATCCCTGTTCAATATTTTAGTTCCGCTTTGACGCGACTGGCTAATATCTCTCTGAATGAGACCATAGCGGTAATGAAAAAGCGGAAGTGCATACTACATTTCGTAATTCGTATAATAAATCCGGCGAAGTTTGGGCGGCAGTAAAATTAAAACTTTTCCGACACCACGATACACACCGACTGAATTTTTTATTATACGATTCAAGCAAACAAAAAACCCATTTCTACTTTTAATTAGTCCTCGGAAGGGGCAGATTCCCGGATCGGAACATTTCGCGCCGCTCTTTTCTCCAGAAGAAATTATACAATTTGTTTAATTACCTTCTCCGGTAATACCTGCGCCGACCGCAGGTGGCGCTTCACGTCTTTAATTAATGGCATTACATATTCATCAGTCCTGCCCTGTTTCTTCCATCTGGGGAAAGGGTTGCAGCTTCCAGGTTTAAAAAGTTGAATTACTTGACTCCGCGATGTTTTCGCGGAACCCTTTTATCTCCTGAGCTCGTTTTGCCACTCATTTATTATTGAGAATTAGTGGCGAGAAATATTGGTTGTTGAAAGGGTCTCACTCTAGTTTGCCTGAAATCCCAGTTGTCTTTTTATCCCTCTGTGTGTTTTTCAATGAATTTCATCCTAACTATTAGAAACAAGTCTTTGTTGAAACTTTTGTTGTATAATCTTCATTCTGTTGAAACCTCGTATGTTTAGTATTCAGTCCAATTTATCTTTTACATTTCGAATTATTTACCCATAATTTTACATCATTAGTTAATCTCTACCCTGTTTCTTCAAATCATATGAAGAACAACTTACTTTGAAGGTGAATGAAGCAATTATTCAAAGTACTATTAATAAAGGGTAGTGGGTTATCGATTTTATTTGTTTCTCATTTGTAAACGCCAGTTTCCAAAAACACAATATTAATCAAGAAATTTTATTTTATCGAGTCACTAACTTGTAAAACTGACAGTTAACTTGCAAAATTTTTACAAGTTAGTAGTATTATTTACATTAGAAATTTTTTTTTATCGTCCTATATGTTGAAAATCATGGTACAATTGTTATTTCCAGTAACACAGATTTTTGATGATGAAAGGGTTGATACTGATGATGATGAACCATCTGTTGACTCAGAAAGTACTGAACTCGAGGACTGCAGAACATTTGTACATTTGTACCTTACTACCAAATAATTTGCTAGACATTTCGATTTTTTTGTTGACCGAATCATCGACATAACTCATCGCAATTTCGGTGCTCTTCCACCCTCCTGCACGCTTAAGTGCTAAAATATCTCCACCCGAATCCGCAACCATAATGGCTCCAGTTCTGCGAAAAGAGTGGCCGGTGTATAACTCTGGGTCTTTTAAACCTAAATATTTCGCTATTTGCTTTGGGACACCACCAATAGTGTGCTGGCCAGCATTAAGGGAAATGCACTTTCCATGTCGGTATGTCAAAAAAAATCTTAGGCTTTCTGTTCCAGGAGGCCGAAGATTTAAATATTTTCTGTATAACATGCAGGGCTTGAAGCTGCAGCCATCATCGGTTATGGTGAATCTTTTTGTTGTTAATTTTTTTTTGCCGCAATGTCACAATAACGTATTTTCCCATATCTTCTACATCATTCATGTTTAAGGAGAGAATTTCGTCACATCGACAACATCCAAAAATCCCAAATATTGTTACAATTTTCGCCAACAACCACTGGTCATCAGGAGCATGTAAAAGAAATTGTTCAGCCTCTTCTTTACTTAATACCTTGGCCTTTTTTGGCGTATAACGCTCATTTTTTCGTTTCAGAAACGCTATTACCTTTTGAAATCTGCAAATGACAACTTAACGTCATATTTTTCAATAAAGAAAAAGGAAAACAAACCTGCGAACAGGGGCATTTTCTTTCATTTCCAAGCAGCTTTTCAGCATAGACCATTTTGCCCATAAAGTATTAGGGCTGAATCTAGCTGATAGTTGATTCAAGTAGACCAACAAAACATCTTCAGTTACCCCAATCACACTATTTTTGTTTTGCCACTTTTTGAAGTCGTCGTATTCTCGCTCGTACCTTGACGCTGATTTTGCAGGTAATAAACTTGAAGCTGCACTGCTGGCTGCCTCAATAATTTCTTTTGGTACATTCATTTTCGCTTTCGCCAAAACAAATGTAAAGAAAAATAAACAGACATGTTCATGGCAACGCTTCCATAGCTTACGACATTTGCGACAAATTATTGAGATTTTTTTGGAATTTATCTAACCTTTTTACAAATGAGAAACAAATAAAATATAAAACAATACACTGAGAAAAATGTTCAATATAATAGGTAATAAATACTTGTTTCAGGGATATTTTGTTGTCTATATTGGGCACTATTTGTTTAAAATAATTTCTATTTATAATCCCCAAATTCTTCAATTCGTGTTATTTATAGAAAATAAAAGCTTTGTTTCAAAAATATTTTGTAGATCCTATAATCATTACTTGAAAGTTAATAAATAATTTGCAAAAATTCTCTAGAAAATCATTTGTTACATATTATTCGTTATTTTATTAATTGCTAATGTGGCTTGTTAACTATTACAAAATATTTATTACTTCTAGAAAGCATCTTCTTGAATATTAACAAATAATATTCATTAAGGTGCAATTAACCTTCAATAAAATATATATTAACTATAAACATATCTTTGTTATAACAACAAAATACTTTGTTTCGAGATGTATTGAAGTATCCTATTAGGTTTCACCGGCTCTGGACTGTCAAAATCCATTCCGCCGTAGCCGGGGTTGCCCGCGATCTCATTTTATAGTTTCAGTTTGTAGTTTGCTGTTTGAGTGAGTCAGTAAGTCACTTGGATGTTGGATTGTTGAAAGTTTTTATTTAAGTGAGTGAAAAATAATACCTATCTATAGTATGGAAGAATCATCAAGTCGTTGGGAAATTAGCAATGTATTCGCGGATGTTTTAGATACTCCCACTGTAACTAATTTTATACGTAAGTACCCAATTTTTTATGAATCTATTTTTTCATTGGCGCGTATAGTAGGTTGGAATCAGTAATATTCGCTTCTCAAGATTTAATTAGACTCTTTGTGTAAGCGAACAAGGGATCTGGTTGTTCAAATTACAATCTTTCGGTACAAAAATGTTATCAACCTTTTTAAAATATGACAAATTTAGTTACAACCCGATTGATAAATTTTTTTGTACCCAAATTATGATATTCTACTGTAGAGCACTTTTGCGTCCATATACATTTTTCTATCATCTCTCATCGTAGCTTTTAAGGAAGAACCGAGGGATAATCATGTTTTGTAATAGATAATAAATAATGTTATATTAGAATATATTATATATAATCAGAAATATTTGAAATTATTAGTTAATATATTTGGTTAAAGTAAATAAGCAAATTTATTTGCCAAATACTTTTTGTTGATAAAAATGGCCTACTTATTATAATGTAATCAATAATTCTGATCTTATTTCTTCCTCTCTCCAGTGAATGGAATAACTAGTGTGAGTTTGTTGGAGGAGGCTATTCAAATAGAAACATATTTCAGGGAAATTGTCCCGTGTATGGGCACTCGCCTCAAAATTATATCATATTATGAATCAAGAGTGATTCATACAAACGAAATATTACATTGTATTGACTGAAACCATTAATAATTATTGTAGATTTATTAGTTCATAAGTGGAGAAATGTTTTTTTTTGTTGATTATGACTGGCAGTTTATTGTTATATTCAAATATTGGTTTAATAAATAATTATTTTCAAAATGAAACCGTTTTATTTGAAACAACCCGATCACAAATTTATAGTTTAACTTGATTCATTAACAGTAAATAAATGATACTTTAATGGAAACTGGAACTTTTTGCATATAAACATAATGTTTAGTTTCCGCTAAACAAATTCATTAATAATGAATAAGTAGTACGTTTAAAAACAGTAATATTTTTTATCTATAAACAAATTTATATCAGAATTCAAAAAATGTATTAATAGTAATTTTATCATTCATTCATCAAATTCAAAATATCATAATTATTAATAAGTATGGCTATACGTATCAATAAATCCGGAAAGTAACAGTAAAACAATATTTATTCACAAGTTTCGAAAAAATGATTGGTTTAAGATGAATAAATGTTTAATAAGCCATATTTCAATCAAGGATTTTGTTGTGGTGAACAAATTTCGTAACTATTATGTACATTTTTCTTTCAGTGTACACGCAAGGTAACGGGTTTTACTGGCTCAAGGAGGTAACTGACTCGCCTGCGGCTCGTCAGTTATATCCTCCATTCGCCAGTAAAAACCCTCATACCTTGCTAGTAATGTTGTTTACTATTACATATTTGATTTCTAACATGAATTTATTTATTGTCAATTATAAAACGTTTCGGGTACGAGCCCTTTTTCAATCTGATTTTAAATCCGTAAACATAAAATTCATCTGTTACCTTTGGAGTTCCAATTTAATTTTTCTCCTCACGTGTCTTTATCCTAGATGAAAAACTTTTACCTGCAGATGCTTGAAAATTGGGGATAATATTGTTTATTTTGTCTTCCTCATATTGAGCTGAGGTCACATTTCTTTAACAGTGGGTCTTTTTGAAATAGGGACAAGGTATCGCCAATCAATGGCGGGATGTAGCTGCCAAGAAGCTAGACCATAAACCAGAATTTCATCGAATTTCCTCAATTTCCTTCCCTACCCGGTCCATTTCCAACCCTCGCTCACAATTAGCGCTCAGTAATCAGTTTTGTTTCCATTACGGATTCCAAACCTTACGAAAGAGACTGCTACGTATCGGAAATACAACTGCACAACTTCATTAGTTGCCATAAATTAATTATGACGTCTGATAGAGTTTCCCGCAATATAGATGTAACTTGATGATTCCACAGTCATTCCTCATGAGCTGGGGGAGAAGGGCTAGCGGTCTCCGGCAGCCTGATATTACAGAAGGATTTCCATTTAAGAAGCTCAATATTAATTATGTACCACCCCAGCCATCTCAACTTTATTCGATTCGGCTGTTTCAGCCCCCGTTACGCATATTACGTTTTGAAATTTTGGTGCTGATGTGGAAGTTAGTATTGCATGAATTTACACAGCTTTCCATGTTTCTGTCTTACCAACATCCAGTTTCCGATGTTGGTAAAGCAGCTCGATTAAAATTTTAGAATGACGATTTCGAACCATAGATTCAGAGATTCTGGGAGACAGCAGATCTATCCAAATTTACTCTAAAATAATTTTTTAGGCAAATATGACGCTCTATCCCAAGAACAGATGGTTATGAGGAGAAATAAGAAGACATTTTACATTCACCTCTTGCCAGTCATGCTGTGAAGGATTCCTTCTTCGGACCAGAACCAGTGACTGCAATGGCCCATTCACTGTTTCAAGAGGGACATAAAAAGTGACTGGAGCAAAAAGTTTCGTTCTATTGGAGGAGTCATAGGACCAAAATGGGCAAACCACTTGGTTAGATTATTCTAGAACTGATCTGAAAACGAACTCTTGCTTCGACCCAGAAAAGTAGTAGGTAAAGCTACATAAGCTGGATCACTGGCCCAATTAGCATTCTCTACATGGAGTATGTCTCTGAAGAGTCTGAAGGAGACATAACCAGATGTATGGCTCTAGAAACAAGCAGACTGATTCTTGAGGTTCTTGACAAACTATCTTCATTTGGAATAATCTCTTTCATGAGAAGGATGAGGTATAGCAAGTTGTTCTGGGAAAATGAAGAAGTTTCCAAGTGGAATGGTCATGCTGCTGCTAGTAGTTTCTGAAGATTTGGACAAGCCTTTTTTTGAGTTATCGATGTCTATCCCGAATCAAAGAATCCTTAATTGTTATGGAGGGAAGCTATTGAAATTACCATCTATGTTTTTAGCCAACACGATGTGTAGTTTTAGAGCGCACTTAATATGTCTCTTCGTTTTACAATGGAACGGTGAAATGCGCCTTCAGAGCTCTCATATGCTGCTCATCTAAGGTAATTGGCCCCGATCACGTATTAATTTAATTATCGCAGTTCCTGTACTTAATTTTCATTAATGAAATAAATAATATTAGTATAATAGGGACAGAAGCACGTACACCATACATCTCAGGCCTAAGAATGGTATGTGACGTGTCGACTGCTGAGATAATGATAAAATTTACATATCTTCTTTCTTGTGTTACACCACTTCTGGAGTTAATGATTCGAAGCTATACAACTCAATTTCTTGGGCAAAACGACGGGCATTAGCATGAAAAACTCGGCTCATTTACATGCGGATACCTGCTGATTTTCCCTGGGGCAGATAAAGGAAATGCAGAAAGTAAAGATAATTAATTGCATCTTTTAGAAGAGAAGCTAATGGTCATACGCGCTAAGGAACGATTCCTAATTGCTCTACCGTGAACAGCGAATTGTTCCAATGATAAAAACATTCACAGGTAATTTTAATCTTACCTTTTGTTGGCTGATGCATTTCCTGCTTGGTATTTCGCTGGTTGAAAGTATCGTATCCATCATTGGCGTAGTTCTTCTGCGACTGGAACGCTCAAAAGGTTCCGAAGATTTGTTTCTCATGGTCTTAATCATCAAACTTCTTTGTTAAGAGATGTCTATACCGTTCGACGTTCAGTTCAAAACGAGATTCGGGATTTCTCACGATAGAGACCACCGATCTATATGAGGTTTTCACTATTATTCAATTTGAAGAGTTCTTCAAGTGGGAAAGTTCCTAACTTTTTTTTATTCGAAAAAAAACATTGTGTAATTTTTTTTTTCACTCGGCGAAAAAAAAAAGTTATGAACTTTCCGACTTGAAGATCTCTTCAAATTGAATAATAGTGAAAACCTCATATAAATCGGTGGTCTCTATCGTGAGGAATCCCGAATCGCGTTTTGAACTGAACGTCGAAAGGTATAAACCCCTCTTGTAGAACCATCTATTTGGTGCCCCCAAATCGCCAATTGTAGTATTTTTTGAAAAACTTATTATTTCTGTGAAACAATGTTCTAACATCAAGAGCTGAAGATCAAAAGACGCAGAATTTGATCAGCCATTGGATTGACTTATTTTATGGAAATTTCTTCGTAAAACTTCATGTGCCTCCTGCTCTAATGTGAGACAATTCATTTTGCCTACGCATAGTTATTGTGAAACCCTGTGAATTCAAGTGTGACTTTCTTTTTGAATGAATTAATTCAGATGGTTCAGAGCTATAATAATGCACGTTTAAAGTACCAATTATTTTATCCAACCGCGAATATGGGTAACCATAAAATCTCTGTAATAGATGCCTGTTTTTATTATTGTTGGTAGTATTTTACTTGCAAATCAGGCAGTACTTCGTTTTCCTGTATGGAGAGTGATGATCGAGGAAATAGACAGGCTCGGCAATTGTGGAAGTTCTGGGAAAAGTTTGAATTATTGTGAGAATTATGATTCTTGATCTTTAGTATTGGGAATAACATTTTCTCAGCGCGAATGATTGTTGAAGGAACGATTATTTCTTTCAAAGAAAATGTGGGAGAAATGGATATATGTTATTTTGGATTGTCGGTAAAAATAATTTTATCGATCACTTTATCCACGTGTCCATGCGTTTCACTTAGCAGATAGATTCATTTATTTCACTTCGCCACAATATGTAGATTACGTCGAGTGTGATGGACCAACATTTGCGAATTCATCATCAATATTTGCTCAATAAAGAGCATTCAACAGAGCAGCACTGATAACTTTGAGTTAATTGTCAATTTTATGGATGTACTTATTGATACAATAATATATTGCACCTATGAATTCGTTGTTATTGCAAACCGATAGAAATAATGAATCCATTCAGCTGAATCTAACCAAATAAACCGCAAGCGATGAATATTTGTGTTGATAAAATTGGTTTTCAATATGCTGGGCGTAATGACAAAGATAAAATGCAGTGTGTAATGTATTCACTTATATTGTTCGATATTTGATGGGATAATGCGATGCTTATCTGTGTTGTTTTGGGCAAATATAGCTTGATATGGTGGAAAATTCACCGCAGAATCGATCAGCTGGGATATAAAGCGAAATATTTACAGAGTGTACCCAATAAATCCGTACGTTTTGAAGAGTGGTTCCTTGATCACCAATGTATCCAACGAATGCTTAAATTGAGCCCCGCCAATTTCCATTGAATGGTATAATATTGTCCACATTTTATTTTCGAGGATTCGTTCTGATTTTTGACGTTGAATCTAGCCCGAATGGTCGATATTACTCCACTAATATGTTTTCGTTTCCGTAGCTGGGAAGTTCGTCGATCAATAAAAATAATGGAAGACACTCTGGAAGAAAAACACACAACAAGAACACACATGTTTTCCTTTCGCGATAGGTGGAAAAGATTGATGTTTTCCTAAATTAAATTCATCGTTTTTGTTGATGCTCCCGCTCTAATATGTGTGGTTCGAAGCCGTGTGAATTTTCCTTCCATATATCCACCTTTTGACGGTGGGAATGTAAACGTAAAAACAACTGAGTGCCGCGTGTCTAAGCCGCACCACGTGATACTGTGAAAATATTGCCACGAAAAATATTAGTCTTTCATTTTGCCTAAAACATGTTTTATGTAAAATAATAATGCCGACGCAATTAGTGTCCGACCAAATATTTTCTTTATTCCCGTTTTTTCATTGAAGAAAACCGCCATTAAGAACGACTAGACCTCCTGCGATAACATTGCTATGAATAAAAGCACGTGAGCACTGAATAATTGGAAAATTCAATCAATTACAACGAGGGTATGCCAAGGAGATTCAACTTCTTACATTATTATGTCTTGTATGTACATACTCCATTCGCTTTTATAATGTTGGCTCTGGTATTCTGACAAATTTGACCGTGTATATTTTGAAAATGTCATTCTCCTGTCAGATGAATGAGCAACGTTATCCATTCTACATAGAAGTCGAAGTAATTACGTATTTATCAAAATGTTTATTTACTTTGGGAAAATAATGAATTTGAGAAAATATTTTGTGAATTCAATAATTCTAAGACCTGGCGAATGTTGAAGAAACTTTTTTCTCTGTTAATACTGGAAATATTTCACATATATAAACATGGTTGGAAGATTCAGTTATGATCTTTTCTTGTACGGAAATCAAGAATCGAGTGTTGAAATTTCACTGAAAAATAATGGACTGAAAAGTCCGTTTCTTTGTGATAGTTAATTGGAAAAAATAATAAAAGTACTTGAACCCGGCAGAAAAACTTCTAAACGAACAGAGGGACCTATGGCATTCCCCACTTTTCAAAATTCTCATGAAATAGGCTTTCAGAGGACATTTAAATACCTTCTTGCACAACTTGCAATACTCCAGTATGAAAATGTAGCACTACGAAACCTCTGTCACAGTTAAACCTCAAAAGAACTAACCCAATTTACAAAGTTAAAAAAGAGTAAATAGAAATTAGCATTGGCAACGTCTCTGAGAATTATCTGACATTTCACGAGTACCAACCTGCGTCAGTTTTAAGTAAAAACTTGATAAACCTAAATCTTGGCCAACCGTACCGAATACCAAATAAGGTGAACCTATATGTGAAGTTGGCCTCTAGCACTGTTACATTTTCGAAAGAGAGGCCCAAAAAGTTGATCCAGTAGTTTTCGATTTTCGAAAGTCAGCACATGTTGCTCAATTATCTTCACTCATTTTCGGGCAGCCAGAAAAGTGGTGTGATTTTACGGAAAATTAGAAGGATTAGACGGAAAATTAGAGCGGCACAATTCAGTACAAGTGCTCAGCTGGCCCATTCAATATATTTTGTGAAATATGTCGAGAACCTTGGCAATAAAAAAAATCTAGGCACAAAACAGCACAATTCAGAACAAAACAATCCAAAAATCGAAAAGTGCTGGGACAATTTCACACAAATTTTATACAGAGTGTAACAGCCAAATGGAATAAATTCGATAACGAATAAATGAGGGCGTGTTGGGAAAAACGGTCGGACACATCGATTTGTAATTTTAAATGCGCATTTTTTTCAAGAAAATAATATTATATAGGGTGTTCCTTGTGACCGTGGCCAATACCAACTTTCTGATTTCAAATGCAACCCCCTGTATATTATTTATTTTTTGGATTCTTCAGAGAATTCTAGACACAATTCATGCACAATGTCCTATACCTATCTTTAACTATTTCGGAAGTATTAAGTGTTTTCAGATTTATTGCAGAAATCAAAGGTTTAAATAAAAATTATTTTATTTCACAAATTCGGTACATTAAACTTAAAACCTGATAAGTAATACTGATTATTTCTTAATTATTAAAAAAAAAACAAAAAAAACATTAATGTCAATGTAGGAAATGTTCAAAATGCTCGCCGCGAACGTCTTGGCAACATGCTAATCTGGTGTAGAATTGTCTTCTAACGTTACTCAACATTTCAGGCGTTTTTGATTACTTTCTTCATATCAAGAGGTAAATGGGAAATAAGTACGGAGTGTAATGTATCGAATTTGTGAAATAAAATAATTTTCATTCAAAATGTTAATTTTTGTGAAAAATCTGAAAATACTTAATATTTCCGAGATAGGTATAGGACATTGTACATGAATTATGTCTAGAATTTTCTGAAGAATCAAAAAAATAAATAATATACAGGGGGTTGCATTTGAAATAAGAAAGTTGGTATTGGCCACGGTCGCATGGAACACCCTATATAATATTATTTTCTTGAAAAATATGCGCATTTAAAATTACAAATCGACGTGTCCGAGCGTTTTTCCTAACACCCCCTCATTTATTTTTTATCGAATTAATTCCATTTGGCTGTTACACTCTGTATATCAGCTAGTCTAGCATAACCAAGTTGTACTTACTACTACTACTACTACTAGTTTAGTGTGATATACCGAGAATGGCGCTATCTCTATCGATTCTTGTTCAAAAACCCGAATCCTCACAGTGCTATTGACAAACTTAACCTCTGTGCCAATATTTGTGCGGATGGCAACATACTCAAACGCGTTTCTCGTGCACATAGCACACATCCCGAAATTAATGAGGACTGTCTCAGTTCCCTCCAGTTTATTTATTCAACAGAGGAAAAGCGTCAAGCCTTAACCGGTCCAAATCCAATGTTCACAAAGCAATAAATCCCAACAATTATTTATTTCCGTCGCACTACACCCGATTACCCAAATGATTCCGGTTCGAACTCCTCTTTGTGTAAATCCATCGTAATTAAAATGGAACCGAAGATGATCTCCCTCGGCTCTTCTTTCGCTCATCCGGCAGAGGAGGAGGAAGCGACAGGAGCAAGAACGATTCTCGGACTGTTCGAGTGTGAATCGACTGTGAATAATGTCAACGGGCGTCATTTCGATTGTAATTAAACAAATGATCCGTGTCATTGAAATGAATTACTCGATTTTCTCCGTTTTATTCACGCTCCAGGTGGTCTCCGACTGGAAGGCATCGACATCGGGTTCAAGCTTCCACAAGAATGATCTTGTAATTTCCGAAGACGCAAAAAAGGTAATCAATTCGATTGAGTTCGATCTCAAGATTCAGACTCGTGGTATCTGTTACACTACAGTTGAAGTCTGAGACTAGACAAACCTGATAATTTATTATACATCCGGGAAGTACTCACAAAATGACATAGGGCTCTATTTCAGAAGCATAACTTGTTAGTAGTCAATTGCAGTAATGTCATATTCTACACCTATGATCTTTGGTCCTCTCTTTATAAAATCTAATCAACCTTTATGAAATAAAAGTACCAAAAAATGAAATCTTCTTAGATCAACTGGGATAAACGAAATTCATTTTGTCCGCATGCTATGGTACAAAATGAAATATCGGCAACAGGAAACTGTATTTTTCTACTTATAGTTACAAAGTTCACCAATGAAACGCTTGGTTCTTCTAGGAACATCAGCACAAGATGCGTGAGCCCAATGCAACGAATGCATGCATTGTGACCAGTCTTTTCCAGGGCTAATCCTGGAGAAGACTGGTTTTTTCCCGATCTAAATCGGGAAAAAGGTCATAACAATAGACAGATGGACATCAGTCGTCTTTACATCTCGAAAGTTGCTAGGAACATTTTATTCTTCATTATCTTCTTCAAATAATGCCCTAGGGACTTGTCTCCTTTCCTTTGGAGGAGGTATGGGCTCATTTTTATTCGATTGCAATCATATTAGGTGTAGAAGTTGAAACTTAGTACGTTTATCGAGTCTTCGGCTCACGTTTGCCTTGTCCACTTATGAATCGTCTTTTAGGGATTGGAGGAACCTCCTCATAGGATCAGCAAGAGTACGTTGAGATGCATTGCCTTTATTAGCCGCAGAGGAATGTTTTGTTATGACTATGTTAAGACAAGACCTGGCTCTTTGTTTGCTGATGGAGCCTGGGATGAATGGTCTTGGTGTTGCCAGGTAGATACGGTTAATTCAGCTGAAATACCTATGGCATTTTGTCCATAAAGCGTTTTAAAACTAGAAATATATCGAATTGATACAAAAAGTATATTTAACATAAAAAAGCTTCGTGAATACAACGACAAATAAGTAAAGTTTGAAATGAATGCAATATAAATGAAAAATGGTGAAAACTGGCCATTTCTTCTAAAAATTTGGCGCAATGAGAAAAACTCGTGTCCTATTGATTTCTGTTATCACTCATAACGACCGAATGAACTAAAGTAGAGCTTGCTAGTTTTCAGAGGTTGATAGAACCCACTCGAGTCGTGTGATATGGTAGGCAGTTCCGCATTTGATACCTCCAAACTCAAGTTATGACGCCTATGTCATTTTGAACGTATTACCCTTACAAGGTAGCAGATATGCTGCAAAATATGGAAGACAGCTCCAGAATGAAAATTCTTCCTTGCACCACCTTTCGGTGATGCGAAGGCCATTTGCACAGGTTCCTTCATGCTTATCTCAAATTGTTATGACTTGATCATCAGTATAAGCCTGAATGTTGAAGCCGTTCGGTGTAAGCCTTTTCTGGAGGAGGTCCATGAGACCATGACCAAGCTTCACAGCAGAAGTGCCCTTGTAGACATCCTTTATTGATGGATGATGTACATTGAATTTTTCAGCATTCATTGGTAGAATTTCTCGTTGAAAACATGAAATTTCATTTCTGACCTGATTCATCCGCGGCTGTTTAATCTACAGCCCCATAGAAGCTTCATAATTTCAAAACCGATCAATGTTTTTATCTCGGTGAAAATAACAGAAGCCAATAGAGCGCACCCTCATCGTAAATTCCAATTTAATCATGTTCAAAAGAAATAACAGATGTATTGTAGACCGAAACCACCCTTGCGTTCGAATGCTACTTGCCCTATAGGAAACAAAAATAACCCTTCAATACCAAATTGAATGGTCGTAACAGAGCGTAATCCAATACGGCCATATACGAAACATTAAGTATGGCAAAAATCAAAATAGGATAGATGTAATTCAATACGTTCCTATTGTTGGATTCCGACTACCGTATATCTAAGCATTATGACAAATAAAGGGTGAGGATAAATGGAGTCTATGGTATATAAGTCAATGATTGATTTGTTTCCTGATATCAGGGAAAAATTATAGTATTTATTTTAACTTTTAACAATGAATTTTTTGAATAACCCTGATTCAAGATTAAACCGACTGCTAACAAAGAACAATAATTTCTCGTTCCACAATCGCCAAAGACGCCGAGAAAGTGGCAAGAACAGAAAGAGTGGTAAATTGAACCCCTCCTCAAAGATCAGGACTAAATGAGAAGGAAATCAAACCCTTTACATTCGAAAACATTCCGAAAGAGGTCCTCGACTCGGAAGATGTTTAAAGGTAACTCTATTTTCCTAATTGAAACAAATTAGCAGAGCTCTCGCCCTTTGAAGTCGTACATTTCGAGGCGACGACACTGGCGGACTGGTAATTCTGGCTTGTTATTCGTGTTTCGTGCCGAAATGGCTTTTCTCGGATTTCTTGAAACTCGTTAACCTCATAATTTGAATTTTCCCGAAAATTTTATTGTGTCCCCTTTGTAGATTCGAATGGATGGTTTCTGCCGCTAATGGATTCGGTATAGTTCATCTTTGAATATACGGGGTTGCCCATATAAACCAGTCTAGTCCGGTATTTCCGTTGGAATGAGTTTTTGGGAAAATGCCTCGACAGGTCAATTTTTATTTGTTTAGGAACTCTTTTGGTTGCAAATTAGCGCTGTTTTTTGACGGAAATGCAACTTTATGGTGAAAAGATGGTTGAAAATGAATGAAGAAAGCTCTTCTTGCGTTTGGCACAGAACCATCGAAAATCTCAATTTTAATGAAAGTTAGCTCTACATTGACTTTATAACTTATTTTTTGTGTTCTCTCGGAAAGGTTTTGAACGAAACAAGACAGATTAAATGGAAGAAAAATTAAGGATTTCACCGAATCTTATGTGAAAGAAGAGAAATGAACAATTTTCAAAATACTGAAATGCTGATAAGTGATTTAATACTTGGTATTTCCACCCCTTGCGTTAATTACAGCTCGGCAACGACGGTTCATACTCAAAATGAGTGATCTTGAAATGTTCTGATCTAATCCTTCCCAGATTTCTCCGAGTTGGCTTCCTAAGTCATTGAGAGTAGCTGGATGATTTTCTTCTCAGCCTTCCATTGAGGTTGTCCCAAACCTGCTCAATCGGATTGAGATCTGGACTTCTTGCTGGCCATTCCATTCGAGAGACTTCAACCTCTTCAAGGTACTCCTGAACGATGCGCGCACGATGGGGTCTGGTATTATCGTCCATAAAAATGAAATTTTCACCAATTTATGGGGCAAATGGCACTACATGCTCTTCAAGAATGTTCCTTATATCAGCACTCATAGCTCCATTATCAACGACCACTAGGTCTGTGCGAGCAGTCAAAGATATTCCACCCCATATCATAATCGATCCTCCCCCGAAACCAGTGGTATTGAGGAAATTGCACTGAGCATATCTTTCATGTGGACGTCTGTATACAAGGGAACGTCGATCACAATGGTAGAGGCAGAATCTAGACTCATCTGTGAAGAGAACTCTTTCCCAATCGGCCTCTTCCCAATGGATATGCTCTCTCGCAAAATCCAAACGCGCCCTTCGATGGGCTGGGGTAAGAGCTGGGCCTCTTGCCGCGACACGAGGCCTTAAATCATATTCTCTGAGGCGATTTCTTATTGTCTGAGTGCTAATTTGCACCTCATGAGTTTGCTCAAGCTGATTTTGAAGGAGGCGAGCGGTTGCAAACCGTTGTCTCAACGAAGAAACTCTCAAGTAACGTTCTTGAATGGCAGTTGTTACCCGTGGTCTACCCTGTCCTGGTCTTCGGACATTCATACCTGTCTCCCTGAATCGCTGCAACATTCTGGACACACTTTTATGGGAAACTCCAAACCTTTCTGCAATTCTTGTGTATGTCCACCCTTCTTTTCGCAAAACTACCGCTTGGGCACATTCCTCTTGGGTCAAATTGCGTGTTTCGCGTTGCATAGCGATCGAGTGTAGAAAATCAAACGAAAGAAAATCTATTGGTCACTAGAATTGATCGAGAACAACTGATTTTAGAATGGAACCAATACTTTCAAAATCTGATAATATCATCTTTTTTTATTACTGCTGGGAGAAAACATCTGTATTGAAGAAAAACTTTGAAAGTGGATAACATATGCGTGCATAATTCTGATAAAAATAATTATCATTGAGAACACCTTCAGTTGTAGAATAAATTTGAGATTTCCATGATGTGCGTTAATTTTTTTGCGCAGTGTATTTGGCTGATTTGTTCCATGTATGTTCAGGGTGTTGATATCTTCTTTTGAGATTCTGGAGATGAAATTTTTTGAAATGAGGTGTCTTCATTTTGTATATTTGTAATAATTTCTATAAAAATTTTGGAAGAACCCCTATAAATTTGGTGTTCCAACGAATAGTTGTTCGAAGGTTATTTCCGGAATTTCCATGTTAATTCCAAACGTTGAATTCCTTGATTTACGAAGACATAAATCAACCGAATTTTAACAGTTCCTACGTCGAGTTAACACCATCCCTACAGACTCTCACCACCACACACACACACCAATAAATATCCACCCTCGATTGTCTTCCACCTATTTCGCACCTTCTAATGAAATAACGGGCACAAAAAGAAACCGGCGTCTAAATCCACGGCAAGAGTTATGCCGTTCCGCAGATACCGAAGGGTGTTGGATGGTTAAGTAACAAACACAACGCCGTAATAAATACAGAAATAAGAAAATTTCATTAACGTCATCTCGAGGTGAATTTATATGTAGCAATTTCCGAGTCCCAGCTTACCCAGGCAGTACAATGTTTTAATAAGTGAAACTTTGCTCGCGCTTCACTAGATTATATTATTTAAATGAATTTTATTAATTTCCAAGTTCGAGACGGGGCGAGGCAATTATTTTGTCGTTGAACGGAAACAATTTCGTCTCAGCATCTTCTCTGAATCGTCGAGGTGGATTTTAATCGATCTTGATGGCGGAAAAATTAATTTGGGACACACCGTACTAATTTAATATTCATAGGGAGCGAGATGTTCGGAAATTTTTTATGCGCTGAAATCTCAATCAGGAATTCATCCAAAACTGCCGCCTAGATGTCAGTAATAAAAAACAGGTTCGAAAATACACATTTGCAAAAGTGATTTTCCCAAGAAAAGGTCCAAGAGATTTCAACGAATATATTGGTCCAATTGACTTCGCACCGTTACAAAATCACAGAACTGAAATTTATCTGACAGTTTTCGAAAAATAGGGACCTTATGGCAATTTTACTCTGTGGCTTTCCAACGGTGCGAAGTCAACTGGACCAATGCATTCGATAGCAAAAATTCCTGACTGCTATTGGTCCCATTCTTTTCCTTTCGCATGAAGTACTTAATTTTTTATCTATTCAATTGGACGCCCCAAACAGAGGGAATAATTAAATAAGTCGTCTGTCTTGAGATTCATAATTAGAACATACAGAATATTTCTCGAATGCATTGGTCCAATTGACTCCGCTCCGTTGAAAAATCACAGAACTCAAAATTTATCTGACAGTTGTTGGAAAATAGGGACCTAATGGCAATTTTACTCTGTGACTATCTAACGGTGCAAAGTCAACTGGACCAATACATTCGATAGCAAAAATTCCTGACTGCTATTGGTCTCATTCTCTTCCTTTCGCATGAAGTACCTAATTTTTTATCCATTCAATTGGACGCCCCAAACAGAGGGAATCATTAAACGTGTCATCTGTCTTGGGTTTCATAATAAGAACATACAGAACATTTTTCGAATGCATTGGTCCAATTGACTCCGCTCCGTTGAAAAATCACAGAACTGAAATTTATCTGACTTAATGGCAATTTTACTCTGTGGCTTTCCAATGGTGCAGAGTCAACTGGACCAATTTTCTAATTATGATTCTCGAGAATCTATGACACTTTTGATGATCAACTATTTTGTGAGGGTGCGATGATAACAATTATTTAACACAAGGGAGAACGAGGAAGAAGCAGTAAATAAACCACTAAAAAAAAATTAAAAAGACTGATCTCTGCTCTAGATCGCTAATTCATTTGTTCGACAGTGACAACTTATTGACAAATCTCATAGCATTGAATTCGTTTTTTGGTTATAAACAAAGACGAGTTGAAACTGTGAAGTGAAACGACAATCTCTTTGAATATCCGAATATTCCAATATTCTATCGAGAAACCACCCACCAAGCAGCCTGTATATGGATCGGTGCCAATATCGAACTCTGCACAACCGAAATATAAATTAATTATCCCAATTAAAAGTTGCCGAAAGCAGATTAATCTTACAAAAGCGTTCGGGTAACTGGCGGTAGTTTTAATTTTCTGACCGACTGGAACTGTGAACTACAAAGTCTTTTGACGTGAACCCAAAGACGAAACGAAATAAATTGGAAATCCTCGGGTAAAATCGGGTGATTGAAATGCATTTACAAATTATTTAATTTTCCGCCTTGAAGAACATATTTGTTTCCTGAGGCAAGCCAAGTCGAGTGTGGCTAATGCAGAAATAACAACTGGAGAGGAATCTAATCTCTTCCTTTATGCCTTCGCTGTTCTTATTGATGCAACAACAGGATCTGCTCTCCTTTACCTTTCGTTTTCGAAATGTTTACATTTCGTTTCACAAAGAGCAGGCTGGCATATCGATCTCCAAATCCCAGGGTGTCTACAGGGTTGTTTCAATACTTATCTCTTGTCCTGGTCATTGTCATTACTTATTATCCATTTCAGTTCTTTATTTCGTGTTTTGATCGTTATAGCTCATGTTATTCTCATTCACCTGAGATCGGTTGTCATCAACAACGTAATCATAAAGAGTAGCAATCGTTTCTTGAGTAGTTACACGAAAAAACATGAGATACGAGGATGTATTGATATCTATTTAGCCTTAAACCAGTTCCATGCATAAACAAAATATTGCGATACCATATCAACGAACAATAACTTATTAGAAGTGTCAGTGTAGTGTTCGACGTCAAAAAAGTAAACCACATTTACGCAAAAAATAAAAAAAAAGATGTCCACCGAAATTATAAAAATCGAAAAATTGGAGTATCGAGTCATCATCAAGTACCTGTATTTAAAAGGGTTAAGAGGTAAGCAGATTTACGAAGATATGCTTAATACCCTTGGTGATCAATGTCCTTCGTATGCGACCGTGAAAAATTGGACTGCAAGCTTCAAAAGAGGTAAATTTTCCATTGAAGATGATAACCGATCGGGAAGTCCAGTTTCTGTGTCAGTCCCCGAAAATATCGATGCAGTTCATGATATGATTTTATCAGACCGTCGAATTGGGCTAAAACGTATATCTGAAGCACTGAAGATTTCATAAGAACGCGTTCATCATATAGTTCACGTCAATTTGGACATGAGAATAATTTCTGCAAAATGGATCCCCAAATGTTTGAATATTGACCAAAAGCGTGTAGAAGCATCGCGTTCGATCTGTGCTGGATTTGAAAACGATGTAGACTTCTTAAACCGAATTGTTACTATGGGTGAGACTAGGGTACATTTCTACGATCCAGAAACTAAGCAACAATCGATGGAATGGCGACACTCTGGTTCTCCAAGACCTAAGAAGTTTCGTGTCCAAAAATCTGCTGGAAAAGTTCTTGCTTCAGTTTTTTTGGATTGCCATGGAGTAATCATGATTGATTTTTTGGATAAGGGTAGAACAATAACTGGAGATTACTATTCGACATAACTGACCACTCTACGGGAAAAAATTAAAGAGAAAAGATGCGGAAAGCTATCCAAAGGTGTTTTGTTTTCACAAGACAACGCCCCAGTACACAAATCTCATGTTGCCATGCAAAAAATTCGTGATTTAGGGTTAGAATTACTAGAACACCTCCCTTATTCACCAGATTTGGCTCCGTCCGACTATCATCTCTTTCCTCATTGAAATTTTGTTTGGTTCTATAGTAGGCTAAGCATTTTTCAATATATCCTCGTATCTTGCTGTAAATTTCCATTACACAGAAACTTATTAAAATCACCCATTTCTCACCGTAAAAATACATCATAGCTGGTGGGAAATATAACGGGTAGTGTATTCATCGAAGAATGAAATTTTATGGTGAAAGCTGTTTCGTCACCCTCCAAAATTGTGCCAATATATTCCACCCCACGATAAGTCCCTATCGGCAGTTTCCAGATTTGTAAACTCGGAAAAACCACCCTCGTCTGTAAAATGCAAGATATATTTTAATCGTTTGACGGTCTGTTCACTGTATCTGTCATATGCCACCCTGTTGCAGATAAGGAACTTTAAAACACATTCAGGAATGGCTGGAGTAATATGTCTAGACTGCCGAACCACAAACACGTGTTGGACGATATGGCTTTACTGCTTTCTCCGCCGCTATCGGCTTCTTCACGTAGTTTTTTGTTGAGCAGTTTTGAGTTGCGTTTTTGGTTATCTTGGAATTGACGACCGGAGCATCTGCCTCGTTTGTAACATTTAATTGATTGTATGGTATTATGCAGGGTGTCTCAACCAAAAGTTACCCCTATGCATTCTCCTTTTGCTTCTAACTTTGAGAATTGTTTAAAATTAGGTCTTTTTCAATTTGACAGGGGATCAAATTTTATCGGAATTTTTTGTATTAATGTAGTGCTCAGAGTCATCTTTTCCAAGAGTTCCAATAGCGAGAGGGTCAAGTGAAACCCTAGGTATGAAGCTGAAGCTATTTCTTTTTCCTATACAGCCATGTCTTATGCTTCTGAAACAATCTCATGGCATTGCCGAAGAGTTAGAGAGGCACACTGTTTTTTAAAATTGGTTATGAAACCCTAAAAGGGAGAGTCAATTGAAAGTCGTATCATTATCTAGGTTTGTAAGTATTGACCCAGTGGATTTGGCGGACGCTGCTTCGAATAATTGTTGTCTAAAATTACTGCCGACGAGTTAGCTGAATTTCCATCAAGGGCAGGTGATCCCCCAGGAAAGCAGCACCAGTCGTTCGAATTTAATGAAAGCGTTCTGCCTCGGCGCGTATTATTTATGTTTAATAAAATCCCGATTGAAGCCACAGCCGAATTTGTAAAACATAGAAAAATCCGAAAGGGAAATTTTTAATATAGAATTGCGGCCCGTTTCAACCTGGAGATGTGCAGAGGTTGAATTTTAATTTACATAGTTGGGTCGGAAGTTACAGTGCAATGTTTTAATTCGCTTTCCGGCAATCTCCCCCCCAATCTGAACGTTATATTTCGTTCGAAAGCCACCCCGGTCCTAATTTTGGCAGCATCTGCTCCAAATACGCTTTTTAAATAAATGTTTTTTCACCGCGGGATTTTTCAAATATTAAAACGTCCAGGTGTAAACGTTTCGGCATTGTGGGAATGACAAGTTATGATGGATCGATACGATTTTGGCGCAACGTATGGCAGGATTACGCACTTGTGATGCTAATGCCCCTGCGTTGTTTAAACAAGTTAATTGTTACTTTCGCTGTGCCGGCAGATCTTAAGCCGCTCGTGGAGATGCCGTGCATCGCATTAGTAGCTTTCCGTTGATTGATCGGTTTTTCCTACGGGGGAAATTACCAAACTCGCTTTGGATAAGAATCAAAGGGTCCCCCTGAATATTGCGCCTTTTCTGGCTTCCCTCGTACAAAATAAAGGGCGATCGAGTGTTCACAACTTGAATCAGTTGTCAACATCAATTGTCAATGGATTTAGAGTCACCTAGTGTTTTAATTCACATAATATCCCCCGCTGAAGAGTGTTCACAACGAATAGTGAAATATACCTTCTTGAATGTTGCTTATTGAAATTTTGAACGAAAAAAACCACAATTCTACGTGAAAACCAAATAAACGACGTAGAACATCGAGTAATCCTCAACTTGCACTGAAATTAGGGGACTCCCCCATTGTCAAATCGACAAAAACGCCTGGTACCGAGTACTTCATCAATAAGGGATAAAAATACAGAGTCATGAAACACAATGAGGCTAAAACCTAACACGTGACCCTTTCAATTTCGCAATTTGGGGTGTATTGGAAAGCGGCATCTTTCAGAGATATCAATTCCACATTGTGCGGTTTCTATGATCCATTAAACATGTATTTTATAGCCCGGTTCTTTTGGGAATAGTTAAATACGGCGAGGATTTTTATGGGAGAATGTTTCGCATTTCTGTTAGTTGGCGTTGAGATAAGATAAACCGTGAAATATAACCCGTATACGGTTGTGTCCAATCAAGTGAGAGATCAGATCCATTCACTGCTCTTTCTGGATGAAAGTGGAAAGTTTCACAGTTAAGATACAAGGGACAGAATATACACACAACCAAACTTATATGGAATCACCCAGTATTAAGATAGAATATTATTTTGATATCTTTTTCGTTAGAAGCAAATAAAAAGTGCATGTGTTTACTCACAAAAACAGTTAGGTTCATAAGCACTTGATTAGATTTGGCTTTGCAGTGTCGATTTTACCATTTCGTTCGAACGTCGCAGTGAATTTATATTTTGTTTTTTTGCGAAGTTTAAAAAAAAATGCCTTATGTGGGGTTATCGGAAGTCCAGAGAGGAAGAATTATTACTATGGCAGAACAAGGTATGTCACAAAGACAGATTGCAAGAACGGTGGGGGTCACACAAAGGGTTGTTTCAAAAACCTATGCAAGGTTTCTGGAGCTAGGAACCCTAAAGAATAGGCCGAGAAGAAGTCGTGGAAGAGTAACTACAGAAAGGCAGGATCGCTTTTTAGCCCAAACAGCAAGAAGAAATTCCGCAGTATCTCATTCAGAGCTTCAAAGGCAATTTTTGCAAGCTATAGGCGTTTTAATTGGTGTTTAGAGCATGAAAATTGGACTATTGAAGATTGGAAAAATGTCTTATTTTCGGATGAGACCAGAATTGGCCTACGATCAGACGACCGGCGTGTTCGCATTTTAAGAGGTAGAGGGAGGCAAGCTAGGCTCCAAGCTGCAAGACCGATCCCTAAATACAAAGGAGGTACTGTAATGTTTTGGGGCGGAATTATGTTTGGTGAGAAAACTCCTTCAATTCCCATTAGACAATCTCTGACAGGGCCTAGGTATGCTGATCTAGTGCTACAACCTGTAGTGAGGCTCTGGCGAGGTGCTTTTGGAGATTATTTCCTATTTATACAGGATAATGCACCTCCACATACCAGCAGAGTTGCAAAAAAATTTTTCGAAACAGAAGGTGTGACTGTTTTAGAGTGGCCTTCTGGTTCACCGGACCTTAATCCTATCGAGCACTTGTGGGATAGGATCAAAAGAAAAATTAGAGCTCGTCAAAATAATCCTGGTAACGCAGAGCAACTTATACAAGCGGCTTTAGAGGAATGGGCAAATGTTACAGAAGGAGAAATTAACAACTTAATAGAAAGCATGCCTCGTCGAATTCAAGCTTGTATCAATGCCAGGGGTGGTAATACTGATTATTGATTTGTTAAAATCGTTTTATTTGTTGTTCAATCCTCAGTTACATAAAAATTATTTTTAGAGAAATTTACACTTTTAATTTTCTGTTCTATTATAAAAATAATCTTTTAATAATTTATATTATTTTTGTAATAAACTTGTTTTGGGAAAACTGCTCTTCACTTTTCAGCGACTTTTTTGTAATTAAAATTCGTTTTTTCCAAATAACAGGGTGATTCCATATAAGTTTGGTTGTGTGTATGTATATTTATTTTCTATACAGAACCTAAACAAATCGATATATTAATCCAGAAAATTTATACAAGTGTAAAAAGAAAAAATGGGCATGTAGATACCAAAAATTCTCGGCCAACTTTTTTCTAGAAACAATTTGAGATATTTACAATTCGATTTTTCAAATATGCACCTGGCTGTCTTGAAGAAATGTTAACTCAAGCTCAACACATTCTTTTTCTCTTTTCGAGAACTCATTCGTACTCACAGTCACAGTGATCAATTCTGAAGAAATAACATTGCCCCAGGCTAAGTCCATTTAGTTTTCGTTTTCGGAAAATCATTCGAATCCTCAAATTTGGTCGTATTTAGGGCCTCTTTCCTTCTAAGAGATGAATTCGAGTTTAAGTGGGGCTAGACGTCATCTCAATTTCTTTGTCTCCAAAGACCAATTGCGTCGTCGTAACAAAAGAAGCGTTCATTCAAACGAAATGGCTTTTTTCTTGCTTAATCTGGGATTATGAATCTTTTATAGACGTTCCCGAGAGGATACCTGGAAGACGTCTGCTGCCTATGGGGATAGATTATTGCCCTTCGTGTTTTTAAAGTGCTTATAAGCGTTTCAGGGAAATTACTGAATCTAATCAAATAAAAGCTGACTGAATTGTTCATGTGTGCCAAGAGGAAAGAAGCAATATATGAAATTCGGATTACGTCACTGTTTCGTGATATCAATTCTTTATAATAGGGGTGGATGAGGAGAACCTTTGTTTCAATCTAATCATTTTTTTATGCTTCGTGAATTTTGATTCCCAGGGACATTTGAACTCGATTTTCCTATATGATTCAGGTTGATAAATGTTAGCTTTTGATTTTGTCAGAAATCAGACGGGAAAAGAAATAATGGGTGCTTTTATTGAAGAAGAAATCACATATTTGAAGACTCCCAACTTATCAATTTGTTGGGCGATGCCGCCGAGGGAGAATGGGACGACGTTGGCTTCAATCGATTTTTCATAACTCAAGGGGTGGAACATTTCTGTTTACAATATATTAAAGGGCCTCAACCCTCACACCAGAAACACTAGGCCACTAGGGTTCATCGATTCCAATAATTCGCTGTCTTCTTTGTTCACTTCGGTTTTAAACCTTCCTCGATATATGCAGACAATTTTGTGAGGATTTATAGGCGTTTGAAGTGAACGCTTCTGCGGGAACCATTCCAAATTCGACTCTTCAGAGTTGATATTCTGTATTTTAAACATAAAGTATTCATACAGGGCGAAGAAATGATGATGAAAACATTACATTGAAAGTTAAATACTACAGAAGATTGAGAGGTAATGGAAATATAGTAACTTCGTAAAGGAGCTCCGAATAGAGTACCCAAAAGTGGCAAAAATATGGTAAGTACAAACTTTAGACCGCAGAATACCATCTCGGGCGCCAATTTCTAACGCTCGATATTTCTGTGATGAAATAGAATTCCCAACACATCGCCGTGATCGAAATCCGAACAGTTCATTACGGAGACGTTATACATAATTGATACTCAAGCAATCGAAATTCGTGTGAATTATTAGCAAATTGATCTCGATCACTGTGAAATGACTCCCCGAGGCGAGTCATTAACTCGTACGCCGATTCGTAAAATGAGTATTCAACAACAATTATTAGCATTGAATTCCGGAGAGAGTTTTCCGATGATTTATTGAGCGAATTGGAGAGCCTAGGAGGGGAAAACTGAATTTTCATCATCCGATACATCGCGCGAAATCGAGCGGCTCTGAAATCAGAGTTCCTCCGTATAGTAATGGAACGACACAGTATACGAAACGTCAATGCATACCATAGAATTTTCTTGGGAATAAGTGAGTTTTTATGTCTGCGGAGCGCAATCAATCGCCACGGTGTAAGAAACGTCAATGCGGACCATAGAATTTCATTAAGAATCAGTGAAATTTTTAAGTCTGTGGAGCGTAATCAATCGCCACGGTATGCGAAACGTCAAAGCGGACCATAGAATTTCATTACGAATTAGTGATTTCCAAGTCTGGTCTTCGCTGTTAAACTCTGAAAGCTTATCTGGTTGTCACCTTAGTGTCGAGATCCTAGGGGGCCATGAATCGGCCAGGATGGCCCGTGTCGCGACACCTCGAACCTTTTTGCGATAAGCTTATCCACGTGAAATTTCACGGGTCGCGTCGATAAAGTAGCGATCGTGACGTAAATGGGCAAAGAAGAGTGCCCGGCCTTAATCTGAGCGCAGTGTGGTTTTCTATTATGTTGTCAGAATGATACAAACGGCCCCAATAACCGCGAGGCGTCCGGGGAGCGCCTGCTACCGGACAGCTGATAAACAATACTGCCCCACGGCACAGCCGACGTGATTCATTGCGATAGTGGACTGTACTCTCCTCGATGCCCTCTCTCTACGATGCCCACTACGTCCAAGTCGTCTTATTAACGTGTCATGTGGGCTTCTATGCATCAGACGACTCGTTCGTGTTTGGCGACTGATTCTATGGTTTAGCATCACATTCTATGGTTTGGCATATTGGCTGTGTTCGCGATTGACAAGTTGATGACTTAGAGAAAACCGTTTGGGTGTATTGAATATAGTTGGGTGACTGTTTTTGTGCCTACCAATTTTTGTTATCAGAACTCCATCGGATCTATTTCAAAGTCACGACCTTGAAATAGCTGAACTAGACCCTTGAATCAATCAATAACTCCTTATACTCGAAATTTGTTCTGAAACATTTCAGTTGCAAATGTTGCTTTGAAAATTTAATGAAATCTCTTTATTCGTGTGTATGGCACTGCGTTCTCACGAGAAAACCAGAAGCTAAAACAAACACGGTACTTCCGTTAGGGCATAGGCGCCACCAAGAAGTAAATGTTGTAAATCAAAACGAGAAAATACTGCGGTGTTTATACAATTCACCGGTATAACTTCCTTGTTAACAACATAACAACGTTGTTGGCACGTAGAGATAAAAGAATAAACTGTATTTAACAGCTGCCTGCGTTGGTCACAAAATATTACTCCTTGATTTTCTTTTACTACCAGTTTTATTGCCTTCTCCCCCCGTCAAGAGTTGCAGAGTCGATAAATATGAACCAATCTTCTGAATGGAATTATTATCGAATGTTGGACATGATTAACCAAGATTTATTGCGGATTTAAGTTAATGCTGAAGGAAATGTTAAATGGGCGGCAACAGGAGCTATGTTGCAATTAGTATTATTGTTGCCCACCCGGTATCTATTACATACACATAAAAGGAGTTAAGTGGAATTATCCAGTAGATCGGTCAAAATCCATATAGAAATATTTACAATTTTTTGCGTAGAACCTCAGAGCATAGAACCCATGTGTACTGAAAATATTCATGGTCAAAGTTCGCAAATATCGGTTTTTGCCATTTTTCTCGTACGCGGTGAGTGTTATCATAAAAATAGGTGAGATGAAAGTTGTAGATCGTGCAATTTTCTACGAAAATTGTTTCAAGTGTTTTTTAGGACAAAACACCATTCCTGAGATAGCCTCATTTCAAACATTGAAGGTGTACTCTGCTTATACAGGGTGTCGCAAACGATGTGTCCAAACTTTAGCAGGTGATTCTACATAAAAAAATAATGATAGTTTGTTATATAAACTAAGGCCCCAAAATGTACCGTTGAGAAAATACAGGGTATCAGCGGCGTAAAAGTGATGATCGGTATTTTCGATATTTGAAATGGTGATATCTCGGGAATGGTGATTCATAGAGAAAAAAGTCTCGGAACAATTTTAGTGGACAATTGCATGTGCTACAACTTTCGTCTGACAAATTTTCGGAAAGCACTAACCGTTTACGAGAAAAATGCAAAAACCGATATCTGCGACTATTGACCTTGAATACGTGTGCAGATAGGCCGAATTCTGTTTTTGAAGTTTACTCTTTTTCGTGTTCTTTGGAATCTTCAATGCAAACTCATCGTAGTCTCTTGTGGCCGTATGATACGGGGGCCCATTATACCCCAAACACGAGACGGACTTTTGCGGAGCATTTAACTTATTTTTCTAAAAAAATGTAATAATCCCTCCTCATTTCCCTTGCAAAACCGGCTTAGTGTGAAACAACGATTGGGGAACACATTCAATCATGCACAACCTATAATTTACGTCCAAAACGCTATGGCCAAATCGGATCTGATTGCACCGCTATCATTTTGGAACTTTCTATAACGCACACAATTCGCCTCTGGTTCTCTGCCGAATCGAGGATTTTAAACACAGCCCGAGGTGCCCATTGTTCAAAAATGGCGCTTTGATGCGATAAACCATCTCCCTCGTGAAACTTTCGACTATTCCTAATTTCCTTGGCCGGTCCGAAATTCGAAACAAACTCAATCATTATATTGCCGTGTAAATAGAGAAACGTGAAGACGATCCTGATGTGGGTTCGTCTGTTTGTAGACGTGTCCATCCATTAGACGGCGTTCGTCGTTGATATCAGATATCGGGAGGTCACTCCACAAATCAACCCCTCTTTGATTTATTGGCTTCATTTCCGGTTATTTACTGTCATACTTTTTCTTCTTTCCGCAACTCAATTACAAGGGAAGCTCCGAAGTCCACCACACTTCTTGATGGCTTTATCTCAGATGTGCCACACAGCCGTTTTATTGGATATATAAATCGTGTTATTTTGGAGGAAATTGGTTTATTCGGCCTTCAAGTCGGACACGGAGCAATGGAACTACACAAAAACAAACTTCAGCCAATGAGAGTATTTACTCTGCTGAGATTAAGGTGTATTTGAAGATATTTTTGTCTTCAAAATGTTCATTTTCTCCTTTGCATTTTTAGTTAGAACCTTATTTTGAGTATTAATTAACGTTTTCGTTTTCCAACAGGATTGAATGTCAATAAATTTGATATTGACTATAAACTGCTTATCTACAGTGACGAGAATGACGACCAAAATTGGCCTTATCGCTCTATACTCTGTTCAAATGTAAGAAAGGGCAATAATAACATGTTTGGCGCATCGGTAGGAGGGCCTTCGTGAAGTTTCTTTCCGTCCAGAGTCGAATTGAGGAGATTTCACACAATCGTTCAGTTTTAACTGGACTTGAATTCCATTTTTTCAATAATTTATAGAACGTTGTTCTTTTGAAATTTGGCATACTGTCGTCATCATTCACGATTTCTAGAACTTCAGAAATCGTTGGGATTTCATTCCGGAAAAAAAAACCGTGGACAATTCTTGTGATAAGGTTCAGATCGAAATCGTCAACAGAATCGATTATTTTTAAAGACTGGGCTCTCCTCTTAGGTGGCGTCAATGTTTTATTCGCTGAGAATTCTGAATACAGCTGAATCACTCACCCCTGAGGATTAGAGGATTTTGAAACAATTCCTACTCTCTTTTCGATAAATCAGGATGTTCTTCCAATTATTTTCGAAAAATGTTCAAAATTATCTCTTTCTCTTCAGCAGAGAAATACGACCTTTTGGACCTTTTTCGTGTGGTCTCCAGATATCACCCTCAGATGCAGTATCCGTTTCCGAATTCGACGTTGTTCTATAAACACTATATACACTTTGTCAAAAGATTTTCCAACACAATACACTTTTCACAACAAAGTCTAAAAACACTTTGAACAGCTATACCTTCACAGTAGCTCTAGGTATTTTAACTGGTCTTGTCAATTGAAAACGATATTTATGCAAATCGAGATGGCTTGCTTTAACCCATTAAGGAAAATGACCCAAATCTGGTGTTTCCCGGAATTACCTTGTCGGAACCTTGAGCAGCCGACAAAGAGTTTCGTACAAAATGATATAAAATTTTGGACCGAAACTAAATATATTTCGGATATTACAAGTAGATCATTATAAATTTGAACAGAGATCTTTTACGAGTCTTGTCAATTGAAAACTTCGATATTTATGCTAATCAAGATGGCTTTCACCAATTAGGGAAAAGGACCCAAATCTGGTGTTTCCCGGAATTACTTTGTCGGAATCCTGCAAGATTCCGACCCAAATCTCTAAAACTCTGGTGTTTCCTGGAATTACCTTGCCGCAATCTCGAGCATCCGAAAAATAAATTATTTAGTAGATAATAATATAAAAACAAAACAAAATAAAAAAATAGGGTACGTCGGATATGAAATGTTTATGACAGTTGCAAATCATAACAGAAATTTTGCACTAGAGTTTCTAAGGAGAAAAGTTCTAATGTGGGAATTGCTGACTCAAATTATTGAATCATTTCTATCCAGTACCATCTACAGTCCGTTCCGAGTACGATCCTGGCAATCTTTTAGGGCGTTAAAAGGGAGCGTGGCTATGACCGTTTGACGAATAGGAGCTTTATTGTGAGCAAACCAGACGATTCTGTTTGTTTACAAAGCTCCTTCTTTTATTTGAACGGACTATAGAAACTTCAGTCGCGCCTTGAATTTCGGTAGTGAATTTTAGGTTCTTTTATTTTCGCTGTTATACCCGAATATCCAGATTTTGTTGTTAGTATTTCGATTAAAACTTTGAAAACACCCCACAATATGGTTTAAACAACAGTAATTCTCTACTATTTTGCAGTTCCAGGCCCGGCAGACCACCAAAGAGGGCTCCTGTGGGATTAAGTTTGGCCGCTTCACATCTCCAACACCACCAGCTCAAGAAACAACGGCTAGACAATGGGGATTATCCATATGAAAACGGACACTTGAACGGTGAGTTTCCTCTTCACTATTCTAAGGAGGTGAACCGCATGGTTCAGTTTATAGCCTTTTGCTTTTAATCTAAATTCCGAAATCAAACGAGTAATTAAATGGTCGGAAATGTATTTATCTCCAAAGTTTTAATGGTTGGAGTTTATTAGAATTGCATTTAAAGGCTTGTGAGAGTATACCGAAGATAATTCGTGAGATTATTCGTCAGGTCATAAACAGGTATAATTGCTATCGAATGAGTTTTATCTTCAGGAGAGCGAAGCAGGGACATTGGCGTAGGGGACTCTAAATTAAAAAGTTATTCTATTTCCATCAATTTTCATAGACCGATTTCTACCTACTGCCCTACAATACAAATCTGCACGAGGAAACGGACTGTAATATTTCGTTGCGAGTATTTCGTCCGCAGAGGTTATTAAGGCTTGATTTATGTTTCTGTCTCCTGACAAGTTACGCCTCTGAGCCAATGTTGACCGCCTTACAACTGACTTATGCGAGCTGTTCCACTAAGATCATGTTATAAAATTAAAATAAGACTACAAAACGCGATTTATACTCGAAATGTCGTGATTAAAGGCAATTAAATGGTATGAATATATATGCGAGATTCGAGTCGGTCGGGCCGATGTGCATTTAGCTTTTATATCAAAAATGCCGAGAATATTAAATTGCACTTTTTCGATAACATCTGACAGGTCGGCAGGACCGAGATGGAAGATCGCGGAGGAAGATACTGACAGAGATAGAAATTCACATAGAAGACTGCCTTCCTGTATAATTTCTAATGAGGTAGAATTTGTGGCGGTTTTCAAGTCTTTTCTATATCCAGGTTCGTGTGAATGCTGATTTGGGTTGCATGTTCCTATTGAGATAACAATAAGGAATTACTTTCGGTTTGAAGCAATTTCTAGCGGTACGATATGGGGAGAAATGGCTACATTTAATAAGTATATGGTCGCTCACAAACACGAAAGAATTTCTTTCAGCGGTTAACCACATCATGCAGGCAGAGATGTATGAGGGTTTCTTCTTTATTTTTCTCTGATTTTAACCACATGCTTCACAAAGCAGCTGGGAAAGTAATGGTAATTTTTTTTTCATCCCAAAATCTCAAATTACTAGGAAAATCGTTTCGAAAGAATGGATCCCTCACAGGAATTGCTACGTTTAAGTTTTCGTGGATTTTGTTATACTTCCATCTCAAGCTTCATTAGGGGCTGTAATGAAGAGGACGTCATCTTTTATGGCTTTCAATAAAACTTGGTGTCATCACATTGACGCTTATAAGCTTCGATCACCCCCTACTTTTAATCATCAAACTGCGCCAATAACACGTAAGAATCATCGCCTGTAATTGCTGTTTTCGAAATAACCTCGACTGTCGTAAAAAAATACATCAACTCTGGTGTTGACTCTTTCTCTGCAATAACATCTATTTCTATGGGTTTTACTGTATGGGGATGTGCTCATTGGCGGATCCAGACAGTTTTTCGGGGAGGGGCCATGAATTTTTTCAGGGGGGGCATGAAAAGAAGAAATTTTTTACCAACGTTATAGGACTACTAATAAAGGGATTATTGTCAATTTCGAGGTCCAAGGAAGGAGGCCATAAGTTTGAAATTTTCTAATTTTTTTCTCATAGAATCTGCATTTCACAATTCAACTGGAATTAGGCATACAAATTGAAATTTAGAGTCCTCACCATGTGACATTCCAATGATGATATTTTTCTGGAACACTGTCCCTTGTTTTCCTCCAGAACTTTTTCTTGGTGAACCACTTTAGTTCGAAAAATTGTTAAAAGAAGCATTGTTGTTTTACTAAACTTCATGGTCTCTTGTAGTTTTGTCGTATCTGCTACCGATTTGGAGAAAAAAATCTAGGTCTTCATTATGATTGATATAGTTTGAATCGTTAAGTTCTTATTTTGTACGTAGGATACAGGAAAAGTTCTGACTGACGCTACAATGATTATTTCCAATTTGCGATCCCCAGGATTGTCGCACAGTCCACCCATTGTTTTATACAGATGCCACAACGTTTACACACTGCCAAAGGGGTAGCAGACCTGTTTCTTCATTCGGCAGCATTGTATTTCGCAAATTTCGATAACGGGGGGGTCGGCAACCCCTGTATAACACTCGGACCCAACGAATCGTATCCAAACATCCAGGTATGTCGATTATTAAATCCCTTTGTATCTCACATTCGGTAATTAAGGTGTTGATATTGCGGAATTCGTATATGGGCAGCAAATTTTTGGAATATATTAATCTGCCGGACAATGGGCCATTTGCGGTATTCCAATATGTCCGGTTGCGACCTTCTCCGATTGTGTTGGCACGCTTGGATGGGGTGAAATTTGTTGCTATTCGTTTGGGGCTTTGATACTCTTAATTTTGCGAATTGTTTCGATTGTAGTGGGGTCGGGGGACCTAGAATTCCACGAGGGAATTTGTGCTGACAGTCTCTCATCCGGAGTTGATTTAAAAATTTTGTTCACTATTCGTAAAAATATTCGTACCAATGAATGACGTATAAAAGTACAAAAAATATTTAAGATTACGATAGTCTGTATATTCTTTTGTTTGGCATATTTCTCAGGTGAGCTGATTAGGCAGGAATGAAGAGATTTAGATAATTATTTTGATTTGTAATTCCCGAATGTCATTCGTATGAACCTACTTCAACTTTCTTCGTATTATTGTCACAGATGCCGTTCGTGTGACACCTGCCATTGGAGATTTAAGCCGATTTAAGTGCCCATCGAACGATTCCTCAGATGTTAGCCGCTATATTTCATCTGGTTGTCCATTCGATTACCATTTATCTGGATACTTTCGCGTTTTTAGAGCTCTTCAGAGATTATTACCAGTCGGACGTTTGTTTTAACGAGGCATTTAATTATTATTGGAGCTGATTTTTACAGTCCAATTTTATAGCCGGGTATAGAGCAATGCTCCTCTTTCCCCTCGACCTCGTCGTTAATATCTCTCTTATTTATTGTATCGTAAATGATAATAAAATATGAGAAATATTTGATTGGTTATATGAAAGTACTTTTCTACGTGCGATTATGTACCTCTATCTGCTTCGGATATGTTATTAATTTTCTATTTGGTTATATTATCGATTTTATGGTCTGGATAATTCCTTATTCTGATTATTATTCTCGGAAATACTTGTTATTTCGCACGCTTATAAATTGCATATCATGGGAATGCAGCGATTCAACTAGAAGTCTTGGGAAGCTTCTTATTCGACAAAATTTATACCCGTTCCCTGTTTCTACAAAATTGAAAAATAAGTCAGAACGATCCACGACTCAAAATATAAAATAATTCCTGTAAGAACACATAAATTAAGAAAAGGAAATTCATAAATTTTCTCATGCCCAGAATCTTACGAAAATCAAGTAAATTTTTGAGGGGGTTTTGTAAGAGTTTTCATAAATCCAACCACTAAACTTTATAACTAAGTGAAAAAGATGATAACTCTGAGAACATGAACCAGTAATTAATAGAAGAAACGAATGAAATAATCGGAACCAGAATACGATTGGAGTCTATCTACAATTTTGATGTGTTCCCGATTGAATTGCTAGAATCTGTCCAACAATCTTTCACTCGCAATATGTAATTATCATCCGGCCATATTTCAAAGGACACCAGGAAAAGGGAAAATCATAAAGCAACTCAATCAATAAATAAGGACTGACCGCTTAGCTTTTGTTTTGGGCCGAAACGAAGGGTTGGTGCTGTGCTATAAAACACTCTTTGTAATATTCGAAATTGAATAATTTAGGTCTCAGCCGGGCGAGATGTAGTTGATGTGACTGCTAAAAGCTTCGCACGAATTCAATTTGGCGATGTCACAGTCAGTTATAGAAAGGATTTGACGCTCTGTAATTATTACGGTAGCTCTTGTACCATTTCCTTGGCTCTATCAGTAGAATCATGTCGAATGTTTGGTTGATAAGTTTGTAGATGTACTTATTACGTCGTTCAGTTCAGTTCAGGGCTATATATTACCGAAATATTTATACCTGACATCTGTCAATAAGGTCAGCGAAAATGAAATTCATCCAATGTCCAGCCTATAAAGTTGCTTCTTCTACAGTTTCAAAGGTGCGATGGGTAGATTCTCGGACTGAAATCGGCATAAAAAATAGAAGGAGAGGATCTGTACGATTCCTTCAGAATCTGAAAGGGGCTTCACCAAGAGTCAGTTGATAAGCCTCATCTTAAGTGCTTCACCGGCCCGTCGGTCGAATAACAGAGAGAGAAGTGTTAATAAACTGGGCGTTGATATTATTTACGCTGTATTTCCCAGAAGTAACTCGCTCATAATATATAAGCCGTATTAAATGACCGCGCACAAATGGACAGACAGACGGACATACGGATAATAAAGCCAAGCATCGCTCTTCAGACAATGACAACCCGTAATTATTGCGGGTCTGATATGAGCGAGCATTAGGTGTTTTATACTGGGTCGATATTTCTACAAGACGAAGAGAACTCGCCTTGAATGATATCCGTTGTGCAGGTGGCTTGCTGGGAACTCCATCCATCAATCTACTAGATTTTCAGAGAAAATTCTTCCAAAAGTACCTATAAATCAACGTAAACTCAAAGAATTCGGAAAAATTTGCCCAGAACTTTTATTTTCTCCTTGGAAAATGAGGGGAAATAATTGTGCCACATTTGTGCAAACTTTCGCCACATTTTTGCTTATGTATGCCACATTTGTGCAAACCTGTGCCACATTTGTGCAAACTTGTGCCACATTTTTATGCTAACTTGTGTTCTGGGTTAAATTTCTCATAAAATCTTTTATTTTCGTTAAAATTTCAACGGCAGAAGTCTTGATAACTGTATAATAATTCCAAACAAGAGCCAATTTCACACACATTAAGGTTTTTCGCACATCTGTCCACATTTGATCAAATTGCGGAATGGTACAAAGATGTGTACGTAAAAGTCATCAGGTTGCGAATTCCGATCCGAAGTCAAATTTTTCATTTCAGGGTCAGGCCTTAGGGCAGTTTCACCCGATGACATCCTCGAAACCCAATATCGGCAGGAATTGAAGCATGTTAACGAAATTTGTACCCAGTTTCCACCGTATTATTTTTAATATTAATATTTATTAACGGATGAACGGACAGACTCTATTACGGCTTCATATTGTCCGTATGTCGGCTTAGGGTAGATACACTCGTGTCGGATCGTATGAAGGGACCTTCGCATTGTGCGGTGATGATTATGGGAAGTGGCACCTCGAATGAAGTGATACAGTGGACCAAACAATCTTCGTCAAACTGAATTGAAAAAAATCGATTCTGTGCAGCCCAGATAGTTGCGAAATAATTTAGGTGGTGAATCCTTTTTTTTAAAATATGGTGGGTTTTTTATATGAACTTTTTTTTTGAGCCCCCCTGCTTAGTTTAAGATGGCGCCCGAAAATAGTTTTTGATGTTTTCTCAAAAGTCAAAAAACTGACAAGAATAAAATAAGGCAGACATTTTATGAGAGCGAGAATGCATTCAAAAAATGTTCTGGTGGTATTCCTCTATGTTTGTAAGGGGAAGAAAAGCCACCCCTAAAACTTGTTCCGCAAGAAAATTGTCTCCAGATCCATATTTTACAAAAAAATAATTATTTTGGATAGCCTGATCAATCGTTAACAAATAAGGTCTAATTTTTTGCTAAAGTTCACGGTTTTTGAGAAAAAAATATAAACTGATAATAAGTCGTAGAGGCTGGAATTATTTTCGACCATGAGATGTCAAGTTGACATTTTTCTTGGTACTTGAGCAAGAAATTACAAGAGACCTTAGTCGTTAAGAATGGATCAAGCTGTCCAAAATTAATTTTCTTATTGCGAATCCGCTAGCCCAAGCTACACGTCCAAGATTTGCCTGGCCCATTGGGCGTGCATTGTGCAGTGGGATATGAAAAGCAAACAATGATACATACGGGCAAAGTATGATATCATATTTCGATTGAAGGGGATGCACAGTCGAAGAACGGTTGCATGGGTGGTCAGGTTGAGAAACGCGATCGGTAGGTACCTGCTGAAATCAGTCGTTTTACGCAGACCATTCTACTTAGCGTCATTTCGCTCAGTCGAGCAAGAACGAAAAATTGGTCGGACTGACTTTTCGGCCGGTACTTTTGGGCGATTCACTCCTTTCGAAATCGTTTTCGTCTCGATGATGTGTGGTATCGTTGCGATCTTTACAGACTTGGGGATATCTTCGATCGCCTTGTCACTTTGGAATACTGCGAAAATATACGACTTGATTCAGTTTCCTGTACTTTTTCGTGCATTTCAGAGTCAGGGTATAACCTAGTTAGGTTCCAGAAAGTATATTCGATAAGTTTTGCTTGAGGAATGTCCACCTTAGGTGGAGAAAATATACTCCATTCACTTTTATAATATATCCCGGTGGGCATGAAATTGTGACACATTTCACCGTGTATATTTTGAAAGTGATAGGTTATAGTCATTTTCCTGTCTACATAGAGGTTGTAGTAATTACGTATTTATCGTCTGTTCGACGTCTGTACTGAAGATCTACGCAGTAGTTAATTTTCGTATATTCAAAATGAAGCCGATATTTGAAAAATGGTATAAGGAAAATGTTTAATTTTTTCAATTTAATGACAAATATGTAATAGTGAAACATGTAGAAGTCAAAGTTTCAAGTAAAAAATGCAATGGAGAGTTTGAGAAACGCCATAGGCCGATTAAAAACCGAATTCCTACGTGTGTGGGAAGCGAAACGCCAATAATACGTCTGAATACCATGTGCCAAAAGACGCATTCCACCAAAACCGAATCAGCGAGCCGAAGATAGCATTAAGCCCAGATTGCATGTAATCTTTCATTATTACATCTTTTCAACCTGAAGGCGTCAAGCCATTTCTGAGCAATCCGAAGAATTCGGGTAATAACAATGGCAATAAATAACCTCTTCGAGAGATGTGATTGGAAACGAGAGTGCCCTAAACGATAAATTTATAAAGCAACAACTCCAGTCCATCCGAAAATTAATAACAGCCCGAATTATGTAAAATTGCTATAATCAAATCTTTAAAGTTATCGGGATAACCACGCTTAAACGCAAAACAAATTGTAAATGGTAGATATAAAATTATAGATCTCAGAAATGGATGGCTTGAGGCCCTGGCCCGTCTCGCTTCATGTCATTGAGAACGATTTGTTACGACTATTCATTAGAAATTGGTCGAATAGGTATGTTTGTGGTGAGCTTGCGACCAAGTTAAGTGGTTTAACTGCAGGGTACCACCTTTTCGGTTGGCCTTTCGTGAAATTAGACCGTCATTTATATAATTGTACCAAGGAAGGTTTTATAGAGCTGTTTTGGTTTTATTGCCGGTTTATGTATATCAACCCGCCGATATTCTTACACTTTGTAAGTATTATCGATTTCGGCACCTGGAATCAAATTCGATGGATTTTAGAATTACGATTTGATAATTCAGTCTATTTGGGCAGCTGAGGGAACAGAATACCCAATCTGCTTCCAGCTCCTCAAAAGTAAAATGTTGAAGACGACATTTTTTTACGAAAACAATTCTTCAACTTTGAAAATTCGTAACTATGTCTATGGGCAAGCTACAGTTATGTTTTTCTGGAGAAATATAGAGCATTGATTCATCTTCTGAAAAAAAATTACTAGAGGGGTCTACGATCGTAGGATCAGAATATAAAGAATGGAGTGTGAAAAAATTTTTTTTTATTTTCTTCATATTTGAAAATTCGTAACTGTGTCTGAGGGCAAGCTTCATCGATGAAATTCTGCTGCAATATAGAGCATTGTTTCCTCCTCAGAAAAAAAAATTCTAGAGGAATCTGCGGTGGTAGGATCAGGAAAGAAAAAATAAAATGTGAAAAAAAATTTTCATTCATTTTTTTATCTTTAAAAATTCGTAAACTGCGTCTGTGGGCAAGCTCCAGTGATGAATTTTTGGTGCAATAAAGAGCATTATTTTCTCCCCAGAGAAAAAATTACGAAATTACGGTGGTAGCATCAGGAAAGAAAAAATAAAATGTGAAAATTTTTTTTATTAATTTCTTCAATTTTAAAAATTCGTAACTGTGGGCAAGCTTTAGTGATGAAATTCTGGTGCAATATAGAGCATTGTTTTATCCTTAGAAAAAAAACTTACTTGAGGAATCTGCGGTGGTAGGATCAGGAAAAAAATTAAAATGTGAAAAAAAAATTTATTCATTTCTTCAACTTTGAAAAATCGCAACAGTGTCTGTGGGCAAGCTACAATGATGAAATTATAGTGAAATATAGAGCATTGATTCGATTTGGAAATCGACGAATTATTGTTGCTCCGATTCCTGATGTTATTGATGTGATAATCACAGCCCAGGCGAGATCTGATCTCCCGCTGAGTAGCGTGAAGTGGAAAAACCTAAAAAACCCCGATTAACATAAACCCTTCTTTTAAATACCCCTTCAGATCGTATCTTCTCCAAATTGACGAAATAATACGGGCCCAATCCGGATGATTGATGTGCTCGAAACAATATTAACCAGACAAAACAAAGCGCATGTAAATGGTCTCGATAATAAGAGAAAGGCATCTTGGTGATCAGCCTAGTGACATCGAATGATTGATGACGAATGGAAGGCTAATCTTTCTCTCGTATTTGTACGTATGTGTGTTGGACTGTGAGCTGTGTGGCCCATCAACCATCCTTGAACAGCGTTTACACTCGGGCTAATTAAGAATTGTACAGTTCGCTTCACCTGCGTCATTTTATCAGCAGGGACATTCAGACCAACGATTACAACAGTTCATTTCGTTTTGAAATGATGCTAGAGCCCAATATTTGCAAGCATTTCAAAATCTACCAGTCTCAATACTGAAAATGAACAAATACTCCAAAAAGAAAAGATTTTTTCGCTGCAAACATTCCCGTATTCTTCCTATTTTTGTTTCTCTCTTTGTTTGATCCGGCATCAGACAAACGCAATAGTGGGCCATAAGCGCCCCCTGCTGAGACCACATTCCCATAATCGAATGCGTAAAGATGTATTTGCGAATGGGTACTTCTCATAAACAATCCTCTGGTACCAATAATTCCCGAGTAATTACATTCGGATAATTATTTCTGTTAATGAGGGTGGCATGAGAGCGAAACAACATAGGTCGTAGGTCTCGACTCGTCTGAGAGACCGCCGTGGTTACCTGCTGCGAATCGAGAGTCTTCTCCTGTGGCTGCGATTTCTACCTGAGATCGAACACGATTCATTTCACCTGTCAGCGAAATTTGTTAGGGAACGAGAAAACTTTGATTTGCTTCTGGTACAACACGACCATAAAACCGCTGCTATCTGGGGACCCAGATTTATGCTGCACGAGCTTCGGACTCGCGAAACAAAAGAAGAACGTCGTTTTATGCCGACTATCTGACACCTTATTCTCATCTGAGGGCTTCAGTTTGGAATCTGCATATTATTACGCTTCATAATCAAGAATCTCAAACTATAGATGAATAATTTGAACTGATCACCATTCGAGGTTTTATGGTTCTGCAAACTTTACAAAAATGTCTTAAATGTAAAGAATTCTTGAATGGTCCCGCCTTGAAAAGCTAGATATCCTCTGAGACGAAGTTCTCAAGTAAAATCTCGAGATACAAAAGTGAACCTAACCCTCGTCGCCACTGTTGTATCTCTAGGTTTTACAGGAGATCAAGCAAGGAGAAACAGATTTCAACGCCTGCCATAATGTTTTGGTAACCATTTGCTGATTTTTCGATTTATTTGCAGATATGGCGAGGATGGAAAAGTCTCCACTGCTTGCCAATGGCTACAACCACCCTCCTCATTTAGGTCACATGCAGTTCATGCAAATGCCACACCCAGCAGCGGCACATTCAGCTCTCCTTTCTCCCGCCATGCCACACAACCTTTCGAGGCATGATGGATCAGTCATCAAGAACCAGGGTATGCCGTCCATGGAAGCCATTGCCAGGTAAGAATATCCTCTATAAGATTTCAAAACTTTTAGAAAGATAATTGTTTGGGAGACACTGCTCCTGCATCCATCAACGTATCTAGCCTCAGTTTTCAGGGGGGGCCGCGGCCCCTGGTATATTTGTGATACCTATACGTAGTTTTTGAATTAGAATCTTTCAGGGGGGGCCAGAGGTACATCAGGGGGGGCCTGGCCCCTCCTGCCCCCCCCCTAAATACGCCAGTGCCTGCATCTGCTACCAATTAGATCCTTTGTGGCTCATTAGCATGCTTTGTTTCATCCCCTTCTTTCCATGAAAGAAATGATTCCAGAGGCTGATGGTTTATCTAAAACCCCTAGGAAACATTATGCTTGCCTTAAGAGCATTCTGCCATCTTGTCATCATCTATACAGAGCCTGAATGTTGTGTCCTAGCTTTCGTAGGTTTCTTCTGAAGCAGATCACTGAAAGGCTGATTCAATAAATGGTTCTTTTGATGTACGGTGAGTGAGGAAGATTGGTTTACTCTCACATTGTTCATTTTTCTCTTAAGTTAACTGAAAGGTTATTCAACTCACTGGTTTGGGTTTAAAGGAAGAACCGATCGCTTCACTACTGGCAGGGAAATGAGCTTTTTGGTGCTCTCAATGGTCTGAAACCAATTTGTTGGTTTCTTTTCCTGAGATAGGAGCTGCCAGCGTTTTTAGAGCAGCAGAGCTGCCCAATCACTTCCGAGGAGTACTTGAGCACGCCGATCAATTGTTTGAATCCCCGCTTTTACGTCACTCTCAAGCCAAAAACCCGCTTTATCTGATTTACCGAATTAGAACGATTAGGAAAACGTGCTGCTCGATACTAGATCTAGGTCTTCGGCATTCCAAGACGATTCGACCCTCGAAATTATGCCGTTTTCTTCGATCTAATCCACGAATGAACTTGGTATCGTTTAACCGTAAGTTAGAGGCCAAAAGAAGTCGGCTAATCTGCTTAAGGCGGCGAGAAGACGTACGACTTCGGTTCACCACCCCACGGCACGCAGCTTAACCTCGGAAAATTCGTTCTCCCTCCCGTATTTTTCTCTCATTTAACTCGCGACTCCTAACAAGATTTCTCGGTGGCTTTATAGTGTATTGGGGTGAAATTCAGAATGCGAATAATATAAAAAACGTATTTGTTCCACTGTTAACCTGCTTCAAGGAGCAGGGGACGCTTCGGCATCGTTGAGCATTTTGCCTGTGTGGAGGAGGGATGGGTAGAATTTGAATGTACGAGAAGTGCTCATGAATATTAAAACATTTCGTCGTATTTCCTGTTTTATTCGGAGTTTCAGGATATTCAGATGTGACAGCAAATCTTCGATTACCTGCTCTGATGATTTTAGCCTTGGAATCTCTCTTTGGAGAGAAATTTTTTGGCCTGCAAAGCTGTAATTCACAACTTTAAGTAGATAATTGAAGGATCGTCATACAGGATCATAGATCTCAAGGTTGTTGAAGAATGTAATTGGTCAAACAAAAGTAAATACAAATGACAGTTTCATTTTCAACGGTTTGATGCTTTACCCACATGGATATTGGATGAAATGAAGCTTTCGATGGGTTGAATATTTGAATATGTGGATGGCACCCTAACGTTGTTATTGCGGAAAGTTGTTTGGCTCAAAAACAGGTTCTTATTAATTTTCGGGGCTTACTTTCCGTCTGTGCTCTTCAAGAGACGAGTTAAACCCCTGGGTACCGAGAAAAGGAATGTCTAAAACCGTAGATATCCAAATTAATCATTCGTAATTAGTTTTCATATCTAATCAAGTCTGGAGGCCTCCACGAGGAGGATTTGGATTGGATTGGCTACGTACCAAAGATTAATGAACAACTACATCATATACTACAGCGTCTTCGTACAAAACCGCTGCCTAAACTTGATGGCATTCGTAGCGTCTTCCCGGCATTATAATTCGTTGCGTGAAATATCGTCAGACTTACAGATATAATCCCGTTGTTTGTCCCATTAAATATTTTATAAACACGAACTACTTTCGACTCGGGATAAGATTTTAGACGATATCTTTGAACTTAAATCCTCCAGAAGCGGCAGCAAGACACGACTGGGGTAGGGTGTTACAGGATTACTTCTCGAACATGTTATACATCATTCACGTAGTGGACTGGCAATTTATCTTGTCGGGAACTCGAATATCAAAGAAAACCGCGGATTTGCAAAGTTTCCCTGATGCTCTTCAACTTCCGATCTCTCCAAGCCAGTCGACGAACTGCTCTGTCTCGCATATTTAGAGTTTGCGAAACGACTCGATTTGAGGGAATCACTTGGGTTTCATGAAAGGAACTTGAAAGGTTGCTTATCGATTCGGAAGAGCATTTGCAAAAACTCACTCCACACTCGACCCGTTCTCAGGGCAAATTGCAATGCTCATTATGGAAATGTGGGGACCTAGAACTGCTTCCTGGGGAATCCTGAATTGAATGTTCCTTACTAGCTTCGTATAAAACACCCACCAAGTAGGCAATTGTACTTCTACCCACCATCTCTGGATATATGAGGTCCTCTTTGATATCCTTTTGTTGGCTACATTTTTGAGAGCCAATGGAATGGAATAAATTGAGATTAGTCTTTAAGTATCGACAATATTTTTTTCAAGGAACCAGGACATATGATCACAAACGAAATAACAATGATTAACATGAAGATGAGAAAAATTTCGATGAAGAATCAAGTATTCAATCCAGGCCCGGATCTAGGGTGGGGCAAGCGGGGCGCTTGCCCTGGGCGCCAGCTTAAGGTGGCGCTAAAAACAACCAGAGGTTAAATTTTTTTTATATTTGATTTTCTCGGAAAAAAATATTATTATTAAATATGACCCGACTCTGAAGTGCCATCTTGACCACTCAAAAAAAGGACAAACATCCTATCTTCCCAAAAATATGCAAAATGAAATTATCGATTTAATGGCCACCAAAGTTCAGAATAGCATAATTAATGAGATCAAGGAGGCCAACTATTTTACTATTATGTTCGACTGTACCCCAGATGTATCTCTCACAGAACAAATGAACCAGGTTATACGATATTTAAAGAGAACGTAGTCTGGATATGAGATAAAGGCAAAGACTTATAATACTAAGAATAAAGGAAAGGTTTATTGACTTCTTAGAAGTTGAGAAGCTGGCATATATGTATATAAAGAAGTCCAATCCAGAATTCTACACTCTCTGAATCTTGTGGGTGTCCATTCGTCTTTATCATGTTCAGAAGCAATAAATTTATTTGGTGTTGTACAAAAACTGTATTGTTTTTTTGTTAGTTCAACCACATGATGGACAATTATGAAAAAGTGGACGAAAACAAATTTTAAAGGAAGAAGCCAAACTAGATGGACTAAACATCAAGCTGTTAATGCCTTGCTCAATAATTTACCGGGAGTTGTGAAGAATCCTCACTAGTCGCAGAATACAAGTATGAAGCTGGTCATTTGCTTCATGCTGTGATGGATTTCAGATTCATACTGAACCTAACAATTTGGGATAATATTCTGCGAGAGATCAATATGGTCAACGTGGAAATTCAGAAAGGAGATATAGTTATTTCACGTTCATTATCGTTCATGCAAGGTCTTATGAAGATCTTGCAGGGAATGACAGAAAAACTTATTGAAAACTGGATCTCGGAAGCTACACTTCTTTCAGAAGAATTGGATGTGGAACCAATTCTTAGAAATAAACGTGTTTCCAAGAAGAAAAAGCAGGTTGACGAAATGTGCGATAATGAGTCAAGAACGGATCTAGTTGGTTTATTCTCCGAGGAAATCAAGGTTGTTTTCGACAGATTATTGTCAGAAATCAAAAAAGAATAGAAAGCGCAGAGAGTCTGCTTACGAATTTCTCATTCCTCAATGGCCATGCCCTTTTAAACATGCAAAAAGAGGATCTGCAGAAAATGGGGCCCTTTTAGCGCAAAAATATTGAGGAATGCAGTTAGGAACTAGCGGTTTTCAAAATGTTGGTTCCTGAAATAAGTGAAAGATCGACTTTATTAGACCTGCTACAAATTCTTCACAGGCAAGATCTGAAAGATGCTTTCCCTACAATGTCAGTATAGCTGACATTATAGGGAATATAGTGCACATTGCCTACCACGTTTGCAAGATGTGAAAGCAGTTTCTGCAAATTCAAAATAATAAAAAATTATTTGCGTTTATTAATGAGTCAGAAAAGTCTCTATGGCCTCTTGATCTTAGCTATCGAATACAAAACTGTTTCCGGAACAGATTTCCAGGAGCTGATAGATGCGTTCGCCGTTCGCGAAAAAAAAATCACGCCGCGTGATGCTATGTAAAGAAAAAAGTCAAATTTCTTTCCTTGTCATATTTTCCTTATTATTAGTTTTTATTTTCATTATTCATTTGTATTATTTATTCTTGTTTTTTCCTATGAATTCATATACATATTACATACATACATATTAAACAAATGGGGGGGCGCAATCATGAATTTTTGCCCCGGTCAGAAAAAATCGTAGATCCGGGCCGAATCAATCCAGGAAATAAGTTAAAGAAAAAAGAATATGATGAAGAAATATTTCCCCAGTGAAGCGAGAGAGACATAGAGTCTTCTCCCTTCCGCGGGCAACAAGGAATCCCTTGATTTATCGTGTGGCGACAGGGATGGGTAATAATCGATACCATCAAGTAGAACCATAGCACCTCCAAACGCCAGTGTCTAATGGAAACCCGAGACCTCATAAAGCATACAATATAAATGGGCCAGTAAATTAATATTTGTATTCAATTTATTCATGTGTCGAACATTGAGACAAATGCGAGGCGAGCAAGCTAGACGGTCTACCTGGAAAATTAATCACGATGCTCCTTCTTGACGTGTACACGCATTCGTCGGACGAGATTTGCATTTTAATTGCGGCTCAGCGTTGAAATGATAATGACGATTCGAACAGCCGTGTAAACAAGTATATATGAAAACGGATCGCAGCGCCAGGACGAGGAGGAATAGATAAGGAGGACATCAGCTAGGTCCTGGATGAAACTGCACGTCTGCCAGATCCCGCCCGGGGGCCGGATTGGCCCCTCGAACTCAAACCTCATTCTGGAATATTCACTCGCGAAATTTCGAAGTTAAGACTTCCAGACTCGTTCAAAGAATGCTAAATAACTAATGATATATGCTTCAGACAAACGTGAAGAAGTACATCTCAGAAAATGCCATCAGAACAAAAAAATTAAACTTCTGTAGCTTGATCTCGAGGGTTTACTGACAATCACACACGCTTGTTTATATTTAACCTTAATAGAGTGACGCAAGTTTGGTTTCTGACATTCAGAGTTCGTGGCATCCTCTGGGGTTCCGCATGGTTCTATATTGGGACCCCCATTTTTTATCGATTATAGCGGCTTGTTCGTGGTTTGTTCGGTGCTTTTTTATATCGATGACCTCAAGTTGCTTTGTCGGATTTTGTCGTTAGAAGATTGGAAGAGTCTTGAGGGTGGCAGATTTAAAAATTGGTAAAGCATGTATGAATTTAACCAACTGTGGTTTGATTTCTCTTGTCATAGGAAGGCTGCAGAATTTGCAATAGCACCAAGAGTGTGGTATTGAGTTATAGTAAGGTTGTTGATGAGTCTACAGAAGAATATGTGTTGTTGATGGAATGGATAAAGGAACATTGTGTTGCTGTGTTTATCATCAAATACACTGCGCAAAAAAATTAACGCACATTATGGAAATCTCAAATTTATTCTACAACTGAAGGTGTTCTCAATGATAATTATTTTTATCAGAATTATGCATGCATATGTTATCCACTTTCAACGTTTTTCTTCAATACAGACGTTTTCTCCCAGCAGGAATAAAAAAAGATGATATTATCAGATTTTGAATGTATTGGCTCCATTCTAAAATCAGTTGTTCTCGATCAATTCTAGTGATCAATAGTTTTTCTTTCGTTTGATTGTCTACACTCGATTGCTATGCAACGCGAAACACGCAATTTGACCCAAGAGGAATGTGCCCAAGCGGTAGTTTTGCGAGAAGAAGGGTGGACATACACAAGAATTGCAGAAAGGTTTGGAGTTTCCCATACAAGTGTGTCCAGAATGTTGCAGCGATTCAGGGAGACAGGTATGAATGTCCGAAGACCAGGACAGGGTAGACCACGGGTAACAACTGCCATTCAAGAACGTTACTTGAGAGTTTCTTCGTTGAGACAACGGTTTGCAACCGCTCGCCTCCTTCAAAATCAGCTTGAGCAAACTCATGAGGTGCAAATTAGCACTCAGACAATAAGAAATCGCCTCAGAGAATATGATTTAAGGCCTCGTGTCGCGGCAAGAGGCCCAACTCTTACCCCAGCCTATCGAAGGGCGCGTTTGGATTCTGCGAGAGAGCATATCCATTGGGAAAGAGTTCTCTTCACAGATGAGTCTAGATTCTGCCTCTACCATTGTGATCGACGTTACCTTGTATACAGACGTCCACATGAAAGATATGCTGAGTGCAATTTCCTGAATACTACTGGTTTCGGGGGAGGAACGATTATGGTATGGGGTGGAATATCTGTGACTGCTCGCACAGACCTGGTGGTCGTTGATAATGGAGCTATGAATGCTGATAAGTATATAAGGAACATTCTTGAAGAGCATGTAGTGCCATTTGCCCCATACATTGGTGAAAATTTCATTATGGACGATAATGCCAGACCCCATCGTGCGCGCATCGTTCAGGAGTACCTTGAAGAGGTTGAAGTCTCTCGAATGGAATGGCTAGCAAGAAGTCCAGATCTCATTCCGATTGAGCAGGTTTGGGACAACCTCAATAGAAGGCTGAGAAGTTCAGAAAATCATCCAGCTACTCTGAATGACTCGGAGAAATATGGGAAGGATTAGATCAGAACATTTTAAGATCACGCATTTTGAGTATGAACCGTCGTTGCCGAGCTGTAATTAACGCAAGGGGTGGAAATACCAAGTATTAAATCACTTATCAGCATTTCAGTATTTTGAAAATTGTTCATTTCTCTTCTTTCACATAAGATTCGGTGAAATCCTGAATTTTTCTTCCATTTAATGTGTCTTGTTTGGTTCAAAACCTTCCCGAGAGAACATAAAAAATAAGTTATAAAGTCAATGTAGAGTTAACTTTCATTAAAATTGAGATATTCAGAATGTGCGTTAATTCTTTTGCGCAGTGTATATTCCTTTCGTATTTTCTTTCGCATATGAAACTAATCTTGATGTGGAATTCTGATAATTCAATACGAATTTCTTGTTTTTCAGAGCTGGAGTATGGGAAAACTGTCGAGCAGCATACGAAGATATAGTCAAGCACTTAGAAAGGTGAGTGAAATCCTACATGCATAATATAATACACGGTTGTTATTGACAGTCCATCGTAAATTTCCCTTTTACAACCGGAAAAAGTGCTGATGAGGTCCCAAACATATCCGCCGATCGTACGGCAAACAATCAATCAAAAATCCGGACAAACAAGAGCCCTCCATTTTAAATCATTCACTGACAAAACCATCAAACGGCAAAATGGAGTACTCGGCCACTCAGTCGATGCGCAAATAAATCTGTTAATTTGATTCATCGGTATATTGCCAATTAAACAGAGCGTCCGATTTAAACGAACGAAAATTCGTCGGACGCCCGGCTATATCGGCATTTGTCAGCTGTCAAACGATTAGTCGGCTTTCCGGGGTCGCAGATCACTAGATCCCCGGCTTAGCGCTTGACGTTTCAATGATTTGTGAGTGGTGGCGCTTCGCGAGACCCGTGCACGGTATCCTGAATAATTGGAGATTCTCTGGTCTGGTGCAGGAGACAATTGGCGCGGATGAGGACTCGTCCGAACGTGCGTTTGCATTTCTAAGCCTGGGTCCATGACCTGTCGAAGGTCGTTAGGCGCTTCCAGTCATTTGCATACACAAGATTTCTTTATGTTACTATTGTGCATCGAATATGCAGTATTTTATGCTTTATGAAGAGATTTGTGGTCTTTCTGGAGAAGATCATATGGGAAAGCCAATGAGGGTGAAGATAAGAGAGATTCTAGCACAGCTGTAATTGCAGTAATACACACAACCAAACTTATATGGAATCACCCAGTATTAAGATGAAATATTATTTTGATATCTTTTCGTTAGAAGCAAATAAAAAGTGCATACGTTTACTCACAAAAACAGTTAGGTTCATAAGCACTTGATAAGATTTGGCTTTGCAGTGTCGATTTTACCATTTCGTTCGAACGTCGCAGTGAATTTATATTTTGTTTTTTTGCGAAGTTTAAAAAAAAATGCCTTATGTGGGCAGAACAAGGTATGTCACAAAGACAGATTGCAAGAACGGTGGGGGTTACACAAGGGGTTGTTTCAAAAACCTATATGCAAGGTTTCTGGAGTTAGGAACCCTAAAGAATAGGCCGAGAAGAAGTCGTGGAAGAGTAACTACAGAAAGGCAGGATCGCTTTTTAGCCCAAACAGCAAGAAGAAATCCCGCAGTATCTCATTCAGAGCTTAAAAGGCAATTTTTGCAAGCTACAGGTGTTAGTGTTTCTGTCGAAACTATCAGAAAAAGACTTCGCGCTCGGGAATTATTCAAGAGAAGAGCGTTAAGAGTTCCAGAACTATCAAGGCAAAATAAAGTTGACCGTTTTAATTGGTGTTTAGAGCATGAAAATTGGACTATTGAAGATTGGAAAAATGTCTTATTTTCGGATGAGACCAAAATTGGCCTACGATCAGACGACCGGCGTGTTCGCATTCTAAGAGGTAGAGGGAGGCAAGCTAGGCTCCAAGCTGCAAGACCGATCCCTAAATACAAAGGAGGTACTGTAATGTTTTGGGGCGGAATTATGTTTGGTGAGGAAACTCCTTTAATTCCCATTAGACAATCTCTGACAGGGCCTAGGTATGTTGATCTAGTGCTACAACCTGTAGTGAGGCTCTGGCGAGGTGCTTTTGGAGATTATTTCCTATTTATGCAGGATAATGCACCTCCACATACCAGCAGAGTTGCAAAAGAAGAAATTAACAACTTGATAGAAAGCATGCCTCGTCGAATTCAAGCTTGTATCAATGCCAGGGGTGGTAATACTGATTATTGATTTGTTAAAATCGTTTTATTTGTTGTTCAATTCTCAGTTACATAAAAATCATTTTTAGAGAAATTTACACTTTTAATTTTCTGTTCTATTATAAAAATAATCTTTTAATAATTTATATTATTTTTGTAATAAACTTGCTTTGGGAAAACTGCTTTTTCAGCGACTTTTTTTCAATTAAAATTCGTTTTTTCCAAATAACACGGTGATTCCATATAAGTTTGGTTGTGTGTATTTGACAAGGTGATCTTGGTGATCAAGATACGAAAGCTGAAATGGTTTTTCCTGGAATTAAAAAGTGGAACGAAAAAGTAGCTCTCACAAAGGCCGGGTATTCCGATAAACTGAAATATACCAATTATTTCATCCAATTACCTCGTGACATAAAACTGAAATAATCCAAGACGTAAAATAATCGCCTTTTCACTGGCGTTTTGCTCTGCCCGATCCATGCAAGCCGGCAATTCATCATTCAGTTTTCATTGTTTCACAATTCGCGAAATATTTGATCGTTAAGCTCTCGATGTTTTCATAATTGCGAATCGATAAATAATACTCACGTTAGTTAGTCCGGTTAGATATTTCAAGACTTAATCAAGCAGCCCACGCCCACCAATAAATAAGACCCTTAAGGTAAAAATAATTATTATAATTCCGTGTCAATTAGCACATCTTCCGTAGACACGATAACATCTGATAGCGGGATGATATATGGGCTGTATGAATAGGTTCTGATTGCGCTTTTATTAGTTTGAGCTTGTAGTTTGTTTCGTTTTTATTGCATCCGCAACAAGAAGTTGCATCTTCTACAATGTTGAGGTGGAATAGGAATAATAAAACTATTCAGCTTTCCTCGAGTTATGTAAAGTCTCAAATGACTGATCACAAAGTCTGATGCCAAAGGGATTCCTGACATTTTTGCCCACAATTCATCGTCTGTCTTAGATGATGCCCATAGCTGTTGATGGAGTGTTCGAATATGCATCCCCTTCATTATTCTCCATCATCGGGGAAAACTTCCAGCATCCTTGGCGACAATGGATCAAGTCGCTCGGAAAACAGAAGAAACAACGGCCTTATTGAAATTTCCGCAACTGTTACTCTTAATAATGAACCTTACATCCGTTAATCTTACAGTTATCACTGATATTTATAAGGCAATATTAATATTCATAAACGCCGAAACGGAGGAAGAACTTTCGTCCCGTCTGCGACAGGCCTAATTGCCAAAGACCCTGTTGTGACGGGGATTAATTAATTTTCGGCCCTTAATACGAATTTAAATCGGCCAGTGTTTTGTTTAATTCCGCTCTGTTAATTGTGCGGACAGCTTTGTGTAACGCCAGTCGGATGAATTTCATCCGATGGAGAAAATTTGCATGTAGTCATTTATAATTCCGGAAATCCAATTCAATCAGCCCGTTTGGAATTCGCAGAACTTTAGGCCTCCATCGTAGACTGAGCTTGATATCCACGAAGAAATCAATACTCACGCTTGTATTGTATTCGAAGATGAAAAAGATGAACGGTTTATATTTTCGAAAGAATCAATAATTTGAGGAACTAAAAGTATTCCTATGTTTTTTCAATAAAACGCGTAGTTTTCGAGTTATTCCCAATTTCACCTGATGAAATTTAACGAAAAAATCAAAAATCATAAGAATAATCTTCCTGGATTTAGAATATCACAGAATGTCTGAAATTTATAAACTCTCTGGTCTCTGTACAAGTTAACAATGTTGTCAGAATGTTTATCAACTTTGTCAAGACTAAAATCTCTATGAGGGCAAAAGGATGTAGAGATATGTAATACATAATAAAATCTCACAAAAGTGGGAAATTGAATTCTAAGAAGCATGACATCATCCATTTCATACGCACAGTTTCTATTGAAAATTTATTGATACCGGTCCATATTGAAAAGAAATGTCAATGGAATACAAAATTCGGATATTAATGATGAATGCCGTTACAAACCACGTATTAAATTGAAATTAATGTAAAATAAAATGATACTTAGCACTGAATAATCTGTGGCGTTGTTTCTATCTACACAATATCCTCTAGGAATTTTATAAACTCGAAACTACACGGTTATTATCACATAAATTCACTGAACGTCTTCACATAATCATCACCCGTTTGCATTCTTCTCTGTTATTGAATAAATAAATCGTAGTCCATCGTAGGTTTTCGAATACGCATGCGTCGTTCATGGGACTGACGTTGGAGACACAGAACAACGGTTCGTCTTGCGCGCCCGCTAATGTCTCTCATTGCGAGTTAGAGCACCGTTATAGGCGACTGAAATTAAGATCGTAGAGCTATATGGTCGAGAATCGGAACTACTCGTTGGCATTTCCAAAGAGGAACGCCTAGACGCCATTAGTGAAAATTGAACAAAACTAGTGCCCTTGCGTTAGTTCATCCGTTAATGATAGGGGACGTACTGCTTCCTTGGTTTCGCTTATACCATTGTTCACAGAGAAAATCAACAAAACCTGGAATCTTTTTCTGAAAGGCTCTGTGATATATCATAGAAGATAGGGTAGGTGAGGTCATTGACCTCGAATCCTATGACCTAGGTTGATGGAGTTGGGATCGTATCAGGCACGTATTTGGTCAATTTTTTTTCAAATGGCTATATCTATAAAACAGAGCCGAATTCGGAAAAATGCAAAATGAAAAAAGGTTTCTTTGGCCTCAAGAATCTACAGTTGAAATATATGTACAAGTCAAACCCTCACCCTGTGTACGAAATTATTTGAAGCAACATAACACAGCGGGTGAGTGCAGCGAAATAAATGTGAAGACCAGAGGCAGTATTCGGGATAACCAAGGAGAAGCAGCTCTAATTCGTGTTTAATAAACAAGCAACTAACAGAAGGATGTCTCGCTCGGGCTCCGAGGCATCGCATTCATTACAACTGGCAACGACGTCCACCGTTTCATTATTCAATTACGGAGGTCCCCTGTATAATGCGAGGAAGTCCCAAGAACAATACCGTGAAACGGTTCTTTCACTAATTACCTCTAGCAGGTATATCTCAGGAATGAGATTTCGATGTATCCCTCAGGAGATCTTCCCCGTAGTTGACGACGTACCCCAATCTGGAAGGACCATCCCTCGGATTTAAGAGGAGTATTTCCATAGGCAACAGTTAACCGGGATTCCGTTAACTGGATGTAGCATTTCGCCTGGATGCAATTATAATATTAGATTAGCGAAGGAAGATAAGATCTGAACTGCTCTCTCCCAGACTGCGTATGGAGCTGCTAAGTGAATTCTCTCGACTCCAAACTTGATCAAGATATACGCAGTAATATTGTTTAATGCAATGGCTGCGATGCTGCTGTCTACATTACGATCTGGACTTGGATAACGTCTCGATAACGTGTCGTATTACAGTTTAATGAGAACCCCAAGACATTGGGAAGGAGGTATTTCTCTTTGTTCGCTTCTATTGGGATAATTGCGTCTTTCGGATGCGAGTTTCTGCAACGGGGCTAATGGGTTTGATGTGGAGTTTGAAGTGCTGATTTGGCTTTGGTCGAATGCCCCTCGAGTGGTCTTTGTAGAAGATTTCTCGTCAAAATTGGCGCGCTAAGAGACGGTATCATTCAGATGATCCATACCGCGAAACTACTCATCTTAGCCAATGTTTTTTTATAGCTTTATATGACATATTTCACTGTAATGGTATTTAGGACAAAAGTTTGAAATCTCTTTATTAATGGTACTCTGGACTATGGTGAAAATATATGATCAATGCCTAAGACTTTCCTTTTCTCACTGTCCATCGGAAAAAAGTGATCTAGCTTTTAGAAATCGCCAAGTAGCGTGGTGATTTTCCACAAAAACAACTTTTAAGCATAGACCAATTAACATTTCGAATGGCCAATGTTTTTTTATCGATCTAGGTAATGGTGATTCAGGGTAAATCAAGAAATGGACCAAAGCATTCATCAATTCGTTCTTTCTAATAAATTTCGAACGTTGAGTATCTCGAACCTGAAAAAAATTAACCCTAATTTGTCTGAAATAATTAACTCCGAGAATGAATGAGTGACACGACTTTAATAAACTAGAGGTGAAATGATGAAAGAATGCCATTTCTCGCACCTCATTTGATATATTCCTGTTTCATCGAGCGACTAATGACTTAAACATGTCACTTTTTATGGTTGGTGATCCTTTTCAGCTCTTTTTCCATCTATCGTTTTTCGAATCATCGTGAAACCTGTTCTTCAATCAGATAAATAATCAACGAGTAGAAGCATCTCCGAGATTAATAGGTGGAAAGAAGTTCTTTCGAAGGGTAGCAATCTCATATATGGAAACGGCGTTCCATTTCATCATTTGATTAGCTACATAAATATTCGGGTATATAGAATTCTTATTTCAGGTTTTGCCATGCTGTTCTGTGATCTTACCTAAAAGAAACCTTTGTTTCTTATTAGACTTGACTTTTGTGGCAGGGCTGAATTTTTTACAATTTCAAGCGAACCACAAAGGTGCTCTTCTTATTGCGAATAGATTTTGAAGAATGTAAAACTGCATTTCTGCGATTCTCTAATGATTTTGCTGACGTCAAATACTTTTGCCTGTTTAAGAATAATGTTTTAACGGTTAATACTTCTTTGGTCGTGTGTATCTACACTTTTAGGTCGTGTTGCTCTGCAGATATATCCCCTCTGACTCAATTAATTCGATGATTCTCGCATGTGTCATCATCACGATCTCGAATGTGAAACATAACCTCATTCCGCGAAACGAACAGGGCGAATTCTGATTTGCGATGCCGCCAACATGCGAAAAGAACGAAATCCAGACAGACACCCGTGGTTTGCCACCGTTGTCCAACTGACGGTATAAATATTTAAGAAGCGGTAACGTACTGCTGAAATGAGTGTTGCACGCGAATAGTCAATAACAATAATTAACTAATTGGCAGATTTACATATCCCCATATATCAGTGGGGAACAATAAATCCAGGAGTAATTGGGATCGAAGCGTTTAGGTAAGCTTTATTATCATTGAGATATTAAGAAAATGAAAATAAAGAAAAAATTCGAAACAAAAAAATCTTTGCAATACAAGAAATGTTGTACCATCTTTTTTATGACAATTGAGGAAATGAGTTCCTAACCTCATGCAGTGTGGCACAAGCCGTTGACATCGAAGGAGATATATCCCAGCCATGCTCAATTCATGAAGAAAATGTAGATATTTTTGTGTTTAAGTGAATAATTCCGTGAATATACGTCGCTGGCAAACTTTTCCGACCTGAGCAGAGATTCATTACTTGCGAAACACTGATTTCTGCTCTTCCTAATGACCGCATAGAGCCTCATCATGTTTTGAACCATCAATTACGATTGTTTCACCCCCGGAACCGTCAAATTTCCCCCCTCACGTGGAGGCCGGATGATGTAGCATTTTAAGATGTCGGCGACATTAAAAAGCAAGAAGTCATAAGCCGTAGATGACAAATGATCCTGGAAGCTATCAGGACGGCGGGAGAACGAAGTGTCGCGGAGGGTTGAGTGGGGGTCGAGGGGTTTGGGAAGACCCGGGGGTTGATTTGAATAAAAAATAACATTCGCGAAAGTTAATAAAGGAAACGTGAACGGCAATCTGATTTCGGCTGATGCGAGAGCGCGCCTGGCGCTTTTATTTTAAAGGTGTACGATTAGTTTTTGACAACGAAGATTTTAAATTGGGTTTTAGTACTTCGGAATACATTTTCGGGAATGTAATTTGTCACGAAGCGCGGAAAGATTCGCATTTGTTTTAATGGGGGACGTTATTTCGTTTGAATCGTACCTGATGAATAAAAATGAAGTCGGGAACTTTCACTCTCTTTCATTTTCAATAATAGACAGGGGAAAATGCCGCTTTTCAGAGACCTCAGTCGAGTAAATCCCCATATCTAGCTCTTCCTATGGTTTTCCTGCAGGTTTTGTTTGTGGTTTTCTTGCAGATACGGACCTATTTTGGGCTTCTCTTGGTGTCCCTCAGGGTTCTTTGTTGTCACCCTCGCTTTTCTTGGTTAAATCGCCTTGATAGCTGTAGGTTGTCTACCTTCTCCTATTACACATCTTGAGCTCCATAGAGTCCTATTTTTTTTTATGTGTTCAGGTCGATTCTTCAAATGAAGACCTGTAAAAGATAAATATTCGGCGAGAACACGTGATCAATATTTAAGAGCCCGTTTCAAGTCAGCTGGAATATTGATTGGAATCAAATCTTTGGATTCCTCATCTCACATCTGTAAATTGATTCTTTTTTCTCTTATTATGTCCTGGAAATGTTCTAGTAAGTTCTGAACAAGTGTTGTTGTTATACCTAACTGAAAATCCACTAGGGTGTGAAATATATAACCCAATCAAGATCGCACAATAGAAGTGATGAAAAATTAGAAGTTCACGACAGATTTATACCCCAACTCTCCTTTTGATAGGATCTGGCGGTTATAATAGGAATATGTCCTAAATTTTGTTCTATGGGGTTCTCACACGCGAAAGGTGCAGAATATATGGCAGGGAATGTGATGAACAGAATCTAGGCCGTTTGTCCTAACTAGTGAAGACGATCAATTCGAATTTTGGCTCGTGTATTTCAGGAATTGGCATTTAACTAGCGTTCCAATAAATTTTTATGTTGCATTCCGGATTGCTTCTAATTTTGCGATGCGAATAGCAATGGAGTAAAGTTGAATACCGTTCCTGTATTCCATTATGCACAAAACACTCATGTATTCAAGAATGTCGTTGTTCAATAACTTCGGCATATGCGATGAAACCAATTTACTCCCAGTGATTTATAGACGAGCTCGTGTGTAATTATTTTCATCATAAGAACGCGATTATTCCGTATTCGATATTATTAATCGAACTTTGATACATGGCAATAAGAGATTTCCGATAGCATCTTCGGTAAATGGAATTCTCATGATTCGATTCTCGTGCACAAGAATGAAATGGTTTTAGGAATTCAGCATTCACATCGAGAGTTACTTATTGAAGTGTTTTAACAATTTTACAGGGTGAATCTTTGAGTTGTAGTATAGAAATTGTTGAAGTGAAAGAAAACCTTTAAATTTTATTTTTAAAACATAGCCAATACATTTAAAAGTAACTGGTTTGTCCAGAATTTTCAGGGGGAAATATCCCTCCGAACAATCAATTCACTGGAACGTTGTAAAATCGACAAAAGGAAGAACCCCCTTCGTTATGTCCTACTTGAATTCCCAACTGGACTAATCATGTCGCTCGGCTTCTCCAGTTACCTACGATTGGGCACATTGCAAAATTAGCATCATATCTCTTCATCGGGTTTGCGAGGGCACCAGGGAACGTCTCATTAATTTTTCGATACACTTTCGGTCCCCTGAAATTTGGACGTTGTTCAAATCGCCTGACGGCCTTTCCAAATCGATGGAAGCGAAAGGAGATAGGGCCAGCGCACCACGTTCACTCATGAAGATAAAGGAATTGTGAAATATGGAGTTTCTCTAGAGAGAAAGAAGCGAAAAATAGGTCTCTCTTGAAAATGAAACGGTTTCAATGCAATTTGGATGATTTGAGGATATATCTTGTTAGTTGGCCACAGCCGTCTTGAAGACAGCTCTAACTCATAATTATCTATCTATAGGGCTGCTTAGGCGTAGTTGAATGAAGTTCCATAAATCCTTGACATTCTTTGGGAATAAATTTGTGTCTTTCGAAGCTGTCAGCATGTTGACACTTCGCTCGTTCATTTTATTGTCTTTCCGTTTCATCCATTCTTACGTTTTATTGCCCCATTTGTGTCCCGGATGGGGGCTGGCTGATGATTTTTAAAATATCTCGTGGCGGCCAAAAAATATGTTCAATAACTGAATTAAAACGCTTTTTCTTGGGGATCTTGCATCTGGGACCGGAGCGGGGAATAGCGCTTTCCTCGTGACAAATGACTAACTTAGTTTTCGTTTGCAGCTCGTCGAGAGGATCTGTCAAGGCTTAGGGGGGGACTTTTTATGAGATTGGCGTGACATTGGCTTCGAATCGTTGCGAGAACACGTGCTTTATAAGAATTATCTTTCTCGAATGAGTTTTCTTTCGATGTTTCTGACTACGGCGTAGTAAAGAAGTGAAAATTCGATTCGGAAAAAATTGAGACTTCGTTTAGACAAGGATCAAACAGTTCCACAAATTTCTGGGTTTTCCTTATGAATTCAGACAAAAATCTTCTTGCAAATCCACGCAGAAGCAAAAAATGAATGTTTTCCCGAAGAAAAGATGTGGTTTCTGTCTGAACCTCAAACCGCTTCTCGATTGTATCGAGAGGGCTGTTTTTGTGGTTTGACGTAGGAGTGATGCTTCCCATGCCGATGTCAGAGCCACAAACAAATCGTTTTCTGAACGCAGTTCCCAACAATTTTATCTTGTCGGGGTAGAATTCGGTTCGAATCCGAGTCGATTACGCGGCGAAAGAACATTTATCAAAAGGGGATTGCGTCAACACATATAAGGAACTCGAACAGACACGTATATATGCCCCGAAAACAGGGGTTGAGTTCCAGTCGCGTCTGCTTTATTCGGCCAATCAATCACATTTTCTATGAAATTGAAAATTTCATACCTGATGGAGCTTTCTTGTTTGAATATTTTTCTCGTTTTCTTCGCAGGCGTCATTTGTAGTTATCATCCTTGCTTCCTGTGAGTGATGACTGTTGGATCGTGCGGTTACATTGGGAATTTTTTTATGAATGCGTGTATACCACAGGAGATGCGGGGATTATTTATCTTGAGAGAATAGGATATTGATATTTCACATACGAGGATGTATTGATATCTAGTTAGCCTAGACCAGTTCCATGCATAAACTAAATATTGCGATACCATATCAACGAACAATAACTTTTTAGAAGTGTCGGTGTAGAGTTCAACGTCAAAAAAGTAAAACAGAGTTACGCAATAAATTAAAAAAAAGAGATGTCCACCTAAATTGTAAAAATCGAAAAATTGGAGTATCGAGCCATCATCAAGTACCTGTATTTAAAAGGGTTAAGAGGTAAGCAGATTTACGCTAAGATATGCTTGATACCCTTGGTGAACAATGTCCTTCGTATGCGACCGTGAAAAATTGGACTGCAAGCTTCAAAAGAGGTAAATTTTCCATTGGAGATGATGACCGATCGGGAAGGCCAGTTTCTGTGTCAGTCCCCGAAAATATCGATGCAGTTCATGACATGATTTTATCAGACCGTCGAATTGGGTTGAAAAGGATATCTGAAGCACTGAAGATTTCATACGAACGCGTTGATCATATAGTTCACGTCAATTTGGACATGAGAAAAATTTCTGCAAAATGGATCCCCAAATGTTTGAATGTTGACCAAAAGCGTGCAAGGGTAGAAGCATCGCGTTCCATCTGTGTTCGATTTGAAAACGATGTAGACTTCTTATACCGAATTGTTACTATGGATGAGACTTTGGTACATTTCTGCGATCCAGAAACAAAGCAACAATCGATGAAATGGCGACACTCTGGTTCTCCAAGACCTAAGAAGTTTCGTATCCAAAAATCTGCTGGAAAAGTTCTTGCTTCAGTGTTTTTGGATAAGGGTAGACCAATAACTGGAGATTACTATTCGACATTACTGACCACTCTACGGAAAAAAATTAAAGAGAAAAGACGCGGAAAGCTATCCAATGGTGTTTTGTTTTTACTGGACAACGCCCCAGTACAGAAATCTCATGTTGCCATGCAAAAAATTCGTGATTTAGGGATAGAACTAGTATGGGCCAGCAGAACTACTTTTTAAGTAGTTATCCTCATGGGTAGAACTCGGGTGATTTTATAGGGGAAACGTCGAAGTTTGATCAAGTTTCCTGAAGAAATGGGGAAATTATGGAAAATATGAATACCAAGCTATTTTAAGTTGACTCTTCCTCTTTCGATCCGTATATTTACATCACGGCCAGGATATCTGGGAAGAAAGTTTTATCGAGTTTAAAAATGCCCTTTTTGCCGAATTTTTTCGCGATTTTCGCGAATTTTTTTAAAATACTTCCACGTCGTCTAGAGGATCGAAATTTCGCCCACGTACGGATCAATCATTCCTCTTTCCGACCGTGTAAAAATCTCTTTCCTGTAGCGCAGCTTCGCTGCGATTTTAAGATTCTTCTGGACCCACTTTTTCGACAGATTCCCTCGGGCCGGTCCACAGAGTTACCAGTTTAGTATAGTATAGAATTACTAGAACACCCCCCTTATTCACCAGATTTTGCTCCATCCGACTATCAACTCTTTCCTCAACTGAAAAAAAGTTTAAAAGGTCGTAAATTTTCTTCCAACGAGGAGGTAATAAAAGCTGTGGAGGCCTGGTTTGCGGAGCAAGAAGAAACATTTTTTTTGAAGGTCTAGAGACGTTGCAGGTTCGCTGTAATAAATGTATTCAATTAAGAGGAGAATATGTTGAGTAATAAAATATTTTGACATTGAAATTTTGTTTGGTTCTATGGTAGGCTAAGAATTTTTCGATACATCCTCGTAATATCACATGATGTGGAGTTTTTACATTTTTGTTTATATTCATCTTTTTTTTTGTTGATCTGTATGTTCGTACCAAGTTGGATGAACGAACTGATACTTGGTAACTCTCCTAATTTTTGACTATACATAAATTCCGAAAATCTCAAACCATCTCCACAAAATGACCAAATTGTAGAACACAATGAATTGACTTACCTTGAGCGAATGAAATTTTTCAAGTTTTTGGCTCCAAAAATCACTTTTTCGCGTATGATATCTGGTTCATTTCATGAAAAGGATCGGGTACGACAACAAATCAAAAATACGAGCAAGTTATCTGCCAAACATTCCGTTGGATAACCCCTCTCTCACAAGATCGCAGAAGGCCCGTATATCATTTCGAGCAAAAAGGAAACGAGGGAGGGCATAGTTTCAAATTTCATTTAAGATTTAATTTACGTGAAGATACGTGAATGGAGCCCCAACAAATCGGCCCCAAGTCGAAAAGACGCCAAGATATAAGGCGATGTATCCACGAAAATTTCCGGCTGCCATTATTTTGTGCTCGCCGACAAACAATACCCTGCATCTATGTTTATTAAAACGGGCTTTCAGAGAGAATTTCACTGTTATACAGGGACTTTCTAATTCCTTCATGGGGTCATTTTGTCATTTCTCCAAAATCTCGATCATTTCAAGAAAAGGTGCAAAAATACAAACTGACAATAAAAAACGGCAAACATGGGATCGAATGGAGTTGCAACCAATTAATCACGAATGCTCAACCTAAAGAAGCAACAACGACTCGGCGACAGTCTCGTTGACAAGCAGCTTGCAGGGGACCGCCGAAGAAGTTGTCACTGCATGATTAATGATCTCATTTCAATAATAACAAACTCCAATACACCTACTTTTCTCCTGAAGGAAGTTTGTTTGTCGACAGACAGAACACGTGGATAGCAGGCAATTTGCCATATTAATTAACTGAAATTCATCAGGGGAGCTCTTAAAAAATTGAAGACCGTTAACATCCAGGAAAAACATTTCACGCCTTCGGGTAAAGTTACATACTCCAGCATTAATCATTGTCACTTTTTGCTCAAATAGTCAGTTTCAAAACGAACGATTCCAATAACTTCATTAGTGCCCATTCCAGAGAAAGATTTTTTGGAATTCTTGTGTTCGTTTTGTCTTATGCCTGGAGGGTCTTTGAGGAAAGTACCTTTCTATTCAAGCCAGAAAAATTCGAACCAATTGTATGGATTACTTAAAAGCTTATGCTTGTATTTTCATTACTTTGTCTACAATTAATCATGAATCAATGATAGTGTCTGAAGAACAATAATATACCGGCGTTGTAGTTGAGACACTTAGTATCTAATCGGTTTTCGCCCTGTTTGGAATCCGAAAGGGCACTTCCTGGACGAAACTCGATGATGGTAAATTATGAAAAAGCCAATTAAGCGGAAATAGCTCGTCCTGTTTACCTTTGGTCAATTCATTTCTGAATTATACAATATTTACTCTAAAACTGTAAATGAATGGTTGCTCCTCTAGTGTTGAGTACACATAAGTAGGGTTATGTTTTCGAGGATATGGGGAAGGTAGGAATTTGTTTGTTGAACGAAATTATTATTTACATAGACGTTACATGTCAGTTATTTGCAGTGCTGACCCGCGTTTTGTGGTTCTACATTTATAATATTAAGTCAACATTACACCCAGACGGTCTGCTTTCCTCGACTTCGTATGTGGTGAAACTCCTCCCAGTTTCGCTGTTCTATTTGCTGATTCACCTTCTTTTGTTAATTGGACGATTTTGAATATAAAACAGGAACAGACCAACTGCAAGGGGTGGGTGCTACACACTTTTCAATCTCCACTTTTTTCATAAGAAAAATATACGAAATATAAATAAAAACGTCTTAATATAATGTAATACAAAATAATATGTGGTATATAGTATATAACATTACTAGCAAGGTAAGAGGGTTTTTACTGGCGAATGGAGGATATAACTGACGAGCCGCAGGCGAGTCATTTACCTCCTTGAGCCAGTAAAACCCGTTACCTTGCGTGTATTGTTTTATATTTTATTTGTTTCTCATTTGTAAAAAGGTTAGATAATTTCCAAAAAATCTCAATAATTTGTCGCAAATGTCATAAGCTATGAAAACGTTGCCATGAACATGTCTGTTTATTTTTCTTTACATTTGTTCTGGCGAAAGCGAAAATGAATATAAAAAAAGAAATTATTGAGGCAGCCAACAGTGTAGCTTCAAGTTTATTACCTGCAAAATCAGCTTCAAGGTACGAGCGAGAATACGACGACTTCAAAAAGTGGCAAAACAAAAGTAGTGTGATTGGGGTAACTGAAGATGTTTTGTTGGTCTACTTGAATCAACTATCAGCTAGATTCAGCCCTAATACTTTATGGGCAAAATGGTCTATGCTGAAAAGCTGCTTGGAAATGAAAGAAAATGCCCCTGTTCGCAGGTTTGTTTTCCTTAAAAAATTTATTGAAAAATATGACGTTTAGTTGTCATTTGGAGATTTCCAAAGGTAATAGCGTTTCTGAAACGAAAAAATCTATTAAGTAAAGAAGAGGCTGAACAATTTCTTTTACATGCTCCTGATGACCAGTGCTTGCTGGCGAAAATTGTAACAATATTTGAGATTTTTGGATGTTGTCGATGTGACGAAATTCTCTCCTTAAACATGAATGATGTAGAAGATATGGGAAAATACGTTATTGTGACATTGCGGCAAACAAAAAAATTAACAACAAGAAGATTCACCATAACCGATGATGGCTGCAGCTTCAAGCCCTGCATGTTATACAGAAAATATGTAAATCTTCGGCCTCCTGGAACAGAAAGCCTAAGATTTTTTTGACATACCGACATGGAAAGTGCATTTCCCTTAATGCTGGCCAGCACACTATTGGTGGTGTCCCAAAGCAAATAGCGAAATATTTAGGTTTAAAAGACCCAGAGTTATACACCGGCCACTCTTTTCGCAGAACTGGAGCCACTATGGTTGTGGATTCGGGTTGAGATGTTTTAGCACTAAAGCGTGCAGGAGGGTGGAAGAGCACCGAAATTGCGATGAGTTATGTCGATGATTCGGTCAACAAAAAAATCGAAATGTCTAGCAAATTATTTGGTAGTAAGTAGAGTACAAATGTTCTGCAGTCCTCGAGTTCAGCAGTTTCTGAGTCAACAGATGGTCCATCATCATCAGTATCAACTCTTTCATCATCAAAAATCTGTGTTACTGGAAATAACAATTGTACCATGATTTTCAACATATATGACGATAAAACTAAATTTTCTAATGTAAATAATGCCACTAACTTGTAAAAATTTTGCAAGTTAACTGTCAGTTTTACAAGTTAGTGACTTGATAAAATAAACTTTCTTGATTAATATTGTGTTTTTGGAAACTGACGTTTACAATTGAGAAACAAATAAATAATATAAAAGAATGACAGGATGATTCGAAAATATTAAGGAAAAATTGCAGAGAAGTTACATATCGTTTTCAATAGTTCCAAGTGGTATTCAACTGAAAATCACAAGAATGTGCCATCTTCCTCACGTTACTGTATCATTTTACCAAAATTTCATATAATTTTCTGGTGGAATATGTTGGTGTTACGGATTTGAGTGAAGTGGGAGAAGATCGAACATTGGATTCTTCATTAGAATCCAACCTGAGGCTGCCAAAGGCTATCGACTAAATTCCTCATCTCAATTATTTCATGGTGCTTCTATAGATCCACATAGAGTGAGCAATATGGTGCAGCAGCTTCATATCGATATTATGATTAAATCAGCGACTGCCCGAGGGAGGAATAACTACAGTAGGTCGTTGCTAATTATTATTTAATAGCAACTGAGTTGGAATCCGCGTCTGCCGAACTGATTGACTACTAATTGCCTGAAGAAGTAATTAAAATTTAATCAGCAAATACGACTGGAGTTTCTTAATTTCTGACAATCCGGGAACTCCGATTTAATTTCGCCGTCTTCATTATTGAAAATATTTGCAATTAAGAGACCACTTCTTCGGTTACCGTTTTGGAAGATATACAGGGTCACCAGGAAGTCGTATCGAAGATGATCTTGCTCAGTTTTTCGAAATGTCTACATCTCCGCAACAGAGCCATGTACGGAAACATGGAAAATGAAAAAAGGTTCTTTCGACGCTTCCTTTCGAAAGCGGTATGGGATATAACATTCCTTCTTTCACATCGTCGATTGATTTAATGCTTTGAAGATTGGCGAGGCCTGCCAAGGTAATCATGCAGTTTTCATCATTACCCATGAATGGTCGACTTCAAAAGCTCATATACAGTTCATCTGCGGAAGAATCTAAATCCGAAACAAGCAACATCAATCGAAGTGCACACTGCGCCTGTAAGGATAGCCGTCAATCAATACAGATTCATATTTGATAGCTTCCATTTTCTCCGAACGCTGCCATTATGGACTCGTAACTATCGGAAAAGAAATTTACAGCCAGAAAAATACAAATGCAGGTGATAAATTATCAGGCAGTAAATAAGGCCGGAACGTTATTACTCTGTCAAATAAAACAATGCTCATCATCTGAGCTGGAAACAAAGTAACGTATTCTCCCCTTGCCGTTATTATACCGGGTGGATCAACGTATTTGCGAGGCGGTAGTACACGAGATATTTTTATGGCTTTCCTTCGTTTTCACGTGCTGATCCCCCATTCGGTAAGGCAGTCTCGGAGGTGAGAAGTGAAATGTAGGCAGAGGTCTCGAATTGTGTAGCTCAGTTTATAAGAACCTCCAATTGGCGATTGAGCATTTCCAACGAAGGCCATGAAAAGAGGGGCTGAAGAATCATGTTCCCTCACAAATATAGCCGGAGTCATTTCCCGACAGATAAAGAAAGTCGTCCTTTTCCGGTTTACGATTCTTCCAAAGTTCATCCATCGGACAAAGAATTCCTATAAGCTCCCATATCCTGGGCATAACTCCGAACTGATATCGGCATTGTAGACGGGGAGAAAGAGAAATAAGTGCTCCAGATCACGAGCTTTCCTTTCCGATTTCGGCCACTTGCCTCGGGCGATACGTCGGAAAAAGCACTTTGCATATATCTTGCCGCTGAAATATGAATGGGAAATGAAGAGGTTGCCGCTGAATCTTACACGATTGATTAGCTCCTCTGGCAGGGAGATCAGAGGCTGGATTATCGACTGAGTGACGAAGCGGAGTCGAGAGCCCATATTTACTTTGGATTTTTCGGTTGGCGCAGACGGAAAATGGTTGGATTTCAAGCCTCAACGGATATTCCAGACCTAGCTTCAGCGGAAGTTTCATAAATCTTCACTATAATTGGAATATATCCTGGATTCTTCTACTTTTGATTTCTATAGCATGTTTAATCATTACTGGGCCCTTAACCTTATAATATCCTGGAAAACTTTTTGATTTTTACCTACCTAAGTGACAAATGTGGATTCTTCTTACCAAACGAAACACTTTTTTTTCATATCATTCTTAAAAATTCGACTTCGTTTGAAAGATACAGGGTGTTGAAAATAATACTTTTCCTTATCAAACGATTTTGATGGAAATTGAATTAATTCTCAATTATATTTTTCATATTTATGTTATACTCAATTTTATCCAACCAAAGATTAGTTTCAAAAAGTTGCAAATTTTATCTCTACTTAGGCATATCCCTGTTTTTCCTCGTGTTTTTCAAAGGTGACCAACTGAGTATAATTGTTGTTCGCAAAGCTGAAATTCAAATTTTTAATCTGAAATGAACTCTGTTCACTTTTATAAAGTAGGTATAGATTTATCAATTTTTTTTTAAATTAAAACTGACGCAGGTTGGCGCTCGTGAAATATTGTCAAAGTCAGAATAATTCTCAGGGACGTTGCCACTGCTAATTTCTCAATAGCTTCGTGAATGGAGTTAGTTCTTTCAAGATTTAACTGTGACACAGCTTTCGTCCTGGAGTATTTCGAATTGTTGAAAATGGTATTTAAATGTTTTCTTGAGAATTTTGAGAAGTTGGGAATTCCATAGGTCTGTCTTTTCGTTTACTTTTTCTGTCGGGTTATTCGAGTACTTCATTCTTTTTTCGAATGAACTATTACAAAGTAACGGACTATTCTGTCCAATATTTTTCATTGAAATTTCAACACGCGATTCTTGATTTCCCTACAAGAAAATACCCTAACTGAATCTTCCAACCAAGTTTATATACATGAAATATTTACAGTATCAACAGAGAAAAAAGTTTCTTTAACATTCGCTAGGCCTTTGGAATTTTTGATTTCACGTAATATTTTCTCAAATTCATTATTTTCCCAAAGTAAAAAAGCATTCAGATGAATACGTAATTACTACGATCCTATGTAGAAAGGACAACGTTGTTTATTTATCTGACAGGAAAATGACTATAACTTAACATTTTCAAAATATACACAGTGAAATGTGTCAGAATGTCATGGCTAACCGAGATACTTTATAGAAGAGAATGGAGTATTCATGCTCTGCCAAAATTTTGAGACTGTTGATAACTAAATAAGGGTAGATCAAGTTATTATTCAAATTCAGACCAATCTTCTCAGAAAATATTAGGATTTTTAAGTTTCTTCGAGCAATTCCTTATTCCATCCGATGAGATTTGCCAAAAAGTCGACTTTTCCTCAGTCTCAATCAGAAATAACAACTCTGAAGCCTCTTCAGCCATATCAAGAAATAATCCCAGGTTAAATTCACAAGTCGAAGATCCTCCCTGTAGAATGATGAGATCCCAGCTGTATCACCCGGGCCAAATGGAGGGTAGAACACTGGGCGAGATGAGTGGGCCACTTTTCCTTCTCCTTATTTATGAAACGCAGAAATTTTCCCCGAGCAACGTTCGGCCCAATCAAATTCCTGACACATCACACCTGTGCCCGAATTTACCTCACCGGCAACGTCGGAATTATAGCTATATATTGTCTTTATATCCCTCGGGAGCGCGCTCGATTGCTCGCTTCTAATGTTCGGAATGCCTTCCCGTAGCTTATGCGCAGCGTTACTTTTAAATATTCAACCGAAGTTAGGACGTCTCTAAAAGCATTTCGCCATTAAAAAATTAGGACCAGCTTCACTATTATATTATTATTTTATGCCTACTTTACTGCGCCCTTAATGGGGAGTAAATCGTTCTTCGAGTTGGTTTGCGACTTCGCCTTTTTAATTCGATTTCACCCTGGTCCCGGTGGCTGATATTGCGGCTATAGATCATGATGGCCCATTTGAAATTCTAAGCTGATCCCAGCCCCCAATTTTGTGGAAAAAGTTTCGATCTCCTTTATTTACTAGAAACATACTAGTAATATACTAGTAACAAACTAGTAACATGCTAGTAACAAACTAGTAACACACTAGTAACATACTAGTAATTAGTAATTCAATATTATTCACATACTCGTTCTTCTTTTAGTAGTTACATACTAGTTAGATACCGGCTATTTACTAGTTCAGTTCCTGAACGTTTGACGGAAAAATCGGTTTCTCTTCTGGCAGACCTTCAGTTCGACCAGAATTGCAGAACACGAGATTCCCAGTGGGTCGAATAAAACCATAGAGTCGTCGAGCGAAACTGGAACAACTTCCTCTTCGAATTCCAGTCCGGCAGCTGAACGATCGCCTCCCAAATTACAGTGATACAAAGACGATGCCGGTCAATGCAGAGCACGATATCGGATATGGCGGTCTTTCGTGATGATGCGGGGGACAAATATCAGTAATTAGTGCAATAATATTTCAGAAACAAAAGGCGCTAGAGGTCGTTAGTGTCAGCGCGGTCCCAGAGCACCGCGGAACACGACTCGTCGAGCGTTCATCTTACAACGGGGAATTTTCGAACGAATCATCATCGTGCCAAAAATCCGATATGAAGGATGAGTACGGCAAGTTTTGTTTGTGATAAATGGTTCCGATGTCTCACGCATTGAACCCGGGCAAATTAATTATCTGCCTTGCGACGGGCCAAAACGGAAAAAACAGAGATTGGATTCAAATCGGCGGCCGGAGAGATACTGCAAAATCATGGTATTGGGCAGATGATATTTTTTTAATTAAGATTCGACGTAATTAACTCGGATGGAAAAGATGACTGTTGGATCGGACAGCCAACATCCAATGGCCGCATTTTAATTTTAATATAAGATCTCATTTTTTACTTCGGATATACGGGGTGTTTCGAAAATATTCGTTATGTTTCGTGATATTCGTTGTTTTCATTGCAATTTGTCTAATTTTCCTCTTCTGTATCATGAAATCAACAGTTAATAATACTTAACTGTTATCTCTTTTACTGTACCTATGTTAAAAATTGTAAAATTCCCAAATAACTTATTTCTTGGATTTTTTTTCTTTGCTAGTGTTTGTGTACAAGATGATGAAGTTTCCCAATATTAATTTTTAACATCCAATCTTAAACTGCTCCACATGAGTTAGGGATATTGACTTAAATTGCAAAAAAATATAGTTAAAATAAGATTTTTGTGATGAAAATTCATATTAATATGATTTCAAGTTGCAAATTAATTTTAGCCTGTAAGTCTGCAGCGTATACAGGGTGGTTAAGAAAAATCGAGTAAAATAACGAAATTTTATTCCCAGAGAATTCAAGCTTTTTAAGAGTAGAAATACAATGTATGGCCTCCATGGGCATCAATAACAGCTTGACATCTTCTTTGCATACTACACATGAGGTTGTTGAACATTTCTTGAGGAATTTGGTTCCATAAACGGGGTGGAAGCTCTCTCAGATCATTTAAGGATTCTGTGGTAGGTTGATGATTATCTAATCTTCTTTGGAGCATATCCCATGCATGTTCTATGCAATTCAAATCTGGTGAGGGCGGAGGTATTGGTAAACGTGGAATAACAAGCTCCTTGCGCGCATTCTCAACTATGGCTGCACGGTGCGGTCTAGCGTTATCGTCTAGAAATTGAAAAGTTTCACCAATAGCAGCGTGAAAATTCGCACAACATTGTGAATGACAAGCTCCCTATAGTGTGGGGCGGTCATATTCCCAGGGCGAATGTGTAGATCTGTGCGCCCGTTGAAACATATCCTGGCCCATACCATAACACTACCCCCTCGGAATGGATGGACTTCTTGGACATAGCGACGATTACGGGGTATGCGTGAGATTGTCCATACCCTTATTCTTCTGAAAATCGTCCATATCTGGATTCATCAGTGAAAAGGACACTACGCCATTGATCGTTCCAATTGATATGTTGCCTTGTCCATTCCAGTCTTTGACGCTTATGGTCACGTGTTAATGGAACTCCTCTTAATGGACGTCTAGAACCTAGATTCACCTCTCTCAAACGTCGTCTGATGGTTTCGATGAAAACTTGGACCCCATCTGCATTTTGAAGAGTATTCCGTAGCATTCTCCACGTAGATGTAGGGTTTCTTCTCGCCGAAACGGTGATGAAATGATCCTGAGCAGGTGTTGTTTTTCGTCGCCCACCAAGCCTTGATCTTTCCAACACGGAACCTGTCTCTCTGAACCTATTCCAAAGTCGAGATATCACACTTTTTTTTTCTTTTCTTGAAGATTACATACATACTTTTAAAAACTCTTGTGGAGCAGTTTATTTGGACTAATTTCGAAAGGAGGTATCTCCGCGAGATATTTAAAGTGCTGCTTTTATGCGAACTCCTATTGCGAGGTCTTATACAGGGTGTATTTTAAGGTGAGGCTTTGATTTTGACAGACGTTAGACCTCATCAAAATAAGTCATTTTACCAAAAATTTTTTTATATGAATTATGCCCCTGTTTCGAGAAAATGAAGCTGGAATATTTTCTATTTTCTAGGGGAATCTGAAAATTCCTCAGTCCGAACCTGCTCCCTCGCCTGCTCCTCCGTAGATTCAACATCTCTTTTTTTTGTCTTCTAGTGCGTAGAACAGATCATTTTGCCATATGCCGTTTCTTTATAAATTTTTGAAATTGATCATTTCATATAAGAAATTTTGGGTAAAATGACTTATTTTGATGAGTTCTATCACCTGTCAAAAGAAAAGACTCACCTTAAAATACACCCTGTATACAGAATTGGAAATTTTCATGGCGTCGTCTCAAAGAAATTGATCAGAATTAGAAATCACTTTTCCAAAATATGGCTCGAATGCAACCAGAATACGAAATTCTTAGTGCGATCTCCAAGAGATATCCCGAATGTATCCACAATAATTATTCCGAAAGTAAAAAGATAGTCCAGTTTTGGACTCTAGGCAAAGTACGGAAAATGAAAAGTTCGATCTTGAACAATTATAGATTGAAAAGCACAAGTCAAAGACTCCCCTCGTACACATGTAAATGAAATTCAATCAAGGCTATTGTGCGATGTCTCAGATACAATGTAAGGAACGGGGATTGCCAATCAAACATAATCGCAGATCAAAAGACATCGTCTAATAAATATCTGGATGTAGGCGGAAAGGAAAACCAAGGAGCAGAGGAAGTCATTAGAAACGAATTTCCATATCGACTCACTCCCCACCGCCCCGGCAATGAGATGTTAAGAAATTAATATCGCTGTATATACGCGAAATGCACCGTGAAAATTATATGACGCCAGATCTCCCTGTCTAGAACAGAAATGAAAATAATTAAATAATAATGAAACGAGTAAGGAAGAAAAGGGGTGGCGGTTGATGATAGTATCAAAGAAAAGGGTTGAACTTCTGTTGAGAAAGGGCCGACTCAACCCTTCCACCTTTCGATTCAGCCTCTAATATCGTCTGGATGAGACCTCTCAGCGGATTTTGATTAGTCATAGAGTACAATTTGAATCGCGGTAATAGAGATAGAGATCTAAATGTGAAACGGTAGCAAGAGGCCACGCTGTTGCGATCAGAATTCGATTGTAATAGATTGATACAGCTTCGAATTCATTATGACTAAGCGGTTATGGAGGTAGCAACTCACATGGGCCGCTAAGGTGCAGCTTTAGGCGAAGAAATCGATAACGACTTACGACTTCTACTCGCCATGGTCAATATTTCAGCTTTCTTCAGACTATGGAATCAAAAATTTGATGAAATACGAAATAAGATGAAATAAAAACCAAATCAATTATATCACAACTTTGAGAACAATTAAAATGGTTCCATTACTGGATCGATAAAGCACACAATCCATTAGTGCATTTCTTTGTTCAGGTTCAAAGAAAAGAGACCAATGATGACCCATGTTATAATCTTCAATAATCACTAAACTATATGCAGGGTGGCCAAGAGATTGACGTCAAAAAGAAAAAAACAGGTCCCTCGTGTCATGGGCTATTCGAATCACCCCCATGTATGTTATGCGATTTTTCACGGTTTTCGAGTTATGAATTTTTTTATGCACTTTGAGAATTTTCGACTTGGCCATCTTAAAAAAGATATTAAAAAAAGTACAAGACTTCTCTGTGAAATTCTTTTGTAACTTAATCTCCATGAATTGTACTTGATAAATTGATAAAAATTATGGAAATGTTGGTCTCAAGTGAAAAAGTTACATTGAATTGGATTATGATCTGAATTTTCGAATCAAAATTAAAAATGTAAAAAGGCTAATTCACGGTTTCTTAGTATGCTTAAAAACTGCGCTCAACAGTGAGCTTTTAGAATCATGGATAAAAAATGGTACTTAACACTCTACTTTTGCTAGAATTAGCCTTCAAAGTCATCGAGGTGGAAGTTAAGAGAGGCCGAACGTGTCCTAAGAAAGAACAGGGCAGATTTTATGCGATTAAAAGAAAATTTTCTAAGAAGGTGTAGAATGTGTATTGAGGCTAGAGGTGGCCACTTTGAAAACCTACTGTAAAATTTATAAATAAATTTCTTTTTATTTACATTATGATGTGTGATTTATTGCCATACCTTTTTCTTTTTTTTTTATCTAGAACTTTTCTTGACCAACATCTAGAGCTTATTTTCATTAATTTTCATCATTTTCTATCATAACTTGATCAGAAAAATCTTGAAATGGTAAAAAATAACTTTGTAGTAGATGTCTAGTTCTTTGATTTTTTCCACCTCGAAGACTTTGAAGGCTAATTCTAGCAAAAGTAGAGTGTTAAGTACCAATTTTTATCAATGATTCTAAAAGCTGATTGTTGAGCGCAGTTTTTAAGCATACTAAGAAACCGTGAATTAGCCTTTTTACATTTTTAATTTTGATTCGAAAATTCAGATCATAATCCAATTCACGTAACTTTTTCACTTGAGACCAACATTTCCATAATTTTTATCAAAGTTACGAATCTGGTTATTTTATGTATAAAAGAACAATTCATGGAGATTAAGTTACAAAAGAATTTCACAGAGAAGTCTTGTACTTTTTTTTTAATATCTTCTTTAAGATGGTCAAGTCGAGAATTCTCAAAGTTCATAAAAAAATTCATAACTCGAAAACCGTGAAAAATCGCATAACATACATGGGGGTGATTCGAATAGCCCATGACACGAGGGACCTGTTTTTTTCTTTTTGACATCAATCTCTTGGCCACCCTGTATTTTCTGAAGTAACTTCTTCTGTAGTGAAATACTCACATCAGAGTTCACTTTATTGATAGCAGCTTTACATATTATATCAACTTGTTTGGTATTAGCCTTCAATACTATTCATCTGTGAGCCGAGGGTTTTTGCTTTTGGGACCCACTTGCTCCCGTTCCTTTCGTTTTCCCTCATTGAAGAAATGGCAAATTCGGATTCCTTGACACAGAAATTCTGGAGAATAAAGATGGATAATGCGATGAAAGATGAAACGGTTGGAGAGCGCTTAACTAAATATGGTCGCCGTCGATTTTTCCGTCGGGTTGACGGGAAGCGAGGGGAGAGCAGATGGATGGGAATGTAAATTCGAAATTAGATTGGGCCTGTCAATGACGGACCGTCGCCCTTGTGAAAATTTACATGTTTCAACAAAAATCGCGCGCTCTCGAGGGCAAACACTGGGCGAGTCAGCACCTTTCTGAGTGGATATCGTTTACTTTAAAACTTCCCCGACTGGAACGGAAAATATATTCCTCTCCCTTCTCCCGTTTCACCTAAGGAGCGTAGAGCCTGGTAGTTTATTCGGAGGCATAATCGATGGGACGCATATATGAGCGATCAATCATGGAAATTTCTATTTGGGTTTCCCTTCTTGGCACATTTTGCTGTTCTCGAGTGGAAGTTGACCCAAGAAAATATAACGGCCGGAATATTATATCGTCGCTGAAGAATGTATACAGTCTTTCCAGCTCAAAAAATTTTGTGATTACGGAAGCTGAAATGTCAAGGAGGTCTTCCAGTGAAGACACAGGTCCTGAAATTGACTGCCAATTGCCTAGTCCCTGGAGAGGGGTAAGGCAATGTTTGTGCTAATACATCTCTTGAAGCCTTCGACCAATAGCAATCGTGACGCCAGTCACAATTCCAGAAAAAGGCAACAAATGGCAAAAACATTTATTCAAACTTCTAATACAGTATTTGGTTCACCCAGGAATACCTAAGTCCATGTCTTCTACAGAAGCTTGCACGACTGCTAGGGAAGTATGACAGTTCTACAGCTTCTAAATGACATAACCCATCTATGGAAGGACTAGCACAGAGCAAATCCTTGAGCTCATCTTCCTTGTCTAACAATTCTTGTTTGTCTTATCAATTATTTGCTATTGGGTTTCTGGGTCATGAATGACTTCATTATGGTCCGAGTCATGAAATTGTAATCCTTAGATGATGAATTCTAACAAGCTCTTTCATTGACGACGTCAGTAATTATAGATTTCGACAGTTCTTGCCATTGCTTAGAACTAACGATCGAAAATGGAAGAAGAAGACGGAAGGGGAGGATTGGCTGAGACATAACTGCTAATTGAATGAAATGAGATAGTAATTGAGCTGGGCAAACCGTGTTTTTGCGTATTTGAAGGGATCGCAATCTACAGCTCGATTCATTAGGACTTCGCTGATTATAGTGCCGGAAATGGGTCGATTCGAAATGCGAATAGGTTTGCTGGGAAGGCTATACGACATTGTAAGATATATGTACTTCCTGGTCCAATAAGAAAGATTCTGCAGTTCTAAAAAGAATAAACTTCTCTTCGACAGTTCAGAATATTTGGCAGAATACCTGACTCAGCAGCAAAGGATGTGGATTTCTTCGGTTTCACTTTCTATCAGGGTCAGAAATCTAATAACTCGTCGGCTCCGCTGCCAGTGTCAGAGATCATGTAGCATCGCCGCCAGTGGAGTTTTTTAATGAAGGCACCCCTCGCTGAGAGTCTCCATTAACACGGGCAGAAACCTCGTTTTTACCCTCCGAATTCTTATTGCCGATGCTCTAATTAGAACAAATGGATTTTTGTAATTGCGGGCATTTCGAATCTAGACTCGAGTCGAGGATTAGGGCGTACGCGAACTGTCTGTCATTATACTGAGATCCCCACGGAAAGATTAGTTTCTTTATGTATGCGAATGAAAGAGAGGTTGCTCGAAAGACACCGTCAAAGGTTTTATTGGGAAATACGATATCGAGGCACATTGGCAATGTCTTCATTCGATAATATAGGAAGCCCGCGGATCTACCCGCGTAGTTTCGTTTCTTTCCTACAATTATAACACGAAGTATTTCAGTAAGTCCACCGAAATTGTGAAAATCGAAAAAATGGAATATCGAGCCATAATCAAGTACCTGTATTTAAAAGGGTTAAGAGGTAAGCAGATTTACGAAGATATGCTTAATACCCTTGGTGAACAATGCCCTTCGTATGCGACCGTGAAAAATTGGACTGCAAGCTTCAAAAGAGGTAAATTTTCCATTGAAGATGATGACCGATCGGGAAGGCCAGTTTCTGTGCCAGTCCCCAAAAATATCGATGCAGTTCATGACATGATTTTATCAGACCGTCGAATTGGGCTGAAACGGATATCTGAAACACTGAAGATTTCATACCAACGCGTTCATCAAATAGTTCACGTCAATTTGGACATGAGAAAAATTTCTGCAAAATGGATCCCCAAATGTTTGAATGTTGACCAAAAGCGTGCGAGGGTGGAAGCATCGCGTTCGATCTGTGCTCAATTTGAAAACGATGTAGACTTCTTAAACCGAATTGTTACTATGGATGAGACTTGGGTGCATTTCTACGATCTAGAAACAAAGCAACAATCGATGAAATGGCGACACTCTGGTTCTCCAAGACCTAAGAAGTTTCGTGTCCAAAATTCTGCTGGAAAAGTTCTTGCTTCAGTTTTTTGGGATTGCCATGGAGTAATCATGATTGATTTTTTTGGTAAGGGTAGAACAATAACTGGAGGTTACTATTCGACATTACTGACCACTCTACGGGAAAAAATTAAAGAGAAAAGACGCGTAAAGCTATCCAAAGGTGTTTTGTTTTTACAGGACAACGCCCCAGTACACAAATCTCATGTTGCCATGCAAAAAATTCGTGATTTAGGGTTAGAATTATTAGAACACCCCCCTTATTCACCAGATTTGGCTCCGTCCGACTATCATCTCTTTCCTCAACTGAAAAAAAGTTTAAAAGGTCGTAAATTTTCTTCCAACGAGAAGGTAATAAAAGCTGTGGAGGACTGGTTTGCAGAGCAAGAAGAAAAATTTTTTTTGAAAGGTCTAGAGACGTTGCAGGTTTGCTGTAATAAATGTATTCAATTAAGAAAAGGATATGTTCAGTAATGAAATATTTTGACATTGAAATTTTGTTTGGTTCTATAGTAGGCTAAGAATTTTTCAATATATCCTCGTACGTATAGTCGTGAAAGGGCCTGTATATTTCCTTCGGCAGATAATTCTCGATCGCATGCTGCATATGCCCGGGATTCGACTTAATATTCGACATACAACTTTGCGTTTCAAATGTCAATATATCCGCCATCAGCAGTCGCCGTAGAAAATTTCCATTTCGGCAAATACCTCGCAAACATCAAATGAACGAATCGCATGCGTGACTACGGCATAACCGAATGTAATGCATTTATAATGAAGTCGAAAATTACTGTATCGTTTGTTCTCTTTATGAAAATAATTGCTCAGGACGGGTCTGTATCATCGAATATTTCGAGTAAGGCTACCATGGCTTTACATCGAAATATTGCGATGGTATCGGACGCGCATTAACATATCAAAGCGCCTCCATTCTTGCGATTGATATGGTCAGTTTTTCGCGCATCTTAGGGCTGTTCGTTGGTATCGATAATTCTAAGCGACAAACATAAAGTTACGTACTACAGCAAAAAACAAGAAACCAGATCAAAATTTCCACTGACACTACCTGAGAACGTACCTTGCTGCTTTGGTGGATGGTAACATGAAATTCTTCTCTTCATTTTCTCCATCTCCAAAATGAAGAGCTGTTATGTTATTTCGTATTCAAAAAAGCTTTATTCTGATTTAAGTTTTTCATGCATACTGAAGAATATATTTGCTTGTTTCAGGTTACGAGAAGAAAGAGGAGATCCAGAAAGATCATTATGTATGGATCAAAAACCGAGAGATCTCAGTCCAAGAAATGGTGAGTAATAACATGATTTTAACCAGATCACAAAACTTTTATACTCAATTCACTTTTATAATGTATCCGGTTGGCCATGACATTTTGACACTTTTCACCGTTTATATTGTGAAAATGTTAGGTTATACTCATTTTCCTGTCAGATAACTGAGAAACGTTGTCCTTTCTACATAGAGGTCGGAGTAGTTACGTATTCATCGAAATGTTTATTCAATTTGGGAAAAAATGAATTTGAGAAACTATTATGTGAATTCAATAATTCCAAAGACCTGGCGAATGTTGAAGAAACTCTTTCCTCTGTTAATACTGGAAATAAATTGCTCCACAAGATTTAGGGATAACGTATTCAATCGTTTTCAAAAGTATGTAATCTTCGAGAAAATCGCTGTAAAATCATTCAAAACTCACTAACAACTTGGATCGATCCAGTGGTGACACTTTTCAATTTCTAGACGATAACGCTAGACCGCACCGTGCAGCCATAGTTGAGAATGCGCTCGAGGAGCTTGGTATTCCACATTTACCAATACTTCCGCACTCACCAGATTTGAATAGCATAGAACATGCATGAGATATGCTCCAAAGATGATTAGATAATCATCAACCTACCCCAGAATCCTTAAATGATCTGAGAGAGCTTCTGCCCCTTTTATGGAACCAAATTCCTCAAGAAATGTTCAACAACCTCATGTGTAGTATGCAAAGAAGATGTCAAGCTGTTATTGATGCCCGTGGAGGCCATACATTGTATTGATAGTCTTACAATGCTTGAATTCTCTGGGAATAAAATTTCGTTATTTTACTCGATTTTTCTTAACCACCCTGTATACGCTGCAGACATACAGGCTAAAATTAATTTGCGACTTGAAATCATATTAATATGAATTCTCATCACAAAAATCTTATTTTAACTATATTTTTTTGCAATTTAAGTCAATATCCCTAACTCCTGTGGAGCAGTTTATTTGCATAAATATTTTTTGAGAAAGATTTTTAACAGAGTCGAATGTAAAATGAATTAAACATTTTGGGTGTGTTCCTGTTGGGTTTATTCTCGATATCTGAGCTTGAAACGGTGTAAAACACCGGGTGAAGTTTGGTTGTGAGTATTCGTAATGAATTAATCCCATTCTGAAAAAGAATTGACATGATATTTCCGTTTATTCGAGGATTACCCATCGCAAAACCCAGCTTGCAGACTAACAACACGAGCCAATCGCCCGACCTCAGTACCCGTACTTTCCCGACAGAGGGCGCCCCGCCGTGGAGCCGCGTCCGCAACAGCTGGACCTAATTAATTAATGGCCGTAAAAGTTGGATTTGAAAGCTCGGGCCCGGGCGAGGAAACGATACCGCGGGTAATAAATTACAGGGGGGTCACAATTAAACGCTCATATGTAGAAATCGAAACGACGCGCGTCGGGCGCCCTCTCGCACCCACTAAGTCGCAAAATAAATCGGTTAGTTGGCTCTGTCCGATGTTCGCATCAATCTAGGAAATCCCCCAGATTTATGGCCGGCCAATTGTCTGGATTTCGGGAGCAACGAAATGCAATTTTTAATCCTGCGGATGCGGAGGAGAGAGAACAGGAAACGTAGATACAAGAATATAAGGGAGGCTGCAGTAAACGGTTTTACTACGACGTGAACAGAAGATCCTTGAAATTTATGGAACTTTCTTTATTGACGGCAGCTACGTTAAAAAATTGGCAACGTGGCATATCTAACTACACTCTGTTCGAATGTAAGAAGGAGCAATAACAACATGTTTGGCGCAGCGGTAGGAGGGCCTTCGTAAAGTTTCTTTCCGTCCAGAGTCGAATCGGGGAGATTTCACACAATCGTTCAGTTTTAACTGAACTTGAATTCCATTTTTTTCAATAATTTATAGAACGTTGTTCTTTTGACATTTGGCAAACTGTAGTCATCATTCACGATTTCTGGAACTTTAGAAATCGTTGGGATTTCATTCCGGAAAAAGAAAACCGTGGACAATTCTTCTGATAAGGTTCATATCGAAATCGTCAACCGAATCGATTATTTTTAACGACTGGGCTCTCCTCTTAGGTGGCGTCAATGTTTTATTCTCTTCATATTCTCTGAGAATTCTGAATACAGCTGAATCACTCACCCCTGAGGATTTTGAAACAATTCCTACTAAGTCTCTTCTTGATAAATCAGGATGTTCTTCCAATTCTTTTCGAGAAATGTTCAAAATTATCTCTTTCTCTTCAGCAGAGAAATGCGACCTTTTGGAACTTTTTCGTGGCGGTCCCCACATATCACCCTCAGATGCAGTATCCGTTTCCGAATTCGACATTGTTCTATAAACACTATATGCACTTTGTCAAAAGATTTTCCACCACAATACACTTTCCACAACAAAATCTATAAACACTTGGAACAGCTAGACCTTCACAGTAGCTCTAGGTAAATTCTAGTTAAATCTAGTTAAAATTAACTAGTCTTGTCAATTGAAAACTTCGATATTTATGCAAATCAATATGGCTCTAACCCATTAAGGGAAAGGACCCAAGTCTGGTGTTTCCCGGAATTACCTTGTCGGAATCTTGAGCAGCCGACAAAGAGTTTCGTACAAAATAATATAAAATTTTGGACCGAAACTAAATATATTTCGGATATTACAAGTAAACGACCATTATAAATTTGAACAGAGGTCTTTTACGAGTCTTGTCTATTTAAAACTTCGATATTTATGCAAATCAAGATGGCTTTTACCCATTAGGGAAAAGGACCCAAATCTGGTGTTTCCCGGAATAACTTTGTCGGGATCTTGCAAGATTCCGACCCAAATCTCTAAAACTCTGGTGTTTCCTGGAATTACCTTGCCGCAATCTCGAGCATCCGAAAAAAAAATTATTCAGATAATAATATAAAAACAAAACAAAATAAAAAAACAGGGTACGTCGGATATAAAATGTTTATGACAGTTGCAAATCATAACAGAAATTTTGCACTAGAGTTTCTGAGGAAAAAAGTTCTGATGTGGGAATTGCTGACTCAAATTATTGAATCATTTCTATCCAGTACCATCTACAGTCCGTTCCGACTACGATTCTGTCAATCTTTCAGGGCGTTAAAAGGGAGCGTGGTTATGACCGTTTGACGAATAGGAGCTTTATTGTGCGCAAACCAGACGATTCTGTTTGTTTATAAAGCTCCTTCTTATATTTGAACGGACTATAGATATTGATCTCGATGTCTCAGAAACGATTTTTGTTACCTCTTCATTGTCATTTGTATAAACGGTTTTTTTTTCGTTTCAGGCTCACCAACAGATCATAGTCCTGTACTCAACCTTTCGAAAAGTGGAGGGGGCAGTGCGGGATCAGTGGGGGAAGGAGAGCATTCGGGAAGCGAGGCTGATGGTGCTGATATGCCACCATCGCCTAGATCTCCAAGGTCAGCAATCGAAGACGACGAAGATGACAACATTTCGGATCCTGATGATGAAGACGAGAAAGATCAAGGTAAATTGGAGTTTTTGTAAACTGAGTCAATTTCAATTTGACTTGTCGCAACAAGAGATAAAATAGCAGCTAGATCGTCATGGCGAGTTCGTTCTCTTCTGCGAATGTTAAATCCGCCCCAAATTGCGGCCGCATAACTACGATGACAGCTCTGTCAGCGCTGAAACTCGACGTGTCCTTTCTGGTCGATCTGACGTTATAGGATTGAGTCGCTTCCTTGGCATCTGAATAAATTATTAGGATCGAAGGAAATAATCCGGTCCACTGCACCGAACAGTCTAGCGTTGCTGCAGTCTTGTACTTCGAGACCAGACGAACGGTCAGACTATCTAAAAACCGGTCCAAAGAAGTTTGCCGAAATGAGGAATCGAATTTCACCGTCCATGCCATCGATAAAGATTCGTCGCGACTGTCGATCACGTGGAATTAAAGCGGAAAAATCGATATGTAGGTTGTCGGCGTTTCTGGCAGAGGTCGCTGCTATACGGCTTTGTGCTTAGACGCAATGTGGCGGCAGAATCTTGATTATTTTAAGCTATGATGAGTTTTGGTGGTGCTCGCTGTATGATGTCAATTTGTGGTATAATACAACATATTTTCGAAGCCTACATTAAACATAATGATGAAAACAAGGAATAAAGGTTTTCCAATCGTTTTAAGAATTCTAGAACGGTTTCCTCGATCAGAACATAATTGAATAAGACAAATTCGAATGTGAAATGGATTCCGAAGCATTGTATTAAACGCATCATTAATTAAAACCTTTTGACATTGGGATATTGTATTTCGTACCGGTTTTCATTTTCTTAATGCATTCTTAATGTTATCTAATTAAAATGTATGCCGCGAGAGAAGAGAAAGATAGATAGCTTTCAAGGAATATGTTCGGGCCATTCATAATATGATAATACGTTGTCATGCGCTGCCTCATTTATGCGGTGATTGTACTTTTGAGGAACTGTTAATGGCAAAGAAGGGGAATAAATTTTGCCAAACAGTTCCGAAACAACTACAAGAAAAGTCTTCAGTCAGCATGACGTTTAGTAAAATTCTTTTTCTGGTTCGAAACTAAAAAATCAAAGGATATTCCGCTGTGAACTTTGTAGATAATTGTTTCAACCCATCCTGCGTGCTGTAAGATCCAAGAACTACGCCCGATGATTTGTGAGATGCAGACGCGGCTTAACAGAAACAAAACGTTGATGCGCTCTCACGATATGAATGACCGAATGTCATGAGCAGAGAGATGACTTATTTTCTTACGTTTTAATGTCCAGGCGTCCTACATCATGCGCACTCCTACAAGGATAATTGACTCATCGTACAATAAACAAATCGAAGCGGGATATTTATTGCTAGGTACAACATTTATTGGCTGGCTAAGAGGTAGAGGCATATCGTTTCTTACTTTGATATGAATTATGAAATATAATGCTCGTAAGACTGTTTGATTAACGAGATGCTTTGGGGTATAGTACATGAGTCTGGAAGCGTTGGCGGACAAGTGAATCCCCATTGCAACATTTCAATTAAACTCATTTATATAGTCGTATGAAAGACGAATCAAATTCGGAATGTTCAGGATTGAGTACGCTTAGATTTCTGTATGCTTTCAAGGTTTTAAAACGCTGTTAAGGGGACCTGGTACACGTCCGAGCTCGCGAGCTCCCTTCAAAATTTGGGCTTTTTATTTCCATGATATCTCAGTTCATATGCGGCGTAGACCAACAATTTATTTTTTAAATTAAAGCTTAATCATTCCTCTAGGATGTGTATCACTTGCTTTTCTGTTTTTCTTCGTATATTAGGAAAAAAACCTGGTGAGCTGTAATTTCATGAAAATCTGGACAAACGATTTTATTTCCATGATATCTCCGTCAATTTTTGGGATAAATGTATGAAATTTTCAATATACATGCGGAATAATATTTTGCAGAATGTGTATTATTCGCTTTTCCGTTTTTCTGCGTATATTAGGAAAAAAACCTGGTTCAAAATATGACCAATAAAGTTCCTATACTTTATGCTTCATTTTGAAATGGGGGGCAATAAACAAAAAAACGGATCAATACACATTCTGATTTCTGATCTGAATTTTATATATTTATCCAGAGAATTGACAGAGATATCATGAAAATAAAATCGTGTGTCCAGATTTTCATGAAATTACAGCTCACCAAGTTTTTTTTTCCTGATATACGGAGAAAAACAGAAAAGCGAGTAATACACATTCTAGAGAAATGATTAAGCTTTAATTAAAAAAAAAATTGTTGGCCGCATACGAACTGAGATATCATGGAAATAAAAAGCCCAATTTTTGAAGGGAGCTCGCGAGCTCGGACGTGTACCAGGTCCCCTTGAGCCGTGAGTTTGGGTTTCCGAGTGTTCAATAAAAAAAGATAATCAAAATTTTTTGATACTAACAACTTATCGAAAAAAGTTCTAATAGTTTCGTAACAATAGATCCCGTAACATTGTCGATTCCTTCGACAGCTGCTGTCAGTTGAGAGCTGTCATTCATTACTATGATCTAGTGCGAATAGAACGAACACCATATCTTTCTATGCTAAGCAGTAATAAATCATTCTTGTTGGTTCCTATTTTTCGAAATCCAGAACTCTTGGAGTTGATAATTTCGTTTTGTTGCAGATATGGAAGAGGGAGACGTGCCAATGCCGGCGCCGCCAAGCGCAGAGTCCCACCACACGGCATTGAATTACTCTTCTCTGGCTACCGTGGTGGCCTCAGCTAACGGTCAAACGCCAGACTCCACCATCTCTTCGACTGAAACTCTCCTCAGAAACATTCAAGGTTTGCTCAAAGTGGCAGCAGATAACGCTCGTCAACAGGAGAGACAGATCAACTACGAAAAAGGTACAAATAGCAACATGGTATATCTTCTGTCACTTGCGCAATATTACATGTATCTGGCTGCGACGCAAAGTCGTTGAGTCCAGTTTTGAGCACAATCAAGAACTGATAACAGCGTGTTTTGTACATAGAGTCGTTCATAGAGCGTCGTCCAATGAGAATATTATATTGTGAGATCGATATTGATTCTCGTTTTTGTAAATTTAACCTGAAAATTCATCACGTTGTCCAGTTTCCAATTATACATTTTTATAATTGACAGAAATTTTTATATCAGTCTGTCAAAGATATCCCGATTGTTGTTTTGATTACTGCAAAAGTTTATGTAATGGATTTGTAAAAAGACTTGTTAATTTAACTCGATGATAGCACTGTGTGCATAAGTCGAACTAGAAAAAATATATTTAGCATAGTTGTACATATATCCCTTCGACTATTTAACTGTGTAGGTTAACATTTTTTTAGTGGAATAACTGTTAGCTTTAGTGAGCCCGGCACTGTACTCATCTCTTCAGTGAGACTGGACAGTGGCCAGTGATGGAATTTTATATTCTGTCAGTTAGTTTTGTGCCATTTCCCAGTGTAAGAGTAGCAGTTTATTTTGAACGAAAGTAGTTAATTTAACTTAAATATTTATATATTTAAAGCATATACATACCGAAAATTTTGATGTATTCTTAAGAACTTGTAAATATATGATACGAATATAGCAAAATTTTTTCCGCACCAAAAACTCCAGTTGGAATTTTACATTTACTGAATTCGAGCTGATAATTAGATAGTAGGTTTAAATATGTGTGATGTACATGTTGATATTCCAAAATCGAAAATAAACCAAATTATGAATACTTTTGCGTTTTATTCAAACGAAAACCATTTTTGCTTTTTCAGTTCTAAAATTGGCTTATGTTTCTATATGGAAACAGTAAATAGGTAGGTGGCACTTTTTTTATTATTTCATAACTAATTAACAGAAAATAAAATTCCAGACTGCTCATAACTTTTTATTGGTTGATATTCCACGAGGATAGCAGAAAATTTGACCAGGATTAAGGCATAAGTTTTCACCAATTTTTCTTCTACTCTTTCATTCTTTGGCTTGTTCATGTTTTCTACTTTCAAAATTGTTCCAAATTTAATTGTCATGAGATCGAGTCTTGCATGATGATTGTTAATATGAGATAAGAATTGCAACTGAAAATAATCCATTCAAAACTAAACGAAAGTTATTTCTAAAACGAATTGAAAATTCTGAAAAATATTCTTTTCGACATAATCGATATTCTCATTGGATGCAACTCTAGAATATTTCTTCGAGATTCTGAGTTTTGGTGAATAAACGCATAAAAAGAATGAGCTGTCGAGAGACGACTGGCTGATGTTGATTGTTACCAAAAAAAAAGCATGAAAAGATGGTTTACTGCAGGAAATATTCAGGACATAGCCCAAAAATAAAATAAAAACATTCAGATTTCAATATTCAGCAAAAGAAATAAAGAAAAAAATTCAACATGAACAAAATCGATAGAAGAAAGTCACCAAATATGGAATACCATTTTGTTTTTGGGATATAAAAAAAAACTTCATATTAATTAAAATTAATAAAAAGTTTAATGTTTTTTTAATCAGGCATACATTTATATGTAGTAATTAACAGCCTTTAATCAAATATATAAGTTATCACATTAAAATCTAGTACGGAAAACAAAATCACAAATGAGTAACCAAATATGGAATAGGTACCCATATATGGAATATAAGCATAAATCAACATAACAATAACAAAAATGGACATTAATATCTTTGAGATCAATTAAATGAATATAACATATTGTGATAAATCAAAGAAGTTTCATAATAACTTGCAAAAGTCACAGATCCAAGTATCAAACTCTGGAGCAGCACAATCCTAATGTGCCCAGAGCCCATACATCAAGCATATTCCATGATTAGACACCGACGACTGTCCATATTTGGATTTTTATACTAGTTCAAACTCTTTTGAATATTTTCTTAAGTCACAATATTTTAATGACAAAAGATCACAAAATGGTGAAATGAACATAATACCGATATACTCAATAGTATAACACTTATGTATACAAACATAACAGCTGGTAATACTCATTTATTACTTACCTTTAAAATTTTCTTTACGACAACAAAACACGCCTGCCACACGTTAAGCGTTCGCGCAACTGACTAGATGGCGTGAGTGCGATAGTTAGTAGACCGAATGAAACAGAAGATGGTCGAGTGTTGCGTTTATTACTTATAGTCTTGAAGAAATGAAGGTATTCCATATAAGGATACTATTTCATATTTGGTGACTTTCCTCTATCCAAGATTTTTCCATGCACGCGCCTCATTAGTTTTCTTCAGCAAGGTAATGAACCCATGCATTCGAAATTGAAATCAAGATGTTCCAGAGGTAACGATCGCATTCAGAACACAAGTTTAATCGGGTAAAGTGGCCAGGTATTCCGGCCATAGTACCAATAATTTGTGTTAACACGGTCCGAGATCCTCTAGATGAGGCAGATAAACGCAGATAATATCTGCGATAACAACTCTCGGCGACTAGACTTGTGCGCCTCTCCGAGTCGCCGTCGTCGCCTTGGATAACCGCAGAAGATAACTCCATTGAGACCGCCAATTTAGGTCCTACATGAAGATGCTGAAGAGTTATTCTTGTTTCGAGATTTTGCCACGTCTGCAATTCTTCCGATTCTCGCCACAAACGGAATTATTTAAGTGAAATGAATAATTATCATCGTACAGGGTGATTCACCCTCACATATTGAAAAGAGATTTTAAAGAACTAGAAGAGATATTTTCTCAATTTTTAGTAAATGGAGTTGGTTCTTTCAAGGTTTAACTGTGACACAGATTTCGTAGAACCTAACTACAACATTTTCATACTGGAATATTTCAAGTTGTGCAAAAAGGTATTTAAATGTCTTCTGTAGGCTTATTTCATGAGAATTTTGAACAGTGGAGAATTCCATAGGTACGTCTGTTCGTTTAGAAGTTTTTCTGTCGGGTTATTCGACTACTTTTATTCTTTTTTCAAATGAACTATCCCAAAGTAACGGACTATTCTGTCCATTATTTTTCATTGAAATTTCAACACTCGATTCTTGATTTCTGTACAAGAAAATAGCCTAACTGAATCTTCCAACCAAATTTATATAGATACGTGAAATATTTCCAGTATAAACAGAGAAAAAATTTTCTTCAACATTCGCCAGGTCTTTGGATTTATTGAACTCACATTTTATTTTCTCAAATTCATTATTTTTCCAAAGTAAATAAACATTTCGATAAATACGATATTACTACGACTTCTGTGTAGAAAGGACAACGTTGCTCATTCATCTGACAGCAAAATGACTATAACCTAACATTTTAAAAATATACTCGGTGAAATGTGCCAGAATATCATGGCCAACTGGGATACATTATAAAAGAGAATGGACTATACCTAAGGATGTTTACTTATTCACGGTAGGCAAAATCGATTTTCCAACATCCGAATAATTTCTTCGGAAACATTTTTCTATATTGAGGCCCTTGTCATCAATGGATGATTATGATCAAATGTCAATATGCTGTCGCGAAAGGAAGTAAGTACCTACTGGGTAGAATTAAATTGGGTAGAATTAAATTGGAATGAATTAAATAAAGGAATAGATTTGTATTTCTATTATTTCGAAACAAACTTTGGAATATTAACATACGTGGAAGTGTGAAGTGGCAGCTATCAAGATCTAGCAATCTGCCAATCTAGCCTATGTATTTTTTAAGAGCTTCAGAAAATTTAAAAAAAACATAGCTACATTTTGAAAAAATGCATGAAATCTTAAATTTAAAACGATAATACATACAGAGAGTAACAGCCAAATGAATTAAATTCGAAAACGAATAAATGAGGGCTTGTTGGGAAAAACGCTCGGACACGTCGATTTGTAATTTTAAATGCACATATTTTTCCAGAAAATAATATTATATAGGGTGTTCCATGCGACCGTGGCCAATACCGACTTTCTTATTCCAAATGCAACCCCCTGTATATTATTAATTTTTTGGATTCTTCAGAGAATTCTAGACACAATTCATGCACAATGTCCTATACCTTTCTTTAACTATTTCGGAAGTATTAAGTGTTTTCAGATTTATTGCAAAAATCAACGTTTTAAATAAAAATTTTATTTCACAAATTCGGTACATTACACTTAAAACCTAATAAGTGATACTGATTATTTCTTAATTATTAAAAAAAAAACATTAATGTCAAAGTAGGAAATGTTCAAAATGCTCGCCGCGAACGTCTTGGCAACATGCTAATCTGGTGTAGAAATGTCTTCTAACGTTACTCAACATTTCAGGCATCACTGATCTAATCGCAAGCGTGATTCGGTTTTTTAGGTCGTCTAAGTTTAAGGGTTTCGTTTCGTATACAATACTTTTGACATATCCCCACAAAAAGAAGTCTAATGTAAAATTGTAAAAAATCTGAAAACACTTAATATTTCCGAAAAAGTTGAAGATGGGTATAGGACATTGTACATGAATTATATCTAGAATTTTCTGAAGAACCCAAAAAATAAATAATATACAGGGGGTTGCATTTGAAATAAGAAAGTTGGTATTGGCCACGGTCACATGGAACACCCTATATAATTTTATTTTCTTGAAAAATATGCGCATTTAAAATTACAAATCGACGTGTCCGAGCGTTTTTCCCAACACCCCCTCATTTATTCGTTATCGAATTTATTCCATTTGGCTGTTACACTCTGTATAATTTAAAGTTCGAAGATTATTTCAAGCAAATGTTGAACTCGGCTACGCCTCAAATGGCCCATGAACTTGCCTCTCAATTGGTTCATTGTTTCACGTGTTGTGTGGCATGTGGGAACGTCTTGTTGAAACCACTTGTCGTGTAAGTCAAGCTATTCCATTTCGGCCAAAAAAAGTTGTATATCACGCTCACTAGTCGCAGACTCGCAGATACGTTCATATTTGAAGAAATACGATCCAATGATTCCACCAGCCCATAATCAGCAGCAAACAGTAACCTTTTCTGGATGCATTGGTAGATCTTGCAATGCTTCTGGCTGATCTGTTGTTTATTACTAACACTGGCCGATACTGCTGCGATATTTCCTTCAATTCGCACTGTACGTAAGCGTGTGGGTGGTCCAACAATGTGAATTTGGTGCGAAATTTAGTCACAAAAAAAATTCAATGATTTGAAAGCGTTTGTCGTTTGTAAGACGAATTGTTAAATTATAGACCAAACTGAAGATGTTTGAGTGTTTGACAGTGGCACAGAACACGAAACGTGCATGAGCTGTCAAAATCTGTGTTGCCAAAAAGAAAATAGTCACCCGTTACATTCTGAGATAGACTCATGTGAGGTACATGTCTAAGCAATAAGTCGATTATGATGAAGGCACTTGGACTATGAAGCGGAACTTTATATTCCAAAACCGAGCATAAATGTTACATTCTTTACTTCTCGTCTCGAATAATTCGATGAATATTCGTTAATAAAGAGAGAAATGGACTCGCATGTCCCTAGTGGACGGTCCTAACGGACGCAAATTTTCCTATTTTTATTCGTTAATAAAAAGTGGGAATTCATATTCCATGTAATATAACCATATTTCATGCGGCTGGTGATAAAGCAGAAGAGGCACCTAGGTTTCTGTTCAAGAATTAATAAACCATATGCATATTCGAATCATGTACGAAATCAGCGATGCAATGCGAGTCAAGAACTCATCCATACAGAGAACCCATTCCTTACGACACCAAGATTTACAATTCAAACAATTATTTATCCCATTTGAAGCAATTATGAGTGTTTTTAAACGGGCATTCGATAAGTATCAGAGCCATATTTATGAAAATTTCTACGGGACCGAGACAAAGATGATTGCGACGATGCACACCGCAATGCCACTTATATTCGCTTTTATGCACGGTTTGGGCCGATGTGTATCAATTAAACCATTATGCTGTCATTACAAATCGAGCCTAATGATACAGGTGGCGTTCATAAGTCATTTCCACCGCTTTTCGACTTATTTAATAAAAGACCACGGTTTCCTGTTTATTTGATCAAGTTCGCGAGTGATGGACGAACGATAAAAGGGTTCCAATTTTTTGTTACTCTTCGGTTCCATTCAGCTTTACGTTTATCGCCAATTAGCGGCTGTATGTGCTGACCACAGTCGGTATTTTCGGGTGCTCACTGCGGAACCAGTTGTTTTTTGGCGCATTCTTCGCAATCAAGGCGACAACTGCGTGCTCGGGAATTCGGTAAATTCTGTTTCATTACTTCTTCAGAAGGACCACGAGGAAGTTTATAGGTTTGGAGATTCAAAGCGTACTCCTGGTTAATATTTCTCGTTCTCAACGCGGAATTCCAGGGCGGAATTCGATTCATTCGGGGCCGTATCGAAATTCTTGGCCTCAGAAATCTTATCAGCGACAAAGCCAGTGCAGTAATGGAGTGGTACGAGGATGTATTGATATCTAGTTAGCCTAGACCAGTTCCATGCATAAACAAAAAATTGCAATACCATATCAACGAACAATAACTTATTAGAAGTGTTAGTGGAGAGTTCGACGTCAAAAAAGTAAACCAGAGTTACGAAATAAAAAAAAAAAAAGATGTTCACCGAAATTGTAAAAATCGAAAAATTGGAGTATCGAGCCATCATCAAGTACCTGTATTTAAAAGGGTTAAGAGGTAAGCAGATTTACGAAGATGCTCAACAATACCCTTGGTGATCAATGTCCTTCGTATGCGACCGTGAAAAATTGGACTGCAAGCTTCAAAAAAGGTTGAAGATTGAAGATGATGACCGATCGGGAAGGCCAGTTTCTGAGTCAGTCCCCGAAAATATCGATGCTGTTCATGACATGATTTTATCAGACCGTCGAATTGGGCTAAAACTGAAAGCACTGAAGATTTCATACGAACGCGTTCATCATATTGTTCACGTCAATTTGGACATGAGAAAATTTTCTGCAAAATGGATCCCAAATGTTTGACTGTTGACCAAAAGCGTGCAAGGGTAGAAGCATCGCGTTCGATCTGTGCTCGATTTGAAAACGATGTAGACTTCTTAAACCGAATTGTTACTATGGATGAGACTTGGGTATATCTCTACGATCCGGAAACGAAGCAACAATCGATGGAATGGCGACACTCTGGTTCTCCAAGACCTAAGAAGGGTCGTGTCCAAAAATCTGCTGGAAAAGTTCTTGCTTCAGTTTTTTGGGATTGCCATGGAGTAATCATGATTGATTTTTTGAATAAGGGTAGAACAATAACTGGAGACTACTATTCGATATTACTGACCACTCTACGGGAAAAAATTAAAGAGAAAAGACGCGGAAAGCTATCCAAAGGTGTTTTGTTTTCACAGGACAACGCCCCAGTACACAAATCTCATGTTGCCATGCAAAAAATTCGTGATTAAGGTGAGAATTACTTGAACACCCCCCTTATTCACCAGATTTGGCTCCGTCCGACTATCATCTCTTTCCTCAACTGAAAAAAAGTTTAAAAGGTCGTAAATTTTCTTCCAACGAGGAGGTAATAAAAGCTGTGGAGGACTGGTTTGCAGAGCAAGAAGAAACATTTTTTTTGAAAGGTCTAGAGACGTTGCAGGTTCGCTGTAATAAATGTATCCAATTAAGAGGAGAATATGTTGAGTAATAAAATATTTTGACGTTGAAATTTTGTTTGGTTCTATAGTAGGCTACGAATTTTTCAATATATCCTCGTATATCTGTGGTACCATTCGAATGGCCTTTTCCCAGAGGTGAACGCTTTCCCCGGAGCAACCTCCAGCAGTCACCTACGCAAAAACATCCAATAATCTTAATTAAGTTGTAAACAAAACCCATTTTATATCTGTTTTGCGAGTCCGATGCTAGCAGATAGCGCGCAACGTACAGAGAGGTTTTCTTTTTGCCCGGCCATCTCTGAATGCGGCGGGATCTGTATCTCCAAACGCTAACCTCATTAGCGGCTGCCACATTTGCATATAATGGACTCGTGTATGGGGAACTAGCGGGCCATGTGTGTTTGCACTACCAAGATTTACAGAGACCCAAGTGCTATGTTTATGAAACCTAATTAAATCGAAATGTCGAACGTTGCACGATGTGTATAAGACAATATGGATGGATTCGCGGAAAAAAGACGGGCGCGAGCTCATTAGCATCTTTTGGGCTTTCTTCGCATTTTGCGGGTGAAAAGAAGTCAAAAGATAGATTTTCAGTACTTTCCTCAGCTACCAACAGCGCAGTGGGTTTACAAAACCATATATCTCCACATACATACCTAATAAGCAACATAACTCGAAAAATGCATAAACCTGGAAAAGAACTATCAGGCGTGACCTAGTAATCCATTCTGAAAGTCAGGCTGCTATCAAAGTACTGAACTCCTATGTCAAGAAATTTAATATAGTAGGCAAGAACGACAAGGTCTCTTTGGTCTGGCTTCTTGATCACTCAGGAATCAAAGGAAACGAAGAGGCCAACACCCTAGCCAGAAAGGGAGCACAAACGCCACTTACTGGTCCAGATCCTTTCTGTGGTATAGGCAAATTCTGTGGACAAGAGCAAATTCTTTGAGGAAGGGGAGGAAACTCCTGTTCAACTGGTTAGGGAGTGCCTCGCCTGCCCGAAAAATGTCTTGGACAAGAGAATTATACGAGGATTAAACCTCCTTTGAAGACTCTCAGACTGGAGATTGGACTAGAGCTCTGAAGCTATGGAGGGCTAGCTGTAGATAGCGCAGTGGCGAAAACAGCTGTGATGACTTTGAGGTCACAGTGGAATGAACACCAACAAACTAAAAAGAAAAAAATGACATAAGAAAGAACATCCAGTAATAATCAATTTGTCACAACAATTTTCAGTATATATGAAGTTTTTGATATTCCAAAATTTGAGATGAATGTTATATAACATTTTGGAACAATGCTCAAAAAAAATCCCTGTCGAAACAACAAGAGTTGAATGAAATAACCGACCGATACAAAACACAGGCCAGACATCTGTACATCAGAATTCCGATCTGAACGGATAAGGCCGAAAATAACCAATCAATCCGACATCAAACCAGTTGCCCATACCTGCCAGAAATTTACATCGAATCCATACCGTCATATGTTAGGAAAAAAAAAATTATAAATAAAATATAATATTGGTGATGAATTTCATTCTATATCATTATTAGGTTTCACGGAGAAAACACTAAATTATACAGCGTGGATAGACTCAGAGATCATTACATTGTGTTAAATGCGTACAAACAGACAAAATAAGATTTTATCGTTCAACCCAGCCCGAAGGAACAATTATGACCATTCCGATATCGGAAACTATCGGCAGAGGGTGATCGAAACATGTTCTTCATAATTCAGACGGGTCTTCATCGGTTTGCTTCATTCTGGTCAACTGTGGAGGGACAGGAGCGGCTCAAGGCCTAATTCATCTCTTGGCACATGGCTAGAATTGAAACCAAGGACTATATTCGCTATCACAAAAATGCTTATATCTTTTGAACCACTGGACCGATTTCGAAAATCAAACTCATTTTCGAATCATCTTCTAATTCTAATGAAAACTGTTCTTACAATAAAAAATCATAACTATTTCTTACGAAATTCATGGATTTGTTCTGGAATTCTTCCCATAATGCTTTTTATAGTGTTCTTAGTCACTTTCTGGATCTGAATTAGCGAATTCCTTTAATGTTTTCGTTGATTTCTTAGTCTTCTTCAATTCTCTTTTTACCAGGGCCCAATATCTTTCGATTGGCCTGAGTTCTGGGCAATTTGGTGGATTGGCCTCTTCGGTGACAAAAACCACCTCATTAACTTCGTACCATGGCCTTGCTGTAGTGGCATGAAGCTAAATCTGGCCAAAAGATTGTTGACATATCGTGCTCACGTAAAAATGGTAAAAGTCGCAACTTCAAGCATTCCTCGATGTATATCTTCGAGTCAACAGAGCCTTGGCCAACGAAAAATTTGCTCCTTTTCCCACAAGTGCAAATTGTTAGTCAGCATTTCCACGAGAATCTGCAGTATAAAATTCCTGACCAGGAAGTTGTGAGAAATCAGCCAAGACATAGGTTTCGTCGTCCATCACGCAACAGGAAAAATTTTTCAAAAAAATCTTTTTTTAATTTCTTTGCTCTTGATTTCGCACTTTCTGCACTTTGTATGTTCTAAGCCCACAACTCGACTTGATTTTCGGAACGGTTGACTGCGAGCAACCCACTATTTGGGCCACTTTCCGTCCTGAAAGGTTAGGATTCTTCTGAAAAAGGCTGATGGCTTTCTTCACTTTTTTTGGGGTAAAAATCCCCTTTTTCCTCCTAGTTCCTTCCTTGCGTTTAATTGTAAGATCTTCGTTGAAGCGCTTAACAACTCTTGATACCGTTTCCGGACGAACGCGAGCCTCTTTTGCGATTCTTTTGAAGCTCCATTTTTGATTATTTTGAAAAAGTTTCACTATAAATTCTCCTAATTTCACTTGTTTGACATTTTGCAACATAGAATTGGAATATCTATGAAGTAAATGTTCCACATGTTTCTGACGTTCATAACTAAGCTAACTATGATCAAATTTTGATTTTTTCTCAATTGGTTCAAGAGATGTAGGCGTTTTTGTGATAGCGAATTTATTCTCGTTCAGTCCTTATACAAGAAAACCCAAGAAACTAACAGAATATAATTTCTAAATTTTAGACCTGATGGTCAAAACATCACTTCCCTACAAAAAGATCGCTTTCCAATATGTTGAATAAAAATTCATATACTGCCCAAAAGCATATTATTTTTGCTATCCAAACATAATAGTTTTCTCTAAACCAATAATCGTAGTAAATATCAGGTTCCAGTCGAAACAAAATATAGTGTGCTATTTTTTTGGAGATTAAAACGTTATAATTCATATTAGGTACAGAGGAAAGCACATCCAGTGAAGAACATTAATAATTCTACCGATTCATGGCTTATCCTAAATTCCTCATGAAGATACTCGGAGGTCTCCTGTCCACTCGTTTTTGTATCAACAACGTTTCGAATCGTGAAATTGTAATTCCCCAGAAAGGTAAATAATCGAACTTTTTTGTATCGCCATAGTTTCACGCTTCTATTGGAATAGCTGGGTGGGATTTTAATCCGTGGATGGATGTATACTGTATAGCTGAACTATTTGGAGCTACTAATCGTCTCAATTATTTGAAATTTGCACTATTGAATTATAGGCTGGGGATTAATTGATCCTAAATAAATTTACACCTTTACCCAGTGTTGCATGTATCTAGAAGGAAAAAAATTATTGTTGAAGCAGTTTTGATGTCAGAGTAGCCGAGAACATTTGTGGTAGGTCCGGTCCTGCCCTAATCGTTTATACATGCATCAATCGAGAAATGGATATTCAAAAACGATATTATAACTCTTCTGGTTTGATATGTCAGGTGCCTTATTTTGCCATTGACTTGTATCGATCATCTTTGGTATTAAAATTTTCGTTTAATCGTTCAAATAGTTTGTTCTGTCGAATTAAATCGGTTTAACCTCAGGGAAATTATTTCTGTGATCCACGATGGCTTCCTAATGACACATAACGCGAAGATAATTTGAATTTTCAAATAAGAACTTGATCATTTATAAAGGGTTCACCGCTGAATACAATATTTTCCTGAAATCGAATAAGATATCTACTAGTAGTAAAACTCATGACAATTATGATTTCACATATCTTCCAAATGTCTACTTAGAGCTATTTCTACCCTTTCTAATAGGACGTTTCTGAGAAGGTTTTGTTGTCATTAGAAAACTCTTCACTTGAAAGACAGAATTCAATTTTGTTTTCCAAAGAGATGGACAAAGTATACATCGTCAAATTCAGAACAATGTTTGTCCTCCCCATCGCTTTCGTCGACCTGCTCAAGTCGTTAAAAGTTTATAACCGATGTTATTATTAGCGCAGTTCTTTATGCCTTGCATTCATCCGCATATTCTGTATTAACATTGCTCATTTAATGCTATTCCATCTCCGAAAAATACGATGACAGTCCCTGGTATTATTGGTTCAACCATAAATTGGCGATATTAATACTTAAATTATTAATTTATTGCTACATTCGAATGGTCCATTATACGCCCTGCTTTATTCCATTCCGAATACTGGCATCGGTTGGATAAAGTGAAAACCATAAAATTTTAATTTGACCAAAGAGTTGGCTCGAAAATGTATCACCATTAATTATGGGATTTAACAAAGGGCCTAACAATGCTCATGAGCATATACTCCATTCACTTTTATTTAATCACATAGGAGGTCATGGTTTCGTTTCCAGGAGTTGGTGCACCTGAAGAAAAGTCTGTGGGCGTACAGAAAATATCGTTAATGACAAAACGACGTTGCCAGTTTATTTGTTTACATCAAAGTGAAAGTATCAAAGATATGCCACATTTTGTTAGTTCGAATCGATCGGCGATTTTGGGGCGAAATATCGATAGGAAATCGCCTATTTTTCCGTTCTTCGTCGTCCAGAAGAAGTTTCCCGTCGATATAAGAAATTTCGTGCAAGTGTCATTTTTTCCTTTCACGACTTTTGGCGTGAGTACGAACGGCAAATTTGAATTGGACCAAAAATCGATTTAGAAGCATAAATAAAGCGAAAGTAAGTACCAATCGACCTTTTACACTTGATAACGAAGTTTTTTTAGGTATCTGGCCGTTTAGAAAGATTTCAAACGAAATTCCGGTCCCCCAGAAGTTTGGTTAGTTTCGGTATCGTTTTTGGTGCTCAAAATTTATTTGCAATGTGTAAATGGACAAAAAAGGCTTCCTTATACGATCTTCTAACGACAGCGACCGGAAAATATGCTTCATTTAGGATTTTCGAGGAATTATGAGGAAAGAACATGCGGAATGAAATTGCACGATTTTCGTAAGTAAACGGGTTCTGGATGGCCATCATCGGTCTCTAAATAATTATTGTTGATCGTTTTCACGTTTCAGAAAAAAAACACGTCGAAAAAGCTAAAAAAAGAAGAAATATGACTATATTGCATTCAACGGTAGGTGAATTCAGATTCCGATACATTGAAATATGTCACTGGAGCTCTCATTACTTTACCGAAAGTAGAAATAGGCTATATTGAACCAGAATACATCGGTTTTTTCCATATTCCAGGAGTTTGTGTCTTATTTTAGAACAGGTGAATGATAAATGTGAAGCATATGTTTGACCTATTTCATTTTATTTGTACAAACCAACTGTGGTAGTAGTATGAATATTTTTTAAACTAATAAATTACTATACAGTCAGAATATTTTACTCCTTGTTCATAACATCAAATAAATGAAATGTCGTCAAGTCTTGAACTTTCAGTTCAAGAGGATAATAAACATTAAAATCTTCACAAGCAAGCATATGAAAATTATGTGAAAGCAATGCAATTTTTTTCCATGGCGAAAAATAATATATTTCAACAGTGATCTCTTGTACTTTTCATGCAAATAACTAAAAAAGGAATCCTTTCTATCAATTCATATAAACATTAATTATTTTCGCCCATCACATCTTTTCCAATTCATTCACATTCTGAGAAAAAGGCTAAGAATGTAGAAAGGGCAACATAGTGTTGACTCAGAACATAAAAATATTTCGAAAAACGTCATAACTTCGATACAGAGTGGAATGTGTCAAATTTCCAAGGCCAGAGTTGTGATTTTATAATTGTGAATGGAGTATAAGTATAAGATAATTAATTTATTCCATTTGGCTTTTCCGCACTGTTTTATAGTTTTCTATACATAATGGTCTGTTTTTGTCTTGTATATTTTCAGCTGTATATTTTTGAGTCTTTCTTTAATATCGATAAAAAAATTTCGACAATGAATGTACATTTCAATCAATTCGAGGAGTGCCTTGGCGTCCACTTCCAACCATGCCGATCTTCGAGGTGACAATTCATCATAACAACACCTCTAGATAGTCGCAGGGGTGGATATTTCAATTCCAATTTTAATTACAGCGATCATATCCGATAACCCCGTGGCCCAACTACATCACATTCGTCATCTAAAACCCATTTCAGACGGGGATCCTGGCGGGATGCTGAGGGAACGAAGGAGAGCTGTTAACCCTCTTAGCAGTAAATCAGATCAACTGCTAGAAGGATTGTATTTAGTATATTTGTATTTGGAACGGGCTACATCGCTGCTCTTGCCGGTTCCATCCTAAGTAAGCGCCTTCGGCAGCGCGCTAAGAGTAACAGCTCCGAATGGGGCGAGTTTGAGATTCCATAATCCAAACACCCCCAGGCGATGTGATTCCACAGCCACACTTCGAAACAGTCGACCAATCAAGTTCAGATCATGCACAGAAACTGCCAATTAAATCTGTAGATGAGACTCATTAGCATTCAGTTAATTAGTGGACAAATGTAAAAGAGGCCATCGTCGCTGCTTGCAGCTCAATCAAGACTACATACTTTTTTCGAATCAATGAGATTTTTGAAACTCAGAGCTAAACCAATGATTTTCTTCTACCAAATCTCCAAATTTTCGTATTGGGTTGTGAATAGATTGATCTTGATTGCATATCTTTGAAGTTCAAAGGAATGTTGTTACGACCCACGCAAAGCGAGGAATGTCAAGTTAATCCACCTGGATGATCAACTTTTCCAAATCAATTAATTGAATTCCAAGCAATTATCGATGCTGAGGAAACCACTAGTGCGATCTACTTTTCGACATTTCGAACGGAATTGTTGCTGTGAATCTAGAACTTCTATACTCTGTTCAAATGTAAGAAAGAGCAATAATAACATGTTTGGCGCATCGGTAGGAGGGCCTTCGTAAAGTTTCTTTCCGTCCAGAGTCGAATTGAGGAGATTTCACACAATCGTTCAGTTTTAACTGAACTTGAATTCCATTTTTTTCAATAATTTATAGAACGTTGTTCTTTTGAAATTTGGCAAACTGTCGTCATCATTCACGATTTATAGAACTTTAGAAATCGTTGGGATTTCATTCCGGAAAAAAAACCGTGGACAATTCTTCCGATAAGGTTCATATCGAAATCGTCAACCGAATCGATTATTTTTAACGACTGGGCTCTCCTCTTAGGTGGCGTTAATGTTTTATTCTCTTCATATTCTCTGAGAATTCTGAATACAGCTGAATCACTCACCCCTGAGGATTTTGAAACAATTCCTACTAAGTCTCTTTTCGATAAATCAGGATGTTCTTTCAATTCTTTTCGAAAAATGTTCCAAATTATCTCTTTCTCTTCAGCAGAGAAATGCGACCTTTTGGACCTTTTCGTGGTGGTCCCCACATATCACCTTTAGATGCAGTATCCGTTTCCGAATTCGACATTGTTCTATAAACACTATATCAATTTGTCAAAAGATTTTCCAACACAATACACTTTTCACAACAAAATCTATAGACACTTTGACAAGCTAGACCTTCACAGTAGCTCTAGGTATTTTAACTGGTCTTGTCAATTGAAAACTTCGATAATTATCCAAATCAAGATGGCTTTAACCCATTAAGGAAAAGGACCCAAATCTGGTGTTTCCTGGAATTACCTTGTCGGAACCTTGAGCAGCCGACAAAGAGTTTCGTATATTTCGGATATTACAAGTAAATGACCATTATAAATTTGAACAGAGATCTTTTACGATTCTTGTCAATCGAAAACTTCGATATTTATGCAAATAAGGATGGCTTTCACCCATTAGGGAAAAGGACCCAAATCTGGTGTTTCCCGGAATAACTTTGTCGGAATCCTGCAAGATTCCGACCCAAATCTCTAGAACTCTGGTGTTTCCTGGAATTACCTTGCCGCAATCTCCAGCATCCGAAAAAGAAATTATTCAGTAGATAATAATATAAAAACAAAACAAAATAAAAAATAGGGTACGTCGGATATAAAATGTTTATGACAGTTGCAAATCATAACAGAAATTTTGCACTAGAGTTTCTGAGGAGAAAAGTTCTAATGTGGGAATAGCTGACTCAAATTATTGAATCATTTCTATCCAGTACCATCTACAGTCCGTTTCGAGTACGATCCTGGCAATCTTTAGGGGCGTTAAAAGGGAGCGTGGTTATGACCGTTTGACGAATAGGAACTTTATTGTGCGCAAACCCGACGATTCTTTTTGTTTACAACGTTCCTTCTTATATTTGAACGGACTATAGTTTTACGAAGTCTAATTGGCTTATGGAACCACATTGTGCTGCTTATTTCTAAGAGAGACTATTTCTTCAACCTCACAGAGCGCACTTGAGGCTTTTACAGGTCTCACTCCTCTACATCTAGTGATCAAAAGGGTAGACCATGAGGCTATCCTTAGAATATCTAGGGAAGGTACAGGTTATGAGAGCTTGGTCCTCTCTGAACAACCACATCTCATCTACGAACCCACCTAGTGATTTTACTATTAAGATACTTAGCATTGAGTAGATCTTCAACACGATACTATGTGAAGAGAAAGATTGGGAAAAGGAATACAGTAGGTACCCTGCTCCTGACGAGAATCTTCCACGAAATTTCCTTCGATACAAGAAAGCAATCGATTTCGAATGTTTTCCACAAACATTTTTGTCCTATTCACACCTCTTCCGCAGTACATCTCTGATTCGATATTGCCGTCTATTGAACAGGCCGACTGTAGGAAGTTATTACGGGATCCCCCACACATTACAAGATTAATTTCTTTTCGGTCCAATAATTCAATTAAATCAAAACCCCATATCGGGTTGTGTTATGTTAACGAAACTTGTCGAAAGCTCTCGGAGTTTCTTGTTTTCGAACAAACAGCAAGTTCGGGGAACAAATCTTTCGGTTTACTCCCACGGTTCGAAATTGACTTCACAAGTTCAATAGGAGGATCTAGGTTGAAATTTGAATAAGACGAGAGGCATTGGGATTGAGGAATATACTTAGAAGTTTCGTGCTGCTAAAATAACCGTATTATATTTTCTTGCTTTCGGAATATTTTCACTTTTCGAACTTGGCAAAGACGGATTGGCGGTGAAATATTTATCAACAATGACGAGGAATCTGTGGGGTATGGATATTTTGTGTAAATCGATGGTTCGAACAGTAAATAGTGTTATGGAAAGCTCTAAACAAGCTAAATTCATTTAAAAATATATTAAGTATTCAAAACATCACCATATAAGTAAATTCACACATTGATTATATTAGCGTATCCACCAAAAACTAAATTTATACAAACAAGTCAATATTATTCCAATATTTAGGTAGCTGATTCATTTAACATAAACCTTGATAATTATCCATTAAATCTTAAAAATCTGAAAATAAAGAACAATTTGAATTAACATCTTGAATTTCAAAAATACATTCAACGTAAGCTCAAAATAAGTAATAATAATGATTTTTCTCAATCTAAAAATGGAATGATATTTCGAAATTGAAAACAAAGAGCAAATTCAAATAGAAAAATATATAAAGAACTTTAAAGAAAATGTAATTTATAATAGATATCTGATATCGATCATTCCGTTGAAAGATTATGTAATATAAAGGTGATCGATAGATACAAATTGCATCTACTGTGTTGTAAGAAGATTTGTTTTATATAAAGAAAGCATATTTTGGATAATTCAATTGGAAATTAACAAATTCTAGATAAATGAAAATGAAAATTTTGTAAAATGGTAAAATTTGAGCAGGAAATTGTAAAATGTTATATGTTAGAATTCACTAAGCTAGGCTGAACAGATACCAAAATGTAGGGAAAAATGTAGCCAAATTTTCTAAAGTGGTTCTGAAGAAGGAAAACTCACCTCAAAGAAGAAAATTGCGAAAGCATTATTTTGGAAGAAAATTTGACAGCCAAAGCCATCTTGATTATTAACAAAATTGGAAAAGGTCCTATAAATAGAATTCGCTAAACAACCATCGTAGAGACTGTAATAATAATAATAATTAGACGAAAAGATTAGTGGTTTGTGGGGCTGGGTGATAATGAAACAATCCGTTTCGATTGGCCGACGTTTCGAGTAAATTTTACTCTTTTTCAAGGCTTAAATAAAATAAAATCTCAGTTAAAACAACATCACACATACAAATGACAACAATGGTCAACAAACGACATAACAAGAGATGATGAAGTGAACCCATCAAAATGAAAACTCACCGAATTGATGAGATTGAAATACACCATATGAAGAATGAAACTTCTGAAATGTGTGCAATATTTAATTTTGGGGGAAGAGTCAATATAGCACCTGATGAAATATTTAAGTTTTGTGCAGCTTAGCTGGTTCCCTATTTTTCTTCAGTGGACGTGCCTAATGACGTTTCCACAGGAAAATAACTCAATGAGTTCCTCCCCAAGTTGAATCCATTTGGGAGAAGAATCCAATTAGAAGGGAAGAACAGATATCAATTACAACTAATGTCTGCTTTAACTGAATTATTCACATTTAATTGGTCCTACTCATCAAAAAGTTGGCGACTTCTGTTACAAATTATAAAATATTCAAGAATTTCCTGCGGCTTCGGTTCTCATTTCTTTTTAGTGTTATGGCGCACCGCATCTTGTGTCGTCCTTCTCGCCACCGATATCCTCCTTAAGACCAAGGATATAAAAAGCAGACAAGTAAGGTGGGAAGTTTTGGTCCCAGATTAGCCATTGTTCCAGAACGGCTGGGGTGATAAGAAGCGGGGTGAATAAAAAATCAGCTTATTGCTCTAATATCTGCAAGGGCAATTATTGTAAATTGCGAACGAGATATCGCCGTAGATTTCTTCCGTCACCGGTAATATAATTCCTTGTTTTATTGCTAATTGCTCCCTGGTCGATTCCTAATATTCATATTTCCTTCCGCAACATTTGCCCCGCCGAAACATCTGGATGAGCCATCCTGGTGAGTTTCAGAACTTTTCTTCGCTTTCCAAGTTCCTTCTGGCGAAGCCTTGATACGGCTTTTGCTGAATCTGCTCCTTTTGCTGATACGTAACACTTTTTCACTATACCATTTCTCAAAATTCGCTTTCGCTTGAAAGATCAATGAAAAAACTGTTTTCTTCCCACAAAACTTATTCAATATTTCCCCTGGTATAAAAGTTACAGCACACCCTACTCATAAATCCACGCAAAAATACCATGAAACCACTTGAAAACGAGAAACGGTTTTTATTTTCAAAAGAATCAATTATTTTAGAAAATAAAAGTCTGCTTATGTTTTTTTCATAAAACGCGTCGTTTTCGAGTTATTCCTTAATGTATACGATAATATTTGAGAAAAAAATAATGAATTTAAATTTTATGAATAATCAGAATGCTGCCCTGGATTAAATATCATCGAATATTATTAATTCTCTGGTCTCTAAACAAGTTAACAATGTTGTCAGAATGTTCATCAACTTTGACGAGACTAAAATCTAAATGATGGAAAAAGAAGAAGAAAGAACACCATTGTCTAAAGGGAAAATCAACAATCTGGCATCGTCTCCTCAAAAGCTCTGAGAAAAATATTCATAGAAGATGGATTAGGTTAAGTCATTGACCTAGAATCCTATGAGTTAGGTTGATTAATCATGAAAAGAGTGAAAAAACAATTCTTATTATTGGTGTTTACAAACCGATCGTCAGGAAAATCGAAGAAGGATCTCATTTTGGTCAGAAAAACATGGCTTTTTAATTGCAGAAATAATCGGACAACTAAGTGTTTTTGTTAAGAAATACAGGGTCTTTCACGAGGAACCTCACCCATATTTATACGGGAAACTACTGAACGTATTTTCATGAAATTCAGCACTTATAAGTATTTCACGATGCTGATGAAATCTAAAATATTTTCAAGGCATGAGCACCTCCGGTTTTTCCGGAAATGACGTCAACTTCCGTTTTTCAAATTAGAACACCATTTTTTTATTGCAGAAATAGATTCCTTAGAAAATTTCAAGTTATTTTGATGTAACATTTTTCAGTTTTGGTTGGAAAATTCTCTCTGAGCGGGAAAATTCAATTTCAATCGAGAAATGTCAACTTTTGAGGTCTTTGTAGAGAACAGTATCAGGCACGTATTTGGCCCAATTGTTTTTTTCAAATGGCTATATCTTTTCAACAGAGCTGAATTCCGGAAAATGGAAAATGAAAAAAAGCTTTCTTTTGACCTCAAAAATCAACAGGTGAAATATATGTACAAGTCAATGAATTTTACTATATAGTAAAATTCATCTGAATTATCACAAATATGGACTAACAAACACAAACAGCTCACCTTTTGGAAAGAATGTAACAGTCAAATTTGTAAAAAGATCACTCTTATTCGAAATAATAATCAATCGGCAGTGATAAACGCTGATGTTCGAATACTAATTTCAATATTTCCCCACAAAATGATTGCTCCTAATTACAGTGCAGAGATTCATCACCTCCAGAACGGTATCAATGAGTCGCTGTCATGGAATCCACCAATACCATCAGCTAGACGGAGACCAGTTCATAAAGTACTTTATAATAAAAGCCATAACACAATCTTTTTCTGAAAGGTAGACACGCTATTATTGTCGAGAATTAATTCAATGTCCCAAGTGGATTCTTTTCTCCGTTTTCATTAATGGTCCTCTTTAATACGCTCTAATAACACGGTGCTATTGATTGGTTGCCTCAAAAATAATAATCGTCCAAAATTGATCGGGAATTTCTTTGGGGCATTGTATTTGAAATTAGTTTCGAATCGGTTGAAATTTATTTACGTTTAAGGTTGTAACACACCTGTTTAAATTGGACGATTTTTTTCGGTGCGGAATTGGATCAATCAGTGGCTTCGGTTCTTCGAATGTTAAACCAGTTCGACCCATCTTGTCACATCTCTGTCTGGCGAAATGATTCGCCTGCAATCTGTCATCCTGCGTAAAGTGCTGTTGGCTGGAAACATCTGTATCGTGTGTTGAAACACTTTTATGTTTTCTAGCTTTCTACAGGGCGACCCGGGGTTGAACCGTCAACCGTTCAGATTTGGAAGAAAAATACGTGAAAATTAATAAAACGCTTATTTTTTTTCTCTGATAACAAGTTCCCAATAAGCATTGAAAATAAATTTAAAATTCTTGTTTTGTGATCCTCCTTGTCGCCTTGGGTATATTTACATGAATTAATTGAGGAATTTGCTTAGTAACAGCACATGGCGATCTCTTTGGGACCTCGCAATACGAGCATATATTGAAAAATTCTTAGCCTTATAGGACCAAACAAAATTTCAATGTCAAAATATTTTATTACTCATCATATTCTCCTCTTGATTGAATACATTCATTACAGCGAACCTGCAACTTCTCTAGACCTTTTAAAAAAATTGTTTCTTCTTGCTCTGCAAACCAGTCCTCCACAGCTTTTATTACCTCCTCGTTGGAAGAAAATTTACGACCTTTTAAACTTTTTTTCAGTTGAGGAAAGAGATGATAGTCGAACGGAGCCAAATCTGGTGAATAAGGGGAGTGTTCTAGGAATTCTAACCCTAAATCACGAATTTTTGCATGGCAACATGAGATTTGTGTACTGGGGCGTTGTCCTGTAAAAACAAAACACCTTTGGATAGTTTTCCGAGTCTATTCTCTTTAATTTTTTTCCGTAGAGTGGTCAGTAATGTCGAATAGTAATCTCTACTTATTGTTCTACCCTTATCCAAAAAAACAATCATGATTACTCCATGGCAATCCCAAAAAACTGTAGCAAGAACTTTTCCAGCAGATTTTTGGACACGAACTTTCTCAGGTCTTGGAGAACCAGAGTGTCGCCATTCCATCGAATGTTGCTTTATTTCTGGATCGTGGAAATGTACCCAAGTCTCATCCATAGTAACAATTCGGTGAAGTCTACATCGTTTTCAAATCGAGCACAGATCGAACGCGATGCTTTTACCCTTGCACGCTTTTGGTCAACATTCAAACATTTGGGCATCCATTTTGCAGAAATTTTTCTCATGTCCAAATTGACGTGAACTATATGATGAACGCGTTCGTATGAAATCTTCAGTGCTTCAGATATACGTTTTTGCCCAATTCGACGGTCTGATAAAATCATGTCATGAACTGCATCGATATTTTCTGGGACTGACACAGAAACTGGACTTCCCGATCGGTCATCATCTTCAAAGGAAAATTTACCTCTTTTGAAGCTTGCAGTCCAATTTTTCACGGTCGCATACGTATAGGGGTACAAGGGTATTAAGCATATCTTCGTAATTCTGCTCACCTCTGAACCCTTTTAAATACAGGTACATACTTGATGATGGCTCGATACTCCAATTTTTCGATTTTTACAATTTCGGTGGACATCTTTTTTTTCAACTCTACACTGACACTTCTAATAAGTTATTGTTCGTTGATATGGTATCGCAATATTTTTTTATGCATGGAACTGAACTGGTCTAGGCTAACTAGGTATCAATACGTCCTCCTAGTTGTCTGGAATATCTTGAAAAAGATTAAACTCTTATTCGAACACTGTACCTCAGTACATGAAGAACTCCTTGGTGTTGGGATTTTCAAAAATACACAGCGACTGGTCTTCAAAAATATCTGTAGTTAATATCCCAATCGTGATAGTTATAGTGAGAGCCTACACTTTTCATTCCTTTCTCAGTTTCCTAGTATGAATAGACTGCAGGTTCACTAGATCAACCGCAGGAGCGACGATATCATCAACATATCTTCGAGCAATTTCTGTTCAGTACGCTGATAAATGAATTATTTATTTAATCCACCTCGTGATAAAGTTGCAACTACTAGAAAATGTAAAACAAATCAGCGAAAATGATTGCAACGTAGGCGGACAATATAAAGTGGTTTGTCTGAAACGGTTGCTTGTGGCTACTTGAAATTGCCGTCGTTAGCTACCGATGTTTGCAGGTTGAACAATAAAAAATATGACGTTTCTGTTTTCGTAAATAGCCCCTACGTCTCCATTACACTTTCAAACCTTAATTAAAATGTTCTGTTGAGGTGTATCTGCGATCAGAATCTGTGCATTCTGTATGTATCAAACGCTTTATCTTGAACATCGTGGCAATATATTTTATTTAACAATGTCACGACACTTCTTAGCCGGAGGTGGATATTTGTCTTGTTTCTTCAGATCTCTGGTCTGCTTAACAATGAAGTCATAAAACGGGTAAAAACGGATGCGAAAGATAAAGTGCAACTAGAGTAGATAACAAGAATGGGAGGAAAATGAGCTTTAACCTGCATAGACCCATTGGTGGTGTTCGATCGTCCTCAGGGAAAATATGAATCCAATTTTGGAGAGTGCTCTGTGTAGAGGCTACTGAGATTGCCTTTGGATTGACGGGCAACTTCTTAAGTAGCCTGTCAACGTGTTTCAACTAGTTTTTATCGAAGGGCCATTAAATGGGAACAGAAAATGGTTTTTAACTGTAACCCAAACATTTTGAACAATAAGATCTCATTTACTATGGATCACCCATTGTACATCAATTTCTTCTCGTAACAGCTGCTGTGAGACCATCACGATCTCATCCTCAAAGTGCTCTTTTCGGAATCTGCTACGCAGTCAGGTTCTATCCGGAAACTTTTCTGGATTGCTGCACCGAAACTCTCAGAAACTTCATTTAATAAATAGCGGTTCTGGTATGAACGTATGTGTAGATATAAACTGAAGTTTTTCCTCTGATGTGCAATAACATAACTTTATTCGTTCGTCGCTGGGGGGAACGTGTCTCTGGATCATATAAAACGGCCTTACTTATTTTCCCTTACGAGATGTTCCCAATAAGTTAGAGATCCAATTTGCATACGTAACTAGGCCTCCGTACAAAGCCATATTACGATTTTTTCTTATATGATCATTCGCTGACTCCAAGAAGGGAAAAAGGTTTTTCATGCCTGCCTCTCTGTCGGGTACTTGCAAGACAATTTTTGGTATATAAATGGATGCATACATTGTACTTCTTGATTGCTAAAGGACTCAGAGCAACAAAGTGCACAATCTATGTTTTATTCAAAGAAAAAGCGCTATACAGGGTGAGTCTTTGACTTGTACATATATTTTAACTGAAGATTTTCGAGGTCAAAAGAAACCTTTTTTTGATTTTCCATTTTTCCCGAATTCGACTCTGTTAAAAAGATATAGCCATTTGAAAAAAAATGGGCTTATTACGTCTCTGATATAATTCTCTGGAATTGATGCAAATTTTATATTTCTTGATTAAAATTGAGTTGATTGATACATTTAGGAAGTAATCAAGTAGGTACTAACCTTATTCGAATAAGAATGTTGAAAACACGACATTTCTTAACAAAAACAGTAAGTTTCATCCGATTATATCTGCAACTAAGAAGCCATATTTCTCCCACCAAAATAAGTTCCTTCTTCGATTTTCATGGAGCTTAGTTTGTGACCACTTATAACTTGTTTATATTCTCCTCTTTCCCCCAAAACTATCGCAAAAAAAATTGTTTTACACTAATCGAACATAACTCCATTGAATTAGGTCAAAGGATTCGAGGTCAATGACCTAACCTAACGCATCTAACCATATTCTATGAAAGCTATCATAGAAAATTTGAGAAGACGATGCCAGATTGTGTTGATTTTCTCTTTAAACAAGGAAGCAGAAGGTCCTCTATCATTAACGGATGAACTAACGCAAAGGCACTAGTTTTGTTTACTTTTGGCTGTTGGCGTCTTGTCGTGCCTTTTTGGAAATGTTCTGATTCTCGCCGATAGAGCGCTACGAGCTTAATTTCAGTCGGTGTTCCATAGACCGAACCGTTGGTCTGTGGTTGTTGAACGAAGCATGCGTATAGCGGCTTGATGAAGATCTGTTATTTGTTTATTCCCCTATCTATTTATCGTTTTGAATCCAAGAAGGTGATGCTACTGTTATAATGATTAGGCCAATTTCAACTGTCATCTCGTAGTTTGATTTTGTATCCCTTAGAATAGTGGTTTTTGCTACCGAAAAGGACAGTTTTCACAATGATATTCTTCTGACATCTTGGTTATTCTCGGGGTAGATTTTCGAAGGAATTATCTTCTGATTTATAACCTCTACAACCATCAGCTTTGTACATTGTGGTTCACCACTGATGCCAAGTGAATTCATCCAGCAGTTTCAGCGCGTGAATAGGCTGTTAACTCAGATTCAGAATGCACAGAGCCGTGAAGATAATCAACACAATCAGCACGCCCATCGACAATGCAACCCTATGTATACCTATCTCTTCGTGGCGCCGCCGTAGGATCCTATCACCAGATCCATTTGCGAATTCCATTTCCACAGCCGGAATCCCAATGGACAACCGGAATCTGATATTCCCCACTTGTTGCTCCATTCGATCCAGGATTTCCAGCTTCGCCGTGAAAATGGACAGGCACATATGGAGCCTTCAATCAAACTTCATTATGATACATATCGCGGTCTGATGCAGATTATCATTTATCAATTCGATGCTGTTTATCCAGTTAATCGAATTAAATAAACGGCGGATTAAAAGCTTGATTTGTGATGCATTCTCGATGGTGTGCTTTTGTGGTGTTTGTCGTACAAATAAAGGCTGAAAGATTGTTATCAACACAGGGTCTTTCATACGGTGCCTATAACCATGAAATTTACCTATTTCCAACCCAAATTGCAAATTTTTTCAACGTGAAGCGATGATAGTTCAGGAAGAATCTATCATCATGCTGTACGAACACTGAATGTCGAGTATTCAAGACTTTTTCCTCCCATGCGTTTAAGTCTACATAAAAACTCGTTACAGGTTCATGTTATACATAATTCCACTTATCTTCGACTTATTCCTCGCATGTCTTCCTTTTCGTTACTTCACATTCGAGTTTTTTCTTGAACCCATCAAAGAGACCGCTTCGGTCGGAACAATAGAGTTCCAGAACTGTTAATTGTATTGCAGATTTGAATAAATTTCACACATACGTGGTGCCATGGAATTTAATTTCTTGTGGGACTGTATTATATGCATCTATTGTGAAAAATCTTTGATATTCATTCCTTATATGCTCGGTGATTAAGTAAGGATGAAATGGAGCAAATTGGTCATCAGAAAAAGTCAACAGTAATATCTACATGCAAAGAGTTTGGAATCAATACAAAACTTCAAGGATCAATAAAATTCCAATTGAAAGCTCTTTTAATAAATAGTCATTCATATACAGAGTGAGTCTTTGACTTGTACATATATTTTAACTGTAGATTCCTCCCATCAAACGAAACACTTTTTTCCTATACCATTTTTCAAAATTCGGTTTGGTTTGGTTTGGGAGATACAGGGTGTCGAAAATCCATGAAAAAAACACTTTTCTGTTTATATCTTCGGAACCGTTATTTCAAATGAACTGAATCTTGGTGAGGTATTCACTTCCTTTATGATGCATATTTCCAAATCAAAACTTATTCAATATTCCTTCGGTTTATATTTTCGAAAGAAACAATCGGTTTAGAAATTAAAAGTAATTTTTTCAATAAAACTATAAGTAGAAAACTACAGTTGCCTGTTGCTTGTATGTCATTTTGTCCATAGCATGCGGATAAAGTGAATTTGGTTTTTCCCAATTCATCTGAGAATATTTCATTTCTTGGTACTTTCATTCCATAATGGTTGATTAGATTTTATGAAGAAAGGACCAAAGATCATAGGTGTAGAATATGACACTGCTGTGATTCACTACTAACAAATTATGCGATTATGCCTCTGTAATAAAACCCTATGTCATTTTGTACGTACTTCCCCTACTGCAATGGAGTTCTGAAAAGTAAGAGTATAGAATACAATGTTGGGGCATTGTGGAATCCCCAGCTCCACGGCTCTGGGGCCAAAAGCAGCAAAAAGTAAAGAACTTCCATAAATTGCCGTATTCTCTTCTCCATACATTATCTCAAATTGCCCACATCGCTGCCTTCGATTCAATTTAAGCCACACTGAAAGCAGTGAGGAAGAATAATTACTCAGTCGGACAGGCTGCAAGATTATTATTCTAAACATAGTCGGCGTGAAGAAACAAATGAATTGATTGGCGATGTTCGATTATTTTTCATCGGCCACTCGATTATTTCTGTGACCGTTGCGACCTGCAACCGAGTAGACAGCGATTTGCACTGAGCACTATCGGAACCATAAACTTGAAGAACCACGTAATGCTCTTACAGTGCCGTGTAGTCATGTTTGAGCAAAGGTTGTACGAGTGAGTTATAAGGATCGAATTGATTTCTGCATATGTGTTTGCCGCCGATAGTTGGACATCCTTGCAGATTTTCTTTCGACGATAACAGAAAGCGGAACCGCAAATAGAATTCCATACAAGATGAAAATTTTGACCTTCGCGAAGAAAATCAGAAAATCTTGACTTTTCGACTATGATGGATGAAATTCGGTTTTTTTGATTCACAAATGATCAATTTTCATCCAAAAAAATCAGCATCTGTATGAATCAATTTTTCTGGGAAATACGGCAGTCCAAAAATGACCTATTTTTCGCGATTTTTCGACTCCAGGTCGATTATTTCCTAAACTACTCGTCAAAGGAGAATTCTTATTACAGATTCGTAATTTTGAAGAAAATTAATTTTTTTAAATTAGTTAGTTCACTTCATTTTTTTTCCATAAAAGGGTTGAAAGTTGTGCATGAACAAAACTGTAATGGTCGACTTTCATTTGGTGATAAATTTCACCATCGTCCCAAATTAAATGAGCCATGACAAAGTGCACATACTGAAAACCTCTTCGAACTAACTAATTAAAAAAACATTTTTTTCTTGAAAATTTCTGCACGCCTGTGAAGAAGATACAAAGACCTTGCCAAAAACCACATGACCCACTTTCCCTATTCAAAAAATTTAGAGCGTTGATGGGGATATGGCACAGGGTGTAACAAAAATCCTTCAAAAATGCATAAAAATTGGGTAAAAGTGAAACAAAAATTGACCTGTTTCAGGATTTTGTTGCCAAATATTTTTCTTCTGAGAAAATGAATTTGTTCCATAATTTTGACGCGCACTGTAGACATGAGCCTTAACATAGCCCCACCAAAAAAAAAAAGGCTGAAGGCGAATATTTACAGAAACTGAAATAATGAATGCTTTTCCACACTGTATTGAATGCGTTATAGCGTGTGAATTCATGATCAAAATTGAACATCCGTGTACTTGATGTTTGCAAGAATACCAACATGAAAAGGGCTGCACTTGAAAACTATCCACTATTGACATCGTGACTTTGGAAACACCTTCAAACTAACTGAACAAATGGGTTGTGAAAAAAAAATTCTTTTTTGTTTTCACTTGGAAAGATTTCTTTCATTTCGCGCTAACGAGGAATTACTTTTACCCCAATGGAAAAACCCACTTTATCCGGACCTTTTAATAGAAAGAAATTGATTCATTGCAAGACCGACGGATGGAGGAAAAGGCCTACAAATTCACTGACTGCTTTCTTCCGAGCCTGAATGCAAACCATTTATCATCTTATTTTGCGGTTGATAAAGATTTAGTTACATTTTCTCCTTTCCATCTGGCTAATTCGGATGCAGGGAAATTTTACATTATCATTCTTTCATTATTTATATTCCTTTCAAACAGTTTCAGCACAAAAGTTGGGAAAATAATTATCCTTGTAGAATCTTTTTTTGTTCGAATGCGCCCTCCCGCTTCGGATTTTATATTTTTCGCTCTAGGCGTCGAAATTTGAGATAGGAGGGGGCCATTGTTAGGAAAATGAGGGTTGGAAATGGATGTCTTTAGATTTTCGGTCTTGAGATGGATATCAAGGTGGATCCTAATGAGGAATGATGATCATTGTTTGTCGAGTTCATTTTTCTTCGGCCGCTAATGGCGAATTCATCAAAACGAGATGAGATTCAGAATACGCTGATCAAAGCTTTGTATGTCACAGAAGGAAATTCACGCTGAAAGTGTCATCAACTCTTTCAGTATGTTTCATTAACAAACGGTTCTCGGAAATCGTCTTTATTCATTGAGAAAATACTTCAATTCATTCAAATAATTGGAAAATCCCATTTCGCTGATCAATATCAACTATACTTTGAGTGCTCTGAGCTTTTGAACAAAACTCGAAAATGAATTATGGAAAAACTTGAACATGAAAAAATCTAGTCAAAGAAGGACTATATGGACAAGTTTGGTATCAAAATATAGGTTTTCGAGGACGACGAATTCAATAAAAAAATGATTCAAGGCTTTATCTATTATAGTTTAGATTTTCACCTGCGAAATGGCATTTTTCAAAAAAATCGAAATTTCAATTTGTCATATTTTCCTCTCCTGTGATCGTATCCACTTTTTGTTTGAATAATGTTAATCAGCATTGTCCGAAGTATCTCTGAGCATAATAAAATCTATTCCGAAAATCGATTATTGGGTGAAAAATGCATAAGGGGTGAAACCCCCCAAAAACACCATATTTGTCATCAACCTGGAATGCCTGGCGAATCTAAACGTGTTTTTCGATCTGGGAGATCTACTATCCATTCCAGCCATTCAGAAAACCCAATTGGCTGATCAATATCACCTATAGTATTCGCGCTTTGAGCTTCTGATCAAAACTCGAAAATGAATTATGGAAAAATAAAACATGAAAAAATTCTAGTAATGAAAGGCCTATATGGACAAGTTTGGTGTCAAAATATAGGTTTTCCAAGGCTCTATCTATTATAGTTTAGATTTTCACTCGCGAAATGGCATTTTTCAATATAAAATCGAAATTTCAACTTGTCACAGCTCCCGTTGTTGTGGTCGTATCCAGTTTTCTTTGTATATTCATCAGCATGGTCCAAAGTATTTTTTTGAACAATAAAACCGATCTCGAAAATCCCACTTTTTTGGTGAAAAATTGTGTCAATACCAGTTTTGTAGAAGACAGAAAACAATCGACGAAATGATACATTTTGTCTCCGTTTAAAAAATTCACCCTACGCCACATCTGAATGAAAAGGCATGCTCTTTTCGACTTACCGTACGGCAAATATTTGTTTAAGCACTCGCTAGGAGGAAATCGTATGGAAAAGGGAGATTTCCACCAGTTAGAGAACAATATTTTTCTTTCATCGACTCCGCCAACTTCTTAAATGGATTCAGACTCACGCCTCATGAAATATTGAATTCGGAAGTGGAAGAAAGCTTCAGTCGCGCATTTGAATGGGAAACGAATCGTTTTTCCCCATTGTATACCTGGCTGAATTTCATTTTAATGGAATAATCATTTAGGCAAATATTTGTTAGTATTTTTGATATCGGAATCGTCGATTTCCCTTCTCATTTCCGCTGTGTGTTCAACATTCGGGAAAATTTAATCAAAAAATTACGGCCCCAGGCTTGGCACTGAATCGGGGAAGGAAGTTCTTTTCTTTCAGGCTTGATCGATTTGAATTTTCCTTCTCCTGGGGTGCTCTTCATTTCAAAGGAGGGAACGGCGTTAGTGAATCTCATCATTTCAATTTTCGCTTCATCATATTGTTATATACCTACATTGTAGAAAATGTAACACTCAAGATTGATATCGGAATTATGAAAGGTATATTTTTTTATTTGTTTCTCATTTGTAAACGTCAGTTTCCAAAAACACAATATTAATCAAGAAAGTTCATTTTATCAAGTCACTAACTTGCGGAACTGACAGTTAACTTGCAAAATTTTTACAAGTTAGTAGTATTATTTACATTACAAAATTTTGTTTTATCGTCATATATGTTGAAAATCATGGTACAATTGTTATTTCCAGTAACACAGATTTTTGATGATGAAAGAGTTGATACTGATGATGATGAACCATCTGTTGACTCAGAAACTGCTGAACTCGTGGACTGCAGAACATTTGTACTCTCCTTACTACCAAATAATTTGCTAGACATTTCGATTTTTTTGCTGAGCGAATCATCGACATAACTCATCGCAATTTCGGTGCTCTTCCACCCTCCTGCACGCTTTAGTGCTAAAATATCTCCACCCGAATCCGTAACTATAGTGGCTCCAGTTCTGCGAAAAGAGTGGCCGGTGTATAACTCTGGGTCTTTTGAACCTAAATATTTCGCTATTTGCTTTGGGACACCACCAATAGTGTGCTGGCCAGCATTAAGGGAAATGCACTTTCCATGTCGGTATGTCGAAAAAAATCTTAGGCTTTCTGTTCCAGGAGGCCGAAGATTTACATATTTTCTGTATAGCATGCATGGCTTGAAGCTGCAGCCATCATCGGTTATGGTGAATCTTCTTGTTGTTAAATTTTTTGTTTGCCGCAATGTCACAATAACGTATTTTCCCATATCATACATCATTCATGTTTAAGGAGAGAATTCTGTCACATCGACAACATCCAAAAATCCCAAATATTGTTACAATTTTCGCCAGCAACCACTGGTCATCAGGAGTATGTAAAAGAAATTGTTCAGCCTCTTCTTTACTTAATACCTTGGCCTTTTTTGGCGTACAACGCTCATTTTTTCGTTTCAGAAATGCTATTACCTTTTGAAATCTGCAAATGACAACTAAACGTCATATTTTTCATTAAATTTTTTAAGGAAAACAAACCTGCGAACAGGGGAATTTTCTTTCATTTCCAAGCAGCTTTTCAGCATAGACCATTTTGCCCATAAAATATTAGGGCTGAATCTAGCTGATAGTTGATTCAAGTAGACCAACAAAACATCTTCAGTTACCCCAATCACACTATTTTTGTTTTGCCACTTTTTGAAGTCGTCGTATTCTCGCTCGTACCTTGAAGCTGATTTTGCAGGTAATAAACTTGAAGCTACACTGCCGGCTGCCCCAATAATTTCTTTTGGTACATTCATTTTCGCTTTCTCCAAAACAAATGTGAAGAAAAATAATAGACATGTTCATGGCAACGCTTCCATAGCTTACGACATTTGCGACAAATTATTGAGATTTTTTTGGAATTTATCTAACCTTTTCACAAATGAGAAACAAATAAAATATAAAACAATACACGCAAGGTAACACAGGTTTCACTGGCTCAAGGAGGTAACTGACTGGCCTGCGGCTCGTCAGTTATATCTTCCATTCGCCAGTAAAAACCCTCTTACCTTGCTAGTAATGTTATATACTATATTACTTGAATTGTGAAATAACAACAAAACAATTCATCTCATTTACTTATAAAATCCAATTTGATCATTGTTTTCCAATACTTGAAGAATCTCTGGAATATCTTGCACACCCTAAAACTTTCTATATTATTCTTCATTCACTTCCCACCAATCGACAATTATTCAAGTATTAATCAAAGCCATTCCAATTCCCAGGCTTGCTTCAACCCCAAGTTGTAGAAACAAAGCCCCAATACTGAATGTACTATTTTCCTTTCAGCCGAACTGAAAATGGATTTGCTACGAGAACGAGAAATGAGAGAAGGCTTGGAGAGACAACTTCACGACGAACAAAAAAAGAAAGGTTAGTGATACTCTTTGATACCCTTTTGTTCAGGCATCTAACACGACCAGAATGGATTCGATCTCGACGCAATTTTTTATTGTTCCGCGCCGTCATTACCTCAACAGACAGTATTGTTTCAGAATAAAATGTTTCAATAACTGCGCGAGGTTGTGTATATAGGTGTACATATTGTGTGGGCCCCTTTTTTAAGGGGACACCGTATTGTTTTCCACGTTTTTCAATGGGCAATTTTTACTGACAGCTTAATTAAATGGTACTTTTGTATGGCTATCGTTCGGTCGGGATCTATTGTGGCTTTGATATCCGTTTTGCGTTGGAGCATCTCGAGAATTAAGATTCGAAGATATCTGATCATTGCGCAAAAGTTACACTGCGATTGTTATTCTTTAGGCTCACTTTATTATTGTAAGACATCAATTTGATTTTCGCCTTCATTTGAAAAATACAGGGTGCTAAAAATTTAAGGGAATCTTCTAGTATTTTTCATCTTGTATTATCCTGTATTACTCGCTATCTCACTCTCTTCCTTTTCCTATCATAAAACGGAATTAAACTCAGGATATATCATCCCCCAGAAATGAACCCTTATTGCGAATAATTCACCCCTGACGAAGAACTAGAAACGCAGGGGTTAGACGGCAATAGGTCCCTCGAATCAGCGAACTGACCTTAAGGAAATGCCATCACAACTGCTCAAGACTATTGCTTTCGACTTTCCTTGTTTACGGCCAATTTAATCATAATGGAGCGAGTAGTTGATTCGGAATTAGATTTACATGGCTCGCTCTGCATGTTTCAAAGGTTACTGATTTCGGTTATACAGGGTGTTCGACGTGGTTTATGACAAACTGGCAGATGATAGCGGTGCTGGTTCTATACAGTTTTTTCCTATGAACATACTTCCGATTCGTTTTCATTCGAAGATACAAGAAATTGAAATTAGATATTTTATGTTGAAACTAGCTGGCCCGGTTAACTTTGTTTCGCCTAAATGATACTAACCCAAATCGTAATAACCAGTGATCAACGGCTTGGTTCTCTGATTTTTGAACTGTCAAATCGAGTTGATTCTAGATCAAGCTCCGATCACCGATCAAGGGACTCCACGCCAAGCTTCCATCTTATGGCGTGCCCCCAAAGCTATGTTCTCTGCTAGCTAGTTTTCTCTCAAACAGATCTCTCCATGTAGTGGTCGATGGAGTTTCGTCTGACTCTCTACCCATAAATGCTGGTGTTCCGCAGGGATCAGTTCTGGCTCCAACGCTGTTTCTGCTTCACATCAACGATTTGCTGGAAGCAACTTCGAGTCCAGTGCACAGCTTCGCGGATGATAGTACCCTCCATACCGCCTTTTCTTCTAGGGCTCCAATACCTGCCCGCCAAATCAAAAACGAACGAGGAAGAAATGTTAACAACATAAATATGGACTTGGCAACAATTCTTGAATGGGGATCTAATAACGCAAACAAAACACAAGCATGTCTTTTCTCTAGAAAAGCCGATCTTACTGTGCCCAGCATAAAATTGTCGGGAGTGACCATACCATTGAAGTCATCCATTTCGATGCTTGGCATTACTGTCGGCAGTAACCTTTCCTGGGAGAATCACGTGAGATCAATTGCTAAAAGTGCATCCCAAAAACTTGGTTTTTCACCTCAGCTCAGCTGCTTATGATCTATAAGGCACAGATTCGACCTGTCTTGGAATACTGTTCCCACGTTTGGAGTGCTGCACCTAAACACACCCTAAAACTCTTGGACTCTTGGAACACCGTAGAAAAGTGGGCGATCTGTCTCTATTTTATAGATATTTCCATGGGCGATGCTCTTCTGAATTGTCAGCAATCGTTCCCCCTCTGGCAGTCTCTTCCAGACTAACCCGTCAAGTTAAGTCTTCACACCCCTTCGTGGTAACCTTGGAGACCTGCAGAACATCTCTCTTCAAAGACTCGTTCATCCAACGAACAGCGAGGCTTTGGAACACATTGCCTAGGGAGGTGTTCCCCGAGGCATATAACCTCCAGAAATTCAAGAAGAACACCAATTCCTACCTGTTTGCCCTTGGTTCTCACGATGTTCTCTGAACATTACAGGATATTCCTTAATATCACAATATTAAAAAAAAAAAAACTGGTGATAATGCTTTGTGAAACCCACCGTTGCTATTCTTTCAAGCAGGAGATAAATTAGGCGAAATTGAAGCTCAAAATATACAAAATTTTGATGACATTGTTATTTACATGAAAATAATTCACGATACCCAACGATTGTTGAACATAATATTTATTACCCAAATTCAAAAACATGTCAGAAATGAAGAGAAAAGATGAAAATGAACAACTCACGATTGATGCAGATCGTTAAAATCCGATTTACTTGACATTCACTGTTCCACCAACTTGAGATGTTTGCCCGCTTTTTGATCTGGTAATAATAGTCTTCCATGTTATTATAAGTTCCATGCAAATTATACAGTAATTGTGAACATCGCCATCTAATGGCGATAATATCAAACATATTGCCTTCACGACTACGCTACAGTGTCTAGATAAGAGCCATTAACCGTAGCGACACCTAGTGGCCTTATTCAAAAGAAGGAAAAGCACTTCCTTCATGAGCATTTTTTTCATCGAAGTTTTCAGAGTTTTAGTGTTTTTTATAATAACCAGGCCGTAGACGAATCCACAGTAATGAAGTTTCATAACAAACAGTCCATCCGATCTCGAGTTATAAGTGGTGTAACCAACAACTTTGTTTTATATATAAAATATTAAAAGCAGACTGACAAAAGATTGGAACGTTTTTTGTTTTCCATTGCTCCACAAAAAATGACCCTCAAACAATATAATGAAATTCTTACTTTGAAAGAAAAACGAATTGAATCTGTTGAGTTTTCTGGCATGTATCTGCGGGAAGATTGATCAGCTGCTGGAATTATGAGCTATTTATCGCAGCAAGAAGGCTCTCACCACTTCTTATCTGATATCTGAATAAAGCACAATGAATATTTTCAACTCGTAAGAGCCGTAAACCTCAGACAATTATCATCTGCATGCCCCGGATATCCGGATTTTTATCTTGACACCTTGCACACCGGCAATAATTCAACACTTAACTGCTTTGAATATCAAGAATATTAAAGATCTCCACTAATTGTTTTCTTATCGGCCTAAGCTGCTGGCGATGCGTTTTGATTAAGTGCAACATAACTCAGAACATTTTCTTAGAGCATTTCTAAGGATACACCGTTCTTTTTGCGGTGTTTAATTGGCTGAAAAATTCTCGAGCGACCGGACTGCGTAAGTCGGAAAAATTACTTCCTGATTCCCGGTGATTCTATGTTTTCAACCATGCGAATTTATTTCTGATTGGTGTCAAGATATACCAACATGGGGAGCCATAACAATAGTTCTTCGATGATGAATGTTGGGGAATATAATGATTTTTTTCTTTGTAACTCGGGTTATTTTTCATACGCGGTAAGAGTCTAGACTTTTTACAAAGAACTATTTCTTTTTAATTAAGCATCCTGTCCTTATAATGAAACTTTAATGAAAATTTATTGATTGTTCGGAAGGTTTTATGCAAGAAGCGTCACATTTACAGTTTGTATGGGCAAGGATTGTCGACTTATTCGTTACTTGCAAGATTGACACTGGAGCTAATAGTTAGTGACAGTCCATACTGTAGTGTACTCAACAGAGCTGTGACGAGCACTGAAGAAAAGTGCTTCGAGCACTAAGCACTAAGCACTTGAATAAAAAGGCTCCCGAGTCTCGAGCACAAAGCATTTATTTTCACAAAAGGCTCGCGAATACTAAGCACTTTGTGAAAGTAATTCGACATTTCGAGCACTAAGCCCTAAGCACTTTTGTTAGGAAATATTGAAAGTGAGGTTATTTTAATCGGAAAAGAAATTGTAAGTTGGCAGAGGTATGTATGTATGTATTTTTGAATTCGATTCAATATAATAAATTCTTATTGGTAATGAAAGAGATAAATGCTATTCGCTCCTGGATCTCTCTGTTTGATAATATTAATAAATATACCTACTGAATTTTTCGAGTTTACTTTTTTTTCTGAAAACTCCCAGTCCTTGAAACAAAATTAAATGAAAAATTCAAGGAAAAATGGAATTGTTCCTCTGTCAATTCTTGCACTGATTTGTCAGGAGCAAACCAGTTGCAAAACATTGTTGCGTGACAAATAACAAAGAAGTATCAAAATTATAAATAACTCAATGAACTGTGTATCGTTTTGATGTTGTCTATATAAGACTCTTTGGTCAGATGAAAACACAAAAAAAAATCAGAATCGTGGCTTTTGCTTTTTCTATTGATATAAACTTGTCAACGCACAAATTAACATTTAACAAAATACACATGAGCCCTTTAATTTTCCTTTCATAATGATCAAGTTTCCTCATTATCATCTCTCTGTAATTGCAATCCAAACAGTTTTGGGATGTTACTGTCATGTAAGAAAATGTTGATTTAAAATTTTTTTAATGTAAAAATGAATTCGTACAACATTGGCTCAGGGCTTAGTGCTTAGTAATCCGCAAAAGTGCTCGGGAGCACTTTTGGGATTACTAAGCACTAAGCCTTTGGCCGAAGCACTCCAATTACTAAGCACTAAGCACTGCTTTTGAAAAGTGCTTGGGAGCACAGTGCTCGGGAGCACAAAAGGGCTCCGAGTGCTTTCACGAGCACAAAGCACAATGCTTTGGCACAGCTCTGGTACTCAAGTACATAAAAATTGCTGAAAAAGTGGAGAAATGAGGAATAAATGAAATACTATTCAGTGAGACACAATTTTTTATTTATATGGAAGATTACAACTTTCGGCTATTATGTGTGGAAGTATTGTATGGTTTACAAGATTCCTCCTCGAGTTTTCGAAGGGACCAATAGGAAAATCTTCAATATTCTGAAACTATTCAAATTTGCAATCAGTGGTTGAAGCTCTCAACAGAAAATAACACCAATTAGCAGTGAGTTCATCACCCAATCTGTACGTCCATTCATTCTACTCTGTAATCTTCTTTCCTTGAAGGTTCGAGTATCTGCGATGACATAGATTCGCACCCCATAATCGTCCATTTATGTCGCAACAACTTCAATCGATTCTCAGCCGCCCACGTAGAGCGGGGGAGTCGAAGACGTAGTGTGTCATCGTCGAGTTCTGGACAAAAGTTGTTCTGTCACGCCCGTTTGAAGGAACGAAGACTTATTTTAGATTGATGGTTCTGTGTCGGTTGCAGCGCACAGAATATAAATCGGGAATCGTTAGTTCTTTGGATAATCGGAAATTTTAGTACACTGCTCCGCAAAAGTTGAGGGAGTTCAGAAATGAAACCTATGAGAATTTGCATGAAAATCAGATTTCCAGGTTTGCAGGGAGTGCTCCTGGATTCATAGCAGGACTATCATTTGTGTAGGAATTATACTGACAAAGAAACTGCAACCGTGCAACACCCAGAAGGAGCTGTTTAAATTTCAATTTTTTTTTGGTAAAACATAGATAGTACAGCAAGGAGTAAATGATTAAAATTTGGGAAAAAATCGTGAAGGTTTTTTCGTAAGTATTATCATGAGGGCGTCTAATTTTTCCGAAAAAAATCGAAATATCACGTTGCTAAGTAGGTTATATTTGACCAAGAAGCATGAGTGCTGGTGGCAACAAAAATCCGAGTCGAAGACGAGGATTTTTGCACCTGCACGAATGCTTTTTGTTAAAAAATATAACTTTAGCAACGTGTTTTTTAGATTTTTTTCACAGGAAAAATTAGATGCACGAATGGTATTTGACAAGACTATTTCATGAGTAACATATTATCCTGGATGCATTATGTATTATTAATTTTCGTTGACAACAACTGTCGAGTTTTGCCGCGGATAAACCCGAAAAAACTGCTGACAGCTGCTGCCATACAGTTTTTCCATCTAGAAACCAATTCCGATTCAAAACTGCGCGTTTCTGATTGGTGGAAATTAATACGAGGGAAATAGTCATGTAAACATTTTTTGTTACTTAAATATTGTATGTAGTCGTTTTTGCAAATTTTTGAATTTTACAACAAACCAGAATAAATGTTTATGTTGTCTAGTTTTGTTGAAAACGAGATTCTCCTCGGAAAATATATCCTCCAGGAAGAACTGTTTGAACTTTTTATGAAATCAAATTTTCAATTTAAGCAACAGAACCCCACACGTTTCATTTCATCCAGTTTGAGCCCCGTCCGACCGTGTGTAACGATCCGATGCAATTTCAAATTGAAAACAGAGCATCTGATAAAGGACACGACCAAGACAGAAGATTAGCCATAAATCCTGCGGACAATTGTGCGAAATAGGGTGGACGATCCGCTTTAACATTCGAATGGGTGGATCTTATCACAGAAATATTTTAAAACGTCAAGGAGGCCTCGACAATCCGAACGACTGGGGCTTTAATATGAAAATATTAAAAATCCGACTGAAATCCTTTTAAATGCCGTATTAAGGCGAATTAACATGAAAATGGTTTGACAGCTGAATACCCGCACGGCTTCTTCTGAAAGCGGACGCTTCGGGCGTTTCAGGATCGCTCTGAAACCCTGAAATTCATATTCTGCGCTTGCATTCGCCAATTATTGGTCGGTATGTTTGTTTCGTCCAATTTGTATGCGTAGAACGGATAGAAATGGATGTTGTATCTCATGCTAATTGACAGTTTTCGTCAAAAATGCGGAACGAACTTTATGGGTATTCGAACCTTTGGTTTTGTCCTAAACCAGTAGAAGTTCGTGAAAAGTCCAGCACCTCCAATTGATTCTAAATTATATCGACATTTGAACATTTTACCTCAATTTTCCTGGTTTTTATTGGAAGTATTCTACAGAGTGTAACAGCCGAATGGAATAAATTCGATAACGAATAAATGAGGGGGCGTTAGGAAAAACGCTCGGACACGTCGATTTGTAATTTCAAATGCGCATATTTTTCAAGAAAATAAAATTATATAGAGTGTTCCATGCGACCGTGGCCGATACCAACTTTCTTATTTCAAATGCAACCCCCTGTATATTATTCATTTTTTGGATTCTTCAGGAAATTCTAGACATAATTCATGTTCAATGTCCTATACCTATCTTCAACTTTTTCGGAAATATTAAGTGTTTTCAGATTTTTTATAAAAATTAACATTTTAAATGAACATTATTTCATTTCACAAATTCGATACATTACACTCAATATCCACTTTTTATTTGTATATACATATTGAATATGAAATCACACCAATTAGAGACGACTGTTTTGGACATTCTTTACGAAAAAACCTGTTGGTATGACTTCACAATCAGAATGATATTTTGCATTTCTACAAACATCAACAACCAGAATTCATAAAATTTATAAGTTGTGGGGTCGATTGAGTTCCTGAGTCTCGAATGAGCTGAGAATTCTGAGAGATCTCCTACATATTCCTTTCCTGTTCCACTCCGAAAACTCATAGAAACGAAATAATGACGAAGAAAAATCATCCTTCAGCTTAATGTTCCTACGTAGGCATCTGCAAGCGACAACATTATAAATCCACTTTTGATTATCAACAGTTCACATCCCCTAAAAATGAAACAAAGCGGTGTCGAGGGGGGCTGAAAAAACGCATTACAAACACAGAAAGCGCTGTCGAACATCAAATAATGCATTATTCTTGACGTGTCGACTCGGAATTGACATTGGGCGATGCCATTTCGAATGATGTTAATGGTTTCTTGTTTGATGCCGATCGAATTTCCGACGTGGCACGTGATTTCCTCCACAAATGTCTACGAATCGGGTTACAAAGTGACATTAAAATAATATACGGTTTCAATTTTTCCACGGGTTTTCGGCGAAATGAGCAGGGGAGTTTTTTTCGGTCATGAATTAACTTTTATCATAAAGCCAGTCTTCTTCATATACGAGCCCGAATATTCCATGGAATTGCATGGATTTTTCGATGGCATATCTTTATATTTTGAACAAAGTTGTTGGTTACACCATTTATAACTCAAGATCGGATGGACTGTTTGTTATGAAACTTCATTTATGGATTCGTCTACGGCCTGGTTATTATATAAAACACTAAAACTCTGAAAACTTCAACGAAAAATATGCTTTTTCTTCTTTTGAATAAGGCTTGTAAAGAATAAAACTGCTGAAGATACTTCTTGCACAAAAACGCCTCTGTGGCGCAGTAGTTTCCGAAAATTCATCAGCCTCTGCCACGAAACAGCTTACGACATTCGATCTTTCGACATTTCGATCATCTCACGACCAACACGGAGGGAACTTTCGACATTGTTGTCGACTAAATTCGTCGAAATAACAAGAACAGAGAGAACCGTAGGGCTGAAAGGATGCAACCGACATAAATTCAGCAATAGAGGACAAATATGTCATCAACACATTCTGGGGCCACATATCATAGACATTCCATAACTCTAGGGAAGGAACTTAGTAAGACGTTTGCGAGTGATGCGACATAAACAGCATTCCCCAAGTTCCTCACACGTCAAATTCATTCCTAACGGTGGAACCCTTTCGGTTTTCGAAGTTATAACTACTTCGACGGCCCAGCCTACTGCTGATTGGCGGAAATATTTACATTTCAAGGTGCTCTTCGTCAGCATTAGCATCCAGGGAATTTCAGAATGAGAATTAGGATTGAGAACTAATTATGGAAAAACTGGCATTTGGAACTTTCTGAAGCATCCTGTTGAAGTTGTTGATCTGTAAATTAACATACGAGTACTGCCCGACCACGTAAGAAGATTTTTTTTTGTTCTCGAAGAGGTGAATCTTACATCAGACACCCAGTCTTTCTGGGTAGTGTCGGATTCTTACCGACTAAACACCTCTCCTGCGGTTGGTTCCGGGCATAAGCCTATATAAACCTTCCATCATCTTATCTGTTATTTTCTCTTTCGCATTCTTTTATGCTGAGTGTTTGTGTTCATCCTTCAATTGGATATATATCTCTTACTAAGTGTGGAGTTTTATATCTTCATTTTCGCAATTGATCTCTAGGTCTTTTGCGGTAATTCTCGCTGTTTTTTCATCTTCATTTTCAACTAACCTTCTAAGGTTGTCATTTGGATGTTCACTAGCTCTTTCATAGGCTTTTGCAGCTTTTCGTTTGATGAATGTAGTAATGGACTCCCATTTTATGTCTTTTCGGATTTGTTCATTCCTAACAAACCATGAGGCGTCTAATGCCCATCTCAAAAATTTGTTTTTTGTACTTTGTATCTTCTTTTTATGGGTTCTCGCTGCATATCCCCATGCTGTTGATCCATATGTTAGCTGCCGTCTGGCGACTGCTTTTATGATCCTCAATTTCGTATTTTTGTTCATTTGACTTCTTCTGCCTATAATCGGGTATAATCTTTTCATTGCTTCATTTGTTTTATCCACTGCATACTTAATGACCTGTTTCCACGTTAGTCCTTTGTCTAATATTACTCCTAGGTATTTAGCTTCATTCTTCCATTCAATTTCATTATTGTTTATGAATATCTTCGATTCCATCTTCAGTCTTCTCTTTTGAAGGAGTATTGCTTGACTCTTTTCTCCATTGATTTTGATTTTTCATCTGTTACACCATTGACTGATATCATCTGCAGCTTCTTGAAGTCTTTTGTGAATTATTTTTGTATTTCTCTGTTTCTTCTCTAACTGTTCAATGGGGTTTTACTGCTCTTATTTTGGACAAATCTGACCTCTCCCATAATTGTGGTCATATTTCGGCAGCAGCACACCGATGTCAGTAAACAACTGGACGGATTTGCAGTTTTGGCGAGCGGATTGATGAAGTCGGACACTGGATTTTCAACCTGTTGAATTATATTCAGCTAATTTCGGTGTATGAAGAATTAGTGAACTCGTGAAGATGCAGTTTACTGATTATCGTCAACATAGGTTGAAGAATCGTAAGCAAAAAGTTGACAGGGCGTCATGAAAAATAACGCCAGCTCATAATGAAGATGGGTGTGCTTATTACTGAGGCTGCAGATGAGAAATCTTCGCATTGAGGGTGTGAAATATCATGAAGAAGCAGTTCACTAGATGCACCAGTTTTCTTCATGTTTATTCATGGCGCCGCACATCAAAGACGTCAATTGCCGATTCCTCGTCATGTGCACGCGTTGACCTCAGAATGTTTGCTTTTATGCTGACCAAAACAACCGTCCATATTCCCGTCTACTATTCAAATCGGAAGGGGTGAAAAGCGAAGATTTTTGTATTGAGCTCGACGCGGGCGGCATTTATTTCCTTTGAAAGCTGGCTACAAAAGGGTGCCAACATTTAAATTAAACTCCGCGTAGCTTTGTGAAAGCAATTGACAAGTAATTTAGTGAGACCAATGGTCATTTGTGTTGTATAAATGAGTTAAACCGGAGAGTGAATAAAATTAGAAGCAGTGGTCGACATCAAAGCTACGCAGGACGTAGACCCTTTCGAGGGACAATTGACACGCCGAGCCGATACAGTTGTGAATTGCGATGCTGTGATTTAATTCCTGCGCTTTGACTGGTCTCGAAACGAATCCCGGCATTTTTCGTTTGGTGTCGTATTCCATATTTCTGTATAACCTCCAGAACTAAATAATTCACATCATTCACACCGAAGCATCATAAATGCTTTGTCGATCTAAGAACCTTTTTTTGTTATAGAAGAGGTGAATCTTACATCAGACACCCAGTCTTTCTGGTTACTGTCGGATTCTTATCGACTAAACACCTCTCCTGCGGTTTGTTCCGGGTATAAGCCTATAAACCTTCCATCTTCTTATCTGTTATTTTTTTTTTCGCATTTTTTATGCTAAGTGTTTGTGTTCATCCGTCAATTGGATATCTCTCTGTCTAAATGTGGAGTTCTATATCTTCATTTTCGCAATTGGTCTCTAGGTCTTTTGCGGTAAATTCTCGCTGTTTTTTCATCTTCAGCGGGGTCATAGTCAACTAACCTTCTAAGGTCGTCATTTGGATGTTCACTAGCTCTTTCATAGGCTTTTGCAGTTTTTCATTTGATGAATGTAGTAATGGAATCCCATTTTATGTCTTCTCGGATTTGTTAATTCCTAACAAACCAGGGGGCGTCTAATGCCCATCTCAGAAATTTGTTTTCTATACTTTCTATTCTCTTTATATGGGTTCTCGCTGCATAGCCTAATGCTGTAGATCCATATGTGAGCTGCGGTCTGGCGACTGCTTTTATGATCCTCAATTTCGTGTTTCTGTTCATTTGGCATCTTCTGCCTTTAATCGGGTATAGTCTTTTCATTGCTACATTCGTTTTATCCTCTGCATACTAATGTTCTGTTTCCACGTTAGTTCCTTGTCTAACATTTCTCCTAGGTATTTAGCTTCATTCTTCCATTCAATTTCATTATCGTCTATGGATATCTTCGATTCCATTTTCGGTGTTCTCTTTTGAAGGAGTACTGCTTGACTCTTTTCTCCATTGATTTTGATTTTCCATCTGTTACACCATTGACTGCTATCATCTGCAGCTTCTTAAAGTCTTTTGTGAATTATTTTTGTATTTCTGTGCCTAATTGCTATGCCCATATCGACTGCGTGTAGAGCAAGCAGTCATCTTGGATTTCTTGGTATATCATGTATGTATATGTTATAGAGTAGCAATCCTAGTATAGATCCTTGAGGAACTCCTGCTTCTAAATATCTGAGTGTGAAATGAACATAATCTATTTTCACACAAAAGTTCCTGTCCCTCAAATAATTCCTTATTATTCTGCATAACTTGGGTGGATAACCTGTGGTTATCATTTTATATGCTAGTCCTTCATGCCATACTCTATCAAAAGCTCTGGTTACATCTAGTAGTAGTAGTCCTGTGGCTTGTTTACTCTGAAATCCTTCTGTGATATACTCGGTCATTCTTAGGAGCTGTTGTTCAGTTGAATGCTGTTTTCTGAATCCAAATTGTTCACTTGGTATCGTCGCCAGGGCTTCTGTTTCTTCATTGAGTCGTCTGGCCAAGACTCATCTCTCCACAATTTTCCCTAGGGCTGCTCTACCTTTCTGTACCTTGTGCCTCAGATAGTCTCATTAAATTATGATTTTTTTCGTACTTCTGGAGGATTAATGAAGACTAGAAGTTCCTATCCATTGATGGGAGGAACCTTTATCGAATTAGTTGAAGGAACGAATAATTGAACTCCTTGTACTCGGCCAGGTAAAATAATTGCGTTCATTAATAAAAAGAATCATATTGAAATATAAAGCGGCTATGTTCACTACGTAAATATGTAAAACCGGCTCAATTTCACGGTCTAAAGGCTGGTTTAGTTGATTTCGAGCGAAATCCATAATAGATTTAGCACAGATGTTATAGAGTAATATGCAGATTTGGGTTATTATGGAGGAACGCCTTCAGTTTTCAATTACAGAGGTGTGGGGGAAAATTGGTCTGGTGTCTTCTTGTCCAATTATTTCAGGTTCAGAGGTTTTTTCGACTATATTGGCGCGACTGTTTCTATTGTATTTGTGTTGACATGCGATGGTGACATCTCCCCAAGATACCTTTCAATATACGAATGGTATATGACGAAATAATAGACACATTTCCTATATTTCGCTGGGTAGTTTTAATCTGTTCATCAGTGACCGAAATTTAAGACCAACATCGGAATATTTGAAACAATTCAATACCTCACTGGAACGTGATATAAAAGCCAGTTTTCTCTTGTATCTTCCACGTAGCGATCCCTCTTCAATATCTTATCTCGACCATGGATGGGCAGAGTTCATAAATAAAATTCGCAATACCTTGTCAGACTATTTTCCAGAGTGTTGAAAGCTGCATTATGAATGAACTGCGTGAACGATTTCAAGAACTATCTCGACATGACGTCCTGTGCATATCATATCGCGTGCTTCGTAGCCATTTTGTCCCTAATTAAATACATGACAATTAACAGGCTGCGATCTTATATCGCAAAATGCAATAAAGGCAAAAATAACCGACAATTAAGTGGGAAGCGAATAATGGTTCACTCAAGTGAACGCTGTTCGACATTGATATCTGTCTTCGATAATGCAACAGGGAAATGTCAATACCAAGTTTGACATAATCCTGCTTCTTTTATATCGAAATCTATAGAATAAAAAGTAGAAATACTAACTTTTACCATTTACCAATAGAAAAGTTTTTTTGGTGTCCATGAATAGATCTGTCGCCATCTGAAACTACGTAACATGGAAACGAATTGGCAACGCCATATCCAGGTCTTAGGATAATTACTCAACTTGGACCCCAAATAACTTTCACAATTTAGAGCAATCACCTGCTTTAGTGGCCATAACACGGTTATTTACTACCGCGATAGGCTATTTTGCCCTCACATTTAAGTCGTCAAATGTTACGGAGGGGAACTTTGAGCAATTGTCAAAACTTAATTAAATCATTCGAAACATCTTGCTATGTTTGCACAAGCGGTCATCTCGCCAAGGATTAGAGAACCCTCTTCCATTTATGTCTCTTCAAGATATCTAAATCTAGGACGTTGTTCCGTCTCTTTTAAGAGATCAATCGATTGTACAGGTCTTTCCATCTCTGACTAATGGCCGGTATGTTCATGTAGCTGTAAAGTGTCAAATAACGCTACAGATTATAATGCGGATAGTGGTAGTCTCTTCATCTCTCAATAGGAGAGGGTGATCAGTAAATTTGTGAATTTGCAAGTGAAAAAATCTAGAGTAGGTACCTACAGCTGGAGCTGAAAGTAAGTCCTTATGTTTTTTTTATGTTGTGGTTTTCACGAAAAGGAATATCCTGTTATCTTCAGAGAACATCGTGAGAACAAAGGGCAAGTAGGTAGGAATTGGTGTTCTTCTTGAATTTCTGGAGGTTATATGCCTCGGGGAACACCTCCCTAGGCAATGTGTTCCAAAGCCTCGCTGTTCGTTGGATGAACGAGTCTTTGAAGAGAGATGTTCTGCAGGTCTCCAAAGTTACCACGAAGGGGTGTGAAGACTTAACTTGACGAGTTAGTCTGGAAGAGACTGCCAGAGGGGGAACGATTGCTGATAATTTAGAAGAGCATCGCCCATGGAGATATCTATAAAATAGAGACAGATCGCCCACTTTTCTACGGTGTCCCAGAGAAGTGAGCGAGCTTGTAAGCGAGGCATCACCGACGAGACGAATTGCCCTTTTTTGTACGGAATCCAAGAGTTTTAGGGTGTGTTTAGGTGCAGCACTCCAAATATGGGAACAGTATTCCAGGACAGGTCGAATCTGTGCCTTATAGATCATAAGCAGCTGACCTGAGGTGAAATAGCTCCTGGCACGAAACAGAAAACCAAGTTTTTGGGATGCACTTTTAGCAATGGTTCTCACGTGATTATCCCAGGAAAGGTAACTGCCGACAGTAATGCCAAGCATCGAAATGGATGACTTCAATGGTATGGTCACTCCCGACAATTTTATGCTGGGCACAGTAAGATCGGCTTTTCTAGAGAAAAGACATGCTTGTGTTTTGTTTGCGTTGAATTCTACCAAGTTATTAGATCCCCATTCAAGAATTGTTGCCAAGTCCATATTTATGTTGTTAACATTTCTTCCTACTTCGTTTTTGATTTGGCGGGCTGGTATTGGAGCCCTAGAAGAAAAGGCGGTATGGAGGGTACTATCATCCGCGAAGCTGTGCACTGGACACGAATTTGCTTCCAGCAAATCGTTGATGTGAAGTAGAAATAGTGTTGGAGCCAGAATTGACCCCTGCGGAACATCAGCATTTATGGGTAGAGAGTCGGATGAAACTCCATCGACCACTACATAGAGAGATCTGTTTGAGAGAAAACTAGCCAGCAGAGAACATAGCTTTGGGGGCACGCCATAAGGGCATAAGATGGAAGCTTGGCGAGGAGTCCCTGATGCCAGACTCGATCGAATGCCTTGGAGATATCCAGTGCTATTAGTATCCTAACCTTACATTTTAAAGGTTAGGAATTTTGTGTGAGCTGAACGAATTTTGTTATGTATTGTTAGGTATTGAACACTTAATAGACAGGTCGAATATACCCTCACATAAATAACGACTCAAACTCAAAAAACATCCAGCTGCATTGCCTGCATAAGAGGGATGTCCATATAAGCCACAGAAACAAGATCGATATTAATTTGCGGAGAATGTCGGAAAGCAGACAGTAATTTTAAAATTCAAATTACAATTTTCCGTTGGCTGCCATCCCCTGACCGTAACTCAAATCCTCGATAGAAAACGGCCTCGGAAAATGAAAAATTCAAGAGCGATTGCGATCCATCGGACTGTGAAACTTACTCCGAAAAATTAAATCGCCTACGGAAAAATTATATTTATCTGAAAGACCTGTTTTTATTTGGGAATGGGCGAGAATAAGATTACTTGCGGTCCATTGAAAAAAAATTGCCCGATGGCTATCCGAAGGGTAAACCGTATTTTATTTTCATAATTGTGGCAGCTTGGATGGAAAAGGAATTACATCGGTTTGGCGGATGGGGGAGTGAAGGCCCTTCAGCGAAAGCTACTCCATTCTTCATCATCATCCACATGCCGAATATCATCGGCTATCATAACAGAATTTGGACAAACGGAAAAAATAAAGCATAACCAAAGTGGCATTGTGTTTAATAATTGATTTGTGAAAGTATTAATACAAATTAACTTATATGGAAAGCAGCAAGCCGAAATCGATGGTGAAGTGAGCATTTTTTAAGATGTTGAGGTGTTCCTCAAGGGACCGTTATGGGGCCCGAATTATTCACCACCTTGGAAGAATGTTTCATGGGTTACTGGGTTAAATCTCCTATGCTGGACTGTGTGTAGTACGAATAGTGAGAAAAGGAAATGATAATGAACTGACTTGTTTATGACGTTTCAAAATCATTGACAGACAAAATATGTCCTGATATGATCTTCTGCTAGCAAGGATGGAAGTGGTAGTTGTGGAAATTATTGAAAATACATGTTTCATGCCACAACATTCGATATCTCCTGGAAAGGCGTAGCCTACACTGACGTTCAATTAGAAATAATTATTTCCACCAATTTCCCTCATAAATCTGAGTAATAGCTCAGGTTCTCGCGAATGGTTCCCAACCTAGTCGCTTTGAATAAACCAACATCGGTTCCACAATGCACTCAATCAACCATTCATGGTTGCATACAATAATAAATAATGTTCTGAGCATTATTCCAGCATTGAAAATTTGCCAATTAACCGCAGTAAAATACTTATAGAAATGAATTTGAATTTTAAATCACCCATTAATTAGTTTACTCTCGATACGTATGAGAGCTGAAATGGATTCCGCAAATCCATTGATCGACATGTTCCCTGGACTGTTATTGTTCGAAAATGATCGGTTCTATAATGAAATTATTTTCATATGACTGAATAAATAGGAGTTTCGTTCTTTACTCTTGTTGTGTTATGAATGATTCGCAAATATATCGAATAACAGGAAAGTTTCAATATAATTTACGAATATTCGTATATGTATACGATATTGTTTTGGATGTGAATACCGATTCTGCATGCATGTTGTATTTTTATCATCGTTTTATTGTTAATCGTAATGTGCGGAATGATTATTATGGCAATTATTCGCCCTATGCATTTTTGGAACATAATAGAGCCGGTTATGTATTCAAATAATATAAATTATTTGGAGTAGGTACTACGTAGTCATGTTCAACGTAGAATGAGCGAAATCAGAAATTATACAAAAATTTCGTAATATAATTTCATATTATTCACATATCTATATTATATTTTTATTTATTTATTTTTATATCAAGTTTAATTTCCTCGTAACGTAGGTTTTATCTTATTTTTTGCACATGGTGATTTTTGTATGTTTTGTCTCTTTGTGTTTGTTTCTATCGAGGTTTCTATCTATTTTTATTCACTTGAGTCTTCGTTCGTTTTTTGATTTCGCGTGCTTCATTTGTTTTCTGTTTCGATTAATTTTTCATGAGTTTCTGTTTGTTTTCTTTTTTTCCTGTTTGTTTTGTCTTCACGACTGTATATTTCGATATAAATCGAATTCCACTTCGTGCTCGCTTGGAATGTTCAAGAATTCGTTTCTCATCATTATCTCACCCAACAATCTTCTGGAGACTATTTCGATATAATTCGGGAATTCAACGAAGTTACAAGTGATATCCAATGTTATTTCTCAACCCCTTGGTTTAGCACAGGGTGAGGAAAATTGCAATCCGTGCAATCATATAGAATTGATGAGATTGGGGTAGGTATATTCGAGGGGAGTTCTCGTGTCCTTCAAAATATCAATAGCTGTAAATGTGGAGAAACTTCCCTGTCATATAATTTCGAGAAATTTTTGTCGTTATTATTATGTTTTGTTGTGAAAATAAATTTCCTGGGGTTTCACTCCTTGGAATGGACACCCCTAAATCGTTTTCCACTGTTTTAAAAAACAATAGGGAAGGTCAGTTTTGGAATTCCGAGTTCAGTGTATATTGTGGTTAGAGCAGTCACAATACTGATATATTACTTTCAAATCCTGAAGCACTTGATTGGGCCACCCTTTATGTCTTTGGAAGGTAGGTTTATCTCAATAAAAAGTCCTTCTCTAGTGAGGGCTCTTGGCATGCGCTGGAAAAATTCTATTTCTGTAAATTCCCCTTAAAATCTCTCTGTAAGATGGGAGATTTGCACTGCTGTCCTCTCGACAATAAAATGGGCATTATCAAGAGCGGAAAATATGAACAAATGGATAAAAGAAACGGGAAGACCGTTCAGCGATTGAGGATTAGAGAAAAAGGGAGCCCTTATAACAGTGGAATTAGGACCCAACTTGTACAGCGTTTTCATTTTCCGGACTGTAATTAAGAAGGGTGGAAATTCATCAGAATGGACTTTGAAATGAAGTAGATGACGGTTTCGGTTTGTGGATATTATTAAAGGAACTCTAGAAGCAGGTATACCATAAAATTGAGTAAATATTCGGTTTTAATTTAGGGTCTTACTGGTAGAATTAATTCAATCCCAAAGAAAAATGGAGGGGACATTCCCTGTTTTCTATTTGTTTTTATAAAATTATTGGGTTCGCTTCTGTCGAATAATTGTGCGGATTTCTCCAATTCTTTCCGATTTTAGTCCAGAGAATCTTGACACTTTGGTTCGAGTAGTTTAGATGACATTATGTCCATATTCCCATGTTAGTTTCGCAGTATGGACCTGAGGAATTGTCGATTCTTAATCATTTGTTTATTTAAGTTTGTAGAGTGTTGATGTGCTGTTATTTCTACTGGATATTCTCTTTGTGTTGAATGGCGATTGAATGTTTCATTTGTTGTTAATTTGATCGTATAAATTCAAATAGTATGGTCTAAATCCTGAAAATCCCAATCCAAGAAGATGTTATTCAATAAAATTCGAAACAAAATACCATGCATACTCATTTCGACGGAGGAAATATGAATGGCGTGGAGAAGAAAAAGGGACAACGCATATTTTCCCCGCTGCTGTCAACAGACATCGGGTTTGTGGTCATTGAAATCGAATTTACGAGTTATATATTGGAGAGTGGTTCTTCGCATAGGGGATCCGAGACCTTCCGATATGTCGTATATTATTTCCGAATTTGTCACAAACGTATGCCATTGAAATATTTTCCATTCGAATGGAAATTGAAATGGGGTTTTTCTCGAGTAGGAAACGGAGTCAAATCTTCATAAATTTGGGTATTTTACTTTTTGTATCAAGGGATACTTTTTATGAGGCCGAGGATTCACATTCAGAGCTTATTCTTTATGTTTGTGGATTCAAGATTCTATGAGTTATATCTTGGATACTAACAATATGGGTATAGATGGACTTGCCGCTATCCACTACTATCGTTATACATGTTCAAACCGGATAATATCATTCCATATCATTAAAAAACGACAAAAATCATCAAATTTCAACAGTATAGACCCTCTACTTGGTGTGATTTATGACAAAAATTGTTTAACCTTCGAGGTGTACGCCAAGGAAATAGAAATTTCAAAAATGACTGGAAGTTTTTCATTCAGAACTCTCCCTCTGAAACTCTTCTCGAGTATCACTAAGAATCTTAAATAAAATGTTGTAATCAAGCTCACAAATATTCGGTCAAAACCGAGAATCACCCTGCATAAAACTTAAGGACTGAACGAGAATAAATTCGCTATCACAAAAACGCTTATATCTTTTGAACCACTGGACCGATTTCGAAAATCAAACTCATTTTCGGATCATCTTCTAATTCTAATGAAAACTTTTTACAATAAAGAAACCAATACTAATTTTCACAAAATTCATGGATTTTTTCTTGAATTCTTCTCATCATGCTTCTTATAGTGTTCTCAGTCACTTTCTGGGATGCTGTCCTCCACTTTTGCTTGATTTCCGCTAAAGTTTTCGTTGATTTCTTAGTCTCCTTTAATTCTCGTCTTACTAGGGCCCAATATCTTTCGATTGGCCCGAGTTCTGGGCAATTTGGTGGATTGGCCTCTTTGGGGACAAAAACCACCTCATTAGCTTCGTACCATTCCTTGGTGGCCTTGCTGTAGTGGCATGAAGTTAAATCTGGCCAAAAGATTGCTGACACATCGTGCTCACGTAAAAATGGTAAAAGTCGCTTCTTCAAGCATTCCTCGATGTATATCTTCGAGTCAACAAAGCCTTGGCCAACGAAAAATTTGCTCTTTTTCCCACAAGTGCAAATTGCTTGCCAAACAGGGAATTTTTTAGGAAACTTTGCTTGTTTCTTCTCGTGAAATTGTTCGTCAACATTTCCACGAGAATCTGCAGTATAAAATTCCTGACCAGGAAGTTGCGAGAAATCAGCCAAGACATAGGTTTCGTCGTCCATCACGCATTAGGAAAAATTTTTCAAGATATCTTTTTTTAATTTTTTTGATCTTGATTTCGCTTCTTGATTCTTCACAGCGTTCCTGTCTGGCACTTTCTGCACTTTGTATGTAAGCCCACAACTCGACTTGATTTTCTGAACGGTTGACCGCGAACAACCCACTATTTGGGTCACTTTCTGTCCTGAAAGGTTAGGATTCTTCTGAAAAAGGCTGATGGCTTTCTTTCTTCACTTTTTTTGGGCTATGAAACCCCTTTTTCCTCCCGGTTCCTTTCTTGCGGTTAATTTTAAGATCTTCGTTGAAGCGCTTAACAACTCTTGATACCGTTTCCGGACGAACTCGAGCCTCTTTTGCGATTCTTTTGAAGCTCCATTTTTGATAATTTTGAAAAAGTTTCACTATGAATTCTCGTGTCTTCACTTCGCTCGACATTTTGCGACAGATAATTGGAATATCTATGAAGTAAATGTTCCACATGTTTCTGACGTTCATAACAAAGCTAAGTATGATCAAATGTTGATTTTTTCTCAATTGGTTCAAGAGATATAGGCGTTTTTGTGATAGCGAATTTATTCTCGTTCAGTCCTTATGAGGCGGAGAAGGCACTGTTGTATGGTTCTTGGAGACTCACCTGAGTAGTTTTTCATCAAATGAGTTTCAGATATTGGAGGGAAACCCCAATACATTTTCAAGATAGTACCTACCTTAAAGAACCCCGTAGATATTGGATAGAGTGGTAGACCGTTGTACAGGAAAAGCTTTTATATTCGGGTTTCAAATTACGCCTGACCTAAAATTCAAAATCTAATAAAGAACATCCAATAATTCCCTGAATTCATATAAATCCAACAAAGGACTCCGACATTCGGAAGTCTCCGAGGTAATAACGAAACGAATATTTTCCTTTATATCCCTTCTTATAATGATGAATATCCCTTAATACTTGCCATTTTCTCTGGAGCTCAACCGATGTGGTATATGTAAATCAAATCGGGAGCCAGCTCCTTCAAAAATGGTATGAAACCTATTCATAACTTTCTTCGTATTGTATTCAGGAACAATGTACGTTCAGGAGGGATCCTTATCGAAATGAAAATTTATGGTTAAGAAATTATTCCTCCTCTTTTCCCCGGAACCTGAATTGGGAAAGTTCTTTGTGGAAAAGTCCGCTGAATTATTTGTCAACTTATCCGCTTATCCAGATGAGCCGAGAGCTCTAACTCCGAAGGATATGCTGAAAATTTCTGAGATGAAACACCCGAACTCATGGTAAACTTTTTTTCTTCAGAATTCTTATCCTCCGGGATGTATGATGTTCATATCGAACGTTATTTTTGCCATTTCTTTCTCCATGAAATACAATGCGCAAAAAATTAACGCACATTATGGAAATCTCAAATTTATTCTACAACTGAAGCTGTTCTCAATGATAATTATTTTTATCAGAATTATGCATGCATATTTTATCCACTTTCAACGTTTTTCTTCAATACAGATGTTTTGTCCCAGCAGGAATAAAAAAAGATGATATTATCAGATTTTGTTGTTCTCGATCAATTCTAGTGATCAATAGTTTTTCTTTCATTTGATTTTCTACACTCGATCCCTATGCAACGCGAAACACGCAATTTGACCCAAGAGGAATGTGCCCAAGCGGTAGTTCTGCGAGAAGAAGGGTGGACATACACAAGAATTGCAGAAAGGTTTGGAGTTTCCCATACAAGTGTGTCCAGAATGTTGCAGCGATTCAGGGAGACAGGTATGAATGTCCGAAGACCAGGACAGGGTAGACCACGGGTAACAACTGCCATTCAAGAACGTTACTTGAGAGTTTCTTCGTTGAGACAACGATTTGCAACCGCACGCCTCCTTCAGAATCAGCTTGAGCAAACTCATGAGGTGCAAATTAGCACTCAGACAATAAGAAATCGCCTCAGAGAATATGATTTAAGGCCTCGTGTCGCGGCAAGAGGCCCAGCTCTTAACCCAGCCCATCGAAGGGCGCGATTGGATTTTGCGAGAGAGCATATCCATTGGGAAGAGGCCGATAGGGAAAGAGTTTTCTTCACAGATGAGTCTAGATTCTGCCTCTACTATTGTGATCGACGTTCCCTTGTATACAGACGTCCACATGAAAGATATGCTCAGTGCAATTTCCTGAATACTACTGGTTTTGGGAGAGGATGGATTATGGTATGGGGTGGAATATCTTTTACTGCTCGCACAGACCTAGTGGTCGTTGATAATGGAGCTATGAATGCTAATAAGTATATAAGGAACATTCTTGAAGAGCATGTAGTGCCATTTGCCCCATACATTGGTGAAAATTTCATTTTTATGGACGATAATGCCAGACCCCATCGTGCGCGCATCGTTCAGGAGTACCTTGAAGAGGTTGAAGTCTCTCGAATGGAATGGCCAGCAAGAAGTCCAGATCTCAATCCGATTGAGCAGGTTTGGGACAACCTCAATAGAAGGCTGAGAAGTTCAGAAAATCATCCAGCTACTCTTAATGACTTAGGAATCCAACTCGGAGAAATCTGGGAAGGATTAGATCAGAACATTTTAAGATCACTCGTTTTGAGTATGAACCGTCGTTGCCGAGCTGTAATTAACGCAAGGGATGGAAATACCAAGTATTAAATCACTTATCAGCATTTCAGTATTTTGCAAATTGTTCATTTCTCTTCTTCCACATAAGATTCGGTGAAATCCTGAATTTTTCTTCCATTTAATGTGTCTTGTTTCGTTCAAAACCTTCCCGAGAGAACATAAAAAATAAGTTATAATGTCAATGTAGAGTTAACTTTCATTAAAATTGAGATTTTCAGAATGTGCGTTAATTTTTTTGCGCAGCGTACTTCAATATCGACCGATATCCCTTAGAATCTTCAGAGCCCCACGAATATTCCAAAAGCAGTAAAATTCTTCGCCCTCGCTTGCAATAGGTGAGTGCATAAGTGAATATATCTAAAAAGCGCACTGCATGATACAGGGGTTACCAAATGTCCCAACATAAACATTCAATCAGGCGACAGAATCTATAATACCTATAAATACGGTATCAATAAGTGAGTCTCGTGGGGATTTAGGGGAAATCCAGTGTTTTTATCGGCAAATGTAGCGAAAAAAGTTATTCTATGGTCCCTGTTGATCTGAGGCGCGATAAGTGAAGTCAGTGTGATTTTCCTAGAGTTGGGGAGAAAGTTTGAGCCATTTTGTTTTGTTATCAATTCGGGAGAATGTTTTTTGGGATTACAGAATGAGATGATCAAAATGTTTCTTTACACAATCCACGACATTGCCATGAAAAATACACAGGGTATTTTTGAATATTGAATCTTGTGAAATCCGAGTAAAGAGTCTTGTTTTTTTGACAAATAAGTATTCCTGAGTCGAAAAAGGTCCATCTTGCATTATTATGAATGATTGAATCCGTTTGATGTGGAGAAATTGAAACCTGAATCCTCCGTCTCTGTTCCATATTCTTATTCCGGTGGTATAATAGTGTGGGCTGTTTCGGACACAACAGCTGCTGGAAGGATAAGGAAGATAGTTTATGCAGATACGAAAGCATAAACGGCTCTCCCAGCAAAGAAGTCCTAACGCTGCTATATTACGTGTTCGAAATAGATTATGGCTATTGTGGTAATTACAATGTAACCATATGGGCTACTCTACTCCAACGCCCTACGCTCTATTTATTACTTTATAGATATTCTGTAGCGTCATTATGACTATAATGGCCTAGGTCCTTCTCCATTTCAACTAGGAAATACACCTGCTCTTGTCACTGGAGATTGCATTAAATGGTGTTATGAGAGCCTTCTGTAGATGATCATCCTCCTACAGATTGGAAGGTTGGGTTATTTTGATAGTAAAATGGCGCCTTATTGGAAGGCAACCCATTTAATTTTCGTAGTAGACAATTTATGAATTAATGAAGGAGTTTTTGAACCTTCTCATACTGAATAATCTACCTATTTAGCGATTCATCCTGAAACTAAACTAAAGTTACCAAATTTCACGTTAACGAATTTAATATTTTCATTTTTAATTTCCATGGAAAATCATAAGTTTATTTATACTAATTTAGATCATTCTGATATTGGATCCCATGTACTTGACGCAATTTTCCAAAGTTGAATTAATTTAATGGAGTGAAACATGGCAATGTGTAACTAACATTTTTGACTTTCACAAAAGGGGTGTTGGTACTTCTGATGTCCCCAACTTTCTCTTCGAGCACCTGCATGAAACCCTCTTTCAACAGATTTTTTTGTTCGGGTTGACGAAAACCCTTTCGTGAACCGGAAATTTGATTTCTTTTCTCGATCGAAATAATTAATTCTCAACGTTCACTGGATATACTTTTCTAGTCCCACACTGAAGTTCGTTTCATTCTTTTCTTCAAATAAACTACTCGATCTCTTATGGAAACAGAAAAATGTTTGTATAAATCGAGTGGAATTAAATGAAAATGAAACATTTTTAATGAAACTGAAAAGTTGAGGAGTTCTTTCAAGAACACCACCACAAAGAACGAATGCAGATTGGAGTCAATTATCCCAATCTCGAGATGAATGGCTAAGAATAATAGAATACATAATAACTATGGCTATAATAAAAGGAAACCTCTCGAGTAATAAATGTTCTGCACAAATTTCATATTATTAGTCGCCAGATAGGTTATATCTCCGACATAATCCAGGTATAATGTGTACAATCAATCTCATTACGTTATTTTTTTGAATTATATCACATTATTATATTCAAAGGTCTCGGATCCATGGTAATGAATCGAAATTAACTGAAGAGATTTCCGTGGCACACTCCGATAGAACTGGTACGTTTTTCTCGTAAATTTTTTATTGTGAATCGAAGAAATATTTCAATTTATTTTCCGATCATCCGTTAAGATTTCATATAGAGTGTTACAGCCAAATGGAATAAATTCGATAACGAATAAATGAGGGCTTGTTGGGAAAAACGCTCGAACACGTCGATTTGTAATTTAAAATGCGCATATTTTTCAAGAAAATAATATTATATAGGGTGCTCCATGTGACCGTGGCCAATACCAACTTTCTAATTTCAAATGCATCCCCCTGTATATTATTTATTTTTGGGATTCTTCAGAGGATTCTAGACACAATTCATGCACAATGCACAATGTCCTATACCTATCTTTAACTATTTCAGAAGTATTAAGTGTTTTCAGATTTATTGCAAAAATCATTTTTTAATTATTAAAAAAAAATTAGAAAAAAACATTAATGTCAATGTAGGAAATGTTCAAAATGCTCGCCGCGAACGTCTTGGCAACATGCCAATCTGGTGTAGAATTGTCTTCTAACGGTACTCAACATTTCAGGCGTTTTTGCTTACTTTCTTCATATCAAGAGGTAAATAGGAAATAAGTATTTAAAATGTTAATTTTCGTAAGAAATCTGAAAACACAAGATAGGTATATAGGACATTGTACATGAATTATGTCTAGAATTTTCTGAAGAATCCAAAAAATAAATAATATACAGGGGGTTTCATTTGAAATAAGAAAGTTGGTATTGGCCACGGTCGCATGGAACACCCTATATAATTTCATTTTCTTGAAAAATATGCGCATGCAAAATTACAAATTGACGTGTCCGAGCGTTTTTCCTAACACCCCCTCATTTATTCGTTATCGAATTTATTCCATTTGGCTGTTACACTCTGTATGGCGAAACATGGAGTAACCTCATTGGGGATTTCGCTGAACCATAGGAAGATTCATTCTGAGTGAAACCGATGAAAAAGCCATAAACCCCTGAAATTATGTATCTGCCTCCGTTCCAACCTAGCGCCCCATCCGGAAAATCATTCGGGGCTATTATAAAAGTCATAATTTAATTTTACGATTGTAATGGGAACTCGACTGATCGTAATTTCCATATCTCCAACGTTTTCCTTATGCAGTACCTACGGATCTCCCCCAGATAGATAAATTAGAATTAGGCAAGGCGTATCAAGGTAATATTGTAAATCTTGCTCTAATTCGAACGCCAAGCTGAACTAAGACGTAGAATCAGCATAAATTTAATAATTGCTCAGCTCCTTTTGGGGAGAAATATAACCCCGAATTCGATACTGAGATCCGTCAAAGGTGCCTTGGTTCACACCGGGAGGTGACATGTACAGCTCTGTGACAAACCGAAATAAAAACATTTATCAAAGCTATAAAAATAACGAAAGAAGTTTCCACTTCTTTAGTACAAGCTTTACATCGAATAAATGAAGTTTCTAGCACTGTATAAAAATTTATTAGTCAGTTCTTTAACTTTTGGAATATATTTTCACAGTCGTGGATTGTTCTGTATTTTGGGACTCTATTTCTAAGTTTTATCATTGATTACATTTTGTGTAAGTTCTACCTTCTATTAACAAAATTTCCCATTTTTAAAAACACTCTAAGTTCCATGTTTCGAACAAAACAAGAGAATTTCAATAGAATAGAGACCAGGGAGAATTAAACGAATAAAAGAAACTACCCTATACACAACGGGAATTCCGGGGCTGTTCCATTCGTGCAGCAAATATTTGCCATGTTTTATGGAGAGTACAATTGGCATTTCCGATCCATCCCTCCAGAGGAAATATGAAATATCATCGATATGTTCTGAATGTCTCTAAATACTGATTGGCTGTAAGCCATCAAACATTTTATTCTGCCGACATCTATCGAGATAGATGAATCGTGGCATATTGCCTTAGGGCACAATCGATTTTACTGAATATTACGCAGGGTTGGGCTCTAGCATCTTCGGGATTCTTCGTTTGAAGTGCGAAGTTGAATGTAAAGCAATTGCTGGTGCCTATGGTTGTTGGCCACTGAAAAAGCCACAGCTCCTAGAAAGCTCTTAGAAAGTTCTATCAATGAGAACATATTTCAACAATTGTCTTATTGTTTCTTGTTGCAAAAATTTTAATGTAATTGCGTAGTAATCAATTTTTTCAAAGCAGGAAGTTAATGACAATTTTGAGTCTATTTCATAAACGCTGTAATTCTTTATTGATATATATTTGTGAATATAGGTTGTGGAATCTGATTTTCCAGAAGAAGAATCAACATCATTTCCTGTTGTTTCTCTATTAAAAGCACCTTGAAGAACTTTGCATATCTATATACAGGGTGAGCTTTTCAAAACGAAACAGACGAGATAACGGGCGGAATAAGTTTATTTCGAAAAAATGCTCGGACACGTCGATTTTTGTTTCGAGGGGGACAACTTTTAAGGTCAAATTCACAACTATATCGCTGCAACCCTTAGTGTTAGAACACCAACCCCTAAATTTTGAATAGGAAAGATAGGGTGAGTGATACCTCATTTGAAAGGTCCTTTTATCCTGAATTCAGGGTATTGATTTTTTCTTCATTTGATTCATTGATTCTTGAGCTATTGAGATTTGAAATTGAAACAAAGATGGTATTGTCGTCAAGCAAGCTGTCTGAATCAATCGAATTTATTATTCATTCATTCTGTAGATTTGATGAAACTCCATAACTGCCATACACCAGACATCAAAATACAAAGTTAAAATTTTAACAATGAATAATTAGTCACTTAAAAAAATATCAAAATAAATGTTCAAACTGCCAAAGAATAAACCATTTTCATCTCATTTCTTGAAGAAAGTGATTACCAATAATAAATATTTCGTTGTTTAATGTTGACAATTAACGGTTACCATCATAACCACAGAATGAATTAGTCAAATAATTGATGAATTCACATAGCATGGTTAGCGAAATGAATGGTACTATACGAAATTCAAAATTGAATATCTCGAAAACGAATGCGCTAAATGAGAAAAAATTATTACGCTGAATTCATGATAAAAAGGCCTTTTAAATGAGGTATAACTCACCCTATCTTTCCTATTCAAAATTTAGGGGTTGGTGTTCTAACACTAAGGGTTGAAGCGATATAGTTGTGAATTTGACCTTAAAAGTTGTCCCCCTCGAAACAAAAATCGACGTGTCCGAGCATTTTTTCGAAATAAATTTATTCCGCCCGTTATCTCGTCTGTTTCGTTTTGAAAAGCCCACCCTGTATATAGAACAGAGTTGTTGGTTACACCATTTATAACTCGAGATAGGATGGACTGTTTGTTATGAAACTTCATTTATGGATTCGTCTACGGCCTGGTTATTAAAAAATACATTAAAACTCTGAAAAATTCGATGAAAAATTGGCATATGTAGGAAATGCTTTTCCTCCTTTTGAATAAGGCCACTAGGTGTCGCTACGGTTAATGGCTCTTATCTAGACACTGTAGCGTAGTCGTGAAGGTGATATATTTGATATTATCGCCACTAGATGGCGATGGTAATTACGATTTGTGAAATCCACCGTAAGTAGGTATCATTTAGGTGAAACAAAGTTCGCCGGGCCAGCTAGTCTTAATATAAAAACCAAGAATATATTAGCGGTATTCGTTTTTTTTATTCAGATCGCAAAAAACTGTGATGTGTCAAGCCGACAGCTTGAAAAAGCCAAATTGCTCCTGAAGAATTTTTCTACGAGGGTTGCATCCCTTGACGCCCGACTCCGGTCCTGGCAGGCAGTATAAAAACTATCATACGTGGGGGCGCGTTACGGCGGAAAAGAGAAACACATATCTTTGGCTTTTCGGCCAATAAAACTTGATTCGAAGATTCTCGCCAAATCGCCCTATTTACGACGCATCTGACGACTCTCGATAACAATTCTATTTCTGTTTGCGCTCTGATACAGGTACAATATAAAATGTTATAGATTCTTCCAGCTTTACGGCATCCCTTACAGAAAATGCTGGATCGTTTTCATTTCGTGACACGATTCAGAAATATCTCGGTGAAAAATCCACCAAGAGACGAAAAAATAGAGATGTGAGTAAGCACATCATCTTTCTCTTTCTTGATTTAAAATTTCATGTAAAAATTACATTACTTTACCAGTGACGGTGATTCTGGAATAAACATTTCGAATGAACTATAATCATTCAGTCAAACCTCGAATATTCTCTGATATTGAATAGCCCTCGTTGAAGTAGAACGACTAGAACAAAGGTATTCATCTCAGCCTGTACACGTGGGGGTCCCATGTTTGACACTACCAAAACCAAGCTTAAGGTGTAGATTTAATAATGGTCCCTCTAATAATTCTCAAAGAAACGTTGAGTTGAGCAGCAATTTCGTGAACATGAGCGCTGTTGAACCAGACAGGGAGTTATAATTCCATTCAATGATTTCACCACTCAGTGATAAGATCGACCATATGACGACAGTCCATCCATCAAACTATCAACAGAAAAAATCTATTCCACTGATTCATCCCCGAAATCTCTGACTTCTCGCAATTTCGGCAAAGATAACACTAGGGGGCGAATCTGAAGAATTGAAATATGAGAGCAGGAACCGTCACAGATAATATAATCTGTGGAAATCACCCCAGAGAAAAAAGCAGAAAAAACTATTTATACACCCCCAGATTTGTCCAGAAATCCACCCCTAATATTTAGAATCCCCGGCTTTTTATGATATATCATAATACTGTGTGTTCTTTTCACGATCCTCGTGCAATATTGTTTTTATGGGAACGTATAAATGTGCGTTTCAGGACTCGATTGTTCTTTTCGGTGGACTGGTATGGGCTTGAATATCAGCGTTTCAAAGCTATTTACTTTTATGTGACTTCTCTATGATGATTGATAAAAGGACTGGATGATTCGAGGAAGATTCTTTCCTTTTCACTGAACCCGATAATTGGATATATTTTCAGCTTTATATGGATTGCTCAGATCCTTCACAAAGCCCTCTTTTAGGTCGAAAAGATTTTTTATGATACACCTATGGAACAGACCAGTTTTCGGACGATCTAGGTCAGTGTTTGACAGAAGAGATACTAATGAGTGGTCCAATGACTGCTCTAGGATTTTGACTTGAAATATGGACTAAACTTATAGATTGTAGATTTTTTTTATAATTTAAAAAGAAGTTACAGTGTTCTTCAATCTTAATATCTGTTGTACCCCCCTGTTGGTGCTGTTATCGGCTATACAGCCCCTCTCAGATCTAGTGTTTTAGTATACTTCAGTATCTATTTCCAATGCCTTCAAGAAAAATACATCTTCGTATCGACAGCTTTCTTGTCAAAACCTTTTTACGCGTTGACACAGATTCTGCACTTGTCCTCTTTCCTTAGAGACCTTAGGTTCTAACTGAGACTGCGCTCTTCTTCCTCAGTCTCTTCTCTTCCATTCCTGAACATAGGCCTTTCTAACTCCTTCTAATGCTCTCTATCCTGCGCCTTCTGATACCAATTTCTGCCTGGTTCCTTCCTGATGTTGTCCGTAGTGGAACAGTGAAAGTGTTTTAGTGCATCGTTCTATACCACAGAAAGGTTCTTGGTGCTCTCTGTCTATAAAATGTATTGGCCTCCTCATTGCTTTTGGTTCCAAGATTAAAAAGACCCTGCTAATCTTACATTTCTTACTACCATGCCATCTTTGAACTGTCGACATGAGAGCTGAGTGATTTGATGGCAGCTTGGCAAAATGGATCTCGATGTCACCTCTTCGATGTACTTGGTTTAGGAAGACCAATAAGCTCTCTGATTTCTGGTTCTCTCAGTAGCTGCATCTTCTTTACATATTCTGAAAATCGTTGGCATGCCGGACTATCGACATTTGAGTTATTCATGGCGAATACCCAGTATTTTAAGCCCCAGGCCTTAAGACTGTTATGCTTGCAAATAAATCATTTGATAGTTTGAAGATATTTCTCTGCCACTACAACATTGGAAGGTTATCCAGTCTCTCCTCTGGACATTGTCATCGAGTCTTAATTATACGAATACTCAATGACATTAAGGAGTTTTTGGCTAATTTTTTCGCAACATATTTTTGCTTCATCTACTGACGTAGCTCTGGGTGATACTTAAGATTTCCCACAGATAAGCTAATTTGCATGCCGGTGATTTTTGAATATCATGAATAAATAGTTCTTATTTCTTCATATCGCTGATAAGCAACCTAAATTATATGTTGCTTTGTTGTTCAATTATGAGCTACCTACGTTTCTTCAATGAGTCCAACAGGTTCCTTGATAGCTGTACCGATGTATCATGAAAAAAGGAGAAGTCGAATCTGATTCGATCAAGGAGGAAATATCTTGGAAAATACTATATTTTCCAAAAATCAGTCCAGTTTATTCGACCGAGTGATTCAAATGGACTCACACTAGCACAAGGAAACAATATCCCATTATTCGTCAATTGAAAGTTTTTCAACAAATGTAAAAAATGAATTAATAGATTTCCACGGATTTCCATTAATTTAGATTGCAGAGCTTTCTCGATGGAGTATTCTTTGCTTGTCATCAATGATATGTCTCAAATATTACAGTTTGAGTGCAAATTTGTGTGACTCAAGATGAAAATTGTGTAAATTTTCAGTACCTACAATTATAGTGTTGATTTTACTTGAGTTTCTTGAAATTTGAATAGCTTTGTCAACTCGAAATTAGCCTGGAGGCCTGCATCGACTACGTGGTCAGAATTAAGCTGAAATTACAACCTGAAATCAGCATGTAAACAAACGAGGCAATATCTGCTTGCAAGGAGGGGAACTCAAAGTTATCTTGGAGGAAATTCCGGCGAAGGGCATTAATTAAAGTCGTTGCGAAGTCCTGGACTTGTCTAGAGTGTCAAAGGCGGCTGTTTGTCAAGGGAAACTGACCGGCCGGCATATTTGAAGCTTTGATGTCCACTGTCTTAGTGTTGTACATGACTATTTGAAGGTGTTGTGGTATTTAGCAATGTATGAAAGCTCTGTTTGTCTTGAGGGTAAAGCCACCGCGATTTGTTCGTGCTACCTTTGTGACCGGCTATATCAAAGGTGGAATGATACATTTTTCAGACTGTAAAGCGTTGAAAATGTCGCTGTGTGAAATCGTTTTGCCGCCTTCTTTTTTGCTTTGTGAATAAGCCGGCTTTTTGATTAGAAATTCATTAAAACATACAGCCCGGGTGGACTCAACTGGGAAACGAGGCAATGGAGTGTGGGAGGGTAAATAATACGAGGATGTATTGATATCTAGTTAGCCTAGACCAGTTCCATGCATAAAAAAAATATTGCGATACCATATCAACGAACGATAACTTATTAGAAGTGTCAGTGTAGAGTTCGACGTCAAAAAAGTAAACCAAAGTTACGCAATGAAACAAAAAAAAAGAAAAATTGGAGTATCGAGCCATCATCAAGTACCTGCATTTAAAAGGGTTAAGAGGTAAGCAGATTTACGACGATATGCTTAATACCTTTGGTGACCAATGTCCATCGTATGCGACCGTGAGAATTGGACTGCAAGCTACAAAAGAGGTGAATTTCCCATTGAAGATGATGACCGATCGGGATGGCCAGTTTCTGTGTCAGTCCCCAAAAATATCGATGCAGTTCATGACATGATTTTATCAGACCGTCGAATTTGGCTAAAACGGAAATCTGAAGCACTGAAGATCTCATACGAACGCGTTCATCATATAGTTCACATCAATTTGGACATGAGAAAAATTTCTGCGAAATGGATCCCCAAATGTTCGAATGTTGACCAAAAGGGTGCAAGGGTAGAAGCATCGCGTTCGATCTGTGCTCGATTTGAAAATGATGTAGACTTCTTAAACCTTAAACTTGTATTTTCGACGTTTTTTTTTCATTTTAAATCGAACGTATCAGATATGACATAACTTCCTTTAAGTTCAACGAATTCTTCCAAATTCCACCCAGGAATGTGTCCTTGAAAGTTCAAATCGAAATTACTGTCGAACATTCGGAAAAAGAACTCTAAGTCTGATCTCATTCGAAGATACCATTCATGAAAAAAATTAAATCATTAATCTAGCTGACACCGTGTCATGAGGCACTTATTCCCTCAATTCGGAGAGGTGTAATTACACGTTTGGTTTCAGTTCTCAAATTAGATGCCATTGGCACTGAATAAAGTTCCATTACCATTTTTATTTCCACGCAATTTGAATATCAGCATGTAGAACGACTTTTATCCAGCGAATCATCGGAGCAGGAGGACCGACGGCGAAAACGAACGATTCTAATTGGTCGGTTAGTTATCTTCATCTACATCTCCCCGAAATATTTTCCAAGGCTGTGATGACTTCCGTTTCGTATTGTTTCGGTAATTTAGATAATTTCGGCTAAATATTTACAACGGTTTATTCTACGAGGCCATTGTTTTGTGATATTTACCACGGTAGAATTTTATCCGCCAATATTTGTCCAACGAATTTACGGTTGAATGAAATGATAAATAATTCGACTTGGTTTTATTGGCTTGATGTTGACACGACCCGGTTTTTTGTTTTCGGGATTATAGAATTGATGGGGAAAATCAACTTTTCCATTCAATTGATAGAATCCGCCTCACAACTAAACCCAAAAAATTTTAACGGTTAATCGGATTTTTTTCTGGATGGAAAATAGAAAATGCCAGTTTCGTGAATGATGATCCAAAGGGTGTTTTACGATTGTGAAGTTAAATGTTGAGCACGATGTGAACAACCATTTCACAAAGATCGGGTGTTTGACTGAAGGTAAAAGCCATCTTGTTTTGACGATTCTTGACAAATTATCATGGAAAGACTCACGCCGCAACAACGTTCACAAATTGTTGGAATTTATTTTGGAAATCAGTGTTCTATTCGCCAAACGTATAGTCTTATAGAGCACTTCGGGTTATTTATGGTTTACATAATCTTTCATCAGAGCAGCTTATTCTTCGAATTATCGACAGATTTCGGACCAAATTTTCTCTACTCGATGCAACAACAACAAATAACTGTACGTACAGACGAAAATATCGCTGCTGTAAGTGATCACTATCACTCAATAAAAAAGATCCGATATTTTCTCATGTGATTTTCTGTTTTTCCTTTGTTGGGAAATACGAGGATATATTGAGAAATATAGAATCAAACAAAATTTCATTGTCAAAATATTTTATTACTAAACATATTCGCACCTTACTTGAATAAATTTATAACAGCGACCTTTAAAAAAATGTTTCTTCTTGCTCTGCAAACCAGTCCTCCACAGCTCTTATAACCTCCTCGTTGGAAGAAAATTTACGACCTTTCAAACTTTTTTTCGGTTGAGGAAAGAGATGATAGTTGGACGGAGCCAAATCTGGTGAATAAGGGGGGTTTTCTAGTAATTCTAACCTTAAATCACGAATTTTTTGCATGGCAACATGAGATTTGTGTACTGGGGCGTTGTCCTGTGAAAACAAAACACCTTTGGATAGCTTCCCGCATCTTTTCTCTTCAATTTTTTCCCGTAGAGTGGTCAGTAATGTCGAATAGTATAATAGTAATCTCCAGTTATTGTTCTACCCTTATCCAAAAAATCAATTATGAGTACTCCATGGGAATCCCAACAAACTGAAGCAAGAACTTTTCCAGCAGATTCTTAAAAAAATGCAACCAACTTGAGTTCGTGGCGGCAGTCTTCTCTTGCGAGGAAAAAATAACTCGTTCCGTTTCCTCAATTTTAAAAATGGAAGTATCGGCAGAGAGAGAAGCTTGAAATTAATTATCTGCAATTATCTATATGCAAGAGCGAATGGTAGTAACAACCATAGTCACTGACACCACTACCTGTATCATTTTACCTCCTTGGCCTACCCACTCCATCTTGATCGCACAACTATAATTTTGAGATTCAGAAAGTGCGATATAGAAATTCCTACATATGTAATTAATGGCTATGATTCCACGTTGAAATCGAGTTTCTCAAAAATATATTCGAACCATTAAAGCAGACTCCTGAAGATAGGTACACAAGACAACGCAGGGATGAGTGCTGGACGCTTAATTGTTTTTCTGTCCAAGGTAGGTACTTGAGTTGATAACAGTGGGCACATACTGCAGAAGTTAATTTTCTATTTATAGAAAAGTGTCCCAGAATGAGACTTACGAGGATATATTGAAAAATTCTTAGCCTACTATGGAACCAAACAAAATTTCAATGTCAAAATATTTTATTACTCAACATATTCTTCTCTTAAATTGAATACATTTATTACAGCGAACCTGCAACGTCTCTAGACCTTCAAAAAAAATGTTTCTTCTTGCTCTGCAAACCAGTCCTCCACAGCTTTTATTACCTCCTCGTTGGAAGAAGATTTACGACCTTTTAAACTTTTTTCAGTTGAGGAAAGAAATGATAGTCGGACGGAGCCAAATCTGGTGAATTAGGGGGGTGTTCTAGTAATTCTAACCCTAAATCACGAATTTTTTGCATGGCAACATGAGATTTGTGTACTTGGGCGTTGTCCTGTAAAAACAAAATACCTTTGGATAGCTTTCCGCGTCTTTTCTTTTTAATTTTTTTCCGTTGAGTGGTCAGTAATGTCGAATAGTATTCTCCAGTTATTGTTCTACCCTTATCCAAAAAATCAATCATGATTACTCCATGGCAATCCCAAAAAACTGAAGCCAGAACTTTTCCAGCAGATTTTTGGACACGAAACTTCTTAGGTCTTGGAGAACCAGAGTGTCACCATTCCATCGTTGTTGCTTTCTTTCTGGATCGTAGAAATGTACCCAAGTCTCATCCATAGTAGCAATTCGGTTTAAGAAGTCTACATCGTTTTCAAATCGAGCACAGATCGAACGCGATGCTTCAACCCTTGCACGCTTTTGGTCAACATTCAAACATTTGGGTATCCATTTCGCAGAAATTTTTCTCATGTCCATATTGACGTCAACTATATGATGAACGCGTTCTTATGAAATCTTCAGTGCTTCAGATATACGTTTTTGTCCAATTCGACGGTCTGATAAAATCACGTCATGAACTGCATCGATATTTTCGGGAACTGACACAGAAACTGGCCTTCCCGATCGGTTATCATCTTCAATGGAAAATTCATCTCTTTTGAAGCTTGCAGTCCAATTTTTCACGGTCCCATACGAAGGACATTGATCACCAAGGGTATTAAGCATATCTTCGTAAATCTGCTTACCTCTTAACCCTTTTAAATACAGGTACTTGATGATGGTTCGATACTCCAATTTTTCGATTTTTACAATTTCGGTGGACATCTTTTTTTTATTTATTGCGTAACTCTGGTTTACCTTTTCGACGTCGAACTCTACACTGACACTTCTAATAAGTTATTGTTCGTTTATATGGTATCGCAATATTTTGTTTATGCATGGAACTGGTCTAAGCTAACTAAATATCAATACATCCTCGTATGTCGGTTCATGGATGCAAAGAAATGTTATGCATCTATGTCGATTCCTTAAAACTGACAACAACTGGTGAAGTCATCAACACGAAATTCTTCTGTGTGAGAATGAATTGAATATATCCGATACGAGCACCATTCCATAACTAATGAAATATTCATCGAAACGTTTTCCAAGAACAATATCGATCAGAATTGAGGGACTTCCATCTTGGGCATGCATTAGGTGAAGCGAGAAAAGCATAGCTTGGGTCTTGCATCTGATAAAGCTAACATTAAGTGCATATTATGTACAGTAACCTGGAATTACCTTTCCAACGCTATTGGCTGCTACGACAATTATTGTACTGCATTCAGGCCACTCCCACCTCTCATTTTTACAGTCGACCATATCTACAAACAGGTGCATCAGACGGAACGACCATAAGAGTATACCTGGATCGCTGTGACTAAAGGTACATATGTTAATTTTTGGAATGACCAAGTGGGCGCAATTATATTCAATTTTCTGATTATTCACACCCAGAGGTTCTTACCCCAGTCGTCGGCTCGACGATATGGTTGTTTTTCTGAACGAAGAAAGCTTTGGCTGCTCTATCTAGCTCGGACCCATTGTTTTGTATCGACTACAGGGTGACTGAAAAAGGATCCGTACCCTTGGTTTCTCCTAAACTTGGTACTTGTTGCTTTATACCTCGAAAACAATTGGATTTCAGGGTGCGATTGAATGAAAGAAGTATTGTCAGAGAAATAATACTTCTAGGATAATTTTTGGGTATAGCCTCCATAATTGAGATCTTTTTTGCTTCAATCTCAAATCTTCCAGCAGTATATAGTTATAGTGAAAAAGGCTTACCAAGATCCATCAAAATAAGTTTTCTGCATCAATTATCGAAAAAACGCATAATTCTCTCTCTGCTCTCGAAAGAATCCAGAGATGAGTCTGATGGGAAAAAATACCGTGCCCTCCTCAATGGCCCCCTGTAATAAGGATCTGGCGCCCCACTGAGTCAGGACATCTCGCCCTGACGGGGGGCCACGACCCTGCTTCGGTCTATTAGTGCAACTAATTATAACACTCATTACCGAAGTTTATTAATCAATGTTCAATAACAATCGTTGCCATTGGGCGTTCGCTTGTTTTGATCTTCGACTTGGGGAAACCTCCTTCTGCCGATATGTGGTACGCCGATCTTGAGCAAAGTCGATCCTTCAAGTCAGCTCCATCAGTTCGCTGCTTTTGATGGATTCAACACTGACGGCTCTTACTGAAAGAACTGAGGATTCTGCAAAATAAACTATCCCACTTGAATTGCAAAAAAATACAGTTAAAATAAGATTTTTGTGATGAAAATTCATATCAATATGATTTCAATTCAAGTTGCAAATTGATTTAAGCCTGTAGGTCCGCAGCGTATACAGGGTGGTTAAAAAAAATCGAGTAACATAACGAAATTTCATTCCCAGAGAATTCAAGCATTTTAAGACTATCAATACAATGTATGGCCTCCACGGGCATCAATAACAGCTTGACATCTTCTTTGCATACTACACACGAGTTTGTTGAACATTTCTTGGGGAATTTGGTTCCATAAACGGGGCAGAAGCTCTCTCAGATCATTCAAGGATTCTGGGGTAGGTTGATGATTGTCTAATCTTCTTTGAAGCATATCCCATGCATGTTCTATGCAATTCAAATCTGGTGGATGCGAGGTATTGGTAAATGTGGCATACCAAGCACCTCGCGCGCATTCTCAACTATAGCTGCACGGTGCGGTCTAGCGTTATCGTCTAGAAATTGAAAAGTTTCACCAATAGCAGCGTGAAAATATGGCACAACATTGTCAATGACATGCTCCCTATAATGTAAGGCGGTCATATTCCCAGGACAAATGTGTAGATCTGTGCGCCCGTTGAAACATATCCCGGCGCATACCATAACACTACCCCCTCGGAATGGATGGACTTCTTGGACAAAGCGACGATTACGGGGTATGCGTAGGATTGTCCATACTCTTATATTCTTCGAGAATCTGAAAATCGTCCATATCTGGATTCATCAGTGAAAAGGACACTACGCCATTGGTCGTTCCAAGTGATATGTTGCCTTGCACATTCCAGTCTTTAACGCTTATGGTCACGTGTTAATGGAACCCCTCTTAATGGACGTCTAGAACCTACATTCACCTCTCTCAAACGTCGCCTGATGGTTTCGATGGAAACTTGGACCCCATCTGCATTTTGAAGAGTATTCCGTAGCATTCTACACGTAGATGTAGGGTTTCTTCTCGCCGAATCGGTGATGAAACGATCCTAAGCAGGTGCTGTTTTTCGTCGCCCACCAAGCCTTGGTCTTTCCAACACGGAACCTGTCTCCCTGAACCTATTCCAAAGTCGAGATATCACACTTTGGCTGACTTGGAGCCTTTCCGCTACAACAACCTGAGTTAGGCCACCCTGTAGCATTCCGATAGCCCTATTAGCCTCAGCGTTTGTTAATTTACGTCTTGGCATTTTCAGAAAACTCGTTTCAAATCGAAGCCGTTTATAAACTGACTTCATTTCAAACTAAGAACATTCAAGAAGCATATGCAAAAAACCAAACTTCAGAAAAAAGGCGATCAGATTGACGAAATGTCTCATACTGATTTTTATTGGATCGATTCAAGTTGTTATTGAGATTTAAGTGATTTTACAGCGATTTTCTCGAAGATTACATACTTTTAAAAACGATTGAATACGATATCCCTAACTTTTATGAAGCAGTATAATTGGAGAACAAAATATGTTATAAGTTCTCTATTTGCATCTTATTGATAATGAGTTCGTGATTTTTCACTGAGGTTATTGAGAAAACTTGATATTATCTTGAGGAACTTCAAAAAATTACCATTTCTACCATATTTTCTCTATTCATCTTTACTCCTAATGAATTGAAAGTTATGTGTTACATATCTAGATTAACGAATGGTTGAGGAAACTGAAGGTTTCTTTTTTTTTGCAGAAATATATTTCAAACGCTTCCGTCGAGAACGTAAGACCAGAAGACAACTCGAAGATCAAGTAGATATGGAGAAGAAAATGAGGTTGCAGCTTGAAGACGCCATGAGAAATGCTGGAGCATCAGAAGAGTTGAGGAGGATCAATGGTAAGGGTAAGAAACTTGTATCAACTGATTCATCCTCCAATCTCCTCGATTAGACCTAAGAACATTTCATCTTTACCCACTACGCGTAAATACTCCACAGAGCAATCAATAATTACTGAACGTCTGTGCGATACAGGCCTCGAATAATCGAGTATACAACCAACCATTTCTTGTTATCTGTTAGGAATCAATCTTAGCCTCCCGGGGTCTTGAGAACTCGAGGGATCAGAATTCACCCTTCATCTTCATCTGTTTTGACGTTAAGACTTCGAGAACAGATCATTCGCACTCGCGAAAGAATTTCAGCTTCAATTTCAGTTTCGAAGGGTGGTGAAATTGAAAATTAAACATTGGTGCAACTCAAATTGATTCAAAGCGAGAAGTTTTACATTTCAATTTCTGGCATGATGGTTGTTTGGTTAATTCAAAGGTGATATAACAAGAATATTTTTTCAGAGCACTATAACAACTTGGAGAGTAAATCTTCCAGCCAAAAGGCTTCTTCATCTTCTTCCCAAAACCCAAGATCGACCCCGAATGTATCAGAAAGGGAGCAGATTCCTCAAGATCGGATGAAACAGGAACCAATCGACACTCCTCCGATCTCGTATCCTCAACCAATAAGGGAACCACCCCCATCAACACAACCGATTGATACCAAGCCTTGGTGCTACTCTGGTATTGATCTCATCAATAATGGTGCGGCATTTTGGCAAAGCTATTCAGGTAAGCGATAATGGAGTTTTTTCTCATTTCATTAAATAACTTTAGAGATGAGATTCGGGTTTTGTGAGTGCTGTTTTAATCCTGTAGCGTATACCTGATAAGACCTGAAGCTACTGCAAATACTGCAAAGAAAGGGTGCTGCAATTGATGCTTCAGCGGTTCGAAATTAAATACAGGAAGCGCTGTTACATGTTTCGATGAAAAAAAAACCTTTTACGAGGATGTATTGATATCTAGTTAGCCTAGACCAGTTCCATGCATAAACAAAATATTGCGATACCATATCAACGAACAATAACTTATTAGGAGTGTCAGTGTAGAGTTTTACGTCAAAAAAGTAAACCTGAGTTACGCAATAAATTAAAAGAAAAGATGTCCACCGAAATTGTAAAAATCGAAAAATTGGAGTATCGAGCCATCATCAAGTACCTGTATTTAAAAGGGTTAAGAGGTAAGCAGATTTACGAAGATATGCTTATTACCCTTAGTGGATCAATGTCCTTCGTATGCGACCGTGAAAAATTGGACTGCAAGCTTCAAAAGAGGTAAATTTTCCATTGAAGATGATTACCGATCGGGAAGGCCAGTTTCTGTGTCAGTCCCCGAAAATATCGATGCAGTTCATGACATGATTTTATCAGACCGTCGAATTGGGCTAAAACGGATATCTGAAGCACTGAAGATTTCATACGAACGCGTTCATCATATAGTTCACGTCAATTTGGACATGAGAAAAATTTCTGCGAAATGGATCCCCAAATGTTTGAATGTTGACCAAAAGCGTGCAAGGGTAGGAGCATCGCGTTCGATCTGTGCTCGATTTGAAAACGATGTAGACTTCTTAAACCAAATTGTTACTATGGATGAGACTGGGTACATTTCTTCGATCCAGTAACATAACAACAATCGATGGAATGGCGACACTGGTTCTCCAAGACCTAAGAAGTTTCGTGTCCAAAAGTCTGCTGGAAAAGTTCTTGCTTCAGTTTTTTGGGATTGCCATGGAGTAATCATGATTGACTTTTTGGAGAAGGGTAGAACAATAACTGAAGATTACTATGCGACATCACTCAACACTCAACGGGAAAAAATTAAAGAGAAAAGAAGCAGAAAGCTATCCAAAGGTGTTTTGTTTTTACAGGACAACGCCCCAGTACACAAATCTCATGTTGCCATGCTAAAAATTCATGATTTAGGGTTATAATTACTAGAACACCCCCCTTGTTCACCAGATTTGGCTCCGTCCGACTATCATCTCTTTCCTCAACTGAAAAAAAGTTTCAAAGGTCGAAAATTTGCTTCTCAAGAGGAGGTTATGAAAGCTGTGGAGGACTGGTTTGCAGAGCAAGATGAAAAATTTTTTTTGAAAGGTCTAGAGACGTTGCAGGTTCGCTGTAATAAATGTATTCAACTAAGAGGAGAATATGTTGAGTAATAAAATATTTTGACATTGAAATTTTGTTTGGTTCTATAGTAGGCTAAGAATTTTTCTATATATCCTCGTAGAATAGTTGCCACAACGATATTCCAAAATCATTTCAATTTACTATCAAAGCCAAAGCTCTTCAAAGGCAACAAGTTTAATAAAAGGCAAATTCCTGACGAAAAAGCTTTTGGTTGCCAAAAATAATTGATCCTGTTCGACTCCTCAGGTTCAACGTCAATATACATAGCAAATGACAATAGCAATTGCTGAATTCCACCCCCACATCTCGTTTCCATTGTTTCACGATGCTCGACAAGCTGTACGAAACCCATTTCGCTTACACGTCCTTAAATGGGAAGGTATACAGAGGGGTGACGGGATTTAATAACTGTTTTCCATTTATTCGGTTATCCAGAACGACTTCACTTTGTAGTCATAGAATTTCATCTTTGATTTCACACACAGCGACAATAATATCTGAATTTAAATCGATTTGCCTGCAGCAATCCGAGGGGGAGTTTCGCACTTGGAATTGTGTATACTCCAAATTCGTTTTCGATAGAATCTCATTATCGTGGGATTCGCAGCCGTGTCAAATGGATTCGCCGTGTATGAATCAGTTGAGATGCTGAGTACTTAGCTTGTATCATACAGTATATAGATTGTGCGAGAAAAATAACAGCAAATAATGAAGATGGTATTTTTTGCGGAGTAAATTGTCCGTTGAATGTGTATTTGAAGTGGATCAGTAAAGCACAAAATTAACAGCATTATTATTCACTTCATATCAGCTTTCCTCTGTGAGAAATATAGTGCAAGTTCCCCCTCTTGATACACGAATAACTATAGTTCCAAGACGTTTGCTCGGCAAATAATACTAAATTCAGGAGGCAACATCCCTGTGTCCTACCCCGTATGAGAAACAGCAGCGATTTGTATGTTTAGGTCGATTTCGTGTCCATATTGAAGTCCGTTATCTCATTCTGAATATTACAGAACGTCTTTTAGTATGTGTGGCTCATGAATTCTCAACAAACGTCGAGGATTTCCGGCATCCTCCTTACACCGAGAAATATCTACAGCATACTCGAGATGTCGTTCGGGGAAACTTACTGTACTGCAGTATAATTTCCCTTGAGTTTTCTTGTGTACATAATATGTTTATGGTGAATCGCCTGTTCATACGCCTTCGCTAGGTTAGATTTAATGAGCTTCTAGCTTCTCCTGCAACGTGTGCGTATATTGAAATACGAGCTGGCCAAACATTATGAGATGCACTACGAAATTGCTAATGAGATCGCTCTACTTGATATTAATTGGATGGTTATCTGAGGTGTAACGTTATGGTTTCGATCCAATTTTCTTACGTCATCTTGGGTATTGGCTATATTAGCTTTCAGTTTATGTCAGAAATCTATGGGGATGATTTATTTCTCCACTTCAGACTTGTTACTTCCTGTGAACATTTGTTCGAAAGAAAGAATCTGACGGATTAATGATTGGTTGCTACTGACGAAAGTAAATGCCGACTTACCTTCTATGGAATTTGAGTGGAAAATGGACTCGAAACTCCTGGCAGAATCCTCTGACGTAAAACCAACTACTTTGATTTCCTTTTGGTGTTAAATCAAATTATGTTTAAGTTCACTTGAAATTTAGCTTAATAAATCTAATATCAAAGAAGTTATGTTCAATACAACTTGATACGAACCTTGTGACTATGAGAGTCAGACATAAAAACAAATTCATTGGATGTAGGGGAAGTACGTACAAAATGACAAAGGGTTTTATTTCCTAGGCATTACTTGTTAGTAGTGAATTACAGTAATGTCATATTCTACACCAATGATCTTTGGTCCTTTCTTTATAAAATCTAATCAATCTTTATGAAATAAAATCACCAAAAAATAAAATATTCTTAGATGAATTGGGATGAACGAGATTCATTTTGTCCGCATGCTATGGACAAAATGACATACCGGCAGCAGGCAACTACTGACAAAGTTCACCAATGAAACCCTGGTTTCATCTAGGATCATCAGCACAAGATGCATGCATCGTAACCTGTCTTTTCCAGGGCTAATCCTGGAGAAGCAAGGCCGTAGCCAGGGGGGGGTCCGATGGGGTCCGGACCCCCCCCCGAAATTTTTCTAGAGCTCAGTTCAACGGACACCCCCCCTCCCCACGAAATTATTTTCTAGCTACGGCCTCGGACGGACCCCCCCCCGAAATTTTTTTCTGGCTACGGCCTTGTGGAGAAGACCTGTTTTTGCCCGATCTAAATCGGGAAAAAGGTCATAACAATAGACAAATGGACAGTCGTCTTCATCATCTCGAAAGTTGCTAGAAACATTTTCTTCTTCATTGTCTTCTTTAAATAATGCCCTAGGGACTTGTCTCCTTTTCTTTGGAGGATGTATTGGCTCATGTTTTGATTTGATTGCAATTATATTAGGTGTAGAAGGTGATACTAAGTACGTTTATCGAGTCTTCGGCTCACGTTTGCCTTGTCCACTCATGAATCGTCCTTTAGGGATTGGAGGAACCTCCTCAAAGATCAGCAAGAGTAGGTTAAGATGCATTGCCTTTATTAGCCGCAGATGAATATTTTGTTATGAATATGTTAAGACAAGTCCTGTCTCTTTGTTTCGTGATGGAGTCTGGGATGAATGGTCTCGGTGTTGCCCGGTAGATACGGTTAATTCAGCTGAAATATCTATGTCATTTTGTCCTTTCACTGTATAGGTCATTTTGTCCATAATGCGTTATAAAACTAGAAATATATCGAATTAATACAAAATAGTTATTTAATCAACTAGTTTATTAATGACAGCGATTAATGGTCGAAATATTTTAACGCGTGAGCGGAGCGAGCGCGTTAATGTTTGAGACCATTAATCGCTGAATTAATCAACGAGTTGATTACAAGATTTTTCCGTCGACCTCATCACGAATTGAATATGAATTCTCGATAGAAATGAATTTTTATTTCGCATAATAGACAAATCTGACATAATGTGAATTTCTATGTTCATTTCGATATATTAATATTTATGCTCCCTATGGAACAATTCGAAACATTCACAAAGGGAATATTGGACATGTTGTGACATTCTGAATAGTTTACATTCAGTTTGCATTTATATCATTACCTATGATATCCCATAAGGAACGTGTGGAGAAAGTGGAGGTTGAAGTATTATCTACTTTGCAACTTGTATCACCTGAAATTTCTTCTGCAGTCTATTTTATTTTGAATGGAGTTGTCAATTTACCCTTCTGTGACAGAAGTTGATTTCCAACCAAGCTCGATAGTGCTCTGACTGAATATTTTATGTTCGGTTGCCATGACAATCATGCATTAATAAGAAATCATGCATTAAAATAGGTCATTAATGGATGATTTCGAGTGCGTTAAAATGAGCTTTTATTCTATGGTCGACGGAAAAGTATATTTAACATAAAGAAAGCTTCGTGAATACAATGACAAATGAGTAAAGCTTGAATCGATGCAATATAAATGAAAAAAATTGTGAATACTGGCCATGTCTTCTGAAAATTTGGTACAATGAAAAAAAACTCGTGACTTATTGATTTCTGTTATCACTCATAACGACCGGATGAACTAGAGTAGCGCTTGCGAGTTTTCAGAAGAACCCTCTCGGGTCGTGTGATATGGTAGGCAGTTCCGCATTTGATACGTCCTAACTCAAGTTATGATTCCTATGTCATTTTGTACATATATTTCATTTGGTACGTATTTCCCCTACCAGCTTCCAAAACATATTCGTATAAAATTCATTACAAGGTTGCCATTAGTTTCGGCAAAATCGAAAAAAATGTTTATAATTTTTTTTGCTTCAACGCCCTTTATCTTGAATACGGATGCCGTTACGAAATTTTTTTACTGAGCAAACCCCAATTATTTTTCAGTTTCCTATCTATCCTATAGTCGGGATCACCTTTTTCAAAATACTCTGTATACTAAGTCACTGAGATCGAAATAGAATTCGATTTGAATGACATATTGTCATTTAGTGTTTTTTCTTCAGAGAGGAGGAGTGTGAAGAACATTTCGATCAGAGTGTTAATTCTAATTTCTCGAACACACCTCCCGCCATAATAATAATAGCTTCTGGAACGCTCCACTTGACACCACGTAACCGTGCCACTCTGTGTTCCAATCGAGTCCGTGTCAATCGACCCTTGACGAATGTGTGATTAATTTTCTGTGAAAGTATTTCGATTGTTGAAGAGCGATAAATAAATTGAATCCGCTCGCCGCTTCTATGGTCCAAAAGCCATCTTTGATTCCATCTCGGCTACTGAATATTGCATTTCTTTGTGCTTAACAGCCGTTTAATTTCTAATTAAATTCGATAATGAAGAAGTCGATCGGAGGTATTCAGTTGATGATATTACGATTTCTTCCTTTAGGTTGTGATGGAATGGAGCTCCGTGAAATAATGTTGGTGGCTGAAGAAATGGCGGGGAGATTTGAATTGTGCCGTTTCGGACTTCGATTGTTTCGTGTGTCAGTGAACTTCGCGAAAGAAACATATACTCCATTTACTTTTATAATGTATCCCGGTTGGCCATGACATTCTGACACATTTCACCGTGTATATTTTGAAAATGTTAGGTTATAGTCATTTTCCTGTCAGATAACTACGCAAGTCCTTTCTATATAGAGGTCGTAGTAATTACGTAGGTATATATCAAAATATTCATTTACTTAAATGAATTAGAGAAAAGATTGAGGTGGGCGTTCAATGTGGTGTGTTTTTATTTCAAGTTGCATTTAAAAATGCTTTCACTTTGGGAATTGAAATTTTGTGGGTGAACTTAGAAAGGATTTCATTTCAACAGTTCATTCTTTTTCTTTCAAAAATAGAAGAATTGAGCCAACTCATGCTTCTGTTTTATTTCAAACGAAAGACCCATGAAAATAGTTCAACTTCCAATTAAAAGTGAATCTACAGATAATTTCATTCAGAAAAACAACTTGAAATACGGAATTGGTAGAGAATGGCCAAATTCAAATATATGGCGGGAAGAAGTTCCTGCTTTACCCACCCACATATTCACTAATTTCATAGTTCAGCGATTTTCGAATAGAGAGCGGCATTGTACATTTCATTCGTAATTAGAGAGATATTCATAGAACTTATAGAGATAATGTAGGTTCTATAGAGATATTCCATAAAATGCACGGTGGCGCCTCTATCGGATGAGTTTTCCTATACGCGCTCTGAACGGCGACCTTAAAGAATTGAACAATAAAATCATTTTCCTCAAAAAGTCCTCGGAGCATATTCTTTTTGTATAAGAGTGAACCAAGTATTGAGATTATGCGTTAACTAAGATCATGATTATATAATGATTACCAATAACTAAATGCAAATTTGTTTTTTAATGCATACTGAAGACGAGGATGGAATTAATTTACTGATCACGAAGTTTGGAATTTTTTCCTAGTTTGCGATAAATGAAGACTAATAGAAAGGCGATGAAGGAATTTCAAAGCCGTTGTCTTAGAATCCTTGGGGTAGATTTGTGCCAATCACAAGGGCGATGAGGCACATTCATCCATCCCACCTCAAAAGCAGACGGCAATGTGCATCTAGGAAACTAGTAACAAAAACCGACCTTCCTCTGCACCGAATCCAGAGTAATCTATACCGATTACATAGGTAATTTAATTGGAATCCCTCCTTGGCCGAACAATAACAAGACAATGCCATAATGGGTCCCAAGACGGCTATGCAAGGAGTTAACAGAGAAATTGCAGGTATAGTTGTGTAACATGCTAGGAACAGAGTCCGGTCCCAATAGGTAAGCGGACAACAGGAAGCCGGGCACAGTATTAACTAATTACCTATTCATTACGGCTTAAAGTGGCAAGTTGGCTCTGAATTATTCCCGGCTCCGGAGACCGAGTTCCGGAAGTGAGGTAAGACGCAGGACTCAGCCGGAAGCTCTCTAATGGATGCCAAAGTTATCCGGCCTGGAGAACTATGTACACCTTCGGCTTTATTAGAATTGATTGGTTTCTGATATAATCGTCTGTGCTTCCATGAGCATTCGGACTGACCGGAGGGCCGGGGATGGCTGGAGACCTCGGGGAATAACCCGCAGGACTGCCGGACCTGGGCATCGGTGCCGTTCGGGGAGTTGGAAGAGATCAGAATTTTTGCGACAGACTTTCAGGAGAATTGTGATGAGTGAATCAATTTTCAGTTCCCTTCTTTGGCCAGCGGAAGACATAGTGTGTGGAGATCATTTTGGCGGAACTTATTTCACTGTAGAATTGGCTTTTAAGGCTTTTCTGAGATTTTCTTCCAGCCAATTACCTAAGGTCACTCATCACTGCAAGGTGCACATGTACCTATGCTGATGATTTTCAACTTTTCCTGGACTTTTCCATTGATGAGTTGAATGTTGCTTCCATGAACGAGGAATTGAATCGGCTATGGGATATTGCAAGGAAACATGGTTCGAATCTGAACGGCCACAAATCAAATGTCATAGAGCTTTAGCACATACTGTATTATCCATTTTATGATTTTTTTGCTTGAAGGAATGCCCAAATTTGTGTTCTTTTTACGGAAAAACTTGACACACTCATTCGCGTGCATGAACTAAACAGCAGGTAACATTTCCGCCCGCTTGCGGAAAAGATTCACTTCAAAAGAGACTTGCGGAAAAGATTAATATTAAAAAAGACAATGTCTTCATAGGAACCGTTTTTCTGTATCTGCTACATTAACATTTATTATACATAGAATAACAGAATGGTTTATAAAAAGATTTATTCATAGATTTATTTCTTTTCCGTAATCATTTGCCTGCAGAAAATAAATAGTAGGGGAAATACGTACAAAATGACATATAATATGGACAAAATGACATAGGCATCATAACTTGAGTTCGGAGGTATGAAATGCGGAACTGCCTACCACATTACACGACCCGAGTGGCTTCAATTAACCTCTGAAAATTAGCAAGAGCTACTCTGGTTCATTCGGTCGTTATGAGTGATAACAGAAATCAATAAGTCACGAGTTCTTTTCATTGCGCCAAATTTTAAGAAGAAATGGCCAGTTTTCAACATTTTTTTCATTCAAATTGCATTCAATTCAAACTTTACTTATTTGTCATTGTATTCACGGAGCTTTTTGTATGTTGAATATACTTTTTGTATTAATTCCATACATTTCTAGTTTTATAACGCTATATGGACAAAATGACATATACAGTGAACGGACAAAATGACATAGGTATTTCAGCTGAATTAACCGTATCTACCGGACAAAACCAAGACAATCCATCTCAGGCTCCATCAGCAAACAAAGAATCAGGACTTGTCTTAACATATTCCTAACAAAATCTTCATCTGCGGCTAATAAAGGCAATGCATCTTAACCTACTCTTGTTGATCCTATGAGGAGGTTTCTCCAATCCCTAAAGGACGATTTATAAGTGAACAAGGCAAACGTGAGCCGAGGACTCGACAAACGTACTTAGTTTCAACTTCTACACCTAATAAGATTGCAATGAAATCAAAAAAGAGCCAATACCTCCTCCAAAAACAAGGAGACAAGTCCCTAGGGCATTATTTAAAGAAGACAATGAAGAAGAAAATGTTCCTAGCAACTTTCGAGATCATGAAGACGACTGTCCAGTGATTAGATTTTGTGAAGAAAGGACCAAAGATCATAGTTGTAGAATATGACATTACTGTGATTCACTACTAACAAGTTATGCCTCTGAAATAAAACCCTGTGTCATTTTGTACGTACTTCCCCTATACTATTTACTGCGGAAAAGTGGCCTATAGGCCACTTTTCCGCAGTCTTGCGGAAAAGATGGGCTTCACAGAAGTGAAGGCTTGCGAAAAAGAAAACCTTCTGAAAGGCTAGTAAAAAATCATTATTTTGCAAACAAGAGCTGAAAATGGCACTTTTCCGCACGGAACTGCGCGGAAAAGTGAATTTCTCGGAACTCTAGATTTTTTTTATCTAGGTATTCAACCAGAAATCAGGTTTCTTGTCATTGGAAACAAATAAATTTTCAGCAACGATTTCAAATGACAGTTACCCCGCGGGGATAACCCCAAATACGATGAATCCGCACCTTCAATAATACACTGAGAGCGAAAACAGAACGGAAGGCATCGCAAAACTGTTAGAAACGAAGATTAGAGGCGTTGAACACTCGCAGACGAAGGAAGTTAATTTAGTTTCGCGGCAATGCCATTATCCCGGACAGAGAGATTCTAGCCCAAGGCCATTTAGCACGATGTTATCTTTACTGTTGCAATTTCTCGCCTCGTTGTTCGTCCTTCCATCCGTTGTCACTGCTCCGAGATGTCGTTAGAAGCTCGCTCAGGGTCAAACTTGTGGTCGAAGACCATCACCTGGTGTTCGATGTGGAAATTTCGTTTCGACGATCAAAACTTTGGAATTCATCATTCGATATTTCCTTGAATGAACCTTTTCAACGTGGGGGATGTGGATGCAGTAATATTCACGATGTCAACATGGAACTAAGGGCTGAACGAGAATAAATTCGCTATCACCAAAACGCCTATATCTCTTGAACCAATTGAAAAAAAATCAAAATTTGATCAGTTAGCTTTGTTATGAACGTCAGAAAGATGTTGAACATTTACTTCATAGATATTCCAATTCTCTGTCGCAAAATGTTAAGCGAAGTGGAAACACGAGAATTTATAGTGAAACTTTTTCAAAATAATCAAAAATGGAGCTCCAAATGAATCGCAAAAGAGGCTCGCGTTCGTCCGGAAACGGTATCAAGAGTTGTTAAGCGCTTCAACGAAGATCTTACGATTAACCGCAAGGAATGAACCGGGCGGAAAAAGTGGTTCCATAGCCCAAAAAAAGTGGAGAAAGCCATCAGCCTTTTTCAGAAGAATCCTAACCTTTCAGGACGGAAAGTGGCCCAAATAGTGGGTTGTTCGCAGTCAACCGTTCAGAAAATCAAGTCAAGTTGTGGGCTTAGAACATACAAAGTGCAGAAAGTGCCAGACAGGAAAGCTGTGAAGAATCAAGAAGCGAAATCAAGAGCAAAGAAATTTAAAAAAAGATTTCTTGAAAAATTTTTCCTGTTGCGTGATGGACGACGAAATCTGTGTCTTGGCTGATTTCTCGCAACTTCCTGGTCAAGAATTTCATACTGCAGATTCTCGTGGAAATGTTGACGAATAATTTCGCGTGAAGAAATGAGCAAATTTTCCTAAAAAATTCCTGGTTTGGCAAGCAATTTGCACTTCTGGGAAAAGGAGCAAATTTTTCGTTGGCCAAGGCTCTGTTGACACGAAGATATACATCGAGGAATACTTGAAGAAGCGACTTTTACCATTTTTACGTGAGCACGATGTGTCAACAATCTTTTGGCCAGATTTAGCTTCATGCCACTACAGCAAGGCCACCAAGGAATGGTACGAAGCTAATGAGGTGGTTTTTGTCCCCAAATAGGCCAATCCACCAAATTGCCCAGAACTCAGGCCAATCGAAAGATATTGGGCCCTGGTAAAAAGAGAATTGAAGAAGACTAAGAAATCAACGAAAACATTAGCGGAATTCAAGCAAAAGTGGAAGACAGCATCCCAGAAAGTGACTGAGAACACTATAAGAAGCATGATGGGAAGAAAAAATCCATGAATTTTGTAAAAAATAGTTTTGGTTTTTTTATTGTAAAACAGTTTTCATTAGAATTAGAAGATGATTCGAAAATGATTTTGCTTTTCGAAATCGATCCTGTGGTTCAAAAGATATAAGCATTTTTGTGATAGCGAATTTATTCTCGTTCAGTCCTTAGACTGAGTCATTTCTAAATGTATGAGGACAAAAAACGGAAGAATAAGTGTTTGAGGTAGTTCTTTTTTCTGAAAGACTGTTTGGGTCTAGTCCTCAGTTTCAATGTCTATAGATTCAACTCGCAGGACGCCATACGAATTCGTTGGAGAAACAAACGCATATTTTTCAATGCTGTTGCCTTCACTGGACACGGAATTCGGTAACGACTAGATACGACGAGGCCTTAATTCGTACAGCACAGAGGACCCAACAAGCCTTGCAGTTATAAGGGCAACCTTAGCAGTCCTTGATATGTCTCGAGAAGCTCTCAAATACAGAATGTTCCCGAATCAGCCCTGTAACCTACCGTGGATACACCGCCCTCCAGAACCGTACGACTGGCGAAATATAAACTTAATCCTTTGGATACACTCCACTCTTTAATCGCATTCCACGTTTGCGGGGGCATTGCTTTCCGGGAATATTCGGAGCAGCAAGTTTCTTAAGCCTGGGGTTTATGGGAAATTGTTTACGAATTTGTTTCGGTTGTAGGAGTTGGAAAATTGTGCGCGGGAAACCTGCCGCAGGATGTGCATTTTTCTTATCAGTAACTGGTTCAACTTCATACTTCGATTCCACCTTCTGTACAGGGCGTATTCGGTCGACAATGTCGATCAAATCTCAGAAATAAAAATTTTCTACGAAACTAGATGACTTTTTTTGTAAGTGAGAAATAACTAACCAACAACGTACAAATTTGTTTTTTCAGGTAAAAATTAGCCAAAGTCTGAATTAAATTTTCAGTTCTCAACTTCGTCATATCGAATCTGAAAACACGAAATTCAGAGTGACCCTGTACATGATGCGATTATTGAAATCTACGATGAATCTTCATTTAACTTCTGTCACGACTTCATATGACTGGAGAGAGTCATTTTGGAGTTATTTCAGTTTTTCTGATTGATCTGGGAAGATCTTTTCGGAACACCCCCGTTTATAGAATATCGAAAGACTTAAACAAGTGATTTCACAATTACCCATAAACTCATTTCGTCGTGAAAGACCCTGTATAGTTCATACAAAAAATCAAATTCTAATGAATAAATCCGAAGTAATCATTTTCACTCATTAGTGGAACGATTATTCCCCAAGAGAAAGGAGTATTTCACAAACGATTGTAGCAAAATTGTTCTTCATCATTTCATAAGTGAACGCTTTCACAAGAATATCTTCTATGAGCAACATCTATCACCTTATTCTCAGAATATTGAGATGGGATTTCATCGGAGGGTTGCAAAAAGGTGAATGCGCCGGCATCTTAAATATATCTACCGTCTTATGAAAGTTAGTTGTTATGGCAACTGACCGCTGTCCATCTTTGTTGATTATCTTGTTCTCAGTTTTTCTGAGTATCATCTATGGCATAACAATTCAATGTCCAAAATTCCGAGCTTGAAACATAAGCAATTTTAAGTAAATAATACCAAATATATTTGGTTTAATTTTCATCAAACTCTCGTAGGATTCTTGAGAGGTAGGGTGTCACGAATGAATGGATAAGTCTGATGAAAATCATATTAGAGCTAGTTGAATCTCAAAAAAAATTGTCTCGTAGAAATGTATTTTTTTTTGGAAAAAGAAGCAACTCCTATTTTGTTCATGGTATGTTCATATTTTGAAAGACTTCAAAATGGTACTCTTAAACTATACGAACATAAAACACTGCTAAAATGTATTCAATAATAACACATTATCGTAAATGATTTTGCTCAACCTATGAAATGTGTTTAGGTATTTTCTATGCATGTTTCATGTTTCTTCTTGTTGTTGAGTCAATCAAAACTTATGTGTGAATTGAAACCTCTCTTTTGTTTCAGATTCCCTTGCTCAAGAGCTCGAAATGGAGAGAAAAAACAGACAACAACAAATGGAAAGAGAAAAATCACCACTTCAAGACCGTGCTTCCTATTATAAGAACTCAGTGTTGTTCACAAGTAGTGCTACATAAATTGTGAGTCGTTCGAATTTTATGGGACACTGAATATCAGTAATTTTGATGTACTGAAAAACTGTGTAGAATATAAATTAGTGCTTTTGACTATCGTCAACTACGTACTCTTACGAATACTGAATCAGGATTCAGTTGATAACTGAATGCTACCGAAGGAATCATCGCATGATTCGAGAATATTTCAATTGTACGAAATATTCGTGGATGAACAGATAAAATAAACAGTAAATGGCAATTTCAACAAGATTTATTTCGGATATATTCGTTTGGAAACTTCGATTTAGAAATAATAAATCTATTGTTACTTTCATGTTTGATGAAATATGAGAGGCTCTTTCATTTTTGGTTCCAACAAATTTTTATTAAGGAGTGAATTCATAAAAAAATATCTCTATTATTGTTCTGAATTCAGTTAAAAAAAGTGTTATTTTCCACTAAAAACATGAATACAACTGATTTTTATGTGTTTGGAAATTTACCATCTAAATTTTGAAGAATAAGTTTCAAAAGATGGAATAATTTTATACATCAATGAGATATTCAAGCATTTCGATGTTCTCAGCAAATGGATCTCACATTTTTGAGGTGTTTTTATGTACTCACGAAGCAGATGTAAATAGAGCAAATCCATGGAAAATGCCGATAAAATGTATATAGTGTATACAGTTTTTATAAATATAGGATATTTATTCATGATCAATAGCCGTTGAAGTTTACGCGAAAGCCCTAAGATATCACACACATTTTGTAAAATTACGAACTTAGAAATATAATATTTAGGTAGATCAATTAATTGATAAATACAAAGAAATGTAAATATCGAAGCAGGGATTATGTTAAGGTGATTAAGATCAATATCTGCCTCACGAGTATTTTTTATGTTGCGTTCTAACTCCTGTATTTCACAAAATATCCATTAATATACACATTGAAACCGTTGATTTATTCCACCATTACAGAGCAGAGAACACAAACTTAGAGCTGATATCGATCTTAAACGCCTATTTTTCCCCCATTTTGTAGAAAGTTAGAGGAATACTTATTCGAATCGATGTGCTGTCGCAGATTTCAGCTATATTCCAAAAAATATTACTCCCCACATCGGGGAATATTCTAAATGAAAATGTTACAGTATGAGACAAAAAAAATCATTTTATGGTCAATCGAAATATATTCGAAGCGAATTGATCTTCAGAGTATACGTTTATCGACAATCAAGAAAGAATATACTCGGAAATCCTCTGATATTTTGAGGAAGTCAGTGACATATTGGAAAATACCCAGACCTTTATTTGTTTCATAGCTTTCAAGCCCAGTTTTAGTCAATATACGCATAATATGTAAAGAGGCATTGTGTGACTGTATTTATTGTATATATTTATGTGTGTGTGCCTTGTAGCTGAATAAAAGTTCGAAAGGAAAATTGTCTTTTCCTCAGTTATCCAGCAGAATTCATAGAATTACGAACTAGAATGAATTTGTTTCGAAATCCATAAAACAAAAATCATAATTGCTAGAGTTGTTCTTTAAAACTGATGCGAACACATGTATGTATGGTCTGCTAGACTTTTATTTTTTTAACGAACGTCAAAGTAAGTCACTATGGAATATTTCACATTTTGTCAAAGGTTCAGAGAGTTTTTGGTTTATTAAAACATGAGTTATCCAATCATAATTATCTTTATTGGAAAACCACTAATAGCAAATTTTACATCTGGTTCGTTCTTCAGCAAACTGCAATCGTTTGATAACGACACCTCGTGGCAGGATAGATATTGAGACCACAATGAAAATCATAATTTCTTCGCCAGGTCTCACCCTTCCTTCAACAGCCCATCTTGAAATTTTAATGACTATGAGAGAGGCCATTATAGTCAAACGAAAGTTTGGGGCATTTTCGATATTTTCAACCCTTTCGCGCAGTGTTAATGAGTTTTATATCTTAGAGGAGATTCTTATTACATTTTAATTGAGATGATGTGTACCGATCGTATTGACGCAGACAATAGAAGCTTCGACCCTTTGTGCCGAAAGTTTTAATAGATACTTCTTTTAGCATTCATTATCAGTCGGGCTCAGCCGCCTTAATCAACTGAATTTGGATATTATGTTTTCCCGTTTGAACAGTTTATGTGAAAATGAATAAATAAGGTTTGGGGTTTTAATTATTTTCCGACGCCGCGTTCTTCGTTTCGTCAAAGTTCATTTGAAGGGAAACCTTATACACAAAGCCTACTCTTACTTTACAACTCAATGTTCGAAAGATGAAGGGGAAACTCAATATTTTTGGTTACTTCTTGGATTTCGATATCCGCCCTTCTACTCGAATTTGGCCGGAATTTCATTAATGAGGGTTACTTGAATATTTTAGTCCACAGCCAGATGGATTTTTCCTCCTTAGTTTCTTCAATCATTCAAAATCATATTGATACAAAAGGTTTTGTTTTCCCTTTTCATTTGAAAGTTTTTGCAGTCGAGTTTATCGTTTTCGCTTTGATAATTTATTAAATAAAATGTTATAAGAAATATGCAGTTTGGGTGAACAAAACAGGATGGAATGGAAGTGGAATTATGAAGCATATCCAGAAAAATTCCAGGAAACTCCCCCTCAACATATTGTTTCAAGATATCAAAGGATATATCAGGAAGATTCGATATAAATTCCTTGGAAACATATCGCATCTGACTTCCCTCCATTCCATAACAGAAAGAACAAAATGAAGTATAACTGGAATACAAATTTCCTTTCATCTCTGGAATGATGTTCTTTGACGCTGGCTGGGGTTATATTAGTGGGATATTAGCCGAATATTGTCTTGAGATCCCTCTCATTCTTCGAACATTCAACATATTTCATTTTCATCGCCCACATGCGGTGGATATACGAATTTAAGTCATATTTACACTCGTCAGATAGAAGGGACCAAAAGTATTTCGGAATCCCATGGGGACTTCAAATTTTCGTTCTACAAAGTTGAGACTGTTGGCTATGTTTGCGCTAAACTTAAGGATAAAAGAACTGTCGATAAGTCTTATGTAGTGGAAAGATTGTAGCAAGTGTTCCATTGGACAGATCATGCAGCTTCTTGAAAATAGAATGCGACAGCATAAATAAGACTGTAATTTGTGAAATGCTGGTCGACCTGAAATTACAGCACAGTCTGAACATCATTTAAATAATTAACAAGATTTTGATAAATAGGTCATTTTTGGACTGCCGTAATTCCCAGAAAAATTGATTTACACAGATGCTGATTTTTTTCCATATAGATTGATCCTTTTTGAATCAAAAAAACTGATTTTCATCTACCAGAGTCTAACAGTTAAGATTTTCTGATTTTTTTCGCAAAGGTCCAAATTTTCATCTTGGTCGAAATTAACGTTAAAATTTTAGATCGGAGAAAAAACTGGAAAAAATTAAAACCTTATCTCGAAAAACGAAACGTTTGAGGTAACATGTTCATGAGAATTTTTTCCTTAAAATTATGCCAGAGACCTCCCATCTTCATGTGTAGGTACCCGATCAAATGCATAAAATTCTTCAGTTCTCTACAAATATCTGCTGAATTTTTGACATCTTACCTAAATTAAAGGGTGTTTCAAATTGCGCGTTTTTTTTTAATAAAACACATAATTTGCATTAATGTTAACAGAACGTGATTTTCATAAAATAATTCAACAATTCGAACGCGTTGTTGTATCCTGAACGAAGCCATTTTCATAAATGTCATACATCACACTTCTTAAATGTCAAAACACCCGGACGAATTCATTGCGCCATCCATATTTTATTCATTCTTAAAAAAAAAACGCTCAATTTGAAACACCCTTCAGTTCGTCAACCAATTCAAAAAATTGAGTTTAAAAAAAAGCCTCGGAAAACCCGAAATAGATCATTCCCACATTTGATGGATGGCTTTTTCAACCACCGCTGTAAAAGCCCTTTCACGCATTTCAATGGTATCAACCCTTGTCGCGTTGCCAGATCGATCAAATCGGCAAATTTCATCCTAATATAGACTCAAGACGCGGAACTGATGGCATATTACAGTCCCTTTGAAATTTAAATAAAATAAACATTCTTCTTGAGCAGGGGCAAACGTTAAGCCCTCGAATCTTGTTACGGCACCGCAGAATGGGGGCAAAGGAAGAAGCGATATCGGTATAAATCGGTTGCCAATAGCGTCACACATTTGAATAGCAATTTAGCATGGGGAGTAAAATTCTAATCAGTTTTTATGACGGCATTTTTGTAATAACGTGCTGTCTGTATGCCCTTTCTGTGCCTGCTCATAGCGAAATGGCCCGGAGCTATTGGCTTCCTTTCTCATTTAACATCTACTATCGGACAGCGAATTAAAAATATTGCCGCTACGCTGCATTATCGACGGAAGCCATTGCTTTTTCTGGAAGAGAACGCGTATTGTAATGGGATATTGAGCTCAGTAATTCTGATTCCGAAACAAAATTCGCTTGGATTTCCTTTCAGCGATAAACTGACCTAACAAACTTCCCATTTTAATCTATATATATATATATAAAACAAAGTTGTTGGTTACACCATTTATAACTCGAGATCGGATGGACTGTTTGTTATGAAACTACATTTATGGATTCGTCTACGGCCTGGTTATTATAAAATACATTAAAATTCTGAAAAATTCGATGAAAAATTTGTTTATGTAGGAAATGCTTTCCTCCTTTTGAATGAGGCCACTAGGTGTCTCTACGGTTAATGGCTCTTATCTACACACTGTAGCGTAGTCGTGAAGGTACTATATTTGATATTATCGCCACTAGATGGCGGTGGTGATTACGATTTTTGAAATCCACCTTAAGTAGGTATCATTTAGGCGAAACAAAGTTCGCCGGGCCAGCTAGTATTTCATATCCAAAAACAAGAAGTCCAGTCGGGATACCGAGATAATAATATAATACATTATACATAACTGCCAGATCCTGAGGATCTGCGCGCCGCGACTCAGTCACTTTTATGTAAAAGCACGTATTCGACTGAAATTGGGCGCATTCCTTGCCAGGATCCTGGACTGAAGACACCCAATACCGCTCTGTAAGACGACGCTTCAATATCGGCATCTAGCGAGTCTTTGTACGAGGAAAACAGCAAAAAACAACGATCTCGAACAATTTCGTGCAGCGAATAATTCCAGGACGCACTTAAAATGCAAATTCACGAATGAGGTAACAGCATATTAGCCTATACTATTTCATTCGTCTCTTTAATGCTATATTTATCGATTATAAGATTAAAACCGAATTGAGTTTGAATAAATTTGGCGATCAAGTCTGAAGGTACCGCAGAGCGCACTATTGAATGACGGGCAAAGATTTCAGAAATCCATCAATCTTATAATTAATTCCATTCGTTTAATTCTTTTCAAGATGACGTTAATTTAGGAACATAATGGATGCGACTGATGATTTATTTCCAAGACGAAAACGAATTTCAATCAGGATGAGGTTTTCCCTTCTTTGAATTGAATATTCTGATTCACCGGGGACTCATTTCCACAATCCCTCTCGAATATCGGGAACACAAATGGAAAATAATAATTTGACAAGAACGGATGAAAAATCCGTTGAGAGGTGTTCATAGATAGTTAATACGAGGATCGAGGATGTATTGATATCTAGTCAGCCTAGACCAGTTTCATGCATAAACAAGATATTAACTTATTAGAAGCGTCAGTGTAGAGTTGGACGTCAAAAAAGTAAACCAGAGTTACGCAATAAATTTAAAAAAAAAGATGTCCACGGAAATTGTAAGAATCGAAAAATTGGAGTATCGAGCCATCATCAAGTAGGTACCTGTAGGTATTTAAAAGGGTGAGAGGTAAGCAGATTTACGGAGATATGCTTAATACCCTTGGTGATCAATGTCCTTCGTATGCGACCGTGAAAAATTGGACTGCAAGCTTCAAAAGAGGTAAATTTTCCTTTGAAGATGATGACCGATCGGGAAGGTCAGTCCCCGAAAATATCGATGCAGTTCATTCCATGATTTTATAAGACCGTCGAATTGGACTAAAACGGATATCTGAAGCACTGAAGATTTCATACGAACGCGTTCATCATATAGTTCACGTCAATTTGGACATGAGAAAAATTTCTGCAAAATGGATACCCAAATGTTTGAATGTTGACCAAAAGCGTGCAAGGGTAGAAGCATCGCGTTCGATCTGTGCTCGATTTGAAAACGATGTAGACTTCTTAAACCGAATTGTTACTATGGATGAGACTTGGGTACATTTCTACGATCCAGAAACAAAGAAACAATCAATGGAATAGCGACACTCTGGTTCTCCAAGACCTAAGAAGTTTTGTGTCCAAAAATCTGCTGGAAAAGTTCTTGCTTCAGTTTTTTGGGATTGCCATGGAGTTATCATGATTGATTTTTTGGATAAGGGTATAACAATAACTGGAGATTACTATTCGACATTACTGACCACTCTAAGGGAAAAAATTAAAGAGAAAAGACGCGGAAAGCTTTCCAAATAAGGTGTTTTGTTTTCACAGGACAACGCCCCAGTACACAAATCTCATGTTGCCAAGCAAAAAATTCGTGATTTAGGGTTAGAATTACTAGAACACCCCCCTTATTCACCACATTTGGCTCTGTCCGACTATCATCTCTTTCCTCAACTGAAAAAAAGTTTAAGAGGTCGTAAATTTTCTTCCAAAAAGGAAGTAATAAAAGCTGTGGAGGACTGGTTTGCAGAGCAAGCAGAAACATTTGTTTTGAAAGGTCTAGAGACGTTGCAGGTTCGCTGTAATAAATGTATTCAATTAAGAGGAGAATATGTAGAGTAATAAATACTTTGACATTGAAATTTTGTTTGGTTCTATAGTAGGCTAAAAAATTTTCAATACATCCCCATACGCATATTACAGTATTATTTAGTTTTAAGGTATTTTTAGTGTTTTAAGGGGTTCATTAGAATTATTATAGCAACCACTGTGTTCAATCTAGATGAATTTTTACAGTAGTTAGCATAAGGTATCAGCTTCATCATTCGGTAAACATCTGAAGTTATTTCTATACAGAGTGTCTAATATGAATTCACCAATTTACTCGAATCAAATATGCGATAACTCAATTTTTTCTCTTTCATGAAATTTGTTTTTCGAATGACTACCACTTTTACAAAGTAATCGTTTTTTAAAAGAATGTGAAATATCTCAAAAAAGAGCGGTTCAAGTATGGGACATACTTTGTGAAAAAGGTGGATATTTGAAAAACAAATTTCATGAAAGAGAAAAATATGGTGTATTCCATTTGAAAAAATCGAGTTATCGTATATTCAATTTGAGTGATCATTATTCTGAACTATAGAGTCATTTGTTTTCTTGTCTTCCACGTCCCAAAAAAGACAGTCAGCTTATAAAATGTTCCATTCTTTGTGAATTAGTAGTGTGAGATTAGTATGGAAGCCATGAACCAACATTTCAATTTGGCGATCTCTATCGGCGATTTCAATGGCAGTTTAAGTTTTATAGCTGACAATTTTTTGAGTTTACTCCCCAAATTGGCCTACATACCTGAGGATAATGGTCAATTTGAAAATATGGCAAGTGAATTTAATGAGTGTCTTCGTTACACAGTATGTATATGCGAGCCATTATTCCAAAGAATATTACGTACATCCTAAATTAATAAGAAAGGTGTGTATGTTTGTGTGTAAGCATTTCGTTCGAGTTGATAAAATGGGTGATTATAATTCTTCATTCTTGATAAATAATGAACGTTCCATTAGAGGGAATGGTGACTCTAATGACTTAGTAATTTCACACGAGACTCTGACTTGGAAACTGTTTAGTATGGCAGAGTAATTGAGTTATTTCGTATAAATATCACGTCTCTAACTCGTATTTGTGTGGCATGACTATTCCTTTACGTCTCCATTTCCTACAGTAATTATATGTTCTAAAAAATGAAACACCTGTTGTAAGATATAATTAACGTTTTCTTCCACAATATTATATGCTGAAACCCATATATTTACTAAATTATCTGGAGTTAGTTGACTTCTGTTAACTTTGAATTTTGATTGTGCCTCACCTTAGATATGCTGATATTTCAAATGTAATTTGTCATATACAAACACCATATCTGCATACTCCTGAGTTGATAATAAACCGATTGTTTATCCAGAACGTACGCCAATTGTTGAATGAATAATTGCTTGTATCTTCCAAAGATTAAAATTAGCACAGCTTGATCGGATGATCAACAATTTCATTGTGAAGGTTCAGTGAAACGAAAGAATGTCATCGAAAAGGTGAGTCTATTCAAGTGGAGTTCAGCAGGTTGATGAATTTATGTATTTCCTCCCTGACATTGCGCTTTTTTCTTTCCGAAAGGGTTAAGAATTACCAATTCCGCCCTCCGATATAAAAATCCAATGAATTATTTATCGGGACATCGGGAAATGCGTGTGATTTTCCCATTAAGATGCAAACGAATGCGGAATTGATAAAAACAACCTCTAAATTTGTGTATTTAAATGAAGGCCGTCAAAAGATGTTTTGGTGGCAATTTACGTTTGACTTTTGATCGTTTCCCCCACTAACTGGTGGACAGATATCTCCGAACTGAGTGTCGACGACTCAGATATGATAATCACATTTCTATTCGACACAACTCAATTTTAATTACATTTTCTTTAATTAATATGCTAATAATTCTGCATAGTAATTATTGAGAGCAATCTAGCGCAAGCTGATGTCGCTTTGATGTAGCTGACGAGATGAGAGAGATTGCTGCCTGATGACATTATTGGTCTTGAGCTGTCAGAACGAAAACGGCATGGGATCAGCGTAGTTTTCATATACGCCTCATACATTCATTCTGATGGTCAATCTGGAACTCTCAGAAGGATTTTCAACAAGTTGAATTTTCATGTGATCCACCTTGTTTTGAAAGTTGCTGTCTTATTTCTTCTCATAATCATATAAACAGTTCTTACTGATAATATAATAATATTGCTCCACTTCCTTGGTGGAAATTAAAAAAGAACCCTACACGAGGAGGATCCCAAGCTACGCCACTGCCTCCCACCGCCCTAGCGAAAACTTTTCCGTTCCTACGAAACTTTCATTTGAAAAATTGCAAAGCAACGTTTGGTCAGTATGATAGCAATACATCCACTACCCAATCTCTCAAAGTCTGTCAGCTGTCTTGAGTGCTTATCTTTATTGTTTCTTTATTGTCTGCAATTCAGTTATCGATACGGCGGTCTATTCCGGAAAGGGATCCTGAGGGACTTACTGGAGATGGATGGATTTTTTATAAACGTACAATTTCCCAATTCACCCGGTTTCTTGTGCGGAGATGTAGTTCCGGATAAAATTCAACAGCTTCACTTTTTGGGGAGTTATGGAAAAAGGTTGATTGGTCCGAAAGTGATGTATTAGACGTGGGTGTGGAGAACAGAATGTGGAGTTTTGAGCCTTCGGAGGGTGAATAATGTATTACTCTTTTATTCGTGAGGAATTGGCAATAGCAAACGTCTTCATAATAATGAAAAGAATCATCTTTCTTGATGAACAACAGCCTCATCTGCCTCTCAGCTTTCTTATTAATATCTGTTATCTTCTTCTATTCTATATCTTCTATCTATCATTCATCTTTATCCTCTATATCTATCCTCTATCCCTATCCACCTTCTCTATTCTCTATCTCTATGGTCTATTTCAAACTTCTATCTATATCATCTTGCTCTATTCTCTATCCTCTATCCTGTATCCTCTATCCTCTATCCTCTATCCTCTATCCTCTATCCTCTATCCTCTATCCTCTATCCTCTATCCTCTATCCTCTATCCTCTATCCTCTATCCTCTATCCTATATCCTCTATCCTCTATCTCTATCTTTTATCTCTATCCTCTATCTCTAACCCCTCTCACTAACTTCTTTCTGTATCCTCTGAATTTTAAGGTTTCTGAAAGCTGAAAGTTTTTAATTTGGGTTGGTCATTTATTGTTTTCACCGACTGTTGTGGCTTAATGCTGCTATTGGTCCAGGTCTTTCTGTCGATGAGTTAGATAATTTCCCATCTGATAGTGAGAAATAATTGATTGTTCTCCTGAGAGTGAGTGGACGAAATGTGTGAAGTTTGTACTGTTTTCAATAATCAGGAATCGAAGAAGAGAAAGACTTCTCACAGAAATTAAAAGATCCAGATAGGTGAAAACCCAATTAATCAAGTATGATTACGAGGAATCATCGAGACGTATTGTAAACAAAGTTATAGGAATTCGTTGCATTGTTGCAAAATATACGATCTTCCTGACAAACTTGCAGAAATATGACTAATTACTTCATTGTATTCCGTGCGGTAGTTATGCCCAACTATTTAATATCCCGTGCAAATTTACATGCAACTTGTCCTAAGAAATGCAGTAAAAAGGCTCAGTTATAGAACATTAACTTTAGAACTCGGCAATATTTCTTTATTCGTGGTAAATTCACAGCGCTCTACGGTGATTTAAGTATTATTAAGTGTGGCATCACCGCCAATTACCGAGTTCATAATTTTGCTGTGGTAAAACACGTACAGCCATGTTGGGTCCTAAAAGTTTGATCTCCGTATCTTCATACCTTCATTCGAAATCGATAATTTATAAATGTGAAAAACGTTCATTTCTGAACAGGGGAGAAAAAATAACCACGCCTGAGTCCATTAAAAAAACATAACGCTATCTTTGGACCCCGAAAAAGGGGAAAGTTATTGCATTCCATTTTCGACACAAAAATTGAAACTCGAAATTTGGGGATTGCGATCGATGCTGATGCTTTGCTTATCTCGTTTTTCTTCACAAATCGTTGAACAGTTCTACACTGTTCACGCCTTGATTCCTACCACAGTCAATAATTATTATTGAAGGTTTAAGTTCAATAAAGGAATGTCGCTTTATGATTACAAAATAGTATATTGTTCTATGAGCGGTAATGTAAGTCATAACACACACAGATGAATTTTGCAGCCCGAGCCGTCAGGCGAGGGGTGTAATTCATCAAGTGTGTTATGACCATTACCGCGAATTGAACACTATACTTTATCTTCGACTTCTTCAGTAAAATTCGAATTAATCTGCATTTTCAAAATTGACAACAGTTGTCAAAAGCGATTTCTGTGGCCGAAAATCGAATCGATATCGGATCCCGTAGAAAACGTCAAAAATCTATGAGTTCGTTATTCCACTTTTTCAGAAAACCTTATGGGGCGAACTGGATTTTTACAAAATAGCCAAATTAGGTATTCTAGAGCCTTGTGCCTGAAAGATAGGAATGGAATAATCGATACCACTTGTAAAAAATCACTTGGGCCTCATTTTTCACGAGTTTGGACAGGTAAACAGTCCTCTTCGAACCCGATCCTATTTTTCATATCCATCATAGGTGCAGAGGAGAGCCGAAAGCCACAAAGAGCTCATAGGGACTAATAGACACATTTCCGTTCAGAAAAATCATGAATATGTTTCATTTTTATTGGCCATTTATACCTAAAGCGTACCATGATGAAGTAGCAGCGGGCCAAAGGGGCAAAGCAGTTATATTTCCGGCCTGCGATATAGAACTATATTGTGGGGCGGTTTTCGCCCTCTCGTGGATGCTGTTGTGAATATTTGCATTTTAATAGTTTCACTTGCTGGTTCTGAGGCTTTTCAGTTCGCTTTGTTTATTTGATAAAGTGCACGGCATGGAAATATAATGTTGTGATCACCACGGGCGGTGGAACATTTGCATCTTGACAAGAATATAAATTGCCCAATTGGAGTTTATTCAAATGTTTTTTAAACGGTTTCGAGGCGGGCGGGGTGGAAGAGACAATTTCATTTCGCGGTCTTTAAACTCGACTCAAATTGCAAATTTATCTCTCTGTTAATGCTTTGAGGAAGAGCTCTTGATTCATATCCTGCTCTATGCATAAAATTATGCCTGTAATGTACCTACTAAAGGGTTTTCCAATAAAAAGTATTTACTTGTTTCTCATTTGTAAACGTCAGTTTCCAAAAACACAATATTAATCAAGAAAGTTTATTTTATCAAGTCACTAACTTGTAAAACTGATAGTTAACTTGCAAAATTTTTACAAGTTAGTAGTATTATTTACATTAGAAAATTTTGTTTTATCGTCATATATGTTGAAAATCATGGTACAATTGTTATTTCCAGTAAAACAGATTTTTGATGATGAAAGAGTTGATACTGATGATGATGAACCATCTGTTGACTCAGAAACTGCTGAACTCGAGGACTGCAGAACATTTGTACTCTCCTTACTACCAAATAATTTGCTATACATTTCGATTTTTTTGTTGACCGAATCATCGACATAACTCATCGCAATTTCGGTGCTCTAAAACCCTCCTGCACGCTTTAGTGCTAAAATAACTCCACCCGAATCCGCAACCATAGTGGCTCCAGTTCTGCGAAAAGAGTGGCCGGTGTATAACCCTGGGTCTTTTAAACCTAAATATTTCGCTATTTGCTTTGGGACACCACCAATAGTGTGCTGGCCAGGGAAATACACTTTCCATGTCGGTATGTCAAAAAAAATCTTAGGCTTTCTGTTCCAGGAGGCCGAAGATTTATATATTTTCTGTATGACATGCAGGGCTTGAAGCTGCAGCCATCATCGGTTATGGTGAATCTTTTTGTTGTTAAATTTTTTCTTTGTCGCAATGTCACAATAACGTATTTTCCCATATCTTCCACATCATTCATGTTTAAGGAGAGAATTTCGTCACATCGACAACATCCAAAAATCCCAAATAATACCTTGGCCTTTTTTGGCGTATAACGCTCATTTTTTCGTTTCAGAAACGCTATTACCTTTTGAAATCTGCAAATGACAACTAAAGGTCATATTTTTAAATAAATTTTTTAAAGGAAAACAAACCTTCGAACAGGGGCATTTTCTTTCATTTCCAAGCAGCTTTTCAGCATAGACCATTTTGCCCATAAAGTATTAGGGCTGAATCTAGCTGATAGTTGATTCAAGTAGACCAACAAAACATCTTCAGTTACCCCAATCACACTATTTTTGTTTTGCCACTTTTTGAAGTCGTCGTATTCTCGCTCGTACCTTGAAGCTGATTTTGCAGGTAATAAACTTGAAGCTACACTGCTGGCTGCCTCAATAATTTCTTTTGGTACATTCATTTTCGCTTTCGCCAAAACAAATGTAAGGAAAAATAAACAGACATGTTCATGGCAACGCTTCCATAGCTTACGACATTTGCGACAAATTATTGAGATTTTTTTGGAATTTATCTTACCTTTTTACAAATGAGAAACAAATAAAATATGAAACAATACACGCAAGGTAACGGGTTTTACTGGCTCAAGGAGGTAACTGACTCGCCAGTAAAAACCCTCTTACCTTGCTAGTAATGTTATATAGGTACTATATTTTGAATAGCCCACTATTTCGGTAGATGTCACTTTCGAAGCTGTCCTTTTTGACATCTGACAAGTAGAAACTACGCCATTGATGAAAATGGAACGATACCTCTTATTGCAAAGCCCTTTACTATCTGCTGAACTACGACTGGTTTTCTGAGTGTTTCTCATTTTTGGTTCGAATATTACGAAGTAGAATCAATGGTGACAGGGCGTCTGAACCCTTTTCCAATGAAAAGTCCATGAAATATCGTCGCATTCCCCAAATATCGCAAAACAGTCGAGTCACCAGCTTCCGTCCGGCTTTATAATGGAGCATGCCAAATTGCATTTACCGAATTCGACGAATCAATCAGTCTGGCCACTCGGAACGACCAGTGGACCACACACCGTCTGTGAAAGAACGGACAATACCCCAATTTTTTTTATGAAAAATGATAGATCCAGAAGCGCGAGAGTTGTTGACAATAGTTTGGACGCCGGTCGTCTGCTCAGTTTTCGTTTCTGCCCTTGCCCCTGGGATGCCGCAATATGATTAATTGGTTTTTTATTGATAAAAATGTGTGCTAAAACACGAAACTGATATTAGAAGTGTCACTGGAGGAGAGTTTAATTGGAAAATGTTATTGATGTCTCAACTCCCCATACTGAGAGTTGGTAATGATGTTTATCCCGTGATTGGATGAAACCAACGTGATTCGAACATTTGACGCCATTTTGAAAGACTTCTATACTCTATTCACTTTCATAAAGTATCCCGGTTGGCCAAGATTTAGGTTTATCAAGTTTCTTCACTGACGGAGGTTGGTACTGGTGAAATGTCAAATATTTTTCAGAGACGTTGTCAATGCTAATTTCTATTTACTCTTTTCAACTTTGTAAATGGAGTTAGTTCTTTTGAGGTTCAACTGTGACACATCTTTCTCAGTACTACAACATTTTCCTACTGGAGTATTTCAAGTTGTGCAAAGAGCTATTTGAATATCTTCTGTAGGCTTATTTCCTGAGAATTTGGGGAGAATAGGGGATTCCATAGGTCAGGCCCGGATCTAGGGTGGGGCAAGCGGGGCAGAATTCTACAGCCTCTGAATCTTGTGGGTGACCATACGTCTTTATCATGTTCAGGAGCAGTAAATTTATTTGGTGTTGTACAAAAACTGTATTGTTTTTTGTTAGTTCAACCACACGATGGACAATTATGAAAAAGTGGACGAAAACAAATTTTAAAGGAAGTAGCCAAACTAGATGGACTAAACATCAAGCTGTTAATGCCTTGCTCAATAATGCACCGGGAGTTGTGAAGGCTGTGGAAGAAATCAAAGAACTAGTCGCAGAGTACAAGTATGAAGCTGGTCATTTGCTTCATGCTGTGATGGATTTTAGATTCATACTGAACCTAACAATTTGGGATAATATTCTGCGAGAGATCAATATGGTCAACGTGAAAATTCAGAAAGGAGATATAGCTATTTCACATTTATTATCGTTCATCAAGGTCTTATGAAGATCTTGCAAGGAATGACAGAAAAACTTAGTGAAAACTGGATCTCGGAAGCTACACTTCTTTCAGAAGAATTGGATGTAGAGCCTATTCTTAGAAATAAACGTGTTTCCAAGAAGAAAAAGCAGGTTGACGAAATGTGCGATGATGAGTCAAGAACGGATCTAGTTGGTTTATTCTCCGAGGAAATTAGGGTTGTTTTCGACCGATTATATTGTCAGAAATCAAAAAAAGATTAGAAAGCGCAGAGTCTGCATACGAATTTTTCATTCCTCAATGGCCATGCCCTTTTAAACATGCAAAAAGAGGATCTGCAGAAAATGGGACCCTTTTAGCGCAAAAATATTGAAGAGACTTGAATGCAGTTGATTTTTGTTAGGAACTAGCGGTTTTCAAAATGTTGGTTCCTGAAATAAGTGAAAGATCGACTTCATTAGACCTGCTACAAATTCTTTACAGACAAGATCTGAAAGATGATTCCCCTATAATGTCAGTATAGCTGACATTATATAGAATATAGTGCACATTGCCTACCACGTCTGCAAGATGTGAAAGCAGTTTCAGCAAATTGAAAATAATAAAAAATTATTTGCGTTCCTTAATGAGTCAGAAAAGTCTCTATGGCCTCTCGATCTTAACTATAGAATACAAAACTGCTTCCGAAACAGATTTCGAGGAGCTGATAGATGCGTTCGCGGAAAGAAAATCACGCCGCGTGATGCTATGTGAAGAAAAAAGTCCAATTTCTTTCCTTGTGATATTTTCCTTATTATTAGTTTTTATTTTCATTATTCATTTGTATTATTTATTTTTGTTTTTTCTATGGATTCATATATGTACATATTAAACAAATGGGGGGGCGCAATCATGAATTTTTTCCCGGTCAGAAAAAATCGTAGATCCGGGCCTGCCATAGGTCCGTCTGTTCGTTTAGAAATTTTTCTGTCGGGTTATTCGAGTAATTTTGTTCTTTTTTCGAATGAACTATCACAAAATAACGGACTATTCTGTCCATTATTTTTCAGTAAAATTTCAACACTCTATTCTTGATTTCCGTACAAGGAAAAAGCATAACTGAATCTTCCAACCATGTTAATATACAGAAATATTTTCAGCATTAACAGAGAAAAAAGTTTCTTCAACATTCGCCTGGTCTTTGGAATTATTGAATTCACAAAATATTTTCTCAAATTCATTATTTCCCCAAAGTAAATAAACATTTCATAAATACGTACTTACTACGACCTCTATGTAGAAAGGACAACGTTGCTTAGTTATCTGACAGTAAAATGACTATAACCTAACATTTTCAAAATATACACGGTGAAATGTTTCAGAATAGTTCATATAGCAATGAAGTGGAATTAGAATTTCTTTAGGTGAAGAAGAAAAAAATTATTGGACCAATGAAGTAACACTCGATCTTTGTTCTCTATCAAACCTTGGGGTTGCAGCATTTTCATGACTCAAAAGTGCTACAAAATGTGTTCCCCTGACTGTAAATTCCGCACAAATCATCATAAAATGACGAAAATCGGGGGTAGCTCCTTTTCATTGGGACGCCTTATATAATGGGATCCAATTCACTATTTCCTTGAAGAGTCAACGTGGGATATCCTGCAGTCGATGACGCGAATAAATAAAATGTCTCCCCAATCCCAACTCAAGGAGTTCGCGTATGCTAAACCTCTAATATATACTTCGAAAGAAATTTGCATGCAAATCTGACACACGCTAAGCCGAAATCGGTATGGAAAAGTTCTATCTCTGATCGTCTGAATAATAATGTATTCAGAATGCAACCAGTCGTATGCCATCGAGCGAGGTTCGTTATGAGGAAAACCTTCCTTCGAATCGTGTTTACGTTCAATCACAAAATTGCTTTTTAATGCCGAGAAATATATTACTTTTCTAATATTCTTCGAGAGGAAGGTTTTCTATCCCTATCTTCAGTTCTTCGGTATCACTTTCTCGTCGGTTCGAGAAGGAACCACTTCTTTAACAGAGGCTGGATGGAACATAATGATCTCAACATAAAAGACTTCTTGTGTCACTAGATATCATCAATGGTTTTTTACAAAACTGCCTCAGAAAATGAAGTTGTACGAGGATATATTGATGTCTAGTTAGCCTAGACCAGTTTCATGCATAAACAAAATATTGCGATACCATATCAACGAACAATAACTTATTAGAAGTGTCAGTGTAAAGTTCAACGTCAAAAAAGTAAACCAGAGTTACGCAATAAATAAAAAAAAGGTGTCCACCGAAATTGTAAATACATATCGAAAAATTAGAGTATCGAGCCATCATCAAGTACCTGTATTTAAAAGGGTTAAGAGGTAAGAAGATTTACGAAGATATGCTTAATACCCTTGGTGATCAATGTCCTTCATATGCGACCGTGAAAAATTGGACTGCAAGCTTCAAAAGAGGTAAATTTTCCATTGAAGATGATGACCGATCGGGAAGGCCAGTTTCTGTGTCAGTCCCCAAAAATATCGATGCAGTTCATGACATGATTTTATCAGACCGTCGAATTGGGCTAAAACGGATATCTGAAGCACTGAAGATTTCATACGAAAGCGTTCATCATAGAGTTCACGTCAATTTGTACATGAGAAAAATTTCTGCAAAATGGATCCCCAAATGTTTGAATGTTGACCAAAAGCGTGCAAGGGTAGAAGCATCGCGTTCGATCTGTGCTCGATTTGAAAACGATGTGGACTTCTTAAACCGAATTGTTACTATGGATGAGACTAGGGTATATTTCTACGATCCAAAAACAAAGCAACAATCGATGAAATGGCGAAACTCTGGTTTTCCAAGACCTAAGAAAGTTCGTGTCAAAAAATCTGTTGGAAAAGTTCTTGCTTCAGTTTGTTGGGATTGCCATGGATTAATCATGATTGATTTTTCGGTTAAGGGTAGAACAATAACTGGAGATTACTATTCGACATTACTGACCACTCTACGGGAAAAAATTTAAGAGAAAAGACGCGGAAAGTTATCCAAAGGTGTTTTGTTTTTACCATACAACGCCCCAGCACACAAATCTCATGTTTCCATGCAAAAAATTCGTGATTTAGGGTTAGAATTACTAGAACACCCCCCTTATTCACCAGATTTGGCTCCGTCCGACTATCATCTCTTTCCTTAACTGAAAAAAAGTTTAAAAGGTCGTAAATCTTCTTCCAACGAGGAGGTAATGAAAGCTGTGGAGGACTGGTTAGCAGAGCAAAAGGAAAAATTTTTTTTGAAAGGTCTAGAGACGTTGCAGGTTCGCTGTAATAAATGTATTCAATTAAGAAAATAACATGTTGAGTAATAAAATATTTTGACATTGAAATTTTATTTTGTTCTATAGTAGGCTAAGAATTTTTCAATATATCCTCGTATGAATGAACACATATTTTTTTAAATGCTTGTATCTTTTTAAGGAAACGAGTCAAACTGTGTTCGAAAAAAACACCCTGTATGGGGATTGAGCTTTCGCATATGCAAACTTCACTCCTAAAATCGATGTTTTTCATTTACCACTTCACTACCAAAACGCAATTTCACCCTCCGTTCTCATACGACACGTACATCGTCTCCAGCTCGAAAAACTCACACCTCCATAACGACTCATCACTCTTCTACATAACTGGAACATAACTAATTTAACACAGGGCGCAGTGTAAGTAATTAAGTATCCGGCAAGTACCCAAAACAGCTGTGATAACACCATCGGAGTCTAAATTACAAATTGCAATATAATCAGATTTCGTGCATATCGATTATTAATTCCATTATTTAATTTCCAATGGAGTGGAAGATAGGAGACGTTGGAAGAGGTTCATCCGGATCCAATTCTGAATGGAACACATTAACAAATTGTTTTCTAATTGCATTGGGCAGCTTTCTGTCCTCCGAAGGCTTGGCTCGAGTCTATGCTGATATATCGCATTGTAATATACTGCTCCACAATAAAAATCAGTTCGAGACATTTCTTCAATCTGGTCGCCTTTTTTCTGAAGTTTGGTTCTTTGCATATGCTTCATGAATGTTCTTATTTTGAAATGAAGTCAGTTTATCAACGGCTTCGATTTGAAACGAGTTTTCTGAGAATGCCAAGACGTAAATTAACAAACGCTGAGGCTAATAGGGCTATCGGAATGCTACAGGGTGGACTAACACAGGTTGTTGTAGCGAAAAGGCTCCAAGTCTGCCAAAGTGTGATATCTCGACTTTGGAATAGGTTCAGGGAGACAGGTTCCGTGTTGGAAAGACCAAGGCTTGGTGGGCGACGAAAAACAACACCTGCTCAGGATCGTTTCATCACCGTTTCGGCGAGAAGAAACCCTACATCTACGTGTAGAATGCTACGGAATACTCTTCAAAATGCAGATGGGGTCCAAGTTTCCAGCGAAACCATCAGACGACGTTTGAGAGAGGTGAATCTAGGTTCTAGACGTCCATTAAGAGGAGTTCCATTAACACGTGACCATAAGCGTCAAAGACTGGAATGGGAAAGGCAACGTATCAATTGGAACGATCAATGGCGTAGTGTCCTTTTCACTGACGAATCCAGATATGGACGATTTTCAGATTCTCGAAGAATGAGGGTATGGGCAATCCTACGCATACCCCGTAATCGTCGCTATGTCCAAGAAGTCCATCCATTCCGAGGGGGTAGTGTTATGGTATGGGCCGATATATGTTTCAACGGGCGCACAGATCTACACATTTGTCCTGGGAATATGACCGCCCTACACTATAGTGTAGCTTCCTATAGGAAGCATGTCATTGACAAGGTTGTGCCAAATTTTCACGCTGCTATTGGTGAAACTTTTCCATTTCTAGACGATAACGCTAGACCGCACCGTGCAGCCATAGTTGAGAATGCGCGCGAGGAGCTTGGTATTCCACATTTACCAATACCTCCACACTCATCAGATTTGAATTGCATAAAACATGCATGGGATATGCTCCAAAGATTAGATAATCATCAACCTACCCCAGAATCCTTAAACGATCTGAGAGAGCTTCCGCCCCGTTTATGGAACCAAATTCCTCAAGAAATGTTTAACAACCTCGTGTGTAGTATGCAAAGAAGATGTCAAGCTGTTATTGATGCCCGTGGAGACCTTATATTGTATTGATAGTCTCGAAATGCTTGAATTCTCTGGGAATAAAATTTCGTTATTTTACTCGATTTTTCTTAACCACCATACGCTGCAGACCTACAGGCTAAAATTAATTGGCAACTTGAAATCATATTAATATGAATTTTCATCACAAAAATCTTATTTTAACTTTATTTTTTTGCAATTTAAGTCAATATCCCTAACTCATGTGGAGCAGTTTGTTTGAGGAAAATATGAATAACGAGTTAAAAATGAGTTTTAAAGTTCTGTGTTGTATCATTTGAAGGAAAAGGGGTTAAAGCATGACGTGAAGTCAGCAGCTTTTGAGCTCCAATCCAGTAGGTGACCTCGAGATTGCTTTGAGATCCCTACAAGAGATTTTCTAATTCAGGGATTGAAATTAATGATACTGATTAATCATATTCAATTTCACTCCAGTCAATTCTGTTGTGAACAATCCTGGGAACTACAATCCAGAAGTCATAAATAAAACCCTAATCCCGAATCGAGTAGGCCATCAGCCGAATAGTAGCATAAAACGTAGGGTTCCTATTCCTGTTCATACGATGCTGAGTTATTGCGAAACCATGACTCGACAAGTTCAGTAGTTTTTTACCAAGCAGAAACTACTGTAATTCGATCATATAATTATTCTATCTAAATGAAAAACTCTTCCGTGGTGCACAATGGAAAATGAGAGTCACGCTTTTAACTACAGTTACCCCAATTCAAAGCGATTTCGGGGAAGAATAAGACTGCATGGGGTGTCATTGTTGCTTGTATCATCATCCCTCTTGGGGAAATTTGAGTTGTGTGCGAAGCTGAGCCTATGTCAGACGTCAATATGATGTCGAATAATGACGTGATTTTATTTTGTAGGAACCGTTTTTATTTGTTCATCATATTGTTATCTATTTCGCCATGAAATTTCTTTCCGAGGCCACAGCAGCCATATAGGCATGAAAAAGGCTCTTTGGAAAGGCTTGGGGGCTAGTTATATATAATTATAGTGAAAAGGGATTACAGTTCACTGCGACCTTAAGGTCTATTGTGCCCCCTATCAGAGCTGTTATCATCGCGCCTCCTACAGCTCGCCCTCCAGTTCCAGAGATTTGATGAAATCCATTATCTGGGATGGCTTCAAGGAGGATAACTCCCCACTTCTACAAGTTTCTTGTCCAAAGCACTCTTTCATTTGGCTTGCAATGGCATAGTATTCCGTAACCAGGTGAATAGGAGTTTCTTCCTCCTCCCCACAGAATCTACACTCATCAGTGTCCGATAAACCCATTCTCAACAGATGCTTCTTTAGCTACAATGTCCTGTGAGAAAGCCAGTGAGTAAGGGAAGTTGGTTTTTACTGAGATCCACATATTTTTTTGGATCTAGCAGTTTCAAAGTTCCGGAGGAACTTTTTGGAGTGATCCATCCCTGGGAGATTCCGCCAGAGTTTTTCTCTTTCGGTTTTCTCCTTCAGCATAAACTCCTTCTTATAGGTGCATTTTCCTATACCACAGAAGGGTTCTGGGCCAGTGAGTGGCGTTTGTGCGCTCTTTCTGGCCAGTGTATTGGCCTCTTCGTTTCCTACGATTCCCGAATGACCGGGAACCCAGATTGAAAAGACCTTATTCTTCCTACCTCATTGAGTTTGTTTCGGCACTCCCAAATCAGCTTTGAGTCAATGACGTAGGAGCTCAGTGCTTTAATAGCAGCTTGACTATCTGCATGAATAGCTATATCGCACTTCTGATAGTTTCTTTCTAGATTTATATCTAGACATCTTCCGATTGCGTTTGAAGGACGCTTGTACAGGAGCCTAACGATAGTGCACACTTGGTACTTGACCCGTTAATCCCATCGCCAGCTCCTGTAACGGTTTTGGAACCATCTGTATACCATTTCATTGTATTTTCTTTGAGATTATAGTTGGTGTATTCCCTTTCCCAATCCTCTCTTTTGCTTAGCAATGTACTGAAGTTTTTCTCAGTGCTTACTTTCTTGATCATTACATCACTAGGAAGGTTTGCCGATGAGGTGTAGTCATTTAGAGAGGACCAAGTTCTCTGAAACCTGACTCTCTCATTGCCTGCTCCTTCTCTAGATACTCTGAGGATGGCCTCATGGGCTACCCTATCAATCACTAGATGTAGAGGTGTGAGGTCTGTGATGATCTAGGCTTGGGGGCTAAAACTATACATGATACTCTAGCCCTACAGGGCTATAGTAGGCCCCATTGACACCTATGCGTCTTTCACTGCACCTAGCAATGCCGCAATACCTTAACCAACTGGTCACAGGCAGACAGACTCTTATGGTTGCAGCATTATGGGCACAGTGGCATTGAAGGTAATGAGAAGGCTGACGAGGATGGTAGATTCAGTAGGGCATAAGAACAAGTTCTGAAAGGTTCTCAGGCAATCGACCCCATCATATAATAATAATGTAGATGGTTGATCAAGGGAAAGACGAGTGAGTTCCACATTCCTGGCAGTAGCCAGCATGAGTTCCCCAGGCTGACGAGAACTCCAGCCATGTGAAGCCTCTTCCAATCACCCAGCAAAATCATGTCGAATTAGTTGACAAAATCTGCTGAACTTTCAGCCATTGGATGGACTCCAAAGGTGCCATGCTACAACCAACAGGTATTGTGGAAAGAGATGCCTCAGGAGAATATCCACCAAGACCTAAGGAATATGTCCTTTGAGGAGTCGTACGCGTTATGGATTTTCCAAGCTGTAGCTACTCGATTCCGGCGGAACGTATGGAACTGGCGCATAGAGGAAATTCTCCATCGATAATGACCAGAGAAACAATTAACCCTGACGTGTTTTCACCATGTAAAACGCGAATTCATACCGGGGCCTTATGGAAATTTATTTCAAAAGGAAATTGAAATTCCCCACTGTTTGATGGCGATTTCATCGCCGCCTTTCCCGTGTAACCCGTTTGATTGAAGTCCTCCAGGATCTTGTGACGAGGGGGACACGAACGTGCGACAATATCCACATTGTCAGCTCGTTGCGGTGACTTGGCGTTTCGTGAACGGGCAGCCGCCAGGGGCCGTAATAGATGGAGCCACTGCCTCGTATCAACCGTATTAAATCCCGGGTGCGGAATGCCAATGCTGGGCCATGACAAGCATTTCAATTGTTGTCGAATGCGACGTTCGGTGTACATAATATTGCGTGGTGGAAAATGGAATCGCAAAATCGGACACTCTGCAAATGGTTTTGGCTGAAAACCCCAGTTGCTAGTCATGCTGGCTTCTTGCTTCAAATTCATTGGATTTTTCTGGAATCTTTACGGTTTTACGCTCGAGTTGAAGAGCTTTTCGTACCAAGCCACGATACTTCTGTTTCTGTTGCTGTTGTGGTTCCCGAACCATGTAGCACCATTTAATGGTATTTCTTTGGAAAATCAGGGTGTTAGATTCCATTTCACAGTCTTCCCTCCTACATAGCATCCTGGTGAAACCTTTCTGTTGTCGCTTGAAAATGAACTTGGTCAGAGAGGACCAGACTCTGGCATCCGATCCTCTCATTACCTACACCTCCCTTAAATATTCTGGGAATCAGCCCAAGGATTAAAATATGTCTGTCACAAGATAGAGAGGTCTTCTGAATGGTGATGTCGACTTAGAAAACGGTAAAAAAGTACTGACTTCCGAAAGAACATCACAGTATCTACAAAAGTTTGTTACACTGTTATTCCAGACATAACTGCATCAATCAATATCCATTAATTCTGAAAGAACAGCATAGACAGTCAGAAAACACAAAGAGATTCCAGATTTAGCTCTCAGACTTCTTTTTAGGAAATTGTGACGCTTTTTGTTATTCTTCGAGAGGTTTTTGAGAGCTCTATATTTCTAGTAATTACATAAGATGAAATTGAACGAAAATGATTTCATTTTTTAAGTCCTCGTAAAAACATATCAATATCACACAAATATTTGATTGAATTAAAAATTCGAATGCTTAACTTTTCGCTAGGGTATTTAATAATTCAACAAATCAATACTGAAACGGATGTAACACAAGAAGAATGGCATGAATTCACCTTAGAATGAAAACCAGTATACAATATAACTTACTAATGCAGGTTCAAGTATAGTCGTTAACTGACATCACTTCCAACATAGCATATACAGAGTGTAACAGCCAAATGGAATAAATTCGATAACGAATAAATGATGGGGTGTTAGGAAAAACGCTCGGACACGTCGATTTGTAATTTTAAATGCGCATATTTTTCAAGACAATAAAATTATATAGGGTGTTCCATGCGACCGTGGCAAATACCAACTTTATTATTTCAAATGCAACCCCCTGTATATTATTTATTTTTTGGATTCTTCAGAAAATTGTAGACATAATTCATGTACAATGTCCTATACCTATCTTCAACTTTTTCGGAAATATCAAGTGTTTTCAGATTTTTTACAAAAATCAACATTTTAAATGAAAATTATTTTTTCTATCACAAATTCGATACATTACACACAATACTCATTTCTCATTTACCTCTTGTTATGAAGAAAGTAAGCAAAAACCATTACTGAGAAGAAATGTTGAGTAACGTTAGAAGACAATTCTACACCAGATTAGCATGTTGCCAAGACGTTCGCGGCGAGCATTTTGAACATTTCCTATATTGACATTAATGTTTTTTTTTGTTTTTTTTTAATAATTAAGAAATAATCAGTATTACTTATAAGGTTTAGAGTGTAATGTACCGAATTTGTGAAATAAAATAATTTTTATTTAAAACGTTGATTTTTGCAATAAATCTGAATACTTCCGAAATAGTTAAAGATAGGTATAAGACATTGTGCATGAATTGTGTCTAGAATCCTCTGAAGAATCCAAAAAATAAATAATATACAGGTGGTTGCATTCCAAATAGGAAAGTTGGTATTGGCCACGGTCACCTGGAACACCCTATATAATATTATTTTCTTGAAAAATATGCGCATTTAAAATTACAAATCGACGTGTCCGAGCGTTTTTCCCAACACGCCCTCATTTATTCGTTATCGAATTTATTCCATTTGGCTGTTACACTCTGTATGTATAGAGGGACTGTGCTTCAAATTATCTTATCACAGGATTTTCTTTGATATTACGATGAATCTATACAAAATCGATCTTCACTACGCACCTCTACTCAACTTACACTACAGTTAAGATTGAAACAATACTTTCCCCCGATCCAAATTAAAAGAACCGAAAGATATCTTTGGGAACTCGCAATGTGAATTTTTTATTCTGGTTATCTCTGGAAGCTCTCAATGGGGATTTCATATCCTGGTTGCATTCGAGATATCTTTGGCAGCTCCTAATAAGAATTTCTTGTTTTGATGACATTCGTGATATCTTCGAGAGCTCGCAAAAATAATTTCTTATTTCAAATCCTGTTAAAATCGAAGAGAACTTTGGGCACTCGCAAAAAGAATATTGAGAATTTCGGGGAGGGTTGATGCTGTATCATCTCAAAAAATTGGTGTTAACTTTCTTGCTGAATTTGTCTTTTGAGATATACAAATGCAAGGACCTCCTGGAATCACCCTACTACATTTGTACTTGAATAGTAAGTTGTTTCATTCAAAAAATTGGAAATGAACCCTATCACTCGATCTAAAAAATTTCAATACAACCCTGGCTTCGGCCAACCGTCAGCAAGCAGTATTCTCCTTTTTAACATGAAGAACGAAACATGGGTGGGTGTAAAACAATATTACGGATTTCAAAACAAAGCACTCAGACCTCGAAGTACACAATTGAAGATTAATAAAATATAAGGACGATATGAAATTGCAATGAAGCGGTGTATAATTTTACGAGGGATACTTGAAGAGATAGTGAGGGCAATAAAAATATTTTAAAATGCATGAAAATAAGAATATTTTATATTCTGGTCCAAGATGCCATCAGTGGATGCAGCATTAATGATAGGTTAGGAGTAATCATAATGGGTTACCTTAAATAACTGGGCCCATTTTATGGAATTTAATTTGTTTTTATAGCTTTGATTACCGCTCGCTATAATTTGAAAACGTTTTAATAAAATAAGACTGTTTCATTGTGTTTTTTTCGCCAGGATGTACCGGCAATCAGAGCGGATCGAGGATGATTGATGACCTATCTAACAGCCGACGAAGGGGTATCTTCTTTCTATCTGATAGTCGGAGTTACACCTATAATTTCACGTTTCATACAAATACTTTTTATCGATTTTTTTCACACGAATCATGCTGCAATTTCCTTATCTCTTTTCTCTGGAGAATTGAGTGATGTGTTCTTTACACGAAGGTATTATTGGATGGACCCATATCGACAAGCAATTTGTTCTATTTAGGATTGTTCTTTCGTGAGGGGGTCTATTTCAATCATTTTTTTCGCTGCGATGTCTCAATTTAATAAGGAGGAATGATTGCTCGAGAAATTTATGACAAGCCCCGCGTATAGGTGTGTGCAAAAGGAAATTATTTTTTGGGGGAGATATTGAGTAATAGTTGCTTCAGTATTTTTATGCGTTCGACGAAATTCTTTCTTTGGTTTGTGGATTCTCTCAATCATTGTGTTAGATATTTTATATTTCTTCCTCATAATTTTTTGAAATCGTTCTCGATTTGTTTTTATGTGAAAAGTATTTGGCATCGGAGTTCAAGCAAACCATTTGTTTATATTTTTTTTATAGTATATATATACTTATTATGCCATCTATTTGTGTGTGATATTTGAGCCTGTCCTCCTGGGACACCCTGTATGAATTGCAGTAGAATAGTGGTGAGAAATTGCATTCGTCACCTGGTGGTCGACTTCAGCGTGAAAAAAGGATGTCTAATGACTTTGAAATTGTTGATTTTATGGATTCAAATCATGAATTACGATAATTATTGAAGGCTGCTCTGAACCATAAAGCAAATATCCGTTCTTTTATTCTTTCATCGAGGAGGTCTTTTTTCTTCAATTATCTACATTACGGAGCACCATTGGTGTTCAACGAAGTGTACTATTCGGATTTTTCTGATTGGTTGATTCAATAAACACCTTATCGGCGTGCTTCATGGCTATACGAAGAATTCTTCCCATACAAAACAGTGTCTATAATAATGATGAAATAATGCAAATGAATAGAAAATATAGAAGAGTTTCCACTATCGAACAGAAAAAAATTTAGGGGGCGATTCATTGTCAGAACATAGAGTGGTTCTTGCATATAAACTTTTTTTCTTGGGCTCTACGACTCAGGCATATTATCTGTTGATAAATTATTATTTTTCTCAAAAACCGTGAGCATAAGCCAGAAATTACAGAAGACCTTATTTGTTAAGAATATATCAATCTATCCAAAATCAATTTCTTTATTGTAAAATATTAATATAGAAAAAGTTTCTTGCGATACAAGGTTTAGGGGTGATTTTTTGTACCCCTTACAATCATAGAGGAACACAGCCAAATGAACTTTCGGAGTGCCTTCTCGTTCCCATAAAATGTCTGCTCAATTCTATTCTTGTCAGTGTTAAAAACTATTTTCGGGTGCCATCTTTATGAGGCTGTAACTAATAAGCAGAAGGAGCTCAAAAAAGAAAAGTTTGTATGAAAGATTCACTCTTTTTTTTATGAGGAATCACCCCCTAAATTTTCTCGCAACTATTCATATATGTACACCCTGTAAGTTCGGAATATTTAGTAAGATGTCATCATTTTCAAATTACTTCTTCAATTCGAGAATTAATTTGAGCAGGGTATATTGTTCCTTGTTTCGAATTTCTTCATCATTATTCTTGTATAAACCAGGTTTTTTTGAACGTCTATTCAGATGACGGGGCCCATAAGAATTCTGTCAATAAATCAAACTTAGCAAATCATTCCCAGGCCGACAGGAGGTTTTCGTTTTGCCGAAAATTTTCACGAAATCGTTTTTTAAAATTGCATTCCTCAAGTGCGATTCGAATAACAATATAAAAAGGATCGATTATGGTTGTGCTCCAACTGCCGCTGTGGCCAATTTTGGAATGATTTAACCATAATAACAGGTTTGGGCTTAGTTTTCAGCCCGCAATGATTAACACAATTCAGAAATAATATTCCACAAATTGCTCTTGAGGTCCTAAAGGTACCGTCTGGTTTGTGTCTGGTATAAGCGATGTTTTTGTATTATTTGTCGAAATCCGGATTGTTCGAAGCCTTTTATAGGAACAAAGCTATAAATATTCGATATTGGATATTTTTCATTCGGATGGATGTATAATTTTCGATTTTTGGGATAAATTGAGATCGATTTCAATACAATTTTCGAGAGCTGATCTGAAAAAATTGAATTCTTCTAGCAGCATTTTTACTATCAATTGGAAACTTTTTTCATAAAAAAAAATAATTTGAGCCCGATTCTTATACCAAAAACGTTGGTTTACATATGAATTGTGTCCAATGACTATCACCGTCCCTAAATAAAGAAGAATTAAATAGCTCTGTGATTACGGATTTCTTCGATGGTTCTCTCTATTTTAAGGGACCCTGTAAACGTCGAGAAAGTATTGCAAATTCTGGGAATGATATAGGAAAGCCTCCTTATTCGTGGGAACAAATTTCGTATCCCCGGTGATTCATTCGCATAGTTGAGACGGAATTAAATTTCTTTGAGTATTCTAAATCATTTCTCTTAAAGAGAAGCCCTTCTTCCTTGAGAAGTACGATAAAATAACGGTCTCTGCCCATTCATAACGCATAATTAATTAAAATCTAATTGCACTTTCAGCGCGTCCTCTCTGTTTTGTAAAGGAAAACGTTGATATTGGGGATATTCATCATTACTTTGACAAAGAAAGACGGTAATGGTGGCTGTTCTTCGTTCGTCGGACCACTCCTCTCACTTTTACAACCCCAAGAGCACCCTCAAGAACAAACAGTTTAAAGTCTTAATTTCTGCAAGAGAAATTATTTCCATTGTCTCGAAGGATTTTATTGTAACAGTGTTCTGTGAAGTGGGAATTAATTTGAATTATTGGGTACGAGGTTCTGAGGGTCAGTTCTACTGGAATTCGAAGCAGAATTCAACTCACATTTAAATTAACAGGTTGAACAAATCGGAAAAAAGTTAGATAAAACGTAACCGAATTTTAGATCATTGGAAAATCATTTTTCAACCAATAGCTTTCCCCTGGAAGGGTTCACTCAATATCCATCAGGCCATTCGACGAATCGATTAAAAAAAGACGAAATGTCTACGTCCACCGATCACCAGAGGACCCATTCGAAATTGGAATTTCTTCAACCCATCAATACCCATTATTACGAAAAAATGAGGGACTGGTTACGTATCATTAATTTAATGAAATTTTGTTACTCCACAATCAGGTCCCAGTTTATATATTCGTCTTCAGATGGGTTAGGAAAAAGATGAAATAGCGTTTATTTTCAACAGCTCTCTATTGCCAGGGGCGTAGTTGTGGGATCGAATCAAATCGCGTATCGATTATTGGGGATGGAGTAAATTATTGTGGTTAAGAAGCTAGGATATATTTTGCATTAAATTAGGTGATTTAGGTAATCGGAACCGGAGCGAGATGGATTCCCCGGCCAGATAAGGAACCAGTATGTGAATTTGTTTTCGGATTGTTGAACTCAAAGACAGAGGACTATTCGATGGGAAAGGGTATTAAGTGACCACAAACAGTTTGGAGTATTTATCTAATCTGATCTCCTCATTGGCTTCAAAGCTTTCATCGATAATAATAATAATTCCCATTCTCCCTTTCATTGATGTGATATATTGATTAATAAAAATGATCTCTATTCAATTCACAACATCATTACAACTATAAAATATCAGACTTTTTCGAATATAGAGTATAATTCGAAATAAAGTCAACAAATTAAAGATCTCAGCACACACGAAGATGTTACAACATTTTCTTTTGTAATTCAGAAATGGTCAAGAAAAATTCAGAAAACATCACTTGTATGCCAGATTATTCAAGTCAATTTCAGAAATGGTCATTTGAAATTCAGTCTTGTCACATTCTGTTCAGAAAACGTCATTTATAATTCAGAAATATCCATTCTTATTCATTACATGAAATAAATTGGAATACATAAACCTTATTCATTAGTAAAACATTTGACTCTTCAAGAAAAATGAAAAACTATTCGTTCTGAATCTCTCTTTCTGAATTACAAATAACGGTTTCTGAAATATATATGATTTAATCTGAGTTTCAATTGATGATTACTGAAATAAAGGTAACAAATCTTAATTTGAATTGACAGTTTCTGAATTGCAAATGTCGCTTTCTGAAATAAATATGATTCCATCTGAATAACAATTGATGCTTTCTGAAATACATGTGACAAATCTGAATCACAATTGACGGTTTCTGAATTACAAATGACGGTACCTGAATTGCAAATAACGGTTTCTGAAATATATATGATTTAATCTGAGTTTCAATTAATGATTACTGAGATAAAGGTAAAATATCTTAATTTGAATTGACAGCTTCTGAATTGCAAATGTCGCTTTCTGAAATAAATATTATCCCATCTGAATCGCAATTGATGCTTTCTGAAATACATGTGACAAATTTGATTCACAATTGACGGTTTCTGAATTCTTCTTTCTGAATTACAAATGACGGTTTCTGAATCTCTCTTTCTGAATTGCAAAGAACGGTTTCTGAAATATATATGATTTAATCTGAGTTTCCATTGATGATTACTGAAATAAGAGTAAAAAATCTTAATTTGAATTGACAGCTTCTGAATTGCAAATGTCGCTTTCTGAAATAAATATGATTTCATCTGAATCCCAATTGATGCTTTCTGAAATACATGTGACAAATCTGAATCACAATTGACGGTTTCTGAATCCTTTCTGAATTACAAATGACGGTTTCTGAAATACATAAGACTAAACTGAATTGCAAATGACCATTTCTACTGAACTGAACTACAGTTGACAGTTGCTGAACCTGCAATAAATGTGACGAATCTGAATTTCAATTGACGGTTTGATATCCTTCATTCTGAATCACAAATGACGGTTTCTGAAATACATATGATTCAATGAATTGCAATTGATCATTTCTGAAATAAATGTGACTGAACTGAATTTTAAATTATCATTTCTGAAATTGAATTGACTATTGACGGTTTCTGAAATTAGATTGACTAATATAGAATACAATTGACGGTTTCTGAGTTTAGTTTTGTTTCTCTTCACCAAATTATCACGACAAGAATATCACGTCGTAAACTTCAACTTCCATATCAACATTATTTCAAAAACAAAATGTACAAAATGATCTTGAACGCCACTGGCCCACGATCGATCTCTTATCTGTTTCCATTCCATCACAGATGTTGAATACTAATTCCAATAAAAGTAGGTGAATGGTCCTTAACTTTAAAAGCTTAATTATATATTATTGGACATATAACCACTATTATCGATAGAATCGATCTCAGAAAAAACAAAGACGGATCGACGAGTTAGATGTCCATAGGTATGTGTGACTTCCACGTCAAAAGCTGAAGAATTGTCTGCCCGGAATAGAATGACCATAAATTACTTCTTGATCCTATAGAAGATTGGTCGACATTTCGATTTCATTATTTATAAAAGTAGAGGAATATGATTAAGGTTGAAAAAAGGGATAAGACATCTTTTTAGAACTGACAAATATGGTAAAACGGTTTTATTGAAGTCTCAAAGTGGACTTGGCACCATAGTTCAACCTTAAAATATTATCATTATTGTAAGCGATCGGATTCTCATCTTTAAAATTTTTCTGGTAAACCCTCGTCGTGAGCTGAAGATATACCCGACATCTTCAGTTCTTGCTGTTTTCTTTATCCATCGTCCACCGCATGCAACAAAACATTTCGAATTATTATAATCATATTAACCGTTTTGGAATTACTTAATTCGAAATAGATTACACCAACTCCTAATGGTCTAGTTATGTTTAATTTCTGCGGGGCTTAACGATATTTTAAACTTCAAACTACCCGTATTTCTTGCATTTATGGAACCATCGACATCCACGAGCTTCCAGACATCGAACAAGGTAGGGTCGTTCACACTGGTAAGTCAACATTAATGTTTCAATTGTGTGATTACTGATTATGATTCGAAGGATAATGTTGGTGCATGTGCTTTTTATTTGACTCAACACAGTTAATTTTTTGTGCATGGTTTTGGATTTAGACTGGCCTACTGATCTGATCATGGGTTCGAGGAAACATTTAGAATGATATTTTAATGGAAAAAAACATTTTAAAATCCTTAGCAACCATTAAATAAATACACCAAATCAATATAATATTGCCAAGATGTGTACTTATAGCACAACTTGATCCTAATGATGTCTGTTATGAAAAAGAAAATTTATGAATGACAAGTATACAGTAAAATACCCATAACCATCATCAGGTAGGTACCTAAAGAATATTGGCTCTGATTCCCACTCGAGGACTCTTCATATTTTGCTTCATCATTGTTAGTATTTCTTCTACAAGAACTGCAAGGATGTTTCTTTATATCATTTCCAGGTCAGAATTATCTTCTGGTTTTAGTATCACCTCAAATATACACTGCGCAAAAAAATTTACGCACATTCTGAAAATCTCAATTTTAATGAAAGTTTAATGAAACTCTACATTGACTTTATAACTTATTTTTTATGTTCTCTCAGGAAGGTTTTGAACGAAACAAGACACATTCAATGGAAGAAAGATTCAGGATTTCACCGAATCTTGAAAGAAGAGAAATGAACAATTTTCAAAATACTGAAATGCTGATAAGTGATTTAATACTTGGTATTTCCACCCCTTGCGTTAATTACAGCTCGGCAACGACGGTTCATACTCAAAATGAGTGATCTTAAAATGTTCTGATCTAATCCTTCCCAGATTTCTCCGAGTTGGATTCCTAAGTCATTAAGAGTAGCTGGATGATTTTCTGAACTTCTCAGCCTTCTATTGAAGTTGTCCCAAACCTGCCCAATCGAATTGAGATCTGGACTTCTTGCTGGCCATTCCATTCGAGAGACTTCAACCTCTTCAAGGTACTCCTGAACGATACGCGCACGATGGGGTCTGGCATTATTGTCCATAAAAATGAAATTTTCACCAATGTATGGGGCAAATGGCACTACATGCTCTTCAAGAATGTTCCTTATATACTTATCAGCATTCATAGCTCCATTATCAACGACCACTAGGTCTGTGCGAGCAGTCAAAGATATTCCACCCCATACCATAATCGATCCTCCCCCGAAACCAGTAGTATTCAGGAAATTGCACAGAGCAAATCTTTCATGTGGACGTCTGTATACAAGGGAACGTCGATCACAATGGTAGAGGCAGAATCTAGACTCATCTGTGAAGAGATGAATCGGCCTCTTCCCAATGGATATGCTCTCTCGCAAAATCCAAACGCGCCCTTCGATGGGCTGGGATAAGAGCTGGGCCTCTTGCCGCGACACGAGGCCTTAAATCATATTCTCTGAGGCGATTTCTTATTGTCTGAGTGCTAATTTGCACCTCATGAGTTTGCTCAAGCTGATTTTGAAGGAGGCGAGCAGTTGCAAACCGTTGTCTCAACGAAGAAACTCTCAAGTAACGTTCTTGAATGGCAGTTGTTACCCGTGGTCTACCCTGTCCTGTTCTTCGGACATTCATACCGGTCTCCCTGAATCGCTGCAACATTCTGGACACACTTGTATGGGAAACTCCAAACCTTTCTGCAATTCTTTTGTATGTCCACCCTTCTTCTCGCAAAACTACCGTTTGGGCACATTCCTCTTGGGTCAAATTGAGTGTTTCGCGTTGCATAGCGATCGAGTGTAGAAAATCAAATGAAAGAAAAACTATTGATCACTATAATTAATCGAGAACAACTGATTTTAGAATGGAACCAATACATTCAAAATCTGATAATATCATCTTTTTTTATTCCTGCTGGGAGAAAACTGTATTGAAGAAAAACGTTGAAAGTGGATAACATATGTATGCATAATTCTGATAAAAATAATTATCATTGAGAACACCTTCAGTTGTAGAATAAATTTGAGATTTCCATAATGTGCGTTAATTTTTTTGCACAGTGTAGATAGACTTAGCGACATTCAAGAGCATGTTGAATCTAATTGAAGCTTTCATTCAAATGCACTTATAAGAAAAAACATTTCGATTTGGTTGGTTTTTTTTGAGCATACTACAATATTTAGTTGAAAATTGAGCTTCCAAATTTTGAGCATTTTATAGGAATTGGTACCGTAGTTTGTTCGTGAAGTAAATCGGACTTTTCCACAAATGAATGTATGATAAATGAATGAGAAATTCGTTGCTTATGAGTGAAGTGAAGATTTATATGGCCCATGGGGATCTGAGTGCGACCCTGTCAGTTCTGCAGATGGAAATGGAAAGATTATAACAGACAGTCACTCATTCCCAAGTGATGGTTTCTTTTTGTCGAATTCATCGATCGATAATTTGATAATTCGTCAGGGTGCTACCGATGGCGCCGAATGCAATTAAAAACGTTGATTAGTTACAGAAATCAAGAAAATTCATCCAACTGCCCAAACGAATCGGCGATATGTATCTTTGGTATGTGTTAATTATCCATTTGTCACGCCACAAATCGAAGGATGTGACTCGAATCCACGTTATCTGTGTTCAGGAATTCATCCTTTTGTGAATGAATCGGATTCGAATCATCCATAATAACCAATAATTTGTCTCGATCTTGTCAAAATAGACAAAGAGATTTCCGAAGAATTAGGAATAGTTTCGAAAATCAGTGTGAATCGTTAACAGCAATCAGAGTGTCAAAAACGATACTTTCGCACCGTCAGAGATTGAAAATAAAATGCTGCAGATAGATTGAACAAAATTTATTGAAATTTCATTTCACAAACACAAAGAAATATTTTAACTTAGGCGCTCGAACTCTCAAAATTAGTTCTCATGTTACACGAAGCTTCTATTTTATTTAGATTTCTAGCAGCAAGTGCACAAAATTCAATTTCACATTAATCACACCACACTGGAAAAGGCAACAGCAGTCTGAGTGCCTTAGCTTTTATATATACGAGGATGTATTGATATCTAATTAGCCTAGACCAGTTCCATGCATAAACAAAATATTGCGATACCATATCAACGAACAATAACTTATTTGAAGTGTCAATGTAGAGTTCGACGTCAGGAAAGTAAACCAGAGTTACGCAATAAATTAAAAAGAAAAAGATGTCCACCGAAATTGTGAAAATCAAAAAATTGGAGTATCGAGCCATCATCAAGTACCTGCATTTAAAAGGGTTAAGAGGTAAGCAGATTTACGAAGATATGCTTCGTATGCGACCGTGAAAAATTGGACTGCAAGCTTCAAAAGAGGTAAATTTTTCATTGAAGATGATGACCTATCGGAAAGGCCAGTTTCTGTGTCAGTCCCCGAAACTATCGATGCAGTTCATGACATGATTTTATCAGACCGTCGAATTGGGCTAAAACGGATATCTGAAGCACTAAAGATTTCATACGAACGCGTTCATCATATAATTCATGACATGAGAAAAATTCCTGCAAAATGGATCCCCAAATGTTTGAATGTTGACCAAGAGCGTGCAAGGGTAGAAGCATCGCGTTCGATCTGTGCTCGATGTGAAAACGATGTAGACTTCTTAAACCGAATTGTTACTATCGATAAGACTGGGCACATTTCTACGATCCAGAAACAAAGCAACAATCGATGGAATGACGACACTCTGGTTCTCCAAGACCTAAAGGAGTTTCGTTGTCCAAAAATCTGCTGGAAAAGTTCTGGCTTAAGTTTTTTTGGGATTGCCATGGAGTAATCATGACTGATTTTTTGGATAAGAGTAGAACAATAACTGGAGATTACTATTCGACATTACTGACCACTCTACGGGAAAAAATTAAAGAGAAAAGACGCGGAAAGCTATCCAAAGGTGTTTTGTTTTTACAGGACAACGCCCTAGTACACAAATCTCATGTTGCCATGCAAAAAATTCGTGATTTAGGGTTAGAATTACTAGAACAGCCCCCTTATTCACCAGATTTGGCTCCGTCCGACTATCATCCCTTTCCTCAACTGAAAAAAATTTCAAAAGGTCGTAAAGTTTCTTCCAACGAGGAGGTAATAAAAGCTGTGGAGAGGACTGGTTTGCAGAGCAAGAAGAAACATGGTTTCAAAGGTCTAGAGACGTTGCAGGTTCGCTGTAATAAATGTATTCAATTAAGAGGAGAATATGTTGAGTAAAAAATATTTCGACATTGAAATTTTGTTAGGTTCTTTAGTAGGCTAAGAATTTTAAAATATGTTTTCGTATACAAGTTGTTGATAGTCTAAGAAAGACTGGTGTGGATTGTCGTCAACTGTATTTCGTACGACCAAGAGATAATTTTTCTATCCCAGTCGAAGAATTGAATCAACAAAAGAAGATCAAGGCCCGTGTCATCATAATTAAAATCGAACTGATGATGTCGGCATCCAGAAAGGACGAATCAAAATGGAAAATATCGACGTGAGAGCGTGTAGACGTGGAATGACGGCTTTGAAATTAATATTTTTAATAATCGATTCGGGTTCAATCGTCCAGAGACGTGTACCCATTGTTGGAGGAATTAATAATTGGTTTGGTTCACAATGCTCTCAGTGATGGCTCCGATGAGACTTGTTTAATGCATTTTAATTACCGATAACCTTTTTTCACAACTTTGTATTCGACACGCCATGCCGAAAATCGGTGCAATTTTCTATTATTTCGGTAGCAGAGTTGGGACCCAAAATGCAATAAATTGTGGAAGCTTTCCTAGATCAAATTTCGATGTTCATTTCGACTTTCCTTCATCAGTGCGGAGTTCATCAGTAATACATGGTTCACATTGGTTAGGCTTTCATCGGATCAAATCCGAGCAGGTCTGTCCAAACATAACGACAGAAGATTCATAATGACAAACTTCAAAAATGAGGCTAGTTTTTATTGAAATTCAAACGTTCAATTCATCTAAAATTCGAGAAAGAATGATGGCTCAAAATGTCAAAGCATATTGAACATTTTTCATAAGACAATCTTCGATGGTGTCCATCAGGGTTATAAATTCTGTGGACGCCTATGCCCAGAAATATCAAACCTTCCTATCCATACTTACAGTTTCCCATAAGTGAACAAATTCGTGTCTAAAATACCCCTTATTCCATCTAATCTTGCTCTATAACGAAACTGGAGCAGAACCCGCTCAAGCCATCGAACGACTATCTGGATCCGATCTATGATTTGTTGTTCATCAATTCCCGACACTCAATGTTGTATTCGTCCAATGTTCTCATTAATTTATGTGGCATCACGATTAGGAACGATCAATACTAATTACTGGTTGTTTTGATGGATAGCGAGGTATTTAAACGCCGCCATTTGAGCACACTGGTTCACCATAATAGGGAAATGTAAGAGGAAGATGCTCATCAGAAATAAGCTCGGGGAATTAAGATACTGGTGTTTACGTTACACGAACTAGAAAAAGAATGAAGTACAAATTCAGAGATGAAATGCAATGAAATATGAAGTCAAAATTTTGTTAATACATACCTGGATACTCTCATTCTCATTTATTCACATGAAGTTCCAATTAGACATTTTGCGTAGGAATAAAATTTTTATTCAATTCTTCTACTTTGAAAATTCATTACTGTATCTGTGGGCATGCTACATTATTGAAATTCTGGTACAATATTGAGCATTCCTTCCTCCTCACAGAAAAATTTACTAGAGGGTTCTGCGAAGGTGAGATCAGGGGAGAAAGAAAAAAATCTAAAAAAATGTTTTTTATCAATTCTTCAACTTTGAAAATTCGAACCGTGTCTATGGGCAAACTTAAGAGATGAAATTTTTATGCGATTTAGAGCATTCATTCGTCTTCAGAAAGAACATTAGTAGAGGAGTCTGCGGTGGTGAGATTGGGAGAAAAAATAATTAAAAAAAAATATATTTTTTTTGTTCAATTCACAAACTTTGAAAATTCGTAATGAATTCTGTGAGCAAGCGACAGGTATGAAATTTTTATGCGGTTTAGAGCATTCATTTCTCTTCAGAATAATCATAATTAGAGGTGTCTGCGGTGGTGGGGTTAGGAGAAAAAAAATTAAATGCAGAAAAAAAATATTTTGCATGCAATTCACAATTTTTGAAAATTCGTAATGAATTATGTGAGCAAGCGACATATATGAAATTTGATTGCGATTCAGAGCATTTATTCCTCTTCAGATAAAAACAATACTAGAGGGGTCTGCGTTGGTGTGATCAAGAGAAAAAAACCAAATGTAGAAAAAAAAATAATTTTCTATTCAATTCACAAACTTTGAAAATTTGTAATTAATTCTGTGAGCAAGCTTAGGGACGCTTTCGTTTCGGAGATGAATTTTTGATCAAAAATGAAAACAATATAATAACCAAAATTATTTTTTTTGTCAGTTCCAGACGACTTTCTGAAATCATTTTCATGTTGGAATTCGTGATGCATTTAGAGGCACGTAAAACGGTGAAAAAACCATCGCGAAACAGGCATTCTTCGCCGAAATATGATCTCTATAGAGAAATGAAAATAATAAAAAACCAACACAATTGTTTTTGTAAATTTCAGGCGGCTTCCTTGAGTCATTTTTCGGTTAGTATTCGTGCAGCATTAAAAGGCAAGTATCTCGGTAAGAAAAAAATCGAGAAAAAGGTATTCATTTTCGAGATATGAATTTAAAAAAATAAAACAATAAAAAAAACAAAAATATTTTTTTTGTGAATTCCAGAGGACTTACTGAGTCATTTTCAGGTTGGTAATCGAGAAGGATTCAAATGCACGTATTTTGATGAGAAAACTATCGAGAAAAATGCATTAAACAACAAAAAATATTTTTCTTGTTAATTCTAGACGGCTTCCTTATATCGTTTTTTGATTTGTATTCGTGAAGCAATCAATTGCACGTATTCCGGTGAAAAAAACTATCATGAAAGAAGGATTCGTTTCGGAGATATGGATTTTTAAAGAAAAATGAAAACAATAAAAAATGCAGAAAATAATTCTTTTGTAAGTAAATTCCAGACAGCTAAGACAGCTTCCTCGAGACATTTTCACGTTGGTACACGTGAAGCATTTAAACGAACGTATTTCTGTGAAAAAACTATCGGGAAAAAGGGATTCGTTTCGGAGATATGAATTTTTAAAGAAAAATGAAAACAATAGAAAAACCAAAAAAGATTTTTTTGTAAATTCCATGCGACATCCTTGAATCATTTCTCGATTTGTTTTCGTGAAGCACTCAAATACACGTATTTTGGTGAAAAAAACTATGGATATCACATTTTAGTGCGAGCATTTCATCAACAAAAGCAATTGAATTTTACGTTTTCAACCCCCGAAATGAATCAATTGTAGCATGATAAGTGAGATAGACCATGCACTAATTGTGGCTATAGTTGAAAAAGGCTCCTGACTAATGGAATAGGAATGGCTTAGATAATATCCCTCAGCAATCTAGTGACCAGTACGAGTACCTATGGGTAGGAGTATCCGAGCCAGCAAAGATGCTAGAGGGTCAAACACTCGTTGTCATTTTCCCACCGAAATAATCAATTTATAGATTTGTAATTTTCTCTAGAATACTCTGTAGGAGTTTTTTTACCTGAAACTAATCAATCAGATAGAATAACATACTCCATTTTTGCGAAGAAAAAATACTTTCGGAGATATAGAGTGAGACTTTAGAATCAATGTGTATTCCAATATTTCCATTCAAATCTAATTGACGTGCATGCATCTATGATGAGCAGCCAGACAGGCAGAACTAACTGGCATCGAAATAATCCAACAAGGGGAGATCTCAGGATTCCTAGAAATTCCCTGAACTGAAAGTGGCCAATGTGTATTCAGAAAGCAATGAATTAAGTACACTAAGTATTCAATCCGGAAACCACTGGAAAGTGTTAAGCCCCCATTTGGAGTGATTCCATTATCCTTTCCTTCGAATATCTTACCCCTTTCTGTGTCTTAGCTCGCCCTTGCCGAATTACTTTGATGTCTGCCCCATTTCCGATACAACAACGGAAATGTATTTGAGCAGATTTCGTACCGTCAAATTTGAATTAGGGGCTGTTCTGTTGTTATAAGGGGGGCGGTGGGCCAGAGGGATTAATTGGCCTGAAGATTCTGGAAAAAAGGAGTTTTCTGCTTCAGTTGCCTATTATTGAAGAGCAGTGGCGTTTCTTATGAATCTGCAGATGGGAAAGAAATACTGTTGCTGAAGGTTACATCGAAAATTCGTAACAGCAAAAGAAAAAAATATAAGAAGCAATTTTGGTGACAACAACCAAACAGGATTACAAGTTCAACAAAAAGCGTCAACTACTGATGTGAAAACACTAAAATCCGTTGAAATCAATATTGCGAATTGTAGTTATTGTTTTTTTATCATTTATATTGAATAGTTTCGTACACCAACACTTTTTTCATGAAGAATTTTACAGAGTTTACCAGCCAAATGGAATACATTCGATAACGAATAAATAAGGGGGTGTTAGGAAAAACGCTCGGATACGTCGATTTGTAATTTCGAACGCGCATATTTTCCAAGGAAATAAAATTATATGGGGTGTTCCATGCGCCCGTGGCCAATATCAACTTTCTTATTTCAAATGCAACCCCCTGTATATTATTTATTTTTTGGATTCTTCTGAAAATTCTAGACATAATTCATGTACAATGTCCTATACCTATCTTCAACTTTTTCGGAAATATTAAGTGTTTTCAGATTTTTTACAATTTTTTACAATTTAACATTAGACTTCTTTTTGTGGGGATATGTCAAAAGCGTTGTATACTTAACGAAACCCTCAAACTTAGACGACCTAAAAAAGCAACATTAGCATGTTGCCAAGACGTTCGCGGGGAGCATTTTGAACATTTCCAACATTGACATTAATGTTTTTTTTTGTTTTTTTTTGTTTTTTTTTCAAATTGAGAAATAATCAGTATTACTTATTAGGTTTTAAGTGTAATGTACCGAATTTGTGAAATAATAAAATAATTTCTATCTAAAACGTTAATTTTTGTAAAAAATCTGAAAACACTTATTATTTCCGAAAAAGTTGAAGAATGGTATAGGACATTGTACATGAATTATGTCTAGAATTTTCTGAAGAATCCAAAAAATAAATAATATACAGGGGGTTGCATTTGAAATAAGAAAGTTGGTATAGGCCACGGTCACATGGAACACCCTGTATAATATCGTTTTCTTGAAAAATATGCGCATTTGAAATTACAAATCGACGTGTCCGAGCGTTTTTCCCAAGACGCCCTCATTTATTTGTTATCGAATTTATTCCATTTGGCTGTTACACTCTGTATATCTAATAACCTCAATATGGCTTGTACCCCTGCAATTCACTGTCACAGAGTGAACTCGAATGGTTGATAAGAATTGCATTGTACGCATGCGTCAACTGAAAATTCAAAATTTCAGAAAATGTAGAGGTTATCTATATTCCGAGTGCAGCAAGAAAATAGATATCGCGGGTGACAATATGTCACCCGAATAAAATAATAATAATAATAGCTATTTATTGATCAAAGGCCAATCGGCAATCGACATATCAGTCCTGCAGCCAATCACCCGAATAATTTCAGTACAATTCTAAAATATAAATAGGAGTTAAGAAAGACATAGGAGCTTTGAGAAAACAGATTGAAGCGATTGAATAGAATCTCATGAAATTGTAAGGTTGTGATAGAAAGTATACTCCATTCACTTTTATAATGTATCCCGGTTGGCCAATTTTTGATTTATCATGTTTTTTACTTCGAACTGACGCAGGTTGGTACTCGTGAAATTAGTTTTTTTGAGGTTTAACTATGATACAGGTTTCGTAGAACTACTACATTTTCATACTGGAGTATTTCAAGTTGAGCAAAAAGGTATTCAAAATGTCTTCTGTAGGCTTATTTCTTGAGAATTTTGATAAGTGGAGAATTTGTTCGTTTAGAAGTTTTTCTGTTGGGTTATTCGAGTACTTTCATTCTTTTTTCGAATGAACTATCACAAAGTAACGGACTATTCTATCATTTTTCAGTAAAATTTCAACAGTCTATTCTTGATTTCCGTACAACAAAAAATTATAACTGAATCTTCCAACTATGTTTAAATACGTGAAATATTTCCAGTATCAACAGAGAGAAGTTTCTCCTAACAATCCTGAGGCAGTTTATATAGGAATAGGTTTTCAATAAACGATGAAGAAATATTTTGAATTTGCGTTCATAAACCTGAAATCTTGGCCTCCATCTCACGGTAATACGAATTTCTCCATTTCAGTACAGAAAACTCAATTCTGTAAGGTGGAGAACTGGGGGGCTTTATCTGTCGACAAATCGCGATATTTCACCGGTCTTCAGCGTGCAATAATACTAACAAGCAATAGGATTGTTCCACGTGATATTTTAACAGCCAGAAAACCTATAATTTTATATAATTAAGTTTAGCATATCTGTCCATCCAGAATATGCCTTTCCAGAGAATCCAGCCGCTTTTCATGTTTGGTTGCCGTGAGGGCCTTCTAGATATTTTATTTACCACTCGCCTACTCCTTCGCAAAGGATAAAAATAGCATTAGATGTATAAATAGGCGGAAAGCATGCCATCAACAAGCGGGACAAAAAGAAATCTTTGCATATCTCGGAAAATTGCAATAACATGTGCGCCTGAAATTATACGTGCGGTTGTAGTGTGATTTACAGTATTTCTTATATCTTGAATGCGAGTTTTAATAATAGCCGGTGTGCATGTTAAACATCGATAGTAATTAAGAGGCGTTTGTTTACACTGCGAGATAAAGTTGTAAAGGTGGAATATTCACCTCCTACTGATATTGTTCGGATCCGATGTTTCATGGCCTTTCTCGTCGGCCATCTAGATTTCCTTTAGTTCGCGGTAATAATGCGAAAAGTATTACGAATTAGATCATCCAGATTAACATCAATATACAGATTTTTCCTCACTTTGGGTCTCAATATATCGGATGTTTTTTTTTTGAGTGATACAACTTTCGATAGGGATATCTGCGGTTTGACAGAAGGTAGAAGCCGTGTTGTTTTGACATTTCTGTTCAGAAAGCATTGACAAATTGTCATGGAAAGACTCACGCCGCAAAAACGTTCACAAATTGTTGAAATTTATTTTCAATATTAGTGAAATTCGCCTTACTTATAGAGCACTTCGTGAAATTTATGGTTCACGTAATCGTCCATCAGAGCAGCTTATTCGTCGAACTGTCGATAAATTTCGGACAACATTTCCTCTACTCGATGCAACACGTTTTCCACCCTTAGGGGTGGAATCTGGTCTAAAGGGAGTCCAACCTTTCAGCTTTTTTTTGAAGGTTTGTCTTGGGAGTTGATGAGTCAGTTAGTGAGACTCGGTGAGAACCTGTCATTTTATAGAAATGTGTTATGAGATTTTCTTAGATTGTAAAAATTTATATCAACCGGAAAATCGAAGAAAAATTTGTTCCTTCACCAAAGGATAATCATCAAAGTTTGTTCTGTTCAATTTCAAGGACGATAAAGAAAATTCGAATAAAATTAATTAAATAAGTAAATTATTTGCTGAACATTCTCGAGCACCTAAAACGGTCATCGAGTAGTGATTTTCCCAAGATTCCTCCACAAACTGCCTCCTCCAAGCCGAGTCCTCCCACGTCCCAAGAACAATGCCAACTTCCCGAATCCTCGGTGTTCTGGGTGGGGCAGGAGGGGTAGCTCCTCATTGAATTCGCAGATGTATTTAGAGTCGTCGCGGCAGGAGGCAGATGTCCAGGGGGTAGCTTGAGGAGGAGAACAGCTCCTCGAATTGAGAGCTGCTCCGGGTAATGTCCTCATTCGGGCACATCGGGTCGATATCCGTGCGAACCCGCCCGCTCAACTGCCGCCCTCTTCATGTGCTACTGTTCTCGCCCGAATATAACTTTTATTTGTCTCCCGTCTCACTCCAGGGGCGTATTTGGAGGATCTGGCTCCCGTTTATTTCACGTTTGGAGGACGCCGAATGTCCTGTATGGGCGGGAGGAAAAGTTCAGACTCGATTCGGTTAATCGTATACAGAGCGAGTCAGCTTTCAGTAGAACAACTTCAGGATTCGATTAGGCATACAATTTCAAGAAGATCATTCCCCATATTTCGCCCCATAACGAAAAAACGGGGTGATAAATTGTATTAGTATTTATTGAACGACAAATACTCCGACGCAAATTCATATTATTTTTATTTTATAAGTCGATTTTGAGGACATGATCAAGTTCTATCGCTGAAATATGGGGTACTCGGTACCGAAATTGGAGATACAAACGATAAGGAGAGATCCCGTACAGAATATCCCCAAGGGCGACTGTAATGTCCTCGGAATCAATACCGGGTTTACCGCAATTGTAGATACAATCGAAAAGATTCCTTGAATAATTTCAATAAAAACTCCAATAAACATGAGACGGCAAACGTTTCGTTTTCGAGATACAGGGTGTTGAAATTTTTCTCACAGTACCGACAATTCAAAAAATATTCAACTAATATTCGGCACAGATAATAAAATTCGGAGTTTACCCTCTGCCAATTTCGATTGCAAATCTACAGACTACAGAGTTATATTTTAAGAAGAAATACAATTAATGTCGTTTAAATATTGTTGTGTAAAATGTATATTTACAGTAATAATCATTAGTTACATTAGGGCAGTAGGAATCATGAAAAAATAACAATCATATTGTAATTTTACATCAGAGTCTGTAAATTTGCAATCCATCCTTATTGTAAAAATTGTTTTTTCTTCTTAAATATATTGGAAACCATGTAAAGCTTTACAATTCCTGCGAATCTCTGAAAAATTTTGTAAATTTTTGTAATTCACAACAAATTCTTCTGAAATATTCGATTACGAGCAATGGCTCGTTAAATTACTATAATAGTTATCGTGAATTATGTGTAACTTTATCACCTTTTATTTTAGTGATACGAAATTTCGTGAAACAAATAATTATATAAAAAATATGAGCTTCTTGGCTTCAGCATAAAAACAGATTTTATTGAGGTAATATTATGATATATGAGAAATAATTAACAAAGAATCTGCTGCTGATTTTTGGTATTGAATGCTAAAATATTTGTTTAGAATAGAGTAAAGTAACCAAATATGGATTGCCATTTTGTTTTTGGGATATAAGGAAAAAACTTCATTTTAATGTTTATACTAATCAGTCATACATTCATATGTAGTAATTAACAGCCTCTAATCGAATATATTAGTTATCTAATTAAAATCTAACACAAAAAAACAAAATCACAAATGAGTAACCAAATATGAAATAGGAACCCATATATGGAATATGAGCTTAAATCAACATAACAATAACAAAAATCTACATACATATCTTTGAGATCAATAAAATGAATATAACATATTGTGATAAATGAAAATTAGAAGTTACATAATTACTTGCAGAAGTCACAGATTCAAGTATCAAATTCTGGACCAGCACAATCATAATGTGCCCAGAGCCCACACATCAAGCATATTCCATAATTAGACACCGACGACTGTCCATATTTGATTTTTATACTAGTTCAAACTCTTCTAAATATTTTTTCAAGTCACAATATTTTAATGACAAAAGATCACAAAATGGTGAAATAAACATAATACCGATACACTAAATAGTATAACACTCATGTGTACAAACATAACAGCTGTTAATACTCATTTACTACTCACCTTTTAAAATTTTCTTCACGACAACAAAACAAAACACGCCTGCCACACGTTAAGCGTTTGTGCAACTGACTCGATGGTGTGGGTGCGATAGTTAGTAGACCGAATGAAACAGAAGATGGTCGAATGTTCCGTCTTGGAGAAATGAAGGTATTCCATATTAGGATACTATTTCATATTTGGTGACTTTCCTCTAATTATTCCTCTTCTTTTAATATATTGACTTTCTTCTCCCTTTATATTTTTATTTTCATTGTACACACATTTCTCCATGATTCTATTCCTATATAGAAATATTTGATTGAAATATGTTTCTGTAGAAGAATATAAAAGATTATCGGGATTAAAAAAATAATCTTTGATATGTTAACGATGAAAGTCGATAATGGAAAACATCTATTCATTACTGAAAAATAAATTTCCTCAAGGGCTCATTTTGAAAGTTGTATTAGTTAGTTAATTTCTTTATCATTGTGTAAGATCTTTTTATTTATTTGTTACAGATAGAATTGATGGAAAAAAAAGTCTTTTGTATGGTGTCCACCCAGGTATTTATTTCTGCGAGGTCTCATGAATAGTTATGTAATAATTTTCTGAGTAATGTATCTTTCTTGTTATCTGGGATACCACGAAGCGTTATTGTTAATTTTCCAGTTTCCTAGGGTACCATCAAGATCGAAAATACACCTTCCTGGCGTGCCTGGAAGGCGAGTATTTGCCGGGAATAGGACAAATTGGAATGGAATCCGGGTAAAGCACCCACCCACGCAAAGAGACCCGGGCAATGACAATAACAGAAATTCGTGGGATTCGCGGATTCGGCCGACCAATCGGAACAGTCGGCAAAGCTCGAGTTTCTCGGAATGTGGATCTTATTGCCAACGGGAGCAGGATTGGACGCTCGCGTCGCGACGCCTGCCTCCATTGGACGACTCGCTCTCTTTTTTCTACGATTGTGTGATTCTACAATTGTTATTTCTGCGCAGAAATGCACACAAATGCGGAGAACTCCCGAATACTGGCATTGCTTGCGATCGATTTTTACTTCCTCTTTCGCTCCGTCTGGATTTCCCACAGTTTTATTCCAGGATTGGATCGGCTTTTCGGGAACTGCTCCACGAACCCGAAATTCAACCGCCCTCTTAAGTCTTTTTCGAAGGCAGTAGTATTTTATTACTCAAAATCTATCAGAAAGAACCTCAGACCAAAAAAGGAAAAGACACAGCATATCATTCATAAATTCGAGAAATGGTGAAGCCAAAATTTAGTCAGTGTTCAATGAGTGGGACGAAGTTAGCATAAAGGATAGCAATATCATTTTATAATGCCGTGGCAACATTGCAGAATCTAACTTTGCTGGTCTTGTGGCGTGGTGTTATCGGTATTGAAGAATGGAAATGAAACTACAATCAAATCAACTCTATTTGACGAATTCACGAGTTAGGTGAACAGATTCAGCTGAATTCAGAATGGATTTTCCACCTCTCATTATCAGAAGGGAATCTTGAACAGTGAAATTCAAAAAATCGAGGAATCTACGCATTGTTACTCAGAAATGATAAGGATAGAACATACCTTGGTGAACTCAAATTAGGATTCAAATAGTCCAATTTACACACAAACGTAACACATACGAACCATTTTTTCAACGTATTTTGCTAATTATATTAAGAAATAAATCCAAATTTAACTTTTCCTACACGATATTCGGATGCCAACACTGTTCGAAACGTCATTAGTAACACAAAATTAAAATAGCGAATCGAAATTAATGAATGAACTGGCCACATATTCAGAAAACGGTGCTGACATAACGTTCCCATCCATTATCTGAGTCAAAAACGATACTTCAGTATATGTAATGTGAAGAATGCAAAATATTTAAGAAAAAATACTAGTTTCTGACATTCACGCACAAATGAGTAAATGAATTTCAATCTTAAGTACTCTTCATTTTGATTGAGAGTTTATTCATTAGAAAATTCAAAGATCGTCACAACGTTGTAAAAATGTCTAGGTAGTAGGTACTACATTTTGAGTCCGTAGTAGTACAGTTACCCAGTTCAGTTCTGATGACTATGAAAATTGGCTTCACAATTTATTATTGAAAGGTGCGTCTCCTTTTTCTATAGTCTAAGGCTAAGGAAAGAACCTATTTAATTGTGAGCGAAATAAAAGAACAGTTTCATATTCCAATCTCCAAAAGATACATCACAAATTGACACCCAATAAAGAAGGGGATATTTTTCAAAATTCTCGAAATCATCCATTAATGACCTATTTTAATGCATGATTTCTTATTAATGCATGATTGTCATGGCAACCGAACATAAAATATTCAGTCAAAGCACTATCGAGCTTGGTTGGAAATCAACAACTTCTGTCAAAGAAATTGAGAACTCCATTCAAAATCAAATAGACTGCAGGAGAAATTTCAGGTGATACAAGTTGCAAAGTAAATAATAGGTACTTCAACCTCCACTTTCTCCACACGTTCCTTATGGGATATCATAGGTAATGATATAAATGCAAACTAAATGTAAACTATTCAGAATGTCACAATATGTCCAATATTCCCTCTATGAATTTTTCGAATTGTTCCATAGGGAGCATAAATATTAGATAATATATCGAAATGAACATAGAAATTTACATTATGTCAAATTTATCTATTATGCAAAATGAAAATTCATTTCAATCGAGAATTCATATTCAATTCGTGATGAGATCGACGGAAAAAACTTGTAATCAACTCGTTTATTTATTCAGCGATTAATGGTCCCAAACATTTCGACCATTAATTGCTGTCATAATAAACTAGTTGATTAAACAACTATTAACAGATAACCCAGTCGTGATGTGAAAATACGGAAATAAAGAAAAAAGATCAAAGCTTTAAACCTTTGTATTAATTTTCTCCACAACTTTCTCATTTCTTTATGGAAATTGATCAAACGTTTGACATTTCTCCTATAAAATCTCAAGATTTCCAGAGATCTCATGGCGCGAACAACAGCGAACGCCGCGAACATGAGTGTGGATGGTGACTTTATTAGCCTTTTAAATGAATTAATGTAGCATGTACCAATAAAGGGGAATTAGAATTTCTTGAATATTATCAGAGTGAACGAATCTTAAAAGCTTTCCAAATGTCCAAAAGTCTTCGTAGACAGCGCGAACTCCGCGAACCTTAGTGCGAACATATGTGTGAGTGTGGAGGATGAATTTTGAAGCGAAACCTTTGAATATCTTCGATTCGAATAATTTCGCAGAGATGAGGATTTGAACTGGAAATTTTTTGTTCTGCCTTCAGCTGGGTTTTTCATCAATGAAAAACATCCCAAAATGTGTCTTTTAAAGGAGGTGTTCGTTTGATTTTTTCAGAACATATCATCATGGACTTCAAAGAATGAATATAGGGTGATTCAGTCATGAAATGAACCGTGAACCTCACGAAAATACCAAAAAACCACCCTGTTTTTTCATCACCCTCTCTTTCAAGAGTAACTCCGTTGAGGTGGGAGTTTTCTTTCACCACTGTACTTGATATAAAAACATCAATACGGCTGAGAGTTTTTATCCTCTTCCTATGACCAGATTTTTTGCTGGAATAAGAATAGAATAACATAAATAATTTTCATATAAAACAAAAAAAATCTGGTCATATGAGGTTGATAAAAACTCTCAGTCGTATTGATGTTTTTAAATCAAGTACAGTGGTGGAAGAAAACTCCCACCTCAACGGAGTTACTCTTGAAATAGAGGGTGATGAAAAAAAATGGGTGGTTTTTTGGTATTTTCGTGAGGTTCACAGTTTATTTCATGACTGAATCACCCTGTATTATTTAAAGTCCATGATGATATGTTCTGAAAAAATCAACACCTTAAATCAACCCAAAAATACAGGGTGTCCTCTTAACCTTCATTGCGAATAGTTTCTATAATAATCACACAGTATGAATTCTGGGTATTTCAGGTTTTTTAGATGTAACAACAACATATCTAGTGTAATAGTTCATTTTGCGAACGTTTTCGCTCTGGAACTGACATATTTTATACTTTCAAAATCGGGCATGCATTCAATTATGAATAGCCTTATTGTATTCGTAACGATTTTCGGTCATATTCCTCCATATGGTTGCTCCCTGGGGATGGCATGAAATGTTTTTTGACAAAAATTGAAGTTCATTCGATTCTGTTTCGAGATACGCGCGTAGTAAAAGTGGGTAATTCTCAACTTCAACGCCCTGTATCTCAAAAACTAGTCATAGGATTGAGTTGGGGCCAAGGACACTTTTGATCAGTAGGTCGAGTACTACATTATACCAAAAAATCAGAACATTTGACGGAACGCCATTTGCCATAAGAAAAGTGCGGGGTCCTTCACTATTTTCGTCATGTTCCAAGAAGACATTTCTTGTTTGTGATCTGACCTGATTCCTTGTTCTTATGTTGTATTTGTGATTATGGAAATGATCTATAGGTAAGTATTCTATTCCTATTCTTGCATGAACTTAAAAGGAATAATCAAATTTGATAATTCCCTCGATAACGAAATCTTTTTCGGTTATATCGGCATATTTCGTTGTCGTTTAGAAGTTATTATTATTCGCGAAGGTGTAAAGGGAGGGGGGCTCGGTGTAATACTGCGGGAGGAAGTAATATAGCACGGGAGAGAACTTGGAGGTAGTAGGAGGAAGGGGCACAGGCTACGACATGAACCAGACTCAAAGTGGAATATCAATAATGTGACCGTGCGATTGCCAAGTCCCAACATGGCCGCCCTCCCCCCACCCCCGCTTCCTCCATCTCGGCGACGCTCTCCTCAGCTTATTCTCTGGAAATCGCATAAGATTCCCAGGATCTGGCGGGATTTCCAGCGCCTGAAACGAGCGCGACCCGACGGATTAATACGTTTTCGGGACCGTTTTATTTGCAGGACGAGTCGATAACACACCGCGGTTTTCATATTTGATGCCGTGACCCGTGGAAGCTCGGGATTCCGGAGGAATTGGTTAGGTGCGAGGATCTGGGCATGATAACCTGTTCAGGAATCGACAGGACTGCGAAGAATGCTCATTTCCAAAATTTCATAAGGATTTTAATTATAATGATGAAGGCATTCAGACTAAACTGAATTATATCGCCGTCAACACGAATTGAGAAGAAGGCATCCACAAAATCCGAAACAGTTCGATGAAAGCCACTGTTTTATTGGTTTATTGCGATGTTTTATTGTCCAATCGACGCTGATATCTGGTCGAAAAGGATCCAAACCGATTGGATTACTGGTTTGTTGTCACTGTGATTGAAAACAGATGTTTTTCGACAAAAATGATAATAATAATGAGTAGGTATATTTCAGAAAATGTTACAATGTCATACAGATTTAATTTGGTAACATTAAATGAAACAACGTCAAAAAAAAAAACAAAAACCCAATGAAAATATGAATCAACTCTAAAATCACACACTATACCCAACATGTCTTATCCACGCACGTAGTAATCTTCTATGGAATAGGGCTCCAAATCAATCAACAATTCCTTAATTTTTCTCTTGAACACTTTTATGCTTGTGCACCTTTTCAGGTTTTCAGGAAGCTTATTAAACAGTCTTATGCCTGCATAGGATAGGACATAGGAAGGATGTTTCTCCATTGTAGTGAGTTTGACTGGAATGTCAAAATTGATCATAGAAAAAGTCAAGATTTCCTAACTGTTAGGAAATATTACAGTGGCGACAATAGACGTTCACGTTTTGATTGGTCGGACTGTTTTCGACAAAATCGAGTCAAATGTCAAACAGCACGACACTCAAATGTAAACAAATATCCGCCATGTTTGTGCAAAAACGTGTTCTATGACCCTATTGTCGCCACTGTCTTGTATAAAGTCACTGTAGGAAATATTCATTGCCTTACTGTAAAGAAATGATGTTTTCATTACACCGCACTGAAAACCCTATCAAAACATGTATAGATTTAGAACATCGAAAATGACTCTTTTCCGTGCGGCCGCACCGCAAAAAGTTTTACGGTGCGCTGAGGCATAGATGCATCCTACGATTTCTATGCTGAGACACAGAGCAACGATTGCGTGACAGTAGATGTAAGGGTTTTGAATAAATATTGTTGCACAATATCGAAATGCTTTCTGCTGAAAAATTTTCCCGTGTTATTGTTTTCAGAGAGGTGTAATGAAAAATATCGTTCATTACACGTCCAGAAAGGCTTTTTCCGTGCTTGCACGAGTTCCCGTGTTCGGCTCCGCCTCACACGGGAACACATCGCGCGCGCACGGAAAAAGCTTACTTTCTGGACTAGTAATGAAATACTATTCCTTACAGTTGGTCCGACATTATGCATACGAACTTTTCTTATGATTCCTTCGGCACTTATTCTAAAGAAGCAGTATACTCACTGCATCAACCAGCTCTGGAGGAGTCTCAGAAATAGCAAATTCATCATCACTTATCATTTTACACTGTTCTAAATTCGAAAACACTAGAATTAAATGTAGGTATGCGTCAACTTTGACATTTCAACATGAGTACGTTTCCATAGTAACGTAACCAATTTCAATACGAATTTCCAAGCATCATTTATTTATGAATTGAATAATTCGCGATTTCATCCAAATTAATTGGAATCTGTCGAATTTTAAACGATTTGCGGAAAAATAGTATGTTCACCTCGTGGGAAAAGACACATTCCTGGACTCTGTGTTGCCAAGTCTCGGCTTGCGCCTCGACTCAGCAATTTTCACAATCGTCCAGGAATGTAACGCTTTTCCTATACCTATACCCGGTGAACAACGTACTATTTTCAATTTCCGCCATTTCAAAATTTGTTAATTCATTCTACATCACTCTAGATCATATATAGTCGAATCAAATTACAATAAACTATGAAGTACCGATATCGAAAGAAAGCTTCCTCGATGATGGAACGGAACCGCTGGAACAACGAAGCAACATCAATCTCTTCGCCTGTATTTGGCTTTTTTACGAGACGTGACATAAATACCAGCGATAAATCAATGCGGAAAAGCTGTCACTGTTCTCAAGCCACGTTCCATCCGCTATTGCGGCTTTCATTTTCTGATATTGTGAATTTGCTATTATATTGCTCTAGACATCTGCGAATAGCTTCTAAAGACGAAATTACACTTCCTGCTCTAGCTCACACCAGAGTTTTATTTGGGCTTAACAGTTGAAACTCACAACGAGAAACTCGTGACATTGACAGTGTAAATGAGGTAACTCGCCTTCCTTGATAGCTAAATTCTTTTTATAAGCAATGAAAACACGAAATGACGTGATGTTGGTAGGTTCTCATTTTATACCTACTTCGTGATAAATTTTATTAGACGCGAACTTTACTTCGGTACAGCAATTCCTGAATTTATCAATATGTATCTGCTCTGCTCTGCTCTGCCCCGTGATTATATTACTGTTCTGTGACTCTTCCACGAGAATTATCGCCACGACCTTGAAATAACGTGGATGATTTCGGAACTAGATCACTTACTCATATCCCGGCGCAAAGTGCTGATCTACAATTTTTCTTCGCGATTTTTCAGGTATAAGATGAAGCAACAGGGTTTCTAAGCATCTTTAATTAGACGTGCTGTTTGATTGGTATTCTCGAAATTTAATACACTTTTCGCCATCTTTCCGTTCGAATTGAAACTAAATAACACTTCTCCTTTCATAAGTGGATCAATTACAGTTGTCTTTCCAGTCTAGATTCTGGAACTCACTACTTCTAGTAACGTTTCTAGATGGCGTTAGTGTAACGCAATAATGTTCTTAACAAGAAAAAGTCATGGTATCTAGGTAATTAATATTATAATTTTTTTTCCATATGTACATATCATTTCATTATCCCACCTGCTTCATGAAATAAAAGGCCATTTACAATCCATAGAAGATCAACCTCTGTTTTCTCATTCTATGATCCAAAACCACAGCCGTCCTTATAACAAGCAGTGAAATGCGGCGTTGTCGAAATTATTTTCCATGGATTGAGTTCACAGCCACAAACGAATACATGGGGACCCTGCCTAAGCCTAAGCATGTCGCTCGCATGTGTCGTGTCGTGTGTCAAAAATGAAAAAAAATAAAAAATTTTATTTTTGTTTTCTCTAGAGGAGCTACTTTGATTTTTGACTTTTGTTAACAAATTTCCATTTGATATAAGGCTCTGATTTGAGAATTTGAAATTTAATGAAGAAGCACAGCCATCTTATAGATAAAGAGTTTTTGAAAGAGTCTATCTATACAAAATAATTTTCCTCTAATAGAGGTGTTGTGGATTGAGAAATAAAAAATATTGTATCAAATGAGAAACTAATTTGAAAAAAATGCCTTATTCCGTTAATATATCAGTCGAAGCACCTATTGAAAACCAAATCCAAGAAATCACTTACGATGGCACGGAAATATACCAACCGTGAGTATAGTTTCATTCCTCTCTTCGAAATCTCAACCATTCTCTTTCTAGCCCCCTTACGTTATCAGAAAATTTGGCAAAATATGCCCAAAAAATTGACTTCAGTAAGACAAGTGAGATTGAAGTGAAAAAGGAGAGTACTGAATCATTAGAAGAAGCAAAATCAGATTCTGACAGTAAAGATGCCTTTCAATCAAACCTATGGCCTTGGGATACTGTTCGTAATAAACTAAGGAGTGCTTTAACGGAAGTTTGTGTCCTAGCCGACGTTTTAGCAATTGCTAAAGATAAAAGATACATGGTTCTTGACCCTGTTCAACAAGAACCGTTAGAGACGAAGTCTATGGCCCAGATTTATGCTAGAAAGAAGGCTCTCGCAGGTGCTGCTAATGTTCTACTAACTGGTGCTGAAAGACTTAAAACATCCCAAACTGAAGCAGCGAGAAATAGAAGCACACCAGATTTTCATATTGAACTGTTAAAATTGAGGCAGAATTGGAGGTTGAAAAAGGTATCAAACACAATTATAGGGGATCTCAGCTATAGGACAGCAGGTTCTAAGTATATTCAAACAGGTACATTTGAGGTAACAAAAGCTGAAGAAGACGATAAACCAGCGACTCCCCCAAGTAGTCCTGGACCTGCAGTGCCTAAACCGAACTCCGCTCTCCGAGTATCGATACCATCAGAGTTGCAGGGTATCGCTTATATTGAAGTAATATGCCAGAAAGGTAATATTACATTACGATAAACATTTAATTTGGATTTGTCGATGGTATTTTCAATCTACATTTTAGATCAAGAAAACCTGTGCAGTGCAAACATAAATTTACTCGGATCTGGGCCCCCTTCCTCCCATCCAGACATGCATTGGCAACAGAAATTAGAGGCAGCTCAAAATGTTCTTTTCTGTAAAGAACTGTTTAATCAATTGGCAAAAGAAGCAGTTCAACTGCAGGCCCCGATTCCTCATATGGTTGTTGGAAACCAGATAATGGCTACCGTTTTGCCGGGTATCCAATTGATTATAGGATTATGTCATTCAACGTCTGGAGAGAGAAAACAAACTAGTTCTAGCAAGATAGAACACGACCATGTCTTGGAACACTCCTTGCATCAATTGTTACGAGAAGTTCATCATAAAAATACTCATCACCCCTTTCCTCATCCTGCAACGGGGCCTTTAGGTCCCTCTAAGAAGAGAATGTGCGCAGGTAAGCAGTTATTCGAGGTAAAACAGAAAAAGTTCACATTATCGTCAAAATGGACGTAGACCACTTTTTTTTTTAATTCATTCATATTTAGGTCCAATGGCTTCTGATCGGTATGAGCTCTTAGAAATGACAAAAACGGAAACCCTCCTGGAGCAAATTATCAAGCAGGCTCAACATTACTTCCTCAGATTGCGTACCGAGTATGTTTTGGACACAATAGCAAAGGAAGTTAAAGATCCACTAATCAGTTCTCACTGGAATACTTTGAACAGTCCAACTCAATCGTGTGTCAAGATCACGATCTCCACGCACGGTTATGACGCTCTTTGCAGGACGCCACTGTTCATTCATGTTGGGGAGAAAACTTTAAAGTGCATTTGTAGGGATGGAAAAGTGATGCACATGAGTTACGAGCCTCAGGAACTCAGGGACCTTATTTTCTGCCATATGAATCTGCATCAGATTTTGGGGGTTCAATCGTTGGCTAGAACGATGGGTTGGCAATCTCTCGCTAATTCTAACCACTTAGGTTTGTATTCTGCATTTTCACTAATTCTTGCCGTTGATTTCAACATTTTTCGCTTATAATTGAACCCTTTTCATTATCCATGAATTTGATCAAACTCACTAGAACATAATTATTGGATATCAGGAAAAATTCTTTTGAATAAATACCCAGTTTTGCATTTCATAATTTGCAGGCACAGGTTCTGTGGAACCCTTAGGAAACGCAAGTTCCTGTCTTTTGGCTTCTCCTACAGGAGACAGGATAATCGCAGTTAGATGTGAGCCTCAATCTGGTGTTCAAGTCTCAGTTGCTCATTCTCCTCGAACAGACTTTTTCCCAAGTCGTTTAGTGACTGAAAACAAATGGGAACATCTCGAGGGTCAGTTCAGGGATGTAAGATTGGAGAAAATGGAAGGAAGAAATTTCCTGCATAAGATGGAATTGCTTATGGCCAGCTCAACCAGCAGTTCTTAGGCTAAGGAATATTTTAAGAATATTGAATGTTGGATAGGTTTTATAATGTGTATTTATTTGTTCCTGAATATGAAAATAAACTTTTGTTATAAAGGATGTTTGTTATTTCGAACAGACCTAAGAATTCTATTCATTTAATTGGCCTACAAAAGTGAATGGCTTCAGTTGGTTGGATATATGTATTGAAAGTATCAAAGCCAGTGCATGAGTCGGAATACTTTAGTTTAATTAGTTTTCAAATACGCACCTGTGCTTGTTTGCAACTGGGTACATGAAAATGTAGTAATTTAATGATATTTCTAAATACAGACAAAAGTACTGTGTCATTGTTTCATATTACAAATTTTCCATCTTGTCAACATAGACAACTCAAACTTCGTTATCTGTGTTAAAGCGAAGGGGAACAGGGAAAAATATATATAATTGGGATAATACAAATATGGATAAAGAAAAGCGAAAATAAAAAGCGTTCTGTTCTTCAAATAATTCGACGGAATATTCACATTCTGCTATCGATTTTCTTCGAATAATTTCAAATCATAATCATATTGACTTTTGTTAACCGGAAACACATCTAAGTAAGCGACGTTGCCTGGTGATGAGGTTAATCGTAGAATCAATGAAGGATTTTGCAGCCATTAAAAGTAATATAGACGATAATACACTGTAAATGAATGAATTCTTCTAGAAAATATGCCGGAAATATCAGTGTGTCCGCATATTCATCAAATCGATAGTTAAAAACATAAAAATCCATATTAATGTTTGTTTCTGCATTACAGTGTGGCATCAGTGTCTAGTAAATATTTTAGGGGGGAAAAATGCTCTCGTTCGATTGGTTAATATCCAGCAAAGCTCGAGTTCCCTCTTCCCTCGTTTGCCGGCGTCATTCTGCCATTCTCGAGTTGTTGTTTGACCATCAAGTTAGCGTTGCTACAGAAATTGTCATATTCTACGTTTGATCAACGATCTTCGCTTCGAAATTTGGTAACTACCTGTAAAAAAAAAACTAGTTCTTCGTCTACGAATCTTCGTTTTAGACTTGTTTAATTATACATGTATTCTTATAATCATCGATTTGGCTGCGAATACTGTACCAACGTCCTAAAGTGACGCCCTTCCGACATTTTGTTTTCGAATCGAGATCAATATATTGCAAGGGACACAGTGCGTCGAACTTTCTCCAATCTACAAAATAGCAAAGAAATCATTACTTCGAATTAGTTAAGTACATTCCATCATGCATCAACAATCTTCAAAGCTTTGCACAATCTCCGAATCAGACCTTAATTTCGAACAACGCACAAAAATACGTATTCGCCCAAACGATTGACTAAACTTTTATTTCTACGAAATTCTACGTTCCACAGAATAATGGGTGACCGTGACCGAAAGGAATCCCAGGCACGTGTCTACGTAGGAGGTCTCAACGAAACAATCAAGAAAGAAGATCTGGAAACGGAATTCGAAAAATATGGAAAACTCAACTCTGTCTGGGTTGCCTTCAACCCCCCTGGTTTTGCTTTCATTGAATTCGACGAAATGACAGATGCCGAATCAGCCTGTGATGGTTTGAATGGCACAGACATGTTCGGTTCAAAATTGATAGTAGAAATTGCAAGAGGCAGGAGACGAGGGGGTTTTAGAGGAGGAAGAGGTGGTGGTGGCTTCCGAGGAGGAAGTGGAGGTGGTGGTGGAGGAGGATTCAGAGGTGGAAGGCCTTCATTCGACAGGTACGGTGGTCCCCCAAGAAGAAATAGTGGAGGTCCAGGTGATAGATTCGGTGGAAGAGACCAAGGTAGAAGAAGTGATGGCTTCCGAGGCAGATCTGATGGTTACGGAGGAGGCAGAGGAGGAGGTGGTGGTGGTGGTCCACGAAGATTCGATGATAATTCAAGGTTCCGTTCAAGATCCCCTGCTGGAGGTGGTGGTCCAAGACGTTAAATCTAGGTATTATATTAAGAACCCACAAATCTGTTTTTTAATTTGAATTCGCTATTATGCTCATATTAGTGATAAGTTTATTTAATGAGACTCCTCATTTTTGTCGAGACTGTTATTAAATGATGATTTTTATATTTTGATCATGATTGTGTGATTTCAAATTGAAATTAATGAAATAATATTAAGGAGACATATTTATTTCAATGAGCATTTTATGAATGCTCGTTATTTTGTATGTTTTGACTGTAATAAATTAGTGTAAAATAAGTTCATAATGATTTACCTCCATCCCTAGTGAACTCCTTAATTGAATACTCAATGGACAAGGACAATATAGAGAAGCTATAAGGGCACAGAACTCATGATTATCTGAAGTCAATTTAATTTTTTTCTGCTCATTAAGAATGAAAATCAAGTTTTACTTCAAATTAAGAAAAGATTTACAGCTCATTTAAGATTTAACCTTCAATTACGCATTTAAATACAATCTTGAAATCTTTTACGTAATTCTGTGGTTTCCTATCACTGGGTTTTTTAATTGAATTCAAGGTTAAAGTGACAATACAAAAGTTATAAAGCATACCATGATTGTCAATAATTTTCTATCAGGGAAAGTACTTCAGTCAGTTTGCAGCAAATCAATAGTAAGACTACTTGCAGCAAATATGTCGGCGAAGGTAAGTTAACATTTCCTAAATTGGTATTTGTTATGGGTAACTGATAATTCTAGGTTGGAGATTCAATTCCCAGTGTTGACTTATTTGAAGACACTCCCATGAACAAAGTGAATATATCTGAATTAACTAAGGGAAAGAAAGTAATATTGTTTGCTGTCCCTGGTGCTTTTACCCCAGGTTGTTCTAAGGTGAATTATACATCCAATGGTTAAATTTAAATCTTTTTTTTTTTGAAAGATCTCAAAGCAATATATTTTGTAGACACATCTGCCTGGTTATGTGAAAAAAGCCGATGAATTGAAGGCTAAAGGCGTTAATGAGATAGTATGTGTTTCGGTCAATGATCCTTTTGTTATGGGGGCTTGGGGTAAAGATCAAAATACCAAAGGAAAAGTCAGAATGCTTGCAGATCCTTCAGCTGAATTGACCAAGAAGCTTGATCTCGCTGTTGATATTGCCCCACTCGGTGGGCTGAGAAGTAAGAGGTGAGACGGTTTTGCAAATATTCCTGAATGAGAAAATGAAATCGAGCAATATAATTACACCTAAATTATTCATGTCACTATTAATTTCGTAAATATTCTATTTTTCTAGGTATTCTATGGTGATTGAGGATGGTAAAATAACATCTCTGCAAGTGGAACCAGACGGTACTGGACTGTCTTGCTCTTTAGCTGAAGCAGTCAAACTATAATTTCTAGTCTAATGAAGTTTTGTTAAGGGATGTTACATATTCGTATTATTGTAGATGAATGATGCAATAAATATCAGTGTATTAAGTGAATGGTTTCAATATTCCTATTGCGAATGAGAATATGAATTCCATAAGTCTCATATCGTAACAAGATTTCAGTGAATCATATTTGAAAAAATCCTACGAAACCACAGACGTGGAGTATGGTCATTTCTATGTTCAACAAAAAATTAATTGAAGAGAAATGTGACTGCCCCATAGAATTTAGGTACTATAAGTTCTATGGACTGCCGTCAAAATATACGTCTTTGTTATATACAAATTCATCTATGGTCGCTACCTGTATAGAATTAGTATTTTTGAAACGACTTTCACACTCAATAAACCGCAGCTAGTATTCGAGATACGAACCAATCCAAAAAATTTTAAGTTTCTAGAGTTATCCTGTTCTCACGACCGAACATACCATACCAATAACTACATTATTCTTCATCAGTCAGTCGAACCTTTTCGTTTGAGACCATTTCTAGCTCAAAATTAAAAAAAGACGTGACAAAATGATGTAGCGCTCAATAGATTTTTGGATCATTTTGAAACTTGTCAGTGTGACAATTCAAAATGTTAAACATTCAGAACATCATTACATAAACAATGAACTTATCAAAAATTACCGTACTACCCAAATTCTTAAAACAATGCCGCAGGAATTACTTCAAACATACCACTCCTCCCCCTTTGTGCCCCCAACCGGTCCCTTACAAGTTCACTGTAACCCTGATGGACGCAGCTACTAATATGGGCCAAGCTTTGGCTCTCATGCTGAAGCAGAATTTCATCATTGATGAATTAAGGCTTTACGATGACAAAGATACGATTGGGATCGGCATGGATCTCAGTGATATTGACACTTCCACAAGAATCTTAGCATATACTGGTGAAGAAAACCTCACAGAAGCGTTAACTGTAAATTTCTAGGGTATAACTAGGTAGTTTTTTACTGAATAGTTGATTTTAAGGACACAGATCTTGTCATAAACTGTGGAGGTCACTCCGCAAATCCATTCGAAAGTTACGAAGATATGTTCGAAAGGAATGCGGAAGATGTGAGGAGAACAGCTATTTATTTGACTGAATTCAACAGGAAGGCTGTTTTTTGCATTGCGCGTCCACCAGTCGAATCCTTAGTTCCTATGGTATATCAGGTAAATTTTGGTACAATGGGCTACATTGCTACATACAGGGTACTTGCAGAAGTAGATGATTTGATTTGCTTTCAAGGAATATTGCAGAGCAGGGGTGAAAGTACCAGAAGTGAAGATCGTCGGAGCTACAAATTATCCATCGATGAGGGCCAACAACTGGATCGCAAAGTTCATGTGCAAGAACGCCTTTAATGTCACGTGTCCCATTATAGGTGGAGCCTCTCCAGAGACTGTTCTCGCTATCGTCTCTGGATCAAATCCAGGAAGAAAATTGACTGATCCGGTAGATATTTTCGTCTGTATTCGTATATTAGAGCTAGAGTACACTATGTCCAGTTTTTCGACATGATGTTCTTCAGCTCCAATAAAAAGATATGGTTGCGTAACTCGTTCATGAAATTTCAGAGGATAATCAATGCGATTCAAGAAGGCATGGCTTATGGTGAAGAGAGAGTACTCAGCGTTAAAATTCACGAAGATGGCAGCTCGGCAGCATTTGCTCCTGCAGTAGCTGCATATCGTCTTATCGATAAGATATTGAAAGGTTTTCGAGGCGATGAAGACACTTACGACTGCGCATTCGTGAAGCAAGCGGGTCATCTGAAGAAATTCCTACCTTACATGACATCAATAGTGAAGTTTGGTAAGAGGGTGAACTCTTGTGTAACTTTTGTTTCTTAAATTAACATCGATTTTGGACTTAAGGAAGACACGGAGTATACAACACCCACATGCCGGATATGGTGGGAAGCGAATTGTATAAGCTGAAAAATGTCTATCCAGCCTTGAGAGCGTTCATTCATTTGGGGGAGAAATATGTTCATGGTCTTCCTATGCCACCTAGAAGATTACCCTGCATGAGACCTTGCCTTATAACCAAGACCAAAACTTTTGAAGATGCAAGAAATCCCTTGAAAGTGAAGATATCTGATCCTGCAATTTACAATAGATGTGGTAGAATAGAAGAGAGGAGGGACTATGGTGAATCCTGCAACACATGAAATGAAATGAAGCACATTATTTCTGAAATATGTATCTTATTTTTGGGCATATATCTATCGTATAAAGCATTGCTAGTTTTATTTCTTCGATCGTAATAATTTTGCTGAATCTCTGTTACGGCATTATGATTTTTCATCATTGGTTGTATGATGGTGATAGGGTAATTGAAGGAGCTCTTAATTTTTATCTAGTTTATGAAAAACCCTGTTCCTATGGGTACTGATTGAATTCAAGACGAAAGTAAAGATAAATTTTGCTTTAAGCGTAGGTACTTTATTAGTATGATTCGCAGATAAAAATAGACATAAAACAAAAATCATTCACTTAGGTTTCATTTTATTTTTGCTGGATTTAAACATGCTGGCACAATGTGGGGTAGCACTGAGTGGTCGCCTTGTATAACCTTTAAAAGTGGATTCCTTCTTCAAACAAGGTTTCAGTAAGGGATAGGAACCACCTTTAATATAACTACCAGTAGAATTCTTTTTGTACAGACGTATACATCGTGGTTGCTGATAATGAGGTTTTTCTTCCGATTGCTTTTTACTGTTAAGTATGAAGGAATCAGTGTGCCTTAAGAATTTCAAGGTTTTAGCTTCTTCCACATTAGACATGCTGGATGATGCATCTAGATCCCTGTCATCTTCAGTAACTTCGTCTATTTTGGACAGATGTTCCGATTGTTTGAATTCCAAAGCATATCTTCCCACCATCTCTGTTTCCTCCTTTTTATTATTGTGATTCCTATCGCCCTCCCCTCTTGTGAACGTTTGACTTTTGGGTATCGACTTCTTGTTGTCAATCTTAGCAGCTTCGATAAAAATTCCATTTTTGTTTGGTTTCCAGTGAGACCAATAACTTTCTTCGATTCTGTCCAAGTCCAATTTTCTTTGGGTCCTGTGTTCCATCCTTCCATTCAGTCTTTGCATAGACAGCCTGAGAGGATTCCTTTCCAGGAATTCTAGGTAAGTGATTTGTGAATCGGGTTCCAAAATGCTGCGATCTAATCTGAATTTGCTCGATTGTATTTTGGCCCCTTTAGATTTGTCCGAAACTAATTTCGCATGTGTCGAAAAGGCAGCTCCCTGAAAAGACTATCATTCTAAAATGAAAAATAAGTTTGGGAGGGCCTTCTTACTCTTCTATTTATGCTCAATTCAGGTCGAACAAATGTTGCAGCCATTCAAAATACACAATATTGGATTAAATGAGAGAAACTATGAAAAGGAAAATTTATATTGACTGTTTGTCAAATTTCGAACATATTTAACGCATTCCTAGATCAAATTTGTTTCAAAATATGCAACAATGTTTTGAAATAGTACCCACAGTGATGTGAAGAATTTATTCAGTTCAAGCTGGAAACACAGTGAGTACCATTTCGAATTCTTAGTTTTTTCTAAATTTGGCCTCCAGTTAATTGTGGAATGATACACATCGCTATGATAAAAAATATTTATTAAGTAAATGGTTAGTCAATAAAAAATTATTTGTATCGTAACTAACAGTAATTTAAATCAAGTGTGCCTGTGGTTATATAGAACCTCTAGGAATTCTATGTAACAACGTTATTATCACATCTTCAAAACTACACTAGTAATAAATTCACAACAGTTGCTTACGCAATACGTAAAAATACTTGAAACATATCACTGATTCAAATAAAAAGATATTTTATACCCACTCAGAATGAAAATATTCAAAACGAGATTTGTAACCTTAAAATTAGTCTTAAAGGTAAATAAATCACAAAGATATTCGAAATTTCACATGGAAAAACTGAAACAAAACTATCTACATCATCCTTATCGTATTTTAATCTATGTAGTTTTATATATACCTACAGATATACATATAAAAATTCATGACTTCATATTGTAAATATTTTCGACATTCAATAATTTTTACATTATTTTATTTTACAAGGAATAAACATCTTCGACCTCTTTTCACTTCTTAAGCAATATTCTCTGAAATCGAGCGACGAATTCGGTCTCCATCGCTCAATTTTCTAAGGTACAATGGTTACTGGTCGAATCAGCTTATTCAACATTCAATGATTGCAATGAATAACACAAAATTTGGTGGGGCAGTTTTCAATTTGGACAATTGTTCGAAAAATATCTACTCCTGCACGCAACTGAAGAGCTTCATGTTGTCCGTTTCGAAAATTGTGATGCAGTGGCGCACCCAGGATTTTGTTATGGGGGGGGCTGATTTTGTTATGGGGGGGGGCTGAACTGAATAATGCTCGACGTTTGCTTGGAAATGAACTGCGAAAAATCGAAACTTTTGGTAGCTTTGGGGGGGGGGGCTGCAGACCCAAAGCCCTCCCCCTGGGTGCGCCATTGTTGTGATGTCATTCGATGTTTGAACTACGACAGGCTTGAACAAGTTGTAGGTAATATGGCAGAATCAGTTTTGTACTATTTTGATATGTTAACAATGTTTTCTAGAAAATCCATCTTGAGTTCAATCCACATAGTTAATTATCATACAGGGTGAATTGAATGCCGATCAGATTGAACAACATTCTTTAAGGCGTACACTCTGACCTTTTATGAATTCGGTAGCAACAAAAAGTCGTTGATATTGAAATTTTTCTTAAAAAACTTTTTTTACTGTGAGAGTTGTGCTATCATAAAGTGGGAATCCTGTATATTTCAGTTTCTGCACATGGACTGGTTACTTCATTAGCATTTGAAATAGCCTCATTCATTCCCATTCGTTGCTGCGCTCACCCTGTATATAAATTAGAAAATCGGAGGACGATGCTTCAGAAGAAGGACTCAAAGTTCGTAGCAACAATTATATGATTATTTCGATGACCATGAATAATTACTATGTATACCAATTTCCAATTTAATAAAATTTCACACAAAAGATTAAGAATGTGTGTGGTTTGCAATGAATCTAATTAATAAGAGAAGAATTATGATTTAAAAATGTTACAATAATTTCAGCGAGAAATATCTCGTGCAACACAAATGATTAAAAATGAAGTAGATAGTACATAAAAAATAGAAAAATGTTATATTGACTTTTGACGATTACCCTGCTCTTTAATAATTGCGTTTTTACTAGAAAATATTGTGAATGTTAAACTCGCTTATTCTGATAGAAACATTTCATTTGACTAAATTTACCGTTTGTACTCAATGTTTTATATTCATGAGCAAAATTCAATTGGGGCAATACTACTCAGTTCGGGTAGACGAGAAGACCAATATTCTATCAGCTCCCAGTACTCACTCACCAAAAACGATTAGAAAACTCTCGATTAACATCAATTTTGTGCTATTCAAAAAACATTGTCAAAAATATTAAATTCGGTAAAAACCAATAAGTTCATATAAAATTACACTTCACACAATTTTAAAAAGAGTCTTTATTATCAATTTGTTGAAGTCCACAATGCACACGTTTCGGGTATTTTTAATCCAGTTAAATGTAGAACTTCTTTGCACTTTTTCCACTATTTTTGATTTGAACGTTATTTCATCCACTTGATATTTCGATCCACCTGCTTAGTTGAGTTGTTTAATTTCATAAAACTACCACAAAACATTTATTAGTAGTGCCTATATGTATCTTCTAAATATGGCAAAACATGGCTTTCATTTCGAGCAAAATATTTCGCGTGAAAAGTGAATTTTTCTGAGGACGATACAAATATTTTGTTTTTCCGAAAGACACTTGTGATTCACACATAGTTCATTGTTTCGTATTATGTTTTATTGCAAAGGTGCTGTCGGTTTTTATCCTGTAAAAAATATTTTACTCGATAAATAAAGCATAGTGAATATTGTAGTCTAACACATATAGATTTTAAAAACTAGTTATTTTGTATGAAACAACTAAAAACTATTGAGAACCTTTTTACCTAGAAATTTCTATGGAATATATGTATCAGAAATACATTCAGTTTTATAGTGAGTGCATTGGAACAAATATCGACATTTTCAAGTTCAATCGGGTAAGTCTAGAAGTTCAAACAGCAAAAATTGGAACTGACTCAATAATCGAATCTGTACTGATGAATTCGATTCAGAATAATGGAATAAAAAATTCACTGAGAAGTTTCGAACAATACTACTCAGTAGCTAATGTTAAATCGATTCTAGTACTAATTTCTGCTTCGTTATAATTGACAACTAGAGAAACCCGTTCGCATCAAAATAGCATGTTAAATACCCTTCATATCATCATAATTATCATCGGATTTCAAGCGGTTTCTGTTTGAGGCCTAAAAATTCTTTAATTTTGAGAGCGACTGAAAAACATCACACAATCTCAGAATGAACTAAAATATCAATATTTCTTATACTTAGGAATGATTATTCCACTTTGAGGTTATCGAAATATTAGTTATTACTAATATAATAGGTACACAGTTTCAGTCTGAGAATCTCTTCATGAGATACAACAACAATCTTAGTGACTTCAGTTTAGGCACACACTTTGACGTTATTTTCTGTTTATAAGTTGAACCTTATATGGAGAGTTGCTGCCGCACCAAGAGATTCCCTGCTTACGAATGCATCTCGAAGAAGCATACTGAGATCTAGCTGAACTCACAATCCAGTTTCACTGTTTTCTCTTAGAAATGTAAGACAAAGATTTATTTCACCATAGCGAGCTAAATGGAATTTACACACCATTAGTATTGACCTTCAATGCCAAGTTACAAAAAATTACTAGTTAGTGTGAGGTGAAAGTGTTTCGGAAATTTATTGAGTACAAGAGGTCGATCTTTCCCCCTTGTTCTCACCCAAGCAGAAAGCGCACCATGCGGATCCTGTAGGTTCCGTGACCTTCAAAGGTCCAGGTTAACATGGAATAAGCATGGTAAGCTCCCTAGAAGGGGGCCTTCCTGATTGTTCCTCCGCAAAAGGGGCGATGCTGATCGCCCTCTAAGCTTTCCTCACCAACAGTACACAGACCATTCTCCCCCGTGGTCTCCAGAATGGCCCCAAGTGGTCACCGACATCGCCTTAACCTGGAAAACAATTTTCGTCAAAAAACAACCATTTTTGGCGAGCAAAAGTTAAATTTTGTAACAAAATAAAATAAACTGTTTCGCCAAAAATACTTGGAACGATACACCCTCAACAACGCATTGAAATTATTAACATTCCATATAAAAAGGGTGAAAATTTGGCAGAGACGGTTTGTAAAACATTTTTGGGTCGTCGGGAAGCACTTTGTCGAACCGCAATACAGAAATTGATGGAAAATTTTGGGCTGCTGGACAAGTTAATGATGTGAAGAATAAACCCCGTGCACGTCGCTCAAGAACAGGCGAGAATATTGCTGCTGTAGCCGAAAGTGTTGAAGAAAACCCAGGTTTGTCCGTTCCTCGTCGTTCCTTGGAATTTGGCATTCCACACAAACGTCATTACACCGTATTTTGAAAAAAGATGAGGGTCCTAAGGCTTATAAGGACTGAACGAGAATAAATTCGGTATCACAAAAACGCTTTTATCTTTTGAACCACTGGACCGATTTCGAAAATCACTCTCATTTTCGAATCATCTTCTAATTCTAATGAAAACTGTTTTTACAATAAAAAAACAAAAACTATTTTTTACAAAATTCATGGATTTTTTCCGGAATTCTTCCCATCATGCTTTTTATAGTGTTCTCAGTCACTTTCTGGGGTGCTGTCTTCCACTTTTGCTTGAATTCCGCTAATGTTTTCGTTGATTTCTTAGTCTTCTTCAATTCTCTTTTTACCAGGACCGAATATCTTTCGATTGGCCTGGAGTTCTGGGCAATTTGGTGGATTGGCCTCTTTGGGGACAAAAACCACCTCATTAGCTTCGTACCATTCCTTGGTGGCCTTGCTGTAGTGGCATGAAGCTGAATCTGGCCAAAAGATTGTTGACACATCGTGCTCACGTAAAAATGGTAAAAATCGCTTCTTCAAGCATTCCTCGATGTATATCTTCGAGTCAACAGAGCCTTGGACAACAAAAAATTTGCTCCTTTTCCCACAAGTGCAAATTGCTTGCCAAACCTGGAATTTTTTAGGAAACTTCGCTTGTTTCTTCACGCGTAATTGTTCGTCAACATTTCCACGAGAATCTGCAGTATAAAATTCCTGACCAGGAAGTTGGGAGAAATCAGCCAAGACATAGGTTTCGTCGTCCATCACGCAACAGGAAAAATTTTTCAAGAAATCTTTTTTTAATTTCTTTGCTCTTGATTTCGCTTCTTGATTCTTCTCAGCGTTCCTGTGTGGCACTTTCTGCACTTTGTATGTTCTAAGCCCACAACTCGACTTGATTTTCTGAACGGTTGACTGCGAACAACCCACTATTTGGTCCACTTTCCGTCCTGAAGGGTTAGGATTCTTCTGGAAAAGGCTGATGGCTTTCTTCACTTTTATTGGGCTATAAAACCCCTTTTTCCTCCCGGTTCCTTTCTTGCGGTTAATTGTAAGATCTTCGTTGAAGCGCTTAACAACTCTTGATACCGTTTCCGGACGAACGCGAGCCCCTTTTGCGATTCTTTTGAAGCTCCATTTTTGATTATTTTGAGAAAGTTTCACTACAAATTCTCGTGTTTTCACTTCGCTTGACATTTTGCGACAGAGAATTGGAATATCTATGAAGTAAAAATGTTCCACATGTTTCTGACGTTCATAACAAAGCTAACTATGATCAAATCTAGATTTTTTTCTCAATTGGTTCAAGAGATATAGGCGTTTTTGTGATAGCGAATTTATTCTCGTTCAGTCCTTAAATGGCATTTTTCTTTGAATGTCAACACCTCTTGTTGGAAAACCCCTTATTTTTCAAACTACCAGTCAGTGAGGCACTACGAAAACTGAAAAGTTCTGGAGGGACCAATAATGGGACTTTGATCCAGAAAAACTATCACTGGCAACTGACATGTCATTTGATATCAACCTTTGCCAAATTCAGCTGTATATGACGGGAAATGCAGAAGATACGAAAAAAATTAACGACATCTTTGTTCTTTGTGAACATTTTGTATTGAACTAAGCTAGTCAGGTAAGAACTTCTAGAATATGCATTCTACGTGAAGTATTTTCGTCAAACTTTCTAGTACATTCACCTAGCACTTCAGCGTCTTCGCGAAAATTGAACGACACTTCACGAATTTTCCTTGGCAGTTTCTCCAGACTGCCGAATTTGCGAAAGACAAAGAGATAAAACAGACCGCACTTCTCTACTATTCAGAATAGAACAGCGAATGCTTCTCCTTTTTCGCCTTATTACCTAATCATCGGATATTCGAAAAATGGCACGGGTCACGTTAAGTTGTACCTCAGTTGCGATTACTTTAATAAAGCCCTCGTCACTTCCGAAGGATCCCAAGACACTAGTCGGCCAAATGAGTCTTCACTTGAAGGCTGTGACTTGTTGAACTATTCTTTGATCCGCTCCAAAATTTGCGACGACGGGAAGACGTCCTTGCACTCTGCATTCTGTGCTCTTCAGACAGCCTGGATCCCTTTGATGAGGCGATACAGGCTTAGTGCCAGCGGCGTCCACCAGCCAACTTTTCAAAAGGGAATCTTTGGAAAGAACGGAAACGATGCACCTTCTTGATGAGTGTTTTTCGCAGAATCTTTTGATCTACTTTTCAGCAACCAGTCATAAAGGGTTCATGATAGTAATTTCAAGAGAGTTTGTCTATGTTTGGCAGTTTCCTTACTGCACTTGAAAAATGAATTAGATTCAAATTCAAATCATTATTGTCGACCCAATGTGAGTCAAAGGCAAACAAAACATATGAGGTATGAGTGTTATGAAATTGATCAAAGTAATTCAAAGTACTAGCTGTGCCTGTAAGACATCAGAAATTAAATAAGGTGAAGTATCTGTACTGAAAAAAACTGTATTCAATTGTGACTGTTGTGATTTCAATTGCTCTTCAACGAAAAATAAAAACCGGTCTATACGTTTCCATGAATGTCCTAAGAGAGTTGCCTCAAAACTATATAGGTAGGTATATACAATCACTAATTTCTTTGGTATATTGGAAAAATTGGACTGAAGAAAAGCATGGATAAACTATAGATGGAGAAACCTTGCAAAAAAGATTTTCGTTAAGATTTTCTAGAACAACTGCGAACAATATTTTTAGTCAATATATTGGGTATTTAGTAAAACTTTTCAAGGTTGTATTCAGTGGCCAAGTTCTGAGGTTGAATTGATGAATTTACTGCTTTCTATTTTAAGAATATTCAAGATGTTAAAGTGGTAAACTATGAAATACCTCACATAGATCTTCATCTTTGTCATGCCGCATCAGAACTTATTCACATTCAGATCATATCGTTTATGGCAGATGTCAGACGTGAATCCTCTAGTGTTGTAGTATGTTTTCATTATAATGAAGATGATGAAGATCATTTATTTTCATAATATTCATTGAATTCCTCGTGAAATGTCGATCCAATAAAAAAGAAAAAGCCAATTCATACTCCTAAATTTTATGAATTCGACACTACACTAACTATATTCCATATTAATTCACTAAAATTATTGAAATATTTATCACGAGATCAAAGAAAAACACTTGGTTGGTAAATTTTTATTTGCAAGAGGATTAATATAGAGACGAATGGAAGCTGTAAGGCATTCTGTATCTGTTAGAACTTATAAACTAACATTTCAATGGTAAATGATACAATTCTTTGAACAATGATGATACAAACTTGTGTCACATCTATATATATAAAACAAAGTTGTTGGTTACACCATTTATATATAACTCGAGATCGGATGGACTGTTTGTTGTGAAACTTCATTTATGGATTCGTCTACGGCCTGGTTATTATAAAATACATTAAAACTCTGAAAAATTTGTTTATGTAGGAAATGCTTTTCCTCCTTTTGAATGAGGCCACTAGGTGTCGCTTCGGTTAATGGCTCTTATCTAGACACTGTAGCGTAGTCGTGAAGGTACTATATTTGATATTATCGCCACTAGATGTTAAGTGTCGGTGTTGACTGATCTGGCTCTGCCTCAGTTTTCAACCAGTTTTAAAGGGAGCGAATGAAATTTGTATGCACCCTTCTCAAGGCGATCGCCGGGCAAGGTGGCCGACGTCACTGGCGTGCATTTTAAAGCGCCCTTTGTAGCGGATTCTTCACGGACGTGAGACGAGGTCGCATTTTAGGAGTCATTTCAGCGTGAATTACAACCGAGATCTGAAGTGCTTCCCAAATATATCTCGGATTGGGACTGGCGAATACTTCATAACCGTAATGACCAAAAAAGTTGAAAAAAACTAACGAGTAATGAGGCTTGCCTGCCTTTCGGGAATTTTTCACCGGAATTGACAAAACAATTCATAGCGCGACGTTTTAGAGATGAGCTGTTATGCATTCCTTTGAATAAATGAGTTCGTGCCTCTTTTGTATTTTTTTTTTCGAGCTACTGAATTCGCGTCGCTGCAGGATTTTGTGCGCTTCGAATTGAACCCGGCTTCGTTTCAATCCTTTTTTTAGAGCGGAAAGCGTGTTTTTCACCTGTGGTGGCTTGGCGTTTCGACTTTCGTCACAATCCGTCATTCTTTCGTTCCTAGTCAAAACAGGGGGTCCACTTGAGATTGACGAGGCTTCAACAGTCGATATAAAATCTTATTTGAAGAAGAAACCTTCATACCAACATATGCCAAACAAGGATTCCTTCCTACATTACGTTAAAATTTCCAGAATTCCATTCATTGTTTAAAATACCCCTAAATTCAGAAATTTCATAAAATGAGTGTGGTCAAAATAACAAAAATAGAATTCATTCGAAGCACTGATTCACGTGAACTCATGAGAAAATTGACAACAGCTGTCAAAACAATCGTCAATGATAACGTCACATTTGGTACAAAAATATTGGGATCTTTTTCGATAATTCTCTACAATTTGTGTTTCGGTCATCAGAGATCCACTGGTGACTTGCTCGCTTACGTCTCACATATATGGCAGCTATCTACCGAGAAATATGGTGAAACCCTAGCCGTAGCACTGAATATCTCCAAGGCATTCGATCGAGTCTGGCATCAGGGACTCCTCGCCAAGCTTCCATCTTATGGCGTGCCCCCAAAGCTATGTTCTCTGATAGCTAGTTTTCTCTCAAACAGATCTCTCCATGTAGTGGTCGATGGAGTTTAATCTGACTCACTACCCATAAATGCTGGTGTTCCGCAGGGATCAATTCTGGCTCCAACACTATTTCTACTTCACATCAACGATTTGCTGGAAGCAACCTCGTGTCCAGTGCACAGCTTCGCGGATGATAGTACCCTCCATACCGCCTTTTCTTCTAGGGCTCCAATACCAGCCCGCCAAATCAAAAACGAACGAGGAAGAAATGTTAACAACATAAATATGGACTTGGCAGCAATTCTTGAATGGGGATCTAATAACTTGGTAGAATTCAACGCAAACAAAACACAAGCATGTCTTTTATCTAGAAAAGCCGATCTTACTGTGCCCAGCATAAAATTGTCGGGAGTGACCATACCATTGAAGTCATCCATTTCGATGCTCGGCATTACTGTCGGCAGTAACCTTTCCTGGGAGAATCACGTGAGATCCATTGCTAAAAGTGCATCCCAAAAACTTGGTTTTCTGTTTCGTGCCAGGAGCTATTTCACCTCAGGTCAGCTGCTTATGATCTATAAGGCACAGATTCGACCTGTCCTGGAATACTGTTCCCATATTTGGAGTGCTGCACCTAAATACACCCTAAAACTCTTGTATTCCGTACAAAAAAGGGCAATTCGTCTCGTCAGTGATGCATCGCTTACAAGCTCGCTCACTTCTCTGGAACACAGGGGCGGATTAACCAAGTGGGAGGCCCCTAGGCAGTGCAATTTTCGGGGCCCCTTTTCAATTCAATTTTTCCTGTGAACGGGGCACACGAGGTAAGCGGGGCCCCTAGCTGATGCGGGGCCCCTAGGCAGTCGCCTCATCCGCCTAATGGCTAATCCGCCCCTGCTGGAACACCGTAGAAAAGTGGGCGATCTGTCTCTATTTTATAAATATTTCCATGGGCGATGCTCTTCTGAATTATCAGCAATCGTTCCCCCTCTGGCAGTCTCTTTCAGACTAACCCGTCAAGTTAATTAAGTCTTCACACCCCTTCGTGGTAACTTTGGAGACCTGCAGAACATCTCTCTTCAAAGACTCGTTCATCCAACGAACAGCGAGGCTTTGGAACACATTGCCTAGGGAGGTGTTCCCCGAGGCATATAACCTCCAGAAATTCAAGAAGAACACCAATTCCTACCTGCTTGCCCTTGGTTCTCACGATGTTCTCTGAACATTACAGGATATCTATTCCTTTTCGTGAAAACCACAACATAAAAAAAAAAAAAATTATATGGCTCTGAGAAAGCGATCTCGACAAAACTTCCCATGTTGCTTCATTACGTCATTTTCCATGAGAATACAAAATATCATCTCTATCGATCGAGTAGTTTGAAAATTATCAGGAAATAAAAATTTCGAACGATCCGCACATTCCCTGGAAATTTCAAGTCATGTAAATAAAATATCGGGAATTTCCTTCATAAAGGTTCCTTTCGAAAACAAGTATCAAGTAATTAATCAAAAAACACTATATTATGAGCCAAATTGTCTGAAGCAATTAAACAGCTCATATACAACGTGAACGTACTATCATATTCCTTATAACAGCGTCAAGAATTCAAACGTTACATCCAACAATAAGTAGCGACCTAGTTTACGTTCATAAAACGGGTGTTCAGAAAGTACATGCGAGATAATAATTGCGCTCATTTAAATATGGAAATTACCTGAGATTTTATTTGGCTTTATCGGAATTGCTTACAGGAAGTATTATTTGTATCATGAACTCCGTTTGTGCACAATTCTCCTTGATTTAAGATTACAGACATGATATACGATATGTTTTCTGGTTTGTTGCTAACACAAATTGGTTACTTTGTGTTATTTATGAGAGGTTGAAGTACATTTTTCAAATTCAATTCAATTCGTTTTTTATAGGTTAATTAAAAAAATTAGAACAGTTAATGAGAAGTTCAACCTATTTACTTCAGGATGAAAAAGTATCTCGTATTTATTTGTCTACAAACAAGTAGAAACTAAAGTACATTGAATTTCAATCATCTAGTGTGGTAATATTTGTTCAATTTAACAGAGCTTCCAAATTATTCAACAGTATGCTTCTGAATGGAGTTCTCCATTCAATATTCACCTTTAGGTTCAACAGGAGAAACCTCAAAGTATACGATGTGGTCACTACAGGAACATTGAATATCTCAAATGTGTTATATGTGCTTCTTTAGTCTCTGTAGAAACGATACCAATGAGATCTCAAACTACTTTCCATGGCATTTGAATTAAACTTAAAATTATCCAGAAAAGTGGAACAGCCTACTTCATATGCAGTATTATTTGTACCAATCGACCCTATCTCGAGCAGTGAATAACAAGTAGCAAAATTACTGCTATTTTTTAAGGCGAATTTCCATATTTGCGAAACGCCAATAATGATGCGAACGCAATGTAACTAGGTTTTTGCAATATTCTCCAATATACCTACAACGTATAACTTTCTCACGTATACATTCAAACTGAAATATACCAATCACGCCAATAAGCTAACAACTAGTTCTATTCCAACAATCGTTTCATTTGAATTTCATTCGATATATTCCGTAATATGAGGTGAAACTCAAAACGTTCACTTAAAGATCGACCTAGAATTTGGAAAGTATACATATAATGGATTTTACTTCATTTTCTTAATGGTGCTATATTGCTTCCACATACTTTGGAATGGATAATGGATTAGAAAACAAAATGTTTATCTCTTTAGGTTCTTGTTCAACTGTAGCTATAGGCACTCGTATTTATATTTTATACTCCTATCATCATAATTTCTCATGGAACTATAAAGGGTGTTTCTAAATTCATGCGGAAAAATACGGGAGTTGATTGCTCGTATGAAATTAAGATGGGTCTTTCCTGTAACAAAATTTCCTCAGCCCACCCCTTTCTAGAGATATCGCCATTAAAAGGTGGTGACTAAAATTGGGTTTTTATTTTTTTTCTCTTGAGATATTGGTTTCGGGAAAAAAATCTAAGAATAAAAATTGTTTTATATAAAACAAGAATTTAAAGTTATAATTTTATTTCGGGAAACTCCATCCCGAAAAAAAGGTTTCGATATGAGATGAAGAAAGGGTTGCTAATTTCAACCCCGTAGGTATAATTCAACAGGAGTATTGAAAAATACGCTATTTGCGAGTGCACGAAAATTACAGAATTTCAAGTTTCTAGCTCTACTGAAATTTCAGTAAAAAAAATGAATTGGGTCACCACTTATGGGAGATATCTCAGAATGGTTGGGCTGAGGAAATTTTGTTATAGGAAAGAAGAAAGAGCCATCATGATTTCATACAAGCAATCACCTCCTGAGTTTTCCACATGAATTTAGAAACACCCTGTATGTATTCTGTATTTCAACGAAAATCAATTGTCGCCATTGTTCACAATCTAAATAGATTGTGAACATTAATGAATATCGATGTTGAGGAAGGCGATTTTGCCACAAAAAGGACCAAAGGAAAGATACAATTTCTTTCACAAAAAAGTAATAGTGATACTTAATAGCGGCATATTTTGTGTTTCATTCACCGAAAAACTGTTCTTTTTGGACACTGCAGCATCAAAATTGAGATTCACCACAAGAAATACCGAATAAAATAAAAAGAGAATCCTCGAGTATCCTCATGCTAAACCCCCATTTCATAGCTGATCCAAGTGATATAGATTCCCAATTCTCCCATGTATAAACAAAGCATTTTTCATAAAAATGCCACAATAATATTCCGCAGGAGCCTGTGAGGAGAAAATAAATCTGGGAAACGACAGCGCAGCGAGCGTGGGTTCCTCGAGAACTGGGGTCGAGAACGAAATGTCAATAGATATTTCCCCTCACATAAACACGTCAATGTTCCTTCTCAATATTCGGAATCCCTATTTGTTTTTCGGACCGACATCTTCGTAGCCTGTTTATTTAGCTGTTATGGCTCGCGACAAACAGCATGTTGAAACTGACACTGTTGAAATTGGAGAGTTTTCCAACATATCGGACAATTCCCTGAGATATGACACGGACTATATTCCATTCATGTTCGTGACATAACCGTCTTGTTTTACTTCGATAAAATGAATTCGAGAATCGTCTCGAATCCCATCGGGGAAGAAGGTTTTTTATCGGTTGGCGTCTTATCTGCCCTTTTCGGAACAAATAACATAAATAGCGTATGCTGAATGGAAAATATACAGAATTGGCAGTATGTAGACTTGCACCACTACCTGTTAATGTATCTTCATTTACATTAATGAACACACAGAGAGATCACAGACATTTTGTTCAAAATTAAGCAAAATACCTATCAACCGATTTTGATCGAATGAATATCAGTTGAACGTTTCTCCATTACATTTCGTTGAATGATTTTTCAAAATATTTTTAAGTGGGGTGCTTATTTCGATTGCTAATCAAAAAGGGAGTGAAAAACAAGGTTTGTTGATGCCTTGGGAATATCACCTTCATACGAGGAACTTCCGTTTTCACGTTGATTGATATTGGAATTAATGTTTACCTCAATATATTGGTAAATTTCAGAATCTCTGTTTGTTGTCATAAGCCTGAGGATAAAATGTTTGGACCATCATTTGGAATGAGGAAATTGGAAAATGAGCAACGAATAATCATCGACAACATAGAAAATTCACGAAGGAATGGAAAACTTTTTCCATTTTCGTTCGAAATGGATGTATGAATTCTCATGGAAATATGCACGTACTTACTGTAGAACTTTCCTTTGTTTAGAATTCGAAATTATTTATTTTGGGCATATTCTCCAAGATACAAACCCCTTTGCCATTGAACAAATGATGATTTAACTCATAATAGATCCTTAGCGTTAATATGTACGAATTATGTGCAAATTATGTGCGATGCCTGATTCCTTTGTGCTAGCTTACTGTACAAATTATTGGTGAGAGCATGAAAAACAAAATTCACACATGATTCTAGCTTGTTTTAACGAAATTGATTGATGAATGAATTAGTTATTGAGTTCTACGTTTGCTTAACCTAGCTGCACATAAATTGCGAATGAATTGCACATAATTCCAACTTTGATTTTAAAGACATCGATGGATGAATTGATTAGCTATTGAGAATTGTGCTAACTTGCCAGACAATCTAACACAATACTCAATACAAAATTATTGGAGAATGCTGACGTGAATCACACATAATTCGCACATAATTCCAACCTTTGTTTCATTGAAATCGAGTGATAAACGATTAGTTATTAAGAATTGTGCTAGCTCACTGGTGAGCTAACACAATACTCAATATTATTGAGCAGGAAATTGATGGATGAATGCATTAGTTTTAATCAGCTAACCTGAAAATTGCGAATAATTCGCACATAATCCCAACGTTGGTTTTGGTCATTGAGAATTGTGCCAACTGGCTGCACGAACTGGCATAATTCCTAATAAAGAAAAAAGGCGACATAAATCACACATAATTTGCACATAATTCCAACTTTTCTTTCATTGCCGTGATCGAGTGATAAACGAATTAGTTTTTGGAAATTGTGCCAGCTTACTGGCAAGCCAACACAATACTATTTTTCAGCAGGAAAAAACTGACGCGGCACATGAATCGCACATGATTTGCACATAGTTCCTGCATTTGTATCATTGATAAATGGATGAGTTATTGAGAATGCCGATGCAGGATAACTGTCGTGGTATAAAAAATGGTTTCAGTTGTCGTTCAACTTGCTTAGAGCCCAAGATTCATGATCTCATCTTGGATCGAATTACCTTGCAGCAAGTTGGTAATCGTAGCAACAAATTGACGGAACTAAATCACCGAATTAATTCGTCGGAAAGACATTTCCCGGAGAAAGTTTCCTTTGTTTGAACTGCACCCTATCTCGGTGCGAATTCCTTTGGTGGTGAACAGCAAAAATGCCACCTTTCTGGAACTTTGTCTTCGACATTCGCGAACTCTAAAAATCTCGAATTCTGATTCAGTCCCTGAGTAATTAAAGAGAGCCAGGGTTTCGAGTCCGGGCCGGTATTGTGAAAATCCGTCTTTGAGTTTTTCCTCTTTGAAGTAGTTATAATTAAGAACTGGATAGGTAAAATGAATTTTTCAGTTGATTTGGGAAAGAGCGCGACAAACAAAGCGTCTGGCCATCGACTGGGATGTTGTGGACTGAAATGCCCGGGGATAATATTTTGCAATTAGAGCAGGCACACAAATGATGAGAAATATTTCGGATATTTCTGATGGTATTCGAATTCCGGGTATATGTACCTACTTGTTGTATGTATAAAACATTGGATGATTCCTCATGATTGCCCACGTAGCATTTCAACTGAAATAATGGTCAAATTGATTGAAATGCAGGATATTTTTGAAGGTGAGTCATAATTATCATTATCTAGCGACGACACCAGTCATAATGGTTTCGTTTGAAATATCGACGAGTAAATAGAGTTCGTTATTGACTTGTCGTTAAATTTTTTTACTCAGAATGACAATTTAAATTTTTTCCTAGAAATTGGTAGCAGATACGACAAAACTACAACAGACGATGAAGGTTAATAGAACAACAAAGCTTTTTTTTACAATTTTTCCAACTAACAGTGGCTCAACAAAAAAAGTTCTGAAGTAAAACAGGGGACAGTGTTCTGGATGAAATATCACCCAGCAGATCTGCTATCTAAATTGGCATGTCACATGGTGTAAACTCTAAAAGGTAAGATCTATGCCAAATTTCAGTGGAATATCTTGTGAAATGCAGATACTGTAAAAAAAAACTTAAAAAAAAAATCAAACTGTATTTCGAAAATGAAACGTTTGCGGCCCTATGTTCATGTCACTTTTTTTCTCAAAATTATGCAAGGAATCTTCCCTTTTCGTTTCTACCTCCAATTCAGGAACACCCGGTATTAATTTCGAGGACATTACAGTCGCCCCTGGGAGTATTTGCGATAGACCGAATCTGAAAAATATCAGTGCGATATTTCTACAAAACGAGTAATCGATTTCCCTGTATGTGTTTGTCTAGCAAGTGTCTGAAAGTCCCCTATGTATAGGGTGCCTCAGATTCGATGAATCAAATTCGAATTAATATTTAAAGTAAGTGAATATATTTAATTGTATGAATGCTCTTACCTTGAAATTAATAAGAAAATTTTAGCAAGGGTATGTAAGATTTTGTTCATTTCGACATTTGCTTTGTTGAGAAAACATATTGTAAGCAAGATATTGTTTCATTGTTATACTTGTGAATGTGAACTACAAAATAAATCTGTACCAAAACTCAATAAAGTTTATATTTCATATGTATAGACAATTTTTGCTGTAATTGTTTATTTCGACAGAATAGTCACAGAATCTTCTTCGATATTTTACTGCTTAGTTCTTTGAGAAACATTCGATGAAATTTTTTCTCCCTATTTTTCAATATCTCATGTGTTCCCTCGAACAATTTCCGCAATTTCCATCAAACCAGAGTAACTTGCGAGAAAAATAGAGGAGATGAACATATGATGGCGTAACTGGAAGTATTGCACTTTCCACGATATTTCCAATCAACACAATGTGAGTGTCGATGAAAGCTGTGCGCGCCATGATTAAAATCGTTCCGTCTTTTCCTTTTTCATTTTTCCAAGGAAATGAGAAAAAAGCATACGTCCTCAACCCCAAATAATTCTATACTTACTCCAGATCCATTTCAATTAAAGAAATGGAACGTGTCTCCGCGAAAAGAAATCTTTCCTCCAAATTCTCCAAACGGTCCGTTTCCTCGTCGGATTTTAGAACATAAAGGGTCCCACACACGAAACACGACGATTTACTTGGATAGGAGACCTCTGCTGGTAGCTAACTGTCCGAGTTGTTCTATTCGTATATTTCGTAAAGGAATGAAGCATAGTATTTTATTGTCGAAAACACAATTGAATAAACTACCAATTGAGACTTCCATAATATGGTACTATAGACAATTATTCGGAATCCACAGATTTCACGTGTGTGCTTTGTGTATTGATCTATTTGGCTTTGTCACAAAAGTGATATCAAATCGCAATAAATCAATACTATATTTGCATAATTGACAACTTTGCGGAATGCTTCGGGCATGTATCGGCCTTCTGTGATCCAAGACAGAATCCAACTAGTAGATTCGCCAGTCGTCTTGTGAGTCATGTCGTCATTGTCAACAACAACGACCAGAAGATTAGAGGACATCAAAACACAAACAAAGATGACTAAAAATCAAAATTCCTGGATGCCCAAATGACGATCATTGACGCTACCGTTAATTATTAACATTTCGATGAGAAATATCGTGTTGCATGGTAGTGTATGGGGCCCTTAACCGAGGGACCTCCGAGATGCTGCTGCAGACAATAAAGTAACGTTATTTTGATAGCTCTCGCTAATAAAAAGCCCCCGCGCGCCCGCTGTCAGATGCCTACGACATTAACAGTAAACTCGTCTTCAAACATCCCCTCAAAACCTTTTTGTAATTTCCTAAATGACGGCTGAAAAAAGGAAACCCGAGAAACAGCTGGGGGGCTACACAACAAAGTTGATGCAAGTCGTGATAGGGTATAATGAAATATACGGTATCAAGCCAAATGGAGGAATCATTTGAACAGCATCATGGAATATCGAAAATGTTATACATTCTTGCAGAGCACTAATAAAACAACATTTAGGGATTCTTTGGGCAAGTTAAAATAGCAGTATTTTGTCAATGTCCAAATTTTAACACGGAACATCAGCTGAGAAAATCACTGAGTGATGGGCAGTTTTTGATCGAAAGCTGGCCTCAGCTCGACACAAATGGCTAGCTGTCAGAAGACTCGTTTTGCATATAAAACCAGAAATATAACATCACCCTTTCCAATGTACAACGATCTCGAAATTGACAGCCGGTTGACATAAAAGGCGCCTATTTCATAACGCCCGGCTTTTAGAATAAGGCCCATCCGATTTTTACATCTTCCTTTCGCAACAGAACGAACGTGTTTCAACCGGTGCGTTTCGAATTTGAAAACTGCTGACACCGAAAACGGATCCGTTTTCAGCGAATCTACGTCAATAAACGCGCCGAGCCATCAGGAATGATTCGCCGTTGCTAGCTTTTTCATCGTTCTTGTCTCTATTGTCTTTCTATTGTCCCAACTCGTTTCCAGATTTCCGTAACTCAGGAAATAGCAAATTTTTCAAGGACCAAGACACTTCTTTCACCCATCTCATCTCTAAAAGATTCTCGGCTCCGCTCTCAAAAGTCTAGAAAACCTTATTGGCTGTATACTTAAACCACTTTTTCTTGAGCTGTAAAAAATAACAGCCATCTTAACATATCCACTAGAACCCATTAATGAGCAAGACGAAACCAGTTCATTGAAAGCGTAATCGAAGATGAAATATTGATCGACTCCACCAGAAACATTGAACCATTCATGAAACTTGTATTCCTTCTGTTGAATCGAAAGCAGCTTATATTTTCCGATCAGAATTTTTTTTCACAGCATCCACCCCACGTAAAAAGTGGAAATGAAATTCATAGAGCGGGACGAGATGAAAGAAGCTTACTTATTCTGCGGAATATTTTCCTGCATGCAGATAGATCGGCTTATGAGGCTTTTGATCGGCGAATGCAACAGCGTTCACGAATTGATTCGATTTTTCCCCGGTCCAGGGATGAGGCATCTCGAGAATGTATCGACGTGGATTGAATTCGAGGTCGAGCAGACTCTGGAATTCTTTAACGATTTTTTTTACTGTAAAGTTGATCTCCGAATATTCGACTCTGCTATGTTGTTATAAAAATTTTTCGATATGGTTCAGTTGCCTCAGGACTTGAGTAAGCCCTTCATCAGCATGCGAAATTTTCATCTCAATCGAATCCGCAGTTCTTGAGTTCCAGAAAAGGCATGCAATTTGGTAGCTTAATGGGCAATGTCTTCGTCAAGCAATCGAGACACGCAGGTTCGATTCCTGATCAGGATGTCATTTTTTTACGTCGTTAATTCTAACGAATGCTCACAATTCAATGACAATACAGTTCTATGTTGAGGTAGAGAAACTGTGAAGGCGATAAATCGACAAAGTTTTCGCGATCATCGATATTGTCGACGTGCGGATGCATTTTCACCACCCCTGCCCCATTCGATGCAATGGCAGCCCTCTCCTACCCCGCCGAACGTGGCAGTCGATTATTCAAATGAAATTTGCGATTGCACGTCGAAATATGCAGATTTTATGAAATTAGAACGGAACGCACTGTGTCTCTTTTCGGGGTGTCGGGGGAGGGTGGTAGACAGGTCGATCGGGACCCTTACCAACCTTGTGACATCTTGTCTTGCTCTGAAACTCGCGATTTCATTCAGGACCAGATGGATTAATTGAGATCCCCGCTTGATTATTGACGGTTGAAAGCCGTACTGGGAATTTAGTTGGCTGAGGTGTGCTAATGAATATCTAGATGAATGCGTCACCACTCCTGGTTTGAATAGATATGACTTTCCATATTGTTGGTAGCTAGTTATATCATGATTTGATTAAGTTGATCTAATTTTATACTTGTTTCTATTCGGGCATTGTTCTATTTCTATATTATACTAAAACGGTAACTCTGTGGTCCGGCCTGGGCAATCTTTCGAAAAAGTGGGTCCAGAAGAATATTAAAATCGATAAGGAGAGAAATTTTTACACGGTCGGAAAGAGGAATGATCCATTCGTACGTGGGCGAAATTTCGATTCTCTAGGCGATGTAGAAGTATTTTAAAAAAATTCGCGAAAATCGCGAAAAAAATCGGCAAAAAGGGCAATTTTAAACTCGATAAAACTTTTTTCGCAGACATCCTGGCCGTGATGTAAATAAACGGATCGAAAGAGGAAGAGTCAACGCAAAATAGCTTGGTATTCATATTTTCCATAATTTTCCCATTTATTCAGGAAAATTGATCAAAGTTTGACATTTCTCCTATAAAATCGCCCGATCTGCAGAGATCACAGAGAACTATTTGACATTGTAGCTGTAAGCTGTCAGAGTTTGGCCACTGCCTTCTATAGAGAAAGCCCGGAACACAATCTGACAACTGCACTCAGCGGCTCAGATTCCGCGATCGGAGGCCTACCGATAAGGATAACTGCTCAAAAGGTAGATCTGCTGGCCTTACTAGTTACTGTTCTAAAAGTGCAACACAGATAAATCACAATTTGCTACAAAACTCAAAAGAAGTTTTTCCAAGAGGATCTCTACACACAACCCATCACTCACTGCCGATCAATTCAATACATTTTTCAATTGAATGCAGATTTTGCACCAAACATGACAGTTTTTCTAAAAATAATGAGTTATATCATTTCGTGCTATTCGACTGCCTGCAGTCCGCAGAAGTTTGTCCAAAACTGCAAAACGTGCGAGCCTATGAATGGGGATTTCCACTACTTCAAAATATGCACTTTTCTTCACATTTGTAACCATTCACTCTGAATTTTCAAGATTTGATTAATTATTCGATATTGAAAATGTGATTTCAACACGTGTGAATTCAAACGTCCCTCTGCTGTGACGTCAGTGGCTCAAGTTGTAATATGATTGGTTGAAGTTTGTGATGGAGGAGACAAAGCCCAGAGTAACTCAGAGACACGCCGCTGTTGTCAAGTCTTTGTGAAATCTCTTAATTAATTCATAAATAGATTCAGTAATCGTATTATATTCGATGGTATCACTATAATGTTTTTGAAACATCGTCATATATCAACTTAATTTTCATTAAAGTTGATATAATACTCATACTCTGAAAATACAAATAATGATGTGGCAACCACGCCTACAAATTATAAATAAAAACATAACCTTCTTATTTGTCATTATTCGACATTTCGACGTCTTCTCTGCGTACTATAGAATGGCTTTCCTTCAGTTAAGTCTGGGAGTATTCTATACTCCTAGGTTGAGTCAACGACTGACGATCAGATGGTCCCATACACAATTCCCAAATCAATAATTATTCTTACCACTAATTTGCACTTCTCAAAATGAAAATAATGATTAATGCTTCCTATATTAGAAGACCGGCCTATATATAACAATTCTTACGTGTGTAGACTAGGGATAATTATTTTCAATTGAATTTCTCACCTATCTGCTTACTTGAACCCTCTTTATCTTCAATTAGGAGGTCGTTAACGAATGATTTTATGAAGCTTATGGAGTACAAATGAAAATGTCATGATGTTAAAAGAAAAACATCCAAAATCAACATTATATTATGATATTATTAGGAAAGTGAAAGCAAGGGCTTTTTCAGGCTAATCTTTTTTTGTGATTTGGCAATGCTGTCATTTTTATATAAGCAGCACGTCATGAGGAGTACAACCAATCAAAAATCTCTCTAGCTACCGACGATTTCCTGCTTCTTCTGATCGTATGAATTCGGTAGATTATTTTTGAGTTTTCAATGTTTTTTTAAAGGTATGAATTGATGAAGAAAATTAAAAAAAATCACGAATTACGTGAGAATCCAATATGCCAAAATATATTTTTTCTGAAAATGACTGGAAATGCCCATTAGACCATAAAACGTTTTTCGTTTTGAAATCCAACGAAGTGAAATCTCCTTCTTCCAAGAACGATTATCTGTTACACGGTCCGATCTTTCAATTCCCATGAAGGAGAATGTAGTATCGTATTCCCTCTGGAAGAATGAGCAAAAGTGAATAAAATTTCACGAACCCTTCTTCTCCGAATTCTTAACGATTCCATTCTTCACGTTCCGGAGTACTGCATGCAGATCCTACGTTGAATTCAAATGAGTGCAGAGTCGTAGAACCCGAAGTTATGTATCGAGATTCCAACTACCGACATTGCAGCCCATTCCTACATTGAAGTGGGGGCGGGGAAAATACCCAGCAATTTTCCAATTGACTAAGTTCACGATGCCCTTCTGACCCGGACCTAAAGTATCAGATGAACTGCGCTGACTTGGAATAGGACCGGGTTTTAACGTAAAACAGTCGAGAGACTACGGAAACTTTAGGGCAACGATTAGTATAAGCAGATACCGGGGCAATTGACGTAATTACCCTTGAAAATGGTTGGAATAACCTTAGTTTATCGATTGGCTGCAGACAATGCATTAAGTCTCTTTGAATTTTGTGAACGGATGCATGATTCTAAGTGATGCTTTGAATGTTACTACCGTTTTGTTCGGCGACAGATACTTTATCCCATGTAAGATGGAATATCCGACTTGGAATAGCGGAAAGCTCCTCAAAACAATATGGAACCATCTTTGGCTGACAAAAGTGTACGCATTAAGGTTCTGCCGCTGTTCCGTCATCGATCAGCAACAACGGAAACCAAAACATACGACGGATCTTCCGTGTGTGACACTGACGATAATAGCAGGTGTTCACCGACGGAATATCCGTCCAAAGTAACGCAGGCTCTTGATGTGTTTGACTACGGAATATCCGTCGAATGTGAAGCAAGTTCTCAAGATGTTTGACTGCGGAATATCCGTCCAATATAACGCAGGCTCTTGAAGTGTTTGACGACGGAATATCCGTTGAATGTGAAGCAAGTTCTCAAGATGTTTGACGGCGGAATATCCGTCCAATGTAACGCAGGCTCTTGAAGTATTTGACGACGGAATATCCGTCCAATGTAACGCAGGTTCTCAAGATGTTTGACGACGGAATATCCGTCAAATGTAGTGCAGGCTCTTGAAGTATTTGACGACGGAATATCCGTCCAATGTGAAGCAGGTTCTTAAGATTTTTAACGATGGAATATCCGTCCTATGCATTCAGCACAGGCTTCTGAGGTGTTCGATGACGGAAAATGCGTCCAGTGTAAATCAGGTTAAGCAGGTTCTCAAGATGTTTGACCACGGAATATCCGTCAAATGTAATGCAGGCTCTTGAGGTGTTTGACGACGGAATATCCGTCCAATGTGAGGCAGGCTCTTGAAGTATTTGACGACGGAATATCCGTCGAATTTGAAGCTGGTTCTCAAGATGTTTGACGGCGGAATATCCGTCCAATGTAACGCAGGCTCTTGAAGTGTTTGACGACGGAATATCCGTCGAATGTGGAGCAGGTTTTCAAAATGTTTGACGATGGAATATCCGTCCTATGCATGTAGCACAGGCTTCTGAGGTGTTCGATGACGGAAAATGCGTCCAGTGTGAATCAGGTTAAGCAGGTTATCAAGATGTTTGACCACGGAATATCCGTCAAATGTAATGCAGGCTCTTGAGGTGTTTGAAGACGGAATATCCGTCCAATGCGAGGCAGGCTCTTGAAATATTTGACGACGGAATATCCGTCGAATTTGAAGCAAGTTCTCTAGATGTTTGACGGCGGAATATCCGTCCAATGTAACGCAGGCTCTTGAAGTATTTGACGACGGAATATCCGTCCAATGTAACGCAGGTTCTCAAGATGTTTGACGACGGAATATCCGTCAAATGTAGTGCAGGCTCTTGAAGTATTTGACGACGGAATATCCGTCCAATGTAACGCAGGTTCTCAAGATGTTTGACGACGGAATATCCGTCAAATGTAGTGCAGGCTCTTGAGGTGTTTGACGACGGAATATCCGTCCAATGTGAGGCAGGTTCTCAAGATGTTTGACGACGGAAAATCCGTCCAATGTAACGCAGGCTCTTAAGCTGTTCGCCGAAGGCATATCGTCCAGTGTAAAGCAGGTTCTCAAGATGTTCGATGAACGGTATATCCGTGTTAGACGACGGAATATCTGTCCAGTGTGAAGCAGCTTCTCGAGAAATTTGACGACGGAATATCCGTTAAATCTAACACAGGCTCTTGAGATGTTTGAGGATGGAATATCCGTCCAATGTAACGCAGGTTCTCAAGATGTTTGACGACGAAATATCCGTCAAATGTAGTGCAGGCTCTTGAGTTGTTTGACGACGGAATATCCGTCCAATGTGAAGCAGGTTCTCAGGATGTTTCACGACGAAATATCCGTCAAATCTAACGCATGTTCTTGAGGTGTTTGACGAAGGAATATCCGCCCAATGTAACGCAGGCTCTTAAGCTATTCTCCAACGGAATATCCGTCCAGTGTAAAGCAGGTTTTCAAAATGTTTGATGAACGGTATATCCGACCGATGTAACGGAAGCTCTCGAGGTGTTGGACAACGGAATATCTGTCCAGTATAAAGCAGCTTCTCGAGAAATTTGACGACGGAATATCCGTTAAATCTAACACAGGCTCTTGAGATGTTTAAGGATGGAATGGAATATCCGTCCAGGTTCTCAAGATGTTTGACGACCGAATATCCGTCAAATGTAGTGCAGGCTCTTGAGCTGTTTGACGACGGAATATCCGTCAAATCTAACGCAAGCGCTTGAGGTGTTTGAGGATGGAATATCCGTCGAATCTAACCCAAGCGCTTGAGGTGTTTGAGGATGGAATATCCGTCCAATGTAAAGCAGTTTATTGAGATTTTTGAAGACTGAATATCCGTCTATTGTAACGAAGGCTCTCAAGTAGTTCGCTGATGGAATATCTGTCCATGCAAAGCATGTTCTTAAAACGTTTAACGGCGGAATATCCGTCTAATGTAAAGCAGGTTCTTTTATAACTTATCAAAGTACTTGCGACTCCCTACTTCGTCTGGCGACGGAATATCCGTCATTGAATATGAAGAAACGACAGAGGCATACCCTGACTTTTCGGTGGAAGCTGACTTTGCATTTCTTAGCTGACACTTCATAAAGTGTCAGTCTCCGATAAAGGCAAATGGAGCCTTCCAGTTCTCCCGATCGAAGGGTCTTACGATCGAGTTGCATCCTTCCATCTCTTTCGCCCGAAATGACGACGTCATCGGAAAGAATTCAGATCAACAGAAATGGGTCGCAGATACGGCGGAATCTGTTCCTGGGAGCACTCCGGGACCGAATCCGCCGCCTTTTATCTCCGAAAATAGAGCAGATAACGCGGGATAGTTCCACATATATTCGGGTGGCAATTTTTCCGCGTTGGGCGGCGATTAGCGAGCGCGAAATCTCGGCATCTTATTTTTACGATTAGGATCGACCGCCGCCGGTGGATTCTCGAGAACCCGATCTCCAGCGTACGAGCTTCTGAGTGGAACTTAGGCTTCAATATTTTCCGGATAAATTGAATATTAACGTGTTGGTTCTAAGTGGGGGCTGAAATCGTTACTGTGACGCAGTGGTGGCTCCAGCTGAATTTGCAGGTTCTCTAGATTCAACGTATTATTGACAAGCAGCCCGTCCCAGCTTCGTCCGGGTAGAAATTTGTTTCAATAACATTTTGCGATGAACTTAGAGTAAATCTACAACATTTATTCTGTTTAAAAAATCGTCGCTGGTCTGAAAGTTGATCCACGCGGCTACTCTTTTATAGATATGCATGTCCCCCTCTCACACTTCGGTGCCCTCTCCTACCCGCCTACCTAGTACGGAGACGCATTCATTGTATCCACGTTTGTCTTACGGTTTTTGCAGAGCACGTGGAAATAGCTGATTATGGCTGATTTTTTTGTAATTATTGAAGTTATAGTAGGTATTCTTAATTTTTTTGGGTGAAGAGTATAGCTTATGTCACTCAAGGATTATGTAGCTTTCTAAAGGTCAAACAATTTCTGAAATCGGTCCAGTAGTTTCGGAGCCAAGTCGTATCAAACACACAAAAATACAAATCTTTCCTCTTTAAAATATAAGTATAAGTTGATGACAGAGATTGACATTGTCAAAGATGATTTTTCTTCTTCTTCCTACTACTGGCCTCTTTATTTCTAAAATGCGAATCTACCTTCAATATTGATCGGCCGAATATATTGATCTACTTAAAAGGTAGATCTACGGGCCCAAACTATGTGATTAAATATAAGTGAATGGAGTATAGATATCTGATCTATGATTGGTTATGATGAACCATTCATCTGTAATGTAAGCCGTGGGATTTTGCTTTGGAGGACCAACAACTTGTCGTTTCTTTCTTCGTTTTCCCCTACCAAGGAAGTGGCTTTGAAACCACTTATGGAGCAATAAAGGGAAGGTACAAAGCATAAAGCTCCTGATATAGGAAGAAAAACACTTAATCAGGTAGCTGAAGTGATCAGGAAATGTTTCTTGGTGTCACATTTGTGATACAGAATGTAACTCCATGCCTTAATCGAATTTCTGTTCAATATATTTTCAGAAGGTATGAAGGAAATTCATCATTCACGCTTCCATAAAAAAAGACACTTACAGGGTAATAACCATGAATAAAAAATACATTAGGTGCATAGTAATCTGTACGTATGATATATGGAACCATATTGTTTCGATACTGCTTTCCAGTTGTATTACTCATTGTTCAACCAACTTCGAGAAAGCATTACTTACGTCCTTCACCTCGATCAATAAGGAATTACACACATAATTCCCAACAAAATGGCTTACCTGTTGCATCTTTTCGAAGTCCAAATAGGGTCTTTGTACATGCGAGTGCCTAGAATGTCTTGATCTCTTCCTGGGCGACAGGTCATAATGTAAAAGTTTCGCTGGCGGACTCATAGATCGAGTCTTGTTTAGAGGCGTCCTCCTACCCGGTTTCACCGCCTCCAGGGGCGGCGAAGTCCGGAACTGGACTGGGGTTGACATACTGGCTAAAAGGTGGTGGACCTGAAAAAGAGGTTTTTTGAAGACGGTTCGTAACTTGACAGAAACTTTTCATTTGATAAATTGGGGAAGATCATGGTTTCCTCAAGGAGCACAGACACAAGTATGTTATGTAGGGCCGAAGAGATCCAGACTTCGTTGTTATTCAACCTTAGGGAGCGGTAGTTTGGTTTGCTGAGGCAGAGCAGACGAGCAAGAGGAAAATACTCTGTTTGAACAAATCTTTCAGCCAAATTTTGCATTTCATTAATTTCTTTTTATAACTTTAAATTAAGTTCTACTTGAAGCTCATTCTGAGGGAAGAAAATACCATATTAGGAAAACATTGATGGAATAAGATCATCATGCCCCATTGATATATCCCCATCTAGCCCCACTCATACTTTTTTGGCATTAAGAGGTTCGTTTCAGGTTAGGATTAAACTTAGAGGTTTGAGAAGGTATGAAAATGAATGGTTTATGGATACACTTTCCAATGATATATTATTTAGTTTGACCAGTTGTTGTGGCTTACCTCTAATCAACAGTAATCTGGCACTGAATAAAACTACTTCATGATGAAATCGGAAACATTTGGCACAAAAACATGCGTAAATGACAAACTGTTCAGTCAAACTGGCCCCCGCTCATTGGAAGTTTTCTTAACTATTCCCTATACTATTATTACTGGCACTGTACGCTAGGTTGCAGCTTCTGAAAGGTCAGAAGCTTATCTACCCCATCTCACCCCGGTATCCCGTCTTGCCCCACTCTCCCTACGTGTCTGGCATTTCCCCATTTGAATTCGTAAAATCCTATTTTTTTTTCTTCGTCAGATTCAGATTATATACGCTAAATGAAAAAGTGCAATAACTTCCATTTTCTACTGTGATAACCTATTCGAGTTATAGTTATAGTTATAGTAAAAAGGGGTTACAGTTCACTGCGACTTTTAGGTCTATTGTGCCCCCTGACAGAGCTGTTATGTATATTCGAGTTATGAGAACGTTGAAATGAATTTCACATGTCGAAAATCTAGTTTTCTAAATAAAAATGACCTCACCTAGCTATACCTATCTGCTTTAAACCACTTATTTACATAGCGATGATATCACTCCAGCTACCGCTTTCCATTTCGTGTTAAACATTTTACTTTAAATGCAGGAAATTTGAATTCTTCCATCTCTGATTATTATATCGCCGGTTCTAACGTATGTGTCAGTCCCTATGACATTTTCGCATTCTATTTCTGTCAGATATGGGGAAATGAGAAAGCTGCATGAAGATGTGGAAGGAAACCTTATTTTTCACCTTTCAGAGGGTCATGTTATTCTGAATGCTTCCGTTCACGAGAATTCATCCGTGCAGATGTTTTTAAGGGATGAGCTCTCTGCTCTCCTTTCCAACAACTGCTTGGTTATTGATTTGTTGATGGTCTCCGCAGTTCAGATTATTAGATTGATATTTTCATAACAAGTGCGAAAATCTTGCGATATACCTAGAAACACGATGTGTTTCGCGATAACCTTCACAATTAAGTAATTGCTCTTGTGTATTGCTCAGGTTATCCACAAAACGTCATCTTCAATTTAGGTGAGTGACTTTTTGTACCCAATCCTAGGTAAGGAATTGGCCACTTTAGAACGTCAAGTAACATAATGATTTGTGAAAAATATCTTCACGAAAATTCTGCTGTGAACAACATCCAGTCCAGTATTTAGGTATCGAGGACAAATTGAAAAGGATGTTTATAATATCTGATGATTTAACATGTCCAAACGAGTACTTGAAGATGAAATTGTGACATATTTAAAATTCTCTGTCGTTTCTCTTTCCGATGGAAATGTTGAGAATCTGGCCTCATAAACTTTCCTCGGTGCAAAGTGACCTTACTCCTCAAAAATTCGCAATTATGATGTTCAACTTGCTGGCATCTATTTCAATAACATTCCCAGCTGGCATAAACAGCTAACATCTGTAGTCTTTCCACTGCCAAATTGTTAGGTTCTCCCGTTCCAAAGACTCATTTGTTCGTCATTGAGAATGCTTTGTTTTCAACACAGTTACAGCTGTGAATTCCGCTTTTACGTATACGAAAAAGTAATCATTTGTTGCAGAACTCAATTTGTGAAATAATTACTTTACAGTGTCCTTCGATAAATTTATTAATCGAAATAATTTTGGGAGTTTCATGAGGTTTCACCCTAAGTGATAAATTTCCCCTGAAAACCCTACAGTCAGCGCCACTGGCCACCCTTTCATCCCCCCAAAGCTGACCGCCCGGATCGATATTTGACGGGATAGCCAAACTGCACAATGAACGTTCATTAATAGACAATATCACACTGTATAATCAAGCTTATTTTGACCAATGAAGGGTGTACCCGATGGAATTTCGCTTGATGTCGCTGTAGATTCGACGGTGACATGAATTTGACGTGCACGTCATTACGGCTGGGAAATTCAGCTGAATGAACGTGAATGTGAGATTTACCTATCGGCAAGTTTTGCAGTGTCCCAACTTTTGGGCGGTTTTGGCGTGAATCAACGAATAAATGAGACATTGTTGATGATCGGCTGGCTTGAGTTCTTGTGTTAACTGAACTTTATGAGCCTTGAGGGGTCTATACCGTTCGACGTTCAGTTCAAAACGCGATTCGGGATTTCTCACGTTAGAGACTACCGATTTATATGGGGTTTTAACTATTATTCAATTTAAAGAGTTCTTCAAGTGGGAAAGTTCATAACTTTTTTTTTTGTCGAGTGAAAAAAAAAATTTATATGTTTTTTCGACGAAAAAAAAAGTTAGGAACTTTCCCACTTGGAGAACTCTTCAAATTGAATAACAGTGAAAACCCCATAAAAATTGGTGGTCTCTATCGTGAGAAATCCCGAATCGCGTTTTGAACTGAACGTCGAAGGGTATAAACCCAAATATGTATGCAAAATATGACGTTTGTGGAATGCCTTATTCCAAAGATCGACGAGGAATGGACAAACCTGGGTTTCTTCAATACTTCAAGTGAAACACACTGCATCCATTGTATACCTACGTTTTAAAGTGAAAAGCTTTCGCGTTTACTCACTTCAAAGCATAGATTTTCTATTCCGAAAAATAACGAGCTTAAAGCTTCGAGATCAATGAAGAAGGAGGCTTTTCGCAGAAACAAGAAACAGAGTGGGTATACCAGCATTTGGATAGATTTGCTTCACGGAAAATCTTTGTAAGAATTATACTGAAGTATTTCGTGGAACGAGCAATTAAAAAGGGTGGCTTCATTTAATCAAGTTTGGTATTAACTGAATATAAATCCTCGGCGAAACAAGAGTTGAGTTGAACTGCGAAGAGATTTCAGTTCCAGCATTTTGCCGATGCTAAACTAAGGCCTCATCCTTCCATCGAAAGTCAACTTAAGTAATGTGGCACCTACTCGAACCAGTTATTCAATTGTGGGCATTTCGTTTCATTTTTCGGTACGTCAGAGGTATCAACGGCATCAAAAATATTCGATGTTGCAGTCCAAATTTCCTCTGGGTGTTCAATCTTTAATTCTAGAGGTTATTGAAACATATTCAAAATGGAATCTGAAGAGAACCATGTGACATTGCACACAACGAAACTTTTATGATTACTGGCTTCGAAATACTTCAGGAAACACTCTGTAGAGCAGAAACAAAAGGCTTTATGGCAAGTATGGACTTGGAGTCCCCAAATATTGTTCTACCAAGAGTTAAAACATGCTCGCTGGCACACTGACTAACACGGGAACCTGTCCAGTTCCCTTCAACATACAGGGTGGCCAAGAGATTGACGTCAAAAAGAAAAAAACAGGTCCCTCGTGTCATGGGCTATTCGAATCACCCCCATGTATGTTATGCGATTTTTCACGGTTTTCGAGTTATGAATTTTTTTATGAACTTTGAGAATTTTCGACTTGACCATCTTCTAAGAGATATTAAAAAAAAGGTACAAGACTTCTCTGTGAAATTCTTTTTATAATTTAATCTCCATGAATTGTACTTTTATACATAAAATAATCAGATTCGTAACTTTGATAAAAATTATGGAAATGTTGGTCCCAAGTGAAAAAGTTACTCGAATTGGATTATGATCTGAATTTTCGAATCAAAATTAAAAATGTAAATGGGCGAATTCACGGTTTCTTAGTATGCTTAAAAACTGCGCTCAACAGTCAGCTTTTAGAATCATTGATAAAAAATGGTACTTAACTCTCTACTTTTGCTAGAATTAGCCTTCAAAGTCATCGAGATGGAAAAGAACTAGACATTTATCACAGAATTATTTTTTGCCATTTTAAGATTTTTCTGATCAAGTTATGATAGAAAATGCTGAAAATTAATGAAAACTAGCTTCAGATGTTGGTCAAGAAGAGTTCTAGATAAATAAAGGAATGGGTATGGCAATAAATCACACATCATAATGTAAATAAAAAGAAATTTATTTATAAAATTTACAGTAGGTTTTCAAAGTAGCCACCTCTAGCCTCAATACACATTCTACACCTTCTTAGTAATCACTTGAATGAACGGACGCAGCGGACCAATAAAGTGGCCCCCACGTTCATCTGACCTTAATCCCACGTATTTTTTCGTTTGGGGTTATTTCAAAGAAATTGTTTACGCCCAAGAATGTTCGAGTGAAGACGAGCTGCGACTGAAGTTAAGAGAAGCCGAACTTGTCCTAAGAGAGAACAGGGCAGGTTTTATGCGATTAAAAAAAAATTCTAAGAAGGTGTAGAATTTGTATTGAGGCTAGAGGTGACCACTTTGAAAACCTACTGTAAATTTTATAAATAAATTTCTTTTTATTTACATAATTATGTGTGATTTATTGCCTTACCTATTCCTTTTTTTTATCTAGAACTCTTCTTGACCAACATCTGAAGCTAGTTTTCATTAATTTTCAGCATTTTCTATCATAACTTGATCAGAAAAATCTTAAAATGTCAAAAAATAATCTTGTAGTAAATGTCTACTGTCTAGTTCTTTGATTTTTTCCACCTCGATGAATTTGAAGGCTAATTCTAGCAAAAGTAGAGTGTTAAGTATCATTTTTTTATCAATGATTCTAAAAGCTGACTGTTGAGCGCAGTTTTTAAGCATACTAAAAAACCGTGAATTCGCCTCTTCACATTTTCACTTTTGATTCGAAAATTCAGATCATAATCCAATTCACGTAACTTTTTCACTTGGGACCAAAATTTCCATGATTCTTATCAAAGTAACGAATCTGGTTATTTTATGTATAGAAGTACAAACCATGGAGATTAAGTTCCAAAAAGAATTTCACAGAGGAGTCTTGTACTTTTTTTTAATATCTTTTTTAAGATGGTCAAGTCGAAAATTCTCAAAGTTCATAAAAAAATTCATATCTCGAAAACCGTGAAAAATCGCATAACATACATGGGGGTGATTCGAATAGCCCATGACACGAGGGACCTGTTTTTTCTTTTTTGACGTCAATCTCTTGGCCACCCTGTATGTTTTGGAAAACTTGACAAAAACAAACTGAAATTCCTCATAATCATATCATCATTATACCTCGTCGTCCGAAGATCCAGAATGATGGCCAGCCTCCTCCTTCTGATATGGGGAACAAGATGACCGGGGGCTCATGTTGTCTTTGGGGGACATATTTTCGACGTTATCTTTATTACTCCTAACAGTCCTAACTCCTCCGCTGATCTGAGACCATTTTCTCTTTTCGGGAAGGCAAACTGAAGCTGCCCTCGCTGGACGATCAGTCATTTCATCCTTGTTTCGGTTGATCACCTCCAACTCTTCCTCGGAGCTATGAGGATCGTGCTGATCTGGTGCTGGGCTCTCCATTGAACAAGCTGTGTCTGCCGGTGATACATTAACTATGCGCTCCTGCATGCCTGTAAAAAAGGAATACGTTATTTCTACTTTTTTGGTAGATGTTTTACAATTTTAGTTTCTAAGGTATCGGTTGTTTTCTCTAGAGTGATAGAACTTTAAATTGAACTGAAGGTTTTGATACTGACAGTCATAAAAAGTTCAATCACAGTGGGAGTACAAACTTGTACATATTTCACTGTTGAAACCCCTTTACAATTGTCACTTCCATCTATTTTCCCCTTATTTCGAATTCAATGCAGAAGTCGAATTTTTCGTGGTAGAATAACTTGCTCCACATGGGCCACATGGCCTCTAACAATAAGTAATGACAATGAAGACGTGAATATATGCAAAGAGCATATAAAAAAGGAGAAAAGACCATCTGGAAAACTGAATTGAACTATAATTCTCGAATTACGACACGATACTGCTCATGTCTGCAGAAAACGTAAGTTACATAGTTGCCAAGGAGTGCTATATAATTTTTTCTTCCTGAGCAATTTTCCATTGTGGAAATTCTCATAGAACACATGGATTAAAGGAAAAGAGATCAGTGATACAGCCAGTACGTTCTGTGCCCGAGAAATTTGAGGCAATAAATAAACTGTTTCTCCTTCTTCCTTTCAGCTCCTTTTCTGTTATCGCACAGTGGAGTAGCGAAAACTCTCACACCCCGACTTTTATTTATTTGGTATAGTTTTTAATCGGTGAAAAAAACCACTTTCGCCGTTGAATTCTTGCCGTATCGCCTCCCTTTATTTTCGCAGTTCCAATTAGAGATGAGAAACGGTAGAAAAACGAAAAAGACGCCAACCTTTGTATTTTACTGGTGGAAAAGGAGACAATGTGGTTCCGAGCATGTGAAGTTTGGTTTTTTTGGACCGTTCGTTGATTACGGGCAAGTTAACAGTTAATTGAAAGGCGTTGTTGGAGCTGGGCTTGATCCCGTCTCTTCTGCACTTCGGCGATGCATCTGATTAGCATCTATTGATTCCAGCAGATGATCATTTGATAGTGGAGGTTTCTGGTTCTGAACGAACGTGTCAGAAGTGGCTTGCACTTTTCACAGAACGCTGATTTTCATAAAATAATTTTTTTAATTGTTTCATTAGAAGTTTTCGAGGAAGGAATTTTGATACGAATTCAAGATTCTGTATTCTTGTTGTAGAGTAAATGATATTGAATTGTGAAATATTTTCATGCGAAATCTACTTCCGATTCTACCGGAAACGAATATGAACTTCGTTATTTCAAATGCAACACCCTGTATATTTATACATATTTGAATTCTTTGTTTAATTCTGCACTGATTCGATGTATAATATGCACAACCACTTCAAGCAATTGATTATAGCTTGATTGCCGATTTTTTCGACAGAAAGAGTGTCACAAATTAGAGTTAATATCTCCAAAATCCCTCATTGTAAGAAATTTCTCTTGCCACATTGGAAGAAGAAAAAGTATGCTGATACTTCTTCTTGTATTAATTATGAGGAAATATTATACACTGAATTTGATAGAATTTTACTACTAAAGCCAGGTTTGGCTCAGTCAAATTCAGTGGTATGCTCGTCTATTTCAAAGTAGGGTACCTTTGTTAGGAATTGTCATTCTCACTTATTTTTATTGATCAAGCACTATGCGAAACTAGCAAGGATATATCAAAAGTTTGTTCTTTGTTTGGGGCGATTGGGGCGAATGTGACAAATAAACATAGCAGATAATGAATGATGACTAAATAAAAAAACCTCACAAGCTCATTTATATGCCTATAACGTTATTATTATTATTTATATATATATTTATATATTATCATCCAGATAATAAATTTTTCTGCCTTGTTCCCTTAATGAGCGGATTTTCTACAAATAATCTCTTCTCCACACAATTATTTCATCCCTATCTATCAGTAGACTATCACGACCACGTTTTTGAACTTGAATTCCATTTTTTTCAATAATTTATAGAACGTTGTTCTTTTGAAATTTGGCAAACTGTCGTCATCATTCACGATTTCTAGTACTTTAGAAATCGTTGGGATTTCATTGCGGAAAAAAAAACCGTGGACAATTCTTCTGATAAGGTACATATTATCGAAATCGGCAACCGAATCGATTATTTTTAAGTACTGGGCTCTCCTCTTAGGTGGCGTCAATGTTTTATTCGCTTTATATTCTCTGAGAATTCTGAATACAGCAGAATCACTCACCCCTGGGGATTTTGAAACAGTTCCTACTAGGTCTCTTTTCGATAAATCAGGATGTTCTTCCAATTCTTTTCGAGAAATGTTCAAAATTATCTCTTTCTCTTCAGCAGAAAAATGCCTTTTGGACCTTTTTCGTGGTGGTCCCCACATATCACCCTCAGATGCAGTATCCGTTTCCGAATTCGAAATTGATCTAACACTATATACACTTTGTCAAAAGATTTTCCAACACAATACACTTTTCACAACAAAATCTATAAACACTTTGAACAGCTAGACCTTCACAGTAGCTCTAGGTATTTTAACTAGTCTTGTCAATTGAAAACTTCGATATTTATGCAAATCAAAATGGCTTTAACCCATTAAGGGAAAGGACCCAAATCTGGTGTTTCCCGGAATTACCTTGTCGGAATCTTGAGCAGCCGACAAAGAGTTTCGTACAAAATGATATAAAATTTTGGACCGAAACTAAATATATTTCGCATATTACAAGTAAATGACCATTATAAATTTGAACAGAGATCTTTTACGAGTCTTGTCAATTGAAAACTTCGATATTTATGCAAATCAAGATGGCTTGAACCCATTAAGGGAAAGGATCCAAATCTGGTGTTTCCCGGAACTACTTTGTCGGAATCTTGCAAGATTCCGACCCAAATCTCTAACACTCTGGTGTTTCCTGGAATTACCTTGCCGCAATCTCAAGCATCCGAAAAAGAAATCATTTAGTAGATGATAATATAAAAAACAAACGAAATTAAAAAAATAGGGTACGTCGGATATAAAATGTTTATGACAGTTGCAAATCATAACAGAAATTTTGCACTAGAGTTTCATCTGAGGAAAAAAGTTCTAACGTGGGAATTGCTGACTCAAATTATTGAATCATTTCTATCCAGTACCATTCACAGTCCGTTCCGGGTACGATCCTGGCAGTCTCTAAAGTGCGGTTTACACGGGTAGAGTAAATGGTAGAGTTCACTAGCATACTTTTTTGCGAAAATACTCCACTCTACTCATTTCAGTAGAGTAACTGTTTACACGTTGCTAGTAATTTGAGAGGATAGTTCGATTTTACGTGCCTAATAATGAACAAGCAGGTTAGGCAAAAATATCGGGGCGTTATTAGAAAATGTTCAGTGCAAGCGGCAAATATTTTATTAAATAGAGTTGAAGAAGTTATGGAGGAAGAAAATAGATGGGAAAAAAGAATTTGGGCAAGGGATTGGATTGATAGACGTGATAAACTGGAAGAATCTGCTAATCTTTCAAGAGAACTGGCATCGGAAGACCCAGAAGAATATGAAATGTGCTTGATAATGGCACCTAAAAGTTTTGAAACTTCTGAACTTTTTTGATTTTTTGATCTTCCCTACTTCTTGATAACTTGGTTATACAAAATCTATATGTACATATCAAGTTTTTAATTTTTTGTTTCAATTCGGCAACACCAAAATTTTTTCTTGCCATATATGTATTTGACAATTTCGACGTAGGCGGCTGATCTCATTGCCCTATTTCTATAATCAGGCCTGCTAATGTTCCATATACATTCGTAATTTTTGTACACTGAGACTAATTTCATGGTTTCATTTTCCGTTGACTTCATTTTCGCTTGTACCCAAAAAAAACTTCAAACGGAAAATTGGCCGACTAGGGAGTCTAGGAACACTCACTATACTCTTCTGAAACCGGGCAAGTGTCTGTTTACATTGGGATAGTCAACTAGCAAACCAATAGAGTAGAGTAGAATTGTGGAAGTGGGGATGGGATAGTCGAGTGTACTATCCACATGTGCTATCCACTCTACTCTACCGTGCCCTATCTTTAGTACTCTACTGTCACTAGCTCAACTTGTTTACATTATGCTAGTAGGGGGATAGTAAGTACTCTACCACCGTACTCTACCATTTACTCTACCCGTGTAAACCGCACTTTAGGGCGTTGAAAGGGAGCGTCGTAATGACCGTTTCAACAATAGGATCTTTATTGTGCGAAAATCAGACGATTTTGTTTGTTTACAAAGCTCCTTCTTATATTTGAACGGAATATAATAGTACCTATGACTACGAAAAATCTCGGTGAAATGATTCCCTCGTTCCTTGGTATATTATCTGCATATCCGGATAGATATTGCAAAGAATGCTTTTCCCGATTTTCTGGTTTGCTCACTGAATTTGTTCGGATCCTCCCATTTGTAAAGACCACCTCGTATGGAATGAAGTAAACAAGATTCCACTCAAAGCGCATTACCCATTTACCGAATATTCTGCCGCGTTTTCCGAAAACACAATGTTTTTATTTTTTCGGGTCCGCTTGAATACATAGCCCCATTCATTTTTCGTCAATCCGTTTCATTTGGCATTGCGATAATCTGCAACCTTTTGTTCCCATTGCATCAAAATGGGGGGAATATAAAATTAACACAATTGCGACTGCGACTGGGCGGCAACAATGGAGTGGAACGAATGCTTTAATTGAATTGGTTAAATTTTTGTCGATCCTGTCCGTTAATTTTTTTCTGGCCGTTGAATAATGCCTGGTCGGCAGCTACACAAACTCTATTCATGTAATTGTTATCAAAATTATACCGGCATACATGGCTAGTTCAGGCGGGATTTTTACTTTGTTTGAACAGATTGAGCAGTTCAGAGAGAATATTAGGCACAATACTGACATTGCTTTTTGAAAATATGTCACTATGGGTTTATCCAATCCCGACGATATAGATATCCAAAATTGAATAAAATACAGAATTTTCCATATACACACATCGTTGAAAGTCTGCTTAATGAAATCATGAATTTTTCATTAAAATATCAGCTTATTTTGATGGGTGCACCAATATTCCACGAAAATCATAAAATACCCAGAAAAAATTAGAATTTCAGATTCAGTTTAATATTACGAAGATTCCGTGAATTTACGGAATATTGAGCGTTTTTATGGAATATTTCATTTGTATTACTTGAATACCAATTTTTGTTCATGAACTTTGCAATTGAAGCAAATCTACATCATTGTCAGATCACTAGCGGATCCAGACAGTATTTCAGGGGGGGCATGAATTGATAGAAATTTTCCACCAATCTTATAAGACTTAAATGAAATTTTTTTATTGAAAATGTTAGAGATCGATTGAACTACTATAAAGAGTTAATTGTCAATTTCGAGTTCCTGTATCTACCAGTCTGAAGCAAACTCGAAAATGAAAAAATATAACTAAAAAAATCTGGTTGAAGTGGGACAATATGGTCAAGTTTGGTATCGAAATATATGTTTTCGAGGACGCTGAATCCAATGAAAAATCTTTCAAGGCGCTATCTAGAATAGTTTAGATTATGACCTGCGAAATGGCATTTTTTCAAAAAATCTAAATTTCAAATCGTCATAGCTCCCGATCCTGTGGTCGGATCCACTTTTTGTTTGTATATTGTTAATCAGCATTGTCCCAAGTATCTCCAGACCTAATAAAATCGATTTCGAAAATGTCAACTTTTTGGGTGAAAAATACGAAAGACTCCCAAAAACACCATAGTCGTCATCAACACGGAATCCCTGTAAAAAATACGTAAGGAGTTAGACCCCCAAAAAACACCATATTCGTCATTAACACGGAATCCCTGGGGAATCTAAAATTGTTATTAGATGGTTAAGATCTTCATTCCATTCGAATCTTTCAGAATACCTATTTTGCCGATCTATAACACCAAAACTCTACATGCTCTAAGCGTGTGAACAAAACTCGAAAATGAAAAATGGAAATCAGAAACCTGAAAAAAATCTGGTTAAAAAAGGACAATATAGTCAAGTTTGGTATCAAAATGTGGGTTTTCAAGGACGCTGAATTCAATGAAAAATATTTCAAGGCGCTATCTGGAATAGTTTAGATTTTGACCTGCGAAATGGCATTTTTTCAAAAAATCGAAATTTCAAATCGCCCTAGCTTCCGTTCCTGTGATCGGATCTTATTTTTGTTTGTATATTGTTAATCAGCATTGTCCCAAGTATCTCTAGGCCTAATAAAATCGATTTCGAAAATGTCAACTTTTTGGGTGAAAAATACGTAAGGGGTAAGACCCCCCAAAAACGCCCTATTCGTCATCAACGTGGAATCCCTGGGGAATCTAAAATTGTTATTAGATCTTTAAGGTCTTCATTCCATTCGAATCTTCCAGAACACCCATTTTGCCGATCCCTAACACCAAAACTCTGCATGCTCTAAGCGTGTGAACAAAACTCGAAAATGAAAAATGGAAAACATAAAACTAAAAAAAAACTGGTTAAAGAAGGAAAATATCGTCAAGTTTGGTATCGAAGTATAGGTTTTCGAGGACGACATTTCAAATCGTTATAGCTCCCGTTCCTGTGGTCGGATCCACTTTTTGTTTGTATATTGTTAATCAGCCAAGACTGTTGACGATGTGTGAAGAAACAAAAAAGGAATTTAATTAGAAAAAACCATTCATTTCTCATTTTCGATAATGAATTTAATATTAAACATAAAACTGTTGTTCTCCATCGAATAATTTGCCATATGACATAACATTTGGCAACAAGTTAGGGCATGAGTGTTTCCAATATGACTGGCGACAAGTTCTAATATCCTATCAGTACAAGCATCATTTCTGTGGGCATTCATGCCCTCTTTTGTCAACCAGCACACCTAATATCACTCGCAATAATCCAGGCTTTCGCATTTTCCCGAAAATTTGAGTTATTCTCGTCGCGATGGCAACTGATCCGTTTTTTGGATCGAGCGAACATTCCACCTCGATACATTACAGATTTTCATCCGAGGAAATGGTGTTGTATTTATTTTCGAGTATGCAGGTATCTGAGGATGCTTTCCGGTCGTTCGACTGGAATTCCATAACTGAAAATAGCGTCCGGAAATTCATCCCCATTATTGGGAGTATTCGATCCGATCTCGTATCGAGAAATTGATGTTGCGTTCAAGATTGGAGACATTGTTAGCTTTTGGGATTATATTTTGGCGTTCGACAATGTTGTCCGCCATCAATGTGCTTGTCAGATGGTCCTGAATTATCGAAAGCATTCAATACTATATTGAACAAGCTGACGGGTTTACTTCGCTGCCAATGGTTGTAACGAAATCCAATCCATAGATTAGATAGATCTCCAGTCTGTAATATCGAGAATATTATAATAAAGTGAGAAGAGGTAGTTCGATAAGATTGATACATATCATTATTTGTACTCGAAAGAGCTTTCAATTGAATTAATATTTTTTCGTATTATTTAGACAGATAGCTCAATATTTATTCTCAGTGATCAGAAAAATGTTTCGTCTGTAAGAAACTCTGAAATAAAGGCGTCGTTGGGTTTCCATAATCAAGTAGAGAGAGATAAATCCCCTTGCATCAAAGATACGTTGATATTTTCATTATAAGATGATATTAGATCGGACGATTAGTGCCATGGATGCAAGCGAATAGATTGTGCACCCACTATGCTTGTTGTGGCTTCATTTCCTTCCAGGAAATGGCTTCTTACGATATCATTTCTCTTCACAGAGTTTTTTTCTTTGGAATATTGAATCACTGTGTATACCCACATGTAGAAAACTGCAATTCACGCGTAGTTTACCTACAAGATTACAACTATGTTCGTTGTCAGGAAGTGGTTGATGTTCGAGAATGCCATACTCAGTACTTGACTTTAATTTTTTATTATTTGGGGAGAATGAGTTTGTTCTGCAAAATTAAAAAAATACATTTGCATGAATTTTCTCAAGGGGGGCCATGAATTGATAGAAATTTTTTACCAACATTATAGGAGTTGAAGACTTAAATGAAATTTTTTATTGAAAATATAAGAGATCGATTGAACTACTTTGAAGAGATTATTGAAATTTCGAGATCCTGTATCCGCCAGTGTGAACCAAACTCGAAAATGAAAAATTGAAAACATAAAACTGAAAAAATCTGGTTAAAAAAGGACAATATGGTCAAGTTTGGTATCAAATTGTAGGTTTTCGAGGACGCTGAATTCAATAAAAAATATTTCAAATCGCTATCTATACCGTTTCAACTTCAAATTGGGAACTAACATATTCAAATTGGGAATAATAAAAATCAGATTGGGAATAATCAATTTCATATTGGAATGACATCCATGTGAATCAGATCTTTGAATTACTCGATATGTAATTAACTCTCAAATTTGTCCAAAGTAAGTAACGAACGATAAGTCTACAATTTCTTTTTCATAATCATGCCTTATACAAAGAAGAAAGCTGCAGATTCAATGAAAAAGCAGGTAGTTGCGGTATGCAATGGAAACATAACACAGACAGAATTTCGTCTTTAAAGAACGAATTTGATAAGAAGAAATATATCAACCATGAACAATTACAGTTAGTACCTGTACAAGATATGTGGCTCATATACAGAGGTTGATACCTGATGTTTTGACCTTTTTTGATATGAGAGTTTGAGCACAAATATGAAATTTTTTAAGTACTTCTTACACTTTTTGAATGTTTGATGAGTTCAAATATATATTAATAGTTTTTTCCTCATGTTTCATTAATATAAAGATCTTCTGATCATGCCTGATCTTGATATACATAGCCAAGAATGCCGTTTCAATTTGAAATTGATTATTCCCAATTTGAATGTATTTATTCCCAATTTGAATATGTTAATTCCCAATTTGATTTTGATAGATCCCAATTTTAAGTTGAAAAGGTATAGAATAGTTTAGATTTTGACCTGCGAAATGGAATTTTTTCAAAAAATCGAAATTGCAAATCGTCAAAGGACAATATGGTAGGTTTTCGAGGACGCTGAATTCAATGAAAAATATTTCAAGGCGCTATCTAGAATAGTTTCGATTTTGACCTGCGAAATGGCATTTTTTCAAAAAATCGAAATTTCTAATCGTCATATCTTCCGTTTCTGTGGTCGGATCCACTTTTTGTTTGTATATTGTTAATCACCTTTGTCCCAAGTATCTCTAGGAATAATGAAATCGATTTCGAAAATGTCAACTTTTTGGGTGAAAAATACGAAAGGTGTAAGACCCCCCAAAATTACCCTATTCGTCATCAACACGGAATCCCTGGGAAATCTAAAGGTGTTATTCAATCGTTAAGGTCTTCATCCCATTCGAATCTTTCAGAATACCTATTTTGCTGATCCCTAACACCAAAACTCTGCATGCTCTAAGCTCATGAACAAAACTCGAAAATGGAAAATGGAAAACATAAAACTAAAAAAAATCTGGTTAAAAAAGGACAAGATGGTCAAGTTTGGTATCAAAATGTAGGTTTTCGAGGACGCTGAATTGAATAAAAAATATTTCAAGGCGCTATCTGGTATAATTTAGATTTTGAGCTGCGAAATGCCATTTTTTCAAAAAATCTAAATTTCAAATCGTCATAGCTTCCGTTCCTGTGGTCGGATCCATTTTTTGTTTGTATATTGTTAATCAGCATTGTCCCAAGTATCTCTAGGAATAATAAAATCGATTTCGAAAATGTCCACTTTTTGGGTGAAAAATACGAAAGGTGTAAGACCCCCCAAAAATACCCTATTCGTCATCAACACGGAATCCCTGGGAAATCTAAAATTGTTATTCAATCGTTAAGGTCTCCATCCCATTCGAATCTTTCAGAATACCTATTTTGCTGATCCCTAACACCAAAACTCTGCATGCTCTAAGCGCGTGAACAAAACTCGAAAATGAAAAATGGAAAACATAAAACTAAAAAAAATCTGGTTGAAGAAGGACAATATGGTCAAGTTTGGTATCGAAGTATAGGTTTTCGAGGACGCTGAATTCAATAAAAAATATTTCAAGGCGCTATCTAGAAAAGTTTAGATTTTGACCTGCGAAATGGCATTTTTTCAACAAAATCTAAATTTCAAATCGTCAAAGGACAATATGGTAGGTTTTCGAGGACGCTGAATTCAATGAAAAATATTTCAAGGCGCTATCTAGAATAGTTTCGATTTTGACCTGCGAAATGGCATTTTTTCAAAAAATCGAAATTGCAAATCGTCAAAGGACAATATGGTAGGTTTTCGAGGACGCTGAATTCAATGAAAAATATTTCAAGGCGCTATCTAGAATAGTTTCGATTTTGACCTGCGAAATGGCATTTTTTCAAAAAATCGAAATTTCTAATCGTCATATCTTCCGTTTCTGTGGTCGGATCCACTTTTTGTTTGTATATTGTTAATCACCTTTGTCCCAAGTATCTCTAGGAATAATGAAATCGATTTCGAAAATGTCAACTTTTTGGGTGAAAAATACGAAAGGTGTAAGACCCCCCCAAAATTACCCTATTCGTCATCAACACGGAATCCCTGGGAAATCTAAAGGTGTTATTCAATCGTTAAGGTCTTCATCCCATTCGAATCTTTCAGAATACCTATTTTGCTGATCCCTAACACCAAAACTCTGCATGCTCTAAGCTCATGAACAAAACTCGAAAATGGAAAATGGAAAACATAAAACTAAAAAAAATCTGGTTAAAAAAGGACAAGATGGTCAAGTTTGGTATCAAAATGTAGGTTTTCGAGGACGCTGAATTGAATAAAAAATATTTCAAGGCGCTATCTGGTATAATTTAGATTTTGAGCTGCGAAATGCCATTTTTTCAAAAAATCTAAATTTCAAATCGTCATAGCTTCCGTTCCTGTGGTCGGATCCATTTTTTGTTTGTATATTGTTAATCAGCATTGTCCCAAGTATCTCTAGGAATAATAAAATCGATTTCGAAAATGTCCACTTTTTGGGTGAAAAATACGAAAGGTGTAAGACCCCCCAAAAATACCCTATTCGTCATCAACACGGAATCCCTGGGAAATCTAAAATTGTTATTCAATCGTTAAGGTCTCCATCCCATTCGAATCTTTCAGAATACCTATTTTGCTGATCCCTAACACCAAAACTCTGCATGCTCTAAGCGCGTGAACAAAACTCGAAAATGAAAAATGGAAAACATAAAACTAAAAAAAATCTGGTTGAAGAAGGACAATATGGTCAAGTTTGGTATCGAAGTATAGGTTTTCGAGGACGCTGAATTCAATAAAAAATATTTCAAGGCGCTATCTAGAAAAGTTTAGATTTTGACCTGCGAAATGGCATTTTTTCAACAAAATCTAAATTTCAAATCGTCATAGCTTCCGTTCCTGTGGTCGGATCCACTTTTTGTTAGTATATTGTTAATCAGCTTTATCCCAGGTATCTCTAGGAATGATAAAATCGATTTCGAAAATGTCCACTTTTTGGGTGAAAAATACGTAAGGGGTAAGACCCCCCAAAAACACCATATTCGTCATCAGCACGGAATCCCTGGGAAATCTAAAGGCGTTATTCGATCGTTTAGGTCTGCATCCCATTCGAATCTTTCAGAATACCTATTTTGCTGATCCCTAACACCAAAACTCTGCATGCTCTAAGCGCGTGAACAAAACTCGAAAATGAAAAATGGAAAACATAAAACTAAAAAAAATCTGGTTGAAGAAGGACAATATGGTCAAGTTTGGTATCGAAGTATAGGTTTTCGAGGACGCTGAATTCAATAAAAAATATTTCAAGGCGCTATCTAGAAAAGTTTAGATTTTGACCTGCGAAATGGCATTTTTTCAACAAAATCTAAATTTCAAATCGTCATAGCTTCCGTTCCTGTGGTCGGATCCACTTTTTGTTAGTATATTGTTAATCAGCTTTATCCCAAGTATCTCTAGGAATGACAAAATCGATTTCGAAAATGTCCACTTTTTGGGTGAAAAATACGTAAGGGGTAAGACCCCCCAAAAACACCATATTCGTCATCAGCACGGAATCCCTGGGAAATCTAAAGGCGTTATTCGATCGTTAAGGTCTTCATCCCATTCGAATCTTTCAGAATACAGATTTTGCTGATCCATAACTTCAAAACTCTGCATGCTCTAAGCGTGTGAACAAAACTCGAGAATGAAAAATGGAAAACATAAAACTAAAAAAAATCTGCTTGAAGAAGTACAAAATGGTCAAGTTTGGTATCGAAATATAGGGTTTCGAGGACGCTGAATTCAATAAAAAACATTTCAAGTCGCTATCTAGAATGGTTCAGATTTTGAGCTGTCAAATGGCATTTTTTTTTAAATCGAAATTTCAAATCGTCATAGCTTCCGTTCCTGTGGTCGGATCCACTTTTGGTTTGTATATTGTTAATCAGCATTGTCCCAAGTATCTCTAGCCCATGGCCCCATGCCCCCTCCCCCTCCCTGATGTATTCGCCAGTGTGTCTGATTCTCTTTTTGAAAATAGCTCAGGTTCTCGCTTAACTGCGGGCAAATGATCAATTCTTGGTTTAGGACAACAACTCTTTCGATGAATACACTGTTTTTCGTTCCACTGCTGATGAAATAACTCAAATTGCTCCGTTCCACTCGATAACTCTAACATTGTAATTTTATGTAGATCGCAAATTCACATTCATACGGACATTGTTACGTCTTCCAGTTCCCACATCCCCCCCCCATAAATTCGTATTATCCTAAACTTCGGAGAAATTCCACCGTTCTTCCAGTGTATATAACTCGGTAAAAATCCAATTAATAAGTTGGACGAGTAGACCGCTTACTTTATTAGTTAGTAATTTCTGATGCGACAAACAAGTTCCTTCCAAAATTTAATATACTTTTATTACGACGTTAGTTTCCAGTAAAGTTGAGTGTCTCATCAAATGTAATTCCCAACTTGAAATAGGTAAACTCGAAATGTATGTTTGGACGAGCTTGAACTGCCACTTCACCGTTAGTAGAAGTAGTTATGATATGTTGTTTTATCAGAATTTAGATTGAATGCACCTCCTGGATGGTTGGACGATCAAATAAACTACAAATTGAATCAGTCGACTCTTGGAGAATCATTTTATATGCTTATTATATCAATCAATTCAAATATCAACCAATATTTGCTTTACATAAACCGATGTGACTTGAACTAGCTATTCAACCTGTAATTTCCCTCAAAGTAGGTTATGAAGACGCCTCCAAAAGAAATTTAATGTTCTCAAGAAGCGATCTATAATTCAGTCCAATTGGAACTTGTCGAGTTCGTGCCTACATTTAAAAAACATTCAGGGGACAATTAAAATCGAAATAGGTTTCATGGAACTGAAAGCAGGCGTAACCGAATGCACTCCAAATGCATTTCTCTATTCAGAGTAGAAGATTACCGCAATTTCATCTGAGAAGACTGAAGAACATCTCAACGGTATATTGCAACTTCATCTATACCTCAATAATTATACGAAGTTCGAATGAAAAGTAGATCATAAGAAGTGAGTTGAATTAAATTCATTATGAGAATATCACTCCCATTGTACGTCTACATATTAGTATCGGTTTCAATCGATTTAGAGAAAGTATGTGGATAGTTCGATGATTTTGTGTTCTCTATATTACTTTTCCTTTGTTGAACTGTGAATCTTTATTTTAATTCGACTTCATGTGCGTCAATATTTTAGTAGATAATATAGAGTAGAGTTGGATCACATTTAAATTCAACACCTTAACAAGGTATTACTAGCTTTGTTGTAAACTGTTTGCAGTTGATTTTTGTTCTAGTGCTAAAAGCAATATGACATGAAGGTCTATCGGGCTCAGTAGTTACGATAAATAAAAAACAGATCTAAATGCTATAAAAATTGGTTAGCTTAATTCTCTCAATTAACTGCCGGGTAGTATAGGTCACTCAACAATAACATCTTTCTCTTATTCGCGAGTACATTTTCAAACTTTTTCGATCATCTTAAATTTTTCGAAATCTCTCATGAAAATGTACAGTTTTCTTCATATCCGTACACAAAACAGCGTCTGCAACTCGAAATTGACAAAATGCAATTGAGATTTCTACCAGCAATGAAAATATACGTAATACGTTTTCTCTTTGCGATGTCTCTGTGCTTGTTTTCGTAATATGCCATACTCAGCAATTTTTTATTAATTCAATAACGAGATGTGACGACCGAGAACATTTCGCCCACTTCCTTGATCTTTTTGTGGATAAATAACAGGCTGAAGACTCTGGATGATAAATATGCGAGCGCGACTTGATGTATAAAATATGTAATGTTACTTTCTGATGTGCATTAATGAAATGAGTCTGATATGGGGTACTTAATGATGATAAAAGCATTTTAATGGAACTGAAAACTCGTTACGTAATCTGGTCAAAGGGGCAGAATAGATATTGCTTGTAAGGGGGCTTCTTCTCTGTGAAATTTCTCTATATTCCAGTCGTATGAAGCCCTTACCCAATATTCAGTGGAAAAGAGCAGCATTGTAATTCTCGAAAGAGAATTTCAAAAAATTAGAAGTGAGAGGAATTTTGAAGACAAGCTTTCGTTAGAATGTACTTAAAACGTTTAAATAACTGAATGCATTGTTTAACCTATAGCTTATTTCCATGGGATTTCCAGTAGGAATGATACAATATCTAGAATGATTATAATCACAACAGTGTGTATTATTTTTTGGCATTTCTTATATCATTTATGTTCAATAGGTTATGCTATTTATTAATGGAAAGATTGAAGCTTCAACAACGTTTAGAAATCGTTGAATTGTTTTATCACAATCAATGCTCATTCGTGAATACTGATGAGAGAAGTTTAAGAAGAATTCATGGAAGATATTATTTAGTTGATCAACTCATTATTCGTCGTATTGTGGACAAATTTGAAAGTGAATTTCCTTTGCACGATACTGAAGTATCAGTAGGACAAAGAAATGCACGTACAAAAAAAATATTGATTTTTTAGCAGCCAGTGTGAGAGAAAAGCAACATCTATCGATTCAACGTCGTTCTTAACAATTAAATTCTCAAAAACAACATTGAGAATTTTTGGGAATGATTTAGGTTTACATCCTTCAATTCAAATGGCTCAAGAACTGAAGCTATTAGACTCCAATAAATGTCGTTTATTTTCTGATTTTGCTCCTGAGCAACTGAAAAATTATGAACGATTTTATCGAGAAATTTTATTCAGGGCGGAGGCTCATATTATCATATAATATCATGAACACTGAAATACTGCATATTTGAAAGAGTCCAGAATATTTCGGTGTATCCAACGGCTGGAAGGCATTCACATATACCTGTCACACAATTCATTTTTACCCCTTCCACATTCAGGACTTCAAACGGGACAAAAATAGCACCTTCGAATCTAGTTTCGGTCGTGCAAGAAAAATACCGACATTCGCTTGTGAAAGGGGGCAGTAAACAGAGTTTATTCACCTGCAGTGACGCAATTCTATCTCTTCATACAAGCTCGTATACTAGGACAATTCTCCTGTCGGAACCTTCCTTGAAAGCAGTCGTGTTTAAACGGAATAGATTCAATAGCAATACTCCCACCTAGTCTGTAGGATGGGCAGATTTGAAGCGTTTTGTTGACGATGAGTTAGGTAATTCTGGGGTCGTTACTCCAAAATCGTTTTTTTCGAGTAACTTCTCACTCGCATAAAATATCTGCTTGATTTCATCCTTGTTTTTTGAGAAATCAAAAACTGTCTTACGGACGCCATCTTTAGGGGGCTGTAACTAAGCAGGGGGAGCTCAAAAAAGAAAAGCTTATATGAAAGACCCACCCTATTTTTTGACAACTATTTATATACACCCTGTAAATTCAATATTTGTCTATACTCCATTCACTTTTATTATGTATCCCAGTTGGCCATGAAATTCTGACACATTTCACCGTGTATATTTTGAAAACGTTGGGTCATAGTCATTTTCCTGTCAGATAAATAAGGAACGTTCTCCTTTCTACATAGCAGTCGTAGAGATTACGTATACTCCATTCACAATTATAAAATCACAACTGGCCTTGGAAATTTGACACATTCCACTTTGTATCGAAGTTATGACGTTTTTCAAAATATTTTTATGTTTCAAGTCAACACTATGTTGCCCTTTCTACATTCTTAGCGTATTTCTCAGAATGTGAATGAATTGGAAAAGATGTGATGGACGAAAATAATTAACGTTTATATGAATTGATAGAAAGGATTCCTTTTCTAGTTATTTGCATGAAAAGTACAAGAGATCACTGTTGAAATATATTATTTTTCGCCATGGAAAAAAATTGCATGCTTTCACATAATTTTCATATGCATGCTTGTGAAGATTTAATGTTTATTATCCTCTTGAACTGAAAGTTCAAGACTTGACGTCATTTTATTTATTTGATCTTATGAACAAGGAGTAAAATATTCTGTTTGTATAGTAATTTATTAGATTAAAAAATATTCATACATTACTACCACAGTAGGTTTGTACAAATGAAATGGAATAGGTCAAACATATGCTTCAAATTTATCATTCACCTGTTCTAAAATAAGAAACAAACTCCTGGAATATGGAAAAAACCGATGTATTCTGGTTCAATATAGCCTATTTCTACTTTCGGCAAAGGAATGAAAGCTCCAGTGACACATTTCAATTCATCGGAATCTGAATTCACATACTGAACCATATTTTCCGGTCGCTTTCGTTAGCGGTTAGAAGATAGTATGAGGAAGCCTTTTTTGTCCATTTACACATTCCAAATAAATTTTGAGCACCAAAAACGATACCGAAACTAACCAAACTTCTGGGGGACCGGAATTTCGTTTGAAATCTTTCAAAACGGCCAGATACCTAAAAAAAACTTCGTTATCAAGTGTAAAAAGGTCGATTAGTACTTACTTTCGCTTTATTTATGCTTATAAATCGATTTTCTGTCCAATTCAAATTTGCCGTTCGTACTCACGCCAAAACTCGTGAATGGAAAAAATGACACTTGCACGAAACTTCTTCTGGACGACGAAGAACGGAAAAATAGGCGATTTCCTATCGATATTTCGCCCCAAAATCGCCGATCGATTCGAACTAACAAAATGTGGAAAATCTTTGATACTTTTACTTTGATGTAAACAGAAAAACTGGCATCGTCGTTTTGTCATTAACGATATTCTCTGTACGCGCACAGACTTTTCATCAGGTGCACCAACTCCTGAAAACGAAACCATGACCTGCTAATCCTATGTGATTAAATAAAAGTGAATGGAGTATATTCATCAAAATATTCATTTACTTTGGGAAAATAATGAATTTGAGAAAATATCATGTGAATGAGTGCCCCTGGCTCAGTGGTAGAGCATTGAGTTAGGACCCAAAGGTCCGAAGTTCAATCCCGAGCTAGGAAAGAAATTTTCTAGTCTCGGTAGGGGCCACCATTCTCACTGTTGGGTCAAAAATTAACAGTGCTGTGCCTAAGGTGGCGTAAGGACACAGTAACAAAGCCTACACAGAACACAACTGCTTACTCCGAACTCGGCACAAGTTACAATCTTCGAAGCTTGTAGTTTCAGAGGGGTCTCCTCAGGAGACCTAGGAGTAATCAGTATAAACAATATATCATATCATATCAATATATCAATTCAATAATTCCAAAGACCTGGCGAATGTTGAAGAAACTTTTTTCTCTGTTAATACTGGAACTATTTCACGTATATAAACATGGTTGGAAGATTCAGTTATGCTATTTTCTTGTACGGATATCAAGAATCGATTAAGAAAAGTTGCGAATAAACTAATACCTCAAAGATCCTAATCCATGTATGGAAAAGAATACGAAAAACTTGTGAAGTGGTCTAGAGAATTCGGTTATTTGAATTTCAGGTAATGTTTTGTTAGTGTATTTTGAATAACGTATTTATGAAGTAGAACATTATGGGGAACTTATTCAATGTAACGCAGTATGGCTCAGAAATTGATACATACAGCATTTCAAACGAGTATTGATTGACTGAGAAAATAGAAGAAAACTAGCAATAGAACTTCGTTTAACCTCACCTTCCAAACGGAAACTTTGGGTTTTTTTTGCAAAAACTAAGAGGATTACTGACTTCTCGTTATCATTTTCGTAATCTGGGACCCAAACTTAGTGCGTCCAGATTTTTTCACTTTTCCAAGACGATTCTTTTAGTTCTAAATAATTACTATGAAATTGGATAGGATCAGAAGCCAGTGCTGACAACCACAAACCGAAAAATATAACTGAAAACAATGCTGTAATGAGTACATTACAGTACTGTTTTTAGTACTGTAATGAACTCATTACGATACTGAAATAGAGAAAAGAACTAACTCCATTAACAAAGTTAATAAGAGTAAATTGACATTTCACGAGTGCCAACCTGCATCAGTTTTAAATAAGAAAACTTGATAAACCTAAATCATGGCGAACCAGGATACATTATAAAAGTGAATGGAGTATAGACTGTCAAGTGTCAAGACACTCACAAGTAGTCTAAAACATACTCTTCGGTATGCCAATTTTTTATCTAAAAAAGCTCAAAATTATATGCAATATCCCTCATTCACCCCTGCGAAATGAAAATCGAGTCGAAGTGAGACCACTAGAGAGAGGGATGCCCAAGAGATCCGACCTGTTGGATTCTTCGACGGGTTTCGATTTTTCGCGGTGATGATGTTGTGAATATCCGAAAGAAATAAGAATAAAATGCGGTTTCGTCATTATAACAAGATGGATCGATGAAACGCCCTTCGGGGCTTGTCATACTCCACTCGGCATACCGACAAGAAGACTGAATAATGAATAAATGGATTCGAGCTCGTTGCTGCAACTGCAGGATGACGAATCGTATTAAAAATTCACATTGAACGAAATGGAGACCCGGACCAAATGATTGGTAGGAATTCAGGGATGAATATATCAAGACCAAACGGACTACCCGTTCGTTCTACCTAAAATATACAAGGTCTCTTATGCGTCAACAAGATACACACAACCGAACTTATACAGAGTGTAACAACCAAATGGAATAAATTTGATAACGAATAAATGAGGGGGCGCATATTTTTCAAGAAAATAATATTATATAGGGTGTTCCATGCGACCGTGGCCAATACCAACTTTCTTATTTCGAATGCAACCCCCTGTATATTATTTATTTTTGGATACTTCAGAAAATTCTAGACATAAGTCATGTACAATGTCCTATACCTATCTTCAACTTTCTCGGAAATATTAAGTGTTTTCAGATTTTTTACAAAAATTAACATTTTAAATGAAAATTATTTTATTTCACAAATTCGTGTAGAATGATGGCAACTCAGGAGCTAATGGAAGACGATTTCGATAGGAGAACGCATTTTTGTGAGCAAATGATGGCAATGTCAGATAACAATGTGATCCAATCAGAAAATGTTTTGTTTTCTGATGAGACTACATTTACACTACACGGACATGTTAATCGTCAAAATTGCCGCTATTGGTCTGATGAGAATCCTCACTGGATGAGAGGAGAACATACGCAATATCCTGAAAATGTTAATGTTTGGGCAGGAATTGTTGGAAATCATATCGTAGGTCCCTTTTTCATTTTCAATTAAAATTTATAAATTATGAATAAATATATATTTCAGGGTCTTCAGCAACACTTTCACGAACCAAATCAATATTTTCTTGCGAACGACCGCTACGACTATTTTTTTCACTTCTTTATTGGTCTTCCACTAAACCGGTTTTTTTAATTTTTTTAATAATTCGACCAATAGTGCTTTCAGATGGACGATTATGTAAATCATAAAATTCACGTAATTTTCTAAAAACACTTTTCACAGAACGCTGATTTTCATAAGATAATTCAACAATTTGAACGCGTTGTTGTATCGTGTACGAAGCCATTTTTATAAATGTCATAAATCACACTTTTTTAATGTCGAAATACCAAGACGAATTCAGTGCGCCATCTTTATTTAATTTTTCTCTTAAAAAACACCCTATATTATTCTCTTACCTATGTTGAAAATGCATAATTCACTCAAGGCCAATCCCTCAAATCAATACGTGAAAATTTTAACACTGCAAGAAATCTCCCATCTTCATTTGTGCCTCAAATGTAGAAACACCCTGTATAGGGACGCTCTGAATGAATACGATTTTGAGCTTATTACGTATTTGATGAATCGTATTTGATACAGGAAAATGATTGCATAATACTATTATGAAGGAAGTATATTTATACTTTATACACTTCCTACCACAATTTTCGAGAGATAACATATCATAATGTGATGTTTACTGATTCAAAATAGGACAACAACCTTTTCAATGCTCATTCAGGAAATCTGAATTCGTCAAACATATTCATTTCGATTCATTGCCTTACAAAGGGTTCACACCACAACTTCACAACTTTAATATTTATAACCTGTCCTTTCAAAAAGGATTATGTCATTTTTTGACGGATGACAAATGACAGTTATGATAGTGGAGCATTGTTTTACCAAAGGGTTCTTTTGGGGTGTTCTGCTCAAAATATGTCGAAATATTCAGGTACAATTAGGCTAATTATGTTTTGAATTAATCATCTAAATAATCAACGATGTTAGTCAACTATAGTTTTGGTTCAACAATTATCGATTTAAGTAATAGCGAAGTCTTTTCCACTCTTTGGTAATTGTGTTATTCCGCAAAGGTTCATTAGATCTGGCAGAATTTCTCAAACATTTGTTATCGGGAATTGCAAACAACAATGTTTTTCATCATAAACTCTTTAATTTTCGGTTCATTACAGTACCACAGTTGCGAAATAAAGTAGCATAAGCTGAAAATTAGAACGTGACAATATGAATGAAAGTTTTCGATTTGCTGACCCCATTAAGTGGATATTGTTACTTTATCTCCCCATTATCGTATAGAGGAGATGATAATATATTCGTATTGTGAAGTACTATTCGATTCATTATCAAATCTTCTAATATATTCGACTGTTTGAAGCGGAATATTCAGATGAAGCAATAACCGATCTCTTGAACCTTTTCCTCAATCATCGATGCATATCTCGAGAAATTATTGAAGTGAACGCCTATATTCGAAGCTATCACCTCGGATTGCAGCATGGCATTATCTGTAATGTAACAAGATGCAAATTAAATGTCATGCTCCCACCAGAGAGGTTTTTTTAAATGATCCTGTGTGGAAAGGGCATGGATGAAAGAATGCATTCACATATCACTCTAGGTGTGTACCAAAATGAAAAACTGATGCCGACTTTGTTGTTCCATTAGCAAAAATAAACAGTAGTTAATTCTGCAAACGCTATGAGGATTTTTTCCACTTAGTTTTGATTAATTTGGTTTATAGCAACCCCAGTACGAGGATGTATTGACATCTAGTAAGCCTAGACCAGTTCCATGCATAAACAAAATATTGCGATACCATATCAACGATGAGCTTGTTGATATAATGGCGTCACGTAGCATAGAAAAGTCGTGCAATAAGTGTACAAAAGATGTGAAAATTTGCATCACCTGTTCTAAATGCAGCAATAATTATCATCCTAGTTGCATCCTCAAGATTAATGGAATGTATGTGGGATTAGATGGAAAAATCATTTGTTGTGACAACATAACCTCTAAATCATGCCAATGCGATGAAAAGGATCTTCAAATAGCTGATCTGAAAACTCGCTTAGCAGATTTGAATGAAAAGTGCCTCGAAGAATCAATTACCAGACAGCAATCAACTGTCAACGGTGAAACCAATTCTGTATATTGCAACGATGAGGTTTCCGGAACAAAGACGGTGAGTGATGACGAATCTGGCAATAAAACTGAAATTAAATATTTAAATTCAATAATTGAAGTGAAAAATATGCTTATCGATGAACTTCAAGATAAGATAATCATTCTGAAAAGGTACACAACTTTAATGGAATCAAGTATAAGTGAACATAGCGTACCATCAAAGAGATCAAATAGTGAACCGGAAAAAATTGATCAACCTAGCATAGAACGTATCGATCTACTAGATCTCACGGAGGAAACTATATTACCGGCTCCCAAAGAAGTAAACTTCACACCAGCAAAGAAGAAAACTGTAATGAAGAAAGGAGGAAACTACAGTAACGCCGTGAAGAAAAGCAAAGAAGGAAGAAATTCGAGTTCAACTTCAAAAGTTGGGATGGAAGATGGTAAGAAGGCCAGAAGAAGGGAGAATGCTGTAACTGGTGTCGACATGAATTCGTCCACTTTTACGGGCGCACCGAAACGTGCTTGGGTTTATATTGGTAGGGTCAGTGAGAAAGTACAGGAATCGCAGATTGAAAGACATCTAATAGGTAAATTTCCTGGGCACCAATTCTCAATAGAAAAACTTCCTTGTCGTATAGGGGCGAACAGTATATCATTCAAAGTTGGCGCGGACATGTCATTATTAAACGATCTTTATGAGCCCCAAAATTGGCCATTGGGTGTGATTGTGAAGAGATTCACGTTTTTTCGAGAGAGAAACAGCAAAGAGTAAAAAAGACATTAAAGTAGAGGCAAAGAAAGTAACAGATGATAAATATGACGCAATTTTAAATTTAAACATCCAGTGCCTGAGAAATAAATTAGACACAGTTAGTTTCATATTGAGAACATGTAACTATAAACTAGCTTGCATAACAGAGCACTGGATGAGTGACGAACAACTGAAAGCTGTGAATATTTTAGGATATAAAATAGCGAGTACTTTTACTCGCAAAAATTCGAGACACGGTGGCAGTCTTATATTCACAAGAGATGATGTGGTAACAAAACCGATGTGTAAGGTGGATGATTTGTCGGTCGAGGGCCACATTGAAATGTGTGCTGTATTCGAGGAGTCCACTAATACGTTTTTTTTGTGTGTCTATAGACCGCCTCGAGGTGATTTTGATCTGCTGATGGAAAAAATGGACGAGACCCTCAACATCATTTCCAGCGGTTCGCAATCCAGAGTAGTGGTTGCGGGAGATTTCAACATCCACTTCAACAGTGTCTGCAGTCAGAAAACAAAAATACAAGAATTGCTGATATCTTATGGTCTGCACGTTGTATTTGATGAGGCATCTCGTATAACACTGTCATCAAATAAATGCATAGACAACATCTTTACGAACATCGATTGTGCCGGCTATAATGCATACACAGTTAACCATCACTTGTCAGACCATCTGGGACAGAGACTGGACATCGCACGGGCAGACATCAGTAACAAAAAGGAATTTAAGATGGTCCGTATTATAAATGATGAGAGTGCTCGCCTTTTTCGCGAAGAACTAAGAGTAGTAGATTGGAGTTCTATATATGCTGACTCCATTGGTGACTCATACAAAAGATTCCATCAAGTTGTAAACTCATCATTTAATCAATGTTTTCCTGAGAAAAAAATTTCGAATTCGAAAAACCCACGTACAGTGCAAAGCTTGGAAAATCCCGAAGTTGTCAATCTTCAAAATAAGGTTGATGCAGCCCACACAATATTCAAGGTGAGAAAAGATGAGTATTCCTTTGGACTGTACAAGGGCTTGAAAATAGAACTGAAAAATTTGATAGATAATACAATCAAGGGAAAACACATGAAACTGATTAATGAATCAGAAAATAAGAGTCGCGATATTTGGAACATCATCAACTCAAGAATTAAACGTACAACTAAAACAAACACTCTTGCACTATCAGAAGAAGAGTTCAATATCTATTTTACCAGTATAGCGGAAAAATTGTCAGGACAGTTTGCTGACTCAAAGGCATGTGATTGTCTTTTGAAAAACAAAAAGATCAATAGCATACAATCATTTTTTCTGACCCCGACAACACCCGAGGAAGTCTTAAAAACCGTCTCCCAGCTGAAAAATAAATTCTCACGCGATATCTACGGCTTCTCCGTGAGATTACTGAAGGAGATTATTCATTGTATTGCTCAACCACTTTCAGATCTGATCAATGGATGCTTTGAGGAAGGCTTTTTTCCTGATGAGCTGAAACTGGCAAGAGTGATCCCAATATACAAGAAGGGTGAGCGAGATCTTTATGAAAATTACAGACCAATTTCTATACTGCCAGCTACATCGAAGGTCTTTGAGTCCCTCATCAAGGCTAGGTTGGTGTCTTTCCTGGAGAGATACTCTTTGCTGGGGGATCATCAGCACGGATTTAGGAGGAAAAGATCCACAACAACAGCCCTGGTCCACATAATGGAATTCATTATGGAGGCATTGGACGATTCGGAGGAGGTTGTCCTGACTTGTGTGGACTTGAGCAAAGCTTTCGACTGTGTCAATCACGAAAAGCTCCTGTCCAAGTTGGAATACATTGGCATAAGAGGACAAGCACTGGGCCTGTTCAAATCATATTTACAGGGACGTTACCAAGTTGTGGACCTGGATGGGAGAAGGTCAACCAGAGGGAGACTCACTCTGGGTGTGCCCCAGGGATCTGTGTTGGGACCCATTTTATTTCTAATTTACATAGATGACTTGGTGTATAGTGTTGCTGCGGATGGCCAGGCCTTGTTTGCGGATGACACATCATTTTTGAACAGAGCTGGATCAGACAATCAGCTCCGGGAGAAGTCGACGAGATCGTTAAATGACGCTGTTGAGTGGTTCCGCGGCAACGACATGAAGGTCAATGGAGATAAGACCCAAGAACTAATTATCTCTACAAGGCATCATAGTGAAGACAGTGTTCACCTACTGGGGGTGACTATTAGCGCCGATATATCCTGGGGGCAGCATCTGGTCGAGCTGGGTAAGAAGCTTTCTACAGCGTTGTTCGCTGTAAGGCAGATCAAGCTCATGCTCACCGAAAACGAAGCACTAGTGGTATACCATGCACATTTTCATGGAAGGATGACCTACGGCATAATCCTGTGGGGTGCATCAGCGGGGGCAGGTAGAATCTTCTTGCAACAAAAATACGCGATTCGTTTGATAGCTGGGGTTGACCGGATGACTAGCTGCAGGTCTTTGTTTAGGAGATATAATATACTCACAGCTCCGTCTTGTTACATACTCGAGTGCCTCTTGTATATACATAAAAGCAGAGATAAGTTTCCAAAACACCGAGAAATTCACGAATACGACACAAGAACAAAGGATAAATATGTACCTTCACTGCATCGTCTGAAAAAAACCCAGAATATGCACATATTTAATGGACTGAGATTTTACAACAGACTGCCCGGGTGCTTGACGACCCTATCGTGTGCAGCCTTCAAAAATAAAATTAAAAAAATACTCGTGGAAGCTGTATTCTACTCCATGGACGAGTTTATGTCACACAGGTTTTTACAGTTTTAACTCATAATTTATTGTTTTAATGTGTTTTCTGTGTAAAAATTTGTACTGAATATTTGTATATTATGTTCTCAAAATTTTTATTGTATGTGTGTAACTTTTCCATTAGCTGTGGCTTTGCTAGTTTAAATTTTGACAGTTCCTGTATATATTGAGGAAAATAAATGAATTTGAATTTGAATTTGAACGAACAATAACTTATTAGAAGTGTCTGTGTAGAGTTCGACGTCAAAAAAGTAAAACATCAGAGTTACGCAATAAATTAAAAAAAAAGATGTCCACCGAAATTGTAAAAATCGAAAAATTGGAGTATCGAGCCATCATCAAGTACCTGTATTTTTGTTAAGAGGTAAGCAGATTTACGAAGATATGCTCAATACCCTTGGTGATCAATGTCCTTCGTATGCGACCGTGAAAAATTGAACTGCAAGCTTCAAAAGAGGTAAATTTTCCATTGAAGATGATGACCGATCGGGAAGGCCAGTTTCTGTGTCAGTCCCCGTAAATATCGATGCAGTTCATGACATGATTTTATCAGAATTGGGCTAAAACGGATATCTGAAGCACTGAAGATTTCATATGAACGCGTTCATCATATAGTTCACGTCAATTTGGACATGAGAAAAATTTCTGCAAAATGGATCCCCAAATGTTTGAATGTTGACCAAAAGCGTGCAAGGGTAGAAGCATCGCGTTCGATCTGTGCTCGATTTGAAAACGATGTAGACTTCTTAAACCGAATTGTTACTATGGATGAAACTTGGGGTACATTTCTACGATCCAGAAACAAAGCAACAATCGATGGAATGGCGACACTCTGGTTCTCCAAGACCTAAGAAGTTTCGTGTCCAAAAATCTGCTGAAAGAGTTCTTGCTTCAGTTTTTTGGGATTGCCATGGCGTAATCATGATTGAATTTTTGGATAATGATAGAACAATAACTGGAGATTATTATTCGACATTACTGACCACTCTACGTAAGAAAAATTAAAGAGAAAGACGCGGAAAGCTATCCGAAGGGGTTTTGTTTTTACAGGACAACACGCCAGTACACAAATCTCATGTTGCTATGCAGAGAATTCTTGATTTAAGGTGAGAATTACTAGAACACCCCCCTTATTCACCAGATTTGGCTCCGTCCGACTATCATCTCTTTCCTCAACTGAAAAAAAGTTTAAAAGGTCGTAAATTTTCTTCCAACGAGGAGGTAATAAAAACTGTGGAGGACTGGTTTGTAGAGCAAGAAGAAACATTTTTTTTTGAAAGGTCTAGGTTCGCTGTAATAAATGTGTTCAATTAAGAGGAGAATATGTTGAGTAATAAAATATTTTGACATTGAAATTTTGTTTGGTTCTAAGTAGGCTAAGAATTTTTCAATATATCCTCGTTTATACGTTTTCAAAGCCATATTTATATGGAGACTGCTCTCGATTAGTGAATTATTCATGGTCCCAGGTAACATCTGATTTGCAGAAAAATGGACAAGATAATGTTTTCTTTCTTCTGGGGACTGAGAGGTGAGCAGATCCAACTTAGTCTACAATTCAGGTCTCAGGCAAAACTAATTTGCTATAAAATGGAGAACAAAATGCTTGGAAGCAAGATTCTTGTGGAGACTGAGGAAGAATCAGTTTAGTTGACCATTCAATGGATCGGTATGGAGGAAACCCCATTTCGTTTGGTTTCCTTGCGACTGCCAATGATCCTTTTTCGCTTGTGACCACACGATTTGTTAGATCTCAAACCATTTCGTCGCAGTCGACTTCTTTCTTATTGGAAACGAAAAACTCGGATAAGACGGACCAAAAACCCCCCAGAAAACATCGAATGGCCATCATGTATCGATAATAGAAGTCTTATTATCTATCTTCAGTCCTTGCGGTAATGATCCCTAACATCGCTATCTCGCAAAAAGCCGAAATGTGGAAAGTTGATAATATTTTATGTCCCAACGGCATAACCCCGTTCGATTTTCCCAAGATGACCTGTTATCGGCCGTTAGAAAGCGCCATCTTCACTGGAAGGGACAAATGGTGATGAAATGGCTCATCAATCTTTCTTGGAAATGATTAACTCCGAACTTCTTCGTACCATAGAATTTCCGGGTACTGAATCGGCCTTATCTGTGCGCTGTTTCATTCTTAGTTTCATTTTTGAGGAAGTTTCAAACTCGTCAAGACTTAGATTGATGCCGCTTGTCTCTCTGACCTCATGATGGAGCTCACATCGGACTTCTTGGTGATTACCGTATAGATAAAATCGATTAGAACCACACCATGTGATAGATCTTTGTACTACTTAGAAGGAAATGCAATGGCGTCAAATCTTGAATACTTTTTCGGAATAAAAATTACGCCCACGCTGTTCTAAGCCGACCTATATCATTTGATATCAGCGGAATTATTCATACATAAGTCTCAAGGGTCCTATTTTTGGGCTACAATTGATTTCAGACCGTGAATTTGACAGCCAAATACCTATTTTTACTCTCTTCGTGATAACTGATATCAATTTGGACAATTCGAACGGCAAACTCCGAACAAAGGGAGTCTCCGATGTCGGCGCTTGATAAAGCCAACAATAGGGGCACGCCAGTTTAAATGGCTATTTCGACAATTCTTGTATCCTGATCAAGTGGATGAACACCTCTTTCGAGCGTTATGCCGTGAGTTCTTTCACTTTTCTCTCGACCCGACCAATTTATTTCTTATTATTATTGACCTTTTCAACTTATTAATAGCAGGGAGCGGTGTTTTTCACTTTTTTGTGGCTAAAAATGGAACGGTATCCACTGTTGGATTTATTTGTAGTTCCGCCCATTTTCCGAAAAAAACTGGTTCAGATGAAAGGAAAATGATTCGTAATTTCAATATTCACGTGGTCAAGAAAGCTCTTTGCTGAGTTACTACGTGTTGAAGATTCAAAGATTTAAACATGTTACTGAGTACAGAACACAATTTGATAGGGTTATAATTGCACACTGTGTATTATTTTTTGTCATGTCTTATGTCATTTGTGTTCAGTGGGTTGTGCTATATAATCATGGTGAAATACACGCTTCAACAACGTTTATAAATCTATCAAAATCGGTGCTGAAAGAATTGATTGACTGCATCATTCATCGACTCATAATTTGTCGTATTTTAGACGAATTTGAGAGTGAATTGTCTTTATAGTATACAGGAGTACCAGTAACACAAAAAAATGCACGCATACAAGAAAATATTGAGTTGGTAGCCGCAAGTGTGAAGGAAAATTCAAATGTATCGTTTCCACGTCTTTCTCAGTAATTGAATCATCCTCAAAAAAAATTTAAAGTCGAGATTCGGGTTTAAATCTTTACAAAATTTAACTGCTTCAAGAACTGAAGCCATCAGACTTCCGTAAACGTCGTTCATTTGCATTAAAAAGGAAATAAAATAATATATAGAAAAATGCACTCAAAAGGAAAATAGTTATTTATGATATGAGTGTTAAAAGTGACGTTTTATTTTGTGAGTGAAAAAGTTTGTGAAATGAGCGGAGCAAATTGGACAATTTCACGAACAAAATAAAATCACTTTTGACACAAATGCCATACAATGTTTTTTGTACAACTGCTCTATTTTGATAATGAAATGGGCGAATTTGCAATGACAATAAACTTCAAAATGCATTTTAATATTCAAATAATCAAAAGGTTGTTGTGAATCGCAAACGTTGCCAACGTTATGATTACTAACTGGCAAATGAGAAAAGATGCTGTCATTTGAATTTCGTTCCTGTCCAATTTTCGTCTTCGGTTTTTAACTGCTTAACATGTTTGTCGAGAGTCCAATTATTATTAATAAAAGTGACGATTTGGCTGTTCCTGTGGATATTGAAGAGTCTGCAAGAAGAGCAAATCTGGAACTCCTACCTAAAAAATCTGTTCAGCAGTACGATATTGCATATAACAATTTCCTGGCCTGGTGTAAATTGAAAAATGTAGAAGGGAACTTCAGAGAATCTGTATTCCTGGCATACTCAGAAGAAAAATCAAAAATATGGAGTTCATCAACTTTGTGGAGCAAATTTTCAATGATAAAGTCAAGCACCCTTGTTAAAAATGTTGTGGATGTTAGTAAATATTTTAAGGTAATAGCATATTTAAAACGGAAAAGTGAAGGAAATCGTCCCAAAAAATCGAAAATTCTCACTCGTGAACAAGTTGATAAGTTTACAAATGAGGCACCAGATGAGAAATACTTGATGGTTAAGGTTGCAACTATTTTCGGATTATTTGGAGCCTGTCGGCGTGAAGAATTTTGTAATTTGTCAGTGGAAGACATCGAAATAACAAATAAATCATTGGTTATACAACTTCCAAACACAAGAACGAAAGTCAGTCGTTCTTTCAGTATTATTGGGAAGTATGTTGACTATTTTCATTAGTACTTTGCACTGCGCCCTTCTGTCATCAAACATCAACGTTTCCTGAAATACATTAATAATAAATGCACTGCCATTTGGGCAAATTTCATCTATTGTTGCCGAATTCCTCAAACTGCCAGAACCAAAGCAATATACAGGACACTGTTTTCGAAGATCCTCCGCTTCATTGCTAGCAGAATCAGGAGCAAATATTACGGATATAAACAAACATGGTGGATGGAAGTCTACGACGGTAGCCGAGGGCTATGTTGATCATTCCATTGCATATAGAAATGTCATTGCTGAAAAAATTCTCCCAACCTCAACAGATTTTGGATCATCATCATCCAATATTGTACTTCCGGATTCTACAAGTACTGATGGTGCTGAGGATTCTAAAATGTGTTGCGAAGCTTCCGCACCCTGTGTAGGAAAGAATCTAGATGGCGTATTGAATCAGGGAGTAGGTTTTAAGGGGTTCGAAATGAATCCATCTCACATTCTTCGACAGATTAGTCTGTCGGTGCGGGTGAGCTCGGAGGGAAAATATTTTTCTGTCATTCTGTTGACAATGGGCCGCAATGAGGGTTAATAACCTTGCTCAGAAACTGAGCCAACGCGCGCTATCGTGGAGCTATTAAAACGAGCTTTTCGCATTCCTACAATCCAATGATAAGGCGTGAAGGCGTGTTCGTATAAATTGCACTGTTGATATTTGCGATTATAATTCGGTCCGGCTATTATGTAGTCCTGACACGACGCGCACATATTTTTACATCACACCCTTGTGCTGCCTCAACCAAGAAAGGTTTTCATGACCGAGGTCATAACCCATTGTTTGGACGTGGCGATAGTCGCGATAAAGTCTGCGGAATAAATTGGAATTGTTTCGACATCGGAGTTGATCACGTAGTTGGGTTTGTATGGAGATGTTGACATATTTTTGGTTTTACTTCGGTGTCGCTCACCTATGCTGCGAGACCACGTGCTTTGCGGTTACGAAGGATGTTTCCGTAGTCCTTGCACGTCCTACTGGCCGGCGACAGGTTGAGTTTCGCCTCAATAAATACCACACTCCTACGCAGTTCCATATGTATTCATAAAGGATCGAAGGACATCCTAGAAAATTATCCCAGGGCAAACAATACAGGGTATTCCCAAATTGGAGGTACGGAATTTCAAGAAGAAAAAGTTTCATGAATATGGGACCGCAAACGTTTGGACAGGGTCGACATTAGTCATGGGCGGTCAGATCCCCAGACTTAAATAGTTTCGATATCTTTTATACTAACAGGATATTAATGACAATTTCAATTTCTCTGAGAATTCCGAGAATTGTTCTATATTTTTCTCAAAATCTGTGGCAGATACGACAAAACTTCAAAATAACATTGAGTTCAGTAAAACAACAAAGCTTCTCCTTGCAATTTTTCAAACTTACAGTGGCTCACCCAAAAAAAGTTCTGGAGAAAAACAGGGGACAGTCTTTCAGAAAAATATCACCCTGTAGATTTGCAATCGAAATTGGCATGACACAGTGAAAACTCTAAATTGTTAATATCAATGCCGAACTTCAGTTGAATATTCTTTGAAATGCAGTAACTATGTGAAAAAAATTTGAAAAAAATTAAAACTTTAACACCCTGTATCTGTAAAATGAAACATCTACGGTCCCAAGTTCATTGGACTTTTTTTCTTCAAATTATACAAGAAATCTCCCCTCTTCGTTTGTACCTCCAATTCAGAGACACCCGGTATTGATTTCGAGGACACTACAGTCGCCCCTGGGAATATCGTCGAGAGATCTTTATTGAGCCAACCTTCAGGGAGCTAGTCAAGATAGTTTCATGAATTTCATTTTCAGTGTGTAATCAGGGATGCCCAGAAAGTCCAGAATATTTTCGTAAGTAATATTATAAGGGCATCCAATTTTCCCGAAAAAAAATCAAAAAAACACGTTGCTCAGTAATATTTTAACAAGAAGCATGAGTGCTGTTGGCAACAAAAATCCGAGTCGGAGACGAGGATTTTTGCACCTGCACGAATGCTTTTCATTAAAAAATATTACTTTCCATTGTGTTTTTTCGATTTTTTTCACAGGAAAAATTAGATGCCCGAATGGTATTTGATAAGACTATTTCATGAGTAACAGATTATTCTGGATGCATTATGTATAGGTATTAATTTGAAATTTGAAAAACAGGTAATTAATTCAATCACAAAATACTACAAACTTAATAACTGTAATTTTCGGTGAAAACAACTGTCAAGTTTTGCAGCGGATAAACTCGAAAAAACTGCTGACAGCTGCTGCCACAGTTTTTCCATCTAGAAACCATTTGTAATTCAGAATAGCGCGTTTCTGATTGGTGTAAATTAAGACGAGGGAAATAGTCGTAGGTAATATCATAAGTGCATCCAATTTTTTCGAAAAAAAATCGAAAAAACACGTTGCTAAGTATTACTTTAAGAAGAAGCATGAGTGCTGGTGGCAACAAAAATCCGAGTCGAAGACGAGGATTGTTGCACTTGCACGAATGCTTTTTGTTGAAAAAATATTTCTTTGCATTGTGGTTTTTCGATTTTTTTCACAGGAAAAATTAGATTCCCAAATGGTATTTGACAAGACATAAGTAACAGATTATTCTGGATGCATTAGGTAGATATGTATTATTAATTTCCGTTGACAACAACTTTCAAGTTTTGCCGCGGGTAAACCATAGAACTTATAGTACATGGAATGCTATTACCAGATCAAAAAGTGGATAAATATCTCAAGTTGGAGGAATACCGAAATTTCCATGTTTCCATGGATACGACTTGTCACACCGATCAGAAACACAGAAATGTTTGCCGAAATGCCAAGTGAATCGGATCTTGACGATTAAATTCATAGTATTTCTGTGTTTCTGTTCTGTATGACAAGTCGTTTCCATGGAATGATGGAAATATCAGTATTCCTCCAACTGGAGATGATTATCCATTTTTTTAAGCTGAGCAGCAAGGCTAATGGCATTCCATGTACTATAAGTTCTATGGGGTAAACCCGAAAAAACTGCTGACAGCTTCTGCCATACAGTTTTTCCATCTAGAAACCATTTGTGATTCGAAATTGCGCGTTTTTGATTGGTGGAAATTAAGACGAGGGAAATAGTCATGTGTATGTCCCTTCCGGTTATATCGGAAGGAGCTATAAACTTTTTCAAATAGCATTCTCAATCAATCATAGCATCTTTGAATTCCCAATCGAATTTTGATGTGACTGTGATCATACGATTTCACTGATATTCCGATACTGTCGAGTGTTTTTGGACAAATATTCTTTATTCAGGATGATCTGAAAAATGGTCGTAGCTGCTTGCCCATTAAAGTTTGACGGATGAAATTTACAGGAACTTTGATTGAAGCCATGTTATACGTTTTTCACTCGAATTTTGACGCAAAGATTTGAGTTTAAACCACACGAATTATTTTCTTTTTGAATAAAACCCTGGTAATTTTGTTCTTCTCACAAAATTTGATGGTACATCTACCAGTCTATTTGACCTAAAATTTTTCTGAATGCTGGTTATAATCTGTGTCACATTCAGTATAGTAAAGATGAAGCGTTCCTCTATTACAAAATGGCGAATGCGCTAGAAACAACTCACGGCATTCAACCCCATAATATATCGACAAAATAAAAACAATGACTGCATTTCACAACTGAAATTGAAGAACCGCTTCAATCAGATTCTTCTCAAATAATAATCTAATGTTGGCTGTGTAGGACAAAGGAATCAACAAGCCTTTATATTTTGTTTTCAAGCAAGAATTTGCTTCGCAGAGAAAATTGATCATAAAACACTATATCTTTGTTGTTTTTCCACTCAAACATCCAACAATGGTGTGATCCTTCTATGCAATCTATTCATTTTCAGATAATTATTTCCTAGGCTAGATAAACCATCAGTATTCTCCCGGCAAATTTCTCAGACACTTCCTACAGCTTACGGATATTTATTTATTTTTTTCAATTTGCTACATCCATCGAAAATGAGTTGAAGATCATCGTAGGAAATTCTCGTTCGCTATTTGTTCAGATTATACCGTGTCCAAATAAGGTATTTTTATATTTACAGTCACCTTTCACTACCTACTGAATATTTATATGCAAACCGGTTCCATTCCATTGTTATCGTCAAGTAGAGGACTTCATAGTCCATGTGTCATGTGGGCATGCATCAAATGATCAAATTGAAAAATAGCTGAATTGAATTATCTATTCGCTCGCTATTCATTATGAGCTCTTCAGATATAGATCTCTTGCAACATCAGCAATTTACTTTAAACCGTCCATTGCAAATCGTTCAGATAAAAATTTTGATGATGTTATCCCAAAACTGCCAGAAAGCAGTGATATGAGAGCCACTCGATTATCTTGAGTATATTATTTTTTTTGGTTATGGGAACTAGCAGCCAGTTGATCCATCTTCAAAGTAGATTGGAGATTCATCAGAACAACCTTTATCAGGTTGGATAACTTTTGAATAACAGTCTGAAACTTACTTCCCTAATATTTATTAATTATTAATTTAGGTTATTCCATTTCGAAAGTTGTTTTCAATTACATAAGTTTGATGAATTTAGTTTGTTATGCTTGCAATCTCGATGAAATATCGGTTTTCCTTGAATATCTGAGTTTTCATCTGCCAATTCTCCAAATGTTGACTTTCCTGTGCAAGATATGCCTTGATCAGAGTTGTGATTTAGAAGTTTTGGAATGGGTGAAATAAGTATAAATTTTTTCACTCCAGGGTCCAAATTTCGGCTATATGATCAGAATAAGATTGACATACATTCGGGACAATCATTCCATTATTTCCTGGTCTCTAAATTGAATGTTCTGTTTATACCAAGACCTTGAGAGTTCATCGTTCAGAATCTTCGGTATTGATCAATTTAGATCCTAATCATCTGCATCTATCTTCAATCCTTCCTCATAAATCCGGAAATAATTTGAATGGTCTCATTGAAATGAGTTGTGAGAAGCGCTAAACTATTCGCAAGATAATAATTTGCAGAGTTGATACCTACTCCAAGCAGTTGGAATTCTAGAACATGGTCAAGGTTCAAGATTTTTGACGGTGAAGGTCACTCTAATTGCTAACAGGTTCGGCGATTCGACAAAGCTTCCAAAATATTCGATATACTTGCACAGACATGTTATATCGATTTTAGTTAAGTTTTTTGGTTGCATTCATAAAAGTCTAATTCTCTGCTCTTGCTTGTCAATGAGAGGTATTTTTCGAATACTAGTTTAGGAAAAGGACCACTGATGAATCGATTCACAAACGTACGATGTCTTGGACTAAAAAAACTCTTGCAGAATTAGTTAACTCTACCGAAGACTGCATAATCGCTACACTGTGCGATTTAATTGAAAGGGCTGCGTATCGATTGGCTATGATTATGCCAAAACGGTTCTTCCCAATGAAACTGAAAGCAAATGGGGAAGCTGGTGTATCGTGACCTCTTCCTACGTTCTTTTTGTGTACCCTGGGGTAAGGTAGTAAGGGTCATTCTTAATGAAATGTAGACTTACGTGCACTGGTGAATTCCGGTTCTAAATCATCATCAGACTCAGTTCCAGAATCACGCTCCTCATCAACCTGCATGAGAGAAAGTACACTATTAACTTAACTGTTACATAGTTGAAGGCCTACGTAATGCACGGGATTGTGATTGTAAAACCGGTATTTGTGTAAAGTTATCGATGATCATGCTCAAAAACGAAATGGCGGATTGATTCGTTTTCGATGAGATACGACAGGGTGATTTGAGGGAGCAGGACAAAGTAGGCTAGGGATGTAAACTGAAAATTCCCTTCCTTTGTTCCAGAACTACGAAACAGTCGGCCATTTTTCACTAGGAAATGACCTTCAATAAGGTTAAAACAAAACAAATCTTAGAAAATCGACGGAATACACACCTTCTCAATTAAATTCGGGTCGTTTAACGAATGTGTCCTCAATTTATGAGTTAATAGTTTGAGCATATTATCTTTGAGGGGTTTTTTTCCTGAATTAGCCGCCACGATGACCGATTTTTTCGAACAGTGCACCGAAATTAGGATCGAACGACGTTATGCATTGTAGATTTTAGGTGAGATTTGGGAAAATTTGTCAAATTCTATAAAAATTTCTGGCTGGCACGCAATGAGGAGCTCACTCTGCACCGGCTTTACTACTACTGAAACCCGAAACAGAACTGAAGTAGTAAGAATAAGAAATAGTCAGCTGAACTACGCGCTTTTGGACGATTCCATTCTTACTATCAAGGGGAGTCCCGTATCGTAAGCTCGTCTCTCTGCGCTTTTTCTCAGTCTGGAACCAAACTCACAACGATTTCCATCAACTAATCCAGTCCAAACCCTTCGAATCATCGATATGGACGGGTTTCCGTCCTTTCGAAGAGTTCTACCAGCTGGAATCCCCATGTTTTGTCCCTCTCAATGACAATGGTTTCGCCCAAAATCCATTGATGATAAAGGTAGGTCTGATCCCCAAGCCGTCTGTGATTGGTGCTTGTTGACTTGTTGTTTTTATTTTGGTTTCCACATTGTGTTTCTGTCTCTATTTATGAGTTGCATAATAAGCGTGTAATACTCGTTCTGTATGGCGCATACTACTACTATACCTTGGGTATATGATCATCCATGGTGCTCATTAGGAATGCACCCCTATTTATTTTAACCACATAGGCAGCTTTGACTATTGTTTCCCATTAATTATGGGTAGAAATTAGGAAAGAACGCAGGGGAGGTTAAATTCTTCCTAATTTGTTTTTGCGTTCTTTGAATTTGATGAAATATTTGTTCATTTTGACCAGAAGAAATTATTCATCATCTCTCTGACCTACTGAAAATGAGAATGCCTTAAAATGTTTCCCACAAAGTGGAAATTCAATTCGAGATTAGGTAAAATTAGCAGACAGCAAGGATCCAGGGTGGTGAATGTTGACATCTTGGAGAGGTTAATTATGAGAATTTTTCTGAAGATACAAAAAAATCGAATATGTAGTTTCAATTTTTCTAGGGTGAGCAGTGCCCATACCCCATCCCCTAGCTACAGCCATGGTAAAAAGAGAATCTTTCAGAAAATAAAATTTTTGTTTCAAGATTTATCCAAAGTAATGTGTCTTCCAGTCCTTCAGAATTAGTGTCAAATGTTTGCCCATCCACCTAAGTAACTATTTCGGGATCATTTTGTCCTAATGAATGATATTCACATCCTCTCCATTATCAGTTAGGTATCATGTTTCGTTCATGTTGTTATATAATCATTAACAATATTTTTCCTTATAAACGTGGTTCTGATTGGTATTAAATGTTCAAATGCTGGTTTATTTATGTGTCAATGGAAAGGAATAATAAAGGATGCAGGAAAGTTATTTCTTTTCTATTGTTTTCGATCAAAGTGTAGAAGCACATGATTAAGTAATTAACTGGTAGTTGACCGTACTCAAATTAAAAAATCCTTTGAATGAAGTGCAAATTATGTTTTGTCTATCTGTCAGCTTGGTTGGGATAATATGTTTGGAATGGTTTCTCAAAATTTCACGAAACTTTAGGCGTTGTGAAAGGACTTTTCAGAGGAGGTTTCAAACCACAATATGTTTCCCTTGTCATTGCGTTAAGCCACTATCTGGAAAATTGTGGAAAACCCTCAACGATAACTTGATAAAACGTCAGGGACAGATTTAAAAGTGTTCATTGAGAAAAAGGTGGAAAATGACGTACATCATAAATTTTGGAGCTTCTCTAAATAAAATACCCTAAATGAATATATCCCATATGTCCACTCAAAATGGCGGTTGCGCTGCATTTTGCCAGACATCTGCTTGGAGCTTTCAGCGTTGATAAATAATTCCCCGATCAACAGTTGATGAAGGCATAAGATGGCATGTAGAATTGAAACAAATGCGTTTTAATTATTTTTATTTCAAATTTCAGTGTAAAGCTAGTAATATGTACAAATTGAGATCTTATAATAAAAATATAAATATTTCTCAACAACACAATCATACAATATCGAATCTTCTTTGTATAATCTTAAGGCAGTCATGAATCTTGAAGGCTCTCTTCACTGAGTTTCGTTTATCTACTTTCTCATGAATTCTAAGGGGAATTGTAAAAATTTCAGTCATTCAATACCTTCAAGAGAACTTCCATACTTAAGTAATTGCACTTGAGTTATACACCTAAGTTTTATGAACACAATAACAATTCATTCGACTATTATCACAAAATAGCAAAGTGATGTTCAACAAGTGCCTTCTGAGCACTTTTATAAAATACATTTCGAGCTAAAAAACAACGGATACGTATTTTTCGATAAAAATATTCTATCACATTCTATTCCTTTTGGACGGTAATCTTACATTGCAGTTTCTAAAGGCTGGCTTTTACTTCTGGCTGAAATTGGCTGATTCATTACAGGACTACCCATCGGTGTGTAATCAAAGTTTGTTTCTAACAACACCTCACTTTTTGCCCTTGGTGGCGATGATAAACTTGGAGAGGAAATTGTGTCGAAATCAGTCTCTAAAATATTGCTGGAAGGTGGTCTATCATCTTGGTATGAAGCCAGTCCGACTGTGTTATAGTCCGGACTGAATTCTAAAGCTGCTATCTTGTCTTCGTAAGTATTCGGTGGTTCAGGAGGTGGCGGCAACTCTTCCTGAGGTATCCTCTGTTTTAATTCATACAAAAATTGTTTGTTTGGTCGATCTCTACTGTATTTCGGATCATAACGTTGCTTGGACCCAGTATTTATATCAACGCTGTCGTAATGACCGGATAATGGCAGAGTATCCGTGTTGTAATAGTCACTTGGAGGGTAAGAATTCTGTCTTCCGTTATGGGAATGCATAATAGGAGTCTCATCGTCATTCACAGAGCCTTCATCTACGCTTTGGTTAGCCGATTGGAAGTTAGAAGTACTCGCAAACGTGGAGTTGTCCCTAAAACCGTCGTTTTTGTACCCCAAGTCGAACGTGTTTGGTTTCGCGTACTGGTTCTCGAATTTCGAAGGAGATTTGTGTAGTTCTATCACAGGGTTGTATGCGAAAGCTGAAGGGTTCGGATTTTGGCTCTCGTAAGTTTCCACTGAGTGCGTGTCTTCTATGGAAGAGTTATAAGCGGATTTCTCCATGCTGTCTATGGATCCATTGGACTGGACTTTCCTATAGTCGGAACCCTTCGTCAGAGTATCCGTAGATCTCGTACTCTATAAAATGAGATACAGATAGACTTGCATCGTTCATTTATGATGTACTCACCATTTGGCCCACTTTTCTTCTATATCCAGGATCTGAGAATCCGCCTGGCGTCAAACCAACCGATCTAAGGGAATGTAGGCTTGTTCTGATGCTGTTTCTCCTCACCAACCTCTGTTTTTGCCTGAACTTCGACTTCATCCACCAGCAAAGGATCAATAACATTAGCATCAGTAAGGCCAAAATAACACCAGTAATTATGGACAGGGTGACAATGTCTTCAGTCAGCGGTATTATCCTAATTGTCACTTGAGGATCTGGAAAATATCGCGGGATAAATAACAGATCTTATGGTTTATTTCATGCCCTTTTCACACTCTCAATTTGATGATTGAACTCACCAATTTCGCATATAAATGGGTTCTTCAAATCACAGTCTGCGACATCTATAGTTTGATATGCGAACAGTGTACATTCGTTTATTTTATCTATGTGTTGCACCCAAACTCTTTCAGAATATAAAAACCATTGACTTTGTTTCTTGACGAATTCGTATAATGGTAAATAGTGGATATTTCCCAGAATGAAAGGCATGGAAGCATTGTCAGCCTGTAAATAAAAAGGAAAACAATTATATTGGATTTTGTATGAATATGAACAGGGTGTTCCAAAATTGGAGGTACAAACAAAAAGGAAAGATTCATTCTTTATTCGATGAAGATGTTACTCACTTCGCAGAAGGCTTTAGCTTCGTGGAATCCCATGGGGGCACCAATGTACATGAAGCACGTCTGGCCAACAAGGTTCCATCCAGGTGGACATTTGCCATCGTTCAAAACTGATCTATTGTTCATTAGGTAAGGTACATGTTTAACCTCCAATAAGCGGGGATCGTCACTTTGATCTCTGATCCTTGCACTGACAGCCAAAGTGTTGTTGACTCCCCAGTAGTTTGAAACTGCATCTATTTTCGTGTTCCAAAGTTGCAGTGTGCTAAAAAAATTGAGAAATCAGAATATGGCTTAGTTTTTCCTTGAAACACACAAAAAGGAGCAACGGGTGAAGAATGCTTTATTTGGCGTACGCAGAAACAAGAGCGGAAGCCTCCACCCCTAAGTTTCCGTTGATACCCCTCAGAAGTTGATCCAACTTCTACGAGGAATTCATTGTGTTTTTGGACACCGAAATAAATTTTTCTTCCGTTCTTGTTTCGTCACATTGCATGAACTTTTGTTCATTCATTCAATGAGCTGATATTCTGGATAATGTGGTGGCTCACTAGTTAGTAATACTGAAATATTTACAAACTTTCTGGGCGAGTAAGCGCCTAATAGCTAAAATCTTCATGATGAGATTTCAATGTTTTCATGTTTTAGATGAATTATTCTACTAAGCGCTCACCCTGATAGAAACTAGAAGGGACATAACACACACAGAATCTTAATACTTGTCTCTTACCTGTTTATTTCGAATCTGCATGCAGCATGCACATAAAAAATAAATTGAATTAATTCATATTTATTTTAATTCAAGAAAAAATGAAGAAGAAGATGCCAGTTAAATAACGATATTATAGAAATTTTGAAAACCATCTGGGGTTTAAAAGAATTCTCAGAACTTAGGAACTATTGTTTAAGTGAAAACAAGCCCTATCTACTTATAATGTCTAGCATTTCTAAAATAATTTTCACTACCCTTCAATATCTTCACATCAAATGATAAATTAGTCTATTTATCCAGAAATAAAGGATGAACAAATCGAAATTAAAAATATGCAGAAAGAATGTCCTATTTGGAATGTAGCTCAAGAATTCTTCAACTTACAATGAACGATTCACAGTAATCATTTCATAGTCGTTATCCGGATTCCAGAAAATATTGTCCACATACTGTTGCCCAGCAGTTCCAGCAACAATGGTCGATCGGGAATCCCAAGACAAGGCATAATTACTGAAAAAAAAAGTATCATCAGTTTTTTTTTCTATAAATTCAACCTCCATTTTTCCTCACTTATAAAATCCGTTGTGAGACGTGGTCTGGAAAATAGGTAACCTCACTCTATCGAATCCGGATATCTCCACATTTTTAAATCCGATATTTCTCTTCACGTAGTTGTGTGTAAAACTGGACACCACCTGTTTCAGTATAATGTTGTTGACATAGGGCGAAACATTTCTTGTGAAATAATTTCGGGTCAAAGTCACTTCTTGATACGGAGAAGACTGTCTTCCTTCTATGTACAGAGCTGGAAGATTCGTATTGTTCACGAATAGATTATTTCGTATGTATCCTTTCAAAGATGTCGCTGAGCTGCTCGAATCCGATCTGATGGACAAACCTCCTTGATTTCCCTCAACCAAATTGTTCTAAACAAGAAAGAAGTGTTGAAAAACAGTATTCAGGTTTTATCAAACAGCACCTACCCTGAAGAAAATTGATTCAGTGTTCTGTACATCCATTTCTACCGCTGCTTTGCACGTCGTGAAATTTCCGTAGAATTTCCTGCAGTTATTTTTGAATCGATTTTTTTCCACAGTTACTACAGGATTCACCTCTCCAGCACTCATATAAAGTAGGCCCCCTTCTCTATTATTCTCCATTGTGGAAAAGGAAATGTTGTGCTGGACATCTCGATCTGAAAATGGGCAGCATGTAAAATGTTCATAAAGGACAAGGGTGCTGGACTGACAGTAAAGGATTTACAATTCTCCAATAACCTGGAAGAACAAAATGAAGAGACAACATGCAAAAATGGGATATAAACACAAATTTAGAATTTGGGTACTTACTGAATCCTATGGCTGATATGGGCAGGGTCACCACTTCAGCGAAGAAGCCATGGTTTGAGGAGGCTCCATTGGCAAAAAGTTTCACACTCAAACTTGGCAGTCTCGTTTTATAAAATCTGTGCTCGTTTTGCGAAGACATCGTAAATTGTGCCATCTTTGTTGATGTAACGTTGAATATATCTCCGTCATACAATGATATAAAATCTGGAACCGTATATTTATTGGTCGAATTGAAAAGGTTGAATTGGAGCAATCTGAATCCTAGTCCTTTGATGTTGAAGGCACTCTTGAAAATCTTGATGCAGTTAACTGGGTGATTATCGTATTTGTAATAAACCAGCATCTTCTCTTCTATTATTATTTCTTTGTGAGGGTCACAAATGTCCACCAACCCGAATAGTTGGTAAGGAATATTGAGGTCCCTAAGAGGTGCAAAACTAGACGTTTCTGATTCCCTGCCTTCTCCAGTCAATGATAAAATATTGATGGCGACTCCAGCCGAATTTTCAATCTTGTTATGCAACAAATTCAGAGTGTTCTGAGGGGAAATGAAATTGATACCATGGGACGCAGTGTCTTTAATGGTAACATAACTTATTTTGGGACTTTTCAAGATTCCTTGAATGGCTGGGGACTTCTCATTGTGCAAAATACCAGCACCTATAATTTGTACGAATTCCATCACAGACAATTCTTCTTTTACCTCACTATGAGTATGGACATCGTGTAATCTATGGATGAATAGTTGTTGCTCGAATAAGGGATCAGCAAATCTTACCCCACCCCAGTAGAATACTCTGTTGTCATCAGTAGCTTCACCACAGTTTATGAAGACAAACTCTGAATTCCATTTGCAACTATGCCGGTGTCCATACTGTTGTCCATTAAGCCTTATAGGACAGTCTGTGTATTTACTTTCAGTCCCTTCACATTGTAAAGGTTCAGGCCATGACCAAATTCTAGTTAGAGAGTTGCTGTGTAACTCTATTCTGATATCGTGTGCGAAATATGCGTTGAGAGGATCGAAGCCTAGTTCCCTACAAACTACTTGAGCGTTTCTCTCAGTGAATCTAGGATCACACATTGGTACCCATTGGAATGTTGTGGCATTGAAATATTCCAAAAACCCCTCGTTTGGAATACTCCCATCGTCGTTTTTACACCTCAAATCCTTACACAGTCGTATTTGATTCTCCTGGACTTTGTCCATTCGTCTACGCCTTCTGGTTATGTATTTATACTGACTGGAACCCACAACTGGCTTCATTATGATCTCGTTTCCAGGATATCCCTTAGCTCTTAAAGAACCAAGCACCAAAATTCCAACATTTGGGGGAAATTCCATTATAACACCAGGTTCGATCTTAAGAGTAGCTCCAGGCATAACAGTTATGTCAGATTTGATGATGTACGGTTTTCCACGATTGGAAAGTGTCAAATTTCCGTATACCTGCCCTCCTAAACTGTCGAGATCTAGTGGTCTTCCGATATCGTAACTCGTTGAAAAACTGGCTTCGAAATCGTTGCTTAAGAGGAAGGGTTGGAACTGAGCAATGGCGTGGTTGTTCCAGTCGTGGAAATCGAATATTTTTTCTTGTATTTGATGGAGATCGCTGGATCCCCACCAATTTTCCGCCACGTTTATCGTATTGTTTATTTTGGCGGTTTTGATGCCGGCAATGAGTAGGAAGTCCAGTTCGTTGTTGGACATCAAGTTCCTTCGTACCCTCACCTTCTGAATACCTTTGAATGAGATCACAGTGGTTGCGTCTAGGTCCATTCTGATGTTGTCACTTTTGAACCTGTTATCCCTCAATTCATTGTACATGAAGATAGCAGGTACATCTCCTATTATTTCAGATTGACTATCCAAGTTGAATTTCACGAGAAACTTCGCGTTGTTATTATTGAACTTATTCTCGACGATCAACAACTTCTTCTCCATCCCTTTAATGGATAACAATCCTGATTTACAGTAATTGTTGTTGAACTTTGTTCTCGTAATGTTGACTTCTGCATAGTGCCCATCTATGTTTATTATCAAATCTCTGTTGTTCGTCCACGTATTATTGTCCATGAAAACCGAGTGTGTGAAGTTTTCGTTATATTGCCAAACATACGGCAGCCTTATATCGAATCCACCATATTTATTTCGCTCGATAGTATCGTGCTGCAATACGTAATGAAAGAGGTTGTTAGACTGCCTCATGTCTCTTGAAAAGTGATATATTCCCAGCCCATTATCCGTTATCAGAGAATTATTTATCATAATAACCGTTTCGGAAATATTGCTTTTGTGCAAGTCCCAGTTGGGTGATTCTATCAAGATTGCCTCCCTTTTATTATGGGATATATCGCAAAAGATGCATTTCAAGGTTTCGTTAGCTTTCCTCAAGTAATGGTTCCCTAGCTCATCAAGATATCTGTTATAATACAACCCCATTATCCCAATTTCATTGTTCCGTATCGTGCTCCTGTGTATCGTTAAAGTTGGTACAGGTCCTTTGACTATTTTGTTGAAAATATTTTGGACGGGAGCTCTGATATTACTCAAAACTATCACAGTTCCTCCTAACGCTTGGGATCCACTGTTATACTCCAAGATCACTCCATAACTACTCGAAGTTGTAGGAAAAACTGTAAGATCTGTCTTCAAACTCCACCTATCTGATTTTCCAGAGATACTCAAGGCGTCTTTGATGAATATCTCCTCGGTACTTCTGTTCTCTATAGGATTCAACAGCTGGATACCAATTACCCAACCGGGATCGCATCTTATGGTGTAAGTATCCGAGATAGTTTCACCTTCAACTTTTTGCGTGACCAAGTATTTAGTTTCGCCGTGTTGAAGCTCTATGTTTCTGGCACTCGAATAATATGGTATTAAAATTGGTCGGTAAACGTAATTTTCTTCTTGGTCTACGAACCAACCAGTAAACTCCCTCTGTTGTAGACCCGGTAATGAAGCGTCGTGCTTTATACCAATTTTGTTTCCTTCTATCGTGCTTCCATAAACATTCAGTCCAAACTGTTTTATGCTTATTCCAGCACCTTTGTTGTAACTGAATTCCGAATTTTTTATTATGTTTATTGTATCGTCTGTGTATATGTCGGAATATAAAATCCCTAAACCGTCTTGGAAGTTATTGGTTATTTTGATATTCTCGAAGTTGTGTCGTGCGAAATCCAGTTGTAGGGCAGGTTTGAATGCGTTGGTGGCGTAATCGAGTAATCCAGACTGTTCTATCGTTACATACTGGATGTTGCTTCTCTCAGCCAATCCAGCAAATCTAACCCCTGCCCAAGATGTTTTGTAGCATCTCACACCAACGTCGTTCTCGTGGGTGCAGGAATTTTCGAAGCTACCTGTTCGTTCAGCTCTACATTTCGTGATGTCCATATCGAAGTCATCGCATTGGACGTTGGATAAGAGGATTTTTTCGGTTGTGCCTGCATCTGGTAGTTCATTCTTCTCCACTATCCAGTCTTCGGGATTCAAGACGAAACCCAATTGCTGACAGACGAGTGCAGCGTTCTCTTTTGTCCATCCATAGTCGCATACTGTACCCCATTCGTTATTTATCTTGACCTGCAATCGGCCAACAGTATCTGTGTTACCTCCAAGAAGTCGTATTGGACCTTTTGGTTCAACTGGAGAAAATTCTGTGGCGAATTCATAACCATCCCCAGGGTTGAATGTTTCGTTGTCGTGAGCATGGGAAATTTCTTCCTTGAGTGTTAACTTGATACTGTTGGGTCCCACTCCTCTTGCTTCGAGTTGTCCACCTACCAGCATACCAATGGATGATGGAAACCTGAGCGTAACGCCAGGTTCTAAGGTTAATTTTCCTCCAGGTCTTATATTGATGTCTTTGTCCACCACGTATTCTCCTCTAGTAAGAAACTCTTCTCCTTCTATCTCACCCCCAATTCTGTTGGAATCTCTGGCAGAGAATGTCGGAACGTAGGTTTGTTGGATGCTGTACTTGTTGGTGAGTGGATTTGAGTTGTGGAGAAGGAAAGGTATGAAGGCTATTTTAGCCAAGTTGTACCTATCGAATCGGTGGAACATTCTGTGGAAGATATGTTCATCACTTCCGTGTCCAAGCCAGTTGAAGGTACAATTGATGGTTTTACTTTGATCCTCCAGGTGACTTCCTATTTCATATTTGGAATCAAAATTCTCTATAATATTCCTGAAGATCACCACGTTGTTGGATCCTACAACCACAGGTGCCGCCACTCTACTTCTTGGAACGAGATTGGATATTGATCCGTCCTCAGGTTGGAAAGGCTCGCTAATTTTGTTATTTTTCACGAAATTTCTGGTGAACATCAAATGCTGATTCGAGGCGTAAGGAGACAAAGCAAAATTCACAACGAATATACCTGTGTTGTTCAAGAAATAATTCTGTTGTACTAGTATATCGTTAGGAAGTATGTTGAATTGTTCTAGAGGTTTGTTCTTCATTAGAATACCTCCGAAGGTTCCTGATCTGAAGTGGTTATATTCGATTTTAGCTTTCAGATTGAGAGCTGGGGATATTCTCAAACTTATCCTCTCATTCCCTTGGAAAATATTGTGACCAATTTGTAATTGGCTCAATTCGTTGGTGTGCTTCAAACAACTTTGAATCTCCAAAGCGTCACTTAAACAACTCCTGAAAATATTCCCGCTGAAATTGAAAGAAGCGGGCCCGCAAAAGTTTCCATGAAGAACTCCGACTTCAACGTTCTTATATATTTCTGAGTATTGTAAAACAGTGGATTGGTTCGTCAATATATATTCCGTTTCTTCTGTATGATTGAGCCATATAGCAACCCCGTAGCCTTGGTTCGAGCTGACTGAAGAACGAGAAATATTCCTGCTACCTCCAGTGTAGGTTACATTGATACCATCCCCGTAGTTGAAGAATATTTTGCTGTCGGTCACGTTGATATCACCCACACCGCTCGTAACGTGAATCCCTGCCACGTATTGATTTTTAGATACCGAAGATTGGGACACGTGAAGTTGAGAACGCAGATTATCGATTGCAATTCCCCTGCCTAGATTGTCCGAAATTTCCGAGTTGCTAACGTTCAAATCGAACGCCTTCTGGTCTCCTGAGATAAGCCTTAAGAAGACCACGGTTTGGGTGAAAGAATCGGCTTCGAATTTTATATACATCTGGTTCATTGTCGTTGTTATAGATTGTGGCCGGGTGTTGTTTCTGATGGGGAAACTGGCGATTGGTCTGTTGTTGTAGGTGCTGCCATCGTAGACCTCAATGCGGGCGCTGTCATTTCTGTTGGTCACAGCTTGTACAATGTAGAGAGTCAAAACTTCACCGTATGAGGTGGTGAATACTTTATCGCACGTTTTAGGGCGATTCAGGTAGATGGTCTGTTCGAAAAATAGTTGCACTGGGTAGATTTGACTAGTTTGTATAGCTAAGTTGCAGAAATCGTTGTAACCGTTTTTGTTGATTCTCTCTTCCGGTCTTTCTAAGGCCCTGACGAAACGCACACCGTCCCCCCCATTCTCGTTTATAACACTGTTGTCGATATGTGCTGATCCGTAACTAGAATTTATAAAAACGCCGTAGCCCCTATTGTTCCTCACTGTACAATTGCTCAAATGGACCGGAGCATCCGAATAAGTTATATTGATGCCATTGTAAGCAGAGTTCAAAATCTCTATATTGTCCATAACGGGAGCAACGCCCACAGCTTCTATTGCACTCGTTGTATTTTGGTTCCTTCCAGCCCCAGCATACATGATGTTCACGTAATTCAACTCGGAGAGGGACTTGGGAACGTATAAGGTCCTACTTCTGCTGAGAAACCTATCGAATTCGGCATATTCGAAATTGAGTCCTCTCCAAAAGGGTAGAGGTCGATCGTGTCTTGGAGAACATTGTATGGCTAGGTCTGGATGGTAGTCGCAAACCCCAGAGCCCATTTGCCTCGAATTCCATCTACAGTCGAAAAGGGAACTTTCCCTGCCCGTACAATCCGGTTGTTCGTACAACAGTCTCGGTTTCAAAGGCATCAGTCTGTTGTACCACATGAAGAACGAGCCTCCTTGGAAGCCCAGCTGTCTGCAGGCTGTTTCGAGGTCAGATGTTGTCCAGCTGTAAGAACATTCCTTTTGCTGAGTCTGCAGAGTTTGATAAGAGTGATAAACTTACTTTCTTGAATTTGTACACACGCTCCGCCATTCTCCTCTGTGTTTGAGCTGTAGACGTCCTGCTAGGATCGAGGGTCCGTCCACTAGTCTTATATCTGGAAGCTGGATGATTTTACTCGATTTTGTCTCTGCTGTTGTCAGTACTATTCTCTCTTCTTGGGTACCCTGCGAGAAAATGATTGACATTGTGAACTTTATCGTTAATTCAAAGGAAAAGATGACAGTTAATGTTACAAAGATTCATTCCAAATAAGTGTGGGGCTGAGCTTATGCAACAAATAAACTGACCAAACATAGCAATATGATTTTGGCTCTTGGCATTGATTATTACTAAAGTGAGAGAATCAACTGGCTAAATAAGTATCGTCAATGCCTCTCTTTGATTCTGCATTCTCATGCTGTATAGCATGAGTAGAAGTCAAGCAAACCATTAAGAAATAAGGGAAAACATCAACGCAGAGCCAAGCTATAGACATAGTTATAGTTATAGTGAAGAGGGGTTACAGTTCACTGCGACCTTAAGGTCTATTGTGCCCCCTGTCAGAGCTGTTATCATCGCGCCTCCTACAGCTCGCCCTCCAGTTCCAGAGATTTGATGAAATCCATTATCTGGGATGGCTTCAAGGAGGATAACTCCCCACTTCTACAAGTTTCTTGTCCAAAGCACTCTTTCCTTTGGCTTGCCATGGCATAGCATTCCGTAACCAGGTGAATAGGAGTTTCTTCCTTCTCCCTACAGAATCTACACTCATCAGTATCCGATAAACCCATTCTCAATAGATGCTTCTTTAGGCGACAATGTCCTGTGAGAAAGCCAGTGAGTAAGTGAAGTTGGTTTTTACTGAGATCCAGATATTTTTTGGATCTAGCAGTTTCAAAGTTCCGGAGGAACTTTTTGGAATGATCCATCCCTGGGAGATTCCGCCAGAGTTTTTCTCTTTCGTTTCTCTCCTTTAGCATAAATTCCTTCTTATAGGTGCATTTTCCTATACCACAGAAGGGTTCTGGGCCAGTGAGTGGCGTTTGTGCGCTCTTTCTGTCCAGTGTATTGGCCTCTTCGTTTCCTACGATTCCCGAATGACCGGAAACCCAGATTAAAAAGACCTTATTCTTCTTGCCTACCTCATTGAGTTTGTTTCGGCACTCCCAAATCAGCTTTGAGTCAATGACGTAGGAGCTCAGTGCTTTAATAGCAGCTTGACTATCTGTATGAATAGCTATATCGCACCTCTGATAGTTTCTTTCTAGATTTATATCTAGACATCTTCCGATTGCAAGTATTTCCGTTTGAAGGACGCTTGTACAGGAGCCTAACGATAGTGCACACTTGGTACTTGACCCGTAAATCCCAGCGCCAGCTCCTGTAGCAGTTTTGGAACCATCTGTATACCATTTTATTGTATTTTCTTTGAGATTATAGTTGGTGTATTCCTTTTCCCAATCCTCTCTTTTGCTTAGCAATGTACTGAAGTTTTTCTCAGTGCTTACTTTCTTGATCATTACATCACTAGGAAGGTTTGCAGATGAGGTGTAGTCATTTAGAGAGGACCAAGCTCTCTGAAACTCTCTCATTGCCTGCTCCTTCTCTAGATACTCTGAGAATGGCCTCATGGGCTACCCTATCAATCACTAGATATAGACATAAGTCTCAAGCTAATCCTGATCTAACTGACCAATTCGTCCATTCGTCTAATTCCTCTAATCGCCATTTTGAATGAGGAAGGTGACTGAAACTCGAATCGTAGGTATTTTTAATTAAATCCAATAACCCAACCCAATTACATGTAAGTACCTCTGAGTCATTCATTTAAACATTAGTACCTCTAAATATAAGAATCGACAGAATAACAAACTTCAAGCAAAGAAAATCTGAAGACTGTAGGCAAGTAGGTACGTTATTCCTTTGATACATTCCCATTCAACATTCAATACCTTCATTAATTCATGAAAGAATTGATATGATCTGATCTACTGTATCTGTAGCACTGTTATTGGCAAATAATTTGCCTTAATTGCACATTACTCAGAGCATGAATGAATAGCATTAAGCCTTCAGATATGCTGAATATTTCACAGGAAAATTGAAATTACAGCAAACCATCACGGTTGGTTCGATAGATACCTCCATCAACGTCATATTTTCAAGAGAAACACGTTATGACTCAATTTATTGACCTTGTAACTTTCACGCAGGAAAGAGTAGCGTTGCTTTGAACCATAACGTTCAATTGGTGGTGAAATGATACAATCTTCTTTATACCGAAAGCAGCGTTTCTTCGTTCGCAACATTTCCTTTCGTCGTTTTCCGCTTGTTTAGCACATCCTGTAGAGTATACCGGAAAAACTGTTATGGTTTGCTTGACCAGAGTTGCGTAATGTTTGATTGCTCTAGAAACGACGTACATATGAATTAAAATCATTATTCTTGTTTGTATTCGATTGCTCTTCTATCTTATACACGACGAATGAGTTATGCTGAATTCGACAATATGACTTGTCTCCATAAAATGAATTGTTTCTCTTGTTTGAAGCCTCTTAAATAAAATATATATAAAGCATCGCAGAGAAGAATAGCAAGTAATAATTCTTCGTAAGCTCTCATTGTTCTTCACTTTCTCAAAGATCGCATGTACTCGTTCTTTCAGAACAATCCTTTTACCTATTCAAATAATTAGAGCAGATCTTCAAGTTTTGAGTCACCGAGCACAGCTTATTCGAAGAGAATACCAGTGGTGGATATTGTATATTCATCCAGGTAGAGAGATACTCGGTAACTCAATAGGTCAATGGCATAAGGACGCAATATAAAATGGTGCCAACCATGTCGGAATATAAGATAGAGTAGATACTCAAAACATTTAATTCCCTTTCGAAATCAACAGTTTTTCATTTGACCATAAATCTTATCAAGATGGATTTCCTTCGATCAACGGAACAACCTGCTTCAAGTTTATCTTTCGATAAACTTGATTGAAAGCATTATTTCGACTACTGTTAAAGCCTAAAGTGGTTAAGCCAAACTACCACTAATTAGTTTGCAGTGATTTGGTATTTCCAAAATTCATTCGTAAATAAAATGGTACTGTAACAGAGCTTGCTGTATAAGAATCAACAAAAAATCAGTATGTCTCTCAAGGATGATTGTCTGATAGCTGGTAGATTTGACATAAATACAGGGTCTTTCACGAGGAACCTCACCCATATTTGTACGGGAAACTACTGAACGTATTTTCATGAAATTTAGCACTTATAAGTATTTCACGATGCTGATGAAATCTAAAATATTTTCAAGGCATGAGCACCTCCGGTTTTTCCGGAAATGACGTCAACTTCCGTTTTTCAAATTAGAACACCATTTTTTGATTGAAGAAATAGATTCCTTAGAAAATTTCAAGTTATTTTGATGTAACATTTTTCAGTTTTGGTTGGAAAATTCTCTCTGAGCGGGAAAATTCGAAAGAAAAATCGAAAATAGAGCTCCTCTGAAACAAGAATAACTTCGAGGTTTCTGGATGGAAAATTTTCATTTTTGGGATTTTTCAAGATGTAAGATTGATGTATCCACTTTGTATCCACTTTGAAAATCGAAATCGCGATTCATGATACAGGGGGTGAAAAAATCGCTTTCGAAGTTAGGGATGACGAAATCGTGAAAAATCAATTTTTTCAAATTAGAACCCAATTTTTTTATGGCAGATATTGAATCTACGTTAAGAAATAATGTGAGTGTATGCATCACACCCTTGCCCTAAAATGGATATTTTCTGAGTTAATATCCACTTTAGGGCAAGGGTGTGATGCATACACTCACATTATTTTTTAACGTAGATTCAATATCTGCCATAAAAAATGGGGTTCTAATTTGAAAAAATTGATTTTTCGCGATTTTGTCATCCCTAACTTTGAAAGCGATTTTTTCACCCCCTGTATCATGAATCGCGATTTCGATTTTTAAAGTGGAAACATCAATCTTACATCTTGAAAAATCCCAAAAATGAAAATTTTCCATCCAAAAACCTCGAAGTTATTCTTGTTTCAGCGGAGCTCTATTTTCGATTTTTTTTTTCGAATTTTTCCGCTCAGAGAGAATTTTCCAACCAAAACTGAAAAATGTTACATCAAAATAACTTGAAATTTTCTAAGGAATCTATTTCTGCAATAAAAAAATGGTGTTCTAATTTGAAAAACGGAAGTTGACGTTATTTCCGGAAAAACCGGAGGTGCTCATGCCTTGAAAATATTTTAGATTTCATCAGCATCGTGAAATACTTATAAGTGCTGAATTTCATGAAAATACGTTCAGTAGTTTCCCGTATAAATATGGGTGAGGTTCCTCGTGAAAGACCCTGTATAGATATTCTCCACCTTGCATTAAAAAAATTGATTTGAAAACGATTAGGTTTTAGACGTCACAATCAGGATGCTTGATGATGTTGATTCAAGATATATTTTGCAACTTTTACTCAAATACTTCTGATTACTGATAGAGACACACAGTCGACTGATAATAATTATTGATAAAAGGATTTCATGTGTTTCCTCAGAAAAGTAATTATACAAAAACACGATAACAATTCTAGCTTCAGAATGAAACTGAATTTATATATTTAAATTATTTCGACACAGAAAAATAGGTATTCAAATGGCTACATTCTTTCTAACGTCTTTTATCTTCAACTACATCCCTTCAAACATTAATGAAGATAAAGCAATTTGTTCACATGCATGTACCTCATATTAAATCCGATAACAATATCAACAAGAGTGTTGAAGCGTTTAACGGAAATGATAACACGAAAGAATCAACAATTACTATTGAGGTCAGTACACCTTTTTACGATAGGTACTATTATTTGGTAAACCACTTTGTTATTATGTAAATAAATCAAATAACTTTTGTGGAAAATGGGTTAGAAGAAGCCATATGAATCATTAAATTATTCTGACTCATCTCGTAACATGACCCCCTTGGATTGTCAGCCTTGATTGACCCTCTCGTTGAAAGGTAATGATTGTATGATGTATAGAATCAGGCCTGAATTGATGCTGCATATTAACTTCTTGTACGAGTTGTATCAAAAAACTCATGAGTATGATATGACCAAAACTTATGATGGTACTATGAATTTATCCAAATAATACCAGAGCATTTTGAATTTTTTTCAAAAGTCTCATTTTCCCCACGAAATGTTTATTACTTTTAACTTGAAAAGGTGGCAGATAGAACAAATTGCAAGAAGCTAATATGCTTTGAGATAGAACAGAGATTCTTCTCCAATTTTGCAAACTACCATTGGCGCACCAGTAAAAGTTATGGGGGAAGAATGAGGCATAACGTATACAAAAGTAGGTAGGTAAAAGAGATTATTCTCAGAATTATATCCTGCATAAATTGGAGTCTTTTGTTATGAATTGTGTTTTATCAAAATGATTATACGGTATGTCCATGAGAAGTGCATATTTCTGCATCTTGGCTGGGAATGCATTATCATTCATAATTATGCGGATTACTCATAGAATCTCAGTATAAATTGCCAGTTAAATCAGTGATTCTTTCTCAAAAAGAAGGTTTTCTTTTTTATGCTTTATTTACTGACATCCTGTCGATTTTGTGCACTTTGAATACCCAGTTTGTACTTCAAGCGTTGATTCTTTCTGCTCCAACATTAATAATTAAGTATCACATCCGTAAAACAGTACCAAAGTGCAAGATCCATTAAAAACATCGGTGGTAATTGGCCTGACTAACTGTTGATTTAGGTGGGTGACTCTGCCATTACAGACCAAATTAACGAACTCGCAAACAAAGAAACTCATGGTCCATAGGTAAACTTGATATTCGCTATATGTACTGTCATATATCAACGGGCTACATTAGCTTCGTCTGTCTCAATTTGGCTGATTAAATCCATAAACATCAGAATGATATAATGGCTCTTGGTTCCTCTGGAACAGTAGAGAAGTCGAGAAAAAATTCTGAGGAATTAGAGAAAGGGAAGTAATCTTTCGGTACAACGGTTCTCGTTGAGCTTTCTTCATTCTCTTCTGTTCGTTAGCAAAATTAAAACAATGAATCCTTCGTCTTCACGTTTTCATGGGAGGTCAAATCTTGCTGTGAACTTTCGTAGAGACGGATACGGAATTTTGCGGGAGAAAATTTATTGGAGGGACAATATTCAGCTCATCCTTTTGCTTCATAGTCTTTACACAGGGTAAATTTCACGAACATCAGTTCAATTTTTTTCTTTGAAAGATATTTTTCATTCTGTAATTCAAAAAGGAGTCCAGATTTAGAAATTTGGTGCTTTCTGTTATAGCTGTATTGTTGCTTTAACACTTCAAACTGTTTGAACATCCACTGTATCCACTGAATCATTGAAGTGTAAAAATATTTGTGCGGTGGGTGTAGCTTACAGGTAACCCACAGGTGCTTCTGTGTAAAAATAACCGGAAAAGGAGATATGAGAAGTGAATCCTCGATGGGGACTAAAGGTGTAATTTACATTCCATCCTCGTCTAGACGGCGCATTAGAAGCCCCGTTGAAATGTCTGCATTAAATATGATTTCAAGCAGTTGAACATTTTTCTATCGATACAGAACTCTGATATTTTCTTCTTCACTCCAATTGATATCTTTGTAGTCAGAGACTGGATAAGGCCATAAGGGCAAATTATAGTTTCGAATATCTGAAAATGTATTTGAAAAAAGAGAGATTAGATCGAAAAATGTTTCATCTGGATTTTTAAATTCTTTTCTTTATTAATCATGAATATCGTCAACTTCAAATAGAATGAAAATGAAGCAGAATTCATTTTATTTGCTTGAATTACACGAATATAATAATTTCAGCCTCGCATGTAGAAGTAACAGCAAACGTAAGAGCCTTGATTGGAAAGTTCTTGCAGGTATATTGATCAACTATTCAGTTCAAGGTGTATCTATGATCTGTGCCTAAGATCAGTCAAGAAATAACTTTTTAGGGTTCGATTCGATTGACTATGAAATGCTTCCTGAATGATATCTCAATACACTCAGATAGAAACTCCAAAAGTATCGAAGTTATAAAAAAAATTGTGTCGATGTCGAAGAAAAATAAAAGCCTACTTGAAAAAATGTTTCATGATAGCGAATCAAAATGAAATATTAAGAAAAGTATAATAAATGTCTTGATTTTCGCAGAAAACACTAAAAAAATTCCTGTTCTTCTAATAACATGATGAAACACTTCCTATTTCTTATAATTTCAACGCAAGCCTCAAGGCATTCGCTCATTCATCATGTACGTTAATATGATGGCGGGAATTCCTCAAACTCTCGAGAATACGCCTCATGAATATCACCGTTGAATTTTAATGCAAACGCTTCTGGAAAGTGAAAAAGGTGATTCATAAAAATATTTTGACGTACAAAAACTGACTAAGAGAATCGTTACATCCTAGTACTTTGTTCCTCTCGTCTTATCAATGATCAAATATTACGCTTTTTAATTAGATCACTATGATTCAATTGAATTGGGCAATTTCTGAGATTAGCCAATTTTTCTATCTGCATCATACGTGACGAAATGAGTTCATAATAATCATAATGCTTATAGGAACGTGGAAAACTATTATTCCTCGTCATGTTCATCATGATAACTCACTAAAGGAACGTTTTCATGAAAAGTTTCAAAATGGAAACATATGTTCTTCTCGCGTCAATTCTTTCTAAAACAAAGCATTTTTCACCTAAATTGCCTAAACATTTCTTTTGTTTGAGATGTTTCATCACATATTTCAGATTATATGGTGAAGTATCTCCAGGAAATTCTCTTCTAATTATTGCGCCATCATTTGAATTCTCAACAAAATGACACCCATTAAGAAAAGGTCGTATAGAAGTTCAGATAAAAGTGTGTAGGATGATAAACATCCGACTCATTTAGGCTCACTGGCATCAAAGGAAATCTTTCACTGGTACATTTAGGTCCAGAATAAACAAAGGAAATTAACAGTAGGTCTCATTAGAATTGGTCAAAAGTTCACGAAGATCATTCGTTAAATTATTTAATTAATTGTGGAAAATCGATCATTCTTCAATCTTTTTCTATTCTGAATCAAATTGACAGGAAAACAGTAGTTTTTCTATCGGTTTCCTTCTTTTCGTATCAAACTTAATGCTCTTGAATTAACTATAGCTCCCCAAATTGACCTTAAGGAATGAATCATTGCTGGAAACTTCTTTGGGGAAGAAATTATTTCTTCTTCATCATTTATTTCAAACTCAAAAAAGAAGAATAAGTTACTGACAAGTTGAATCTATTTTCTTTGCATAAAATTTTTTTGGTAAACGCAAGAACTCTCCTTCTATTTATTATGCCCTTCTACTTTTAAATAAATGGGCACCAACAATAAAAGAGAACAAGAAACAAGAAAATCTTTAAAATAGCAGCCACAACTTGAGCTGCTACTTCGGAGGTTTCATGAATGTCATGTTTTATTTTGAATTTGCCACTATTGAAGCAACAATTGGTGACAACTCCATAGTATTATTTTTCAAACGAAGGTAGCTCTTGCGGAGCTTTTCGAAATCCACATAAAATGGATCTGTTTATGGGGAAAACAACGACTTAACACTGAACCAAGGCGAAAATCGTAGAGTTCCTTTTCTCAAAACTCACCCTTGCTATCAGGATTCCCCGGACAGTGATGCCAACTTGAGGCTGTACCCTCACCACAACCCCTGGTTCTATTATCAGTTTAGCCCCTCTCTCAACAATTATATCGTTCGTCAGCCAATAAGGGCTGAAAGTCCTATTGAGCACAACCACCCCTGCCGAGATGATGCCACCATGGTTCTCCGTCAGTCTTCCACCGGCATCAGTAGCGTAATTTTCTGCATTGTCTAAATTCTGACAAGAGACTATAGACACTAAAAGGACACAGGTCACTTTCCTCAATAGGCACATTGTTCCAGGATCTTCCAAAAAAGTTCATGACATTCTTGTAGTTACCGTTAACTGTTTAAGGATCAGCACTGATACCAAGACAAGAGAAAGACGCCAGTTGTTGGGGTAAATCTGAATCCGGACCTTCTAACGGTCGTTCTTCTCCACTTCAAATCTCAACCGAAAGCGCAGAGTTTCATCAGGGACACATTCTTCACGAGCGTTAAATCATACCTATCGATTAAGGTAACACTTTGTGACTCGTTACGTGGAAGTTAAAGGCGGTCAGAGGCTATTGTTGACCATTCGATCTCGCAAACAAAAACATTCACTATGGGCACTCACGCACACCTACGAAGGGGTTTGAGAAGAAGGCAGTTCTTAATGTCGGTACGTTGTAAGGCGCGGTTGAATCGTTATTGTTGTTTTTTAGTTAAAAAGCTGGTGTGCCCCCTCCGTGCGCACCTGTGACAGGTAAAACAGGTGGGATTGTTTCGGATTCGCTCGCTAGATAGCGATAGCGTACGGTCTATTCCGTTCTCTATCGTAGATCGGTCTTTGTTTTCAAAGTTGATCCGGCTCGAAGGACCGAAGATCGTAGGCTATCTACTGAAGATGCTGCCGCTTGATGAGTGCATACACGGGAAGCGTATTGCGTAGGTGGCTGGGTGTTCTAGATGTAATTGGGTATGAGGTGGCCGATTCCACCTTCCTTCCTTCAAATCTAAAGTTATCCAATTGAAGATAATTAGTGCGAGCAATAATTATTCAATCAAGCTTTAATGGGCATTCGCCTAGCGTTAATCATTCGAAAGTGCAATAAGAAACCATTTCGGAATCATCGATTTGGTAGTCAGCAGTTATTCCGCAAATTAAGTAAACCTATTAAAAATTATAATTTCTTCCGTAATTTTGTTGGGGTCAGAGACCGTCAAATTTACAATTATAGGCGCAAAAAGTAAATATTTGACTATATTACCCATCAACCCTATTTGATGAAACACTTTCAAGTTCAAAATACTGTAGTGGAAATAAATTGAAACAATTTTGTGTTGATACAGTGCCATGGAGTACATTATTTTCGATTTGAGTTTGAAAATACAAAAAGTGTCCTTTTGAACTTAAGTTTGAATAATTGCATATTTTAGAAGGTCTCCCTCTGCATGTATATTCAGAAAGTTTTTCCTTTTGGCTACATCATTGAGTATTCATCTTAGTTCAATACACAATGGTTATTTCTACTGATTAATCCATATTGGTGAATGCGCTTTTGACCTTCAAATCCACGAAGAAAACTTCAGAAAAAATTAAATGGAAAGCACATCGTGACCAACTGATTACCTCCACATTACTAACAGATGCAGTTTTTCAATAAGCATCGCATTAAAGTTCAAAAAGGGGGCGGATAAATATCATAAATATAAGTGCCACCTGTGTGACTGACATCTGTGGAGAGTTTCTTAATTTTTCCAAAACCTTCGATTTTAGGTTTCAAAAAACGGCTTCAACTAGTCATCAGAGCCAAATTTATAGCAATGAAATGTTTCTGTTGACTTCAAGAATCTGTAGATAATTAAAGTCAAATATCCAAAGACGCATATTCCAAATAAACGAATACTGAGAATAATACGATGGGATGTATTATCAACGTTAGATAATTATAATTGTAAAAAAAGAAAGAAGAAGTTTTCTCAAAATTTTATTTGTGCATGTATTATAAACGTAAACATACATAACATAAAAAGAGTATTACATAATTTCTTATGTTCTCATTGAACAACTTGCATTCACTTACTGCTCTAGCATCAGTGACAGTGGAATTTCACAATTCTATTTAAAGCCATTTTCTACCAATACCCTAATGTACATATTCACATTTTTTCACATTCACGCCTACAAGTTGTTCAATCAATTTCAATAATAATGATGTTATAATCACAGGTTGCATATGAAAAATTCGTTAGACCGAATGAATAAAACCACCAGGAAACCTTAAATAAATGCAGAAACCTCAAACCCAAACCATTCCAAACCGATCTACGCTAACAAAAAAGTCACCCAGTAAACAAAATAAAATGATATTTCGAAATGTATCAAATCGGAATGGGTTTATTTCATATTCACTGTTGATTTGTTCGATCTACTGAAGACACTTTTCATTCTTTTTCATTTTCAAGTAAAGATAAATGTGTTATATTCTTTCACTAGCCTAAGATTAAATCACAGATTAAATAATTTTGTCGTGGAAATAACTGAAATCGTGAACAATTCAATAAAATAAATTTATAATATGAAAACTACTTGAAGCGTACCTACTATTATACGTTTTATTACAACATAAACAGAATATGAACACTACGAAATCCGTAAATAAAATGTTATGAAGTTTATATGTCCTACTATTACAAAATACGAAATAAAAACCAAAACATGAAAAGTAATATCACCCACATTATTCTGAGAAAACATAATCTCATTTTATACTGATATGTAATGAAATAATTTTCTTTAGTTATTTCTCTTAACTCTCAATTCGGTTTCTTTCGAGTTCTGATATACGTATTTGAACACCAGTGTTTGTAGATAGCACCTTTCATTTTGTAAATTAACAATCTCATATACTGGATTTAATGGAATATAAATAATACTTGCCATATTCATAAAAATGTAACTAGGCAAGTAACCGTATTTACCTCGAGAAACTGAGATATACCACTCCAAGTAACTTTCATCTACCAAGCCTTATCACCACCATTAGCTTATATATATTTAAGATTCAATCTTTTATCCAACTCCTTCAAAAAATGAGTATATATCACAAAAAGAAATCATCCAGTAAGTCCTCTGCCTTAAACTAGAAAAATACCTATTTTATTTTGATTCTTCTCTAAGCAAGTATTGCTGGAATGTATATGCATCGTTTCAAAATCATAGATTCTTGGCAATTCCTCAAATTCATCGCTTGTGAATTTCAAACTTATCGATTCTGCTGCAATTTTATTCTGAGCACAAAATAGGTGAAGAATCTCAGGACTAAAAAGATCCCAAGTAGCACAGACACGTCTAAGATGAATGTGTTCATATCATCCTTCATCGACATGTCTTCCAGGAACTGTTTGGGATACTTGAAGTGGCAGTAATCGATGTTACATTCCAATTTTTCCCTGTCTAAACCGTACATGGCTATCATCGTGCCTTCGAAACTGTACTTGACGTAACTGGCGTAGGGTAACCATTTCAGATAATACGGTATGTCATCTAGATTAGCAAAGAAACCGGAAAATAGTACCATCGGTATTGTAGATATTGGTCCAAGGAATACGCCACTCTGAAAGGAGGAAAAAAGTATATAAGACATTACAAGTTACTAAAACAAATAGTTCAAATGCTACGAAGTATCTTGTACCTCTATGCTGAACGCAGCTCCCACCAGAAGCCCGAAGCTCTGTCCAACAAGAGCAGTGGCAACAGAAATTATTAGCACCATAGAAAACCTAGTTAATTCCATAGGTTGGGCTGTGAGGTAATATACTCCCATAACGTAACCCATGGTCATCACAATCTGAAGAAAAATATTGTAAATTTTCATTGACGTTTTTTTCTGAGTTTAGCTTACTTGAAACGGTATGTCCGCCAAAGTTTTCGCAAAGTAATATGCTTTCACGGAATACCAATAGTTTAGATGCTCTCTGACGAAAACTGACATCTCCACTGGAACTGTGGACAAAATATTCAAATTGAGAGTTTCATTGCAACTGAAAGACACGTATTTCTGAAGGGCATAGGTAGTAAGTAGGTAAATGTGGAATATTTCGACTCCTATAAAGTTTCGATAGGATTTCTCAGCATCTATTATTATTACTCTCTAGCAAGAGTCAAGACCAAAGTGGCAAATTACTCGCATTTGGATGACAAGTCTCCTATCAATATCAAACAAATTTTGCCCAGCTCTTACCATATCCCGCTTAGTTTCAATTAGAAAACAATAAATTTCTGGTCATGTGTCTTCTATTCTTCGCGTATGTGGAGGAGGAAATTGCTCTGAAGTCAAAAAAGCCTCCCAATAACTTACACGTCAATATAGTTGGCATCATTGAAGTGAACATCGTAAACAGCGTTATGAAGAACAGGCATCCAGCATTACTCATCACTTTGGCAGCATCATTTCCAATATCGTAATATATGAGACCCAGAAGAATGCCTATAACAACGTGCGACAACAACCGAAGCCTTGTCAGCATCTTATCTCTTAATATTATATAGGTCGTTCGTTTGAGCAAAATCCAGAACTGCAGGAGTCCAGAAGCTGGGAAACTCTGCAGCCCCATCTGAGCCAGATTGTCTGATGAGTCCAGGAGGGAGGTGGTGCAGGTGGGAGCATGCGAATTACCCTTCTGGATTCCGTTTAGTAAGAGTGATTCAGGTGTTGCTTGGTTTTCGCTGATGCCATTGGGTATTCTTTTTAATTCTAGTGCTTCTTGTTCCAAGTGTTGTAGTGATTTAGTGCAACCTCCTTCGTTTACAGCTACCACTAGTTTTTGTACATAATCGCCGTGTTCTCCACTAGCTACTTCCATCACTGGAAAAAAATGACTTAATGAAGTTTAGTATTGTCTGGCAAATGAGTAGACGAAACTCAATTTCCTTTACTGTCATCCTTTTTGTGTAATTGGGCCTTTTTGAAATATGTGTTTATCAAATGAAAGGTGAGTTCAATCAGTCCAAATAAGAACGCAATTGAAGTACCTGATTACTTAGTATAAAAATAGATTGACAAGAAAAAACTAACTGGAATATCCTTGGACTAACGATATTTACACTGCTTCGTTTTTGTTTTGTTTACGTCCATCAACGTACAGCTCTCATAGTTTAGATTTTCACCTGCGAAATGGTATTTTTTCAGATTCGAAATTTCAAATTGTCAAGGCTTCCGCTCCTGTGATCGTATCCTTTTAATTGCTATATCGTTAATCAGCACTGCCCGCAGTAACTCTGAGCATAATAAAATCGATTTCGAAAATACCAAATTTTTGAGTGAATAAGGACAAGGGGTAAGACCCCTCAAAAACACTATATTTGTCATCAATACGGAATCCCTGGGGAATCTAGTGTTGATATTCGATCGTGAAATTCTTCAACCCTTTCGAATCTTTAGGAATACCCATTTTACTGACCCATAACACCTTTAACTCTGCATGATCAAAGCGCGTGAACAAAAGTCGAAAATGAAAAATGGAAAACCAAAAACAAAAAAAATCGAGTTAAAGAAGGACTGTATGGTCAAGTTTGGTAGCGAATTATAGGTTTTCAAGGACGCTGAATTCAATAAAAAATAATTCAAAGCCATATATATCAAAGTTTGGATTTCCACTCGCGAAATGACATTTTTTCAAAAAATCGAAATTTCAAACCGTCATAGCTCCCGTTCCTGTGATCGTATCCACTTTTTGTTTGTGAATTGTTAATCAGCATTGTCTCAAGTATGTCTAGGCATAACAAAATCGATTTCGAAAATCCTCTTTGAGTAAAAAATACGTAGGGGGTAAGACCCCCAAAAACACTATATTTGTCATCAACACGAAAACCCTGGCGAATCTAAAGGTGTTTTCCAATATGGAAAATCTTCTATCCATTCGAATCATGCAGAATATCCATTTGGCTGATCAATATCGCCTATACTGTGAGTGCTTGGACTCTTGGAGCTTCTGAACTTAACTCGAAATTGAATTATGGAAAAAATAAAACGAAAAAAATTCGAGTCAACGAGATACTATATGGACAAGTTTGGTATAAAAATACAAGTTTTCGACGACGCTGAATTCAATAAAAAATAATTCGAATCCCTATCTATCATAGTTTAGATTTTCACCTGCGAAATTGTACTTTTTCAAAATTCGAAATTTCGAAACTTCCGTTCCTGTGGTTTGATAAACTTGAAGTCTATAAATTGTTGATCAGCAGTGTCCACAGCATCACTATTTGAAATAAAATCGTCTTCGAAAATCTCAGCTTTTTGGGTAAAAATGATCAAGGGGTAGGACGCCTTAAATCACTATATCTGATAATTAACAAGCTACACTGCGCAAAAAAATTAACGCACATTATGGAAATCTCAAATTTATTCTACAACTGAAGGTGTTCTCAATTATTATTTTTTTTATCAGAATTATGCATGCATTTATGTTATCCACTTTCAACGTTTTTCTTCAATACAGATGTTTTCTCCCAGCAGGAATAAAAAAAGATGATATTATCAGATTTTGAATGTATTGGCTCCATTATAAAATCAGTTGTTCTCGATCAATTCTAGAGATCAATAATTTTTCTTTCGTTCGATTTTCTACACTCGATCGCTATGCAACGCGAAACACGCAATTTGACCCAAGAGGAATGTGCCCAAGCAGTAGTTTTGCGAGAAGAAGGGTGGACATACACAAGCATTCCAGAAAGGTTTGAAGTTTCCCATACAAGTGTGTCCAGAATGTTGCAGCTATTCAGGGAGACAGGTATGAATGTCCGAAGACCAGGACAGGGTAGACCACGGGTAACAAATGCCATTCAAGAACGTTACTTGAGAGTTTCTTCGTTGAGACAACGGTTTGCAACCGCTCGCCTCCTTCAAAATCAGCTTGAGCAAACTCATGAGGTGCAAATTAGCACTCAGCCAATAAGAAATCGCCTCAGAGAATATCATTTAAGGCCTCGTGTCGCGGCAAGAGGCCCAGCTCTTACCCCAGCCCATCGAAGGGCGGGTTTGGATTTTGCGAGAGAGCATATCCATTTGGAAGAGGCCGATTGGGAAAGAGTTCTCTTCACAGATGAGTCTAGATTCTGCCTCTACCATTGTGATCGACGTTCCCTTGTATACAGACGTCCACATGAAAGATATGCTCAGTGCAATTTCCTGAATACTACTGGTTTCGAGGGAGGATCGATTATGATATGGGGTGGAATATCTTTGACTACTCGCACAGACCTAGAGGTCATTGATAATGGAGCTATGAATGCTGATAAGTATATGAGGAACATTCTTGAATAGCATGTAGTGCCATTTGCCCCATACATTGGTGAAAATTTCATTTTTATGGACGATAATGCCAGACCCCATCGTGTGCGCATCGTTCAGGAGTACCTTGAAGAGGTTGAAGTCTCTCGAATGGAATGGCCAGCAAGAAGTCCAGATCTCAATCCGATTGAGCAGGTTTGGGACAACCTCAATAGAAGGCTGAGAAGTTCAGAAAATCATCCACCTACTCTTAGGTAATGACTTAGGACTCCAACTCGAAGAAATCTGGGAAGGATTAGATCAGAACATTTTAAGATCACTCATTTTGAGTATGAACCGTCGTTGCCGAGCTGTAATTAACGCCAGTGGCGGATCCAGCTCTCGAGAAAGGGGGGGTCACGGTCAGGTGGATTACATACCCGCCAATTGATTTTTTTTTATCAAACACAAGATTTGAGGGTTCGTCCAGTCCAGGGGGGGGGGTCATGACCCCCATGACCCCCCCCCTGGATCCGCGCTTGATTAACGCAAGGGGTGGAAATACCAAGTATTAAATCACTTATCAGCATTTCAGTATTTTGAAAATTGTTCATTTCTCTTCTTTCACATAAGATTCGGTGAAATCCTGAATTTTTCTTCCATTTAATGTGTCTTGTTTCGTTCAAAACCTTCCCGAGAGAACATAAAAAATAAGTTATAAACTCAATGTAGAGTTAACTTTCATTAAAATTGAGATTTTCAGAATGTGCGTTAATTTTTTTGCGCAGTGTATAAGAAAATAATGATTTACTCACCATAATCTGCTGGGTTGTGGTAGCTCGGGCATTTTAGACTCATATATGAAAGAAACGGCACTAACCCCTTCACACTACCCCTATAAATACATTGCCCCTCCGCCAAAATATACAAATGATCGAACATTTCGAAAAGCCTCGCGGATGGTTGATGAATCGTGCAAATTATTGTCCGACCTCCTCTAGCTAGTGACTTCAGAAGACACACGCACTGAAAACAAGTCGAACTGTCTAAACCACTGGTAGGTTCATCGAAGAACATCACTGGAGGATTGTTCACCATTTCTAGAGCAATCGAGAGTCTTTTTCTTTGTCCACCAGAAAGACTACATGCGTGTGTGTCGAGACATTCTTTTAGGCCTAGTGCATCCAGTACTTCGTCGACCACAACTTTCTTCTCGGCTCTGCTGATGCTTTTGCCCAGTTTCAGGTTGGCAGATACGGTCAGAGCTTCTTTAACTGTTAGATGTGGAGAGAGACAGTCGTCCTGCATTATGTAACAAGACATCTTACGGAATCTCCTCAGGCTTCTTTCTTTTCCGTTGATGAGCACTGATCCAGTTAGGTTTGAAGTCCTGGAAATAAAAGAATTTGGCCATTCATTTTAAATGGATTCGATAGTAGTGTAGTAACGGGGTTGTTACTTAGGGTTTGAAGGAGAACACTTTACTATAAAATTATCTATTGAGCTCATTAGGTACACTGATGTCTTACTTCTACAATAAATGACTAATGACTGATCAATCCTTCTTCTATCTGTCCTATAAGACAATGGGTACAGTGCTGAGTACGCAATATTGAGAAATATCTATTTAACATTCCAACGTTAGGTACACTACAGTATACTGTCCAGCTATAGCTTTCGCTGTGGTGAAACTTTGTACTCACTTGTATCCGGCCAAAATATTCATCAGAGTACTCTTCCCAGCTCCAGAAGGGCCCATGATGGCTGTCAGTTCTCCAGATTTGAAGGTACCGTTCACACATTTCAGTATGGTCTTGTAGCCTCTTTTTCTGCCTTCCGAAATGGAGTAAGACAACTCGTTGAACTGTATATCAACAGGTGGTCTCTTAGGTAGATGGGACAACATGATTGTTGGTTTTTTGTAACTGCCTGGACTGTTTTTGTTGGGTACTTTTCGTAAGGTACCGCCGTTGGTGCTTATTGTCATCGATGTTGGGCCATTGCAAGGGTTGCTTTGTTGTTCGCTGGAGGAAATTCCAAATTGGATTATTTTTCTAAGAATTTATCGAAAACATGTTACTACTTGAGATTATAACAAAACTTGTTATTAAAAGAATGAAAATGGAAGACATTAAAAATTCGAATGAAAATATGAAAAATTTGGTGAATTATTGACTATACTGATTCAGGGACACCCTGTATAATTCTCACATGATAGGTAAAATGGTTTGAACTCTTGAATACTGATAAACAAACATTGATTACTTCGGTAGATTATCAATTCACCTTGTACGCGTCTTTCTGACATATCAACGATTGAAATTTAATTGTGTGTATATCAATATCTGATAAGAATTTAACGCATAACCATACTGAGTTTTGTATGGGCTATTCTGTATGTAAGCCTTGACTTTCTCGAGCTAATTTGAATTATAACAATGAGGTGCTTCTCATTGGCATCCAAATATTGAATCACGATTGATACTCAATTGTTGGGTTCTCTTCAGAAGATTCACACATAATCTAGAAGTAATTAAATATTGGTTTTATGAGAATCGATCAGTTATATCTGAGGATAAAAGATTTATTCAACCTTCAACGTACCAGTTAGGAATTACAAGCAACATAAGCAAGCAGGACAATACCTTTTGAATAAGTTAACCATCTGAATATTCAATTACCCAAAATTACAATCGAAAACCATTCAACAACAAGTTAATAAAAAATAATTATAAAATTAATTAATAATAATAATTTCAATATCTGAAGTTTTTCAAATCAGGTTTATGCTTGCCCAACCATAAAAAATCATAAGGTCTAATTTTCAAAATATAGTTGCATCTCTCTCTTCCCAAGTCGCAGATGAATAAGTCCGAAATTAAATCAAATCCAAAAAACTTAGCCTCTAGGTCTAGATGTGTTCTATTTCGGTGGTTAAAGGGTCCCTTGTTATATAAGAACGTCATCCAACAGTAGGATAGACGTGAGTTAAAGCCGAAAATATTTCTAGGTCACATTTAAAACAGTAAGAAATGTTTCGGCTCATGAATGAAAGGAAATTTAATGGAATTGCCAACTATTTTCATCAGTGCAGAAATGCCAAAACTTATCGGTCTGATCAGCTATTCGAAGTGCAATTTTGAATCGCATAATCTCAATCGGTTTCACAAACGGTTAACAAGGAAATGAAATGTAACGACTGTTGGAATCAAACACAAAAACATTGTTCGATATGTACAAGAATTTGATTTTCTAATTTATGATTTCCTATTAGGAATGTAAAAGACATTATCTAGAAGTAAAAAAAAAGAAATCACTATATTTCAAAATATATCTACCGACAATTTACCAATAATGAACGGTGTGAGTATCTGCCTGTGTATGATTCGGATTCTCATATGGTATATAAAAATTGATAATGAGATGCCCATCATGTTTTTTCACTCACCTGTTATCACAAGCATTATTTAGTGATTCGTTCACTTTAAAAGTGACCAATTGTGCTGCATTCTCGCCATTAGGCTGTATCTGAATCTTAACACTATTTAAGTCTTCCATTTTGAGTAGCAGGATGTATACTCTTGTCAAGAATTCATTCTAAACTGCTTGCTCCAAAAAATACTGAAAATATAAAGTTTATTTATTTTCATGATGAATGACCTTGTTTCTGTAATTTTCATGTTTTTTTTCATGAGTCTAGAATCATGTACCTACACAAAAACTTCTTTCTCACGTTATTAGGTGCATGATATATTATAGAATTATGAGATTATTGAATAAACAAGTTAATGAAATGCAAGAAAATTCGAAAATAGAGAGAGAGAGAGAAAGATATTATGACATAACCTTGCTTGAGCAACTTCTACAACCTCAAAAAACAATAAAGATTAGGGGGAACTTTCAATTCTGATGTTACTGCATCAAACTCTCAAATATACCTATAATATGTTGTTGCTTTCAATATCCAACAGGTTTTAAGGACTTTACTATAATTTCAATATACAAAATGTGAAATGAATACTTCGTAAATTTATTTTTAATATCATATACAGATCATGGGCAATTCAACACCTAAAGAGTAAACAAAAGGAAAAAATAATGATATTACAAATTAGAGACAGTATTCAAAATGTCATTATCAATATAAAAACCGCTAATTATGGAAAAATTCCATACTGTACTAAATTCATGATTTTAATTGTACCAGAAATTATTTCCCAGAAGGAGATTCCATCGAATTTTTTTAGTGTTTTCCTTACCATCGATTTAGGGTGGATTGATATTGTCTTATGGAATTTTTGTCGTTCTTTATGTCAAAAAGTTTCTTTGATATTCAATTCAAATTAGTTCACTTTTTTGAGTCTTTGTTTCAAGGTACAGAACAGTGAACAGTTTATTTTTTTGTTGAGCAGCACATATTGTTTATACTCCTTCTATATCTAAATGAATCTTTTGAATGAAAGTCGAATATTCCTTAGGTAATATGAATATGAACTTCAATTGCATTTTTAATAGATAGATCATTCTGAAGAATTGGAGGTAATAGAGATATAACTTCAATTGCATTTCTTAATGGATAGATAATTCTAGAGCATTGAGAGAGGTTCATTGAGAATTGAGGTTAATTGTAATAAGAATGATCATACGAAATATAGAGGAAACTGCTTTGATATATACCGAACCTAAATTATACGAAACTATCCTATGTATTTAGTTTCCGCATTTTTGAGCGCTTGTCCTATTTAAACGGCTATATCATTTCGTCAAGATGTCTGTATTTTTCGAATTTTTAGCCGGAAATGGCCTCAGGTTCTCACTGAAGACGGATCAATGCTTTCAGGTCGTGAACCGTATAACTCTCGGACAGATAAACCTAGAGAATCAAAAGGTCCTGTGTTTTTTCATTGTTTGAAGTAAAAAAAATGATATTTTTATGCAGGAATAGCAGAAAGTCGTTTCTAGTGAATACAGTAGCTCTAAATTCAAATCAAACGTACATATATCATAAAAAATCAGAAGTCTTGGACCAAGGCAGACACAAAAAGGAAAATGAATAAATTAAATTGAGAAAACATGATCATAGCAGAACTACAAAAATGATTTGTATGCGAACAAAGAAACATTATAGAGTGATGCTAGCAAAACAACATTTTATTCATACCAATTTATACAGGAGGAACAACACACTAAAACACTCGGAATTTTTTGTCTGCCATCAAAGTATCCTGATGATAGCTTTAAATAGAATAACCAACTAGACTCAGACTCATACTCGTTACCCACTTTGTTCCATTGTCAACGGTTTGCTTCTGTCTGTCGCTTCCAGAATGTCTCGAAATCTCGTGTATATACACAGTTTTGGTAGTAATGGAATAAATGTATGCTGCCAATTGTCGCGTGTAAAGGTCAACGAGATGATATTGTAGCTATGCTAAGACGTTTTATAGTATAATTCCTCATTATCTTGAAAATTATCAATTCTATCAAATTTCATAGTATGATTATCGCCGATTTACTAATCGGAAGAGGGAGAGTGAGAGTCTGCTCTTTATATACTATAAATACTTGTTTGGTATAAATAGAAATGGGTCAACAACCCAATATTATCCTTGAGTTCTAAAGATCTAGTCGTCCTTCGTTTGAGTTCTCGTGATGAGTTTAGCCAACTTTTTCGTACGCATGTTTGGCTTGATGAAGCTCTCTTTATTGGACTGAGTAATCGTTTGAAAGGGAATTCAATGATGTTCCATATGACCATGGCTCTTTATCGATCAGTAATTGGATCGACAACATTATATCGCCTTCATTACATTGCAACAACAGGCTCTCACAATTTCATTGATATATTATAAGTGTATAGCTCAGAGTGAGCGATAACGATAAGAAAAAATCTACTAACGTATTTAACGACCTATCTACTGGACTTCACGCCTCGAATTTTGTACAAAACCTTAAAATGCAGGAATTCCAAGTTTTCTCAATCTTTTTCGCGATAGAGACTTGGATATACAATGACCCCGGAGTTATCCGTAGTCAAGTAAGTTGAACCCGCATCTATTGGAATTAATGAATCCTTCATTTGTCTGGACCTGGAGTAATAGCGGACTTCCTGTGATAATTCAGGAGTGATACAATGAAAGCAGGCGATAGTGCATTAACGTTTGCGGAGTTCGACTAACAAAACTTTCTGTAGGCAATAGCCGTAGTTTCGTGGGAAGCTGGTGAATGACCTATCAGATAATTAGACTAGAGGAACGATGCATTAGAACTCTACAAATCTCTTCGCTTGTCTTAATCCTGGAGATCCTTCCCAGAGGAGTGTCATGTCCGAGGCCACAATGCCACAGTGTCTTGGCACCCATAAAACAGTTCTGGTGCCTCTGCCAAGTTGCTTAATGGCATTGTGGCATTCCCAGGTAATCATTGAGCACTCGCAGTTCCAGAGCTCTTAGTGCTGATTGACTGACTGATGCTATATTTATGGGTGCCTCTCTGAGGTTTCTTTTCAAACACTGTTGGTATCACGCATACATAGCCATTTCCGACTGTTCTTGCTCTTTCGGCAAAAAGTCTCAGTTTAGGACCATAGTTATAGTTATAGTAAAAAGGGGTTACAGTCCACTGTGACCTTAAGGTCTATTGTGCCCCCTGACAGAGCTGTTATCATCGCGCCTCCTACAGCTCGCCTTCCAGTTCCAGAGACTTGATGAAATCCAGAATCTGGGACGGCTTCAAGAAGGATAACTCCCCACTTCTACAAGTTTCTTGTCCAAAGCACTCTTTCCTTTGGCTTGCAATGGCATAGCATTCCGTAACCAGGTGAATAGGAGTTTCTTCCTTCTCCCCACAGAATCTACACTCATCAGTGTCCGATAAACCCATTCTCAACAGATGCTTCTTTAGGCGACAATGTCCTGTGAGAAAGCCAGTGAGTAGGTAAAGTTGGTTTTTACTGAGATCCAGATAATTGTTGGATCTAACAGTTTCAAAGTTCCGGAGGAACTTTTTGGAGTGATCCATCCCTGGGAGATTCCGCCAGAGTTTTTCTCTTTCGGTTTTCTCCTTCAGCATGAACTCCTTCTTGTAGGTGCATTTTCCTATACCACAGAAGGGTTCTGGGCCAGTGAGTGGCGTTTGTGCGCTCTTCCTAGCCAGTGTATTGGCCTCTTCGTTTCCTACGATTCTCGAATGACCGGGAACCCAGATCAAAAAGACCTTATTCTTCTTGCCTACCTCATTGAGTTTGTTTCGGCACTCCCAAATCATCTTTGAGTCAATGACGTAGGAGCTCAGTGCTTCAATAGCAGCTTGACTACCTGTATGAATAGCTATATCGCACTTCTGATAGTTTCTGTCTAGATTTATATCTAGACATCTTCCGATTGCAAGTATTTTCGTTTGAAGGACGCTTGTACAGGAGCCTAACGATAGTGCACACTTGGTACTTGTCCCGTATATCCCAGCGCCAGCTCCTGTAGCGGTTTTAGAACCATCTGTATACCATTTCATTGTATTTTCTTTGAGATTATAGTTGGTGTATTTCCTTTCCCAATCCTCTCTTTTACTTAGCATTGTACTGAAGTTCTTCTCAGTGCTTACTTTCTTGATCATTACATCACTAGGAAGGTTTGCAGATGAGGTGTAGTCATTTAGAGAGGAGTTTAGGACCATACTCCTATCCTGATTTTGATCCATCAGTGTACCAAATGGGTGCATTTAATTTAAGGGTGAAGCAGTTCTGATCAACTGAATTATTTCATGATAAAAACATCGATATTTTTGTACGAATTATACTTTTTCGCCAATCTTTTTCTGGGATCAAATTATAATTTACTTCGTATATTTCGATCAGTTTCATTCCGATAGAGAAAAATCCTCAATAGCACAGGAAATTGGAAAAGTTTCTCAGGTTTTTTCCTTCCAACAATAAAAATATTTCATTGTCGATTATGTCACTGATTGTAATGAATTTGAATCTTCTTCAAACATTCATGAGCGGTCAATAATTCATAGCCCATTTCCTTTATACACAAGGACGAACATTATATTATCAGGAAATGTCCTCGTCAGTTCCTTGATGATATATAGTCTTTATATTTTCTTGGTCAATGCCAACTTTTATGATCAGAATATCATAAAAACAATATTCAAATGTTTTTTTTCACCTACAGGTTATCGGGAAAAAAGTCAACAATTTTATAAGTTAAATATCCTTTATTGAAATTTCCAAGCTTTTCGCTGATCACTCTGCCTTGAGGGAACTAAAAGTTTACAGGAAAGGATATTTAACTTATAAAATTGTTAACTTTCTTCCCGATAACCTGTTGGTTGAAGTCTGATTTGTGGAGTCTGAACTGTCTGTTTCTTTCACTCCAAAATTCTTCTAGAATGAAATTCCACCAACAAAAAAACTCCACATCGCATTTTCAGTTCGAACTGAAATTATGTATCATGCACTTTGTTCTGATTCGGATTTCATGACCTTGGATATTTGCCTGAATCAATCGATGACGATTTAAATGGAATGTTTACAAAAATATCTGATTAAACTGGGGAAATTAACTCCTTTGTTTGTCTCATTTGAGCGACTGCTGATAGCTTCACACTGATTTCTGTGCGTCACTTTCATATCGAATTTCCTCCATGATTGATAATCTTTGATGCAACAAAGCTTGTTCGAACCTAGTTTCATTGTGCCAAGATGATTATTAGCATGATTAACTCAATTAATATATGAGCAATCTAATCTTCCAATCCTTGGGCAGATATTATTGTTTCCTGAGATTTTCGTTACAATGATGATGCTGGTTTTGATTTTGTAAAATGTCCCCTTCGAGAACAAAACTCAAAGTGTAGTTCATGTATCTTCATTCACAAAAGACAGCTATATACCGAATAAAAGATTGTATATAGTGAAAAATCTGCTGGACCGCCCCTGGATTGAACTAGACCCTTGTCTTCCAAATTAATGGTAACCTGTTCTTTCTGCGATTCATGATTTATACTTCCCAACTTCAGCACGATACGATTAAGCTATCTTAATGAGTTTCTTCATTTCATTTCATTCCTGTGTGAAAAAAAATGAAGTAAATTCCCCAATATATTTTGTGGATTCAACAATTAAGGCTTGATCAGGTAAAACTCGAATCCGAATGCCAAGATCAAAAAGGAATTCTTGTGTATTTTTGGACGATTCGACAGTCATTATAAACTAATAATACGTTAAGTCAACCTTGAAAACGAGTGTTATTAGGACCCAGGAAAAACAATTAGTTTTACCATACCACTTCTGAAATGACACCAATCTTCCTTTATTTCCGTTCATTATTTATTCATTTCGACTACAATGATAGCTTTAAAGAACGAATAAATAATAAGAGAGAAAACTTAGTAATTAGAACTCATAACAAAAAGGAGTTCCCATTTTATGAAGAAAATGTGGAATTGTAGGTAGATTCACCTTTTCCATTTCGAGAGACCAACTGTAAAAAAAATGTTACAGCCTCAGAAAAATTTTCAAAGCAGATGCTGCAAAAGAAATCGCCAATCATTCTGGATCGTTTGAAACAGAAATATTGGAATTTTTTTATAATTCACTAGTACATTATTATATTTTTATATTTCTTTATATATATTGTTCTGGCTGAGAGATTTGGAAAAAAGATCACGTGGCTTCAATATACGTTATTCTCCAACTGAATACAAAATTTCATCTCGAAAGTTTGGAAATTTAAATCGGCTATATGCACGGTCGAATTATACCCATCAATGAATTGGTGCTTTTCCTTTAAAGAGATATAATGAAATTCAAAAATGATACAGACATAGTGACGAAATGATATCCAAATTTATCTACGTCAAATATGACATAAGAAACTATCGTAGTGAAAGATTTTTAATTTCTTAATCTAGTGGCAATTTTTCCTTCATGGGTAGTTTATAATTTATGCAGGTTGATATACAGGGTGACGCACTTGGAACAAAATTGAAATGCACTTTGAAATGAAGCATATTTGAATAAATTTAGATCATAAAATAACAACTTGAAGCAAATACATGAATAAACTGCTTTATTTTTTATTCTAGCGATTATCCTCTCTTTCTTCTATAAAATAACAATACAGGGATGTGGATGTTAGGTGTTACAAGCAAATATATTTTGTAATTTTTCATAAATATCTGAATTAAAGCCGAAACATTTAACTACAGTACCTATATTTTGTTGAAAACCCATCATTGTCGAACCATGAGAAAAAGTCATGAAAAAGTCTAAAATTTTTGAAACTTTCGTAGCTAAAGACGTCGAGCATTGTTCAGATAATGCTCTGGCCAAAAAGTGCCCAAAATTTCCAAGTCATGAATGCTCTTATATTAGGGATCTTTGAGGTGTTGGAGAATTAAGTTTGGTGGGATAAAAATACGTCCATTCATGTTTTTTGAGTAAGTAATATTGGTTTACTTCCAACCGTAGTTTTAGTTTCTGAATCCTAAACTTCAACTCTGATTTTACCTAAAGCCCTATTGGAGGTCAACTTTCAATTTCTTCACATAAAATCACTACAAACGCCGGTGGAACTCAAAGAACGCTTACCGCTGAGGCTGTAGACTTCTCGTAAAGCGAAAACGAACTGGCCTGTCGCACTTTTTTTTTAAACCGAAGACGGTCGCGAAAGCTGCGACTGGAATACACCGCACGTTCACATACTACATGGACGAAAGCTGTGTACGCTTTGGTATAAACAACTCAGCTGATTTGCTGCGATGACTGGTAGTGGAACAATGTACCGGCGACTCCGGCATTTCCCGGAGCATTAAGGTCGATTTCGAACCGCAAATTCAGCATATATTGGCACTTATCGGCCCCGGTGCAAGTACGAACTGGGTGCAAGAGAACCCAGGTGCTCGTAAGGCTCACCATGAACTCTTTCACCCGGCATTATAGACCGTATGGCTCCGAGTTCAAACAAACTCGGTCATTCTGCATCGATTTTCCGATGGGCGCATTGCTATGCGCGGGCTGAGGGCATTTCTCCGGATTTTCCTCAGCATCCGGTGCGTCTGAGTGTGCCTTGCTCTGTCTACTTGATAGGAATGATAGAACACAATAGAGTTCTATCGCAAAATTCCTTTGTGTAATTTCCAAACGAGAAACAGAATGAAATTCACCACTCTTTTGGTTCTTCACAAATATCTTAAAAGCCATTGAAGTTATCGTTCCACAGCCTATAGAAATCTTGTAGAGAATTGTTAAACCTATAAAATGGTATTTTCAGCGATCGGATCGGTGCATTTTCCACTGAGAAAATCCGGAAAACCTCGAAATAGGCAGTACGAACCAAATTGCAAAAACTGTGCGCTTGATGGTTTCTGTCCGATTTTTAGTTTTTGTACAATCGCGTTATTAACAATTTGAGAGATTATCTTGCAAAATACGCCGATTTTAGGGCTGAGAAATGGAAAATGTGTTGAAAATGTCAGTGAAGGCTGTTCCACTCGCTCCAAAGTCAGAACCGATTCTTCCAATAGTACGCCACTGATTTTCATGAACCAAAAAATATTTTTGAATTAATCGTTTAATTTCGAACATAAAATGTCTCTTGATACTTTCCTCTCTACTTGTCGTTTTTGAGTAAAAAAATAAAAACTATTAAAATATCCGTCCAAAAGTTAATGTACTTAATCATTCAAATTGAATGTTAATACTGAAGACAAAAGGTTGCTGTTTTTTATCAAAAATCGATGCTGCTGGCTGAGACTGGATCGGAAAAGACAAATTGAATATTCTAACTTTGTCTTGTGAGTATCTTCAAAGAGATATCGTATCTACGAAACTGAGAATATTCGAAGAACAATATTATTAAAACTAACTCACAAGTTCGGGTGAAGATCACTCAGAACTAACTTCAATATTCTATAACTTCGAGAAATAAAATGACAAAGACTGCCATTGGAACTGCATATTTAATAAGGAATCCCGTTCTCGCATTGTAAGAAAAGTAAACAATGAAATGCAAGAGGTGCAATCACTCCAAGAGTCTACGTAGGTACCTAAGTTAAATTCTTTTCTGATTCAGATTTTCCGCCTGGGTTGACGTTAAACAGCCGTGACGTATTTGGATGTCATTAAATGGGTTCAGATTTGTAGATCTTTTTGGATGTAAATCATGTTCTTTTACGTATCTGAAATAATTAAACCTGGGAACCCTGGGTATTCTTGGCCCTCTTGATAACTATCGATGCTATTGTAGTCTGAGACTATACCCTATATATAGTCTGAGCCTGTGACCTACATTGGTTGTTTTCGAGCCACTATATTTTGAATTGAATGTATGACTTCTGACAAAATTACCAGGATCTTTGATCAAAATCAATCTCAAAAGCCCCTACATACTCATTATCAATATAATCGTGTCATACCTAATCGTAAAATTCGCTCCGCCATCTTAAAACCGCCATCTTGGTTTTACGAATTTTTATTAAAACAAAACTTTTCCGCCATCTTGTTGCCGACATTTAGCTTTCTCAAAAAAAAAATTCAAATTAATGAATCCGAAAATTGACAAAGAAACTCCTCTCGTGCCTTATCTTCATCGCTACTCGTGGGTCCTCCGTCCCTCTCATCGCCGCCAAGAACTATTTATATTATGTTGATCAGCATAGCTCCAAGTATCTCTGTGCGAAATATGAGCGATTTGAAAAATCTTAAATTTTGGCTGAAAAATGCCAAAGGGGTATGACCTCCTAAAAACACCATATTTGTCAATAAAAAATATATTTGGGGAAGATCTAACGTTGTTATTGAATTTGTAAATTGTACTTCCAATTCGAATCTTCAATACTTAAAAGCAATTTTGCGGACGGACTGCGCCCTTGCCTTGATTTGTGTGAGCCCGTGAACAGAACTCGAAAATGAAAAACCGAAAAATGAAAACACGAATAATTCATTACTTATGAGGGCTACATGGGTGGTTTTGGTATCAAAATGTAGGTTTTCGAGGTCGTTCTATCAAATAAAAAATAATTCAAAGCCCTAACTATCACCGTTTAGATTTTCAAATGTCAAATGGCATTTTTACGAAAAATCGGAAATTTCAAACTGTCATAACCTCCATCCCTCTCATCGCCAACAAGAACTATTTATATTATGTTGATCAGCATAGCTCCAAGTATCTTTGTGCGAAATATGAGCGATTTGAAAAATCTTAAATTTTGGGTGAAAAATGCCAAAGGGGTATGACCTCCTAAAAACACCATATTTTTCAATAAAAAATATATTTGGGGAGGATCTGAAATTGTTATTAAATTTGTAAATTGTACTTCCAATTCGAATCTTCAATAATAGCAATTTTGCGGACCGACTGCGCCCTTGCCTTGATTTGTGTGAGCCCGTGAACAGAACTCGAAAATGAAAAACCGAAAAATGAAAACACGAATAATTAATTATTTATGAGGGCTACATGGGTGGTTTTGGTATCAAAATGTAGGTTTTCGAGGTCGTTCTATCAAATAAAAAATAATCCAAAGCCCTTACTATCACCGTTTAGATTTTCAACTGTCAAATGGCATTTTTAGGAAAATTCGGAAATTTCAAACTGTCATAACCTCCGTCCCTCTCATCGCCGCCAAGAACTATTTATTTTATGTTAATCAGCATAGCTCCAAGTATCTCTGTGCGAAATAGGAGCGATTTGAAAAATCTTAAATTTTGGGTGAAAAATGCCAAAGGGGTATGACCCACTAAAAACACCATATTTGTCAATAAAAAATATATTTGGGGAAGATCTAACGTTGTTATTGAATTTGTAAATTGTACTTCCAATTCGAATCTTCAATAATAGCAATTTTGCGGACCGACTGCGCCCTTGCCTTGATTTGTGTGAGCCCGTGAACAGAACTCGAAAATGAAAAACCGAAAAATGAAAACACGAATAATTCATTACTTATGAGGGCTACATGGGTGGTTTTGGTATCAAAATGTAGGTTTTCGAGGTCGTTCTATCCAATAAAAAATAATTCAAAGCCCTAACTATCACCGTTTAGATTTTCAACTGTCAAATGGCATTTTTACGAAAAATCGGAAATTTCAAACTGTCATAACCTCCGTCCCTCTCATCGCCGCCAAGAACTATTTATATTATGTTGATCAGCATAGCTCCAAGTATCTCTGTGCGAAATATGAGCGATTTGAAAAATCTCAAATTTTGGGTGAAAAATGCCAAAGGGGTATGACTTCCTAAAAACACCATATTTGTCAATAAAAAATATATTTGGGGAGGATCTGACATTGTTATTAAATTTGTAAATTGTACTTCCAATTCGAATCTTCAATAATAGCAATTTTGCGGACGGACTGCGCCCTTGCCTTGATTTGTGTGAGCCCGTGAACAGAACTCGAAAATGAAAAACCGAAAAATGAAAACACGAATAATTCATTACTTATGAGGGCTACATGGGTGGTTTTGGTATCAAAATGTAGGTTTTCGAGGTCGTTCTATCCAATAAAAAATAATTCAAAGCCCTAACTATCACCGTTTAGATTTTCAACTGTCAAATGGCATTTTTACGAAAAATCGGAAATTTCAAACTGTCATAACCTCCGTCCCTCTCATCGCCGCCAAGAACTATTTATATTATGTTGATCAGCATAGCTCCAAGTATCTCTGTGCGAAATATGAGCGATTTGAAAAATCTCAAATTTTGGGTGAAAAATGCCAAAGGGGTATGACTTCCTAAAAACACCATATTTGTCAATAAAAAATATATTTTCATTACACCGCACAGAAAACCCTATCACAACATGTAGATTTAGAACATCGAAAATGACTCTTTTCCGTGCGGCCGCACCGCAAAAAGTTTTACGGTGCGCTGAGGCATAGATACGTCCTATGATTCCTATGCAGAGACACAGAGCAACGATTGCGTGACAGTAGATGTCAGTGTTTTGAATAATTATTGTTTCACAATATCGAAATGCTTTCTGCTGAAAATTTTTCCCGTGTTATTGTTTTCAGAGAGGTGTAATGAAAAATATCGTTCATTACACGTCCAGAAAGGCTTTTTCCGTGCTTGCACGAGTTCCCGTGTTCGGCTCCGCCTCACACGGGAACACATCGCGCGCGCACGGAAAAAGCTTACTTTCTGGACTGGTAATGAAATATACTATTGGGGAGGATCTGACATTGTTATTAAATTTGTAAATTGTACTTCCAATTCGAATCTTCAATAATAGCAATTTTGCGGACGGACTGCGCCCTTGCCTTGATTTGTGTGAGCCCGTGAACAGAACTCGAAAATGAAAAACCGAAAAATGAAAACACGAATAATTCATTACTTATGAGGGCTACATGGGTGGTTTTGGTATCAAAATGTAGGTTTTCGAGGTCGTTCTATCAAATAAAAAATAATTCAAAGCCCTAACTATCACCGTTTAGATTTTCAAATGTCAAATGGCATTTTTACGAAAAATCGGAAATTTCAAACTGTCATAACCTCCATCCCTCTCATCGCCAACAAGAACTATTTATATTATGTTGATCAGCATAGCTCCAAGTATCTTTGTGCGAAATATGAGCGATTTGAAAAATCTTGAATTTTGGGTGAAAAATGCCAAAGGGGTATGACCTCCTAAAAACACCATATTTTTCAATAAAAAATATATTTGGGGAGGATCTGAAATTGTTATTAAATTTGTAAATTGTACTTCCAATTCGAATCTTCAATAATAGCAATTTTGCGGACCGACTGCGTCCTTGCCTTGATTTGTGTGAGCCCGTGAACAGAACTCGAAAATGAAAAACCGAAAAATGAAAACACGAATAATTCATTATTTATGAGGGCTACATGGGTGGTTTTGGTATCAAAATGTAGATTTTCGAGGTCGTTCTATCAAATAAAAAATAATTCAAAGCCCTAACTATCACCGTTTAGATTTTCAACTGTCAAATGGCATTTTTAGGAAAATTCGGAAATTTCAAACTGTCATAACCTCCGTCCCTCTCATCGCCGCCAAGAACTATTTATATTATGTTAATCAGCATAGCTCCAAGTATCTCTGTGCGAAATATGAGCGATTTGAAAAATCTTAAATTTTGGGTGAAAAATGCCAAAGGGGTATGACCCACTAAAAACACCATATTTGTCAATAAAAAATATATTTGGGGAAGATCTAACGTTGTTATTGAATTTGTAAATTGTACTTCCAATTCGAATCTTCAATAATAGCAATTTTGCGGACCGACTGCGCCCTTGCCTTGATTTGTGTGAGCCCGTGAACAGAACTCTAAAATGAAAAACCGAAAAATGTAAATACGAATAATTCATTACTTATGAGGGCTACATGGGTGGTTTTGGTATCAAAATGTAGGTTTTCGAGGTCGTTCTATCAAATAAAAAAATAATTCAAAGCCCTAACTATCACCGTTTAGATTTTCAACTGTCAAATGGCATTTTTACGAAAAATCGGAAATTTCAAACTGTCATAACCTCCGTCCCTTTCATCGCCGCCAAGAACTATTTATATTATGTTGATAGCATAGCTCCAAGTATCTCTGTGCGAAATATGAGCGATTTGAAAAATCTTAAATTTTGGGTGAAAAATGCCAAAGGGGTATGACCTCCTAAAAACACCATATTTGTCAATAAAAATATATTTTGGGAGGATCTAACATTGTTATTAAATCCGTAAATTGTACTTCCAATTCGAATCTTCAATAATAGCAATTTTGCGGACCGACTGCGCCCTTGCCTTGATTTGTGTGAGCCCGTGAACAGAACTCGAAAATGAAAAACCGAAAAATGTAAATACGAATAATTCATTACTTATGAGGGCTACATGGGTGATTTTGGTATCAAAATGTAGGTTTTCGAGGTCGTTCTATCCAATAAAAAATAATTTGAAGCCCTAACTATCACCGTTTAGATTTTCAACTGTCAAATGGCATTTTTACGAAAAATCGGAAATTTCAAACTGTCATAACCTCCGTCCCTTTCATCGCCACCAAGAACTATTTATATTATGTTGATCAGCATAGCTCCAAGTATCTCTGTGCGAAATATGAGCGATTTGAAAAATCTTAAATTTTGGGTGAAAAATGCCAAAGGGGTATGACCCACTAAAAACACCATAGTTGTCAATAAAAAATATATTTGGGGAAGATCTAACGTTGTTATTGAATTTGTAAATTGTACCTCCAATTCGAATCTTCTATAATAGCAATTTTGCGGACCGACTGCGCCCTTGCCTTGATTTGTGTGAGCCCGTGAACAGAACTCGAAAATGAAAAACCGAAAAATGAAAACACGAATAATTCATTACTTATGAGGGCTACATGGGTGGTTTTGGTATCAAAATGTAGGTTTTCGAGGTCTATCTATCCAATAAAAAATATTTCAAAGCCCTAACTATCACCGTTTAGATTTTCAACTGTCAAATAGCATTTTTACGAAAAATCGGAAATTTCAAACAGTCATAACCTCCGTCCCTCTCATCGCCGCCAAGAACTATTTATATTATGTTGATCAGCATAGCTCCAAGTATCTCTGTGCGAAATATGAGCGATTCGAAAAATCTTAAATTTTGGGTGAAAAATGCCAAAGGGGTATGACCTCCTAAAAACACCATATTTGTCAATAAAAAATATATTTGGGGAGGATCTGACATTGTTATTAAATTTGTAAATTGTACTTCCAATTCGAATCTTCAATAATAGCAATTTTGCGGACCGACTGCGCCCTTGCCTTGATTTGTGTGAGCCCGTGAACAGAACTCGAAAATGAAAAACCGAAAAATGAAAACACGAATAATTCATTACTTATGAGAGCTACATGGGTGGTTTTGGTATCAAAATGTAGGTTTTCGAGATCGTTCTATCCAATAAAAAATAATTCAAAGCCCTAACTATCACCGTTTAGATTTTCAACTGTCAAATGGCATTTTTACGAAAAATCGGAAATTTCAAACTGTCATAACCTCCGTCCCTCTCATCGCCGCCAAGAACTATTTATATTATGTTGATCAGCATAGCTCCAAGTATCTCTGTGCGAAATATGAGCGATTTGAAAAATCTTAAATTTTGGGTGAAAAATGCCAAAGGGGTATGACCTCCTAAAAACACCATATTTGTCAATAAAAATATATTTTGGGAGGATCTAACATTGTTATTAAATTCGTAAATTGTACTTCCAATTCGAATCTTCAATAATAGCAATTTTGCGGACCGACTGCGCCCTTGCCCTTATTTGTGTGAGCCCGTGAACAGAACTCGAAAATGAAAAACCGAAAAATGTAAATACGAATAATTCATTACTTATGAGGGCTACATGGGTGATTTTGGTATCAAAATGTAGGTTTTCGAGGTCGTTCTATCCAATAAAAAATAATTTAAAGCCCTAACTATCACCGTTTAGATTTTCAACTGTCAAATGGCATTTTTACGAAAAATCGGAAATTTCAAACTGTCATAACCTCCGTCCCTTTCATCGCCGCCAAGAACTATTTATATTATATTGATCAGCATAGCTCCAAGTATCTCTGTGCGAAATATGAGCGATTTCAAAAATCTTAAATTTTGGGTGAAAAATGCCAAAGGGGTATGACCTCCTAAAAACACCATATTTGTCAATAAAAATATATTTTGGGAGGATCTAACATTGTTATTAAATTCGTAAATTGTACTTCCAATTCGAATCTTCAATAATAGCAATTTTGCGGACCGACTGCGCCCTTGCCCTTATTTGTGTGAGCCCGTGAACAGAACTCGAAAATGAAAAACCGAAAAATGAAAACACAAATAATTCATTACTTATGAGGGCTACATGGGTGGTTTTGGTATCAAAATGTGGGTTTTCGAGGTCGTTCTATCTAATAAAAAAAAATTCAAAGCCCTAACTATCACCGTTTAGATTTTCAACTGTCAAATAGCATTTTTACGAAAAATCGGAAATTTCAAACTGTCATAACCTCCGTCCCTCTCATCGCCGCCAAGAACTATTTATATTATGTTGATCAGCATAGCTCCAAGTATATCTGTGCGAAATATGAGCGATTCGAAAAATCTTAAATTTTGGGTGAAAAATGCCAAAGGGGTATGATGACCTCCTAAAAACACCATATTTGTCAATAAAAATATATTTTGGGAGGATCTAACATTGTTATTAAATTCGTAAATTGTACTTCCAATTCGAATCTTCAATAATAGCAATTTTGCGGAACGACTGCGCCCTTGCCTTGATTTGTGTGAGCCCGTGAACAGAACTCGAAAATGAAAAACCGAAAAATGAAAACACGAATAATTCATTACTTATGAGGGCTACATGGGTGGTTTTGGTATCAAAATGTAGGTTTTCGAGGTCGTTCTATCAAATAAAAAAATAATTCAAAGCACTTATTATCACCGTTTAGATTTTCAACTGTCAAATGGCATTTTTACGAAAATTCGGAAATTTCAAACTGTCATAACCTCCGTCCCTCTCATCGCCGCCAAGAACTATTTATATTATGTTGATCAGCATAGCTCCAAGTATATCTGTGCGAAATATGAGCGATTCGAAAAATCCTAAATTTTGGGTGAAAAATGCCAAAGGGGTATGACCTCCTAAAAACACCATATTTGTCAATAAAAAATATATTTGGGGAAGATCTAACGTTGTTATTGAATTTGTAAATTGTACTTCCAATTCGAATCTTCAATAAAAGCAATTTTGCGGACCGACTGCGCCCTTGCCTTGATTTGTGTGAGCCCGTGAACAGAACTCGAAAATGAAAAACCGAAAAATGAAAACACGAATAATTCATTACATATGAGGGCTACATGGGTAGTTTTGGTATCAAAATGTAGGTTTTCGAGGTCGTTCTGTCCAATGAAAAATAATTCAAAGCCCTAACTATCGCCGTTTAGATTTTCAACTGTCAAATGGCATTTTTACGAAAAATCGGAAATTTCAAACTGTCATAACCTCCGTCCCTCTCATCGCCGCCAAGAACTATTTATATTATGTTGATCAGCATAGCTCCAAGTATCTCTGTGCGAAATATGAGCGATTTGAAAAATCTTAAATTTTGGGTGAAAAATGCCAAAGGGGTATGACCCACTAAAAACACCATATTTGTCAATAAAAAATATATTTGGGGAAGATCTAACGTTGTTATTGAATTTGTAAATTGTACTTCCAATTCGAATCTTCAATAATAGCAATTTTGCGGACCGACTGCGCCCTTGCCTTGATTTGTGTGAGCCCTTGAACAGAACTCGAAAATGAAAAACCGAAAAATGAAAACACGAATAATTCATTACTTATGAGGGCTACATGGGTGGTTTTGGTATCAAAATGTAGGTTTTCGAGGTCGTTCTATCCAATAAAAAATATTTCAAAACCCTTACTATCACCGTTTAGATTTTCAACTGTCAAATGGCATTTTTACGAAAAATCGGAAATTTCAAACTGTCATAACCTCCGTCCCTCTCATCGCCGCCAAGAACTATTTATATTTTGTTGATCAGCATAGCTCCAAGTATCTCTGTGCGAAATATGAGCGATTTGAAAAATCTTAAATTTTGGGTGAAAAATGCCAAAGGGGTATGACTCACTAAAAACACCATAGTTGTCAATAAAAAATATATTTGGGGAAGATCTAACGTTGTTATTGAATTTGTAAATTGTACCTCCAATTCGAATCCTCAATAATAGCAATTTTGCGGACCGACTGCGCCCTTGCCTTGATTTGTGTGAGCCCGTGAACAGAACTCGAAAATGAAAAACCGAAAAATGAAAAAACGAATAATTCATTACTTATGAGGGCTACATGGGTGGTTTTGGTATCAAAATGTAGGTTTTCGAGGTCTATCTATCCAATAAAAAATATTTCAAAGCCCTAACTATCACCGTTTAGATTTTCAACTGTCAAATAGCATTTTTACGAAAAATCGGAAATTTCAAACAGTCATAACCTCCGTCCCTCTCATCGCCGCCAAGAACTATTTATATTATGTTGATCAGCATAGCTCCAAGTATCTCTGTGCGAAATATGAGCGATTCGAAAAATCTTAAATTTTGGGTGAAAAATGCCAAAGGGGTATGACCTCCTAAAAACACCATATTTGTCAATAAAAAATATATTTGGGGAGGATCTGACATTGTTATTAAATTTGTAAATTGTACTTCCAATTCGAATCTTCAATAATAGCAATTTTGCGGACCGACTGCGCCCTTGCCTTGATTTGTGTGAGCCCGTGAACAGAACTCGAAAATGAAAAACCGAAAAATGTAAATACGAATAATTCATTACTTATGAGGGCTACATGGGTGAGTTTGGTATCAAAATGTAGGTTTTCGAGGTCGTTCTATCCAATAAAAAATAATTCAAAGCCCTAACTATCGCCGTTTAGATTTTCAACTGTCAAATGTCATTTTTACGAAAAATCGGAAATTTCAAACTGTCATAACCTCCGTCCCTTTCATCGCCGCCAAGAACTATTTATATTTTGTTGATCAGCATAGCTCCAAGTATCTCTGTGCGAAATATGAGCGATTTGAAAAATCTTAAATTTTGGGTGAAAAATGCCAAAGGGGTATGACCTCCTAAAAACACCATATTTGTCAATAAAAAATATATTTGGGGAGTATCTAACATTGTTATTAAATTCGTAAATTCTAATTCCAATTCGAATCTTCAATAATAGCAATTTTGCGGACCGACTGCGCCTTTGCCTTGATTTGGTGAGCCCGTGAACAGAACTCGAAAATGAAAAACCGAAAAATGAAATCACGAATAATTCATTACATTACATTTACTGATTCCGATACGTAGATTGAGGCGCGTATTCAGGGGGGGGGCTATTGGGGCTCTAGTCCCCCCCTTCATTCTCATTCACCACAAAGAACTTTCAAGTAGTATGTATAAGAAAAGCCCACTAACTGAAAACTCAGAAAACTAGTCAACTCTTGCATGCTTTAAGATTTTCTTATTTGTTCTTATAATTTCTTATAGTTAAACATTTCTTTCTTTTACTGGATAAATACTGAGCCCCCCCAACACACCTTTCTGGGTACGCGCCTGCTGAGGGCTACATGGACGATTTTGGTATCATAATGTAGGTTTTCGAGGTCGCTCTATTCAATAAAAAACTTCCAGAGCCCTAATTATTATGGTTTAGATGTTCACCTGCGAAATGGTATTTTTCGAAAAATTGGAAATTTCGAATCGTCATAGTTCCCGAAATTGGATACTGCCCCCTGATTTCCGAAAATGTTTTGTCAAGAATTCTGGAAAAATTTACTAATGACGAGATTCACCCATGGTTTATAGGAAAGCTGAATAGAAAATTGACTTTTCAAATTTTCTCAAAAAAATTCTGCTTCGCTACTCGTGGGGTGAAAATGACAACTAACCAGTTTGTAAACAATGTTTTGACGTTTACATATAACCTATAACTGAACTTCCAAATGTCAAACACGTCTGTGATTTGGAGTTGACGTGGAAATTTCAGGATATTTTGACATATAGCTCGAACGAAAATATGTGAAGAATAAATAAAATTGTACATATTCCTATGAACTTAAACCTTTTTCATTTGTTTATAAGAGTTGAAACATTATTAGGTGAGCCCCTAATATGTTTTATATTCCAAAGAACCTCTGCTGTCTTATTAGAATATCTGAACACCTTCTGTTATAGCTAGTTGAAATGAATAAGGGTCCTCAGGAGGACCCTCTGGGGCCTCCTAACCCCCAAGAAAGCTCCTCAGAGCAGAGAGCAGAATCTCCAGACTTGAAAGATCAACTTGAACATCAACAAGTTGTAATCGCTCAATTCAAGGAAATGTTGCAAAAAACCGACCAGAGCAGTGTCATGCAAGAAAAAGTTGATAGATATGCTTCAACCTTATCAAAAATGACTATAAGAGCCAAAAAGAGCAAATTGAAAAAAGAAAGTAGCTCTGGTAGTGGTGAAAAGAGTGCCAGCAAGTCAGGAACAGGAGCTCCTGTTAATGAGAAAATATCTTTGCTCAGACGACAACTTGAAGAGAACAAGTAAGTTTATTCAATTGATTATAAAAGTTCTATTCACAAAGATAGATTCTTCGTTTTAATTTCATTCTGAATTAAACATTTACAACTAACTAGAATCTCTTTCCAGGGCTAAACTGGCGGAAAGAGGAAAAAGTCAAAAGGATATAGAAGAAATGGTACATCAATTGAAAGCACAGTTTGATGATTCACTTCAGCAAATTCACGATACTTCCTCAAATTTCTCTATTTTGGAACCTAAAATGGATTATAATAAAAACAGTAGTTCGGAGGAATTATATAATATTTTAATTAATAAAGAAAAGAAAATAACAGACTTACATTCTAAAGTTCAAAAGCTGGAAACGATGGTACTTGATTTACAGGAAAATGTTAAGGAGAAAGATTGTGTTATAGATGCTAGGACTAAGGCTATCACTCTTATGTCAGAAAGTCTTTCGAAAAAAAGTAAAAACACACAAGAGGCTTTAGATGAAACAAAGCAACAGATGCGGAAGATGCAAGAGGAATTCATCAAATTAGAAAATGAGATGAAAGCTAGGCAAATGAAACTTCTTGATGATTTGAGACAAAAAAATTTAGAGATAGCTGAACTTCATGAAATCATTGAAAATCAATCAAATCCAGATATTTCCATTTTATCAGGTGATCCTTCAAAAGGTGATTTAAACAATCGAGTCAAAGAGTTATTGCAAAAAATTGAAGATTTAGAAGCATTAAACACTAATTTATCGAAGGAAAATGAAGAATTTAAAGAATCAAGTGGCTCAACTGAAGACTTCAAACAACAACTTGAAGAATTGAAAGAGAGCAATGAAACTGCATTAGAGGAAAAACAGAAAGTCATCACCAAATTAGAGAAAATCATTGAAACTCTTAAGTTGGATATTTCCAAGCAATCTCCAGCAGTTGACGAGGATAAGCAAGTTGATGAAACGGACAAACTCAGAAAAGAACTGGATGAATTAAATAAGAACATGATCAAAGTTGAAGCGGAGCATAATAAGAAAATCAAGCTCTTGAACGAAAAAATTGACAGTTTCAAAAAAATTGGTGATCTGAATGCGCAGGTAGTGAAATTAAGTGAGGAAAATGACCGTTTAAATGAAAGAATTGCTGAACATGATGAAGAAATGGTAAATTATCAGTTGAACCTGATAGATCAATTTCATGAATTCAATGAAAATCTATCAAATCGGGATATTTCCATTTTATCAGGTGATCCTTCAAAGGGTGACTTGAACAATCAAATCAAAGAGTTATTGCAAAAAATTGAAGATTTAGAAGCATTAAACACTAATTTATCGAAGGTAAATGAAGAACTTAAAGAATCAAGTGGCTCAACTGAAGACTTCAAACAACAACTTGAAGAATTGAAAGAGAGCAATAAAACTGCATTAGAAGAAAAACAGAAAGACATCACGGAATTAGAGAAAATCATTGAAACTCTTAAGTTAGATATTTCCAAGCAATCTCCAGCAGTTGACAAGAATAAGCAAGTTGATGAAACCGGCAAACTCAGAAAAGAACTGGATGAATTGAATAAGAACATGATCAAAGTTAAAGCGGAGCATAAAAAGAAAATCAAGCTCTTGAACAAAAAAATTGACAGTTTCAAAAAAATTGGTGATCTGAATGCGCAGGTAGTGAAATTGAGTGAGGAAAATGATGGTTTGAATGAAAGAATTGCTGAACTTGAGGAAGAAAAAGGAAATTATCAGTTGAAGCTGATAGATGAACAATCTTCCAGAGGGTCTAATGCAGAAGAACTGGAAGAAAAGTTAAGACAACTTTCTGAAACATTACAAGAGAAATCGAAAGAAGTTGAAGGTTTGCTCTCAGGTAAGTGTTCATTTATTAAATTCTGTATTGAAGGTTATTTGTGAATTTATCATATTAGTAAACAAATATGTAGGTTAAAGCAATAGCTTGAAGTTAGGAGCTTCTGCGCTCGTGTTCAAATTAGTATCTAGTGTGGTCACCCATTCAGGTAGGGAATCTGCCATATAAAACAATTTCCGGATCTTATAATGGCATGATGATAATGATTTTCTGGATATCTCACTTTATTCTTCATTGATTCACATGAGAAATTTCAAACATTGTCTACAATCAGTTTTGTAGATATTGGAACAATTCTTACAGTTTCATTGATGCTCAAATCATATAATTGTGAATGATTGATAGCTATTGTCTTCCTCTCAAATTTAATTTCCAATACCATTTCAAAAGTTGACTTCTACGATTCGCATAATAAATTTAAAAAAAATTAAATTATTTCATGTTTCCCATTTTAACAGATAAAACATCATTGGAGAAACAAATAGAAACGTTGAATGAAAGCTTACAAGAATTTTCAGATTCTCATAACAAAAAAGTAACTTCTGAAATGACATGTATACAATATGAAGAGAAATTACAGACAGAAATGGAAGAATTAGTTGCGGCTAAAGAAAAATTACTAAAAGAAAATAATGAACTGTCAGATAGAGTTGAAATTCTGATAGGGGAAAAAGCTGAATTGCAATCGAAACTAGATCAATATCTCCAAGAAAATATGGAATTGATTGATAAATTGGAAAAAATGAGCACTGAAAAAGTATCTTCTGCTGAATCCATTGAAATAGTTGAAAATTTGACTGTGCAAGAAAAGCTAGAACTTGAGGAATACCAGAAAAATCTGGATCCACAAAGTGGAAAACTCAAAATGAGTGAAGAACATTTAGAAGAAAATCCTGACCTGAATGATAGTGTGAATCGCTTGACTGAAGAAACTTCAGAGCTTTTACAGAAAATTGAACTATTCACTGTTGAACGAAGGGAAGTCATGGAAAAAATGGAATCTTTATCAACTGAAAACTCTCATCTTTTGCTAAAATTGAAACAAGTTGAAAACAATAGTGAATTGTTGACTGAAACTTATGAACAACTTCAAAGTGAGAAGGAAATACTGAATGAAAAATTGAATTCTCTACAAAAAGAAAACGAACAGCTCAAACAAAAAATTGATGCAATGAAAAATGAATATAACATCAATGAATTTGATAATCTGCAGAAAAAGCTGTTTGATTTGGAAGGTGAATATATAAAGTTAGGTGAAGACAAGGAAAATCTCCAAAAAGAACTCAAACTCCAATCTGAACTTGTTTTTGAAAAAAATCAATTAGAACTACAACTCAAAGAAGCAAACGACAAAATATTGCAGTTTGACATGAAACTGACTGAGAATTTGGAAGAAATAAGAACATATCAAACAGTAATTGAAGAAAACAAAGAAGAACTCATAAGATCTGCTTCTCAAATTAACGAATTGAAGGAAATTATTGTTACTAAGGAAACTGAAATGAAAGCTTGCGAATCAGTAATAGAAAACTTGAACCTTACAATCAGCAAGTTCAATGAAAAAGTAGATAAACTAGAAGATGAATGTGAAAGTGGTAAAAGGCATGAATCAACCATTGAGGACATGGAAAAACAACTGGAGAGTTTGAAGAAAGTTTTAGATGAAAACTTGGGACAAATTGCAGATTATGAAAATGAATTGGAAGGGAATTCAAATTTAATTAAGCAACTTAATCAACAGATGAAGGAGCTTCGTACTAAAAATTTGGAGTTGCAGAATATTTCAGACAGTAAAAATGAGGAACAAGAGAAAATAATTGCAAAATTGCACAGAGAAATAGAAGAGCTCCAATCACAAATCATATCCAAAGATGAAATGTTCCATAAGGTTTCTGGTGATATGAAAGATAAATTTCTTTCCCTTCAAAAACAAACCGATATCAATACAGTGTCTCTTGACGATATGAGAGAACCCCTTCAAAAGAAAATAGAAGAACTTACTACCAAAAATGATGCACTTGTTGTAAAAATGAAAAAAATTGCTGCTAATTTGAAGAAGAAAACACAAAATTGTCAGGAATTAGAACATCAATTCAACACATCTAAAGAAAAATGGGAATCGGAATTGAATGAGAAGAATTTGTGTATAAGGGAATCCGAACTAGAAATTAACAAATTGAAAATGGAGAGAGAATTGTACCAAACAGAAATTAATGAGTTGAAACTACTTATTGAAGAGAAGAAAGAAAATCTATTGAGTCAGTCATCACCAGTTAAAAGTGAAATGAGTATAAGTCTTCATGATGAACTTTTAGGAAGTAATTTTGTTCAAGAAACTTTCCCACAACAATGTGATGATACGAAAATAAAGGAATTGGAACTTATTGTTGAAACTCAACAAAATGATTTGTATGCCTACAAAGAAAGAATTAGCCAATTAGAGGAAATGTTATCCAAAATGGATGAAACAAGGGAAACTCTGGAACAGAAAACGAACGAACTAGGTGTTCAATTAGCTGAAAAGTCGCAAAGTTTCGAAGAAATATCAAAAACCGAAGATTTATTGGAGCAAAAACTGACAAATTTATCGAAACACAACGAAGAAATCGAGAAAAAACTCACAGAAGTTTCTGCAAGCAATGAAAAATTATCAAAGGAAAATACAAAACTTAGAGAATCTGCAAAGAAAATCAAGCAAAAATTGATAATTTCACAAGAACGAGTGAATGAATTATTGGTAATCAAAGAAAATGCTTCACAAGTGGAGGAGGAACTAAATAAAACAAGAAGCCAAATCACTAACCTTGAACAAGATGTTAGAAAACTTGAATTAGAAAGAGTTCAGTTACAGGAATTGGCAAAATCAGATCTTGAAAAACTGGATAATGATTGGCAGATGCAATTCGATTCTTTGGCAAAGGAAAAATCTGAACTGTCCATTCTTTGCGAAAAGCTTAATGAAAGAATTGCCGAATTAGAGGAATCTGAAAATATTTTATCAGATAAAGTTAGAGACTTGGAATCAAAACTAGAAAAAAGTTTCGAACTTCAAGAATCCAGCGATTTTGAACTGACTTCAAATGGAAAAGAAATTCGAGCGCTGAAGGACGAAGTGGAAAAGAAAAATGAAGAAATCGATAACCATATAATCGAAATAAGAAATTTACAGTCTACGAAACAGATCGAGTTGAATGTTGTGAATGAACTGAAGAGGGAAAATGAATACTTCAAAGAGCAAGTAAATGAATTGTCACAACAATTGAATTCCCATCAATGTCGACTTGAAGATGCCAGAAAGGAAGTGGATGAACTCAAATCAATTAATGAAAAACTCAAAACTGAAGTTCCTGAATCATCAAAACATGAAGAATCGCAGGGCACAAAACCTTTGTTCTCATGGACCGACCAGGAAAAGGATCCATTCAGCTTTGTTGAACAGCAAATTGTACCTGTTTTTGAACAACCATTTGATTCTTCAGATACTGTTCAAGTTCAAAAGGAAGGAATGCAACAAGAGACAAGCAGTTCAAAGAATAGTGAAGAAGAACTTCTACAAAAAATTAAAACCCTAGAATTCATGTTGAAGAACGTCGAAAATGAGAGGGAAGAACTAATGAATCAATGCTCTCATCTATCGAACGAACTCATGAGTATGGTATATCAGCATGGCCAAAACCCAATGACGGAGCAAGTTACCGGAAAATTACTGAGTACCCAGGAAACTGCACAAACGCTGGAGCCAGTAAATGAACCCTTATTTGAGAAAAAAGAAGCCTACCTATGCTTTCCAGAAGATAAAGTTGAAGGAACTGATATCTTACATTCAATTGAGTCCCAAGTTGTAGCAGAAGAACTGATTGAACCATCTTCAGGTGAATTACAAACCATTGAGTTCACAAAAACCAGAGATATAACTGATTCTACAAATCCATTCTTGGAGGAACCAATTCAGAAGAAGGAAGCCTATTTATGTTATCCTGATGATGCTGTAGCACCTTTTGTATCATCAGAACTTTTAAAACCACTGGAAAGTAACCCAGATCAAATCAACATTGATCCTTTCGGTGAAAATGATGATGGCTGGGGTTGGAATCCAGAAGAGGCAAAACAAGAGGAACTCGAAAATCAAAAGTATGAAGCAGACCATTTGAAAATCATCGAACTCGAAGATAAAATTAAAGCTATGGAAATTGAAAGGGAAAACAAACAAAAAGAATATCAGGAATTGCAAGTTAAATCGGGTAAACTGATAAAGAAGCTGAAAGAGTTGAAAGTACAAAATGAAACTCTTAAAAAAAGTAAAAAAGAAGACGACAATGACATGTTCAATTTAGAGAGTGCTATACAAGAAGAATTAAAAACACAGATTGAAACATTAGAAAGAAGAATCAGTGAAATGACCAATGAACTTTCTAAAGAAAAGAATGAAAAACAGATGTTACAGAAAAAACTAGAATCACTGACATCTTCAAACCAAAAAATGTTAGAAATGAAAGAAAAACAGAATATTGAAATGTTGATGTTGGAAAGAAAATCACAAGAATTGAAATCTAAGCTTGATCAATTTGAATGGGGAGAAGGTGAGAGCACTCCAGAAAAATCTATAAATCCTGCAAACTCAGACAAAATCATTGAGTCGGATATCCTGAAACTGCAGGCAACAGTTGTAGAGCTGAATGAAACAATCAGAGAACTCACATTAGATAATGAAGAGTTACAAACTTTGTTAGAAGAACAACGATCTCTCCGCATAACTGCAGAAAAGGCTAAATCAGTTGAACCAATCCCAGAAAACATGATAACTGAAAGTGAATATTTGGAAATAGTCAATCAGAAACAAATTCTAGAAGTTGAACTTGATAAAGTTTTATCTGAAAAGAATAATCTCAATGAAGAACTCAATCGTATATTATCAGTTATGAAGACTGAAGAAGAATTCAAAGAACTGATTAGCCAAAAACAAGAAATCGAAGAAAAACTTGAAAAAATAACTCAAGAAAATGAAAGATTACAAAGGGAACTGAATGAATTAATCATAAGCATGAGAAGTGAAGAAGAATTTAAAGACATTACCAAACAAAAACAAATACTTGAAGATGAACTCACAGAAATTAAAACTAAGAAGAAAAAACTTCAAGACGATTTTAATCAAATTATGCAAAGAAATGATGAACAAAACATGGAATTCGCAAAACTGCTTGAAGAGAAATTGCAACTGGAAAAAATGATCGAGGAAAAGGATATCATTATGAAAGAACTTACGCTGAATTCTGATCGAAGTGATCTACAAATTAAAGAATTGAATGAATTGAACAGAGAAAAATCTCAGAGTGAACTCGAAGTACAAAAACTCCAAGAAAGAATTAATGAGTTAGAAAGAGACCAGAACGATATTTTGTCTCGCGTAGAATCAGAAATGGAAGTTAAAAATTCCACAATTATATCCTTGGAAATTGAAAAAGAAAATTTACTAAAAGATCTCAACAGAAAAGAGAATGAAATAGAAAATATGAAATTGAAGATTAACGATGAATCATCATCTCTTAAAACTGAAGTTGACACCCAAATCAAAAATATTGAACATTTGATCCAAGAAAATCAAGAACTCACAGCCCGACACAAACAATTGGAACTGCAAATTGAAACTCTTTCTCAACAACTTGAAACTAAGGATTCCGAATACCAAATTCAGATAGGGCAACTGAGCCAAGACTGGCAAATTCTGGTAGATCAACGAGGAAGTGATGTTGCTGAAAGTTGGAAACTTCATTTAGACATGAGAGAAACAGAATTCGGACTGTTGGAGCAACAATTAAGAAAGGAAATCAATGATTTGGAAGAAAGGTGTACTAGTTTAGTGAATGAAAATAACGAATTGAGAAAGAATGTTGATACAGAAATAAGAAATGAAGTAGATCGAATATCTGCATTGCAGCAACAGATCAACGATCGTCAACAGTACATCAATGAATTATTGCAAACTCTAAAAGATAAAAATCTACTCGTGGAAAATCTGGAACAACAAATTCTTCAACTTCAAAGCAATATCAGTGGTTTACAAACTTTGATTGAAGAAAAAGAAGTAAAATTAAATGACCTTCAGATCATAATTGATACCACACAAAAACAGTTCAATGAAAAAAGAATCATAGTTGAAGACATTGTACATATATTAGAAGAAACAAGTTCGTCTCCAATATTATTTGATCTTGACAGTATAAAAACAGAACTGAGAAGACAATTGGGGGGTGTTATTGATCCAGATACATTATCCAACTTACAAAAGGATCTCATTAATAAGGATTCCATTATTTCGAATATAAATAAAGAACTATCAGCAAAAGCGGAAGTAATGGCGAATCAAGAGAGAGAAATGGAAAGTTTCTCAAAAGAAATAGCACAACTGAAACAACAAATCGAAAATTCCAATGTAGAGGATGAAATTAAAAGTTTGAATGATAAGTTGAAAGAAAAGGAAGAACTCTTGTTGAATCTTGAGGCTGATATCAAAACAAAAATGGGAGAACTCGAAGAGTCTCGGCAATTTATTGAAAGATATAAATTTTCTGTTGAAGAAAATGAAAAAGCGATAAAAGAACTGAATGACAAGTTAGCTGAAAAGGAAGGAATCATTTCAAATCTTAACTATCAGCTTGAAGAATCGCGAAACTTGAGAGCAACCGATGATGAAAGCACTCAAAACCTACAGTATGCTTTACAACAATGCCGCATGCAGTGCGATGAATTAAGATTGACTTTAGATGAGAAATGCTCATTGATTGATGTCATGAATGCTGAACTAGAAAAACAACACAGTATCCATGTAGAAAGAGAAACTAACATGGAAAGATTGAAATCATATGTAGATGAACTTCAGAAATCACACATACACGAAAAAGATTCATTGGAATCAAACAAAAACGAAATAATTGCTGCACAAGATCTGGAATTGAACAATTTACGAAATCAACTGGGTCAATCACATGAAGCACTCAGAATGGAAAAAGAGGCAGCTCAAGAATCTATCAACTATCTTCAGTCCCAAATACAAGAACAGGATAAAAATATTATGGAGTTGAGCTCTCAAATAGAATCATATAGAAAGCTGAACGATGAACTTGGTAAGAATTTGAATGAATTGGAAGAACTCCGAAAGAAATACGACGAGCAAAATATCCTCCTGAACGAAGAAGAAAAACAGATGGACGAACTGAAGGCCATAATCGAAAATCAGGTTGTGAAAATCGAGGATTTGAAACAGAAGCTTTACGAGAAGAGCAACGATTACGATTCTTTGATTGCCGAACTAGATATAAGGAAAAGCGATTTGAAGGTCCCAGATCCAGAAGCAAGGGCACCCATGGGTCAGGGAAGGCTTATAGGACCAACTTCATCGGATGATTTGAATGAATGGGTGAGTATTTATATCACTATATTTCCCAAAACGTAAACTTGCAAGAGAGATCTTTTTTTCAATAAAATGATATCATTAACAGGTAACTAGGTCGGAATTGGATATCGCCCTCTATATGTTGCACCAGAGAGATGTCAGATGCGAAGAATTGACAGTTGAGTTGACACAACTTTTGGAAGAAAGGGACACTCTTCAACTTCGACTCTCTAATGCTCTTAGAGAAAAAGAGGATTACAGGAGAGTTGTGGCAGATGAAGGAAAAATATCGGATACTATTTCTGAAGATCCTAAGAGCTCGCCAACTAAAGGTGCAATACCCAAGGATATTGTGGGTGCTAGTGGTGCAGAAGTTGCAACAGAAGCACAAGAATCTTTAAATACATCGGAATACCGTCTTGAAAATAAGTAAGGATCTCTTAAAAATTCGTCTTTTCAGTTAAAAACTTTTATTTTTGTCGAATAGGTTATCACAGCTCAAAAATATTGGGTATAAAAGAGATAAAACTTTACTGGATGAACAGCAACAAAGAAGATTACAACAGTTATCAATTATGCAACAGCACATGGATGAAGCTTCCAAATTGCCACCAGAAGCAGCTGCTCGATTAGTTGATGCAAACTATACATTATGTAAGTGTACACAAAGTTGTAAATGAATATTTTGTGACCATTTTTTTCCAGCTCGTGATGTCCAGAGTCCTTCCAAAGTTCTCCTCAATTGGTTATGGGGGCGAAGCACTCCAAAAGTGAATGATTTATAAGTAGTTTAATTGTGCCTACTAACTTTTATAATTGTGGTTGAGTGGAAATGTGTGAGTGAAAAAACTTAGATAAGCTATTAAAATTTTTGTAAAATTTTTTATTATTGTTTGAAATTGTAATATAAGAGCATTTATCTTTTAAATATGTTTATGTTGGTAAATAAACTTTTCAATTGAATTCTGACTATTTTTTTCCTGCATGAAATAGGAATTTTGGTAGTTTCCAATCTAATTTGTCTATTATGCGAAATACAAATTTATTTCAATCCAAAATTCATATTGAATTCGTGTTGAGGTCGACGGAAAAATCTTGTAATCAACTCGTTTATTAATTCGGCGATTAAAGGTCTCAAACAATAAAGCGCTCGCTCCGCTCACGTGTTAAAATATTTCGACCATTAATCGCTGTCATTAATAAACTAGTTGATTAAATAACTATCAATGAATTATACCACATTATAATTAAAGTATACCTATAATGTGGTTCTAACTCTTGTAAAAAATAACGACACATTTTTGAAAACATCCTGTATATCTCAATATACTCGTCGACTTGCGATAAGTTATTTTCAAATTTGTTAGGAATTGTCGAGGTCTAGTTTGTTGATAAATTCTATTAGGAAAACGTTGTGAATTGAAAGTCTATTCGAAAACAAACTGTAGATGAATTATCTAAAAATGTATGAAGGAAACAATACATTTATCAGCTTAGTTATGAAGGATGTGCAAATAAATAGGGCGTTTTATAACATAACCTAATTGATGAAAAGCGGATCTTTCATTTTGCATTGCAAAATTGAAAGGCTATTTCAATAATACGGCAGTATACATAATTCTATCATTTCAATAAGTAATGCCGTGAAAAGTGGGCTGCATGATGTCCGCTACTTCAAGTTCGAATAACTGGTGCACGATAGGTTTTTGACCCCATATCAATTGTGTGACTTGATCCTGCATTTTATTCTCAATTGGAGAGATAAAATATATCACTTTTTAAGATAAAAAGTTTATCTTTCTGCATCCACTGAAAAAATAAAAGACTAGTTCCATTGTCAGCAAAGGTGAGTTATATTCCTATAATTCATATAACTATTATTTCAAGATTTTCAGTTTGAATATTTGAGACTGAAAAATGCGTTTAATAATTTTGGACAACGCCGGTGAAGTAGGAGAATGGGCAGCCAAATATGTTATGAAGCGTATCAATGACTTCAAACCAGGCCCGAATAAATATTTTGTTCTAGGTTTACCCACAGGTAGATCCTAAACAACCACCTTTCCTTATTTCAAATAAACGATAACTCTTTTCTCAGGTGGCACTCCTCTGGGTATGTACAAAAAACTCATTGAATTTGTTAAGGCCGGAAAAGTTTCTTTTGAATATGTGAAAACTTTCAACATGGATGAATATGTAAACCTGGAAAGAAGCCACCCAGAAAGTTACCACTTCTACATGTATAACAATTTTTTCAAACACATCGACATCAAACCAGAAAATGTTCATATCTTAGATGGGAATGCAGAAGATTTATCGGTTGAATGTGAGGAATATGAGAAAAAAATAACAGAAGCTGGAGGAATAGAACTGTTTATTGGAGGTGAGAAAATATTCATGTCATGAGCCATGTAAAATATATTCTTCATAGGTATCGGACCAGATGGACATATTGCTTTCAATGAACCAGGATCTTCTCTCGTTTCTAGAACTAGAGTTAAAACTCTTGCTCAAGATACGCTAGAAGCCAATGCCAGATTTTTCGGTAATGATATGAATAAAGTGCCTAAACAGGCTCTTACTGTGGGTGTTGGTACAGTCATGGATGCGAAAGAGGTATATCATTTTTCTATTATTCAATCGGTATAAGAAGTAATACTGCATTAGGTGCATATATTGACATCTAGGGACTTTATTTTTTAACTGACAGAATTTCTAGGTATTGATATTGGTAACTGGTACTGCTAAATCATTTGCTCTGTACAAGGCAATAGAAGAAGGTGTTAATCATATGTGGACTGTTTCTGCCTTCCAACAGCATCGCAATACCATAATGGTGTGTGATGAAGATGCCACCTTAGAACTGAAGGTTAAGACTGTCAAATATTTCAAGGTTAGTATAACTGCTTGGTATTTCCATTGATGCAAACATTGCAAACTCAAAAATAATTTCCATAATGCAAAAACGTTTTTCCAGAAAAATAATTACAGATTACCTTGGTCAATAATACCTTATTTATATAACTACTCTGAACATACAATTTTTTTTAGATGGCTTTGCAAGATCACTTGAAGAGTATCGAATATTATGAAGGAGATAAAAAATGATTGAATTTTAAGAAATCAAGTTTTGATAAATAATTTTTAATATTGATTGGATATAGTTTTATGTTTGTGACTATTATTTTCTTAATTTTTTCAGGGATTGAGTGCATTGCATAATCAACTGATTGGACAATACATTGTTTAATTTATACATGTTTTTTTACTTAAAATATTTTCGTATCAAATATTTTTTATGAAATTTTTATTTACCTATTCAATTTTATTAAACAGTAGTTTTTTAAATATTTCTTCATGGAATTACCTCACCTTTGCTTGATTTCACTTGAGATGGAAACGGCATCAGTATTGAAGATTGTTGTGTGTATGTATTCTGGAATTGCTGAACTATTGCCTTATTATTTTTTTGAACGCTTTAATATTATTTGAATGCATATTTTTTCTATTTTTTAATCTGTTTCATCAGATATTGATCATGGGTGCGAATGTGAGGAATCGTACTGTTCATTTGAAATGGCAGGATTTCAATAAAAAGAAGAGGTAAGGTTAAATAAATTTATTCATTACGAAGAGTATCACATTCATACTTAATAATTACATTTAAGTAAACTACAGGATTATTTGCAGCTAAATTGTATAAAAATTAAATCCGAGGCACAATTAGTTACAAATCACAAAACTATTCAATTTATGTTAGTTAAAAGTAATAATAATAATCTAAGAGCACAACACAATTAAAATATTCATTGAAATCATCTGAATCACATTACTACTGACTGTCAACTGTAAAAATCACACAACGAAGAAAACAAGAAGAAACAACAAAACTTAATTTAACAAAGCCTCTGATCACCAAAATAATGTGTATCAAAAAATAATTTTGTTTTGAATGAAACGTTAATCCCAAACAGGACAATTTTGATTGCTTCTTCATCTCACTACTCTTTTGATATAAAAACTGCACCACTTCCTCAATAAAGATAAAATGAATACAACTGAATAATAAAATAAATCAATCAAATTTTAATGTCATCAAAATCTTTCCATCCATAAATACAAAAATTTTTATAAAGTGAAACTTCAAATAGAATCGAAAATTTTTCAATAAAGATTTGTCAGCTGGTTCGGACACTTTATCTCAAGCATGTTATATTCAGTTCGGCTTTGGGATAGCTGCAGCCACTATATCGTAATAATAGGGGCTGAAAACGGAACAGTTGTGTGAAACAACTTTCAATAACTGACCGACGATTTGGGTCAGTTCTTTCTGCAGAGATGAGAGTCCTGATGGAACCTGCTGCGGAGCTGCTGTAGCAGATTCGATGATTTCATGGTAGAAATCGTGAATTCTCTGCCCTGGAAGGAAATATTTGACTTTGGTAGTTTCTCAAAAAAAAAAAAAATGCAAATGATTTCTTTCGCGAATTCGCTCAATGTCGCTATATTAAATTTGGATAAAAACCTAGATTAATATGATACTCACTTATGAGACACTTAATACGATGATCTGACTTAGAAACGTCCAAAATTTGTTGTTTCAAAGCATTCTCAGTTGCTTCGCTCAACTCAGCAAATTGGTGCTTCTTCTGTTCTTTTTTTATATCTTGAATAACCTGTTCCGCTACATTAGGCAGAAGATTCTTGCAATCTCTGAAAAAATGTTTGAAATAAGGAATTTGTCGTGATTAAAGTTATTCAACTCACTCTTCATTAGTCATAGACTGTAATAGTACAAAAATGTGGTCTTTTAGGGACAATTTAAAAGACCCAATCGATTGTAAATCTTGTCCAGCACTTCCTAAAGAAAGCAGAAGGATTGTTCCCATCACAACGATTCTGTTTGTTTTCACTTGCAAATCTTGCAGCCTTGCCACGTCCAACATGAATGTCTGAAATTTTTGGATGAAACTAGATCTATGGGAATCAGATTCATTATTTTTCTGGATTATTGAACTTACCTCAGGGTATGGATCTTTTTCATCCCATTCCAAAAGATCAAGACATGCTCTGCTGAACGCTTTTTTCACTTTCTTCTTTATGAAAGTGTCATAATCGACATTTTCAGGGAGTTTCTCGATTTCCAAATGTTTCAGTAACCATTTCCTTGTGAACTCCAAGCCATCTGGAAAATTTAGTTAGTGTTTTCAATATTTCTTACCAAGACATATTGAAGCCCTCTTTTAACCAGACACTCTCACTCACCTGGCTGTATGCTCAGAAAATCTGCGAATTTCTTTCTTTCCAATTCCACACTCCTCGCTATGATATCAGGTTTTGCTTGCTGCAGGGTGAAATTTGCCATATCTAATTGCATCAAATCCAGAGTCTGCAGGAAAGGTTATGGTTAGACCGGTGTTTTCACACTTGCACATTTACCCTTATTCTTATAGCCCACCTCTAAAATACCCTGGAAGGTCTCAATCACATCGGTTTTACTTTGAAGTTCTTTTATTTTCTCATCTCTCACAGGGGCACAAAGCTTTTCCATCACAGACAAAACATAGTGGGCATAATGCTGAAAAATAATTCATCAATATTGCTAGGTCCAACATGTGAATTATGTATATTGCTCACGTCGAACTGTAATGATCCATTTTCGGCTTGTTGCCTGATGAGGGCACTGTCTAGTACTTCAGAAATACGTTGCTTAATCTTAGTATGCTGTGGTAAGAGTACATTGAAAAGCCCCTCCTTAATGTCTTCCAAAAGAACAAGAGCCTTGAAAGAATTGAGAATATTTCGAACCTTAAAATTTTGAAGAATTCAAGACTCACCTGTCTGTAATTTGGTGGATCTTCTGCCAGTTCAACTTTCAGTAAATCCCAAAAGGCTCTATGCATTGTGTCTTTGATTATTCTTTGAATGGTATTGGGTGGGGGCTCAGCTCTTCGAAGCTTGAACTCATCGTCTACCACAATCTGATGCACAAGGGCCATATCTTTCATGCTGTTGGCGGCCTGCATGATTTCTTCAAGAGTTACGAATTTTGGTGGAGAAGCAGCAGACAGGCCACTCATCACCATGAATTGTTGGGAAGTTGTTCTTTGCCTGTTACCATATTAATTTGGAATCAAATAACAATACAGAAATGTGTGGAAATAACAGACCTATTCATTTTACACTGCTCAACCACAAAGTTTAGAAGAAAGTAAGGAATATATTGAACAATAGAAATTGTTTCCTGTTCAGTGCACTGAGTTATAAAGGATCCATTATGATAACTTTCACTTTCAAATGCAAGTAGAATAGGATTTTAATACATATAATCAATAGAAAAATACAAACTCAGACTGAAGATCAGAATAAATCATGTTGACATAATAAAATTAAGTTATTTTGAAGTCATCAGAGGATTGCAGAATTCATTGAGTAATAATCTAAAAATAACAAGTGCAGATCATTATGTAGAACAGAGATTTGTCTGAACAAAGCTATGAAGTGAGAGTGAAAAATTCTATCAATACTCATTAAATATTTTCTGAATCAAATTCATTACATTCCAAATTTTGAATATGATGTGAAATCCATTTCTGTCGATAGACCTTCAACAGTGACATTTTTCAGTCTATATTCTTATTCATTTGATAAATTGCAAATTTTCTGTACATGAAAATGGACAGATTTCAACTCACCTTTTGCCAGTGTTTCCATCTTCACTGCCAGCAGAGCATTCACTCTGGGTTCTTACCCGAGCAGAAAACTCCTGCCCTTTCGACCCAGGGTCTCTTTGTCCCCCATCGTTATTATTATCCATAGTATCTATTCGTTGGGAGAATTAATGAATTATACAAATCTAACACGAGGAAAGAGCCATATCCACTTAAACACTAAGTAATACGGAAATTCCAAGCTAGGAATATATTGAAGGTTGAACAACAATAAACAGTGTTTACTAAATTTCAAGAACTACTGAAGACAGAAGATTTAAGGTAGATAAGAAGCACAGTTTGTGTATTCGAATTATAGCGTAGTATATTCAGCAAATTTTCATAAATTACGGAAATTTCAATTTTCAGATTTAGCACTAGTGTCACACTGCCAGCTGTTCAATGTTTATTTACCTTACGAATGACAATAAACAAACTTGTCACACAAAAACCTCTGGGGGCTTCAATATTTTAAGGTTGCCGTTCTTGAATCAAATTCGAAGTCGAAATGATTCAAACTTGAGTCTTTAAGCACGATCTTCCTGCTTTTCTCGCCTTGTGTTTTCCGAAAATGGTAAGACTACTAGATGATAAAAAATGATAATATGACGCACTTGAATAGAGTTTCACGACCTTTCTGAGGTTGGGTAGAAAACAAAGAAATTTGAAGCCTGGAAGAAGGGTCATGTACAATTGGAATGATTCATAACAAAAAGAACATTAAAAAGTTACGGACTGGTTACCTGCGTCCTGTAAGCCTTGAATTGTAAATTGTTATATCCTTATCCTTCAGAATATGATTTTTAATTGTTTCTGCAGCCCACCTTGCAAATTTAGTTTTGAGAAAAAAGAAAAGCCGACATTTTCTTGTTGAATGCTAAGAATTTTGTGCAGTCTGGGGTAAAGACTGAAGAGATTATTCATTCCAAATGGATTGATATTAGATAGTAAAAGAATGTTTGGTTTAACAACATTAATCTAAGTAGGTGCTAAATATGATGAATACATAGCAACAGTAGAGTAATATGGGGAGCGCAAACGGACTATAAAACGATTTATCAATTTTGGTGTTGTTTTTCGTAATAACATCGTTTAACTCTTTAAACAATGGTAATAACAAAAGGAGCTCCAAGATTGGAATACTTCATTGCCTGAGAAAATTGTTTTCTCTGACTTCATGTTATTCTATGACGTCTGTTTATTTATAGACCAAGCGAAGGAAATTGAAATTGTTATTATAATTTATATTTGTCTTATGAGTGTTATTTATTACTGTCATTAATTTTAAAAGGAATTACTCATTTGGTACATTCTATGCTAAGTTGGATAGGATATTTTACTGAAAATATCTGATGTTTTCCTCATATAACTTGGAAGTAAGCCATTGATAATGTACCTATAAGATCCGGAAAACTTGAGCTACATCACGAAAATCTCATGAAACCCAATCTAACTGTAATTATACACAAGATTTTGAGTAACTTGAAATTATTTTGATGTTTTCTTTTTGAGGTGTCAAAATGGGACAAACTATGAGTGAACCTGTAACTGTAAAAGCATCTGCTTGTTGTGAAAATTCTGACTTTAAAGTCGGCTCTAGTTGTATGCAAGGATGGAGAGTAAACATGGAAGATTTTCATACACACATATTGTCAATGCCAGATGATCCGAACACTGCATTTTTTGGAGTTTTTGATGGACATGGAGGTGGAAGGATAGCTGAATATGCAGGAAAGCATTTACACAAATATATCGCTAATCAGAAGGAATACAATGAGGGAAATATTGCTGAAGCTATGAAAAAAGGATTTTTAGGTAATATTTGAGGGTTTTCATCGGCCTTGCAACTTAGTGACAGGTGCTGTATGTATTCGTTAATGTAAAAGTATTGTTATCATAAAAATAAAAATGACATCATTTTGATATGAATGAATACATTCAAAACAAAATTGTATTTACATTTTAGAGATTGATGAAGCAATGGCAGTTGAAGAATCTCTGACAAGAGAACGTTCGGGTACCACAGCAATTACCGTTATGGTGAAAAATAATAAAATATATTGCGCTAATGCAGGTGACTCTAGAGCAGTAGCCAGTATTGGTGGTAAAGCACTTCCATTATCTATTGATCACAAGCCAAATAAGGAAGAAGTAAGTGCATTGTATGAAAAAATCAGAGTGTAATTTTTGAGATTTTCAGGAATATGATAGAATCACAGCAGCTGGAGGTTGGGTAGAATATGATAGGGTGAATGGTAATTTAGCCTTATCAAGGGCTCTTGGTGATTACATTTACAAGAGAAATTCAAATAAAAAAGCGGAGGAACAAATGGTAACAGGTAATCGTCTGGAACTGGCATATAAATTAAGTTATATCTTTCCTTATAATCTTCCATTTTTTCCTTCATAGCATTACCAGATGTAACCGAGTATACTATGGATGAGGAATGGGAATTCATTGTGCTTGCCTGTGACGGAATTTGGGATGTAATGGGCAACCAGGAAGTGGTCGACTATATACGAGAAGCAATCGCCGAGGGGTTAGAACCAGAAAAAATTTGTGAGAACATTATGATGCGGTGTCTTGCACCAGACCTTCAGATGGCGGGACTAGGATGTGATAATATGACAGTGCTCATTATAGGACTCCTTCACAATAAATCCTATGATCAATTAAGAATAAAGTGTAGAGGTGTAACGAATGAGTGCAAGGAAACGGAGCAGGAATCGAAGGAAGACAAACTTGAAGACCCCGAATAAAAGAACTGTGTACGACTGGATACTTGTGAAATTATGAAGAATAATAAGTGCGGAATGCAAAATTCATGTTGGTTCGGTGAAATATCTATTCTTTACTCTTTTTCTACTTAATACTCATTTTCAGCATCAGTTATTCTATTTTTATTGATCTTAGATCAGAAACGATATAAATGTGATTGCACCAAATTGAAATATTGAGAAACGACAATGTGATTGGTTTCAGTTTTAGCATTTGGTCAAATGCTCTGTTCAACACTTTCTTATTGGCCAACCAATGAGAATCTACCCATTTTGTCAAGAATTTTTTGTTTCAATAGAATGTTTATTATTACAAAGCACTAGTATTTTTATACAGAGCGTTCTGTCGATATAGACGGAGTTACTCGTATCCAAAATCATATTATACCAAATGGGATTGAATGACAAGAAGGTATAATCTAATTAAAATTCGATTCAATAGAATGAAAAGGGAAGATCTGTTACAATGCAAACTCTCCCAGCCCTAGGAGTTCTGTAAACGGGAATGTGAAAAACATTGAATACGACTTGAAGGTTTTTGTGATATTTTTGATTTGAATCCACATTCGCCAGAGATAGAGTGAATAATTTTCATGATACCTATGTTCGGCAGCAGAAAGCCTTCAAGTAGGTGGAGAGGACGCAGTGAGCCTATTTCTTGGCCTCCATGATTCCCTGATTTAAATTGCTTTGATTTCTACCTTGGATCATTCGAACACTTTGGTGTATCTTGTGAAAGAGGCGAGTAGATTTGAGACAACTTATTTAAAGTTCTTGTGAAGTTGCAAGTGAAAAAGTGATAGTTTTGTTGCCGCATGTAGTCAATTTGAGCTTATCAAACTGATGAAGACCACTTTGAACAATTTTTGTGGATACTTTGGATCAATTTTATATGGTGAGTTTTTGAACAATCTTTTCAATTTCTTTTGTAAAGGTATTTTCAAATTTGATAGTTTTTTTACGAGTCATCATTTTTTATGAGCGTTTGTTCTGCTTAAAAGATGGTTATATCGTTTGGACATGATATTTGTAGCCGAGAATTGTTAGTCATGATGTTTGTAGCTGATCACAAATCCGTGGTCGAAAATTCAATTTTTCAGTTGGATCTGAAATTTGATAACTCTCGAACGGAAGAACCTAAAAACTTTTCGGAGAAGGTTCCATATCTACGGATTCGATCGTAATGAAATTTTCCATTTAGATGGATACGAATGTATTGAAGCTACATGCAAAATTTTGCGCAGAATAGGTAACCAAAAAAATATCAAATTCTAACAAATTATTGGAAAAAAACAATATTTCTGTAAATACGTATGGGACGATATTTTCTCATTAACATTGGGTGAAGTCTGAGAAGAGTGATGTTCACCAAAACTAAAAGGTTTTGGAAAGAATCAATTTTGTGACTAGTTCGAAACGTTGGCGTATTTTGCTTGAGCCACTCTGTAATCTAACTTGAACTTCAGTTTCCTCCTTCCTTAGCTGCTCTTCATATTCAATCGTCTAAGCTTTGTGAAACTTAAAAAAAACGACATGATACGCAGATTAGTGAATGTTAAAATCATGTTTTGCAGGAGAGTGAAGGTTGCATGTTGTCAATAGATTTTTATATGCATTGAAAACTTCAAATCTTGCAATTGCAAAATCATTCCTTTCTAATAAAGTGGTTTCTTGTTCATTCCAAACAGAAGTATGTATCTACCCTACTTTGATGTGAAATTATCTTCGAAATTGTTAGGAAATTCGATTTGACTTAATTTTTGTAGATTACTTATAAGAAAATCTGAGATTAGTTAAATTCCCTGATATTGTAAGGTCATACCTACGAAATGAAAGAGTGATTTTCCAACAACCTATTTCGTATCATACCTAAAATTTTCTCAATTCGGTTCAAATGAAGAAAAGATTCTTATATTGACGAACTTCAGCACGGGGAATTCATATTAATCATTTTGATGATTCGCCCGATTCGCCGTATGTTTGCGTATTCCCCAATATTCATGGGAGTTCCCTGCCTATTTCCTTCATCTTCAGAAATGGCAGAAAAGACTGCTTTGGTTACCCTGAATATTATTCATCAATTCATCTCCGTCAAGAACCTTTTTCAACATCGTATTCTCGCTTCCTTTACGTAAGAAACGTTACTCAATCAGCCTTGACTCAAAATTTATAATTTTTTAATTTTCTCCAAACGCAGTTGAAGTTTGTACAAGACATTTCTCTGATAAATTCTTCATTGGATGGTGAATTAGGTAAGTGACGAAGACTTGATTACTTGAAGTGCATGAGGCTAATAGTTCACGTTCTTCAACAACTACATTCAGCATAATTAGTGGTGCGTTTTAGAAAGGAACCTACGGATATTACTCAGAAGTTGATTGTGTGAAGGGCTTGTGATTGATTTATTTTGTGCTCGCATTCTTCAGTTTTCGAGGTGAGTTGGATTTTTAAACAATTTTCAAGTGCAAGTTAACGGTTTCTTATTTTATTTCAATTATTTCATTATATATTTTATTTATATTGAATTTTTTCTGGTGGATACAGGGTAGGTACTGTTGAATTGATCGAAAGAGATAAGGCAAGTCAATGGTTACCTAGCTCTTCTAATTTGAACCTGATAGACCTCATCGTTTGTTCTCTGAGCATTAAATTAAGGAACAAATGTAGAGATCCACTCCACAAGAAAAGCATAGCAAAAAACCTGAGCTTTAATGTTCAGAACTTTCTTTTCGAAAGTGATCTTGTTAGAATTTGACCACGAATTCATCAGTGGCGGTTATCGTTCCTATTTTGGCTCAAAATTCTCTTGACATTTGTACGAAATGTAATGAATTTCGTCCACTAAAATTCGTCGCTCATAATGGAGATTGGAACTATTGGAAGACCTTGTCTAATTTGTATTTTCAGGTAACCTACTTTCATAAAATTGTAATGAAGGTGTTTCTACATTGAAGTTACTCGAAAAATCCATTTATTCACCCTAATGATCTGACCATCATTGAGTTAACTGCAATATGCAAACGATGCACTAAATACTAAATCATAAAATCTATTTACATTTTTATGATGAAATTCACTTTTTCTCAAGAAATATAAAAAAGTAACAGCATTAAATATTTCTTGCGATCAGTCATCCCAAGATATTCCGGTTCAGACTAGAGTCTGAACTTCGAAGCAAAATTACCGGGTTATTGTGCAAGTTCTTTAATTCCCCCATCAGTTATGACACAGTATCCTTTTTAGGTTAGTAAAATTATTGAGATTATTCAATCGCATAACTGAAGAAGTGAGAGTGTTACGGCAACTAACAGCTCTGGTTTATTCAACTTGGTGCGGCGCGAGTTCTTGTTTTGAATCGACAGAAAGAAAGCATGGAATTCGTGAGTGCATCAAACAGAATGTGTAGATGGTAATTTAAAAGCCAACGGAACAAAAACTACGCGATGAGATGTTCTAAAGAGTGAGTAAAAAGGAAAAAGTTTTGGAACTTTCAAAAGTCAAATGTGCGGTTGCTTTATAATTCATAATTGTCTCAGTTTTTAAATTTTTACGTCCAAATCTTATTTTTAGGGTTGCAAAAACACTTTTGGATCATACGCTTGTCCGTCTATCATAGTCAATTTTATTGAGTCTCAACCTGTTTTAGGAAAAATATTGTGTCTTTAGAGACGGGTCTTTATACTGGCGTAGCTTGTTCCAAATTTTGTGTGTTTATTTCAAATTGATATTGAAATTTTTGTAAAAATAAACTTCATTGTATACTGGAACAAAAAATTTCCCTATATATTAATAAGTGCACCTATACATTTGTGACCTTGGCATAGCTACTATATTTCCCATTTTACCTATTTCTGGTTAGATCCTATGGTTGTTGTTGTTACGAAAACTCAATCAATTATTGTTGATAATATTTCCAATATCGACATGTAGGGTATAACTAGTAGGTTTAATTTTTGAGTATATTCAAAATTGTTGAATTGATATTCTGCTTATTTATCCAAGGAACAAGCCATGCCAGCCTTGTTAAATAAACAATTGCTTAATTTATGAGCAAATACGGGATATTTCGTATTTCGATAGTTTATTATTTTAATGTGAAAGTATGATGCAAGTTGAATAAATTTGAGTCGGAATATAGACCTTCTCGTGCAACATGCAATAAATTTTTCCAATTATTAACGTTGGCGAAATAGATTTAAACGGAATAATGAAAATCAGCCCATTTCTATGCAAGTATGAGTACCTACTCTGTTGATGTACTTGAATAACAATTCAGGTGTCAATCTCCAAACTTTCTTCTTGAAAATATTTAGGTAAAATAGGTTCAAACCATTTCGAACTCTCACTTTTATTTCTGGCAAATTATTTGAGCATTTTTACACTCGTTTCTTATTAAAATGCCAATTAATAAACTGAATGATCAAAATTTGTATTAAGTTGAATAAGTGGCCATTTGAAATGTTAAACGATTTCATTGCTGCCCAACAAATTTTCATATTTAAGACATATATTAAAATAAGAAATAATAATTTCATAATAAAACCATTTATCTAGCCTTATTTAGGTCAATCATGATTTGTATAAATTATTCACCCCTAGGCAACAAGTTTGACTACTAGGTGTACCTAGTTAAGTATCAAATAAGTACTATACCGAAGAAAGTTAATATTCAGATTGGGGTATCAACAATGTTGAAATCGAAAGATTCTGCACGATAACTGCCTTAGTGAAATTCTCCTTATTCCCATTAGTAATGGTGGGAAATAAGTTTCAAATTCAATTAATTTAAAATTCATATTTTTTTCAGATTATGTTGGGTCATTTCTTGCAACGATCAATTTTCCTTCTGCTCGTCATATCATGCATTTGTGTGAATATGCAGAGTTCTACGACAAAGGTAAGGGAAATAAAAAAATCATGGTCGAGAGCAGAGAGAGTTCTGTGTCTAATGAATTGTCCACACTTTCATAGTGACAACCATTGTACTAAACTAATCATTAAATCCCCTCGTTTTATTCATAATGAAACCATTTTTTCTTCTAGGAACCACCAAAGAGAACGACGCCAAGAACAGGATTTGTCAAAACTCTGTTTCAAGTGGCATATGAGGTACTCAAACTATTGAGAAAAGCATTTTCTTTTTTGTTTCAGGCAGTTAACTTTATCAGATGGCCCTTAGAGATTATTTACGAAGCGGTTATTTTGTTTAATTCTTTCTTCATAATTTTAGATGAGGTATTGTCATTTTTCAGTTTATTTCCAGCCTTGCATGTTTCAAACGACCGCTTCAGAGGCATGTGAACATCGCTGTAGAAAGTTATGCGTTGACTTGACTAGCTATAACCTATATAGGAACATTTAGTTTCACCATCATTGAATTCTATTTTTCGTTCTTATAGTTGTGAATGAAATTATTAGTCTTAGTTTTCTGTATTTGATTCTTTAATCTGAATTCTACTGAGAATAATATCTGAAATTGTTATTCTGTTTACTTACTGCAGTAAAGACCAAGGTATTCCTATGGTGGATCAGCCATATAGCTGTGGATCATGGTATTCTCCAGTGTAACCTTGACAGAAGCCGGAAGAAAGAGGACCGAATATCTACAGAAACTTATTTTTATTTTTCTCTTCTTGAAAACTTCAATTTTCTCACTATATTCATCACCTTTTTCTATAATTTAGTTTGCATTCTAATGATATCCAATATGATCATATACGATTTAATCGCAAACTAACGCCAAAATATTCTCTTCGTTGCTTTCTTTCGCCTTTTTATATTTCTGACTTAAAAGTTTTTGATTATTTTTTAGCAATGGACTGATACAAGAAATACTGTAGGAAAAATAGGTCAGATGCTCAATGAAAATTTCATACCTGATGGTGCAGCAGCTGCCACAGTAAGTAATATCTATACACTTGACAAATGTGTCTTTGTGAATAATATGCAAATTGCTGATAATTATTGAAAATTAATTGGTTTAGTCCAAAAGTTGGCGACGATATATTGCAGTAAAGTTTGTGTTCAAATTCGGTATTTAGTGAATTTTCTTCAGGATATATTACGAATTTTTGCAGATATCAACAACTGTGAGTCCAGATCCGAACGCAACCACTACAAAAGCACCTTACAGAATTACGAGAACCGAATTAGGTAGGATATTGAGAAGAAATGTGAAAGGACTCGTAAGGCTGTTCAATTTAGAATTAGACGAAGCTCTGAAGGTAATTTACTAATTTTATGACCACAATATTGTGAAGATTATGAGAAAAATAGGAAATCGAAAGTTCTCTAAAGCAATTTTCAAATCATATTTATGGTGGTAGATAATGATAATTCACTAGAATATTTCTATTTTAGCAATCTCGTATCACCGATAAGGAATTCAGGAGAAATGCATCTTTGGAGTTCTCGAAGTTCCTCTGATTTAAGACTAATTTAGAAGTTGATGGTGAATGCTCAATTTAATTTATTGAATGTAAATAATTAATAGCATATGGGTCAATAATGTATATATGATAAAAGTGGAAATATTCACTCAGGCTGTACGATTCGTCATTATAAAAACAATTTGTTGAGTATTGCTTTCTCCAAAATCACGTCAACACCCTCATAAATAATAATTATTCGTATAATTGGGGTTAAAAATTAAACCTGAGTATTTAATGGTACAAACATTTGTGTGTATGTATGTATTCCAATATACATGAAAATTTCATGTTACGGAATCGAAGAAGAAAGTAGATTTTACATAAATGCGAATACTGTAACTTATACAGAAAGCCCACAACAAACAAATTTTTCGAATTTTTGCATTCAGAAAGACAATGAATTATTCAGGCTACATGCAGTTTTGTCCAGATCGTGTAACCAAAGCCATATAATATTCAAGCGCCAATTTGGCGGAACGCGATAGTTGTGGGTGATTCTTGTAGCGCATTATTTGCTACTTGAACGATTCCACCAAGGGAATATATGAACGCGATAGTTGATGCACTCTTTTCCACACCACCCTGTAGGTAGAGTGCTCGGCGCGTTTTGTTTTTAAGTGGTATCCCCAGAAGGCCTACTCCACTTTGGGTCGAAACGCGCCAAATTTGTTTCTAATAATTCGTTAATTAACAAATTAACAAGATATTAGAGGATCGCGGAAGGAAAAGTTTCAATTTAGTTCTAGCCTACGATTCTTCTCAAGGTCACATGGATGCGTACAGCATATGTGGGGTTAGGGGAACCATGCCATTAAAGCCCCTTATGGCCGAAAGAAAACCGGAGATCCAGAAAGAAATATAACTTTTCCTTGTGTTTTTTCGATTTGGCGAACTCCGACGTGAATATTGTTTATTGTCGCACTCTTGTTTACGCATTTTTGGGGCAATTTTGTTTCCGCATTTTTTGGCGCATATTTTTTTCCGCATTCTATTTCTGGACGAATTCCACCAATGGAATATAAACGCGGTAGTTAATGCACTCGTTTTCACACCACCCTGTAGGTACAGTGCTTGGCTACTTGAACGAATTCCACCAAGGGAATATGAACGCGATAGTTAATTTACTGTTTTTTGGCACTACATGTTTCCGCATTTTTGGCGCTACATGTTTCCGCATTTTTGGCGCCATCTTGTTTCCGATTTCTGGGCGCATACTTTTTTCCGCATTATCCAGTTGAACGAATTCCACCTAGGATATGAACGCGGTAGTTTATGCACTCGTTTTCACACCACCCTGTAGGTAGAGTGCTCGGCTATTTGAACGATTCCACCAAGGGAATATATGAACGCGATAGTTTATGCACTCGTTTTCACACCACCCTGTCGGTAGAGTGCTCGGCGCGTTTTGTTTTTAAGTGGTATCCCCAGTAGGCCTACTCCACTTTATATCGAAATGCGCAATCTTGTTTCCGCTTTCTGGGCGCATACTTTTTTCCGCATTATCCAGTTGAACGAATTCCACCAAGGGAAAATATGAACGCGATAGTTTATGCACTCGTTTTCACACCACCCTATAGGTAGAGTGCTCGGCTACTTGAACGATTCCACCAAGGGAATATATGAACGCGATAGTTCATGCACTCGTTTCCACACCACCCTGTCGGTAGAGTGCTCGGCGCGTTTTGTTTTTGAGTGGTATCCCCAGAAGGCCTACTCCACTTTATGTCGAAATGCGCCAAATTTGTTTCTAATAATCTGTTAATCAACAGATTAACCAGATATTAGCGGTTCGCGGAAAGGAAAAGTTTCAATTTAGTTCTAGCCTACGATTCTTCTCAAAGTCACACGGATGCGTACAGCATATGTGGGGTTAGGGGAACCATGCCATTAAAGCCCCTTATGGCTGAAAGAAAACCGGAGATCCAGAAAGAAATATAACTTTTTCTTTTTTTTCGATTTGGCGAACTCCGACGGTATTGTTGATTGCCGCACTCTTGTTTCCGCATTATTTGACGCAATCCTGTTTCCGCTTTTTGGGCGCAAATTTGTTTCCGCATTTTTGGCGTAACTTTGTTTTCGCATTTTTGGCGCAACTTTGTTTCCGCATTTTTGGCGCAACTTTGTTTCCGCATTTTTGGCGCAACTTTTTTCCGCATTTTTGGCGCATACTTTTTTCCGCATTATTCTTCTGAACGAATTCCGCCAAAGGAATATGAACGCGATAGTTTATGCACTCGTTTCCACACCACCCTGTCGGTAGAGTGCTCGGCGCGTTTTGTTTTTAAGTGGTATCCCCAGTAGGCCTACTCCACTTTATATCGAAATGCGCAATCTTGTTTCCGCTTTCTGGTCGCATACTTTTTACCGCGTTATCCAGTTGGACGAATTCCACCAAGGGAATATATGAACGCGATAGTTAATGCACTCGTTTTCGCACCACCCTGTAGGTAGAGTGCTCGGCTACTTGAACGATTCCACCAAGGGAATATATGAACGCGATAGTTAATGCACTCGTTTCCGCACCACCCTGTAGGTAGAGTGCTCGGCTAGTTGAACGATTCCACTAAGGGAATATATGAACGCGATAGTTTATGCACTCGTTTCCACACCACCCTGTCGGTAGAGTGCTCGGCGCGTTTTGTTTTTAAGTGGTATCCCCATAGTAGGCCTACTCCACTTTATATCAAAATGCGCAATCTTGTTTCCGCTTTCTGGGCGCATACTTTTTACCGCATTATCCAGTTGGACGAATTCCACCAAGGGAATATATGAACGCGATAGTTAATGCACTCGTTTTCGCACTACCCTGTAGGTAGAGTGCTCGGCTACTTGAACGATTCCACCAAGGGAATATATGAACGCGATAGTTAATGCACTCGTTTTCAAACCACCCTGTAGGTAGAGTGCTCGGCTATTTGAACGATTCCACCAAGGGAATATATGAACGCGATAGTTTATGCACTCGTTTCCACACCACCCTGTAGGTAGAGTGCTCGGCGCGTTTTGTTTTTAAGTGGTATCCCCAGTAGGCCTACTCCACTTTATATCGAAATGCGCAATCTTGTTTCCGCTTTCTGGGCGCATACTTTTTACCGCATTATCCAGTTGGACGAATTCCACCAAGGGAATATATGAACGCGATAGTTTATGCACTCGTTTTCACATCACCCTGTAGGTAGAGTGCTCGGCTACTTGAACGATTCCACCAAGGGAATATATGAACGCGATAGTTAATTTACTGTTTTTTGGCGCTACATGTTTCCGCATTTTTGGCGCAATCTTGTTTCCGCTTTCTGTGCGCATACTTTTTACCGCATTATCCAGTTGGACGAATTCCACCAAGGGAATATATGAACGCGATAGTTAATGCACTCGTTTCCGCACCACCCTATAGGTAGAGTGCTCGGCTATTTGAACGATTCCACCAAGGGAATATATGAACGCGATAGTTTATGCACTCGTTTCCACACCACCCTGTCGGTAGAGTGCTCGGCGCGTTTTGTTTTTAAGTGGTATCCCCATAGTAGGCCTACTCCACTTTATATCGAAATGCGCAATCTTGTTTCCGCTTTCTGGGCGCATACTTTTTACCGCATTATCCAGTTGGACGAATTCCACCAAGGGAATATATGAACGCGATAGTTAATGCACTCGTTTTCGCACCATCCTGTAGGTAGAGTGCTCGGCTATTTGAACGATTCCACCAAGGGAATATATGAACGCGATAGTTTATACACTCGTTTCCACACCACCCTGTAGGTAGAGTGCTCGGCTCTTTGAACGATTCCACCAAGGGAATATATGAACGTGATAGTTTATGCACTCGTTTTCACACCACCCTGTAGGTAGAGTGCTCGGCTACTTGAACGATTCCACCAAGGGAATATATGAACGCGATAGTTAATTTACTGTTTTTTGGCGCTACATGTTTCCGCATTTTTGGCGCAATCTTGCTTCCGCTTTCTGGGCGCATACTTTTTACCGCATTATCCAGTTGGACGAATTCCACCAAGGGAATATGAACGCGATAGTTAATTTACTGTTTTTTGGCATTACATGTTTCCGCATTTTTGGCGCAATCTTGCTTCCGCTTTCTGGGCGCATACTTTTTACCGCATTATCCAGTTGGACGAATTCCACCAAGGGAATATATGAACGCGATAGTTAATGCACTCGTTTTCGCACCACCCTGTAGGTAGAGTGCTCGGCTACTTGAACGATTCCACCAAGGGAATATATGAACGCGATAGTTAATGCACTCGTTTTCAAACCACCCTGTAGGTAGAGTGCTCGGCTATTTGAACGATTCCACCAAGGGAATATATGAACGCGATAGTTTATGCACTCGTTTCCACAACACGCTGTAGGTAGAGTGCTCGGCGCGTTTTGTTTTTAAGTGGTATCCCCAGTAGGCCTACTCCACTTTATATCGAAATGCGCAATCTTGTTTCCGCTTTCTGGGCGCATACTTTTTGCCGCATTATCCAGTTGGACGAATTCCACCAAGGGAATATATGAACGCGATAGTTAATGCACTCGTTTTCGCACCACCCTGTAGGTAGAGTGCTCGGCTACTTGAACGATTCCACCAAGGGAATATATGAACGCGATAATTAATGCACTCGTTTTCAAACCACCCTGTAGGTAGAGTGCTCGGCTATTTGAACGATTCCACCAAGGGAATATATGAACGCGATAGTTAATTTACTGTTTTTTGGCGCTACATGTTTCCGCATTTTTGGCGCAATCTTGTTTCCGCTTTCTGGGCGCATACTTTTAACCGCATTATCCAGTTGGACGAATTCCACCAAGGGAATATGAACGCGATAGTTAATTTACTGGTTTTTGGCATTACATGTTTCCGCATTTTTGGCGCAATCTTGCTTCCGCTTTCTGGGCGCATACTTTTCACCGCATTATCCAGTTGGACGAATTCCACCAAGGGAATATATGAACGCGATAGTTAATGCACTCGTTTTCGCACCACCCTGTAGGTAGAGTGCTCGGCTACTTGAACGATTCCACCAAGGGAATATATGAACGCGATAGTTAATGCACTCGTTTTCAAACCACCCTGTAGGTAGAGTGCTCGGCTATTTGAACGATTCCACCAAGGGAATATATGAACGCGATAGTTTATGCACTCGTTTCCACACCACCCTGTAGGTAGAGTGCTCGGCGCGTTTTGTTTTTAAGTGGTATCCCCAGTAGGCCTACTCCACTTTATATCGAAATGCGCAATCTTGTTTCCGCTGTCTGGGCGCATACTTTTTGCCGCATTATCCAGTTGGACGAATTCCACCAAGGGAATATATGAACGCGATAGTTAATGCACTCGTTTTCGCACCACCCTGTAGGTAGAGTGCTCGGCTACTTGAACGATTCCACCAAGGGAATATATGAACGCGATAGTTAATGAACTCGTTTTCGCACCACCCTGTAGGTAGAGTGCTCGGCTACTTGAACGATTCCACCAAGGGAATATATAAACGCGATAGTTAATGCACTCGTTTTCAAACCACCCTGTAGGTAGAGTGCTCAGCTATTTGAACGATTCCACCAAGGGAATATATGGACGCGATAGTTTATGCACTCGTTTCCACACCACCCTGTAGGTAGAGTGCTCGGCGCGTTTTGTTTTTAAGTGCCCCAGTAGGCCTACTCCATTTTATGTCAAAATTGGCGCATACCGTTTCCGCATTTATTGCCGCATACTGATTCCGCATTTATTGGCTAATGTGTTCTCTGGGACATTTTTCCTTCGTCAGAACCTTTGCGAAATCATTGTCAATATAGAATATACCTGAAATTAACCACCACCAAAAACCCTAAAAGTCGCTCACATTGATTTTCCTCTTTTGGTCCATCGATGGCTGAAGTTGGGAATGGCATCCATGACATCCCATGCAACTCAGCCCGGAAAGGCCAAGGGTTCTCTTGGACCTACCTTCTCTTCCACCTGAAAAAATCTGAAAAAAAGAAACGCTACTGCTAACTACTTTTTGGCGCATACTTGTTTCCGCATTTATTGCCGCATGTGTTCTCTGAGACATTTCTCCTTCGTGACATCATTGTCAATATACCTGAAATTAACCACCACCAAAAACCCTAAATGTCACTCACATTGATTTTCCTCTCTTGGTCCATCGATTGGGAATGGCATCCATGACATCCCATGCAACTCAGCCCGGAAAGGCCAAGGGTTCTCTGGGACCTACCTTCTGAAAAAAAACGCTACCGCTAACTTTGACTCTACGTACAAGTGTACAACATGAATCCAAAAAAGCTCAAATAACTCGGGAATTACTGAATTTAGGAGCAAGAGCATTTGAGAGTGCTATCATTATTTTTCTTCGCAGAATCCAACGCAATCATAAAAAAATAGGGTTCTAATTTGAAAAACGGAAGTTATAGCCAATTTTCGATCACAGTTTTCGATATTAAATTTGAAACACTCTGTGATGATATTTATGAAATTCAAAAAATGCATGACCTCTCCACATTCTTCTACTTTGACTTTGTGAGAACGGTTTACACTCGGGATGTTCAGAATGAGAATAATGAACATAATACTGACTATGAATATTTCACATTTTTTCAGGTTTTTTTGCGATATTTTGAAAACTATTCGAATGAATACTATGGTTTCAACAGAAATGTAGGTATTTAGTATTGAATACTCATCAGAAACGAAAAAAATTGGAAAAAAAATGTTTGAACAAATTTATTTTCACTCCTGGTATAACCGGAAGTGCTCAGACTTCAAAAATGTTTTAGGTCTGTAGAGAATTTCCAACAATATCATAATCCCAATTTTCAGATTTCAAATATATCCAGTTCTCCAGAAACGTCTAATAGGCACTCGACCGTGGGACACCCTGTAGTATAGTGAAACAAATTGGTTTATATTTTGAATACATTAGTTTTAAGTTAGTCTGATTTTTGTATTTGCTTTCGTTCTGAATTATGCAGAAATCATAACAAAGAATAAAATGAATCCCACAATTTATTCGAGAAATATTTTCAAGTAAAATAAATTTCTTTCGAATGAAGATTAGAGTTAGCCACTAAGACAGATACGAAAAAATGCCAGGAGACACTTTCAATAAACAATGAATTACCTACATATTCAATCTTACATTCAAGATTCGATTTGGACAGGATTGTATCAGTAATTTATCGAATTTTATGGTAGTGAATCACTGAATCCACGAAACTCTGACACTGGCTGCCTTTTCAGGACCGTAATATTAATTTTGGATGTGCAAACATTCAATGTGAGGCTGTATGTGAAATTTGGTTCGAATATCGAAAGAGTTTGCTGTGTTATAAAGGATAAACGATCGGTTTTTGGAAATTTCAAAGCCCCGTACATTTTCAGTTCGATAACAAATTAGAAATTCAATCAACTCCTGTTTTGTATTTCTTGGGGAATTTAGAAATTCCATTATTTCGTTCAAAAATTATCTAGGCCTGATAAGTGTAAAACAAAATTAATCTCATTTTTGTACCTGAAGGCAGTTACGAAACAGTGACGAAAGACACTTTCAAGAGACAATGAATTATTGCTTATTTAATCAGAAAATCAAAATTTTATTTTGGATACGGTTGTATCAGTGAATCCCAAAAACTCTGACACTGTTTGCTTTTTCGGGGCCTTGATATTACTGAATATGTAAGCATTGTAAGCATAATGTGCTGCATTTCAAATTTGGTTCAAATATCTACAGTTAAAGGATGAACGATAATATTTTGGAAATTTCAACGCCCGATATTTTCGAAATATCTAAAGGCTAATATGAAATTTTCTATCCGTTCTTGAAGCCCTACTAGTATGCGATACTTGCAATTAAAAAGTAATCAAAAGTAATGCAAGAAGATTTTTCACGTTTAAATGTAGGAAATTTCACTACTTACAATTTTTCGAATCAAGTAATCCATTTTTCACAGCACAATATATATTTTCCAGCACCACGTATGAAACCCACACACAAAACACTAACACACACACACACGAAGGCCAAAAAAGTCTTATAGACCGCGCACGAATCGACGATGTTTCCAAATGAAACCCTAAATGGCAACTGATGAACTGAACAACCGGTAACCGGTGCCATGACTGTCTTGAATCGAAAAAACTGATCGGTGACCTGAGTTCTGAGTCACAATACTGGCGTAATAGAATGAATAAGCCGGGTCAGTCAAAAATTTCCAGATTTTGAATTTGTTCTCATATGCTGAAAATAGAGGAAAATATGATTATTTTCATTGTTTCGAAATTTTGATGAAGGTACAATAACAATTATAAACATCAAAATTATTTGATTGAATTTTTATTATGATAGGAAAATTTAAAAATAGGCATTCGAGGAGTACATGAATACTATATCTGTCGAGTCATTCTTTGTTATAGGTATAATCAGATTAATCATAAGAATTACCAACTCTAGATAGAATATTCGAGATTCTGACTGGCCACTGGCCAGCCTCCATTAAAAGTTCCATCGATCTTAAGTCTCATACTTTTGAGTGTTCTTGGTTCTTGGAATGAGTTTTTTTTTGGCTCCGATCGACTTCAAACGTAGATTAAGAAAATCCAATCGGATCTTCCGTGAGGAAAACAGTTTTTGATTTACAAACGATGAAAAATCGGAAAATTTGGACCATCGCGAAAAAAATCAGAAAATCTAAACTGCTCGACTCTGATGGATGAAAATTGTTTTTTTTTTTTGATTCGCAAAGGATCAATCTATATGCAGAAAAATCAGCATCTGTATAAATCAATTTTTCTGGGAAATACGGCAGTCCAAAAATGACCTATTTTCCGCGATTTGAAAAACAATTAGTCTCAGAGAAAATCTGTTTGGATTTTCTTAAGCTACGGCATCGAATTAATAAATGGTGAAAATTTCGTATCGATAGGCGATATTCGAATTTTTACGAGAAATTTCGATTTTTCGAAAAAAAATTTTCGTCTCCGATCGACTTCTACCGTAGCCTACGTAATCTAACAGGCCGGAAGGTTAGACGTTGCCGTTGTTACCATCGGAGTGTAGCGAAGCAAGGACCGAGTATCGATATTGCAGGCATTTTGCATTTAGCGATGTGATTTTGGAGTACTTGGATTCACAATAACACTTAAAACGATATGAGGGGTTGAAAGGAATACAGCATTTCGTTTATTTGCGATTAGTATCATGATCTTTTATCGCAAATAATCCAGAACTCACCACGAGGAGGTAGCTGTAGTATTGAGTTCCAAAAGATTGCAATCAGAATAGGTATTCGGTTTCTTGAGGCATTCAGATTCAACAAAAAACGTCGATAAAATGGGAAATATTAACAAGAAAGATTTTTGCCCTCGAAACGATTATATACTCTGACTGTTGATCTTAAACTTAAAATAAATTCTATACAACAAAATATCAACAAAAATAAATTCTTCATAAATATCTTTCGAAATAAAACTGAAAATAAATTCTAAAAAACAGAAAATCAACTTCGAATAAATAAAATGAAATATTTTAATTATTATCGACTGAAAGTCAGCAATTTTCTGTCGGAAATAGAGGTCCTTGGAATTCTATCACTAACCATTTTGGAATAATTGTTGAGGAATATAATATGTATTACACAAAATTTGAGAAAATTTACCCAATAAAATTTTAGAAGGTTGCTGGCATAATGAACATTTGTCGTGATAAAAATCCCAAGTACCCTCAAAATATTTCATGAATAAAGTCTTCAAAATGTCTCTCTGATTATCTACTTTACCATATTTCATTTCATATTCGGCACTCGGCAGTGAAAATTGTATTAAAAATTTTGTAGCAATCTATTGAACACTCAAATAAAATTGTGATGGACTCTTTAATGAACTACTTGAAATTCTTCGTTTGAGCTTACCAACTCAGTACAGTGTGGACAGTGATTTAAAAATTTGATGAGTCTATGGGTACAGTACCCAGCGACGAAAAATAATGACGTTAATTCGCTGCTTTCGATAGCAACACAATTGAATGTATTTAATATATTTCAAACTGACTAATATCACTATAGCCTTGTTCGGACTAGGCCAGTAGATTAGTCGAGTAGCGAGTGATTTAGTAACTTGCCGTGTGCGAACGGCAAAAATCGAGTCGAGTGGATTAGTCAGTGGGCGAGTCGAGTCGATCCATTTCATTCTATTTTCTCGGGCGAGTAGCTTCCCCCACCACGCGCCACTTGCCACTGGAACGCCAGTACTGTCACAGGCGAAAGGAAAAGTCAGTCGTTTTTCAAAAATGTTTCGTTGGAGCGAAGATATAACATATAGATTAGTAAGATTAGTGATGAAATGTTCAAATGGGGCATAGTGGATTCAGCGGGGTGTGATTGTGGCGCAACGAGACAGACAATGGACAACATTTCGAACGAATGCCCGATAAGATCCCATCCTGGTGGTATCCATGAGGTTTTCTCCGCTTCCCCAGAGGCAGTGGACTGGGTTGAAGGCCTGGATATTCGCGTTTAGATATATTGCAAAGTTGTTCATTTATCCTTTTATTATTTATTATCTGTATACAATGTCCTTTTTTATGTGTGCTTCTCATACGAAATATATATAGTTCAGAAATATGTATTTGGATCACGAATGTTTATGGAACATTAAGTCGAAAGACTACAAAAATAAAATGATGAGGCAATCCTCATCAGAGGATATAGAATCCGAAATGCATTTACCCGGTTACTTATATAATTATATACTTGAATATTTCACGTCTGTAAAGTTTTATTAACAGAAAATTTACACAACTTTCTGACATTCTCAAAGTATCGAGGTATTCTTTGGGATCTTCTAATGCCAATTCCTTCAGAAGACAATTCGTAGTTCCTAGTTCGTATCTTCTATTACCATTTCCGTACCCAAAGCTTCTTTCTACGGATCTCACATATTTCCTCATCCACCTCTTCTAAAATAGTCATTACGGGGAGGTTAACCAGTTTGTTTACTTTATTGCGTTGCATGCTCTGCGTTCTTCGAAATATCACTCACTTTTCACTTCACTTGTGAACTCGACTCGACCAAAGTGCGAACGATTTCCTGACAGTTGTGTGACAGTAGTAAGTAGATTAGCTACTCTCTACTCTCCACTCGACTAATCTACTGGCCTAGTCCGAACAAGGCTTAACAGATGCATTCGGGGAGGTACTTTCTTCAGAATCTAAATTACAAGAATTTTTTAGCGAAAATGATCCGAATTTGGCCGATTTCAGTTTCAGAAGACTTAGAATTTTCAACTTCTTTTCCGATTCGAGAATTTGACTCACTGATACGTGATAATTTGAGCCGCTATATTGCCTGTAAGTGCCAAAACGTTCCTCTAGTTTGTCCGTCCAAAATGTTTGATACATACTACCGTATCATCCTTAATTTTGAAACTATTTTCCCTATGTATTGCATTAATCCATTTTCGTCTTTAGGAAATCTAAATACCGAAACATTCTTGTGGGTGGATTTATAATTGCTTTTACAGCCAGGAACTGAACACGTACGAGGCATGGTAGAGCCCAAATCGAAGATTTCCAAAATGAATGTGTAAACAACTTGTTGCGATTACCTCAGATATCGACTCTGCAATTTCAAATATCACACACACTACACAAACACTTTTCACGTTATAAGAACACTTATTGTCACTTTAAGCACTATCGAAGAAATCGAACAAAAGAAAAAATGAAGAACGCAACCCTTTCACCCAACAACAACAAACGCTCCAGAAATACTAGAGAACTAGAGCAAACGGCCTGCACCTGCAAACACTAACGGACCACCTGCAACTTAGCCGTGTTGCCAGCTTCCAGAAATTTCCCAGATTTTGGCGACCCTCCGATGGCAAAATGCAACGCCGCTCATCTAGCCATCATTCTGGCCTGTTAGATTACGTAGGCTACGCTTCTACTAACACCATTTACTATTTCGAGGACGTAGTTTAAAAAAATCCACTCCGAATTAGTAGATAAAATGACCCGGGTCTGTTAATCATTTTTTCTATGATTCTGTTTTATGTCAACCACCAATCGATAAAATGTCATTAATTGTCAAATCTGACAGTAGCCTTCAGCCTGCCTTCCAAAATTTGTCTGAAATTAGCTTAGTTTATCTATGATTAGTTGTTATCGTTGTAAATTTTATACGTTCAAAGATCATTTAAATAGTACTAGACATGTAAAATAAAGAGAATATTTCGTAGATTAGTTATCAATTATTGCATTACATTCTGTAAAAATGGTATCAATATTGAAAAACCAACTGTTGAAACATCTTCAGAGGTCAGTTCTCTATTTCTCCATTTATGTAGACCCCTAATCTTTTCTTTTGTTTAGATTTACAAAAAATTTATCTGCTGACAAAATCAACTTGAGCACTTTCAAGGGAGAGGGCGAACTATCTAACTTGGAATTGAATGAAATTGTTTTAACCGATCTTCTTGAGTTACCATCTTTTTTGAAATTGACTAAAGCTTGGTGCAATAAAGTAACATTTAGAATTCCATGGACTAAACTAAGGAGTGTTCCCATACATTTGGTAAAGTTCGGCAGATTTGATACTTGGTCCTTATTTTTTAATTTCATTCACTTCTAGAACCTAGATGAAGTGAATATCACTATAGAGACATGTGAAGAACTACGATCTATGTCTGCCCAATCAGGGCTTTCTGAATATGCCATGGCACAGGGAAAATATGGGTATATCAATAAGGTCATTGATGGGATAACTGTTACAGTGAATCATGTGAATATTCTTTTCAACAGTCCAGCGTTCACAGCGACTATACAGGTATTATATTCACAATTTCGAATAAAAGTTTTTGTTTTCACTCGGTAGGAGTGCTTTATCGTAATATAAATATAACCCTTCTTAGATCTCTCGCATATTATTGGAATCTAAGTCTCCAAAATGGGAAAAGGCAGATTTGCGAATGACAAGACTAAAGGAGCCAACCAAGGGGCAGTTACTTATCTTCAAAGAATTAGAATGGCAAACTTTGAAAATAGAAGCTAAGTCAACTAAAGATACTAATTTAACTCCTTTGAGACTGATAACTAACCAGGCAACATGTAGAATAGTTATAAAAAAAAGATTGTCAGGTAAGTAAGGAAATTTTTGAAAAAACATGATCTTGAGTTGAAGTTATAATTCTCAATTTGATTATTTTATTTCTTTTTGCTCCTCCAGATTGTTTTGTGATAGGATCAAGGTTAGTGATTATATTAGAGGACTTGTTATGGGTTCTAACTGATTCACAGCTTAAAGCTGCTCTTCATTTTGCTGATTCCTTAACTGGTCTTATTCAGAAAGCAACGCAAATTACTCGTAAAACTAAAGCTGCAAGAAAACTCGAGGTAAATTTTTATCCTTTATAAATCAATGAGGTTTGAGTATGTATTGGGTTATAGGAATTACCTGAATATCATGCTCAGCTGCAACAAGAAGCTAGGACTAAAGATGCAACAACTATGTCAAGACCATTCTCCATGAATGATGTTTTGGAAACTTCTTATCACTTCTTGTGTGCCCAGGTAGTACTCCACTTGTGTGATGACCCAGGAAGTAGGTTATTAAGATATACCTCATAAATACAATCACTATTTGTAATTTTCCAGCTGGTAGGTCTAGTCATCCCAATTTGAAAGATGGGGGCGCACTTCAGGTCAATGTTTCCAAATTTCAAGTTGATTTTTACCCTTACCATTTGGCAAAAGCAAATAGGAAGCATTGGCCCAAGTATAATGAAGCTAGTTTTCCTCATACTCAATGGCAGGAACAAGCATTATCCCAGTTCAAGACCAAATTTTTGGATCTGATAAACAAGAATAGGACCTCCCATGCTTCCTTGAGCAGAACAGCCAAGGTGAATCTATGAAAAATGTTGAGAATTCATTGACTATGTGTAGGGTGTTCCTTGGATTTTGATAAACTTTTTATAGGCTTCTCAGAATGAACCAAAAAAAGTACAAAGTACAATAAATACAGACATCAAGCAGAAGATTGAAAACCAACTTGCCAAGTTGATGACTTCGTGTACAATAATTAGAGTTGAAGATTTCACTGTTCATAAGGTAACAACTTCTGGAAAAAAGCAGCCTTTCAAAGAATTCATATGTGGTGAGTGAAACCTTTAAGGTCTAAACTTTTTACATATAATTAAGGGTTTTTTTCTCAAGATCAAATTTTCCTGTCTTCTTGATTTTCTGAGAAAATGGGATGTCTTGAATCCAAAAAAATGTTCATTGTAAAAAAAAGTTATTTATGAAGTCCTTCTAGAGTGGCATTTTGGACACCAAATTAGAGGTTGAAATCTTGAATTAATTAAAATTGCTTAAATAGAGATAAAAAAAAATTTTGAGACTAAGAACCCTGAGCATATCTGAGTTATATCATTTTATGATGTGCATTGTAAGTTAAATTTGTATATAGCTCAACATAAAAGGAAGGACAAGAGAAATTCTTCAGGTACTTTATTCATTGAGTCATGCAATGGAATGGTAATATAGAAAGTATATAGGCATTCATGAATTTGAATGAATAGATTATCACATTTTTTTAAATATAAAAAACCTGGTGGCATGAAAGCATGCATCTTTTGTTGAATTTAAATAGTTATAGGCTTTCCAATTGCTGTGAAAATATTGTGATATGGAGATTGAATATATTGTTCGTACATTTTAGGACAATTTCAATACTTTTTCAGGAGATAGAGTTACTATGCAGTTACCTAAAGATACAAGTATAGCTCATGCTGAATTCATTTACTACTACTATCCAGACGAAAATTCCTTCCCTTGTAAGTGATAAGGTTGAATTATTATGTATGAAATGGCTCAACTTTTTGAAATATTAATATAAAAATTTTTAGTGCCACCTCCTAAGTTCTATATACAAATCAATCCAGTTCATGTTTCTTTTGATATTGATACCATCTTATGGGCAAATTCGTTTGGGCTTAATTTGTATCAATCTCTCATTGCTTCCAAACCTGAGTTACCATCTTCCAATCTCACCTATATAGATGTCAAGATAGAATGCATCCTTCCTAAAGTAAGTAAATTTTGATACATTCTATCAGAATTTGAACTAAAGTCTACAGGGTGAGAGTATAATATAACAGATACAGTATTTTTCATTGAATTAAAGGTTCAATTGAAAGAAAAAAGTTTTGATTTCAATAGTAAAAGGTACAATTGAAAGCAAAGAAAAATACTATATTTTAAATGGTGCTCCTAGACTGCGTAAAAAAAATTGACCACTTCTTCTAGGTAAGCTTTGAAACCACAACAAGTTATATAAATCAGAAGGACCGCCCGAAAATACTCAATTTTCAAGTCACCAGAGCCACAGTTACCAATGTCAGAAGTTTGGAACAATCTTCAAGAGCCGATTTGGCAAAATGTGTAGATTCATTCCATATGGGATCTTTGTTTTTTGGTTCAGGTTTTCCATCCGATCCCAGCGACTTTCATATTGTTACTCAAAAGTTTCTTGATCACATATCAACCTGTGATAATATCAGGAATGTGCCTGAAGAATTAGATACTTCCAGCATAAATGCTTTGGTGAGTAGATTGCATTTATATACTGGTCTTCGTTTCAATGTATTCTTGTAGGGATTATGAAAACTGTGAAATTCTAATCTGTACTTAAATTTATTTGCTCCTTCCTACCAAAGTGATATCTTTTTAGGGATTGCAAACCCAAATGAACAATCTTGAAATGAAACTTATCGTTTTTAGGGTTATTTCATCACAGAATCAATCACAATCTTGTATGAAATTTTCATAAACCTGAGTTTAGCAATCAAACTAGTTCACGTTGTGCATGAGAGACAGAATCAAAAGTAAAATTTTCGCAGATGTCACAGCTACATCGAGAACTCTTGTGGACTGAAGCCAAAGATGTGTGGTGCATAAGTTTGGACCCAGTTTGGGGTGAATTTCTCGGTGCTCGGTCTGTGGGCGTCGGCAAACCAGTGCCATTTTTAGATACAGTTCCTGTCACTGTTTGGTTGCACAGTCAAATGGATCCAAATTCCACATTGAAGACAAACCATGATAATTCTGCTTCGACAACTGCTGATATCCATGCCTTAACACAAATTTCGAATTTAGTCAGTGTGCAAATCAATCACTATCAATATCTATTTTTATTGAGATTGGCGGAAGAGCTTGCGGAATTAGCCACGTTCATCTCATTGGATTCCAACAGAATAATCAAAGTAAAAAAAAATAAAAATTCCCAGAAAGGGCAATGAATACCCTCAAAGTTTTGTTTTAGGTGGAATCTAGTGGTTCATTGATAGTGGGGGCATTACTACCACAAGTAGAAGTTACTTTCGTGATGCCTTCCCATTGTCCTGGGAAAGAATCGTCTGGAGCAGATGCAGAGTCATTTATACCAGACTCTTCAAGCATCGTAGATGACATGCTTGTTCATGGTATGAGATCGGTGAAACTTTCTGATGTAATCTGTGAATTGATATTTTTCAAGGGTCTGCTGCTACTGTGTGGCAAAACAGCAGTCTTTCTATTATGCAAGCTGATCATCAACCTCCGAAAAAATCTATTCCAAATGGATCGAGCGCTGCAATGAATCTGCCAACTAGTCATTCCATGGATTATATGAATCATGCTCCTCCTTTGAAAGCGTTGTCCAGGGAAAGGCAGGAATCGACTGTTGGGGCCAAATCGGACGTCAAAAGCATCCAGAATAACATAAACGAAGGCAAGGAGTTTAGTTTGATTTATTGTGTCATTCACAAAATTTTATTTTCATCATTATTATTTCCAGGACTGTCTTCCATGAAAAAAGGATTTTCTAACTTCATGTCATCAATAGACAGTGCCCTGAAACCAAGTGGGGACGACGCCAGTGATACACTTTCCATTCGTAGTGATTCAAGTGATTCGGAAAATTATGTTATGGTGAATATCGGAGAGGAGGGCAATACTTGTGACTTGATGTTCTCTCTGAAGAATAACTACGACGCTACTGAATCAGGGGCTGCGGCTTTGATTGAAATGGCAAGTGAAGTTATTGAGGAAGAGAGCACAGTCACTACCCTGAGTGAACCGTCAATGCATGATAGTTGTCGAAGGAAAGACTTGGTGAGTTTATTCCACCATTTTTTTTTCAATGGTGGATTAATTTTTTTTTTAGGTATCTGTTGCGACTTTCAAATTGAGTAAGGTGGAATTTCTTCAGCAATCTGTAGGGTATTCCTCATCGATTAAAGTACAGGTTGGCAATATTAAGTGTGATGATTGTAATTCTATTCCATGGGACGAATTTCAGGTAATTATTTATGATAATTGGCATGATTTCGAATTTTCATTTCCTCATCATACTGCTAGTTAATTGATATTCACAACTGATTCATGAATTTTATGTCAACTTTCAGGATTAACTATTTTTGATTCTGATTCATTTGATTATTTTCCTCATAAATTGAAGTTCAAATAGAATATCTTTGAAGGATACACCAGGAAAATCATATTGCTATCATCAAATGATATCATTCATTGTACATTGTCCCATCATTATAATAAATGTGTTTTGATTTATTCATTTTCAAGAAGTGAAAGAGCGAAAAACAATTCTTGATTTTTTTTTAAATTAAATGAATTTACAATACTCCTTTAAAGATAGTCATTGTATTGAAAGTACCTATCAAAATGAAACTTCACCCGATTTCTTAAAATTTTTTGCATGCATCTGAATGTTTTGTGTGGCACAGACAAAAATCAAGGTACTAAAACAAAATATTAAGTAGTATCGTGTGAGCATGAAGTTAGAGAAGTAGAAATATAGTTTGTAATAGGAAGATTCTGAGTAACTACGATCTGAACATCTCATCGTCAGAACGAACAATCTTTGTTTTCCATATTTTTTTGCTTTTCAGTTTTAACCTTCGAATTGAAAAAATTTAAATAACGTTAATAAAAACTGATAGCATATCTCTTATTATTAGTGCCTTATTAAACCTCTTGAAAAATGTTGGGTATCATTTGATTAACAGGTTTTTGTTCTCTCAATTCAAATTAGAACAAGTTCAGTTCACGTACCAGAGGTTGGTCAGATGACCCTACAGATACAAATACAACACCGAAAGTGAAGCTACGATTGGATCACAATTTGACCTTGCCAAATTCAAAGAGTATGATGGAACTCGACTTCAGGGATAGAGATAACATTAAGAAACTGTTTCAAGACAATCTAGTTATCAAAGTTGATGATTTATCTTTAATTTTATCTATGAGTGTTGTGACCGGTCTCACCGATCTGATTGAGGACGAGATTATTCAAACTCCCATACCATTGCAGGTGAGGTACTGGAAGTTTTTTTCTATATTTCGCGTAATAAATTGGTTGGAAACAAACAAAGCCTATTTTATTTTTTCAAAAATTTTTTTTTCATATTTTTTTTTTTATAATGCCGAGAACCAGGTGTTCTCGCTATTAGTGTTGGATATCCAAAGGTTTTTTAGCCTAAGCATATTAAAAATTTTTGCAGATATTCTTGAATAATGTCCGCATGACTCTCAATGAGGATAGACCACCGGCTAATATAACCTCTCCCGGTCCTGTACCAATTGATTTGAACATATGTCAGTTGTATATCACACAACAATCAGATGGTGTCTTTAATATTCTACCGCAACCTCCAAATGTTGCATCTTCAATAACATCAATCACTTCAGGTTTGTCAAAGAGCTTATTTATAAATGAGCACTGAGTTAATCTCTTTGTAGCTCAAGAAGCTGAACAGCAGTTGGTTAAAACAAACAAGCAGTTGAATGCCGAGAATGATGAACTCCGAAGAAGACTTGCAGCTTTCGAGAGGGTATCTGAAGAGAATAGATTGCTACGAAGGGCTAAAGAGGAAAAGGAAACGCTCAAAACATGCCTTACTTCTGCCCAGGATGAAGTCATGAGGCTCTTGGAGGAGAAAATGAAATTATTGGATGATATGAAGAGACTGCAAGATCAGTTGAATGAACGGGGACGTCAGTGGAACAGCAAAAGATAGCAATGTTGTTTCAGCTGCACTAGTTGCTGTACTAATATAAGAAAATCATAGTGTTGACCCACTAGGATTTACTTGTAGTAGAAAATAGTGTAGTTGGCATAGTTCAGCAACATCTTCTGCGTAATTTTAAAAAGTTTGGCCAAAAAATATATATTTTTGAAAGCCTCTTCGGGATCGGCATCTATTAACATTTGATTCTAGCATAAAACTGTTTTCATAGTTGATTCCTCCAAAATATCAAAAATGAACAATGATTTTAGTGCTCCGAATTAAACAGATTTTATTTATGATGACATGAAATTTCTCTTTGATATTTCCCTAGTGTAAGGTAAGTTTAAGAAATTAATCAATTTTCAAACAATGTACTCGAGTTATTTTTGTGTATCGAGTCGGTCGAATTGAAATGTATACCAATTCAGACAGAATTCTATCTGAAGAGTGATGGGCATGCGGAAACTCAATTGCATCTGTTAACAGGTACATATTTTTTTTTTTACTCTTCAAAAGTTGCGGAATCGTGTAAAATGTCAATTTTTATTTGAAAGCAGCCAGGTAAGGAATATAAACTTTTTGATGAAAATAATTTCAATATGTCACCTCTCCCGTAAATGAACCCATTCTATCATTTCGCATTAACCTATTCTTGATTATTTTTTGGATACAGCGTGTTATTTCAGAATACTCATGTATTCCCTATGTCTGCTCTAATTTCAGTTGTGTTCTCGTATTTTTATCGTGTTTGAATTCATCTACTGTTTTCAAAACGCTGACATTTTGAATAAGGAATTGAGTCAACTTCCGGAATTGTCGCCATTTTGAAAATATTTTGATTGGAAGGTAGGTACATTCTGCTTTGTGAAAAACCAAAATTTGAGAACAATGCCCATTTCCAATCTTTTCAAAAATCACCTCCTGTATCTATTTGATTTTGTGTCAGTGATCTTGTTAAAATCAACAATCAGAACGATTCAATCAGCTGTTAGAATAAACAATTCAAGTAAGATTATAGATCTGACAGAATAATTTTACCATTATCTGCAAGATTTACGAGATTATCATTAGTATGAAAGGATAAATAATTTTATCAAACTAAGTTCCGTCCCAAACCTAAAAGAATTATTTCCCATTTCGTTTAGTATGAAATACATCATATCTCGATGGATGAAACGTTTGTATTTTCTTTGAGATTTTAATATTGAACTGTATTGTGATAGTATTCTGAATATGTTGTTTTTCGCTATTTTGATCATTAATCATACTAGAAATAACTTTTGATGTCATTTGGATAATTTCCATGTGATACTGAAAATCGACTCTTGCTTTGTGATATTGCTGTTGATGTGGGGTGTGTAATAATTGTATATCTTATTGGCAATTTTTGTTGATGTAAAATTTATGAATTTCGATATTGTTACTTAGTTTGGATTGCAATACTTTTGTACTTATGACAATTTATATGTGAATGTTAAAATTTGTTGAAGATGTGCTTTACAAATCCATTTTTGTTCTTTGAATAAATTTTTTTCCATTTTATATTTATTTGTCTTCAAGCCATTCTAATAAAAAAATCCCTGTCTTGATGTTAATGAGCCATTGTTATCTGCATTGACAGTGTTTGGGACATATCACACTTTGTTGTGTTAATAAAAATTACGTCGAGTGAAATCAATCTTGTATAATAATTGTTACAACTTAAAAATTGACATAATATATTCAGTTTTTAGTAGATTCTGGCTCAGCTGGGGGTGAACTGGTCTCAGAAGGGATTTGTTCAAAATTGGATCTATTTTTCAATAAATATGCCGCAAGGGCTGCAATTGGCTCTGGTGGACGTTCTTTTGCCAAATGAGAAAGAGCGTTCATGAGAATTGGGACTACAGTTTGGTCCAAATATTGTCTTGTTGGTAGAGATGCCAAATCAATTCGACTCTTTCTTGGTTGGGTATCTTGGTTTTCCATTTTGATGGCTGCCTGAAATGATTGCCAAAGTTTCTTATTGAGCAACCGTGCATGTTCAAATATGTACTTACTTTGACTATTTTACAATATGCTGGAAGACCTGCTAAATTGCAGATATCTGAAGCACTTGCGTCTTCTGTTATAACTGTACAGTAGTCTTTTTCAGGAAGTGATCCTACAACAATTCCTATTATTTCCAAATGATCGTTTTATTTTTAAGACATAGCTATATTATTTCGAGTATGTGTGCATTATTTAATGCAACTTGTTCTTCTTCAGAAATGAATTCTCCGAATGAAAAATATTTTTTTTGGTTATTTTATTTGGTTATCGATGTCAACAGATTTGGATATATCAGAACTACCAAACCAGAAACAGCTTATGCGCCGGATCTCCGAAATATCTGCTAATTGAATAATTAAAAGAAGCGATAATTAAAACTGACAATATGCATCGTTCTTATAGTCTGAAAATACGTTACCGCTTAGAATCTTGGTTTTTAAATCTGGCTCTTTTGGTTGTTGAGTAACCCCTTCATGGTCAGTAGTTGAAATGTTTTGTTTTGATCCTGTCTGTGAAGCTGATCTTTCTTTGGTGGAATTTGCGGATGTCGATTTTTTCAAGTCCAGTGAGGTTTCTTTCAAGCTTTGCTTTGATCTGCTCTCTTTCATTTCAATTTTCGACCCCATATTTGATGCTGGATTGAGCCAATTCGAAATTTTTCTGCTTGTCGAATTTGACTGTAGATTTTGGTAAATTTCTATGGCAATACCAAAATATTATGAAGGTTAAAATCAAAGGTTAGCTAGTTTTTAAATTGTGTTTTACATTTTTAAAAAAGATCATGTTTCATCTGCGATTTTGCAGCATTTCATTATGCTTTGTCCTCAACGTTGAACGAATCATTTGTTTCCAACTGATATCATGCTTAATATATATTGTCATTCAGTCTATCATATATTCAAGAATCTAGATAAATTGAATTTTTGCCATCAATTATCTATTCTAGCTTGGAAAGGTGTAGCAGTCTGGAAATGGGTTGCAAACGATGAAAACTGTGGTATATGTCGTATGCCTTTTGACGGCTGCTGTCCAGATTGCAAGAAACCTGGTGACGACTGCCCTTTAGTTTGGGGTGAATGTTCCCATTGCTTTCACATGCATTGCATTGTAAAATGGTTGCAGTCACAGTCTGTTAATCAGCAGTGTCCTATGTGTAGACAAGAGTGGAAATTCAATAACAGATAATTTGAAAGTAAGTAATTTTCAATAATCTGATAGTATTACTTGTATATTTGGGATCAGAGGATAAATAAAAATCAATACTGTTTTTAGGCTTGAGTTCTTTGTTTGTTAGTGATTCAATGTATTACATATTATGATACTGTTGAGTATTCTTATCTTATAACAAGAGGTAAAACTCAAAGTCAACAATATCCTCAGATCCTTGCTAATTCATAGATGTCGCTATTGGTTTGCAGTAGAAGATATTAATTGAGAAACCAGGTACAGGCATATTTTGATGAATGGCATTGTTTTTCTTGTTGTGCGCAATACTCAATTATTATGTTGTTGATTTACCCAGCTCTCTGAGAGACCTCTACAATAACTTGATTTATTGAACTGCTTGAAAATTTTGCAACATAATTTTTTTTTTATTAGGGTCTGTTACTGTGTTTCGAAACCTGTTTGATGACACAGGATGGTTTTACAGGGGTGACTGAAGAAAACATATTTTTGATTTTATATTTTGACAGCTAATGGTACATTAGAAGACATTAAAAAATCATTTAATTTTGTTTTTGTATCTTTTCATATTTTCATTTCAGCGTAGAGTTTGTTCATCACAAATTGAGCCAGTTTTTTCTCAAAATTCATTTAGTTCAATTAGGCCAGGAATTCCACCATTTTCATGTAATTTTCTTTATACGCTGTACACCTTCTGTTGAATAAATAAACCATGTTTATTTACTGATAAATTTCTTTTTTTTATGGAAAATGTTCTATCTGTTATCGTTCCGTATTAGATAACAAGTCAACTCTTCATTTTTTGGTTAACTGAGAAAACTTGACTCTTGATTCTAAATAATGAAGATCGGTAAGTTTTAAGATTTTTTGGAACAATATTTTCCATTTCAGAATTTAGATGTCTTGATACTAATGTGTTGATGCTAAAAGTATATAAATACGGGAAAATTCTAATATTTTTAGATTGAAATGTTTCATTCCATCGTGCAAATTTCGTTGATTCATAAAGGCATATGATTCTTTCCAAATCAACAAACTCCAAAGAAAAAGAAAAATTATACACTATCATAGATGCATCTATCATAGATGCATAGAAATATTCTATGCATCTATCATAGATGCATAGAAATATTCTATGCATCTATGATCTATCTCTCATCATTCAAAAATATAAACGTCATGCTGTTTTTGACTTCGCGCTTCGTTCGGAATTTTTTTTACTTTTTTATATGAAAAATGGATAGTGAATATGAAACTGTAACTATTCCAAATCTAACAAAGTTCGTGACTGCTTGTTTCGCGGCATTAGACGTATCCAAAACCAACTGTGACATAATGGCGGCTTCCCTTATAGAAGCAGATCTTATGGGTCGTAATTGTGAAGGACTATTTAAATTGGAGGACTGGATTCTGGACCTACATGCAGGACTTGTAGATCCTAAAGCCACCCCTAAGATAGATAAAGAGTCATCGGCCACTGCTTGGGTGGATGGTAAAAATGCCTTAGGTCCCGTCGTTGCTAATTTTTGTATGAAACTAGCATTGCAGAAAGCGAAACAGGTAGGGGCAGCGATCGTGGTGGCCAAACATTCCAATTCCTTCGGTCCTGCTTCAAGCTACACGAAGCTAGCTTTAGACGCAGGGTGTGTGGGTTTCGCAAGTTCGAACACTGCTCCTCACATGGTGCCAAATAGGGCCAAATACGCATGTCTTGGAACTAATCCGTTATCGGCAGGTGCTCCTGGTGTCTTCGGCGATTATTTTCTACTCGATATGTCGACGAGTGTAGCTGCACCGAATAGAATTGGTATGAAGAGTTTTAAAGGCGAATATCTACCTGTAGGTTATGCTATAAATGCTGCCAGTTTACCAGAAACCGACGCGTTTATCGCCTCGAAAACCAAATATTTTCTACCTTTGGGGAGTGAAGAGAACCACTCGAACTACAAGGGATCGGGTATGTCATTAATGATAGATATACTGTGCGGCATACTGGGCGGGGCCTATTATGGTAGCGCAGTAGGCTCTGGAAGATCAGACTTCTTGAAAAGAAAAAGTAATATTAGCCACTGTTTCATTGTTATCGATCCCAAGCGATTCGCCCCTGGATTCGAGATAAGAATGAGTGAGCTCATGAACCAAATGAGGAATCTAGACCCTGTGGATCGTACCAAACCAGTGAGGGTGCCGGGTGATTCAACGAAGGATATGAGCAAGAAAGTAGAGGAGTGGGGTGGCCTCCGTTATCCGAAATTTGTGATAGCTATCATGAATAGAGTAGCCGAAATGTTGAAAGTGAAGTGTGTACCGTTGATTCCCAAGCCTTCTGTGGTAATTTTAACGCCTTCGGAAGACCTAACACACCGGCTGATGATGCAGGAGAATGTGGAGGAGAGTGAAGATACTAGGAGCGAGGAGATATTAGTGCATGATATTGAGAGTGGAAACGTATCTTTGTATTCAGTCTATGAGGTCGATGAAGATTCTTCAGATTGGATGATAAAATGATAGAAACGAGTGGTTTTAACAAATACGGTGTGAATAACAGCTATAGATACATCACGATTAATTTTTCTTTCTCATCTTGCGTTAGAAGAAAGAAATTTATTGTTCGAATGCATGCAGTGGTTTGTCGAACCTAAACAAATTTAAGTAGAAATATATGTCAATCAGAATCTATATTTATCGATTAAGATGTCTCAGAATCCAAGATACATGTAAAACAAATAAAAAATATATAAAATGAGAACTTTTTCATTTGTTCTTTATGTTGCATTATGATTGAATACACTACGTTATTAAACTAACTAAACATTGCATAATTTTGACCGTTTGTTCTACTCAAATGAGGGCAAAATCATTTCGTCACAATGTCTGCATTTTTCGAATTTTGAGCCAGGAATGGACTCAAAACCCTACGGTTCGATACACTGATGTCGAATCCGTGGTCCAATCCAATTATGCACGTCAGACAATTTCTCTCGAATGAAAAAACCTAGAAACTGCAGTTTAGTTGGTTTATGGGCAAAAATAAACTAGGGATTTCGTGAAAATGGCCTTTCGAAAATTCGGTTTCTTGATATCTTCGAAACAGCTTATTCAATCGGTTTGAAATTCTGCATTTCGGTATTTAAGGGGCCGTTATACTCTGGCCGATGGCTACGGCACCGATTCTCCATTCAAAAAGTGCCTTTCATTTTTCCAAGTTCACGCCCTCAATTTTTCACCTGAAAGCTTGATTTTTTTTTGAATTGAAGTTGAAGGATGTCTTGAGGGCACTCCAATCTCTTTTCTTTGATAAAATTATTTTTTCGCATGAAAAAATCGCCTACGGCACCGATTCTCCATTCAAAAAGTGCCTTTCATTTTTCCAAGTTTACGCCCTCAATTTTTCACCTAAAAGCTTCAATTTCTTTCAGAAAATTCATTGGAGTGCCCTTGACAAATCAATTTTCTATATTTTGAAATATAGAAATACTGAAAAGACTTCCAGAAAGTGTGAAATCACAGAGAACTGTCTGAAATTCCAGGAGATTAAAAAAAATCAACATTTCAGGTGCAAAATTGAGGGCGTGAACTTGAAAAAATGAAAGGCACTTTTCCAATGGAGAATCGGTGCTGTCGGCTAGAGTATAACGGCCCCTTAAGCTGCATGCAGAATTGTATTCAGTTCACATAAGCAGAGCTACAAAAACTCTAGCGAATTATCGAAGAAAAAAATTTAAAAACAGATCCCGGATTATGGACGATTCTTTCGACATCTGCTGTCAAATGTTTCCAAATTAAACAAAATGGAGCTTGCGAAGAAATGGAAATATTACATTTTCCCAAGCTCAGTACATATTTGGAAGCTCCTGGGTTATAAAAAAATAAATAATTCAATGTATACAAGGTGAATCCGATTTAAAATCCACATTGAACGTTCAATTCTTGGCACGGCTATTTTCTATTCCATAAAGAAATAAACGGAAATTGGAATTGCTCAAGACCCCAAGTGTTTATTTTGTAAGTAAGTAAATGAATTGATTGTTCTATTTCTTCTAGGCTGTTGAATGGCTATGTGATGAACTCGAGCACTCAGAGTAAACATTTTCATTCATGACATGGTGTTCTGATCAAGGGAAAAGGTGGTTGGTTTTTTTAAAGCTGAACTGTTCTAGAAAAATAGGAAATTATGGTATCAATTACTTGCAGAGTTTTACGATTGTAAATACAGAAAACAAATGAACCCTCGGCTTGTCCATCAGTTAAGTCTTTCCCTAAAAGCAATAGGTAGACCCTTTCAAAGGACCTATTGATTATATGGTAGCAATCTGCAATTAAAATTCGCGAAATGTTCAGCATTTTGAAGAAATTTCTTCTTAGCCCCAAATATTAGGCCTCTCACCCCCTAGTGAGATATCTAATCGAATTCTCAACGAGACTTCTGTTACGTCACCATTCGAATCCCCTCTCTCACCTGTGGAATCGCTATCTGTTCTCCGAAGCACACTCTGTTATTATTTCCTGTCCTGTCTGTAGCCTAGCGCTGCCGATTCAACGTTCAGTCCGTTCTGCCACTTTTACCGCGTACGTTTGTGCGTGATTCATCGACAATAACAAGGATTAACTCGTGAATTATCTTATGACAACTGGCTCTATATCATCCGTACATTGAGTGTGGAACACCGAATAAATTTCGTTCTGTTTGCTTGAATTCTACTGTTGATTGTGAAGACTGATAGTTATAGCTTTGGTGATTAGTGAATATAGTGTCTAACGTTACAAGAAAACAAGAACTTGCGTTGCTTTTAGTCGTCACAACTCAGACTTTCAATGTACCTAGAACCTAGACCTACTAAACACATGAATCCACCCATAACAACCATCCCACGAAGAGCTGACCACCTACAGGATAACCCTTTCTAATTTACAGAGTGTAAATAAGATGATCACTATGCGTTCCAGCTCGGTGACCAAAATGACCAAACCGCCACCACCTGTACCTCCTCGACCGTCGAAAACCATCGTAGCGGAAGCTCTCGCTAAAAGAAGGAGAGCACCGGAAGATGCCAATACGATTCCGGTCAGATCAGCACCTCCACCTCCAATGGACCTGTCCAGATCCCAGTCGAGTGTGAATTTTCCTTTCAAAAGACCGACGGTTTACGAAAGGTCTATTTCCGAAGAGTTGAAATCGAACTCTAGAACCTTAATTTTCCAATCGTCCAACATGAAGAGTACGAACAACAACGTGTTGGTGCGGAATGACTCTGTAGACAAGAAAGTGACGGTCAATAATTCTTACGTTAACTGCAGTGATAAAGTAACCAACAAAAAGGTTCTAAATGACATAGTGGAATCTAAGAACGACGTTATAGTCACGTCGAAGAACATCCTGAACAGCCTAATTCCCAAGGAAAACACTGTGAAAATCACGCAAACTGAAGAAAAAATATTATCAGCGGATTTAACACAGTCTCAACCGACAGAAGTAACTGTCAACTCCCAAATAGTGACTTGCATCGTTCCAAATCAGAACCTTCCTCTTAAGCAACCGTCCAGAAGCGTAGAAAAATTGTCGGGGTCCCCGACTGGAACCTTGGGGAATCCCGCTGACTTCGAAGACCCTCAGAGGCGGAACAGTTTCGACGAGAAATGGGAGGGCATGTTGAAAGACAAGAACCACGTTAACAAGCTGATTGACGAGATGTTCGCTGGCGTTTTCGAAGCTTCGAACGTGGAAGAAACGACCTGTCACATAACCGCGGCCACGAAGGTATCTTCCGATAGTACCACAATAACGATAAACGGCTGTGACAACAAATATGACTCAACTTGTAACGTGGAAACGAACGGTTCCACCGTGCTGATTATTGAGAGCGGCGATAACGCAAAAATTGAGACACTTTCGTCGAGTGGAAACTCGCTGACTAAGATTAGGGGTTCCGTCGAAAAAATCGACGTCAGCGACAGGAGTAACTCCTCCACGATGGAGAAGAAAAGTGTCAAGTTTGACGATAAGAAGAACGCCGAGTTTCTGATCGAGGAGTTGGAATCTATGCGTATGGAGCAAGAGAAAATAATGAAGAGGCAGAGGAAACCTTCGTTGGATATTTACGATAGTGTCAAAAGTGAGGAATGTGATAACGAGGATAACGTGGGAAATTATCATATAAATATTGTTAACTTGGGGAAAGGAGCGACATTGGATTATGACAGGTAAGAAAATTCCAAGACTTACGTAATTTTATACCATAATACGACCTCAGAAGGTCACTGCTTCTGTATTATATGTCAGTCGCAATTTCATTGTATGCATTTTGTCCGCAAGAAGTGATATTGTTTCATTTTACCGAATTAATGATATGCACAAGGATGTTTTATAATGACAGGTTCCATTAATTGAAAATTCTTTATTTTACAACCGTGCACAGAATAGAATAATTCAACATGAGGCTTCTGCAGGAGATTGAGTCATAATATCTAGTCAAGAGTCAAGTCCAAATCGTGAAATGAGAATTATAAGATCGTTCAATTATCAAACCCATTCAACTTCTTGGTAATTTTTTTAGATTGGCAATTAGTTATACAGGGTCCTGCAATAGTGCGTTCTTCTTCCATAGCTGCCGAACCAGACATCTCAGAGATTTCGTTGGAAAGTAGACTTCTTCTACCTTCATTTCTGCATCTCAGGAAATTATTTTCTGATATACAGGGTGTCCTCGATAAATGTTATTCAACAAATGGATGATTTTTTTAATGGATCACCCCATATATTTTCACATATTTTCAATGACCTTCATTACCTCTTTCATGACGCAAAATCTTAGGGACATTTTTCTAACAGTTCAGATCTTATTCGAAGAAAACTGCAAAAAGGTGAGGGAAAAGCAGTTCAGTAAAAGACTTCTGACGATTTCCAGAAGCGATAGTAACATGAATTTGAACTAAAAGTTTTTTAATTGAAGGATTTGCCTTGACATGGTTCCTAAACGATCAACCTGTCCGTTATTAAGGTCCAAATATGAAGAACTTAAAATTATTATTTCTCGATTTTTTAATAGAACACCCTGCATTTTTTTCCACTATAATGTAGACAATTGGATACCTTACATTTTCTCAGAAGTGACCTTAGGATTATTTTAACCCCCGCATCCAGCAGACAAGGAAAATGATATCGCTAATGAAAATTTTATTCAAATAATAACATAATAAAACTAACGGAAATTCAAAAGAGGTCAAAAAATGAAATAAAACTAAATGAATAATTATTGACAAACTTCAAAACCTTCCCAGAATCATACTTCCTGAGCATCATCATAAAAATGATATTTCTTTTTCGTACAAGCAATTCTTATTGATCACGTATTCAACCAATTATATCAGTTTTTATCGGCTTTCCAAAAAAAATATTGGACAAGTTATTGCTACTAGAGCTCAAAGATACTTCCGAATACAGTAAATCAGTATGAATTTTTGTTTCCTATCGGGATATTGGGCAGCATAAGTTTGACTTCCTTAAAAAACAGGTTCTGTGGCACTGCCCTAACATGAAAATCATATCAACCATCCTATTTTTTCCAAAAATTCATACTGATTCACTGTATTCGAAAGTATCTTTGAGCTCTAAGTAGCAATAACTTGATCAATATTTTTTTTGGAAAGCCGATAAAACTGATATAATTGGTTGAATACGTGATCAATATGTATTGCTTGTACGGAAAAGAAATATGTATAATTTTTATGATGATGCTCAGGAAGTAAGATTCTGGGAAGGTTTTGAAGTTTGTCAATAATTATTCATTTAGTTTTATTTCATTGTTTAACCTCTTTTGAATGTCCGTTAGTTTTTATTATGTTATTATTTGAATAAAATTTTCAGTTGCGATATCATTTTTCGTGTCTGCTGGATGCGGGAGTTAAAATAATCTTGAGGTTACTTCTGAGACAATTCAAGGTATTCAATTTTCTACATCATTGTGGAAAAAAATACAGGTGTTCTATTTGAAAAAATCGAGAAATAATAATTTTAAGTTCTCCATATTTGGACCATAATAACGGACATCCTGTATATGACAGGTTGATCGTTTAGGAACCATGTCAAAGCAAATCCTTCAATTAAAAAACTTTTAGTTCAAATTCATGTTACTATCGGTTCTGGAAATCGTCAGAAGACTTTTACTGAACTGCTTTTCCCTCACCTTTTTGCAGTTTTCTTCGAATAAGATCTGAACTGTTGGAAAAATGTCCCTAATATTTTGCGTCATGAAAGAGGTAATGAAGGTCATTGAAAATATGTGAAAATATATGGGGTGATCCATTAAAAAAAATCAACCATTTGTTGAATAACATTTATCGGGGACACCCTGTATATCAGAAAATAATTTCCTGAGATGCAGAAATGAAGGTATAAGAGGTTTACTTTCCAACGAAATCTCTGAGATGTCTGGTTCGGCAGCTATGGAAAAAGAACGCACCCTGTATAGGATATTTATTTTATTTGTTCACGATTTTATGATACCATAATTTCGAATATTGATACCTGCTTTTGAGAAGTGGTGGTTTTCGAAGCTCCCTTATATTTTTTCAATTGCATAAATTATAGAAGATTCTGAATCTTTTCTTGCTTTCACTCCCTTGTGTAGATGTGGATTCCTTTCGGTCTTTTCCGTGAATTTTTATGGCGAAAACCGTGGGAAGCTGATTTGGTACAGTTGAGGCGAACAAGTGCTTCCGAAGTCACGATTCCCTGACCTGGCAGCCAAGAAAAAAGTCGTGCACGTCTGCATTATCTGAGGCTGCTTCCGGAACGAGTAACATCAGTTTCGTGTTCTAGATTCAGTGATTGTTACCGCCAAATTATTACCAGCGCAACATTCACCGGTTATTACGAAAATGCTGCGATTTTTTTAGTTTGACAACCCGATAACAATCTAAATAATGACAGAATAATGGGGGGAAATATCTGTCAGTCTGTTGGATCGATTTGCGTTAACTTTAACTGCTAGCTTGAGCTTATCTGTAAATCTGTTGTTGACGATTCGACAGTTCCTCAAAAATATCCATACCTATAATGGCACGTCTACATTATGTTTATCGGCACGCTCCATTCGAGTTAGTGTGGATACGGCTTCAAAATAAAATTTCCGTGTATTCATTTTTGAATCGACCCACTTAATTAAAGGTCCATTATTTCCAAACATTCAATTATATTGTCGCTGAAAGAACAAACGACTTATTCCTTAGAAAATTACGAAATGATCAAGATTTTTTTGCAACACTGGAAACCTCAATTCATTTGCAGATGAGCCTGGTTAAGTAACAAGAACTTAATTGTGAGAATAACTTTGCATTTCAAATTCACAAGCATAACGCAATAACAATCTAAGATGTAACAGTCCGATGTTTAATTGAGGATTTGTGTATTCATTTTTCATTCTTTGTCTATTCTTCTGCTATCTCGAATGCCAGAATGAAATCACTTGATTTTGTCATGATTATTTTGACTCTTGAATAATTCGTGGTTGAACATTTGTCTCAATTATTCGAGTTAGCTTTCGTTGTTGCAATTTTGTCATTATCTCACTCTGTTCAAAGGAAATGCTTGTGCGGAAATCATTAAGATAGTGATCTTTATGAAATTTTAATAAAGATTATCATTCGTATCTAATTTTGTGCAGCCAGGCATGAAGTTCAGATTTATATTTTCATTGAGTGTGGTTGTGAATAGGATATCCTTCATGAAAATTCATTTTGGAGATTGTGAATTGCGTGGGAACAATTTCTACGCCTTCTTCGATAATTAGTTTTATTTGTTTAGGTTTGTATCATTCCATTTTACAGATACTTCTTACCTCACTCAAAATTATAAGTGCTCTTTAATTTGTATCAATTTTTGGTAGTGTTATTTTCTTCTTCTTATTGTGTGCGTTATTCCCAAGGAAGTGTATAATCTCTGGATGACATGTTTACACTGTGTTAACGTCCATTGTGAAGTAAAAGCTGACTTTGATGAGCTTTCCCATAGACACTGATAAATTGTACTTGCCTCCATCGCTAAATCATGACGATGTTTTGTTATTTAAATGGGCATTAACCCAAGTGATGCAAATTTCAACGTGTACCATTGTGGTAGAATCATTATGGGAAGCGGCCATCAATTATAAATCGACTTTCAAACACACCTCTTGAAAATTCCGATTGGAAAAGAAGCGAAGTACTACGTGAGCATAGGAATCAATCAAATACCTACGTCACCTTTGGAAATATTCACCTGTTCGATCGTAGCTTTTTATTTATGGACATTAAAGTTGTGAATGCAGCAGGTGTGGTTGCTGGTTGACCTTTACGCGATAGATTTATGGATTTTTACGTACTTTTATGGTTATCAGTTGCACATAATTCCTCTTTACGACTATTTAGGTATTTTTCGCAGTGGACGTCCCGATATTCCTTATTTGATGAAGTAATTATCTGAATGAGAAATTGTGTTGGAAGTTTTCAAAATTATTATTCAAGATCAGTAGATCTTTGTTCTGCTGATTCAATGGATCTGGATTTTATTTCCATTAGAAATATTATGTTATTGGACTTTTTTAGGTATTTTATATTGACGCTGTTTGTATCATTTAGTGGAATTAAAATACATGAAATATAATGGATTTTTATTTCAAAGTTCCATAATTGGGCCAAGCTCTAGAGTTTTTTCCTCCCTTGAGGTATTATCTTGCAGAATTTGAATTTTCACCTGAGAAGTGGACAATTGAATTGCATTGAAAATGCCACTGAAAATTGCTCCATTCGAATATTTGTCGTTTGTATAATTTTTATTTTGGGCTGCTGCCTGCAGAACTTGACACAAACCTGTATAAGTACGTAGGACAAGAACAAGACAATTTTTTTCTGTAAATTTTGCAAATTTAGTCTAATATTGCCTTCTGATTAATTGGTATCAATTTCGACTCATTGATTCACTAATGAATTCAGAGAAACGATAAATAATTCAGACAGATATTTTACAATGAATGATGATATTTTACGTTTGGATAGAATTCAAATTTGTAATCAAGAAATAATAATAAGTCATTCATCCGAAGATTCCCATTCATTATTCGCTTTTTTGAAATGTATTGTTAAATCCGAAAATATCCCAGAGGTGATGTCATCAATTGAGTAGAAATATCCCAATGCGTGTGGTTCTGTAAATTTAGTATTTCGAGAAAAGTGACACAAGAATTTATTTAAAAATCGGATCTCTCTTGTGTTCATATTAGATCAAATATCAGTGTAATAATTGAATATTTCAGTGGGTGATAAATACTAATGTGAGTTCGAATTTCTACGAAAATATGCCAGAAAAAATTGATAATGATCATCATGTGACATTCAATGTTATACGAACAGTTTTCCGTAAAAAAATCTTCACTAAAAATTAAACACATTAATAAAGTTTTCCTCCGTGCCTTTTTCGAAGTCCCATTGATATTTCTTATCCACCTGTTGATTATCTCGTTATAATTCGAGTTTTCGAAGGTCAACTCGTTCGGAACATGAATGGATTCAACGTACCTATCTCATTTGGTACTGGGTAATTTGCCGGTTCTAAAAAAAACTTTTTCATACATTGTTACGAACGATGTTGTGGTTTCATACTATGGGCCAGTACAAGATCATCAAGGTCAAATGGCTGTCGTAATGACATTGTATAATTTTATGGAAAACCTGCTTTCCATGGGAATAATTCTCTGATGAATAATTAGGAAACTACAATGGGAAAACGAAAGATTTAACAGATTCAAACGAATCTACATCAGCAACGATATCAAAATATTGTGCAGTACTGTTGAATTTTTCTCAGTGCAATAATTTATGGGAATCTGCTATCGTTGTCATCATACGAGAGAAGCAATCTAGTGGAAGCACACCGATTTAAATGTCAAAATACCAACGTGCATTCGAGTTCCTCGATGCTCATTGCTCGGCAGTCCAGCGATGTCAAAAGAACTGGCGGAATGCGTTTATTATTAGATAACATGCTGAAACATTTCCGCATTTCTTACCTCAACATAGTTATGGCTTCGATTGATTTCAATCTGAAAAAAAGTTCTAAATCATTCTGTAAATGATATCGAATTTTCGTTTGTAAGACGTGTGATCTGAGTTTGGTAACGATTAGGAAAAACCGTTTAGTGAGTTCGTTGATACAATTAAATCAGTCGCATAATGGTCCTTAAATTTCTTCTGACGACACACAACTGAAGTTATCTGAAATCACTCAGTTATTTGCAGGGAGAAAGTATTCATGATGAAACTGTTAAATGTCCACAGAGATTTTCACATTACCGAATTCGAAAAAATGGAAATTTCAAAAAGGTTTCCATCAACCTACTGTATTAAAAGTATCGCACAATCACTATGCTCAGCATCTCAACTAATTCTTCATTTTCCTAAGATTATTCACTTCAGATTTCATATATTTTTCACTGGAAATGATATAATAGGCAACGTAATTATAACTCATATCAGATCATAAGTGGTACGTTCAAGATAGAGAAATAACAGTTAACTCCAGGTCCTTCACCATTCAAGACTCTTATGCATGAGTTTCATCACACTTAATTGAGAGACTGCTCGATACTAATGAAAAGCCCCGCACATAAAAGTGTAAGTCTGAGAAGGTAGACCAGGTCAAGAGATTATATTTTTAATTCGGTCGGTTCTCTTGGATTCTTCTGATTGTATGCATTATACTTTCTTTTCTTCTTTGATTCTTCACTCCCACAGACACCTTAGTTATATGCTACAAATGGGTATGATTCAGTTTCGTTTCTTTTTTGTATCGAAATCGTTCTATTTACCAAGAAGAATAATTGGTGAGTAGGTGATTTCCATTAGTACACGATATTTAATCGATGTTAAATAGATTGGTTTCTAATCTTTATTGCTATTTGTTTGCAAAATAGAATTATACACAAAGACCATCCCTTTACTCTATTGAGAAGAATAACCGGGCTTCAAAATCTTCAGGTTGTGAATCCGCAGATATTGGCTTCTCATGATTTTGAAAGATATCGTTGATTTGGTGTATGCTATATTGGCTCATTGTGCTCTTGGTTGTTGGTTCTTCTTCAACACACTATAGCATGTTTCCTGGTCGATCTGAGAACAAGGTTCAGAGAAACATGCCAATTTTGGTGATGAAATATGCGACTGAAATTGAATTCAAATCGAATCCATAGAATTCAATCAAGAATCGAGTAGGAACGAAATTAATTATATTAATTGGTATATTCCATTGAGGATAACCGATTGCATCATTCATTATAATTAGTATAATTTTATTTAATTGAATCGTCTCAGTGAAAACTAGAAAATTTCAATGAAAACATCAGATCGTGTAACCTTTTTTTTCCTGTAGGTACACTGCGCAAAAAAATTAACGCACATTCTGAAAATCTCAATTTTAATGAAAGTTAACTCTACATTGACTTTATAACTTATTTTTTATGTTCTATCGGGAAGGTTTTGAACGAAACAAGACACATTGAATGGAAGAAAAATTCAGGATTTCACCGAATCTTATGTGAAAGAAGAGAAATGAACTATTTTCAAAATACTGAAATGCTGATAAGTGATTTAATACTTGGTATTTCCACCCCTTGCGTTAATTACAGCTCGGCAACGACGGTTCATACTCAAAATGAGTGATCTTAAAATGTTCTGATCTAATCCTTCCCAGATTTCTCCGAGTCGGATTCCTAAGTCATTAAGAGTAGCTAGATGATTTTCTGAACTTCTCAGCCTTCTATTGTGTTGACCCAAACCTGCTCAATCGGATTGAGATTTGGACTTCTTGCTGGCCATTCCATTCGAGAGACTTCAACCTCTTCAAGGTACTCCTGAACGATGCGCGCACGAAGGGGTCTGGCATTATCGTCCATAAAAATGAAATTTTCACCAATGTATGAGGCAAATGGCACTACATGCTCTTCAAGAATGTTCTTTATATTACTTATCAGCATTCATAGCTCCATTATCAACGACCACTAGGTCTGTGCGAGCAGGCAAAGATATTCCACCCCATACCATAAGCGATCCTCCCCCGAAACCAGTAGTATTCAGGAAATTGCACTGAGCATATCTTTCATGTGGACGTCTGTATACAAGGGAACGTCGATCACAATGGTAGAGGCAGAATCTAGACTCATCTGTGAAGAGAACTCTTTCCCAATCGGCCTCTTCCCAATGGATATGCTCTCTCGCAAATTCCAAACGCGCCCTTCGATGGGCTGGGGTAAGAGCTGGGCCTCTTGCCGCGACACGAGGCCTTAAATCATATTCTCTGAGGCGATGTCTTATTGTCTGAGTGCTAATTTGCACCTCATGAGTTTGCTCAAGCTGATTTTGAAGGAGGCGAGCGGTTGCAAACCCTTGTCTCAACGAAGAAACTCTCAAGTAACGTTCTTGAATGGCAGTTGTTACCCGTGGTCTACCCTGTCCTAGTCTTCGGACATTCATACCTGTCTCCCTGAATCGCTGCAACATTCTGGACACACTTTTATGGGAAACTCCAAACCTTTCTGCAATACTTGTGTATGTCCACCCTTCTTCTCGCAAAACTACCGCTTGGGCACATTCCTCTTGGGTCAAATTGCGTGTTTCGCGTTGCATAGCGATCGAGTGTAGAAAATCAAACGAAAGAAAAACTATTGATCACTAGAATTGATCGAGAACAACTGATTTTAGAATGGAGCCAATGCATTCAAAATCTGATAATATCATTTTTTTTATTCCTGCTGGGACGAAACATCTGTATTGAAGAAAAACGTTGAAAGTGGATAACATATGCATGCATAATTCTGATAAAAATAATTATCATTGAGAACACCTTCAGTTGTAGAATAAATTTGAGATTTCCATAATGTGCGTTAATTTTTCTGCGGAGTGTATTTATTTTCGTTGGATCATTTATTAGTTGACTGAATTATGTAACCAATAATGAATTTCTATTTTTATTTCAATACTTGCCCATACCATCGGCAACTCACAAATTTTTAGTTGGAGACGTTAGTTTAAGTAATGTATATTTTTTAAGGTTAAAAACGATGTCTTCCCTTCACGGATTGCCACCCCTCCCAAAGAGCCTCAGCGGCTTTAATCTCGACGAAAGTTTCTCGAATCCTCCCACTCCTGCTCGTTCTTCTTCGATGAGAAGTCAACAAGGATTACCTTCTTTTGGATCTGGCCATGGGTACCACCATCATAAAGGTGTCAATGGAGCTTCAGACTCATCGTCCTTGGGACAAGCGAGAAAGTCGACGAACTTAGATGCCCAACTTGCTATATTGAAGAGAGAAATGGTGAGTTTAAATGTCATTTCAATATCGTATTTAATCCGTGCCAAATTCGCAACGAATACAACGTACTTGACATTATCTGGTGATGAATGAATCGGTCTTGTGGTTTCGTACATCTAGACACTCAGTGTCAACACAAATGTATACGTCAGTTGCAAAAACATAGTGTCTGAATATCGATGTCACAATTGCTAGATCGTTGTGGCACTACTTTAAAAAGCGGATATACACACAACCAAACTTATATGGAATCACCCTGTTATTTGGAAAAAACGAATTTTAATTAAAAAAAGTCGCTGAAAAGTGAAGAGCAGTTTTCCCAAAGCAAGTTTATTACAAAAATAATATAAATTATTAAAAGATTATTTTTATAATAGAACAGAAAATTAAAAGTGTAAATTTCTCTAAAAATAATTTTTATATAACTGAGAATTGAACAACAAATAAAACGATTTTAACAAATCAATAATCAGTATTAGCACCCCTGGCATTGATACAAGCTTGAATTCGACGAGGCATGCTTTCTATTAAGTTGTTAATTTCTTCTTCTGTAACATTTGCCCATTCCTCTAAAGCCGCTTGTATAAGTTGCTCTGCGTTACCAGGATTATTTTGACGAGCTCTAATTTTTCTTTTGATCCTATCCCACAAGTGCTCGATAGGATTAAGGTCCGGCGAACAAGAAGGCCACTCTAAAACAGTCACACCTTCTGTTTCGAAAAAAATTTTTGCAACTCTGCTGGTATGTGGAGGTGCATTATCCTGCATAAATAATCTCCAAAAGCACCTCGCCAGAGCCTCACTACAGGTTGTAGCACTAGATCAACATACCTAGGCCCTGTCAGAGGTTGTCTAATGGGAATTAAAGGAGTTTTCTCACCAAACATAATTCCGCCCCAAAACATTACAGTACCTCCTTTGTATTTAGGGATCGGTCTTGCAGCTTGGAGCCTAGCTTGCCTCCCTCTACCTCTTAAAATGCGAACACGCCGGTCGTCTGATCGTAGGCCAATTCTGGTCTCATCCGAAAATAAGACATTTTTCCAATCTTCAATAGTCCAATTTTCATGCTCTAAACACCACTTAAAACGGTCAACTTTATTTTGCCTTGATAGTTCTGGAACTCTTAACGCTCTTCTCTTGAATAATTCCCGAGCGCGAAGTCTTTTTCTGATAGTTTCGACAGAAACACTAACACCTGTAGCTTGCAAAAATTGCCTTTGAAGCTCTGAATGAGATACTGCGGGATTTCTTCTTGCTGTTTGGGCTAAAAAGCGATCCTGCCTTTCTGTAGGTACTCTTCCACGACTTCTTCTCGGCCTATTCTTCAGGGTTCCTAACTCCAGAAACCTTGCATAGGTTTTTGAAACAACCCCTTGAGTAACCCCCACCGTTCTTGCAATCTGTCTTTGTGACATACCTTGTTCTGCCATAGTAATAATTCTTCCTCTATGGACATAAGGCATTTTTTTTAAAACTTCGCAAAAAAACAAAATATAATAAACGGATCAGAAGCTCTCTCAAATCATTTGAGGATTCTGGTGTAGGTTGATGATTATCTAATCTCCTTTGGAGCATATCCCATGCATGTTCTATGCAATTCAAATCTGGTGAGTGCGGAGGTATTGGTAAATGTGGAATACCAAGATCCTCGCGCGCATTCTCAACTATGGCTGCACGGTGCGGTCTAGCGTTATCGTCTAGAAATTAAAAAGTTTCACCAATAGCAGCGTGAAAATTTGGCAAAACATTGTCAATGACATGCTCTCTATAGTGTAAGGCGGTCATATTCCCAGGACAAATGTGTAGATCTGTGAGCCCGTTGAAACATATCCCGGCCCATACCATAACACTACCCCCTCGGAATGGATGGACTTTTTGGACATAGCAACGATTACAAGGTATGCGTGGGATTGTCCATACCCTTATTCTTCGAGAATCTGAAAATCGTCCATATCTGGATTCATCAGTGAAGAGGACACTACGCCATTGATCGTCCCAATTGATATGTTGCCTTGCCCATTCCAGTCTTTGACGCTTATGGTCACGTGTTAATGAAACTCCTCTTAATGGAAGTCTAGAACCTAGATTCACCTCTCTCAAACGTCGTCTGATGGTTTCGATGGAAACTTGGACCCCATCTGCATTTTGAAGAGTATTCCGTAGCATCCTACACGTAGATGTAGGGTTTCTTCTCGCCGAAACGGTGATGAAACGATCCTGAGCAGGTGTTGTTTTCGTCGCCCACCAAGCCTTGGTCTTTCCAACACGGAACCTGTCTCCCTGAACCTATTCCAAAGTCGAGATATCACACTTTGGCTGACTTGGAGCCTTTCCGCTACAACAACCTGAGTTAGGCCACCCTGTAGCATTCCGATAGCCCTATTAGCCTCAGCGTTTGTTAATTTACGTCTTGGCATTTTCAGAAGACTCGTTTCAAATCGAAGCCGCTGATAAACTGACTTCATTTCAAAATAAGAACATTCATGAAGCATATGCAAAGAACCAAACTTCAGAAAAAAGGCGACCAGATTGACGAAATGCCTCATACTGATTTTTATTGGATCGATTCAAGTTGTTATTGAGTTTCAAATGATTTTACAGCGATTTTCTCGAAGATTACATACTGTTAAAAACGATTGAATACGATATCCCTAACTCTTGTGTTGTGGAGCAGTTTATTTATTCGTTCGAAGATGAATCTCTTTATGGACAATGAGTAATTTCTCGTAATGAAATTGAATATGAGTGTCTCCTCTTGGTAGTTGAATGTAATGAAGCATTCTCGTGCAATATCCATTTGCATGCGGGCAAATGACTTTCTGATGTGAAGATACCTTCCACTTTTCATCTGGTGCGGTTTTGAAAGAAATGGAATCGGAATTGAATAATCTCTTCGAGTTGCAGTCACCTGCTTCTTCGGCTCGGTTGAACTATACGTTGCAGAACACATAATTTCACGATAAAATCAGGTGCATTGGGCGTAAGCCATCTGGGCAAAATAATTCTGAGTGAAGATTGCATAAAGCCTTTTTCATGTTTTCATGTGCTAGAAAATGTTGATGAAAACACTGAATGAGCGATCAATTACTGCCTAGAAGCAAATGATAAACAGTTTTGACATAAAGAGCACCATAACAGATTAATGAGGGGTTGCCACCTTACCAAGGGGATGCTGGCACTCCCACAAATTTACAATCAAATGATGTCTCCTCGAATCACTAATACCAGTAGAATGAATCAAACAATTACCGATTGAAATCGTGGGTGTTGAGTTATGACGAGTTGACCATTCACCCAACCTGAGTCAGAGGTGGAACGGAACCATAAATGCTTCCCCCGTGTTAAGTATGGTCTGATCTATGATCTTCTATTTCGAGCAAAGGTACAATGCCCCTGATTGATATTATACGGGTGTTCACTTCGAACAGTATAAATAATAATGAGCCTTTTTACAGCGTTTGTACTGCTTTTTAATTATTCCCAAGAATGTTTCGATGTTTTTACGAGAATTATTTTATGAAATGCTGGTTTCATATTTTCGATCACCATGAAATGGTTAGACTGAAGATCTTCGTTATTTGTGTTGTCTGCGTATGTATTGGACTTTTCTTGTGTTTTCTGTAGGTATTGATATTTTATAATTTTGTTTTTGATGTTTTAAAGGAATTTTTATATTTTTCCACCATGTTTGGTGAGTATATTATTACCTCACTCTTGTAGTGAGTTGAGATAAAGATATTCCTATTAATCTTTGCTCAATTAACATTCCGTATAGTTTCCCTTTGCTTGGGCAACGCGTTGACGTAAAACTGTTCAACTGGCATTCTGAGGCAAAGGTTAAGAAACTGAAGATTTATACGAGGTGTGTTTAATTTAGAGATGCGAAAAACTGACGCTTCCATTCTTGGTAAAAGGTTGGGCGTTTTCCCTATTCAGCCACGAACAGCCAAGTCGTGCTTTATGGGACCTAAAGAATCGAACTATCAATTGTTTCAACATTCGTTTCATTACGTTGGCGCGGTTGATTCACGAGTAATTGATAAGTTAAGCTGATGTGAAAACGAAAGTGCTGTTGCTCTAAGGACCATTGACCGAGGGTTTTGTTAAACGATTTTTCTTAATTTTGCTTGGCTTCGAATTCGAGTGTATTGTAGATTATTTTTTTTTTGGTAATTATAATATTCGGCTTTATCTTTCTCTTTATTTTAATGGGGTAGTTGAAACATTTTCTGATTACATGTTCAATTTCTTCAAAAGCAGATTTTAACTTACTGAAGTTTCGAGATTCAACTTATAATAAGTTCTAAACAATATTTCAGGAGTTTCCTTTTTTCAGAAAACTCTTTTATTTAGTATATAAAAGGCGGAATAACCTTTATTACATGTGCATGTCTTCTTCAACATAAATTGTAATTAAGTAACTCCCATTAGTGATCATTCCAGGGTGTTGAAGACTATGACTTGAACCGTATTTATGTAATCTGGAAAAAGTTCTTCCCGCACGAATACATTTAATTCTCCACATTGCGTTATATAATTCATGCATCAGCCATATGCTGCCTTCAGAACATTATTATTAAACCAAACCCATGAAATCTTGGATGGAAAACTAGCATAGGTTCACGACCTAAGATCGCGTGCATAAAAGGTACCAATCGAATGGCAACAACTTGAAATAAACGCTCAATTTGATCTCGAATAATGGTCTGTAATTGAGCAAATGTACATAGCCATTTTGTGTGCTCAAGACATTACAAGGCTTTAGAGAACACAATTGATGTATCCTGCAGTACAATTCGTAATCGGGAATCATTAGAGAGGTAAAGATGTGAGAGTGGTAGTCTCGAATATCGCCACATTATGTGAGCCACCCTGTATTATTACACTTGGACTGATTTTCTATATTGATATATAGAAAATCAGTCCAAGTGTAGAATGAAAACTTGCAGTTTGCACCGAAAAGTTACTGCATTGACGAAGTAGGTTCAACTACACAGTATTTTTGAAAATGAAATGAAACCAATGCAAAATATTTATATTAAATAATGGTACTCTGTATCGGAGACTTTTTTGGCACGAAATAACCGTCTTTGAAGGTTGTTCACTCTGTTTCCCATAATGTTATATCTCATTATGGGATTTTTTCTCAGAGGATTATGTATAATCGAAAATTGACAACGTTTCATTTACTCCAACTGCAATAATGACACAAAAAACCTAGCTCGTCCATGTCTATGCAGGTCTGTAATGGACTACATGGAAATTCCTGCTTTGTTTTGCCTGTTTTTATCAGGAGTAACTGTTCATAATGCACCTGTGGGAAAGATTGTTTGAACGATGTTTTAGAGTATTTCGCTACAGGTTATTGGCTCGGAAGATGCTTATTACCTGTAATGTATCTAGCGAAGTGTAGAATAGGCCATAAGCGCATTTAAGAACTTGTATAGTCGTGATACAGAATTTGCAGTTTAACACAGAAGGTTCCATCAATATTAATGTTATATTGTTTTTATTTTGAAAACAAATTATACTCCATTCACTTTTATAAGGTATCCCAATTGGCATAGATTAGGGTTTATCAAGTTTTTTATTTAAAACTGACGCAGGTTAGTACCTACTCGTGAAATGTTAAATAATTCTCAGAGACGTTGCTAATGCTAATTTCTATTTATCCTTTTTTAACTTTGTAAATGGCGTTATTTTTCTTAAGGTTTAACTGTGACACAGGTTTTACTACATTTTCATTCTAGAGTATTTCAAGTTGAGCAAAAAGGTATTTAAATGTCTTCTGTAGGCTTATTTCTTGAAAATTTTCAAAAGTGGGGAATTCCATAGGTCCGTCTGTTCGTTTAGAAGTTTTTTCTGTCGGGTTATTCGAGTACTTTTATTCTTTTTTCGAACGAACTATCAGAAAGTAACGGACTATTCTGTCCATTATTTTTCAGTAAAATTTCAACACTCGATTCTTGATTTCCGTACAAGAAAATAGCATAACTGCATCTTCCAACCACGTGAAATATTTCCAGTATTAACATTCGCCAGGTCTTTGGAATTTTAGAATTCACATAATATTTTCTCAAATTCATTATTTTCCCAAAGTAAAAAAACATTTTGATAAATACGTAATTTCTACGACCTCTATGTAGAAAGGACAACATTGCTTAAGTATCTGACAGGAAAATGACCTAACATTTTCAAAATGTATACATGATGAATTGTGTCAGAATGTCAGGGCCAACCGGATACAATATAAAAGTGAATGGAGAGTTTCATAGTGGATGAATCAACAATAAGACTTGGTAATATTTACTGAATGAGGGTGGATATACATAAAGAGAAAAATAAAAAGAGTTAGAACAAAAATAACAATCATGATTTCAATGCAATACGAAATAATCATTGAGACAATTTACTGGACTCAGAATCGCAGCAGTTCTGTATAAATAGAGAAACTAAGATTAGTTTAGTGTATTTAGGATCGATTACCCTATACTGTGTGTCCCTCAACAGACTCTCTCAATTTGTTACACTTGTTGTAAGTGTACAGATTGCGTTATTTTCATGAGAAACCATGCATCGAATTATCCTAGGACACTGTGTAAAAACCTAATTGATGGATTTCAAATTTCCTGTAATTTCGCTCGAGATCCTCTATTAAGACAAAAAAATCCTGCAGGATTCCTATCTCCGAGATTTATGGATGAGCTATTAGAGCAGATCGATCAACCACACACAGCACGATATTATATCGACTAGGAAGTACGCGTTAAGTTGTAATTTGAGGTCGTTTGAACACGCTGAAAAATAGGAAAATAACCAGTTGATCATTCGAGCAGGCGGATTGTGTAACGAGTACAAGAGTTCGTGTTCAATGAATCAAGAGCGTAAATCCTTTCTGGAATGAGCATTATAATGAAAGATATCCATTTCCTTCATTTGACTTGAAATGCCGGGGATTGCACTCATATTTCAAGATACCAAATTGAATATCCATCTAATGAGGTTGGAAAAGTTTTTGTATTGACAAACGTTTCCCTTTCAAATCTCATTTCAGAAGCAAGAAAAAAATCTCCGGATGAATAATTTCAGTGTAACCTGGATTCAATGTTCGAATCTCATGGGTCTTAACCATGCTAAAATATGAGAATACTAAAATGCTCGCAAAGATTCCTCGTAATCAAACTGCGAACTGCAATTTTTTGGTTAGCTTCGATCGGATGTTATTAGTTTCTAATTTCACAGCAACGAGTACTAATTGAGCCGATAAACAAATTGATCTATCGGATATTTATTGACTCAGTGACAAATTGCTCGCTCGAACTCGAACTTTGGTAGATCGATAGAAGGCAATCGGTTTTCTGATACGCTTCGAAGGAGCTACACTTGATTACACACTGTCCATAGCTTCTCGGTTAAAATTGTCCGCTGTTAGTGATAGTCGCATCGATAAATTTACTTAATTACCAGGAGAAACTGTTCGAATAACGAGATGCAGAGAATTCTCGGGCTAGTTGAATTTATTTATGTTTAAGTTATTGTAGATCACAAGTTCTTTAGCTACATTTATATTTCTTTATGTGTATGGCTTTTGGAAATGTATTTCTCTATGATATACACTTTTGCTTATGGGTGACATTCAAGTTCGAATCGTTCTTCCGGTTCAGATTTCTATATGTCGACAATATAGCAAACTGAAGATTTTCGACGGTAATGAGACGAGACGGTATGAGACGAGACGGTATGAGACGAGACGGTATGAGACGAGACGGTATGAGACGAGACGGTATGAGACGAGACGTTAATGAGACGAGAGGGTGATGAGACTAGATGGTAATGAGGTCGTATGGGGAAGCGTTACAATAACGAGTGTGAAGACTGAGCATCGTGAGATCAGTAACGGCGTGTAATTGTCCCTTTTTGCGTTTTGCGACATATTCGAAAATCATCGGGAACATCGTAAACACTCATTCTTTTGGAGCGTTGCTCGACTACTGTTGAAAAATGTTCTTCCGAATAACAGAATGAACCTGTGGGTCTTTTAACCTACATCCGAAGGCAGTGACGCTCATTAAGACCTTCGGTCGATCTTCGCATTGCGGAACCGTAGACGACTCGGGTACTTTACAGATGGATGTTACCAAATAATGAGGTCAATCAACCTCGACCAATTACTTCATACCTACGCTCCTCTCGTCTACGCAGATCACGGTGTTGCTCTTAGTTTTGACCTAGGAAAGAAACACTTGGATGTCGTGTGTTGATTCTGCATTATAATCCTCATCGAGTCAATCCTCTAGGTCTAGGAGTAAAATTTAAGACTTTTTCGATAAATCTTATCAAATGAATTTAGGAATAACGTACATGAGTTTAATGCAGAATGCTTTAGGATACGTTCGTATTCCAGAACAATTGGTTCTTTCAAAAATTAAAACGATTATCGGTGTACAAACTACAGTTAAAGAAATGTACAAGTCAAGGACTTAACCTGTTCATGTAAAAACATTGCTTCGGCCTCTGGGGCGTTAGAATTATTTGAAGCAATTCTGTTCGAAGAATATGCTGTTGGGTACAGTCATCTGGAATAACCGAAATTTCCCTATGTGGTTAGAATCTTGTGTCCGAAGTGAAACGTCCAGATTGTGATCGGTATTTTTAAAACCATGGTTGTTGTCGACACGTATATTATCTCGAGAAAATGAAATCTGTATCGGTAGAAATCCAGCCCGATCTGTTAAGTGGAAAGCGAATGAAACCATGAACAGATACCACAATGTAATTTATTATTTTGCCTTTACTTTCATCAATCATCGATCTATTCTCGTCTGAATAATGCGTAATTATATCGTGCCTGAATGAGCCACAAACATGATTCTCATCGAAACAATTGCGAGAGGTGTTGTACTTGTTTTCCTTCAGGCAATTTTTGAATTTACTGATGCATTTGTAGAAAAAATTACAACTTGTTCTTCGCCGATTTTCTCTGGAACTATCGTACCTAGATCGATGAAATTCGGAATGTTTAGTACTCTCAAGGCTTTCTTTGCTTAATCATTAGCCATCGAAAAGAAGGGGTTGAAATTTTGAAACTGGTAACTTCTTTATTCTCGATTATGGAACAGGGAACATCCCAAATGTTTGTGTGACCATTTGAAGTCTGAAGACGCAAATTAAGAATAATTCAACGTTGGTGTGTTTGTTGATTTGTCTAGATTTGGTTTCGATCATCGTTACGTATTCAATCGAAGACTCCATGTCTTCGGGTAGATCGGAATGTCATTAATTAATAAATGTCATCGCCGTTACTTAGGAATTCTCACGGTGACTTACACCTAGATTCCGTTAATAGAGTCGTCCGATGGAATGATACGGTCTTCGGAAATGTCATTCGTTTGTGAATAATGCAGGAGAAAGAGAATTATCGATGAGGGAATGATGGAAATCATTGAATATCTTAGTTTTATGTTAATTATGTATGATTCCACTTATGAAGACGTACGAGGATGTATTGATATCTAGTTAGCCTAGACCAGTTCCATGCATAAACAAAATATTGCGATACCATATCAACGAACAATAACTTATTAGAAGTGTCAGTGTCTAGTTCGACGTCAAAAAAGTAAACCAGAGTCACGCAATAAATTAAAAAAAAAGATGTCCACCGAAATTGTAAAAATCGAAAAATTGGAGTATCGTGCCATCATCAAGTACCTTTATTTAAAAGGGTAAAGAGGTAAGCAGATTCCGAAGATATGCTTAATATCCTTGGTGATCAATGTCCTTCGTATACGACCGTGAAAAATTGGACTGCAAGCTTCAAAAGATGTAAATTTTCCATTGAAGATGATGACCGATCGGGAAGGCCAGTTTCTGTGTCAGTCCCCGAAAATATCGATGCAGTTCATGACATGATTTTATCAGACCGTCGAATTGGGCTAAAACGGATATCTGAAGCACTGAAGATTTCATACGAACGCGTTCATCATATAGTTCACGTCAATTTGGACATGAGAAAAATTCCTGCAAAATGGATCCCCAAATGTTTGAATGTTGACCAAAAGCGTGTAAGGGTAGAAGCATCGCGTTCGATCTGTGCTCGATTTGAAAACGATGTAGACTTCTTAAACCGAATTGTTACTATGGATGAGACTTGGGTACATTTTTACGATCCAGAAACAAAGCAACAATCGATGGAATGGCGACACTCCCCAAACAACACACACACATCTTTTAAACATTTTATAGACTATATGAAATAGATTATTAGATGATCTATAAAACATCAAAATGTATTGAATTTCTAACCTAGGTTCGACGTAAAAATGTCCGCGAGATTTACATTGAAAAATATTACTTTTTTAGACGTCTATTTTACGTAAAAAAAAGTCTTTCTATAACAAGTGAAATTTCTGTTTTTTTTTAGTTTATCCTAACTTAGTATCACGTTTGACATGTAATAGACGTTTTAGGATTTATGTTATTGTGATGACTCGCTAATGTCTATATATCATTAGATTTTTGTCGTTTTTTTTCGATCAACAATCTGATAATATTTGGATGATCCGAAAAACATCCACACTCATGACCTCTAAAATATATAACATCATAGATCTTTTTTGAAGCATTGTCGTCATGATCGAAATTGGACGTCTATTAGACGGAATATTATTTTTGAAAATAGTTGGTAATATTGTACACGTATATTAGATGACATAAGATGAACGTTTGTTCAATGTCCCTAAAAAGTCTTTGTAGTGTATAGTTTTTGACATCTAAATATTGTCAATTCCAAAACAATATTGATGTAATGATTTGAAAAACGTCATATTAATGACCTGGTACTGATTTTTCGAAGAAGGGTTATATGGTCTGAAAATTAAAAAAAAATGACATTTGATAGTTTCAGGATCATGGTTATCCTAAGGAGATTTGGTGAGAGACTTCAAAAGTATGCAGATATAGATTTAAATTTCATAACTTCTGAATATTTTCAATATTATTGCATTTCCATCAGATCAGATTGTGAGTATGAAGAATACATACATATATGATACTACTGATACTATAAGCACACCAAAGAAACATGAAACGCGAAACAAGAAACATAAAACATTTTCATTCATAAAAACACCTCGAGTCTTATTTTATCAATGAAAACTGTGTCATGCTTCTTGTTTCATGTTTCTGTGGTGGGCGGCCCTGCTAATTATCAGATATAATATATTTTATCTACACAGTTGAAATCTCTCATAGCAGTTAGGAAAGCAAAAACAAGTTCTGATGAAAAAATAAATAGGTATATTCATAATAATAAAAAAATAAATAAACAATTCAAATGTATGAAAAATATAAATTGTGTCAATGACCAATGTAGTCGAGACAATTTGTTTAAATAAAAATATATATATAACAATGTCCTAGGCACTGGCACTTTGTGAGGATTTTCTCTTCGTTGTCTCATATTCGTATCGTTGGTTTGCAAGGCGTAACCAGTCTTGAATTGCCTTTTTTATGGTCGTGTCGTTGAGATCTGCCGAGGTTTCACTCTCGAACAGATTATAAACAGCCTCTGGAATCAACACACAAACCAAAATAAGTGATTTTTTTTTTATTTTATTGCAATTAAGTACAACTTTTAAAAACAATCACAACAAATGTCTAAGATGATCTGAAAAACATCTAAACATTTCCTCGAAGATTTCGAACTCTAGAAACTCAATTATTCTTCAAATCCTGATTGAATCTATATTTTGTGCTCGACTTTTTGACTTAAGTGTAATGGTAATATTTTTCAGCAAGTTTTTCAAGTCGAGTGGTTCCGTATTATTTATTACTCAATCAATATCTCAAAGAGGTCTATCAATAGACTTCTTAGATAATATTCTTTCCAAGTTATTTATTCAGAAAAATATTACTACTATGATAGAGACTTATAATTTCAGCCCTACGAAATCTCCAACGCAAATTATGAAATTCTATAATTTGAAATTTCAGATGATCTTGAAATATTTAACATAAAATATTTGAAAAGATTTCAAAACTGATCATCGTGTGTAAACTATAAACATATGTTCAAAAAGAGGGGATTTCAGGTATAATATACCTGGGATAATATCTAAATAAACAGAATATTCAGAATTGTGATAACAGACATAACAGTTCAATAGAACGGTTATTCAAAAGATGTCATTCAATAGACTCCTTCAGATGATCATTCTATGAAAGGTTACAGATTTCTAATCACAATACCTACATAATTTACAATAGTTAATCATTAATTAATCAACATATTCTTCTGTAGAACACATGTTATAGGTATAATATTCAGGGAGTAGTACCTAATCAAAAGTTATTCACTAGTGAACGGTTGTCTGAAAGATATCATTCAATCGACTTTTCTAGATCATCGGATCATGAAAGATAACAAATATCCAATTTTATAATAATTAGCTTATCTCAATGCCACCACATATTAGGAGGAACACATTTTAGGTACTACACCGGGAATAGTAGGTTCCTATATAATTCAACATTACATATTCACTTTTGAACGGTTATCTAAAAAACATCATTCTATAGATCTCAATAGATGATCCATCTATGGAAGATATTTTCATTTGAGATCTACCATAATACCTATTTTGCTTGAATCCAAAAATGCAGGTTAGTTTTTGAAAATTATAAATAAATCTCATTTTTATAACAGTGATCCCAGATCTGAACCATCTACATTTCAAGAGCTAAATGATGAAGAAATTATACTTACTAGAACTAGGTACCATAAGCAATATTTGCACTCATCTTCTTCAATTGTGACAGCACTGATCACTAAATACTATATTCACTAAGCTAAAGCGAAAGCAAAAACAATCACTATTCGACTTGACCTTTTGACGAAGCAGTGTTCTAACGAAATGATCAGGTTCAAAATGTCTTCCTATCTATAACCCTATCCATCCGCTATCCCTATATTACCTATATGAACTTTAACATTTGTCGGTTCGGTTCGGCGGTTCGTTACCACGTGATCGAGCCCGATATAGGAGTTCGCATCTCGCTCTCTTTTCTCATCGTGATCGCATAGGATCACCTATTTTATTATATTTTATATTTTAACGGAATATGGAAACACGCTCACATTTGAATAGGTGCTATTCAAGTTATCGATTTCGTTTTTTTAAATTTAACGTAGATAAATTGTCTGACCCACCTACTTACGGTCGTATCGAAATATTAGAATTTATATTTATATTTTATTTCCAGAGCACAATATGCGTCATCTGACAAGATTGCCAGATTCAGAGTATTATATCTTGATAATTTATTACTAATGCGATTTTGATCTATTATGTATCGAAATAAGCAGAAAAAATGGCCTTTTCAATAATACTTTGTTTCCAATGCATTTACATCTGAAGAAAAAGATTAACATTCCGAAAATATTGAAGGCTGAAAAAACTAGCAAATTTTAGACTTTGTTTTGGGGGGGGTCAATTTTTCCCTGATGTTGGAATGAAAATTCAACGATGACATTTTCAATCATCTAGGACGAAACTGAAATAATAACACATATGAAAAAATATACCTAGTGAGCCATTTGAAAGAAATCATTTCCGGTATAACCAGAAGTGTACTTCACATATTTTCTCTCATTTAAATTATGCCCAAGTGAACGTATTCCACATGAAGAAAAAAACGAAGTCGATACATTATATAGCGTGTTTCCATATTCCGTTGACAGCCGGTATAGATCTCTGTCAGGCTGCACACCAAAGAAACATGAAATATTTTCATTCACAAACACACCCCGTTTCATCCAATAGTTGAAGAGAAAAAAAGGACCATAATTTATAATTTTTTCAATAAATTGGGTAGAAAATATTTAAAATGTAAAACCATTCATATTGAATGCTGAATGCTGGAAATGCCAAAATATGTCAACGTAGTTTACGTGTCATGGATTGCCGTGCACGTTCAAGGATTTTTCTTCAGTCACTAACTTTTAGGGGTGATATTCCGAAAGGGGATGCGCTGAGAAAATTTTGTTATAGGGAGGACCCATCTTAAATTTCATGTGCTTAATTTTGTCGCATGAATTTAAAAACAACCGGTATGTCTATACGTATCTGCTGGTCGAATTCATACCTAAATAAATTATTATTTTCAATATGATGTTATTAAAATTATAGCATAGCATATCCGAAAAACATGAAAAAATTGCTCATTTCTCTATTGCATCAAATGGATATTCTATAAACATTTTAAAAACGTATGGTCGAAATGCAATATTTCCATCGACATCTTGAAAACATTCATAATCTTTGGTTGAGTGACTTTATATAAATAATACTTCTTAAAGAAATTAATCAATTCACAATTCTTCGACCTTCGAAGTTAGATATTTTATGTATGTATTCTAGATGACTAAATAATGTCGAATAATGATGTCTAAAATCGATGTGACATGGCATATTTATTACACGTCAAAAAGTTATTCTTTTTTCGATAGTATCAATTAGATATCATATAAACGTTTTGAAAACGTGTGAACGAATTGAAATACAATTATTGACATATTTGAGACATACAAAACCGTACGTTTAAAGACAATATATACAGTATATATCTAAAAAATGTCAATCAATCTACTGTCTTATGACCATATGAGTTAGATGTTTTATTCATGTATTTTAGATGACAAAAAACAGCCAAATGTTGATGTCTAATATACGTAAAACAAAAGATGTCCATTAAACGTTAAATAAAATACCCCCTCCACGATTTTAAAAATTTGATATTCAATATACGGCTTTTAAATGTGTAATCAAAAAGCTATACATTTTTGGATATCTGCAGGATATAAAAAATTCTTCTGGTCTTAGATAATGCATCTAAAGGATGTTTTCTAGACATCATGTATAGAAAACATCTTATTTAGATAATCTAATTTCAATCAGAATTTAGAGCAAGATGGCTTTAGATCACTTTTGATATCGATTAGATGTCATTTAGATGTGAGTGTGTTGTTTGGGTCTGGTTCTCCAAGACCTAAGAAGTTTCGGTTGCAAAAATCTGCTGGAAAAGTTCTTGCTTCAGTTTTTGGGATTGCCATGGAGTAATCATGATTGATTTCTTGGATAAGGGTTGAACAATAACTGGAGATTACTATTCGACATTACTGACCACTCTACGGGAAAAAATTAAAGAGAGAAGACGCGGAAAGCTATACAAAGGTGTTTTGTTTTTACAGGACAACGCCTCAGTACACAAATCTCATGTTGCCATGCAAAAAATTCGTGATTTAGGGTTAGAATTACTAGAACACCAACCTTATTCACCAGATTTGGCTCCGTGCGACTATCATCTTTTTCCTCAACTGAAAAAAAGTTTAAAAGGTCTTAAATTTTCTTTCAACGAGGAGGTAATAAAAGCTGTGGAAGACTGGTTTGCAGAGAAAGAAGAAACATTTTTTCTGAAAGGTCTAGAGACGTTGCAGGTTCGCTGTAATGAATGTATTCGATTAAGAGGAGAATATGTGGAGTAATAAAATATTTTGACATTGAAATTTTGTTTGGTTCTAAAGTAGGCTAAGAATTTTTCAATATATCCTCGTACATTGAGTGGGTGAATAAACAATGTTGTGAATACGTTGTACAGTGGATTAAAAAGTGATCGAGTTGTGATGGAAAATTTGACTCGAAAACGTATCAAACTAATCCCAACAGTAAAGGAAATGGTGACTAATAACGCCATCTCACAAAACTTTTATTGTGAACTAATTTCTGGGCAAAAACTCAACACATCTTATAGAATAACGATCGTATTTCTCTGGCCATCATTTTTTGACACAGTTGTATTATAACATTTTATAGAAGGGCATTGCGACAGAAATCTCTTCGGAATAATCTGTGTATGGTATTTTATGGAATCTATCGACATTATTACAAGATCAAACCGTGTCAATGATGTAATAAACATTTTTTATTTTATGATCGACAAATTCTATTTTATATAGTTTCGCATTGAACATCATTGCACGGGTCGATTCAACCTATATTCGCATGGAACGGCCTTCACATTTTACCGATGAATATAACAGAAAAACGGTGAAATACTCTGTCAGTAATACCAACAACGTTCTATGAGGAAATCTAAATTTTCAGCATGGAAAAACAGCAAATTCCTATACATAATCTTAATGAGGTAAATTTGATTTAAGAAAAAATATTTGTGATAGATAATTGATTATGTACCTATATGATTATTGTGTTGAAAAAATCGTTTTTTCATCTTTTATGTTGATTGACTGTACTTTGTTGATATTATTTCTGGATGAAATAAATCTAGTGAGTATTTATTAAACCTATAATCATTTCGATTTAGAAGATTTCATTTGGTGAATATTTGGCCTATGTTATTTGCATCTATTGAATTAAAAGGAAAAGTTGAAGATTCACAGAACCATAACGTGTAGAGCGAGCATGAATGGTTTATGAAACTGTTAATTTGAATCGAAAGCTAATGAATTTCAACTTAATAGGAGTATTTGTCTATCACCAATCCTACGAAATGCCAAAGAACTCCTACTTTCAACTCTAACGGTTTTCTCACGATTTTACGAAAAAATTATCTTGTTCACTACCCACATGAACCTGTAAAACTGTAGGAAATAATGAAAACCTTGAAAAGAGAGTGCTTCATTTGCACGTATAGATGTGATGAATGGGATTGATCATTTTGTGACTATTTGAAAGATGATGTGCAATTAACTTCACCTTCTGCGTATTACGATAATTCAGAATAATTTTAAGACAATGAGGAGAAATTGAAAAATACAGGATGCATCCGTGATTTGAACTTCTATGAATGAAACTTGAGAAAGTATTCCATCGGCTTCTGATTCAAATTCATGGAACGTATTCCATTCAGTCCATTTTATCGTCGAAAGTTAAATTCTAATGAAAAATTCTTCATTCGATATCCTTGACAAACTAACCGAGTTTTTATGTTATATCTCGACGCAATGAAAGGTAATCAACTGGTATTCTTGTAATTCAATTGTTTATTTTCCATTCCTGCAACTTCCTACCAGCGAACAATTGAGTTCGACGATAATATAGTGGTAGTAGCGTACTCAACACGTTGTAACGGGTGGTACTTTCGTCAATCAGCTGCTGGTTACGCTTTGTGAATTCTGATTTAACCACAGGTGCATCCGTGGGTGCGACGGACGAAGACCGGCCATGGACAGTTCCGAATTTGGTAATTTATCTGCAGATGGTTCCATTGTACCATTTGAGGGGTTCCACGGAAGGCCCATTGGATTTTCTCGAAAACAGCTGTCTTTTATGGATAACCCTCTGGATAGGGAAAACATCTCTGTTTTATTTATCTACGATATACAAGGTGTTCCTATTGAAACATAAGGCAGTCAAATTTTTGGAAGAGGGTCAGTTTGCATTCTTGAAAACCTACCGTGTCAAGCCTTGTTTCAATCATAAAATATGGCAGTTTAGATGGTTTTCAAATCACCGGGATTTCAGGTACTTAGTGAAGCAACTGGTGATATTCTCAAGAATATATAGAGAGTCCCCCAAAAGCTAATGAACATTGAGCATTTCTGTCAATTCTTTGAAATGGGTTGAATGGCCTGATAATATACTAAAATTATGCAATATTCCATAGGAAATTTATCGGTTATGTAAAATAAGGTTGACGGTACTATTTTCCATTAACGATAACGATATCTATGTATTAAAATTTCTGTGTACCCCTTGGAATACTTCGACCTCATTCTATGACAATCGAAAGAACCAATGTGAGCTTTTATTGTCATTCTCAAGCTTCTTACATATGGAATGAATTATTGAGTCCGAGCTCGCGAGCTCCCTTCAAAAATTGGGCCTTTATTTCCATGATATCTTAGTTCGTATGCGGCGTAGACCAACAATTTTTTTTTAAATTAAAGCTTAATCATTTCTCTAGAATGTGTATTACTCGCTTTTCTGTTTTCCCTCGTATATTAGGAAAAAAACCTGGTGAGCTGTAATTTCATGAAAATTGGACAAACGATTTTATTTCCATGATATCTCTGTCAATTCTCGGGATAAAGGTATGAAATTTTCAGTTTACATGCGAAATAATATTTTCCAGAATGTGTATTGATCAGTTTTTTTATTTATTGCCCCCTCAATTTTTAAATGAATTATAAAGTAGAAACTTTATTGGTCATATTTTCAATCAGGTTATTTTCCTTATATACGCAAAAAAACGGAAAAGCGAATAATACACATTCTGCAAAATATTATTCCGCATGTATACTGAAAATTTCATACATTTATCCCGAAAATTGACGGAGATATCATGGAAATAAAATTGTTTGTCCAGATTTTCATGAAATTACATCTCACCAGGTTTTTTTTCCTAATAAACGAAGAAAAACAGAAAAGCGAGTAATACACATTCTAGAGAAATCATTAAGCTTTAATTCACAGAAAAAAATTGTTGGTCTACGCCGCATACGAACTGAGATATCATAGAAATAAAAAGCCCAATTTTTGAAGGGAGCTCGCGAGCTCGGACGTGTACCAGGTCCCCTTAAGTTGGAATATCAGCCTTCAAATATCAACCCGAATGATTTACAAAGGAAAATTTGCAGTTTTCTTCCTTATCTACATTTTCAAATTGATAGAGGTTCCACCTATAGAATAATAAATGCCTCAAATTAGAATTCAAGACAATTATTCGTACCTAAATTAAATCCTGGTTTTCATGCTGCCTAATCAGTTAGCATTAAATCCTGAATACCATCGAATTATGAAGTTCTCACCATAGGAACACTTCCAGAACTTTAATTATATCTCATTAAGATGATTTTTCTTCTCCACGTTTTAAAACTGTTTATCGCAACTAAATCTGATCGCAGAAATTGAAAAAAGGTAATGGCATGTTTTGTATAACTGTAAAGTTACATAAATTATCTTTCAAATTGGATTGCACTTATTAGGCGCCATTAAAAACGGGATTTTACGAAAATGTGCTCGCTCTATATCAGTCAGTCTCTGGTGCGTTTAGAACTATTTGTAATGTGAATAAAAAATGATAATCAATGCTGATAGTGGGAGATTGTCTAGAATCGTGTCAATTGTTCGCTGATTGATGTTATTAAACTCGCAATTCGAGAATTGAGGAAGTCACGGCAGATCCAATTTAGGAATTGACTCAAAATTTTCAAAACGCTGATGCAAACGATTCAATATTTATAATTGCCAATTGTAAATTATGCAAGAGCTGTACAAAAATGACCAAAATTTTGGAAATTTTCCACAAATAGTTGAAAATTTTCCAAAGTACCGCACCAAGGAGAAAACTTATTACAGATTCGTAATCTACGACCTGTACTTAATAAGAATCGTGACTTTGGTCAACATAGCTGTAGAAAAACTGTCAATAATATAAGGTAAAGTCAATTTCAATTATCATAGGACGATTTCCAAGTGAGTATCTCAGTTCGCAGAGTGTTTATTGTCTGGAAAAATAAAGTTCCCATTGAGGCAATGAGGTGTTTATTGCTTCTAAACAATGTAAACGATAGGCAATCAAAATAAATTCTCTTTGCTACATTCTCCTTCTAACCGACTATTAATGATCTTACCAAGAGAAAAGCTGGAATCTACAATACAGAATTCCACTGCGTGTAAACTGTCTCTTGACCATAATTCGAAACGCATTTATTTGCGCGGTTTCAATTGAGTTAAGATCAAATCTAGTGTGAAGAAAAGTAAAAGTTAGAAAGTGATGTAACTCAAAACTTGACCGAGAGAAAAACTCATTAGGTTCAATTGAATTATGTTCATTCGCGGTCTTTTGATCATGAAAGGTGATTCATAGATGTACTCGTCCTTGTTTATAATGGGGATTTCCAGTACCTCAAAATATGCCCTTTTCTTCACATGACGTAATGAAGGGCAGTTTATAACACATTTGTAACCATTTATTCACGCTGAATTTTGAAGGTTTGATTAATTATTCGATATGGAAAATGTGATTTCAACACGTGCGAATTCAAACGTCCCTCTCTTATGACGTCAGTGGCTCAAGTTGTAATATGATTGGTTGAAGTTTGTGATGGAGGAGACAAAGCCCAGAGTAACTGAGAGACATGCCGCTGTTGTCAAGTCTTCGTGAAATCTCTGGATTTATTCATAAATATATTCAGTAATCGTATTATATTCGATGTGATCACTATAATGTTTTTGAAACATCGTCATATAACAACTCTATTTTCATTAAAGTTGATATAATACTCATTCTCTGAAAATACAAATAATGATGTGGCAACCATGACTACAAATTATAAAAAAAACACAACCATCTTATTTATCATTATTCGACATTTCGACGTCTTTCTCTGCGTTTCTTACAGTTAAGTCTAGGAGTATTCTATACTCTATATTCTATACTCCTAGGTTAAGTCAACGACTGATGATCAGATGGTCCCTATACACAGTTGCCAAATCAATAATTATTCTTACCACTAATTTGCACTTATCAAAATGAAAATAATTATTAATGCTTCCTAAATTAGAAGACCGGCCTATATATACCAATTCTTACGTGTGTAGACTAGGGATAATTATTTTTAATCGAATTTCTCACCTATCTGCTTACTTGAACCCTCTTTATCTACAACAAGGAGGTCGTAAATTGAATGATATTATGAAGCTTTATGGAGTACAAATGAAAATGTCATGATGATAAAAGAAAAACATCCAAAATCACCATTATATTATGATATTATTAGGAAAGTGAAAGCAAGGGCTTTTTCAGGCTAATTCTTTTTTGTGATTTGGCAATGCTGTCATTTTTATATCAGCAGAACGTCATGACGAGTACAATCAATCAAAAATCTCTCTAGCCACCGACGTCACACGATTTCCCGCTTCTTCTGATCGTTTGAATTCGGTAGATTATTCTTGAGTTTCAAAATTTTTTTAAAGGTACCTATAAATTGATGAAGAAAAAATTTAAGAAAAAAATCACGAATTACGTGAGAATCCAATATGTCAAAATATATTTTTTCTGAAAATGACTGGAAATGCCCATTGCGTCAATGCTGTTTCGTTTCCTTTTGGCTTTTATCAAGTTTAATCTTGTGGAAATGTGTGTGCACTTTTTAATTATTTTGTATGTTTTCGATAATATCAAACGGTTCTACGCTGTCAAAATTTTTATTCTGTCAAGACAAGTTTAATTTAGTGACAATGCCTACAGAGCCCTTGGGATGCTTCAGATTGGTCGAATGCAAGTGCAAGTGGCCAGTTTCTTCAATGTTAGCATCATAGATTAGAGTGGGCAATGAAGCGGGTATATTGGCAGCTTATTTCAAACTCAGATCAAAGATCGATCAGGTGCGTCCCGAATAGGAGAAAATAATCTCCATTGTCTTCTCGGAACCCATTTCGATCGTATCGTGATCGTGACACCACGAGCAAATAGGTTTGAACTTTGGTGGAATTAGCATGCCGACTGGGACCCTTTCCGAGGTATGCACGAGCGTCCGCAATTTAAAAGGCTGAAGTCGGATAACAGTACTCGAAAGGTGGGAGGACGTAGGTTTCCGGGGCAGCATCGAGGCATGAAGTAATAGGTCAAGATCGGAGGAGACGAGAGCGAACGAGAAATCGTCGAAGATCCAAGTTGGGCAATCGAAGAATAACGTGAATTTAATCTGCGGTTTAACTCGATGACCTGCATCGGTAGGCGGTTTAGATTCTGTCGGAAAACGGCACAACTTGCCTCTCAGATTGTTCGATCTAAAGTTTCAGCAGAAAACACTCGAAAAAATAAATAATATTTGATTAAGGACTGAACGAGAATAAATTCGCTATCACAAAAACGCCTGTATCTCTCGAACCAATTGAGAAAAAAATCAAAATTTGATCATAGTTAGCTTTGTTATGAACGTCAGAAACATGTGGAACATATACTTCATACCAAAGATTATAGTACTCTATAATCTTTGCTTCATACTGTCGCAAAATGTCGAGCGAAGTGAAAACACGAGAATTTATAGTGAAACTTTTTCAAAATAATCAAAAATGGAGCTTCAAAAGAATCGCAAAAGAGGCTCGCGTTCGTCCGGAAACGGTATCAAGAGTTGTTAAGCGCTTCAACGAAGATATTACAATTAACCGCAAGGAAGGAACCGGGAGGAAAAAGGGGTTTCATAGCCCAAAAAGAGTGAAGAAAGCCATCAGCCTTTTTCAGAAGGATCCTAACCTTTCAGGACGGAAAGTGGCCCAAGTAGTGGGTTGTTCGCAGTCAACCGTTCAGAAAATCGAGTTGTGGGCTTAGAACATTCAAAGTGCAGAAAGTGCAGACAGGAACGCTGTGAAGAATCAAGAAGCGAAATCAAGAGCAAAGAAATTAAAAAAAGATTTCTTGAAAAATTCTTCCTGTTGCGTGATGGACGACGGAACCTATGTCTTGGCTGATTTCTCGCAACTTCCTGGTCAGGAATTTGATACTGCAGATTCTCGTGGAAATGTTGACGAACAATTTCGCTTGAAGAAACAAGCAAAGTTTCCAAAAAAATTCCTGGTTTGGCAAGCAATTTGCACTTGTGTAAAAAGCAGCAAATTTTTCGTTGGCCAAGGCTCTGTTGACTCGAAGATATACATCGAGGAATGCTTGAAGAAGCGACTTTTACCATTTTTACGTGAGCACGATGTGTCAACAATCTTTTGGCCAGATTCAGCTTCATGCCACTACAGCAAGGCCACCAAGGAATGGTACGAAGCTAATGAGGTGGTTTTTGTCCCCAAAGAGGCCAATCCACCAAATTGCCCAGAACTCAGGCCAATCGAAAGATATTGGGCCCTGGTAAAAAGAGAATTGAAGAAGACTAATAAATCAACGAAAACATTAGCGGAATTCAAGCAAAAGTGGAAGACAGCATCCCAGAAAGTGACTGAGAACACTATAAGAAGCACGATGGGAAGAATTCCAGAAAAAATCCATGAATTTTGTAAAAAATTGTTTCAGTTTTTTCATTGTCAAAACAGTTTTCATTAGAATTAGAAGATGATTCGAAAATGAGTTTGATTTTCGAAATCGGTCCAGTGGTTCAAAAGATATAAGCGTTTTTGTGATAGCGAATTTATTCTCGTTCAGTCCTCAAGAGAAAAACCTATTTGTATTGTATTTAAGTTTCCACAATGACTGTCCATTATATGCCATTTTTTTCTCTGCTTCCAGTACAGTCTACGGCAACTGGATCTCTCCCTCTTATCACAGCTATGGTCGCTCAACGAGTCTATCCAAGACTTTAGGCAGATCTTGCAGGATCAAGAGGACTGCCGCGTCCTGTCACCACCCTCCCCCTCACCGGCTCCTTCGTCGGGCGACGAAGGCGACTGCGATGAGCAATATTACATGAATGCCCCATCGGTGACCCCTTCCGTCAAGTTCAGACCTGCTCCACCTCCCCCACCCGTCAGGAGGTCTAGTAATTCTTCCAATGCGTCCACAGGAGGTTGAAAAGAGGTTTGTAGTCCAAATTGATTCAGATAGAAGCCATACATCTATGTTCCTTTAGTTAATAGAAGAATTCACAAAAAAAAATTTCCTACCATCAAAACTTTGTTTTGTTCTGAATATTATACTTTTTTTATAATTTTTTCAATGAATAGTGTAATATTTAATTTTCTGTTCGTTTGTGTGCCTTCTTTAGTATGCTTATTTTCATTTTCCAATCATTTCAGGTTATTCAGATATGTGGCTACGAAAATAGAATTTAGTTTTTCTCTTCTTATTTATCGTTATTTTTCAGATAACTAGGCCAGTGACATCCTGTATATACCGATTGTCCGAACACATTGAGGTTGATTAATATTCCGTCTGCAGCATAAGGATGTTATTGTGTAGTGAAATAGGATTGTAAGTCGTGTGAGTGATTGAAAAACCGAACAAGTGTTTTACATTGTGATCTTCATTGAATACGTGATGTGTATTTTCTTTCTATTTCAGATCGGATAATTTGATTGTGATATGAATCTTGAAAGCCTTGTCAGATGTCTTGGTCTTTCACAGTTGTAAAATTTATGTTTGTAATTAATAAATGTGAACTGAAAAAAAATAAAATGTGTGTAAGATAGTTCATTTTTTTATTTCTTCGTATAAATAACCTAAAAATAAAATAAAAAGTGTTCAATAAGATGAAGTTGAAGGGCAAGGTAGGTACATGTTTTTGGAATAAATAATCTGAATAATTATTGTGAATTTAATCTCTATAAATTATGAAATGAATTCATCCTAAAAATATGGAACAGAGGAGTAATCATGAGCGGATTATTCATAAATAAAGTTAACCTAACAATATTTGAAATTATATATAAAATGTTTGGTCAAAATCAAACAGGAATTGTACAAAAACTACAAGATTATAGGTACATATAAAAGTGGATTATTTAAATTGGTTGTTTTATTGCTCTCTTTTAGAAAACTGTGACTTGCTTTTGCGTTTCTGGAAGCCTACAGGTTGGTTTTTCTAATGGAGAATAAGACTTGTATGTGCATGTGCAAGTTTTGCTTCCCCTACCGTTGGGTAGACAAATATGCTCAGGAGGACATTGGTCTTTGTACTGGCAGATATTTTGAAGAGGAGGACATCTCATAGGCACAGCTATCACTTCAAACAGCCTTCCTGCTCCTACGATTGGAAGAGGCAGTGGTGCCAGCCTCTCAAGAGTGCGTTTATTAACCCTTTCTACACGTTTTCTGTAAAAAAGGTGATTTTGATATTGACATTTTTTATTTCAAAGATATTTCATTCCAATATTCGAAATTTTGTAGGATATACTTACGATATCCAGTCACTCCAGAAAATATATCGATCATTCACAGTTATTCCGAATGGATAAGTGCAGTTGGATGCAATGGTTCTCTTCTGCCGATTGTCAATCTGGACGCATTCAATTTTTTTGGTTCCTGCGTCCGCGTAACACAATTCTTCGGTATCGTAATCGATGGCCAATGAATTCGGAAGGGAAACGTCTTTTCCCTCGAAGAATATCGATCTTTCACTTCCATCCGCATTAGCCCATTCGATCTTGGGATGTAATCTGTCCCAGTCACTCCAGAAAATTTTCCTGTCGAAAAAGAATAGATGAGTGGTGTTTTGTACTTTATGGAACCAACTTACCCTCTTTGGGGATGGACTGTGATCCCTCTGGGGTTTTTGAGGTTTGTATTGATCAAAGTGACCCTTCTTTTTCCATCTATGCTAGCGACGTCGATGGTATCTTTCGTTGAATCTGTCCAATATATATTTCTCGATACCCAATCTACAGCAATACCTTCTGGCGATCCAATTCCTAACCAAAATATTCAGATAATGAAGTGATGTGGTCTACAAAATCGCATTACGAACCTTCTGTGATGAAATCTTGTTTAGCACTCCCATTATAGTAAGCAGTGCGTATAGCCCTTCCGACTATATCGCTCCAGAAGAATTTTCCATCGAAACAGTCTATGTCCAGACCAACAGAAGTTTGGGCGCCTTTCACTTGAACAGCTCTACCAAATCTCTCCCTAGAGTTCTCTAAGGGTATCCTCAATGTGGCCATACCTTGATTAAGCAGTAAGAAACCGCCTTCATGTGTAGGATTTTTTCTGCAAGAAGTTCCGTTACCAATGAAACCATAGTTGCATTGACAACTATATTTTCTTTCAGCATCAGCAACACATGCTGCGTTTGGATTGCACATTGTTGGAGAAGTGAGGCAGTTTTCTTCTGCAAGGAACGAGAGAACCAACCATTAATATGTTTGATAGGTTGAAGGAAATCATTTAGCATAGACGAAAACCCAAATGTACTCTGAAGAAGGTACAAAACCTACCTAAATGACAAACAAATCCATCCCCATAGAAACCTGCTTGACACATGCAAATGTGGAGATCGGTTTCTTCATCGTACATGCAAACACCATGCAGTCCACAGTTGTTCAAAACGTTACATCCTATAGGTTTCAGCTTGCATTCTGTTATACCATCTCCGACATATCCAGTCTTGCAACTACAGTAATGTGTTTCGTAGGTAGCATCATACAAGCATTCCGCGTTATCAACACATGTACCACCCCCGCAACTATTGCTTCCGTCCATACACAAGTTTTGGGAATCTCTTATATAGCCTTCTTTACACACGCATTCGTATCTGTTTGCATTGGTGTAGAGGCATTCTTCGGTTTCAGTGCAGTCATTATTGGATGCACATATTGCTGAAAATGAAGAGGCAATTCAGTCACTAGACTTGACAGTCGAATAAGAACTTACCAAGTGTGCAAGTGTAGCCATCACCTTCAAAACCACTCATGCACACACATTTGGAACGACCAATTGTTTCGTCGTAGGTACAAGTGGCATGCACATCACAGTTGTTCTCGACAAGACAAGACACTCTGGTTTCAGTGCAGCTGAATCCATCTCCTTCAAAACCATCGTTGCAGACGCATGAATAGGTTGATGTTGTTGGTACGAATTTGCATTCGGCATTTTCGTTGCAGTTGTTGATTTCGTTGCATGTCAATGTAGTAGTTACTAGGAAAGAATAAAATATTGGTTTCTGAAGTTTTACATTGGAGAATTTGAGAGGGGATCGAAAAGTTCTTGTCTGTTTTTGAGGAAGATTGATTGTACGATATGAACTCTTTTTCAAACTCACCATTGGGCAGTGTAGTAGTTGGGTTCCTGGTATTCCCCGATCTGACACAAAATTGAACGTCTTCGTCAAGCATAAAACCATCAGGGCACCAGCAAGAAGTGATGTTACAATTTTTTGGAACTCTATCAGTAGTGGTTTGTATCCCTGTTTCTGTAGCTTCATATCCGGATGTAACCAGATAATCCTCGGTAGAAGGAACTGCTGGCAGCTCCCGTTCAGTAGATGTTATAGTGTTTTGATCATTTTCGTTCGTTTGTGTTTCAGTGGATGTTTGGACGCATCTATAGCCGTCACCTTCAAACCCAGGCAAACACAAACATTGGTACTCGTCATTTGCTGGATTTATTTGGCACATTCCATAGGGTGAGCAGTTGTTGGCAATATGGCAGCTGTGTCCTACTTTAGGTTGACACACCTGCCCATTACCAGTAAAACCGGCTACACATCTGCAAGAAGCTAAACCATTCGACTCAAAACATTCAGAGTTTTCATTGCATGTTACGTTAACACATGTGACAGCGTTCTGGCAAACTCTTCCATCTCCATCAAAGCCTGGGTTACACTGGCATGAGTAACTGCCTACAAGATTCGTACATTGGGCGTTGTAATCACAGTCAGCTATACCAATAGCACACTCGTTGGTGTCTACACAAATAGTTCCTCCATATTCGTCCAATTGGTATTGAAAGCCTGGTTTGCAGGCACATCTGTATGAATCGTTGTCAACCACACACACGCTGTTTTCTTGGCATTTGGATCGACCCTCTTCACATGGATCGTAGTCTGAAAGAGATATTGTTTAGGTACGAAAATTATCTAGGTACAAAGATAAAACTTACCTCCAATAGGTGTGACTTTATTGCTCAGTCCAAATCGAATGATTTGTTCTGTTGCCTCATAGCTTATGAAATTCTTGCCAACTTTCAACTTCCACGAACTACCGAATGAAGAGTTTCGATATTTGCACTCTTCAAACTGTAAACTTTGGTGAACCGAATAAGGATGTACAACTTCTGTACCATTGTCATCCTGGTATTTGAACACCCTGTTAGAGGATGATTGGATTATACCAGGTGCTGTTACTGTGTATTCTTCTTGGTATTCATCCACATTCACTTTGGCGTTATCAGGTAGATCCGGTATTTCCCCCTGTATGTTCGCTTCCAGTTTGAGTTGATCAAATACATCGAGACCGTGGTACTTTTGAGTGATAACAATGCTTTGGTTGGTGTTTTGGAAGAAGAGTTGGGCGGTGTAGTTGAATACTCCTCCAGTTAGATGGTATCCATTGATGGCTCCTCGTATTGGTTTAGCAAAGAGAAATCCGATGGAACTTCCTAGAATCTGGAGGGACTGAATGTCCGATCCTATTGATTCTGGTATTTTGGATATGGCAGTGTAGGCTCTTGCGTCCATCATGACGATATATGACTGGAGATCTAAGTTGCCGAGTTTCTCACCGTTGATTTTTCCGGTTATTTTTCCATTTACCCTCAGGGGAGCATCTGTGGAAATTTAAAGTCTAGAATAAATCAGGAAGTGCTAGTTTGGATGGGGTTTTGGAAGGAATACCAGATTTTCCTGCTAATTAAGATACAAGACAGTTGGAATATCTTTTATAAAATACAGTGAATCTTAAAGTCAATAGCAATTATGATGAATGAAATACCAAAGGTGAAGAGCTAGGTTCATTGAACCTGTAGGAAATATTTTTACCTTTTTTGACGCAAGATCGTCCATTTCCATAGAATGCCGGATCACATTCACAACAGAATCCTTCATCGTAATCAATACATTTTCCATGAACATGGCAGTACGTAGGAGATGTAGCACAGGAGGCACCAGGAGCCTTATTTGGTTTTTCTGAGAAAATGTTGAGTTTTAGATGAGTCAATATTATTTCTTTATTGTTTTTCGTGAATGTAGATTAATTCAAAGGCCAATGAAAGGTTCAAGATGCCACATAGATGGACACACAAGATAAATTTAGTTCTGAAGAAAATTTTTTGATGGATGAATAATCATTTTTGGTAAATTGTGCTCTTGGTGGTACCTTCATTATTCTGATCAGGTTCAACTATTTCACTTTCATGAATCATAAAAGTCCACTGTCCTAGGAGATCCATATTTGACCATCTGGAAATAAATTAATGTTGGTATTGTAAATGCAAATCAAAGTTAAGGAAGTCCAGCAACAACTCGTGTGCTAGGGAATGCCATTCTCATTTTGATTAGCAACATTCAGGTTCCTCATTGACTCCTTGACTTACTTTTCCAAATTCTTCACCTGTTCGGTCCCCGAAGCTGGAAGAGTAAACACCTTCCCTTCTGCAGAAACGAATCCAGCTTGCGCTCTAGCATCGGGCAAACCAGATTGATCCCCAGTTCCTTGAATCCACTGTATCCCATCCTCAGGATACAAAAACTCGACGAAAGAGTTGGCACCATCTGTTGCAATCACAACCTGGTACGTATTCACTTTGTCTGATCCTTTTTCGTGGTAACCAACAGCCTCCCATGTGACTATGAATAAATTAGTGGCTTGGAAGTCGCCATATTCCAAGAATTGATCGTGTACGTTTTCTGTGGCTCTCTGGAGGAGTCCTGGTTCTTCTGTCTCGTAGTATGAGACTGTGCCTGAGTTGGTGGTATCAACGTTAGAGTAGAAGGGCGCTATGGAGGGGTAGTCTAGGGGGAACTCCAAGTTGAGGAAGTTTGGTATCTCGGTTTGGAAAGACAGTAAACCGTTGTTGTTGATCTGTGGAAATAGAAGTTGAAGAATTACAAAGATGCATTCTGAAAATAGAAAGCTCATGATTGAGGAATTTTTCGATGATATGGAGAATCAGTTGCATGGGAAATTTCGATGGGGTCATCTATAGTTTGGTAGCTGAGAAACTGTGTTTGCATTTTCGTACAGTAAGATTTGCATTTTCTTCTTTTGGATCTTTCAACACTAGAAGGGGAGTCAGGAGCTTTTGAGAGCTCGTTTATCCACCTTCTAGGTAGATACAAATTTTCCAGTACAAGAAATGAATTGGAAATATTTCTGATAGATGTTAAAAAAAATTGGCAGTACTATTAATTTCTTCTGCATTTTGGAGAACAACAATGTGAGGAATTTGACGTTCTAATTTTGAATTATGACGAAATGATGATCGATCAATAACCCTAGAAACATGGCATTATTCATCAGTAAACAGAACCTATTGAAATGTTGGCCTTTAACCCATATAAATATGCATTTAGTGACAAATGTTTCAATAGATATCATAAGCCCTATTCAATACTATTATCACATAAACGTTGAAAACAATTCTTCTGCAGGTTTAACCGTTATAGGAGCAATATTCGTTCATCATTTTTTTCACAGGGGGTGTTTACTTAATGATAGAACATCTTCCACCGTCAACCTCATTAAAATACCGAACAATCTTCAAGAATTAAGAGATTGCGTTATCGATAAATCTTATCATCTGAAGAATTACAATAGATAATCGATAGTATGGAATTGTATACTTTGACAAGATTACGTATTCGTTTAGTTTACTTTTCCCATGCCATTTTGATCTCTGTAGTTGAGTATTTGACTCTCTGAAGATTCTGTTTTTTCTGTTTCAGAATATATGCTTTCTATGGCCATTGCCCATTACTATAAACAGAATGTCTTAGAGTAACAGTAATAAACTGATAGGTAGATAGTACAAATGAAAATGGGAACCAAGTACACTTTTAGTTTGTTACAAGTACATGTTACATGTATGTTGGGGATTGGCAGCAATTTAATCATCGGCTTTGATTTTCATTTACTTTTGTGAAATTTAATGCGTATTTTTAATTTTTTCATCAACAAAAATGATTTCATTCGGTTAACAATCTGTACATCAGCTCCATAATAGGAAATACGATTTAGTTTTTCGAGGATACAGTACATCAAACTAGCAATTGAATCGGTATTGAGTATAAGTGGGAATAAGTTGATGAAAGCATATTATTGTGGTTTCTCTTTGAATGTATATGGAGATATTTGTTATGTTTTTTTCTCTGGTTCCACTTTGATGTGCCAGAATCTTCGATATTTGTTCAGAAACCCAAACTTTTTGGCTAAGATTTGTTTGCAATACTCACATAAATAGTTTCGTAGGCTTCTCCAAAAAAAATAATGGGCACTTTCAGTTTGACCGGTGCAGATGAAACATCGTCCCCTCTAGGCAGTCTAACAGCTTCCTGCACATTGTATTCGTACAGCAGGGCGGCAGGAATCGCAAAACCGCCACTAAACAGGCAAAAAACACACCAAGCGATCAGCAACTTCCCCATGTTCTTGGCCGCACTGTCCGTTATACTGTTTATCAAAATTCAAACACTGTGGGATCTTCTATCGAAAGAAGGCCATAGTTCACTTGAATAAATGGGGATCGAGTTATCAGTGGACTTAATTAGTGAATGCTGGTTAAAAATAGTGTTTAGCGCTGTTCTGTAAGCAGGAAGAAATTAAATCTTCCGAATGTGAACCCTTCTTTATATTCTCTGTTCGCACACACGAAAATTTTACGAGAAGCACACATGTTTCTAATTATGTGGACACGAAGGCTTCAAAGGCTTTTGGTCTGTGTGGTCCGTTCTCGGTATGTCGCAAGATCGTTGAAAGGATAATTTGTCATTCCTGATTTTTTTTATTTTTTTTTTAGTTCTATAAGTCTTTACTTTGTGATACAGAATAGGGCCGTAGCAAGATTTTTATCTATATAAACTATGTGGGGATAAGAAGTAAACGTGAGATGTCGACATGACTACCGATTAAAAGAATAGAGAAAAGCACTGACTTGGTCAGGTGAGCTTTTGAATGCTCACTCCTTCATTAGCTTAGTTTCAATGGAAATCTAATCTTTATTAGTAGCAATTTTGCAGATCCATAACGACTAAACCTTGAGTGTTCTGTGTTCTTGGACAAAACTCAATAATGAAACGAAAAATTAAAAAAAATACTCTGTTACTTATGAAGGGCACGTGTTTGAATTCGGTGTTAAATGTTGGTATCAACCGCATAAAAAGGAATTTTTGATATTTGATGTTAAAATAAATCATCAAACAAATTTGTTTATCGCTAATTTTTAACAAAATACGCGAGAAGTTCTATAATGAATGTGACAACATTTTTGCGATATTCTCAACCTTGATATTATGAATGAATGATAGTGTTATAGTGATAGTGGATTCTGTATGGACTCGAATTAATGATTTTTATTAGAAATTTGTTTCTCTATATTTCAACACAAATGCTTCGTTTTATATCTTATCAATAGATTTTTGGCATTATTTCTTAATGGATATTTTCATTCAGATTATCTTCTATTCTGTTCGAATTCATTTGGTTGACAAATGATCAATCTGTGAAAAAGCTAATTTGAGTCATAACTATTTATAGCCTTTCCCTCATGGGGACATTTTTCCAGAATGAAACACTCAATTTTAATTTCTTATAATCTCTGATCATTCAAGTTATTAAATCTGAATTTTGATGGATATATGTTTATAGATATTGTGATTCAATATTATTTGAGATACGTATTCATGATGTCTTCAAGAAGTTAAGAAATCTGAAACAACTTTCAGATTCAGTCTTCTTCTGTTTATAGTTATTTTGGTCTAATTTGACATGCATTTCTAAACAAACTGTCACTTCGTTTCCTCCATATCAAATTCGTCTATTTTGAATGGTATTCTATTTTGAATTGGTTTCGTACGTCAATCAGATATATTTCATATTTGTTCTTCGAACTGTTTTCATTTCAGCTTTGTTACACTTGTATAGATTTTCACGTATTGCTTGAAGGTGTTTTTTGTGGAGGAAATACAAATATTTTCCATTATTTTCGTAATTTCATTTCTGAGAACTTGTTTCTAGATAGATTTTTCGAATTTCTCATTAATATAGTGGTTCTTCGAAATAAGTATACAATATGGTACTGATAAATATTTTATTTCAATATTGAATACAACTGCAATAAGATCTAACAGCTATTTTACAAATGAACGTAAATAATTCATTTCAATAACAACCTCAAAACGAAATAAATACATGAATATACACTAATGTACAAATTCGACAGATTCAAATTCAAAAATCAAGGCATTATACTTATTCTACAGTAAAACAACGATATCACAAATCAATGATGATGAGTAGATAATTATAGAAAAATTCTAATTCGAAATGATGGAAGGGAGATCAAAAAAGACAGTCTTATGCAGGAAATGATGTTGGCAAGATATTTGTTTGATCCCATAAATAATTCTTGATATGCTGAAATCAAAAGTGGTGCGATTGGGTACTGCTATTTTGACGATTTATCAATATGTATCAGAAAATAGACCGATAGTTTTTCTTCGATGTTCGACGACCATTCATAAGAATTGGATTTGTTATTCTTGTAAAAAGGCAGTAACAAAGGATTACTGAGCAGTCAGATTATAAAAGAAAGTCAAATCTCTCTATGCTGATGGATTTTGAATATAATTCTCAGTCTCTCTGTTACAACAGTGCAGAAATATAAGTACACATACAAAAAATTATTTTTCCGATAAAAACTGATATGAAGTCATCAGGAGTCCCGATTGGCTCTAAAAAATTTGACACATTTCAACGTATACTCGGGTTCAATCCAAGAAATCACATTCTGGAGTAGAAAGTGAAAATTGAATATCTTAGTTCTTATAGAAAATTATAATTCTAGCCATGAGAAGATGATGATTTTCAATGAAGTTTGCTAATGAATTATGAAATTAATCTTCGTTTATTGCCACATCGAAAAGCGCAATAAGTACAAATTCTGAGTATAAGATCTGCTACAGGTTAGAAAAATATTCGATTTCATATGATGGGAAGATAATTTCTGATATTATCTGCCCATGGGTCTGGTAACCACAATAGTTAAGGATCATCAAAACTTTCTGAGATTTCATTCCTTATATGTTGAAAATTACTCTAGAACACCCAAGAACTTCTCAAAATTCAGATTTCACCACGATTTCAGGCAATGGGGACAATCAATTCTCAGTTATTGATGAGGATAAGGTTTTTATTAAGGAGAAGGTGAAGCAATGTTTTTATTGCAACAGTTCCTCTTCTAAATAGACCAAATTTTCTTTTGTCGACAGTCAGAATTTGGTCTCAATAGACCTTTCTTCTTCATATTTGTGACTGAAGGCTGAAATGTGAATCAGAAGATACTGGGTGTGGACAAAAACCCCAAATACAGCTTTCACCTTCCTGAGATCACAAAACGGAATAAGTTCAAGGCTAACGACGAAATTAAAAGTGAGTCTCGGGAGGTTCGTCTATATATTTACAGGTGAAGGGGTTCAGAAACCAGGAACAGAAGGATTTTTCGTGTTTGTGCTTACATTTACCTCGCCTACCGTGAAGATTGTGCGACATGCGACTGTGTTCAGAATCTATACTAGAACTCTCACTGTCTCTCACAACACTGTCATATCCACTTTCGGCCCTTCTTGAAATCGCTGCAGGACTGTGCTTCGACGTTCTTGGGGTTGAATCGTGACCGCTGTCGTAACCTTCAGACTTATGCGTTAGTTTGATGGAAGTGATGCCTGATTCTATACTTAATACAGCCCTGTTCATTCGTTCGACTGAGGGAAGGCTGTTAGGGGGAGGTAAAGGCTGGGTAACTATAGAATCATTCGGAAAACTTTTCTTCCTCTCATTTTCGGAAGACGCTCCGTTTCCTGGGGTTCTACAAGAATCTTCTTGTAGATTCGGGTTGGAAGCACCATCTGGATGTCGAAGATTTGCCAGGGTTTCTCTGGGATAGTTGGTGTAGTTATTGTGGCAATACCTTTGGAACCGGCCACCCACTTGTGGTGGTTTGGTTTGAACCATCGAAAGGTCTTGGGTACTGGCCGATAAAAAAGGATCCATGTACCAATTTTGAGCTGTGGCAGGTCTGCTCATGTTGATCTTGCAGTTCTCACAAAATTTTTCCTGTATGTAAGCTGGTTCGCTGTAAACGCTATTATTGTCTTGGTTCTCACCGTAGAGCATCTCGTTGAAAGTTAGAGACTCACATCTGGTGAGCGACCTCTGATTTTGTTTCTGTTTTTGATATGTCTCCGAATTCGCCACATTCGCTTTGGCCAGTCTGTTGGTGAAGAGTTCGTGGAGTTTCGCCAGTTGGTCGAATTTCTTTCTGGTTGTCTCATCCAAATTACCGTTCCTTTGGGCAGGATTGTCTGGGTCTTCGTAATCATCATTGTCATATGTTCGGTACCTAGAGTCGTACCTATGCCGCGGTAATATCCTTTCTAAATCTGTGTAAACAGACATTGAATCGGTGAAAGTTGACACAACTGTTAAATTTTCTTGACTGAGAATCCTCAGGGGATGGTCTAGAGGATTCTCTTGGTCGACTTCGGGAAGTGGGTTTTCAGAATACCCCATACATAGAGCAATGTCTTCTTCAGTCACTTGAAGACAACTGTCTTGGGTTGGTACCGGTTCGAGTGGCTCTTCCACCTCTATTATTTCTAAAATTTCGTCTTCTTCACTTTCCGCCTGGTCCTCGTAGCAACTATTTTGATAATTATTGTATTCGGCGTTTGAAAGCATCCTTTCCTTCAGCAGTATGTCGAGGCTTTCGAGCGAGACTTCCCTGCTGCTTAGTGGTTGTATGAGAGGAAGAGCTGGTGGTATTTCTACAGGTTCTTCTTCTTCGTCGTCTTGGTCATCTTCTTCTAACCTACAAATTTCTTTTTCTTCCCTACATTCTGGAATAGAATCGTTCGGAACTTGATTCAGTTTCAAACCAGTTCGAATGACTGATTCCTCGACGATTTCATGTCGTTTGGTGTCTAAAGGTTTAACAATTTCTTCATCGAATTGCTTGAATTGGGTGAGTTCTTTGACTGGTTCTCTTTGCGGTTTATCCAAGACTTTTCCGTATTTGGTCCTTTGGATCTGAGATGTTTGATGCTCCACCCATTTCCTGATCATGTTTTTCTTATGACTATCCATGTACCCATAGCCGCCTCTGTCTGAGGTGGAGGGTGTAGATTGTTGCTGCATTGGTCCATCGATCCACGTCTCCCGTTTTTTGATATGGCACGGTTCCTTGGTGAAGTGTCGCGCTTCAGCAACTTTCGACTTGGATATTCGAGGTCCATCTATCCATTGCTCATCGCTACTTCCGGTTATGGGGTGCTTGACTTCGGGTTTATTTTTCGACGCTGCCCTGTTCGGTGAAGACTTGGGGGAATTCGTACGTCCCGGTGAGGTTTTATTACTTTGGCACGTAGATTTAATGGAAGGACGATGACTGAGCACCTTCTCGTCGGGTTTCGAACTTGTTGCGTTTTTGGACGGTCTTTGCTCCGCGCTGGAGCCACGGAGGGCCTTGCTCATCGAACAGCGATTATCTCCAGAATTTAAACTAGGAATGTATACAGGGGGATGCTCGCCGTCAGTGGCGTCGTCGACGGGTCCTACGTAGATGACGGTATCGGCCGATAGATCACTGCTTGACGGGTCTGGTTCGCTGCTGGTTCCAGTCGTTCGTGTTGCTTCTTCTCCTGTGGAAATAACAGAAAATTGTTCATACTCTACTTCTTCATTTCGTAGAATTTTATTCAGAATGTCGAATTCAAGGTGAGAATTATAGGTACCTGAGCTTCCGCCAGATCCATTTCCTGCTGCGGACGAAACGAATTTAATTCTTCTTCTTCTCATCCGATGTATTCTTGATGCGAGTTGTACTGTGGTGAGGGTATCTGAGTAGTTTTGTGCTCGTGGTGAAACATGGACAATCATAGCTGCGTGGCAGGTCAAAGAGCTCAGGCAATCCTACGACAAAAAGAAATGGTTAAAAAGAGGAAAACACAAGAGACAGTCTAACTTTAAGGCTTTTATGATCTATTAGGAATGCTCTCATATCCAGAAACTTTGAATATTCGGATAATACTGCTCCACAAGAGTTGAGGAAGTTCAGAAACTTTGAGTACTTGTCGAATCATATCATGCAAAAGCGGCTTTTGGTTTCGAATGAATTCCACTAACTCAACATCATAATGCTACTTCGATTGGAAAGGGCCAATGAGGACTTGAACTAAAACTATCAGGAGGTGGTACAGTTCAAAGGTGGTAGATTTACTTTTTCAGGATCAGGCTAACTTAAGTGGAGCAGTATGTGATTTCAAAGTTTTGCAACTTACCTTCAGCAAGTGGGTAAGTTTATTCTCTTTGTAGGGAAGATGTTTCTGACCATTGAATATTGCGAGTAATATATTTCCTACTCCTGACAAAGGGATGCCACCACTTGCTTTGCTTCTTTCTGAGTTTCCTAGGTCGATCAAATGTAGTCTGCTCCTTCCTCCAGCAACTAAAAAAACATATTTTCGTTTGAGTTGTCATATATTTTCGAATCTCTTATCTGTTCAAATTAATCCAAATAAAGAAATTTCGTCATGAAATATGCAGCTAGTTGGTGGTTGATATTTCTGCATATCTACTTCTCCTGAAAAAGCTATTATTGTTCATTCTGACAACCTCGTCCTCTGGCTGCGTTGTGCCAATAATTCAAGCAGGTTTTCGCATCCGATAAAGGAACATCTTCTCCAAAAAGTGGAGTAAGTCTTGAGGGGATAATTCCAGCAAAAACGGAACGGATAAGAAAACCAATTACCATAAATTTGAATGTCGCACAGCGATCATTTGCAATTAGAAGTTTCCTGAATTTTTTTTCAGATTATCTCCGAATGTATTGGACCTTCTTACATTCCGGGCTCATTCGAATATTCCAGGTAGATGAAGATGCTGATATTTTTTTCCCGGAATTGCTAAACTTGGGTATCAATGGAAATGAGATTTCCATTAACTGTGAAATATTGTAGGGAGGAACGGGAACTTATTCTGCATATTTACGTAGATTACGCACGTGAATTATTGGTGATCGAATTTAGATGACGGTAGATTCATTAAGCACGACCTAGCTTTTTCTCTGGGGGCTTTCATTGTATTTAGACAAATTCAGGTTTCATTCAAAAACATCCATACCGGATTCGATTGGGATGAATTTGAAGGACCTTCATTCGTTTCTAATGAGCTTTGATCTCAAAATACCACGCATTTCATATTTTCCATTCGGTATTCCTGAATATGCAGGTTTCGCCAACATAAATTTAATTAAGGGCTAGTCGATATAGCGCTGTAACAGCGTACCGTATTCGAACATTTTCCAACTCGCATTGAAAGTCCCGAAAACCAACTATCAATGAGAATAACGATAAGAATCTTGGAAATGTATGAATATCGCTTTTACTACCCTGAAAATTGGTATGGAACGCGGCTTCAGGCTTCTAGTACGGAAATCACTTACCGAACCTGTTAATTACCTGAATTATTCGAGTTTCACTCCTCATCGAATTCTCGTAATGGCAGGATTGATCAAACTTATTAAACGAGTTATTTCCGAGCAGTTTGCCCGAAATACTCTTATGATTGAATCAGTTAGGGAAGGTACGTACAGAATGACATAGGGTTTTATTTCAGAGGCATAACTTGTTAGTAGTGAATCACAGTAATGCCATATTCTACAACTATGATCTTTGGTCCTTTCTTCACAAAATCTAATCAACCTTTATGAAATAAAAGTACCAAAAAATAAAATATCTTAGATAAATTGGGATAAACGAAATTCATTTTGTTCGCATGCTATGGACAAAATGACATACCGGCAACAGGCATCTGTAGTTTTCTACTTACAGTTACAAAACTATTGACAAAGTTCAGCAATGAAACGCTTGATTCTTCTAGGAATATCAGCACAAGATGCGTGAGCCCAATGCATCCAATGCATGCATCGTAACCAGCCTTTTCCAGGGCTTATTCTGGAGAAGACTGGATTTTTCCCGATCTAAATCGGGGAAAAAGGTCATAACAATAGATAGATGGACAGTCGTCTTCATCATCTCGAAAGTTGCTAGGAACATTTTCTTCTTCATTGTCTTCTTTAAATAATGCCCTAGAGACTTGTCTCCTTGTCTTTGGAGCATGTATGGGTTCATTTTTTGATTTTATTGCAATCATATTAGGATTATTAGGTGTAGAAGTTGAGAAACATATTACGTTTATCGAGTCTTCGGCTCACGTTTGCCTTGCCCACTTCTTAAGATGCATTGCCTTTATAAGCCGCAGATGAATATTTTGTTATGAATATGTTAAGACAAGTCCTGGCTCTTTGTTTGCTGATGGAGCCTGGGATGAATGGCCTCGGTGTTGTCCGGTAGATACGGTTAATTCAGCTGAAATACCTATGTCATTTTGTCCGTTCACTGTGTTTATCATTTTGTCCATGAAGCGTTATAAATATAATATATCGAATTAATACAAAAAGTATATTCAACATAAAAAAAGCTTCGTGAATACAATGACAAATAAGTTTGAAATGAATGCAATATAAATGAAAAAAATGGTGAAAACTCATTTCTTCTAAAAATTTGGCGCAAGAAAAAAAACTCCTGACCTATTGATTTCTGTTTACTTAACTAGAGTAGCGCTTGTGAGTTTTCAGATGTTAATAGAACTCACTTGGGTCGTGTGATATGGTAGGCAGTTCCGCATTTGATACCTCCAAACTCAAGTTATGATGCCTATGTCATTTTGTACATATACAGAGAGTAACAGCCAAATGGAATAAATTCGATAACGAATAAATGAGGGGGTGTTAAGAAAAACGCTCGGACACGTCGATTTGTAATTTTAAATGCGCATATTTTTCAAGAAAATAAAATTATATAGGGTGTTCCATGCGACGTGGCCAATACCAACTTTCTTATTTCAAATGCAACCCTCTGTATTTATTTATTTTTTGGATTCTTCAGAAAATTCTAGACATAATTCATGTACAATGTCCTATACCTATCTTCAACTTTTTCGGAAATATTAAGTGTTTTCAGATTTTTTACAATTTTTTACAATTTCACATTAGACTTCTTTTTGTGGGGATATGTCAAAAGTATTGTATACGAAACGAAACCCTTAAACTTAGACGACCTAAAAAACCGAATCACGCTTGCGATTAGATCAGTCACGCCTGAAATGTTGAGTAACGTTAGAAGACAATTTCACACCAGATTAGCATGTTGTCAAGACGTTCGCGGCGGGCATTTTGAACATTTCCTACACTGACATTAATGTTTTTTTTTGTTTTTTTTTAATACTTAATTAAGAAATGATCAGTATTACTTATTAGGTTTTGAGTGTAATGTACCGAATTTATGAAATAAAATAATTTTTATTTAAAACGTTGATTTTTGCAATAAATCTGAAAACACTTAATACTTCCGAAATAGTTAAAGATAGGTATAGGACATTGTGCTTGAATTATGTCTAGAATTCTCTGAAGAATCCAAAAAATAAATAAAATACAGGGGGTTGCATTTGAAATGAGAAAGTTGGTATTGGCCACGGTCACATGGAACACCCTATATAATATTATTTTCTTGAAAAATATGCGCATTTAAAATTACAAATCGACGTGTCCGAGCGTTTTTCCCAGCACGCCCTCATTTATTCGTTATCGAATTTATTCCATTTGGCTGTTACACTCTGTATGTCGTTTTGTATGTATTTCCTCCACATACTTGGGATTTAATACTTTTCATCGATTTCTCGAATGACATTTGGCAATCGGTTCGAACATTCGAAAAATGCACAATTTCATTCTCACTTGATGGTTTTATGTTGTCTTTAGATAAGACACGTTGTTCTTTACTCTTTCTAGATGTAGATTACTTGGCTCGTACTAATCGTAAACATGAAAGAATGGGGGTTTCAACAAAAAGCAATAACTCATGAATTTATTCAGTGAACGCACTCGAAAATGTAAATAGAAAATTGCATGATATTTTTCTACTCGAAACTTGGTTTTTACCTCCTCCTTTTCCTGCCACACTGTACTGGTAGACATGCAAAGTATAAAGGAGATGCGAATCCCTGGAGTCCTCCCTTGTCGGCGCTCTTCCTTCTAGTGCAGCATCCAAGTAGTGCGCCGCCTTTTCCGCTGTCGGAACCCTTAGCTCGCAGTGTGGCGGCTGGTTTCCAAATAAGGGATCGTCTCGCAAATAAACCCCTGGAGATTGTTCGGAATCTGGAAAAGAAAATGGTCACTTCAGAGATGCGGGAGTTCCAGTTCCTAAGATGTGCTAGTGATGCGGGTTTGAATATTTTCCTTGCCAGGACTCAGGGTTTCAACAAGGACGAAATATACAAGAGGGTGATTATTTGATTGTCCTTTTATGTTTATTCCTACTTTATCGCGGAAAAATTAGATTTCGTTGTGTTGTATTGTTTCGTTATATTAGCAAAAGTTTTTCCTTAAAAAAGAGCATTTCCTGCCAGGACTTTTTTGAGGAAAGATACATTCCTTTCGATAGTCGATGGTAAAGGTCCTGACAGGAAATGCTCAAATGGAACGATTTCTAGATAAAACTTCTGATGATATCGATGTTAACAATACACATAACACAGCACAACGAAGACAAACACAACCACTCACAAAATTTGGAATGTATTCTTACCAGAGAAACTAATGGCAAATAGGACAAATTAAAGTATTCAGTATCTATAATATGAAGTATACAGAGCAAGAATTAAGTAGATATACACTATCGTTAGGCTTCCACTCGAGTGGAATAATAATAAGGACTGAACGAGAATAAATTCGCTGTCACAAAAACGCTTATATCTTTTGAACTACTGGACCGATTTCGAAAATCAAACTCATTTTCGAATCATCTTCTAATTCTAATGAAAACTCTTTTTACAATAAAAAACCTAAACTATTTTTTACAAAATTCATGGATTTTCTCTGGAATTCTTCCCATCATAAGTTCTCAGTCACTTTCTGGGATGCTGTCGTTCACTTTTGCTTGTATTCCGCTAATGTTTTCGTTGATTTCTTAGTCTTCTTCAATTCTCTTTTTACCAGGGCCCAATATCTTTCGATTGGCCTGAGTTCTGGGCAATTTGGTGGATTGGCCTCTTTGGGGACAAAAACCACCTCATTAGCTTCGTACCATTCCTTGGTGGCCTTGTAGTGGCATGAAGCTAAATCTGGCCAAAAGATTGTTGACACATCGTGCTCACGTAAAAATGGAAAAAGTCGCTTTTTCAAGCATTCCTCGATGTATATCTTCTAGTCAACAGAGCCTTGGTCAACGAAAAATTTGCTCCTTTTCCCACGAGTGCAAATTGCTTGCCAAACCAGGACACTTTGCTTGTTTTTCACTCGGAATTGTTCGTCAACATTTCTACGAGAATCTGCAGTATAAAATTCCTGACCAGGAAGTTGCGAGAAATCAGCCAAGACATAGGTTTCGTCGTCCATCACGCAACAGGAAAAATTTTTCAAGAAATCTTTTTTTAATTTCTTTGCTCTTGATTGCGCTTCTTGATTCTTCACAGCGTTCCTGTCTGGCACTTTCTGCTCTTTGTATGTTCTTAGCCCACAACTCGACTTGATTTTCTGAAAGGTTGACTGCGAACAACCCACTATTTGGGCCACTTTCTGTCCTGGAAGGTTAAGATTCTTCTGAAAAAGGCTGATGGCTTTCTTCACTTTTTCGGGCTATGAAACCCCTTTTTCCTCCCGGTCCCTTCCTTGCGGTTAATTGTAAGATTTTCGTTGAAGCGCTTAACATCTCTTGATATCGTTTCTGCGATTCTTCTGAAGCTCCGTTTTTTATTATTTTGAAAAAGTTTTACTATCAATTCTAGTGTTTTCACTTCGCTTGACGTTTTGCGACAGAGAATTGGAATGAAGTTAATGTTCCACATGTTTCTGACGTTCATATCAAAGCTAATTATGATCAAATTTTGCTTTTTTCTCAATTGGTTCAAGAGATATAGGCGTTTTTGTGATAGCGAATTTATTCTCGTTCAGTCCTTAATGATAATAATCAAAATCATAAGTTCCCTTCTCTCTTCAAAACTGGGAAAATTATAAATTCACCTCGCTTTTGTTTGGACAGCGAAAGGTAGGAAAGGGCGAGAAAAAACAGAAGCAATAAATGCTAAGTACACAGTCCCTTTAAGATTTCGCGTGCACTCAAACACCGGTCGTGATCTAACACCACAGCTTGAAATTTGTAAAAACGTATCAGGTGGAAGATTAAATATAAACAAAGGTGAAATGATGTATGGCACATCGTCGAGGCGCTTTCCTCTCATCCATCATAGTTGCGGGTTCTGGCATGAAAAATCCGACAGCCCCTCGTCCTGGAGCGATCACCTGATCCTGCTTTACGCTATGAGGTTTCCGGGCAGGAAAAGATAACATTCTTCAACGTTTCCATCCCAGGAATATTTGATTTTCAGTTGAACCGGCTGAATATGCTTGAATTTTGTTGGGGGACGCAATCAAGAAACGCTTTCATAACTCGCGAAAATTCTTCGCCTTAATTACGTTTTAGGACAGTACTTTTCTAGCCTTCGGGATTGGAATGAGAATTGCTTTGTTGGAATCGAATAGTTCTATACTATACTAAAACGGTAACTCTGTGGTCCGGCCAGGGGAATCTGTCGAAAAAGTGGGTCCAGAAGAATCTTAAAATCGCAGCGAAGCTGCGATTCAGGACAGAAATTTTTACACGGTCGGAAAGAGGAATGATCGATTCGTACGTGGGCGAAATTTCGATCCTGTAGGCGATGTAGAAGTATTTTAAAAAAATTAGCGAAAATCGCGAAAAAATTCGGCAAAAAAAGCAATTTTAAACTCGATAAAACTTTTTTCGCAGATATCCTGGCCGTGATGTAAATATACGGATCGAAAGAGGAAGAGTCAACGCAAAATAGCAAAATATTTTCCATAATTTCCCCATTTCTTCAGGAAAACTGATCGAAGTTTGACATTTCTCCTATAAAATCGCCCGATCTGCAGAGATCACAGACAACTATTTGACATTGTAGCTGTAAGCTGTCAGAGTTTGGCCACAGCCTTCTATAGAGAAAGCCCGGAACACAATCTGACAACTGCGCTCAGATTCCGCGACCGGAGGCCTACCGATAAGGATAACTGTTTGAAGGGTAGATCTGCGGGCCCATACTAGTTGAGTACTAAAACTTGTTCTTCTGAATTTTCTGATTTCGTTGTGAATGAACTTTTGCTGTTATTGTGTTTTGGTTTGATAATCAACATAAAAATGCGGTAATTTATTGATTTTGTTGATTTGTTGAGTGGGAATTCGAGGAAAGACAGAATATTTCAAGGTTGGACCAAATTTCTGGTGGAAAATAATTACTTATTGGACCTTATCGATACTGAGTTAATGCCATAATGAAAAACATGAGCAACAGATCTAGGAGAGATTGCTCCACGATGAAGATACAGATTATAACTGAACTCGCCTAGAAAAAGCTTCCTCCAGGATTGAACCTCTCTAATAAAACTGCATAATGATTTTCTTCGATGCTGAAGGTTGCCCCTTGTGACCTATTTTGCATAATTTCTCGAATATAATGAGCCTATAATGATGGAGGGTGGAAGGCAGTCTTATGTATTCATAATTCCCTGTTAACAGAGGAGGTTGAGGAGGCAAGGCCATTGTGCAAATTCATTATCTCGAAATGAAACGTATTAGAGGAATTTGAATTTTTAATTCACCAAAGATCAGGGTAGGGCGGTGGCAGAATAATCTGAATTTATTTAATGGGAAAAATTAATTTTTATCGAGGGACGAAAGTAGCAGAGATCATTTGAAATGTAGGGGAAAAATCTGAGGACTTTTTCGAATATCAGGAAGTTTTTGTGTACAATTTTTTCAGAATTTAAAATGTACAACAGGTCTCTGAAAAAAACCCGCTTCTAACATTAATGGGCAAGAAGCAAAGGCAATTTAATTTTCTGATTAACACTAAGAGAGAATTAAATAACTCTGGAGATCTTGTTGTGAGAGAGGGCCCATAGATTCTTGTCAATGGATATTACTGACAACTGTTCATTATATATCCAACCAACCCCCAAATTTGTAGTTATTAGTCGAAAATTCATTCCACTTTTCTATTTCTGATTTCCAGGAAATCCTTATCTTTGAACACCAAAACAATTTATGCAAATTCGAACAGAAACACGGTTCATTCCTCCATATTCTCGGCCGCATTCTCCTAAAATAATTACACAGGTATTCCATTTCGCGCATAATATCCACTTTTGTGACATTAAGGGTGAAATATACCCTTTGTTGAGGTTTTGTCTTGTTCACCTTGATAGTTTCTGACAGGCCTATTTATCTCGGTCGGGCTGCAGGCTAAATGGAAGCCGGAAAGTATGCGGCGAAAATATCCTGTTGTAATTTAATAAAACGAGTTTAACGATCAAATTCAGCTTTGTCGAAACGGCATGCAACCCCCCTAATCGCGCATGGAGGAGATGGATTAACTCCTTGCATTCATAGGCTCTATCATTATTTTATGTAACAAAATGGGGATATTAATAATGAAATGTCATGTTGTGGCGAATTCTATGGCCGTAATGACACGCTTCGATGCATGAATTTAATAATGCCGAAGGGACAAGGGCAATTTCAACATTGGGCTCGTTAGGAAACATGTACAGAATCATTAGAAAAAAATCTCTTCATTCCAATTGAAAAATTGCACAATTTGCAACAAGAAGCGTCAATAATATGAAGGGTTTTCCAATAAAAGGTATTATTTTGAATAGCCCGCTATTTCGGTAGATGTCACATTTCAAGCTGTCATTTTTTGACATTTGACAAGTAGAAACTACGCCATCGATGAAAATGGAATGATGCAAGCTTCAACAACGCATTGAAATGAATGAAAATCACTATGAAATGGTGAAAATTTGGCAGAGACGGTTCGTAAACCTCGAACATTCTTGGGTAGTCTTGAAGCACCTTGGCGAACCGTATTATATAAATTGTTAGAAAAATTGGAGCTGTTGGGACAAGCTGTTGATATGAAGAATAAAACCCGTGCACGTAGCTCAAGAATAGCCGAGAATATTGCTGATGTAGGCGAAAGTATTGAAGAAAACCCAGGTTTGTCTATTCCTCGTCGTTATTTGGAATAAGGCATTCCACTAACGTCATTACACCGTATTTTCAATAAAGATTTGGGTCTTAAGGGGACCTGGTACACGTCCGAGCCCGCGAGCTCCCTTCAAAAATTGGGCTTTTCATTTCCATGATATCTCAGTTCGTATGCGGCGTAGACTAACAATTTTTTTTAAATTAAAGCTTAATAATTTCTCGAGAATGTGTATTACTCGCTTTTCTGTTTTTCTTCGTATATTAGGAAAAAAACCTGGTGAGCTGTAATTTCATGAAAATCTGGACAAACGATTTTAATTCCATGATATCTCTGTCAATTCTCGGGATAAATGTATGAAATTTTCAGTATACATGCGGAATATTATTTTGCAGAATGTGTATTATTCGCTTTTCCGTTTTTTGCGTATATTAGGAAAAAAACTTGGTTGAAATTATGACCAATAAAGTGTTCCTACTTTATAATTAATTTAAATACTGAGGGGGCAATAAACAAAAAAATTGATCAATACACATTCTGGAAAATATTATTTCGCATGTAAACTGAAAATTTCATACATTTATCCCGAGAATTGACAGAGATATCATGGAAATAAAATCGTTTGTCCAGAGATTCATGAAATTACAGCTCACCAAATTTTTTCCTAATACACGAAGAAAAACAGAAAAGCGAGTAATACACATTCTAGAGAAATGATTGAGCTTTAATTTAAAAAAGAATTGTTGGTCTACCCCGCATACAAACTGAGATATCATGGAAATAAAAAGCCCAATTTTTGAAGGGAGCTCGCGAGCTCGGACGTGTCCAAGTCCCCTTAAGGCTTATTAAGTTCAGTTAACACAAGAACTCAAGCCGGCCGATCATCAACAACGTCGTGTCTTTGCTGATTGGGTCCTTGAAATGCATGAAAATGATCCGGAATTCCATCAAAAAATCATGTTAAGTGATGAGGCCCATTTCCACCTCGGTGGCTTCGTCAACAAGCAAATTTGTCGCATTTGAGGCTCGGAAAAGCCAAGAGTTATTGTTGAAAAGCCTCTCTATCCTAAACAGATATTGGATATGGACTTCGTGAGGCTATCGAGGACATAGGGCAGCAACTTTGCGATTTGGTCATGGAAAATTTCATGAAAAGAATATGGTCCTGTAGTCGTGGTCATGGTGGCCATTTGGCTGATGTTATTTTCCATTATTAACGGCATACCTTCCTCTTCATAATGAAATATATATATATATATATTCTTTTGAAAGAGAGTAATACATTTATTCAAAAAAATAAAATTTTTCTTTTAATGTCAAAATAACGCCTCTTATCGGAAAACCCTCAAGATGGCCACATCAAAACGTACAAGAAACGAACAATCCGTGTGAATATTTCATCGCAAGACTTGATTAAAACTCTCCCGCAACATCAACTGAACCGGTAATACCCAGACTAGCACTTCGCCCACTCAACATAATGAGATTTGAATATTTCAAGATTAAGGGAAGAAACAGGAAAATCTCGGCTCCCATAACCCGCTTAAACCGAGGACTTATCGCGATATACCCCGAAAACTGGAGTGTAAAAGTTGTAAGACACCTTGTTACCGTCCCCGAGATGCACTCGGCGCTAATAAGAATCCCTTCCGCAAGTTTGATCCGCATCTGCCTCCCCGCCAAGTACGTGTTCGGACTTGTTACTACAGGAGCACGTGGCGGAGATATTGTGGTACGAATGGGGAAGCGGCAGTGAAGATGGAGAGGAAGAGAGACGGGAGGAGCGTGTGGGTTGCCCTCCACCGACAGTTTGTGTTTTAATCCCTGATATTGTTTTAGATATGAGTTTTCACTTCGGCCGTCTTGACATGCTATAAAGATATTAGGTACAGCACTGGTTTCGACATGAAAATAATAGAGATTTATGGGGGACTGGGCGAGAGGCGACATAAATAGATTTGGGCGTGGGTCCAGGTGAATTTTGGAAGATTTGTCAACAGTGTGTTTCAGTAGACCCAATTTCAAATGTACACACAACCAAACTTATATGGAATCACCCTGTTATTTGGAAAAAACGAATTTTAATTGAAAAAAAGTCGCTGAAAAGTGAAGAGCAGTTTTCCCAAAACAAGTTTATTACAAAAATAATATAAATTATTAAAAGATTATTTTTATAATAGAACAGAAAATTAAAAGTGTAAATTTCTCTAAAAATAATTTTTATGTAACTGAGAATTGAACAACAAATAAAACGATTTTAACAAATCAATAATCAGTATTACCACCCCTGCCATTGATAGAAGCTTGAATTCGACGAGGCATGCTTTCTATTAAGTTGTTAATTTCTTCTTCTGTAACATTTGTCCATTCCTCTAAGTCTAGGCGCGCACCGAAGTGGCGTGGCTGTGGTGTGGCGGTGGTGTGGTAGCGAGGTGGCGAGCTGCATTGCTAAAGCACATGTAAACATATCTAGCTACGCGCACCGAAGTGGTGTGGCGGTGGTGTGGTGGATGCAACACGGCGTGGTGCCACACGGGTGCCACTAGTCTCGAACATGTTTAATTCTCGAGTGGCAAGCATGTGGCAAGCGGGACGTCACCACATCGATTCGGCTTCTAATTATACTATTATTTCACGAAATTATAAATAATATATTATAAATCTGTACATTATTTTTAAAAATAGAGTGGGTTTCTATTCTAAGATGCGAGACGACAAGGAATTTAATATAAAATTCGTAGTCCTCGTACAGAAATATAATGTTATGAGTAGTCTTTCCTTCGCATACACACATTTTCTGTAGTTTGTATCCTTCTTCTGGAGCATAGGTCGCACTTTTTTAACCAACTCAATGAATGTCTCTTTCTTCATTCTATAAAATATTTTGAATTTATTGCCCAAGTTGAGATCTCTTTTGAAGACATTGAATATTCCATATCTTCTGTTCTGTCGCCACAAGGGATGGACCCAATATTTAACTGTTCTCTTTTTTTTTCGAACTTCAGCATTCATATTTAGAAGTTGCAGATAGGCAAGCATATCTTCATCGGACGAACTCATTTCGACAACTGATGAAGTGGTGCCATTTGCCATTTGCCACTTCAGTGCGCATTAAACCACGTCCTCACCATTTCGCCACCTTTCCTTCACCATTCAGCTCGCCACATCGCTACCACGCCACCACCACACCACCGCCACACCACTTCGGTGCGCGCCTTGCCTAAAGCCTCTTGTATAAGTTGCTCTGCGTTACCAGGATTATTTTGACGAGCTCTAATTTTTCTTTTGATCCTATCCCACAAGTGCTCGATAGGATTAAGGTCCGGTGAACAAGAAGGCCACTCTAAAACAGTCACACCTTCTGTTTCGAAAAAAATTTTTGCAACTCTGCTGGTATGTGGAGGTGCATTATCCTGCATAAATAGGAAATAATCTCCAAAAGCACCTCGCCAGAGCCTCACTACAGGTTGTAGCACTAGATCAACATACCTAGGCCCTGTCAGAGATTGTCTAATGGGAATTAAAGGAGTTTTCTCACCAAACATAATTCCGCCCCAAAACATTACAGTACCTCCTTTGTATTTAGGGATCGGTCTTGCAGCTTGGAGCCTAGCTTGCCTCCCTCTACCTCTTAAAATGCGAACACGCCGGTCGTCTGATCGTAAGCCAATTCTGGTCTCATCCGAAAATAAGACATTTTTCCAATCTTCAATAGTCCAATTTTCATGCTCTAAACACCAATTAAAACGGTCAACTTTATTTTGCCTTGATAGTTCTGGAACTCTTAACGCTCTTCTCTTGAATAATTCCCGAGCGCGAAGTCTTTTTCTGATAGTTTCGACAGAAACATTAACACCTGTAGCTGCAAAAATTGCATTTGAAGCTCTGAATGAGATACTGCGGGATTTCTTCTTGCTGTTTGGGCTAAAAAGCGATCCTGCCTTTCTGTAGTTACTCTTCCACGACTTCTTCTCGGCCTATTCTTTAGGGTTCCTAACTCCAGAAACCTTGCATAGGTTTTTGAAACAACCCCTTGTGTAACCCCCACCGTTCTTGCAATCTGTCTTTGTGACATACCTTGTTCTGCCATAGTAATAATTCTTCCTCTCTGGACTTCCGATAACCCCACATAAGGAATTTTTTTTTAAATTCGAAAAAAAACAAAATATAAATTCACTGCGACGTTCGAACGAAATGGTAAAGTCGACAGTGCAAAGGCAAATCTTATCAAGTGCTTATGAACCTAACTGTTTTTGTGAGTAAACACATGCACTTTTTATTTGCTTCTAACGAAAAAGATATCAAAATAATATTTCATCTTAATACTGGGTGATTCCATATAAGTTTGGTTGTGTGTATATTGAGTATCGGGTGTTTTTCAGAGTGAAAGAATTTTCGATAGGGGTGACTGTGATTTGACAGAAGTTAGAAGCCATGTTGTTTTGACATTTCTGTTCAGTAAGCATTTACAAATTATCATGGAAAGACTCACGCCGCAACAACGTTTACGACTTGTTGAAATTTATTTTCAAAATCAGTGTTCTGTTCGCCAAACTTATAGAGCACTTCGTGAAATTAACGGTTCACATAATTGTCCATCAGAGCAGCTTATTCGTCGAAATATTGATAGATTTCGGACAACATTTTCTCTACTCGATGCAACAACAACAACAAGACGAAGAACTGTACGTACATAAGAAAATATCGCTGCTGTAGGTGATAGTGTTAATCAATATCCAGATTTATCTATTCGTCGACGTTCACAAGTTGGACTCTGTGCATACACCACATGAAAAATTTTGCGTGAAGATCTTGGTGTACACCCATACAAGACCCAACTGGTTCGAGAACTAGTGCCACTTGACCATAATCAGCGTCGTTTGTTTTCTAATTGGGCCCCAGAACATTATTTCGAGAAATGGTCCAATGAATTGGCCTCCAAGATCATGCGACGTAACTCCAATAGATTATTTTCTTTCAGGTTATGTAAAGTCATTTTTATGCTGATAAACCAAAAACAATAGACGCTTTGGAAGCCAATATAACTCGTGTTATTGCTGAAATAAGGCCTGAATTACTCGAAATAGTGGTCCAAAATTGGTCTGGTTGAATGCGGTTCCTCAGAAGTAGACGTGGTGGATATATGCCGGAAATTAATTTCAAAACATGAATGTCATAAAATTATACTACAAATAAAAAATAAATTTGGCTTCAATCTCATTTTAAATATGTTTTATTTCAATTCAAAGTTCTCTCACTCTAAAAAAACACCCAATACTTTTAAAGCCTTGTGATGTTATGAACTGCTGTTGCTACTTTTTTCGAAGTTTATGTTTCCTATCTTCTTATCCTGAATAGTGCTTCTGTAACCTATAACCATTAAATCTAAGCCAACTGCTCCAGCTTGGTAAATAATGACACTTTTTGCTGAAGCAAGTATTCAAAATTAATATTTCGTGACTTCAAAAGTTACTTAAGGGGACCTGGTACACGTCCGAGCTCGCGAGCTCCCTTCAAAAATTGGGCTTTTTATTTTCATGATATCTCAGTTCGTATGCGGCGTAGACCAACAATTTTTTTTTAAATTAAAGCTTAATCATTTCTCTAGAATGTGTTTTACTCACTTTTCTGTTTTTCTCCGTATATTAGAAAAAAAACCTGGTAAGCTGTAATTTCATGGAAATCTGGACAAACGATTTTATTTCCATGATATCTCTGTCAATTCTCTGGATAAATGTATGAAATTTTCAGTTTACATGCGGAATAATATTTTCCAGAATGTGCATTGATCAGTTTTTTGTTTATTGCCCCTTCAATTTCTAAATGAATTATAAAGGAAGAACTTTATTGGTCATATTTCCTACCAGGTTTTTCTCCTAATATACGCAAAAAAACGGAAAAGCGAATAATACACATTCTGCAAAATATGATTCCGCATGATATTGAAAATTTCATACATTTATCCCGAAAATTGACGGAGATATCATGGAAATAGAAACGTTTGTCTAGATTTTCATGAAATTACAGCTCACCAGGTTTTTTTTTCTAATATACGAGGAAAAAAAACAGAAATACGAATAATACACATTCTAGAGAAATGCTCAAGCTTTAATTTAAAAAATAGTTGGTCTACGCCGCATACGAACTGAGATATCATGGAAATAAAAAGCCCAATTTTTGAAGGGAACTCGCGAGTTCGGACGTGTACCAGGAATTCAAAAATGGCATTTTATTAAAGAAATTAAGTTTGTTCAATGGCAAGATTCAATAAATTTACAGAAGATGTTAAACTCCTCTCCTTCTGCCGCAATACATAATATAGTTATAGTTTTGTACATTCCACTGCGATCCCAAGATCTATTGAGCCCCCCTCAGAGCTGTTTTCGCAACAAGACAATAGACAATATGGTTTCCGTCATCAGAGATCCACTGGTGACTTGCTCGCTTACGTCTCACATATATGGCAGCTATCTATCGAGAAATATGGTGAAACTCTAGCCGTAGCACTAGATATCTCCAAGGCATTCGATCGAGTCTGGCATCAGGGACTCCTCGCCAAGCTTCCATCTTATGGCGTGCCCCCAAAGCTATGTTCTCTGCTAGCTAGTTTTCTCTCAAACAGATCTCTCCATGTAGTGGTCGATGGAGCTTCGTCTGACTCTCTACCCATAAATGCTGGTGTTCCGCAGGGATCAATTCTGGCTCCAACACTATTTCTTCTTCACATCAATGATTTGCTGGAAGCAACTTCGTGTCCAGTGCACAGCTTCACGGATGATAGTACCCTCCATACCGCCTTTTCTTCTAGGTCTCCAATACCAGCCCGCCAAATCAAAAACGAACGAGGAAGAAATGTTAACAACATAAATATGGACTTGGCAACAATTCTTGAATGGGGATCTAATAACTTGGTAGAATTCAACGCAAACAAAACACAAGCATGTCTTTTCTCTAGAAAAGCCGATCTTACTGTGCCCAGCATAAAATTGTCGGGAGTGACCATACCATTGAAGTCATCCATTTCGATGCTTGGCATTACTGTCGGCAGTAACCTTTCCTGGGAGAATCACGTGAGATCCATTGCCAAAAGTGCATCCCAAAAACTTGGTTTTCTGTTTCGTGCCAGGAGCTATTTCACCTCAGGTCAGCTGCTTATGATCTATAAGGCACAGATTCGACCTGTCCTGGAATACTGTTCCCATATTTGGAGTGATGCACCTAAACACACCCTAAAACTCTTGGATTCCGTACAAAAAAGGGCAATTCGTCTCGTCGGTGATGCATCGCTTACAAGCTCGCTCACTTCTCTGGACACCGTAGAAAAGTGGGCGATCTGTCTCTATTTTATAGATATTTCCATGGGCGATGCTCTTCTGAATTATCAGCAATCGTTCCCCCTCTGGCAGTCTCTTCCAGGCTAACCCGTCAAGTTAAGTCTTCACACCCCTTCGTGGTAACTTTGGAGACTCTTCAAAGACTCGTTCATCCAACGAACAGCGAGGCTTTGGAACACATTGCCTAGGGAGGTGTTCCCTGAGGCATATGACCTCCAGAAATTCAAGAAGAACACCAATTCCTACCTGCTTGCCCTTGGTTCTCACGATGTTCTCTGAAAATTACAGGATATTCCTTTTCGTGAAAACCACAACATAAAAAAAAAACAGCGCTATCTACAGCTCGCCTTCCAGCCTCAAAGCTCCAATGAACTTCGGTATCAGAGAAGGCTTCAAGGCTGCTTGCTCTTGAAACCCTTTTCACGAACTGTTTGTGCCCTTATTTCGCGGAGAACTTGTTCGCGTCTTATTTCGGGACCAAGAAATGGATAACCCTGACGGATATCTAGGTGTGGCTTCATGGTGCCATCAAGCTTTCATCGCCTATTCGACTTTATTCTAATGGATGCCCCCCCCCTTCGACTCCTTCTTTACTGCTTTTCCTGAATAAAAGAAAACCCATGAAATCCGAAAAGCACTAACTCCGCCCGCTCCTATTACTTTCCGTAGAAGAATATCATTCCGATGAGCGATCGTATAAGAGGCAATTCCCCCGAAGAAATATTAATGCCACGAAAGATATTCGCCAATTTGTATTTTATCCTTGTTTCCGGAGTTTATGAGCCAATAAAATCGGTTGTTGTCTCAGAATAACCCGATCGGAATGAACCGGGCGACACGGACGCGGCACAGATGCGTTTTATCGCCGGGACATTGACGCAAGACGAACGGCGATCGGGAAGGCGGAAAGATTGGAAAAGTTCGCGGCGCGGCTGCCGGATCCGGCAGGCGGCATAGGCGACGCGCGCCCGGCCAAAATTCGAAACAAAACATTCAATTAAATCGGAAAGTTGGAGGCGAAGAATTAATTGTCCTCAATTTTTCAATTATGCCCGAATCCGGGGAGGCAGGAAGGATCTCGCGTTTTTTAATTTTCTTGAGATACATAAATCATTATGTCCCGACGATTAGTCGAAATTTCATTAGGAGAATTGCGGAACGGGAAGAGGAGAAACCGAGAATCTGATGTACCTACGGGGTTCAAGATCAGATAACTAATTGAAAGAAGTCGCAATTAGTGCAAGACGCATCTGCCATATTTTCACATTAATCAGTGGATGAGTAATTGAGTGTTGCACAGAGTATGGGCGCACCAGTAACTCCTACTATAAAAAGATGAGTTTTTAAATTCGAATACGAAATATGCAGGTTGTGGTGCATACAGGGTGATTTTTTTAAATGTTTCATTAGAAGTATTCGAGGAAGGAATTCTGATACGGAGTCCAGATTCTGTATTTTCGTTTTAGACTACAGGAACTTTAATTATAAAATATTTTCAAGCGGAATCTACTTCCGGTTGTACCGGAAACGAATGTGAACTTCGTTACTTCAAATGCAACACCCTGTATATTTATACATATTTGAATTCTTCGTTTAATTCTGCACCGATTTGATGTATGATATAAGCAACCACATCAAGAGATTGTTGATTGTCAAATTTGTTGACAGAAAGAGTGTCACAAATTAGAGTTAATATCACTCATTATAAGAAATTTTTTTCGCCACAGTCGAACAGAAGAGAGTACGCTGATTCCCTGTTTCAGAGACCCTGTATAAAATTTCCTCATAGTTTATACAAGTAGCAGTAGCAGCGTACTTTCTCTTGTTCCACTGTGGCCAAAAAGAATTTCTTACAATTAGTGATTTTGGAGATATTAACTCAAATTTGTGACACGAATAATTCGTGTGGCGAAAAAAAAAAAGGGTTTTCGTCATCGCATTTAAAAAAAGGAATATGACCTAGAAATCGATCGAATTACGATCTAATATCCAACTAGCCGGAAAAATTGAGTCTTCACATGATCGAAACACTGGCGACTCCACCATTTCGCAACCCCATATCGTGAAATTGAATAAAACAACAATATTGAGTTGAGTTTAATACTGGCTGAAAAGTATAAAAGGGACATAATCAAACGTTGAATTTAATGGAATTCGCTTCTATATTCCTTCGTGGTACTCACCATTCGAATAGCCGGAAAGAAGATCCCTCATTTGATTCGTTGGTCCACATATTTCCACTGCTGATATCCTCACCGAAAACCTGGCTCCAGTTTTCAGTTTCTGCTCGTTGATTCCCTTAAACAGCCACGAAATTGCGCATGGTATTATACCAAGCGTGTTGGCACTATCTGGTGTTCCTAACATGGTGTATGATTTTCCTAGAAGAGATTCAAAAATATCAACAAATTGTCACACCTTCTAAGATGAAGAAAAAACAGGAAAGGATGTTGATTCTTTCAAAAATTGATATTTTCCTTATTTTTTTTTCAATTTCATAATCTTATAACGATTATAGGAACGCGTTACGGTGATCAAATTCAATGTTTTTATCCATGTCTGTCAGAAATGCACATTTTAATGACTTTCTCTTCAGTCTATTTTTCGTATCATATAAACTGCTCCACAAGAGTTAGGGATATCGTATTCAATCTTTTTTAAAAGTATGTAATCTTCGAGAAAATCGCTGTAAAATCATTTAAAACTCAATAACAACTTGAATCCATCCAATAAAAATCAGTATGAGACATTTCGTCAATCTGGTCGCCTTTTTTCTGAAGTTTGGTTCTTTGCATATGCTTCATGAATGTTCTTATTTTGAAATGAAGTCAGTTTATCAACGGCTTCTATTTGAAACGAGTTTTCTGAAAATGCCAAGACGTGAATTAGCAAACGCTGAGGCTAATAGGGCTATCGGAATGCTACAGAGTGGCCTAACTCAGGTTGTTGTAGCGGAAAGGCTCCAAGTCAGCCAAAATGTGATATCTCGACTTTGGAATAGGTTCAGGCAGACAGGTTCTGTGTTGGAAAGACCAAGGCTTGGTGGGCGACGAAAAACAACACCTGCCCAGGATCGTTTCATCACCGTTTCGGCGAGAAGAAACCCTACATCTACGTGTAGAATGCTACGGAATACTCTTCAAAATGCAGATGGGGTCCAAGTTTCCATCGAAACCATCAGAAGACGTTTGAGAGAGGTGAATCTAGGTTCTAGACGTCCATTAAGAGGAGTTCTATTAGCACGTGACCATAAGCGTCAAAGACTGGAATGGGCAAGGCAACATATCAATTGGAACGATCAATGGCGTAGTGTCCTTTTCACTGATGAATCCAGATATGGACGATTTTCAGATTTTCGCAGAATAAGGGTATGGACAATCCCACGCATACCCCGTAATCGTCGCTATGTCCAAGAAGTCCATCCATTCCGATAGAGAGGATGTCATTGACAATGTTGTGCCAAATTTTCACGCTGCTATTGGTGAAACTTTTCAATTTCTAGACGATAACGCTAGACCTTACCGTGCAGCCATAGTTGAGAATGCGCGCGAGGAGCTTAGTATTCCACATTTACCAATACCTCCGCACTCACCAGATTTGAATTGCATAGAACATGCATGGGATATGCTCCAAAAAAAGATAAGATAATCATTAACCTACCCCAGAATCCTTAAATGGTCTGAGAGAGCTTCTGCCCCGTTTATGGAACCAAATTCCTCAAGAAATGTTCAACAACCTCGTGTGTAGTATGCAAAGAAGATGTCAAGCTGTTATCGATGCCCGTGGAGGCCATACATTGTATTGATAGTCTTAAAATGCTTGAATTCTCTGGGAATAAAATTTCGTTATTTCACTCGATTTTTCTTAACCACCTTGTATACGCTGCAGACCTACAGGCTGAAATTAATTTGCAACTTGAAATCATATTAATATCTTATTTTAACTATATGTATATTTTTTTGCAATTTAAGTCAATATCCCTAACTCATGTGGATCAGTTTATTTGTATGGAGGGTGAATACAAGAGCTAAAATGGCAATTGATCCAATGTTTTACTATTATTCAATCAAATACTTGTAAGAGTAGCTTTATACGAATGAGGAGGAAGTTCGAGAAGTGAGATCCTTGTCACAGAAGAATTGCAGGATTCGAAGAATCAATTGTCTGAAGCGTGTTTGAGTTGGGACGCCCTGTATACATGATATCGATGCCTCGACTTTGGCCTACATTCGACCCCGTGATAACGCATAATTAACACTGGCGTGCTGCAGAGTTATTTACCGTTCAGGAAAGTCTCCTTGACGGAAGGTTCTTTTACCGTAAAGCGAACAAATCTCGCCTCCCTTTAATCCATGACAACGTCGTAATAATTACCAATTTCCCTCGATACCTTCTGCAATTCGGATGATTAATAACCACCCATTCAGCAAACATAATCACACCGTGACTTGAGGCGACAAAGATGAAAGTCCTCAGTCTCCAAGTTTTCAATCAGGTGAATTTCACTTTCCTTTGATGATCGGTCCCTTAATTAGGAAATAAAATGGCCGCTAGGATTGATTCGTCGCGTTTAGGTTAATCACGTAATTGGTAGATTATTGTCGTTGTGTTGGATAATTATGGGATTTCGATCATAATGCATAAACGGTATGGAAATCTAGTATAGAAATAGCTTGAAGCTGAACTTACTGAACTTAGCTGAAGATGAATGTCACCATAATTAAAATCCTAATTGGATCTCAATTCGAAGGAAAGAAATATTGAGACTTAGCACAGTTAAAACCTGCTAGAGTATGTCGCAGAGCTTGTAAAATCATGTACACTGCGCAAAAAAATTAACGCACATTATGGAAATCTCAAATTTATTCTACAACTGAAGGTGTTCTCAATGATAATTATTTTTATCAGAATTATGCATGCATATGTTATCCACTTTCAACGTTTCTTCAATACAGATGTTTTCTCCCAGCAGGAATAAAAAAAGATAATATTATCAGATTTTGAATGTATTGGCTCCATTCTAAAATCAGTTGTTCTCGATCAATCCTAGTGATCAATAGTTTTTCTTTCGTTTGATTTTCTACACTCGATCGCTATGCAACGCGAAACACGCAATTTGACCCAAGAGGAATGTGCCCAAGCGGTAGTTTTGCGAGAAGAAGGGTGGACATAACCAAGAACTGCAGAAAGGTTTGGAGTTTCCCATACAAGTGTGTCCAGAATGTTGCAGCGATTCAGGGAGACAGGTATGAATGTCCGAAGACCAGGACAGGGTAGACCACGGGTAACAACTGCCATTCAAGAACGTTACTTGAGAGTTTCTTCATTGAGACAACGGTTTGCAACCGCTCGCCTCCTTCAAAATCAGCTTGAGCAAACTCATGAGGTGCAAATTAGCACTCAGACAATAAGAAATCGTCTCAGAGAATATGATTTAAGGCCTCGTGTCGCGGCAAGAGGCCCAGCTCTTACCCCAGCCCATCGAAGGGCGCGTTTGGATTTTGCGAGAGAGCATATCCATTGGGAAGAGGCCGATTGGGAAAGAGTTCTCTTCACAGATGAGTCTAGATTCTGCCTCTACCATTGTGATCGACGTTCCCTTGTATACAGACGTCCACATGGAAGATATGCTCAGTGCAATTTCCTGAATACTACTGGTTTCGGGGGAGGATCGATTATGGTATGGGGTGGAATATCTTTGACTGCTCGCACAGACCTAGTGGTCGTTGATAATGGAGCTATGAATGCTGATAAGTATATAAGGAACATTCTTGAAGAGCATGTAGTGCCATTTGCACCATACATTGGTGAAAATTTCATTTTTATGGACGATAATGCCAGACCCCATCGTGCGCGCATCGTTCAGGAGTACCTTGAAGAGGTTGAAGTCTCTCGAATGGAATGGCCAGCAAGAAGTCCAGATCTCAATCCGATTGAGCAGGTTTGGGACAACCTCAATAGAAGGCTGAGAAGTTCAGAAAATCATCCAGCTACTCTTAGTGACTTAGGAATCCAACTCGGAGAAATCTGGGAAGGATTAGATCAGAACATTTTAAGATCACTCATTTTGAGTATGAACCGTCGTTGCCGAGCTGTAATTAACGCAAGGGGTGGAAATACCAAGTATTAAATCACTTATCAGTATTTCAGAATTTTGAAAACTGTTTATTTATCTTCTTTCACATAAGATTCGGTGAAATCCTGAATTTTTCTTCCATTTAATGTGTCTTGTTTCGTTCAAAACCTTCCCGAGAGAACATAAAAAATAAGTTATAAAGTCAATGTAGAGCTAACTTTCATTAAAATTGAGATTTTCAGAATGTGCGTAAATTTTTTTGCGCAGTGTATGATTTTTTTCATAATAAATCGAATGTTGATTTTTTTCACCAGAACCCGACTCTCCACACCGATTGTCAACGGAAGTACTCAATCTCCTCTTCTCCATCAGTCAAAACTGCGTCCAAACAGAGTAATAATCAAAACCCAACCAGCGTGATGGCTTTGCCAACATTCAAATTGATGGTTTCGTTCAGGTAGACACGCAATGATACTAAATAACGTATAGACTTGCCCAGGAACGAGCCCCTTGGGCTCTATCAACGAGTCCGATGATCTCATTAACAACCTGGCCGGCAAAAGTTTCGAAATATTCGATACAGTGCGAGCCAGAACGAAGTTATCATCCATCGCGCCGTCGAGCGAATTCAGTGCGAATCATATCTGGACAAAAAGATTAATGGATTGCTGTTAATGTTTATCAACGAATTACAATTGGCAACGAAACAGAGTTGTTTCGCCGGCATATCCCTTTCATGTTACGTAGATTTATGGAATCCCTGGTGTTGGCACTGATGAGTTTTGTTAAGGACTTTCTTTTCGTATGGAAATTTGTCTTGATTCCCACTTCTTTTGGAAGAGATCGCGTTTTTTTCCATGACCACATGTCGCTTTGACGTACACTGTACCTTGAAACTTTGTCTAGTTTTGTTTAAGAGGACCTTCGTTCCACTCCAATTTTCATCGAAGCTGGGTTATGTCGTCCTGAAGAGATCAGAACTGAGTGCTAATTTGCACCTCATGAGTTTGCTCAAGCTGATTTTGAAGGAGGCGAGCGGTTGCAAACCGTTGTCTCAACGAAGAAACTCTCAAGTAACGTTCTTGAATGGCAGTTGTTACCCGTGGTCTACCCTGTCCTGGTCTTCGGACATTCATACCTGTCTCCCTGAATCGCTGCAACATTCTGGACACACTTGTATGGGAAACTCCAAACCTTTCTGCAATTCTTGTGTATGTCCACCCTGCTTCTCGCAAAACTACCGCTTGGGCACATTCCTCTTGGGTCAAATTGCGTGTTTCGCGTTGCATAGCGATCGAGTGTAGAAAATCAAACGAAAGAAAAACTATTGATCACTAGAATTGATCGAGAACAACTGATTTTAGAATGGAGCCAATACATTCAAAATCTGATTATCTCATCTTTTTTTATTCCTGCTTGGAGAAAACATCTGTATTGAAGAAAAACGTTGAAAGTGGATAACATTTGCATGCATAATTCTGATAAAAATAATTATCATTGAGAACACCTTCAGTTGTAGAATAAATTTGAGATTTCCATAATGTGCGTTAATTTTTTTGCGCAGTGTATAACTGAAACAATGCTGTAATGAGTACTAAAAACAGTACTGTAATGAAGTTATTATGATTCTCCGATTATCAATACTCAAACCTCATAGATGATATAAATCTCCTAACTGTGAATTATGATGAAGATTTTATACATGCGAGGCTGTCTTATATTAGTTCTGATAGTACCCAACAATGGTATAACTTAAACCTCTTGCAGTATGGACTTGCATAGCGATATCTTTGTGAATGAAGTAACTCTATCATGGAAGTTATTGCCGTTATTGGACTTGTGGGGATAGCGAGTCAATCATCAGACTCTCTTTTCATTTCTGTCTTCAGTTGAGTCAAAAATAGTTTGGGGACCGTGATTTCACTTCGAATAGAGATTTTCCAAACCTATCAATGCGCTGAGTGAATTATCGTCTCCCATTTTTGCTATTCCACGCCACAGCGTCATATTTCTTATCAACGTTTCGGAATATATTGTAGGGAAGGACGCCCAAACCCCGTCAGCGGGCGTAAAATTGCACATAATGCAATATTCCCGATAGATACCCGAAGAAACTCGAAGGAAAATTGAACAATGGCCGGAAAACTCGTGAGAAATTTGCAATTTGATAGAGGCTTCCGCCTCGGTGAAGCCGCTGCATGCATACGAAACTCCTCATCCGATCCGACCATATTTCAGGGCCCTAATCCAGAACTTCGAATAAATACTGCGCCTCTAAAGAGAGATATCTACTTTAAAGGATTACGTATATTTTCGAATCGTCTCCAGAATTTGCGGAGATTTTTCCCCTTCTCGATATCATTAAATTCGGATTAGCCATGGCTCCGAGCGGCTTAAAATTTCTGCTTTAAAAGAGTGTTTTGTAGTGATTACCAGATGCTCTGGAGTTGCTGTTGGCGGAGTTTTGTACGGAGGCTTGTCCTCGAAGTTTGCTCGGGGAAATTTAAATGAGTTCCCTCAATTTCTGGTGAAGAGTTTGAGGATTTCAGTTGGACACAAAAATTTATACACATTTCATATGTTCCTTGGAACTATCCGTCAATGTTCAAGTTCAATTATTTTTTCCCGACTGCTCCATAAGGAGGGTAATGTTTTCAGAGTGTATGTATGTCTATTCAGGACTGAACGAGAATGAATTCGCTATCACAAAAACGCTTGAATCTCTTGAACCACTGGACCGATTTCGAAAATCAAACTCATTTTCGAATCATCTTTTAATTCTAATGAAAACTGTTTTTACAATAAAAAAACCAAAACTATTTTTTACAAAATTCATGAATTTTTTCTGGAATTCTTCCCATCATGCTTCTTATAGTGTTCTCAGTCACTTTCTGGGATGCTGTCTTCCACTTTTGCTTGAATGCCGCTAATGTTTTCGTTGATTTCTTAGTCTTCTTCAATTCTCTTTTTACCAGGGCCCAATATCTTTCGATTGGCCTGAGTTCTGGGCAATTTGGTGGATTGGCCTCTTTGGGGACAAAAACCACCTCATTAGCTTCGTACCATTCCTTGGTGGCCTTGCTGTAGTGGCATGAAGCTGAATCTGGCCAAAAGATTGTTGATACATCGTGCTCACGTAAAAATGGTAAAAGTCGCTTCTTAAAGCATTCCTCGATGTATATCTTCGAGTCAACAGAGCCTTGGCCAACGAAAAATTTGCTCCTTTTCCCACAAGTGCAAATTGCTTGCCAAACCAGGAATTTTTTAGGAAACTTTGCTTGTTTCTTCACGCGAAATTGTTCGTCAACATTTCCACGAGAATCTGCAGTATAAAATTCCTGACCAGGAAGTTGCGAGAAATCAGCCAAGACATAGGTTTCGTCGTCCATCACGCAACAGGAAAAATTTTTCAAGAAATCTTTTTTTAATTTCTTTGCTCTTGATTTCGCTTCTTGATTCTTCACAGCATTCCTGTCTGGCACTTTCTGCACTTTGTATGTTCTAAGCCCACAACTCGACTTGATTTTCTGAACGGTTGACTGCGAACAACCCACTATTTGGGCCACTTTCCGTCCTGAAAGGTAAGGATTCTTCTGAAAAAGGCTGATGGCTTTCTTCACTTTTTTTGGGCTATGAAACCCCTTTTTCCTCCCGGTTCCTTCCTTGCGGTTAATTGTAAGATCTTCGTTGAAGCGCTTAACAACTCTTGATACCGTTCCGGACGAACGCGAGCCTCTTTTGCGATTCTTTTGAAGCTCCATTTTTGATTATTTTGAAAAAGTTTCATATACATATAATACCACCAGAGATGAAATTTTGCCGGCAAAATTTCTCGATTGTAAAATGAAAGTTTGTTGCTTTCGGCAATTTCGCGAATGATATTTGTATCAAAATCACGAGCCGTCAGGCGAGTGATTTTGGAAAAATTTCATGAGTTTACATTACTGAAGCGTTTTTATTTTTTTTGGCACACGTTCAGTTTTTCTAGAAAAATTTTTGATGAACGTTATTGATATCGTTATTTTGCTTCAAGGCAGTGAGGATATTCTGAACTGGATAGTAAAGCTGTATCGTCCAAAGATACAAAGCTCTTCCGAATATATGAAAAATAGTTTTTATCAAATTGAAAATTTTCCATGAAACTTAAATCTCAATTCAAATCAAGTTACTTTAGGACTCAGGAAGAGCTTTGTATCATTGGACGATACAGCTTCACTATCCATTTCAGAATATCCTCACTGCCTTGGAGCGAAATAACGATATTGTTCATCTTCAAAAAATTTTTCTGGGAAAACTAAACGTGTGCCAAAAAAAAATAAAAACGCTCCAGTAATGTAAACTTATGGTAGAATCTGAAGCAGGTATCGAAATTTTGAAAACGGAATGTACAGTGTGTTTTTTCAACCTTCAAATTTAATCTGAACTTATCATAATTCCCACCCTGTATTTTTGAAAAATTGTTGGAAGTATTGAAAGAAGACAATCATATAGTTCTACACAGAGAATTTCATCAATATTGATCAAGCCAAACCAAAGATATGAATAAAAGAAAAATCGGTCGAATCGGATAAATCACCCTGTAGACTCTCAATAAAACTGCCTAGACTAGTGTAAACTTCCCTTCAACCCTGTATAACTAATTTTTCCATGTTTTGACTGCTCAAAAATGATTATTGGCATGTGCACAAAATTCGGATGCGGAAAGAGTTCATTTTTGGTCTCCTCAAGAAATCTGATCAGATTTCGTTGAGTCTTTGAATTTCGTTCTTCCAGAATCGCCCAATTTTCAGTTTATCCTTACGAAGAGTCCCAAAATTTGGCATTTCCGAGTGAACAGTAGTGTCATGGAATTAAATAGCGGCAGAGAACCTTGATGGAGGGTTAAGAACCATGAACTCCATTCAAATATTCATTCATTTCTGGGGGGACAAAGCCAAATCTGGCTCTCCTCCTCCCAGTTTATTTTCTTATTTACGGATGTGACACCGCCTTTCATAAATAAAGGCGAATGTGACGAGACACTTCTGCTGAATTTCGTTGTAGGGGGGGTTTTCTGCAATTCCTCAAGAACGTTTGCATAGAAATGGGTTATTATATGCCTTGATATTGGAAAGAGGAGGGAACATCAACTTGCATTGTCTTTTACTCCATCAGCAAAAGCTCTGCTTCACCGAATCAATATTCAAATAAAATAGATATACAGGGTGAGTTGAGTTTTAGGAGGGTACTTCGGCGTTCGATCAATTATGCAATGTTAATACATTTTCCATATTTCTCCTCACAACGTAAATACAGTTAAATTTTCTTTTCAAATTCGTCAATCTGTATCTCTGTAAATTGGCTATAGAGAAGCTTCATAATTCAATATTGAATCGAATGTTGAACTTCGTTCATTCACCCTGTACAATGCCCATTAAATTCATTCAATTGAAATCCGTTTTTATCATAGTTTCCGTAAAAAAATCGAATGAAATTTCCGATATGTGCATATATCCAAATAATTCAAAATTGAGTTCAAACAAACCGAATCAATATTTCTACCAGTACTCACCTAAGCCGGCATGTCCAAAACAAAATAAACATCCATCCATTCCATTTATAACAGCATGTATGACGTCAGTCAAGGCTGATGAACATATTTCAGTCTGGAAAAAAATTGTTGGTTAAATATGATTTCTCAACACATAAGAATGTGACTAATTAATTTGTTGAGTAGGTACAGATCTGGAATGCTGTTCGAAATTTAGTTTTTTTTGATAATATTTTTCTTATATTCTATTCAATCTTTCTGACATTTTTGTTTCGAATGTGACAAGATTCCATAACAATGAAAACAATAAATTGAACTGAATAAATTCGAAACAATGTTTTTGTCGATCAAAATACATATTCCAAATCATACAGATATGTTTTGGTCCAAATTCAGGTGATCATAAAGCATTGGGAACATTCCCTTTGGACCTTACAAACAGCAACATATTGATGGACGTTCTGTAGTATACATCCGGAAATTAGGGTTGTCCAAATAGGAAATACATTATGGAAATTTCCCAAATCGATACTTTTGATGTTGTGAGTATTCATCACCAATTGCCGTTCGTTTGACAGATGAACAGAGGTAAACACGAGCTAAATTGCAAATGGAAATGAAGAAAGAAACAAAATTATTTTTCTGACCGTTGAATGGGAACCGAGTTAACTTATCTATCGACGATTGAATAAGGTTCCTACCATTCCTCCTTCACCACCATTTCAGACCTTCGATATATGTAGTTGGTAGCCCAAAAAAAATTAAACTGCAGCAATAACTTAGCGAGGAGAGAATCAAGCCCAGCCTCCACGAGAAGAAGTCATGTCGTCTTCGGAAGAATCGAACTGAAATTGGCCGATTTTTCAGCTAAGTGCATTATCCATTTTTATATTTCCGGGCGAGATTTATTTCCGGAACGATTTTCCACGGCCAATTTCGTACCACTCGAATAAAAAGCTTACTGTTCGTTCAGAAAGCCCACGAGCAGTTCTTGAAATGCGTCCTTAATGAATACAATTGCAGTGTAATTTATTATTTTGGACGCCGAGCGTCGCAGTGCAACCCTCCGGCATTTTATGTCTATTTTAGAGGCAGGCCCGGAGCTGGAAACGAAAAAAGTATAGGAAGAATTTTTAATCCATGGAAAACGAACTGGCGCATACACCATTTTGTTGCTTCAATCATTTTTCGGATTATAGTGGATTTCTGTCACGTATCGAGCTTCTGTAGCGGGGATCGAGTCGTTAGCTTGACAACGTTGTTACCTACATCCTGCAATATCTGGAATAATGCATATCTCGCCGCTGATAGAAGAAAAAGTTACAATTTAAAGCGCTGACATGAAGTTAGTATCTTTTGAGCGCTTGTTCATACACCTTGTAGGCAGATTAGCGTTTGCCATTTCAAAAAATCGATTGAGAACGAATTGTGACAGCTGTCAAAAACAATGACAAAACTTCATTCAATTGAATTTCTACCCGATGATCTGTTTGCAAAAATAAATGAAGTTATATTTTGTGCACAAGAATTTCATATGGTTTTGGTATAGCGACTACCTCACAATTTTGCACGAAGCTTGAATACACCATCCTCTATTCAGATACAAAATTTCAACTCGATCAAATGAGTAGTTTTGAAATTATGGAAAAAAGAAAAGTTCCAACGACCAATATTCATGAAAAACTTTTTATGTTTTTCGTTTGACAGTTTGTTGGACCACCCCGTATATCTTGAGTGTAGAAACGAATTTTTCAACGGTGTTGTTCACGAATCTACTGCGAAACGATCCTCAGCCCACCCCATGTGAAAACTCGCGCGCCAGAAGGGATACAAATGTAAAAGTCGTGTTCAATCTTTTTAAGATTCCAGATTTCTTTCGTTGAAACACTCTCAACTCCGATTCTCTTTAGTGGCGGTTTGGGGACCTTCTACCCGTATAAAATTTTATTTCGCACATCCTCCTTATCGACTCGAAACCTTCGTTCTTGCGGTCGTACGAGCTACACATACGTGTCGTTCTCTAAAAGCGATAACCTTTCTTATCGAGTGTCTGAAATGTCGGTGTGTCGTGTCTCTGTCTGTGCAGACGCGAATTCTCACAACTTTCTTTTCTGGAGTTTCCGTTTTCCTACTGCCGTTTCCATTCTCCGTGGGACCTATCGAAGTGTCATTTCCTTGCATTTGTCGAATTCGGTATTGAAAAGTTGGGCCACTTTACAGTTCGCAATATGGACTCTTTCGAAGGGAATTGGCGTAATTCTTCAGAAGGGGAGGTTTTTCGTGATATTTTTGCGAATCGATAGAAATAGTTTTCTTTGTGCAGCCATCAGCAATTACTCCAAGAAAACAATATTATTAGGTAGCTTGTATATGAATTCCTTGCATTATATCGCAAACTGTCAAAATGTAGAAAAAATCAACTAGCCAGATGATTTTTACGCTTGAGAAGAGTAGTCTGATGTCTCACAACTGAATCTGCTACATACAGTTCAGGACTGGCCACCAATTAAAATTTTCAATAATACCCAAATCCTCCGCCAATTTGCACCCCGGAATATCAATGTTGTAGTTTTAATGCCATAGGCTTGCAATATAGCATCAGAAAAAGGATTGCATAACAGAGAAGGTAGGTTTGAGAGTGCCACATCTGAATCTGCTGACTTCAGCCACCCATGGTCATCAATAAAAAAAAAGCTGATAACCCGATGACTCCTATTCCTATATAAAGATTGCTCGAGCTCGACAACCGAATATGGAATGAAGCTGACGTGAAAATCCGCTACTAAAAATGTCAAATTGTGTACACTTTTTCTTTGTGGTATTATAAAATAACCACGCCACTGGTAACAGTCTTTTTGTTCGAATTAACTCGCACAAGTGAAAGTTTTAAAAGAATGTAATTCGATTGAATCGAAATCACCAAAAATTGCGAATCACAGGAAAACTAAACTTTTCCGAATTCACGAAAAGGAAGCAGAAAATTTGGAATTAACGGATGCAGAATTATTCACGATTAAGTCAATCCATGAACTGAATTAAATATACGGAAACGAAACAAATATATGACATATGCAGATATGCTGCACTCCACAGCTGACGAATTGTTCTTATACATAAAGGATGATCCACATGGGAATTCCTTGGTTTGGAGAAATTAATTTAATTATTCGAATTTTGAAAATTCAGAATATTTATTTGAAGCGTTCACTTTTGGCGTGAACACTTTTTGCTCACTCTGCATATTTCTGTCCATGCTATATTTCAGAGTTCACCAAACATAGATGACCAATTTGCCCATACATCAAACATGATGAGAAGTGCATGAGATATCATCAACGATTGTTTGTCCAGAATTTTGGTTTGCCAAACTGGATTGCATCAACTCAAACGTACATCAGTTCCGTTTTGATTGGAATTGACCATTGCTATTCTACCTTGATGAAACAATTCTCATTGGGATGTCAAATTAATTTGGAGAATGTTGGTTGAACCGTACAAGGCACGTTTGTAACTATAAAAAAACGTAATCAAAAAGGGGAATAACGTTTTCTCGAAAGGTTCGGACACTGAATTGTTTCAACCGTTGAACTCATAAAACTCACGTATTTATTTTGGGACTGAATCAAGAATTTCTGCTTTACGTGTTAATCATCAGGGACGCAATAAAAAGGGCCATAAAAATTCATTTGTACCAGTGGAATGAACCTTTCCCCTTCATTTTACAGACAAAGTTGCAGTTGTATACTGTATTTTCCAGGGCTAACGATTCACCTGACCGAAGGCTAGAATGTCAGGACCGTCCTGAAAATTTTTAATGATCGGAAAAAAAATTTTGTCATCATGAAAGGGTGTTTTCCAGTACAGAAGATCTTTTACCCATTCGAATTGTGGAGATCACCCATTTGTCTGATCAAAATCACCTATATTTCGAGTAATTTGAACTTCTGAGCAAAACTCGAAAATGAATTATGGAAAAAATATAACGAACAAAACTCGAGTCAACGAGGTACTATACAGGGTCTTTCACGAGGAACCTCACCCATATTTATACGGGAAACTACTGAACGTATTTTCATGAAATTCAGCACTTATAAGTATTTCACGATGCTGATGAAATCTAAAATATTTTCAAGGCATGAGCACCTCCGGTTTTTCCGGAAATGACGTCAACTTCCGTTTTTCAAATTAGAACACCATTTTTTTATTGCAGAAATAGATTCCTTAGAAAATTTCAAGTTATTTTGATGTAACATTTTTCAGTTTTGGTTGTAAAATTCTCTCTGAGCGGGAAAATTCGAAAAAAAAATCGAAAATAGAGCTCCGCTGAAACAAGAATAACTTCGAGGTTTTTGGATGGAAAATTTTCATTTTTGGGATTTTTCAAGATGTAAGATTGATGTATCAACTTTAAAAATCGAAATCGCGATTCATGATACAGGGGGTGAAAAAATCGCTTTCAAAGTTAGGGATGACAAAATCGTGAAAAATCAATTTGTTCAAATTAGAACCCCATTTTTTTATGGCAGATATTGAATCTACGTTAAAAAATAATGTGAGTTTGTGCATCACACCCTTGCCCTAAAATGGATATTTTCTGAGTTAATATCCACTTTAGGGCAAGGGTGTGATGCATACACTCACATTATTTTTCAACGTAGATTCAATATCTGCCATAAAAAAATGGGGTTCTAATTTGAACAAATTGATTTTTCACGATTTTGTCATCCCTAACTTTGAAAGCGATTTTTTCACCCCCTGTATCATGAATCGCGATTTCGATTTTTAAAGTGGATACATCAATCTTACATCTTGAAAAATCCCAAAAATGAAAATTTTCCATCCAAAAACCTCGAAGTTATTCTTGTTTCAGCGGAGCTCTATTTTCGATTTTTTTTTTCGAATATTCCCGCTCAGAGAGAATTTTCCAACCAAAACTGAAAAATGTTACATCAAAATAACTTGAAATTTTCTAAGGAATCTACTTCTGCAATAAAAAAATGGTGTTCTAATTTGAAAAACGGAAGTTAACGTCATTTCCGGAAAAACCGGAGGTGCTCATGCCTTGAAAATATTTTAGATTTCATCAGCATCGTGAAATACTTATAAGTGCTGAATTTCATGAAAATACGTTCAGTAGTTTCCCATATAAATATGGGTGAGGTTCCTCGTGAAAGACCCTGTATGAACAAGTTCGGTATCAAAATATAGGTTTTCGAGGACTCTGTATCCATTGTATAAAAACAATTCGAATCTCTATATCTGATAGTTTGAATTTTCACCTGCGAAATGGATGATTTTTTGTGAATTCGTAAATGAAAAAGTTAAATGACGATAAATTGAACATTTTACATTTTTTGGAGCGCGGGCAACGAACGAATTTTGAATTTGTACCGCAGGTGACTGACCTGAAAACCGACTCTGATCCCTGGCACCCCAAAATATTCGACTGTGGGTTGGTATTCCAGCAGCATGTTCCTTAATTAAATCATAGCTCTGGCATCCGCACCGTTCCACTACGCTTCAGAATATTTGGAAAATTAAAAGCTTTTTGTTCCGAAATTTCACCGAGAAACGTAATCATAGTTCGGATGCGATAACTTTTCGGTCGGGGCTCTTGCATATTAAATTTTTATCGCGCCCATATCCCATATCCACTCCATATGGTAGAAGAATTAATGTCACATTCGACGTCACGAAAAAATTCATTTTGAAATGTTTTTCCTAAATTTATTCAGTGCAGAAAATAACTATTCAATTACAAACAATATTTTTCATTTATGCCTTTTTTTGAATTTGAAAATTGAAAATAAGCAATGCTTCTTTAGATTTTATTTATAGAAACATTGTGAAGTAACAGTCTAGACCTTTTGTGAATACATACATATAAAAATCTGAATATTATGTTGATATGCTTACTTGTGAGTCATCTTGCGAGAAAATGGCGTCGAAGGCAAACATCTTTGGCGCTGCTACCCCCACCCTACGATCTTCTGGAGCTGCTGAGCCGCCACAAGAGGAAGGATCAATGAGGGTCACTTGCTTCTTTCTTTTGTCCAAACTGAAGAAACTGTTCGAACAACTCGATTCGCCTGATGAAGATCCAGTTGGATCGGACACTCTCAGCATAACCTTGACCTGAAAAAAGCACGAAATTAATGATCCAATGATGAGAATATTCCGAAAGATGTATAAATAACTCGAATGTGATCAAAAGACCTCGAATTCTTTCTGCTTCAGCAAACGTGAAAGCTTCCATAACTCAAATAGTAACTGAATGTGGCAATTGTTCCGGAGAGAATTCAGTTAAATGTTAATTATTCATTTGCAGAGCTCGTCAACTCTAGCTTCTGTTTCATGAATAATTACGAAGAAGCAAGGCGCAGACTACCTTGGGAAATGAAGTTAATATGCAAGACATGTCCAGACCGATTCCATCCAGAAACTTAGAGGCTGTTCATTCATTATTATATTACACCCCCAGCGCTATTCATATTCCTATTCATGGCAGGTTGAATGAAGCATACAGGCCGAAAAAATACTTGAACAATAGTTTTCTTATATTGAAATGAAGATGCCTGGTCAAGACGATATATTATTACATTTTCGGTTTAGATCGGTATGAAATTTAGTATTTAGATGACTATTTCTCTCGTCTTAATTTCCACCAATCAGAAACGCGCAATTTTGAATCACAAATGGTTTCTAGATGGAAAAACTGTATGGCAGGCGCTAATTAGTTTTTCCGAGAAATTTTTGGATCGGGAAATATTCGACCTTGAACGGAAAATTGGCGAAAAATTGGTCGACTTTGGAGTGACGTTACTTCTAAAAAAATTGGAATTGAAGAAAGCTGATTTTTTTGGTCATACTTTGGTTCTTTAAGAATAAAATGGTGTATTTTTTATATACCTGAGACGAAGGGTTTGGATTTTCTGATTTTTCTCACGAAGATTGATTTTATTCGGTCGTTATGAGTGATAACAGAAATCAATAGGTCACGAGTTTTTTTCATTGCCAGTTTTCACCATTTTCTTCATTTATATTGCATTCATTTCAAACTCTACTTATTTGTCATTGCATTCACGAAGCTTTTTTATGTTGAATATATTTTTTGTATTAATTCGATATATTTCTAGTTTTATAACGCGTTATGGACAAAAAGACATATATGTACAGTGAACGGACAAAATGACATAGGTATTTCAGCTCAATTAACCGTATATGCCGGAGAACACTGAGAGTACTGAGACTATTCATCCCAGGCTCCATCAGCAAACAAAGAGCCAGGACTTGACTAAACTTATTAATAATAAAATATTCATCTGCGGCTAATAAAGGCAATGCATCTTAACCTACTCTTGCTGATCCTATGAGGAAGTTCCTCCAATCCCTAAAGGACGATTCATAAGTGGACAAGGCAATCGTGAGTCGAAGACTCGATAAATGTACTTAGTTTCAACTTCTACAACTAATATGATTGCAATAAGATCAAAAATTGAGCCCATACCTCCTCCAAAGAAAAGGAGACAAGTCCCTAGGGCATTATTTAAAGAAGACGATGAAGAAGAGAATTTTCATAGCAACTTTCGAGATGATGAAGACGACTGTCCATCTGTCTGTTGTTATGACCTTTTTCTCCGATTTAGATCGGGAAAAATCAGTCTTCTCCAGGATTAGCCCTGGAAAAGACTGGTTACGATGCATGCATTTGGCTAATACATCTTGTGCTGATGTTCCTAGAAGAACCAAGCGTTTCATTGGTGAACTTTGACAGTAGTTTTGTAATACCTATAAGAAGAAAACTACAGTATCCTGTTGCCGGTAGGTATGTCATTTTGTCCATAGCATGCGGACAAAATGAATTTCGTTCATCCCAATTTATCTTAGAATATTTTATTTTTTGGTACTTTTATTTCATAAAGGTTGGCTAGATTATATGAAGAAAGGACCAAAGATTCTGACAATTTATTTTGACAGCTGTCGAAATTTTTTGATGTGGTTTCTTGAACTGGGAAACGCGAATCTATCTACAAGGTAGACGAAGTGCTTTTCAATTTTTCAATAAACTGCGAAAATCAACCGATCTATCCCCTTCCAAACCCCAACTTTCGCCGGGTTGCCAACATGCATTGTTACGTTTTAAGGTAGTCGAATCCGAAAAACTGTCGAGACTTCAGCCGGGGGAAAGCGCTTCTCGATATAACTTCTCAATTAATCAGCCCCAACGCAGCCGAGAGTTCGAGTAACTTGAAACGAAAACGCCGGGAATAATTTAATGAAATAAGAAAAGTGCCCGAGGCATTATCGAAAACTGTGATTAAACTTCACTCGAATGGTAAAAGCTCGTGCCGTTTGGCAGGCCTTAGCCTCCGGCAACCAGAAATTGACTTGTCGATGCATGTAATACTGGATTCGACAAATTAAGGGTGGTTGCATACGATAATCGTCTCCGGTTTCGAATGGGAGATTGGAATGGGAAGATTGTGCCAAGTTTTTCGAATGTCTTCCTTCTGGTTACATATTGATGATTTTGGGTACCACACGTAATTATCCTTAGGGTCAGTATACACGGTGATTTTTTAAGTGTTTCATTAGAAGTATTCGAGGAAGGAATTTTGATACGAATTCAAGATTCTGTATTTTTGTTTTAGAGTACATGAACTTGAATTGTAAAATATTTTCAAGCGGAATCTACTTCCGGTTCTACCGGAAACGAATGTGAACTTCGTTATTTCAAATGCAACACCATGTATATTTATACATATTTGAATTCTTCGTTTAATTCTGCACTGATTTGATGTATGATATGCGCAACCACTTCAAGCGATTGTTGACTTATAGCCTGATTATCAAATTTGTTGACAGAAAGAGTGTCACAAATTAAAATTAATATCTCCAAAATCACTCATTGTAAGAAATTTTTTTCGCCACAGTGGAACAAGAGAAAGTACGCTGATACTGCTTCTTGTATAAACTACGATGAAATATTATACAGGGTGTCTGAAAAAGGGCGTCAAAGTGAGCCTCAATAAAACTATGGAATCTAATTTTTTTCGAATGGGAACCATATAATTTTGTAATTCCCATCGATTTCTCGTCAGGAACTAGTTAAATTGTTCCAAAAATTTCATGTAACCTTTAAAACCTGTAGTTTTACCGTTATTGAATAAAATTCGAATTTCACGACTTAAGCCAGGTTTGTTTGTCTAAACATCAGGTTTATCAAGATAGTTTTCAAGAGGGCTATGTCAATAATAAGAAAATGTCAGTTTTAAACTATAGTATATTGTTCTATGAGCGGTAATGTAAGTCATAACACACGCAGATGAATTTTGCAGGCCGAGCCGTCAGGCAAGGGGTGTAATGACCATGGGAATTGAACACTATACTTTATCTTCGACTTCTTCAGTAAAATTCGAATTAATCTGCATTTTCAAAATTGACAACAGTTGTCAAAAGCGATTTCTGTGGTCTAAAATCGAATCGATATCGAATCCCGTAGAAAACGTCAAAAATTCATTCGTTTTCCAAATGCAATTTTTGGATATTCAGACCTAAGAAAATGTAGAAATGGATGGCGAGAACGTTACCTTGATGTCTGGAATAGAGTTCCCCATTGACCCGACTTTTTTATTCATTTCGTAAGCTACATTTTTCCTATTTGTATTAGAGTGAGTTATAGGCGTGAGTTATTATTACCTCACACTATTGGTTTATAGAGACTATTACAGATCAAATTCAGTTGAATAATGGATATATTATTCTATGGGAGTAGATAAACTATTTTATTAAGTCATCATTCATTATCTGCTTTGTGTCACATTCGCCGCATTTGTCACATTACTTACTTATATTCTCAGAAATATCCTGCAAGATATAAGATCCTGGAAAGGCTCTGCTACCGATCAAATCGTTAATGGACAGAGACAAGTTAGATCCGCCTATAAAAATCCGGTCTTACAGGGGTTAAATATTTCATCCCCTCGACGCAATTTCTCGGGGCGGCAAGGTCAAATAAGTCGAAAATGATTGGAAACAGTAGAGATAAGAAGTTCGACGGAGAGTCCTCATAAAATATGGACGGGATGCAAGATCCTGACGAGGAGATACCCGTCCGAAGCGTCGATTCGACCGGGATCTATCTCCGCGAGAGAAATTCGCCAGATCGATTCGTTTCGAGGGAAATTGGGTTTGTAGATTCCGGCGATAAGGCGAGAGAATTCGGGGGATCGCGGAGAATGTGGGGCTAAATATCGTCCGCGATTTTCCAGAATAATGTCGCTTTCACGAATCATGTGCATCTGGAAATTCCCCCGCTGTGCTGTTTGATATGTAAATGCCTTGTGGTACTCACAGATGGAAATTTATTGTGGCGGGAACGAAGTAAGTTTGTTAGGGCTGAATTATTGCCTCGGCCGAGAAGGCTTCCATTGCTCGGTGTCTGGATAAAATCTAGAATAGTGGATAACTATATACAGGAATGGCTGAGCCTGTTATATTTCTTCGTTATGGATTAAGATCGTAATCTAATCCTCATGATATAGGCTGTTTTTCGCTGATCATGCGGGGTTCCTTATCTAAGAAAGATCTCACTCCTCCACATCTAATGATCAATAGGGTAGCCCAAGAGGCTATCCTAAGAATATCTAGGGAAGGTATAGGTAATGAGAGAATCAAAAGTCAGAGAGTTGGTGCTCTTTTAAAGAGACCGATTCTCCATTCAAAAAGTGCCTTTCATTCTTCCAAGTTCACGTCCTCTATTTTCCACCTAAAAGCTTGATTTTTTTTATTCTCCTGGAATTTCAGACAGTTCTCTGCGATTTCACACTTTCTGGAAGTCTTTTCAGTATTTCCAACATTTTTTGCATTATTTACGCGATTATGCGAATGGAATTCTTCTCAAAATATAGAAAATTGATTTGTCGAGGATACTCGAAAAAATTGATGAACAACCACCGAAAAACGATTATGAAGTCAATTTTCATAGACTCTCAAATTCAACCCGATTTCTTCATGCGAAAAAATAAGTTTTTCAAAGAGAAGAAATTGGAGTGCAAACTTTTAGGTGATAAATTGAGGGCGTTAACTTGGAAAAATGAAAGGCACTTTTTGAATGGAAAATCGGTGCCGTAGCCGTCGGCCAGAGTATATGGTCCCCTTAAAAACTAAATCTCATCAGTGAGCCTACCTCACTAGGTAGGTTTTTAATCATTTCATCACTATGAGATGATTAAAAAAGCAAGCATTGAGAAGAACTTTAAAAAGATGCTATGTGGAAAGGAAGAATGGGATAAGGAATACAGTAGGTGACCCCTTACGAGGATATATTGAAAAATTCTTAGCCTACTATAGAACCAAACAAAATTTCGATGACAAAATATTTTATTACTCAACATATTCTCCTCTTAATTGAATACATTTATTACAGCGTACCTGCAACGTCTCTAGACCTTTCAAAAAAAATGTTTCTTCTTGCTCTGCAAACCGGTCCTCCACAGCTTTTATAACCTCCTCGTTGGAAGAAAATTTACGACCTTTTAATTTTTTTTTTTCAGTTGAGGAAAGAGATGATAGTCGGACGGAGCCAAATATGGTGAATAAGGGGGGTGTTCTAGTAATTCTAACCCTAAATCACGAATTTTTTGCATGGCAACATGAGATTTGTGTACTGGGGCGTTGTCCTGTAAAAACAAAACACCTTTGGATAGCTTTCCGCGTCATTTCTCTTTAATTTTTTCCCGTAGAGTGGTCAGTAATATCAAATAGTAATCTCCAGTTATTGTTCTACCCTCATCCAAAAAATCAATCATGATTACTCCATGGCAATCCCAAAATACTGAAGCAAGAACTTTTCCAGCAGATTTTTGGACACGAAACTTCTTAGGTCTTGGAGAACCAGAGTGTCGCCATTCCATCGATTGGTGCTTTGTTTCTGGATCGTAGAAATGTACCCAAGTCACATCCATAGTAACACCAAGGGTATTAAGCATATCTCAGTAAATCTGCTTACCTCTTAACCCTTTTAAATACAGGTACTTGATGATGGCTCGATACTCCAATTTTTCGATTTTTACAATTACGGTGGACATCGTTTTTTTTTAATTTAATGCATAACTCTGGTTTACTTTTTCGACATCGAACTCTACACTGAAACTCATTTATATAATTTTTTTACGATTTTCTATTAAATGATGAGTGTTCCACAAAAATAGCTCAGACAAAAATTGAAGATCTGGAGGTTTACCTTTACTCTTGTAATTAATATAATAATAATAATAATTGTCTACAAAAATTGTCTCACTTCTTTTTTCTACGAATCACCATTTTTGACATACACCATTTAAAATATTGAAAATACTAATATGCACGCGTACGCCTCTTATTGGTTTATCCGATCTTTGAAAGGTATTTCGACATGAAAATGTAATGATAGTTTAACCCATGAACTATGATTCGAAAAAACTCTGTTAAAAAGTGTTCTATTTCAGGAAATATCTACATCCCTGACATCACGAAAAAATTCAAGCGACATCAAAAGCAACACCGACATGTGGGTAACCCACTTCGGTAATTTTACGTTCGGTGACATAATGGGGCATAAACCGTTATTACCTCACGCACAATCGTGTGTTTATCAAACTTAATTCTACGGTTGAAGCGCCCAGGACTGAAGAGTGTTGCGAAGGCTTTAAAATTTTATGTACCATTTGTCGGTCGTAAAGTTTGAGAGAAGGCTGTATGAACGCTGTACTTTCAGCTCTGTGCTGTTTAGATTACGAGATTCTTACTCCATGAAAAATAGCAGTAAAATTTACACTCCTGATAGAACGTCAGTATAAGACGACTTACAAAATCGGAACGTACTTACTGCAGTCAGATGAGATTCTTTTCAAGTTTCAAGATGATAATAAAGCCTTACTGTGCAGTATTCTTTCGTTCCTCGACCGACAAAAGCAAGAACTAGCAATTGCTTGATCAAGGATCAGCCAACTTGAACGCTTCAACAGGATCAGATACACCGAATTTGTAAGTATCCATCAAACATTGAGTAAAAATCCCAATTCACTCGTTAACAATTGAAGTCCAACCTACCTAGAGGAGCGCGGGTGGTATGTTAATTAAAATATGCCGTCAAACAGAATGATGCTCGCTTGTTCCCGCATAGCGCAATACTTGATGCTGTTAGCATGCTTCGCATATCAAAGCCGTTAATTGCTCCCCATGTAATTGATAGCAAGATTTATGGGATGTTTCGTAGCTGAACCGCAAAAAAATGGCCTCAGATCGGGAAAAATAGGTACAATCTGCGTTTGCGATAGTCTACACGCCATTGATGTATTGTTTGGATGTATACGAATGCGTCGTCATTTTTGAAACTGATAAACTGCCTTTCAATACGTTTTGTGTCATTTATTTCGAATGCATGGGATGATACTGCTTCTATATGAGAATGTATAGCAAGGGAGCAAAATGATAGGTTGTGATCCATGAATATATATATGGTTTACTAGCTATTTACTAACAAATTGACTAACGAAATTTAATTAACAACTGACAAAGTACTGGATAACAACTAACGACTAAGTACTGATGAATTACTGACTGCTTGTCTCTGTAACAAAAATGGGAGGATTATTTCCTCTGAGTAAAAGAGGGAAAGATCAACATTCGATTGGGTGTCTTGCCAAACCACAACAGTGCTCTCATTGGTCGTTTTTGACTGAAGTAGGCAACCCATTTCTTGTGTCTTCAGAACAATGAGAGAATCATTGGACTCGGGCATTCGATTCTGGCATGGGTTTCCAAATTTAAACTTGTCCTGCAAAAAATGTGTCACCATATATTTAGTTTTATAATCCCATTCTGAGAAACTGATAAGGTTCACAGGACATGGTTATGGTTTCGAAAAACCAGATGGATTTCCCAAACTTGACCTGACAATCTTAGATTGAGGACACTTTCAATAAATAACCCATAAATCAGTATATGGAAGACAGCTCAATTTTTATGGCCAAAGGAATTTTATCTTGTCTAGATGTTGCCGTTGTGATAAATATTTCCAGTATTCCTTATGGAAGTTATATACTTGCTGCCATGACGCTGGGTTATCCAGAGGTATTTGAATCAAACTCCATGATATCCTCGATTATTTTAGGACCTCACCACTTTTGGCAGGATGTTACCGAGTACCCTTCCGGCAGTTCAACCGCGTTGAAGGAAACATTCGGAGAAGCCAATGAATTCGAATTCAAATGTAGGCCCTCAATCCCCAGAGCCTACTCAACCTCCATCAGAGAAACATTCCCCCATTTCGAACCATCAGCGCCAAAATTTCAATAAGCAGCCGTAATCGTAAAACCAAATGTCTTTCTCCGAAGTTTCAAGACGCTCATTCAAAATATTAGTTTGATTCCTCGGCTCCATCATCAACAATTAACTTTAATTAACAACCAGATGTCAAGTGTAGATGAAACAAGTGAAGCGCCAACCTGCCCCCCCCCCAATCTGGAGTCTGACGCTCCGTAATTGCATTAGAAATGGCTGGTGTCGGGGAGAGAGGGGTTTTGATATTTTAATGAGTGATAGAAAAGTTGGAACAAGGCGCCACGCAAATTTCCCGAATGTAAGGGTGGAAAATCGAAAATAAAATTCTGAATAATTTGGGTGAGGAGGGAGAGATGGGTCTCAGGAAATCAGGGGGATCCAAGAGTGCTACCGACGGAAACAATGGAACTGGAATAAAATTAGATCCAGATAATTTTGACAATGAAAAAAATCTGCGTACTTTCCAATTTTGAATAGTGTGAATAGTGCATTAATTCCTCTTTAGAAACAAAATTACTAGAGGAGTCTGCAATAGAAGAATCAAAAGAAAACAAAAAGAATCTAGAAAATTTTTTTTTTCAATTTCTCAACATTGAAAATTCGTAATTGTGTCTGTGGGAGAGCTATACAGTGGCGGAATTCTGACGTAATATAGAGCATTGATTCCTCTTCAGAAAAAAAAATAACTAGAGCAGTCTGCGGTACTAGAATCAGGAGACAAAGATTAGAATCTAGAAAAAAAGGTTTTTTTTGTTCAATTCTGCAACTTTGAACACTAGTATAATTTGCCTGTGGGCAAGCTATAGTGATGGAATTCTGGCGAAATAAAGAGCATTCATTTCCCGTCAGAGAAAAAATTACTAGATTCGTCTGCGGTAGTAGGATCAGGAGAGAAAGAATAAAATAAAAAAAGTTTTTTTTGTGCGATTCCTCAACTTTGAAAATTCGTAACTGTCTGTGGGTGAGCTATAGGTAGTGGTGGAATTCTGACGTAATATAAAGCATTGATTTCTTTTCAAAAAAAAAATGACTAGGGTAATCTGCGGTTCTAGGATCAGGAGAGAAAGAATAGAATCTAGAAAAAAAGGTTTTTTTTTGTTCAATTCTGCAACTTTGAAAATTCGTAACAGAGTCTGTGGGCAAGCTAAAGTCATGGAATTCTGGCGAAATATAGTGCATTTATTCCCCTTCAGAAGAAAAATTATTATAGGAGTCTGCAGTAGGAGAATCAGAAGGAAAAGTGAAGATTTGAAAAAAAAAAATTTTTTTGTTCAATTTCTGAACATTAAAAATTCGTAAATGTGTCTGTGGGCATGCTACAGTAGTGGAATTCTGGCGTAATATAGAGCATTGATTCCTCTTCAGAAAAAAAAATAACTAGAGCAGTCTGCGGTACTAGAATCAGGAGACAAAGATTAGAATCTAGAAAAAAAAATTTAGGTTGCCCCCAGACCAACTGCCACTCCTCTTCGAACACCGGAGTATTATTCATGTTGACACTCCAAATATTTGGCTAATCCATCTGTACCTGACCGAAAATTGTTGGACCCACTTAATAATGTAAAATAAATACAACCTTCCTTGTCCTCGAGATTCCCGTTACAATGTGTAATTTAATATGAAACTTGAGTGTATTTAGGAAAGCTAAATAGAGCCAAGCAACCGTGTAATCCACTTGTGAAACACCAAAGGGAGGTTGACATGCTTCGAAGTAAATTTCTTTGCTCGAAAATCTCGACTCGTTTTTCTACTTCATTCACCCAACTCATTTAGGATGATATTAAGATGGCATGGGCGTAGATAGGGGGGAAGCCTGGGGGGGCACGGCCCCCCCAGAATCCACGGTGCCCCCGAAAAACTGAAAAACACATTTGTTTTTCCTTGCTCGTTTTCCACTGTGCCCCCTCAGGCCCCCCCCAGGAAAAAAGGCTAGCTACGCCCATGTAAGATGGTGCATGATAAATCGCATAGGAATCGATGATTTTTTCACCATTTTTCTCGATAATATTACAGAAGTTAAAAGGCGTCGAAAAAGATTTATATTTATTGCACTAAACTGCATTGAACTAATGGATGCTTCATTCTCAAAATTTATTGTTTTATTTTCGGCTCCTCATCACCTCATTTCGGGGAGTTGCATCTTGTAGTAATAACTCGAGAACGCTAGACTGAACCACAAAATTGTCTGGCCGGTAAGGTGTCGACCCAACGGCCAGCAGGTCGGTTAATTCCCTAATGTAGTGCAGCCCCTGGACTTGTTTATGGTTGCGGTTCGAAGCACCCGGAAAATTTTCAATTTATAAGGATCTCGCTTTAAATTTGCCCCACGTATCTCAGGTTAAGCGTTAAAATACCTCGGGAAATTGAGTGGGAATCCGCCCTCAAATATGCGGCTTTAATTTTGATTTTTAAGGAAGATTAATGAACTCCTAATTGGAAAACCGAATAATTGGAATTGGTTCAACAAAGATCTTACATATTATTTGAATTCACTTTCCCTCATCCTGACCACACAAAGACCATAAATAGCATTTTTTACATGCTTCAGTCAAAGGTTTTTCAATAGGCGGTGTTATTTTCAATGACCCGCTATTTCGGTCACTTTGGAAGCTGTGATTTTTTGACATTCGACAAGTAGAAACGACGCCATTAATAAAAATGGAACTATAGACGCTTCAACAACGCATTGAAATTATTAAAATTCATTATAAAAACGGTGAAAATTTGGCAGAGACGGTTCGTAAAAATAGAATATTTTTGAGTCGTCGTGAAACACCTTGTCGAACCGCAATACAGAAAATGGTGGAAAAATTTGTGCTGCTGGAGCGAGTTCGTGATGTGAGGAATAAAACCCATGCACGTCGCTCAAGAACAGCCGAGAATATTGCTGCTGCAGTCGAAAGTGTTGAAGAAAACCCAGATTTGTCTATTCCTTGTTATTCTTCGGAATTAGGCATTCCACAAACGTCATTACACCGTATTTTGCATGAAGATTTGGCTCTCAAGGCCTCGCTCAAGGCTTATGAAGTTCAGTTAACACAAGAGCTCAAGCCTACCACCGATCATCAACAACGTCGTGTCTTTGCTTATTGGGTCCTTGAAATGCATGAAAATGATCCGGAATTCCATCGAAAAATCATCTTGAGTGATGAGGCCCATTTCCACCTCGGTGTCTCCGTCAACAAGCAAAATTAGCGAATCTGGGGCTCGGAAAATCCAAGTGTTATTGTTCAAAAGCCTTTTAATCCTCAAGGCTATCGAGGAGAACTTTGCGATTTGGTTATGAAAAATTTCATGGAAAGGATTTGGTCCTGTAGTTGTGGTCGTGGTGGTCATTTGGCTGATGTTATTTTCCATTATTAGCTTTCTCTTTATAATAAAATAAACATGCGATCATTTATCTAAAACAATGGCATTTAACTTTGAAAAACTGTTTGTATAGAAGAGGAAGATTATCTTGAAATATGAACTTTTACTCAGTCAAAAGTGAATAAATCAATAGGATTGCGTTGTATTGCTTTGAGAATGTTAAAATTAGTGATTTACATAAAGAATTATTGAAAGAAGTATTCCACGAAGATGAGATATTCAATCTAATTTGGTATTTCAAGGCCTTTAACGAAGATTACATCAGGAGCGGAGTGAATAAATTTGGAAAATCTTAAAATCATTGCATTATTTACCTCTCTAAGACCTCTCTGAATAATATTCAAATGACAGAATAATTATATCAATCTATGCAAGTTTTTGTGCATAAGAACTGATGATGAGAAAATTTGGTGTATTATTATTATTCCAAAACTGAATAATATTCAAATGACATCTACAGAGTGTAACAGCCAAATGGAATGAATTCGATAACGAATAAATGGAGAGGGCGTGTTGGGAAAAACGCTCGGAAACGTCGATTTGTAATTTTAAAAGTGCATATTTTTCAAGAAAATAATATTATATAGGGTGTTCCATGTGACCGTGGCCCATATCAACTTTCTTATTTTAAATGCAACCCCCTGTATATTATTTATTTTTTGGATTCTTCAGAGAATTCTTGACACAATTCATGCACAATGTCCTATACCCATCTTCAACTATTTCGGAAGTATTAAGTGTTTTCAGATTTATTGCAAAAATCAACGTTTCAAATAAAAATTATTTTATTTCACTAATTCGATACATTACACTTTAAACCTAATGAGTTATACTGATTATTTCTCAATTATTAAAAAAACATTAATGTTAATGTAGGAAATGTTCAAAATGCTCGCCGCGAATGTTTTGGCAACATGCTAATCTGTTTTTGTTTTTTTTTAATTCCTTCTCAGTAATGATTGTTGCTTACTTTCTTCATATCAAGAGGTGAATGGGAAATAAGTATTGAGTGTAATGTATCGAATTTGTGAAAGGAAATAGTTTTCATTTAAAATGTAAATTTTCGTAAAAAATCTGAAAACACTTAATATTTCCGAAAAAGTTGAAGATAGGTATAGGACATTGTACATGAATTATGTCTAGAATTTTCTGAAGAATCCAAAAAATAAATAATATACAGGGGGTTGCATTCGAAATAAGAAAGTTAGTATTGGCCACGGTAGCATGGAACACCCTATATAATTTTATTTTCTTGAAAAATATGCGCATTTAAAATTACAAATCGACGTGTCCGAGCGTTTTTCCTAACACCCCCTCATTTACTCGTTATCGAATTTATTCCATTTGGCTGTTCACTCTGTATGTAAGTTAGTTGTGCATATCGACTTCGACTGATGATGAGGAAATTGGGTGTAACATTAAATTTTCCTCGATGTGACCTCCTTTTGGTGTAGCAGCAGCCTCGAGAAAAACCAAGTCAATAAACAATTGAGGCCCCTCACTCACCATGCTCCGATCACAAAATGACAGCAATTTGCATAGACACCGAGAAAAAAGCAAGCCTAAGTACATGCCACAGATGGGTTACGAATACCACCCCCCAATAATAGTCAATAATGGAGTGATCTGCTGTAATAAAACGCGAAATAAAATATTGCATGAATTATTAATGAGTCGTTTTTCACCCTACAGGGAAGGGGCAGATCCGACGTCATCTCAGGGTAGGAAAACGGGAAAAATGTGATTTTCCACGACTCCTGCATATGTTCCCGCGTAGTTTATGCATTGATTTCCGCATCGAAGGAGGGTTATTTTATGGCCACCATTTAAGCAGCAGTTCCGGGCTCCCTCATTCTAGATTTTGTAGGTTGGTAGGATGTGACGACTTGGATGGGAAAGCGGAAAATTCGATCAGGCGATTTGGGAGCAAGTCTCGAGATTGGAGTGAAATGAAAATCTGCAATATCATTGAGGGGTAGATTTACATTTTTTGAATCTAGGCGTAAAGCATAGGGAAACCATTCGAGGAAATTTCATCCCAAATTTTATCATTCCCTGGAAAACTTCTGAAATATGTACACTGCGCAAAAAAATTAACGCACATTCTGAAAATCTCAATTTTAATGAAAGTTAACTCAACATTGACTTTATAACTTATTTTTTATGTTCTCTCGGGAAGGTTTTGAACGAAACAAGACACATTAAATGGAAGAAAAATTCAGGATTTCACCGAATCTTATGTGAAAGAAGAGAAATGAACAATTTTTAAAATACTGAAATGCTGATAAGTGATTTAATAATTGGTAATTCCATCCCTTGCGTTAATTACAGCTCGGCAACGACGGTTCATACTCAAAATGAGTGATCTTCAAATGTTCTGATCTAATCCTTCCCAGATTTCTCCGAGTTGGATTCCTAAGTCATTAAGAGTAGCTGGATGATTTTCTGAACTTCTCAGCCTTCTATTGAGGTTGTCCTAAACCTGCTCAATCGGATTGAGATCTGGACTTCTTGCTGGCCATTCCATTCGAGAGACTTCAACCTCTTCAAGGTACTCCTGAACGATGCGCGCACGATGGGGTCTGGCATTATCGTCCATAAAAATGAAATTTTCTCCAATGTATGGGGCAAATGGCACTACATGCACTTCAAGAATGTTCCTTATATACTTATCAGCATTCATAGCTCCATTATCAACGACCACTAGGTCTGTGCGAGCAGTCAAAGATATTCCACCCTATACCATAATCGATCCTCCCCCGAAACCAGTAGTATTCAGGAAATTGCACTGAGCAATGAGCATATCTTTCATATGGACGTCTGTATACAAGGGAACGTCGATCACAATGGTAGAGGCAGAATCTAGACTCATCTGTGAAGAGAACTCTTTCCCAATCGGCCTCTTCCCAATGGATATGCTCTCTCGCAAAATCCAAACGCGCCCTTCGATGGGCTGGGGTAAGAGCTGGGCCTCTTGCCGCGACACGAGGCCTTAAATCATATTCTCTGAGGAGATTTCTTATCGTCTGAGTGCTAATTTGCACCTCATGAGTTTGCGCAAGCTGATTTTGAAGGAGGCGAGCGGTTGCAAACCGTTGTCTCAACGAAGAAACTCTCAAGTAACGTTCTTGAATGGCAGTTGTTACCCGTGGTCTACCCTGTCCTGGTCTTCGGACATTCATACCTGTCTCCCTGAATCGCTGCAACATTCTGGACACACTTGTATGGGAAACTCCAAACCTTTCTGCAATTCTTGTGTATGTCCACCCTTCTTCTCGCAAAACTACCGCTTGGGCACATTCCTCTTGGGTCAAATTGCGTGTTTCGCGTTGCATAGCGATCGAGTGTAGAAAATCAAACGAAAGAAAAACTATTGATCACTAGAATTGATCGAGAACAACTGATTTTAGAATGGAGCCAATACATTCAAAATATGATAATATCATCTTTTTTTATTCCTGCTGGGAGAAAACATCTGTATTGAAGAAAAACGTTGAAAGTGGATAACATATATGCATGCATAATTCTGATAAAAATAATTATCATTGAGAACACCTTCAGTTGTAGAATAAATTTGAGATTTTCATAATGTGCGTTAATTTTTTTGCGCATTGTATTTCGAAAATCTAAGACATTTTGATTGTTGTTTCCACAATGAGAATTGTCGTTTGATAAGTCGCATGGCACACTCAACAAAATTGTTTGAAGTTCCCCAATTTTATTTCTGAAATTTTCTTTGAAAAAAGGAATTTTTGAGGTTGAATTTTGGGAAAACCAATACATTCAATAATTTTTCCTTCGGATATGGGCGGTGGATGTCAGACACAAGAATATCGGAAAAACTTTCCCAACAGAAAAGAACGAAATGAGTATTCCATTCTGGAACATAAATTTGTCTGATTGGTATGCGAACCGATAGAACACCTCATGAATATTTCAGTGTTCCGTTCCAATTTTCACGACGATAAACATATTCTCCATGTTATATAAGTACCATCTTCCATTTTCCATTAGAACCGAATACGTGTCCGAACTTTTCCGTACATTTTCATGGAAATAGGATACCATCGATTGTAAAACACGATACAAGAGGTATTGTATATGCATAGAACCGCTCAAAGAGAAAACGAAAACAGAATTTTGATGTATGCTCATCGGAGGCGTTCTATTCAATTTAGAATCCGGTATATTCATCTTCAGCATCTTGAGAGGGAATCAAAAGAATCATTTATCAGCACGGGGTTGTAATGGTTGTAATTGAAATCCTGTTGAGCAGATTGATGGATTTTTCAGGATTTGAATGAAGGCACATATGATTCATCATTTTATCAAGGTGTATGCACAATCATGAATAAAACAACTCACTACTGAATCCAACTTTATTCTAGTGACTGTCACTACTGAACCAAACTAGTATTTCGCGACTAAATATAAGGAGGAGCTTTGTAAACAAACAGAATCGTCAGGTTTGCGCACAATGAAGCTGCTATTGGTCGAACGGTAATAACAACGCTCTCTTCGACCGCCCTAAGAGACTGCCAGGATCGTACTCAGACCGTGGATGGTACTGGATAAAAATGATTCAATAATTTGAGTCAGCAATTCCCACATTAGAACTTTTTTACTCAGAAAATCTAGTGCAAAATTTCTGTTATGATTTGCAACTTCATAAACATTTTATATCCGACGTACCCTATTTTTTTTGTTTTTATATTATTATCTACTGAATAATTTCTTTTTCGGATGCTCGAGATTGCGGCAAGGTAATTCCAGGAAATACCAATTTTGCAAGATTCCGACAAAGTAATTCCGGGAAACACCAGATTTGAGTCCTTTTCCCTAATGAGTGAAAGCCATCTTGATTTGCATAAATATCGAAGTTTTCAATTGACAAGACTCGTAAAAGATCTCTGTTCAAATTTATAACGGTCATTTACTTGTAATATTCGAAATATATTTAGTTTGGGTCCATAATTTTATATTATTTTGTACGAAACTCTTTGTCGGCTGCTCAAGATTCCGACAAGGTGATTCCGGGAAACACCCGGTTTGGGTCCTTTCCCTTAATGGATTGAAGCCATCTTGATGTGCATAAATATCGAAGTTCAATTGACAAGACCAGTTGAAATACCTAGAGCTACTGTGAAGGTCTAGCTGTTCGAAGTGTTTATAGATTTTGTTGTGAAAAGTGCATTGTGTTGGAAAATCTTTAGACAAGGTGTATATAGTGTTTATAGAACAATGTCGAATTCGGAAAAGGATACTGCATCTAAGGGTGATATGTGGGGACCACCACGAAAAAAGTACAAAAGGTCGCATTTCTCTGCTGAAGAGAAAGAGATAATTTTGAACGTTTCTCGAAAAGAATTGGAAGAACATCCCGATTTATAGAAAAAAGACTTAGTAGGAATTGTTTCAAAATCCTCAGGGGTGAGTGATTCAGCTGTATTCAGAATTTTCAGAGAATATGAAGAGAATAAAACATTGACGCCACCTAAGAGAGGAGAGCCCAGTCGTTAAAAATAATCGATTCGGTTGACGATTTCGATATGAACCTTATCAGAAGAATCGTCCACGGTTTTTTTTCCGGAATGAAATCCCAACGATTTATAAAGTTCTAGAAATCGTGAATGATGACGACAGTTTGCCAAATTTCAAAAGAACACATTCTATAAATTATTGAAGAAAATGGAATTCAAGTTCAGTTAAAACTGAACGATTGTGTGAAATCTCCTCGATTCGACTCTGGACGGAAAGAAACTTTAAGAAGGCCCTCCTACCGCTGCGCCAAACATTATTGCTCCTTCTTACATTTGAACAGAGTATAGTCACCACTGAATCATACTTGTTTTTACAGATTTATAACAAATGGATCGAGCTGGTTTCTAGTGATTAGACTCTATTGAATTGAACTAGCTTCTAGTGACTAGTTGTATTCACAATATGTTTATCAGAAATTATTGGCAAATAAAGTAGGTACGTTTTATTTTTCTTCATAATCGAAAATTCAATTGTAAATTAAATTGTTGAAATTGAAACTGTTCTAACACTTCTGTACCATTCGCTACAACAAAAGCTGCTACCCTCACAACCTCCAAATATATTATTTCCATTACAGAAATAAAATAGATTTTTATATGACACATGGGACAATCTGGACTCCCTCGTCCTTCCTATTATTCCGGCTCGGATTCAAATCGGGCCTTCAGCCCCTCAAGAAAAGTGACCACTTGAAATCAGATCACGTGTCGAAATGGAAATCCACAGCATGATTCGATTCTGATGACCATTTCGGGGGTCTTATGTAGCAGACTCGACCCCTGCTCCCTACAGCGAAATTGTATTCGAAGGAGAATTTATTTCCTTCGTCAAACGGGACGAAGATGGATGCTGGGAATATACAGAGAGATTTGCGACAGTCCGAGTTTTTGGAATTAGGTCATTCTTTATCAGTGTAATGTTTCTCAAGAGACAAAAGAGAACTTATTTCTAAAGGGGAATTTTCATCTTAACTTAGAAAATTTGACTATGTCTAATCTGGTATATCATAATGCGATTTCAAGAGTGAAACAATCTTGGTGCGGTAAGAAATCTTCGAGATAGATACAGAGATTTTTTAGTGGCTCGTTAACCCTGAAACCATCAGGGTGTGATTTGTAGGGCGGTAAACGTGGAGGAAGTTTGGAATATCTTCCGCCACATGCTGAGCTCGGGATAGATTTATTGCGCGATCAGGGGCTAATAAGTCGAGATACGTCAACGATTCACCAGCGAACGACCTGAAGGGAGCAAGAAACAGTTCAGCAGTTTAACGGAAAATCATTCCCTTCGTCAAGGAAGAATTATGGCCACATAAGCAAATAAGCCCTGCTTTGGGGATGATACATCCGAAAAAAATTTTGATCGGATGAATTCATGCCACTCATTTTTATTTTCATCCACGACTTTTTCGAGTTCGAAAACAAAAATGAACGTACTTAACAATTAATAACCGAATGTCGATTGCAAAATGGTGAAGGCGCCAGTTTTCTAAGAAGTCGTGTATCCCTCCAGATTTTTATTTTAGAGTTAAGAAACACACAGAGATGAGAGAATTCCCAAACAAATGTGTAAGATACCCAATCATCGCGGTAAAATACGCTGGATCCTTTCGACAGATCGAAATTTCGTTCCCGCAAATCTAATTTGAGCAGACCTCGATTTTTTTTGTCCCCAGAACAAATACTGAGGGAGGGTATGGCCGAAAACGTAATCGAAAGATTATGCAAATGCAATTCTGTTTGGGATATTGGATTTATGAAAATACCTTTAGCGCAGTTCTTCGTTATCGGTGGAAAACAAACAGGGAACACCCAAAGCAGGAGTAAGGTAAATAAACGTCACTCCTCTGTTTTGATATTTTCTACACGTTCGAGCTTAGTTTTATCTTGTCGGTGATGATCAGGGGACAAATATTGATCTCGAACAGAATGAATTCGTGACGATGACGAGGAATTCAAATGTTTTCTGTGGCTCCAAATGTTGAGTTATGCTTTCACGATCAATTAATCATTTAATTGATAATTTGATCATGAACTAAACGTTTACTGCCTTTTTCCCTCCTGTCTTTGAATCCACAGCATTTTTGTGATTCAGAAATGAAATATAAAATCACAAGCATTATTTTGAGGTGCAAGAAAGGAAGAGGTTTGAAAAAACAAACAAAAAACTTACACGATCTTTATTGAGAATAATAAAAATTAATTGAATTATGCTTTCATTCATAATACATAATATTATGCCAGATTCATATTGTTCTTCCCATTCTTTCGCTTTTTTATTCGATAACAATATCCCAATTTGCACTAGGAGTACAATTCAAATTCTTGACCAGTGATGTCTTCTTCATTACATCTACAAAAATGCAAACCACAAGTTAGAGAAAAAAAATTTCTAAGGTTAGTTTGTTATATGACAATTCAAGTTAATAGAAATTACAAACAACACCATAAGGAAATATTCTCGATAAAATAATCAATATAAAAGATGTAGTTGACAGAAAATGATGTTTTTCAAATGCTCTGTTGAATTTCCAAGGCATTCAGGAGAGAGATTATTGAGACGAAGGTCAACAATGTCTAATATTATACTATATATAAAACAGAGTTGTTGGTTACACCATTTATAACTCGAGATCGGATGGACTGTTTGTTATGAAACTTCATTTATGGATTCGTCTACGGCCTGGTTATCATAAAATACATTAAAACTCTGAAAAATTCGATGAAAAATTTGCTGATGTAGGAAATGCTTTTCCTCCTTTTGAATAAGGTAACTACGTGTCGCTACGGTTGATGGCTCTTATCTAGACACTGAAGCGTAGTCGTGAAGGTATTATTTATAAAAAGAAAATTCGAGTGGTAAACTCCACTAGCGTGAATGAAAGCCATCATAATATTGCATCGAATAATAAACTGCTACATTAACATTGTTTTTCCGAAAATAGTTAATCCATTTCCATATTCCCCCGCATCATCGGCCAATTTTCACAGTTAACAAATTAATAATAGCAGCTACTATTCGAACCAGAACAGAACAATAGCTATAACACTGTAGAAGTCCCACAATCCGCCGATTTCAACGTCATTAGGGGCCACAATGCTGGTAGTTTTATTATTCGGTAATTTCGTCCGCGATATTCACTATGAAACATTCATTTCGGCCGCAACAAGTTGATAATGGGCCAGTGCCTCCTCCAGCTTTCGGCGCAGACATGCGGCAAGCGATGCGAAAAATGCGATCTCGTACGTTCGTATGGCTTTATGAGTTTTGCCGGGGGATTTTATTCGTTTAAAGCCGTTCCGGGAAGATTTGAATTCTTGATGTGAAGATTATGTTTCCAAAAAAGAGATTATTGCGGTTGTTTTTCAGGTAGTTTCGGATAGTTTCACGGGAACGGAGTGGAAAGGATGAAGGAAATGAACGCTTATTCAAATATAACATCCGGCATATTGCCTTTCGAAATTTAACGAATGGTAAATGTGAAAACAACTTCGTCTTGCACATTTTTTTAACTGTAGATTGTGGTAATCAAAGTTAACATTTTTTTTTTGAGATATAAGGAATTTTGGGTGTCTCCTTAATTTTAGAATCATTGAATCCGGTTTCAGTGATGAAGGAAAAACAGAAACAGCATTCGTGCACTTGTTCAAAACGAATCGTTGGATCGAATACGCAAGTAGAAACAAAGCTACAATATTCCCAGGGGCGACTGTAGTGTCCTTGAAATTAATAAAATAAAAAATTCCTCAATTGAAGGTACAAATGGAGAAGGAGATTTCTTGATTCATTTCAAGAAAGAAAGTCCCATGAACTTGGGAGTGGAAACGTTTCGTTTTCGAGATACGGTGTGTGAAAGTTTGAATTCTTTTTTAAGTTTATTCTTACAGTATCTGCAGTTCTCAAGATATTTAACTAAAATTCGACATATCTATATATAATAATTTAGAGTTCACACCATATGACCTGCCAGTTTCGATCGCGAATATACAGAGTGATATTTTTTCTGGAACACTGTCCCCTGTTTATCTATAGACTATAGTCCGTTTAAATATAAGAAGAAGCTCTGTAAACAAACAGAATCGTCTGGTTTGCGCACAATAAAGCTGCTATTGGTCATACGGTGATAACAACGCTTTCTTCGACCGCCCTAAGAGACTGCCAGGATCGTACTCGGACTGTGGATGGTACTGGATCGAAATGATTCAATAATTTGAGTCAGCAATTCCCACATCAGAACTTTTTTCCTCAGAAACTCTAGGGCAAAATTTCTGTTATGATTTTCAACTGTCATAAACATTTTATATCTGACGTACCCTATTTTTTCATTTTGTTTTGTTTCTATATTATCATCTACTGAATAATTTCTTTTTCGGATGCTCGAGATTGCGGCAAGGTTATTCCAGGAAACACCATAGTTTCAGAGATTTGGGTCGGAATCTTGCAAGATTTCGACAAAGTAATTCCGGGAACCACCAGATTTGGGTCCTTTTCCCAAATGGGTGAAAGCCATCTTGATTTGCATAAATATCGAAGTTTTCAATTGACAAGACTCGAAAAAGATCTCTATTCAAATTTATAATGGTCATTTACTTGTTATATCCGAATATATTTAGTTTCGGTTCATAATTTTATATTATTTTGTACGAAACTCTTTGTCGGCTGCTCAAGATTCCGACAAGGTAATTCCGGAAAACACCACGTTTGGGTCCTTTCCCTTATTGGATTAAAGCCATCTTGATTTGCATAAATATCGAAGTTTTCAATTGACAAGACCAGTTAAAATACCTAGAGCTACTATGAAGGTCTAGCTGTTCAAAGTGATTTTAGATTTTATTGTGAAAAGTGTATTGTGTTGGAAAATCATTTGACAAAGTGTAGTATAGAACAATGTCGAATTCGGAAACGGATACTGTATCTGAGGGTGATATGTGGGGACCACCACGAAAAAGAACCAAAAGGTCGCAGTTCTCTGCTGAAGAGAAAGGGATAATTTTGAACATTTTTCGAAAAGAATTGGAAGAACATCCTGATTTATCGAAAAGAGACTTAGTAGGAATTGTTTCAAAATCCTCAGGAGTGAGTGATTCACCTGTATTCAGAATTCTCAGGGAATATGAAGAGAATTAAACATTGACGCCACCTAAGAGGAGAGCCCAGTCGTTAAAAATAATCGATTAAGTTGACGATTTCGATATGAACCTTATCAGAGGAATTGTCCACGGTTTTTTTTTCCGGAATGAAATCCCAACGATTTCTAAAGTTCTAGAAATCGTGAATGATGACGACAGGTTACCAAATTTCAAAAGAACAACGATCTATAGATTATTGAAAAAAATTGAATTCAAGTTCAGTTAAAACTGAACGATTGTGTGAAATCTCCTCGATTCGACTCTGGACGGAAAGAAACTTTACGAAGGCCCTCCTACCGCTGCGCCAAAAATTCTTACATTTGAACAGAGTATAGAGATTCTCCAAGGAGAAGATTCAGTTTGCAAATTCTTGAATCATAACTTGACTTATTTGAATCGTGTATCCGTTAAATAAATGACAGCTTGTGACATTTCCCAACGAAGTAAAAAGATTGTGTTTCCATTTTGAGTTATTCGAAAAGAATTGCCTGATAATTTTTCACGTAAAACTAGCGGAGCTCTAGCAGATGGCGTTTCAAGACTCTCTACCGATATAAGTGCGATCGAGAGAAAACCTCTTATATCGAAAGGTAATAAATGAGACTAACAGAGCCGACATTCTAGTTCCAACTGCATTATAATTCCCACTTCTAGGAATATATTTTCCGGAAACTCCGGAGTAATGTAGCCCGTCGATCGAAAAGCCCCGGAGACTAGATTAAACGTATCTGAATTTGCGGATATTTGTCGCCGGAGTGCACTTAATTTCCGAGCTATCTGGCGCGGAGTTGGTGGAACCTAATTGCGACGAAAACTTGTAGACTTTATATTATCCGAGATATGGATAACTCTTCCGGGCATTTTTCTCGGATACTGCCGTTTCAGTCTGCTCCGAGCCCGACGTTTCTGAAGAATTTGCATGGAACTTCCATTATGCGGTCGAATAAAAACCTGTGTGTTTTGTTTTCTGATTAGAAGTGAAGTGTATGGGGAGAATGGAATTATGCGGGGATACTTCGGAAGAATGCTACGCTTCATATTTTTTTCTGCCGAGGCCACGTTCAATATTAAATAACTTTTCAAGAATACGAAGCAGATATGAAGTTTAATCATCACGAGAAAGGATATTCAGGTTGTCTGAAATCTTTCAGACTAGACTCCAATATACAGGGATAGTCAACGATAAGGTCTGAGGTTTCAAAAATATCTGCAATAAACGTTTACATTAACTTATACACAATGATTTCTTGGAGCTATCAAGTGAAAACTCCCGACTTTTATAAGGGTACAGAATGAACGATACATAACTCAAATGGCAACTTACAGTCGGAAACAGCAATATAAAACACAGGACCACTTATTGCAGTTACCATAAATGTAATGCGGCTAAGTGAAGGCATAAAATGTGGGTTCTTCGGTTTTTTATAGGTATACGAAATATGAGGTCACATAAAATCACTCTAAAATTGGATTTCCATTGTTCATTTCGTCCTTACAAGGTTCAATATCCAGGGTGTATACAAACAGTTGCGAAAGAATTCAGGAGGTGATTCTCTGTCCTTTCTTCCTATCGAACGTAACTGAAATATTAATTTCATTCTTAACATCGTTACAGATTGGCGGAGGAAACGGGTTCTCAAAATAATCTTTTTGAAAATTCTTGTCTGAGCATCAGACTAAAGTTTCAATATTGAAATTGATTGAGCATCATCATAAAAATGATATTTCTTTTCCGTACAAGCAATACATATTGATCACGTATTCAACCTATTATATCAGTTTTTATAGGCTTCCCAAAAAAAATATTCATCAAGTTATTGCTCAAAGAAACTTTCAGCATGAATTTTTGGAAAAAAAGGATGGTTGATATGATTTTCATGTTAGGGCAGTGCCACAGAACCTGTTTTTTAAGTCGAACTTATGCTGCTCAATATCCCGATAGGTAACAAAAATTCATACTGATTTACTGTATTCGAAAGTATCTTCGAGCTCTAGTAGCAATAACTTGATTTTTTTTGGAAAGCCGATAAAAACTGATACAATAGGTTGAATACGTGATCAATAACAAACAAACAAACAAACAAACAAATTTATTGATCCTTTTAGACATATAACATGTATAGGACAAGTCAGAAATGTTGTGAATCAAAATTGAAGATCACTATCACATATGTACTCATTAACACTATAATAAGCCTTTTTCAACATAAACTCTTTCACCGTCCTTCTGAAACCTGGTATACCCAATGATCTCACTGCTACAGGAAGGTGATTAAATAGTTTTATACCCTGGTAATAAGGTGAATTTTCGAATTTTGCAGTTTTATGGATCGGTATATTCAGAGTTTCAGAATTACTGGTAGCATAGTGATGAAAATCAGAAACTTTTACAAAATCATTTTCATTTTCTTTAACATACATAAGACATTTAAACATATATATATACATGGTAGTGTCATTAACTTATATTCTAAAAACACAGGCCTGCAAGATATAAGAGGGCCAAGTTGAAATATCATGCGAATGATCCGCTTCTGCGATATAAATGCCCTATTAGAATCTATCGAATTGCCCCACATTAATATACAATATGATATGTGGCAATAAACTAAACTATAATACACACTGATTACAGAATTAATGGGTAGTGAATCTCTTATTCGGCTTAGAGCATAAAAAGATTTATTCAATTTTTTGCAAAGATAGTCGACATGTTCACACCATCTAAGATTTTTGTCAAGGTATAGACCAAGAAATTTCACATTATTATTGGATAACAACGTCGTATCTTCATAGTTGAAAATAAGTCTGGTATCTTCATTTCTCAGACTGAAATAAATGCACTCAGTTTTACTGCAGTTACAAATGATAGCATTTTCCTTGCACCAATCAGCGAAATTTTTTGCAATAAATTCGCATTTGGTAGAGAGGTTTTGGGGACTATCTGCTGTGACAACAATAGATGTGTCATCAACGTAGATAACCATCTTATCTGATTCAACGAAGTCAGGCAAGTCGTTGATGAACAGTAGGAACATCAGAGGCCCCAGCACTCCTCCCTGAGGTACCCCCATTTCTATTCCGTATTTAGAAGACCAACAATTGTCAACCTTCACTTGCATAGTCCTATCAGCAATGTAGCTATGCACCCACTCTAGGAATATTCCCCTAAATCCCATATTGTACATCTTGCTCAAAATGAACTTGAACAAAATGCAGTCGAATGCCCTGGACAGGTCAAAGAAAACTCCCGCCACAAATATATATGTATTGCTTGTAGGTACGGAAAAGAAATATCATTTTTATGATGATGCTCAGGAAGTATGATTCTGGGAAGGTTTTGAAGTTTGTCAATAATTATTCATTTAGTTTTATTTCAGTGTTTGACCTCTTTTGAATGTCCGTTAGTTTTTATTATGTTATTATTTGAATAAAATTTTCAGTTGCGATATCATTTTTCGTGTCTGCTGGATGCGGGAGTTGAAATAATCCTGAGGTTACTTGTAAGGTATTCAATTTTCTACATCATTGTGGAAAAATCGAGAAATAATAATTTTAAGTTCTCCATATTTGGACCTTAATCACGGACACCCTGTATATGACAGGTTTATCGATTAGGAACCATGTCAAGGCATATCCTTCAATTAAAAAACTTTTAGTTCAAATTCATGTTACTATCGCTTCTGGAAATCGTCAGAAGATTTTTACTGAACTGCTTTTCCCTCACTTTCTTGAAGTTTTCTTCGAATAAGATCTGAACTGTTGAAAAAATATCCCTAAGATTTCACGTCATGAAAGAGGTAAAGAGGGTCATTGAAAATATGTGAAAATATATGGGGTGATGTTTTAAAAAAATCATCCATTTGGTGAATAACATTTATCGGGGACACCCTGTATATCAGAAAATAATTTCTTGAGATGCAGAAATGAAGGTACAAGAGGTCTACTTTCCAACCAAATCTCTGAGATGTCTGGTTGGGCAGCTATGGAAGAAGAACGCACTATTGCAGGACCCTGTAGATAGATGGATACGAGTGAAGCTGATGATGGCTTGTTAATAAGGACTTGAAATTACAGATAAAGTAGAAAGTTCAAACTGAGAGGAGACTGGTAATGTATTAATGAACTGAAACGAAGGTATTACAAAAATGGCGACGACGGCAATTTAATTTCGAACAATGGAAAAAATTGAAAACAAATATATACTTATTAAAAACATGATAGAAGAGAAAGCCTAAGTGGTTTCAGTATTCAAAAAACACGCACAAATCCTAGAATAGAAATTCTAAACGCGTGAACACAACCGGAAGAACGACTGTTCCGTTTTCCAACCGATCATAGTTCGGGTTTCGGCTTCAAAGAGCACTGCTTGTAATTCAATACTTGGTGGCTTAATTCAGCGAAACGTCAAAAGAGAGGATGACAGCCGCATACCTAGAACAACCACGAAATAATCATGCCGTCTAAATATCGCCCAGATTTCTGGAATATCAGCGAACAAAGAAAGTGGAGAGGCATGAATCCGGAGCACGGAATCCTCAATGCAGCAGTTTGTTGTAATTCAAACACTCTGTCAAGTACAAACAAACCTTTGAATGTTGTTGTCTCAACACGAAATTGCAGGAGTGAATCCACGAGAATCTGATATGTAAAATTCTCGCGATTCCGAGGGAAAATCATCAACGTTATATTTCTACGCTATTCCTACAGAATTACCTTGAAGACTTATTACCACAGCCTTCTTCATTACATGCCCTTAACACGTAGGTGTTCTATGACCATTTAAAATCACATTAGTTTGGCAACGTCTTCATTCTATAGAACATATGCATTATCTGTCGAAATTAATAACGAAATGGTACTCAAAAATAAAAACTCAATCCCATTAGCGCAAATCGATATCTCCATACGCCGAAGATTCCGATATTACATCAGCAACTTCCGCTGAAAGCTACCGTGCCCTTTCTATGCGCATCAATGGCCGGTCTATGCGTTCCGCCGAAGCGAAAAATTTCCATGAAGCCCTTTCGAGTCTAAACCGTAAATCGAATCGGCGACCTGCCAGGAGAAATAATTACATTATCGTCTGAAATGCACTCGAACAAATATACGAGATAACGTGAGAGTATGCGGAGTCAATAACTCTGATCGGCCGCTTCGTAATGTGCGAATATCACGCCCGGAGCTTTATTCTTTCCTTCGCGTTGGCATCCTGAACCACGGTCGGTTGACACCAGTGGCGACACCGAACATCACCCCGGAGTCACAGAAAAATTGATAGGAAAGTAACGGTGCGCTCCTTGTCATTGTTTTGATCAACATAACCTGAAAATTTGCAGCCATGTTTTTCAAGTCTTCCTCTGAAAACACAAAATTCGTGCTCTCATTAGAGTGTATCTATTCAAACTGAATTCGTGTAGGCTCTCTTGAGGAAACCCTTATATTTTCTAAGTCTAGAGGGCCCCACTTCCGGATTTATTATTCGAATACATCACAGATGGCCCTAGAATTCCTGCGACCTTATTCTCTCGGAATAGCTGAACTAAACTTAATTCCTTTATGGCTGTTTGGTGCGCTAATGCCCTGGTGCGTTGCAAACCCGCGTAAATCTCATAGTTCGCGTGCATAACCTCCCCGCGTACCCCTCCTCACCCCCTTCGAAAACAGAGCGTCTCCGTGCGTGAAATCGAATCGTAAAGAAAAATGTCACATTTGGAAGCAGGCGGTTTCACCTATTACATCTATTATGATGTAATTTATTCATTAAATAATGATGTGATGTTAGGAAACACGGTGAAGTAGTTCAGAAACGGTTTTTTCGTTCGCATCAAATTGGAAATGAGACGTATACTCCATTCACTTTTATTTAATCACATAGGAGGTCATGGTTTCGTTTTCAGGAGTTGGTGCACCTGATGAAAAGTCTGTGCGCGTCCAGAAAATATCGTTATTGACAAAACGACGTTGCCAGTATCGTATTTGGTGCTCAAAATTTATTTGGAATGTGTAAATAACGAAAGCGACCGGAAAATATGGTAGGATTTTCGAGGAATGGGGGAAGAACTTGCAGAATGAAATTGCACGATATTCGTAAGTAAACGGGTTTTGGATGGCCATCATCGGTCTCTAAATGATTATTGTCTATCGTTTTCACGTTTCACGAAAAAAAAACACGTAGAAAAAGCTGAAAAAAAGAAGAAATATGACTATATTGCATTCAACGGTAGTTGAATTCAGATTCCGATGAAGTTAAATGTGTCACTGGAGCTTTCATTCCAATCAATCCTTCGCCGAAAGTAGAAATAGGCTATATTGAACCAGAATACATCGGTTTTTTCCATATTCCAGGAGTTGCTGTCTTATTTCAGAACAGGTGAATGATAAATGTGAAGCATATGTCTGATCTATTCCATTTTATTTGTACAAACCTACTGTGGTAGTAATGTATAAATATTTTTTAAACTAATAAATTACTATACAGTCAGAATATTTTACTCCTTGTTCATAAGATCAAATAAATGAAATGTATATCTATAAAGCTTTCAGGAATTGACATTCTTGCTTATTAATTTATAACCAAAAATAACCAAAACTCAATTACTATTGAATTGAAATTATTAGTTTCTCTGTGAACAAATTCGTTAATTTAGTTATTATGTTTATTTTCTTTGTGATCTTGTGAATGAATAAAACTGTTATTTATTTGAAATAAAGATATATTAGAAATAGAAATGTTATGCACCCTCACAATCATATCACATACAATATCATGATGAAAACAAAGCACATCGATAAATCTTTACAATCATAAATCCAAAAACTCCTTTACATGTATAATATTGTTTACAATTTTCGTTGTGTTCTCCAAAATGAAATATACATTCTGAGAAATACGCTAAGAATGTAGAAAGGGCAACATAGTGTTGACTTGGAACATAAGAATATTTTGAAAAAAGTCATAACTTCGATACAGAGTGGAATGTGTCAAATTTCCAAGGCCAGAGTTGTGATTTTATAATTGTGAATGGAGTATGGTTTCCAGGCTCATTCATCAATAAATATCAGTGGATTTATTCAGCGTTTCCAGAAGATATTTCACGAATATCTTCGAGGATCTCAAGCTAAACAAAAAATCAGTTATAATAATTTCCCATCCCTCAAGAAAAATACCATAAACAGTTCACAATAAATCGAATATTATGGCGTTTGTCTCGCTCCATTGCCGTACGATCTTATCTTCACGAAATCCATTATAAAGCTACGGTAAACTTCAAAAACTCACACGCACACCCAGTACTTGTAACTCATCTTCAGCAGTAAAATAAAGAAGACTGACTATCGAACATTTCAACCTATAAACATAAAGATGTCGTTTATGGAAGGATATGTGAATGAAAGCGCATGCAACTCAGAGTGGGACACTTCGAGCTCCGTTTATGTTCACTCCTCTGATTTGTGTCTATCAATGGGTTAATCGAAAAACCACTACCTATGTTTTAAATAGCTTTATAAATCCATAATTTTTTTCTCTTCACTTCGACCCCAAAAAAACGTGATCTTCATAAACACTCGACGTATATTCACGACTTGATAGCAATTTGGCATAATTCTTCCTGTTGCCGATCAATGTGGCTCACGAATTCCATTTAGTTATCACCATCGCGCCTTGTAGTTCATGTTATTACAGACCATGTTTCACGATTTGACACATTTCCTCTTAGACGTGAAAGATATTAGTTTCCATATTCCGAGCATCTTTGAAGTTTGCCAGTCTGGGTGATAATCAGAATAATAAGCGGTGAACTCAAACCAACGTATATTTAGACAATATCTGTCTGCGAACGTACAGAACGGATATTGATGGATGTTCTGTGATTTGGTTAAGATGCCGGAAGCGTGATGGAGAGCAACTTGATGGATTTCCGTTTGAATTATGCGAGTTTACCGCTACAAAATGGCACCCTACTCTTGGGAAATCAGTGTACTAATTCGTTTATTTGAGCAGCGTACAAATAACCGTCCTTGTGACTAGTTTTCGTGATTTAGCCATTGAACCTCAAAAACCAGGTTTCCCCACTCTCAAATGAAAGATTCAATCTAATTCCGAATAACTTCGAAAACTACACAAAACTACTTCTGAATAGATAGTCGTTTTGGAGACTTCGATTCCTTTTATCTCAAGACTGAATGCAAAACAAGCAAAAGTCGAAGAGAACATGCTAAAAAAGTATCCTGACAACAACAAAGGTGTGAAGTAAACTCCAAGAACAAACATACACACAACCAAACTTATATGGAATCACCCTGTTATTTGGAAAAAACGAATTTTAATTAAAAAAAAGTCGCTGAAAAGTGAAGAGCAGTTTTCCCAAAACAAGTTTATTACAAAAATAATATAAATTATTAAAAGATTATTTTTATAATAGAACAGAAAATTGAAAGTGTAAATTTCTCTGAAAATAATTTTTATATAACTGAGAATTGAACAAAAAATAAAACGATTTTGACAAATCAATAATCAGTATTACCACCCCTGGGATTGATACAAGCTTGAATTCGACGAGGCATGCTTTCTATTAAGTTGTTAATTTCTTCTTCTGTAACATTTGCCCATTCCTCTAAAGCCGCTCGTATAAGTTGCTCTGCGTTACCTGGATTATTTTGACGAGCCCTAATTTTTCTTTCGATCCTATCCCATAAGTGCTCGATAGGATTAAGGTCCGGTGAACAAGGAGGCCACTCTAAAACAGTCACACCTTCTGTTTCGAAAAAATTTTTTGCAACTCTGCTGGTATGTGGAGGTGCATTATCCTGCATAAGTAGGAAATAATCACCAAAAGCACCTCGCCAGAGCCTCACTACAGGTTGTAGCACTAGATCAACATACCTAGGCCCTGTCAGAGATTGTCTAATGGGAATTAAAGGAGTTTTCTCACCAAACATAATTCCGCCCCAAAACATTACAGTACCTCCTTTGTATTTAGGGATCGGTCTTGCAGCTTGGAGCCTAGCTTGCCTCCCTCTACCTCTTAAAATGCGAACACGCCGGTCGTCTGATCGTAGGCCAATTCTGGTCTCATCCGAAAATAAGACATTTTTCCAATCTTCAATAGTCCAATTTTCATGCTCTAAACACCAATTAAAACGGTCAACTTTATTTTGCCTTGATAGTTCTGGAACTCTTAACGCTCTTCTTCTTGAATAATTCCCGAGCGCGAAGTCTTTTTCTGATAGTTTCGACAGAAACACTAACACCTGTAGCTCGCAAAAATTGCCTTTGAAGCTCTGAATGAGATACTGCGGGATTTCTTCTTGCTGTTTTGGCTAAAAAGCGATCCTGCCTTTCTGTAGTTACTCTTCCATGACTTCTTCTCGGCCTATTCTTTAGGGTTCCTAACTCCAGAAACCTTGCATAGGTTTTTGAAACAACCCCTTGTGTAACCCCCACCGTTCTTGCAATCTGTCTTTGTGACATACCTTGTTCTGCCATAGTAATAATTCTCCTCTCTGGACTTCCGATAACCCCACATAAGGCATTTTTTTTTAAAACTTCGCAAAAAAACAAAATATAAATTCACTGCGACGTTCGAACGAAATGGTAAAATCGACACTGCAAAGCCAAATCTTATCAAGTGCTTATGAACCTAACTGTTTTTGTGAGTAAACACATGCACTTTTTATTTGCTTCTAACGAAAAAGATATCAAAATAATATTTCATCTTAATACTGGGTGATTCCATATAAGTTTGGTTGTGTGTATATCGAATAATTTGAAAAATATCAATTCATACAGGTACTAGAAGCTGCCCTAAGGAATATTCCAACAACAATAAATGTCAAATAAGGTTACAAAATTAATGGTTATAATAAACATTAAGAAAAAGATAAAGCCAAAGCTATGAACTATCCACTGAAATCCTACAAAATGCAAAAATGAACACTGAAAACGAAAAAGTATTAAGATAATTATATACATCGAAGACTTAAAGATTGTGGCCATCCTCTTACAAATTTAGACTTTGAATTTCTCAATGTGTAGTAATTGAGTTGATGCAGTTTTCTCGGAATTAACAACATTGTCACTAATTACAAATACTCATTTTTATGTAAGCGAAATTTATCCTGCAATTACTCTTCGTTCGACAATTCAAATACGAAATCTAAGAGTTCGCCTCCGAAAGAAGTTCCATCAATGTTCGATTAAAACTGGATTAAATCCGGGGCGCCATAAATTGCTTCCATGTCATACCCGCGTTAGGTTTTTGAATAATTCACTCATTTCTGCTCATTCATAATTCATGCCCTGAAGGAATACGAAAAGTTTAACTCAGTTCCCTGAAAAACCCGAAATGGAAGTTGCAAATTGGTTTGTCGCCTCACGGCAATCAAACCGTTTTGGAAGGTCGAAACTTGCCACTTGGACAACGAGGGTGACCCTGAGGGCTTGCGATGATATCGAAACTCTGGCGCGGACACGATACAGTCAGAGTGCTTCATCCTGTAGGTGTCCTTTGGCTCCATGATCAGTGCCGGGCTCTCAGGGTTCGTTTGAATATTGAATAGTATCCTGCTGAAATTTTCAGCAGGATGGGAATTAATGGAAGGTTCTTGGATGATTAGTACATGATGTCCATCAATGAGACTACGAGATTTCGAAAACCATCTCAAAGGGGCTGTGTTCCTACAGATCTATACTCTGTTCAAATGTAAGAAGGAGCAATAACAACATTTGGCGCAGCGGTAGGAGGGCCTTCGTATAGTTACTTACCGTCCAGAGTCGCATCGAGGAGATTTCACACAATCGTTCAGTTTTTTTATCCATGTCTCATCCACGTAATACATTTTCCTGCCTTCTTCCCTTAATGAGCGGATTTTCTTGAAATAATCTCTTCTCCACACAATTATTTCATCCCTATCTATCAGTAGACTATCACGACCACGTTTTTTGAACTCGAATTCCATTTTTTTCAATTATTTATAGAACGTTGTTCTTGCGAAATTTGGCAAACTGTCGTCATCATTCACGATTTCTAGTAGGTATCTACTTTAGAAATCGTTGGGATTTCATTCCGGAAAAAAAACTGTGGACAATTCTTCTGACAAGGTTCATATCGAAATCGTCAACCGAATCGATTATTTTTAACGACTGGGCTCTCCTCTTAGGTGGCGTCAATGTTTTATTCTCTTTATATTCTCTGAGACTTCTGAATACAGCTGAATCAACTCACCCCTGAGGATTTTGAAACAATTCCTACTAAGTCTCTTTTCGAGAAACGTTCAGAATTATCTCTTTCCCTTCAGCAGAGAAATGCGACCTTTTGGATCTTTTTCGTGGTGGTCCCCACATATCACCCTCAGATGCAGTATCCGTTTCCGAATTCGACATTGTTCTATAAACACTATATAGACTTTGTCAAAAGATTTTTCAACACAATACACTTTTCACAACAAAATCTATGAACACTTTGAACAGCTAGACCTTCACAGTAGCTCTAGGTATTTTAACTAGTCTTGTCAATTGAAAACTTCGATATTTATGCAAATCAAGATGGCTTTAACCCATTTAGGGAAAGGACCCAAATCTGGTGTTTCCCAGAATAACCTTTTCGGAATCTTGAGCAGCCGACAAAGAGTTTTGTACAAAATAATATTAAATTTTGGACCGAAACTAAATATATTTCGCATATTACAAGTAAATGACCATTATAAACTTGAACAGAGATCTTTTACTAGTCATGTCAATTGAAAACGTCGATATTTATGCAAATCAATATGGCTTTCACTCATTAGGAAAAAGGACCCAAATCTGGTGTTTCCCGGAATTACTTTGTCTGAACCTTGCAAGATTCCGACCCAAATCTCTGGAGTTACCTTGACTCAATCTCGAGCATCCGAAAAAAAAATTATTTAGTAGATATAAATATGAAAACAAAAAAAAATAAAAAAAATAGGGTACGTCGGATATAAAATGTTTATGACAGTTGCAAATCATAACAGAAATTTTGCACTAGAGTTTCTGAGGAAAAAAGTTCTAATGTGGGAATTGCTGACTCAAATTATTGAATCATTTCTATCCAGTACCTACCATCTACAGTCCGTTCCGTGTACGATCCTGGTAGTCTCTTAGGGCGTTAAAAGGGAGCGTTGTTATCACCGTTTGACCAATAGGAGCTTCATTGTGCGCAAACCAGACGATTCTGTTTGTTTAAAAAGCACCTTCTTATATTTGAACGGACTATAGAGCTCCCATCATTCTCCCTGAATCAATCCCCTTCTACGCCGCTGTGCTGGGCCCTTACAGCCCTGTCGGGTAGCTGCAGGCGAAGAATTAACGGCTTCCCCGTGGAGTCCTGATTATCGAACCCATACGTAGGAAATCCGACGCAATCATACAGCAATAAAATATATACATGTATGGCCCTTTCTGCTTCGTTCCGTTCAAAGTGTTGTACTTTGGCCCGAATCGAATGCGGAATAATGGACACCCTGGGGCGTGCTAAATTTACTCAGACCTCGCGTTTTCCAACGGTGGCTTGCTACCACCATGGGAACATTGGCAGGTGACATGTTTTCCCGCGATACCATTTTTAGAGCGTTATGTGGAACTGGATCAACTTGCAGGTAACATGATTATTGAAGATTGCAATGATATATTCATTTTTCACAAATAGCTTCCTAGCCCTCGTATGCAGAACGCACATCATACGCCCCCCTCTTTTCCAACCACCACCGCCATTAATCTGATTCATCGCCGCCTCAATTAAAGCGAATGAAATGAACGAGTTAAATGAGTTAATAGAGCCCCAACCTCCGATCTGTTCGCATATTTCATCTAGGGCAACCTTGCTGCGAGCTCGTAAGAATGAAGTGGGGGGCTGATATTGCCGAATCTCCGGGGACTCATTGATAATTATTATAACTGTGGGGCGGGTTTGTTGGGGCACTTTGGTGCCTCTGGGTCAGAACTTCCAAAACTCAATTCTTACTTCCCAATTAAATACACCGGTTGCCGTATTCATTTCGAGTTTAATTCCGGAAGGAAGTTTCGTAAATGTACAATTTTTTCGATAAGGGTGGAGCTGTAGGGTTTCTCTATTATTTTTTGAAGAATCTAGTTTGCAAACAAACCGTGTGCTATTAATCCATATGTCCCCTGTTACGCAAGTGCCCATCATTCAAAATACGTTCACGTTTCTTTGGTTTAAAAAATATTATCTGTCGGTTTCAATGTTCCTATAAAAACGAAAACTAGAGATCAACCTATTGAATAAAAATATTTAGGCTTTCGTGGAAGTCAACTGACAGAGTCGATTTCATCTTAAAATCTTTCCACGATCATGAAAAATAGTGTAGTATTTTAAATGACAACCCCAACTCTTTGTGCCAGATGAAGATTAACTTTAGTTGTCGAGGATGATCTTCCATTTCGAGTTATTACAAGAAATTGCACACTTGTCTTCAAAAAAACAAGACCCATCTCTGACCGCATTCAAGTTATGTTCAACTCCCACAGCACAAGGATTAAAATGTAATTCGCATAATATCCAAACAGTCCCTATCCCATATGTTCGAAATTGAAAACGGACATGGGATACAAGCTTATACCGTCATTTCAATTTTTTTCAATTACGTATAATCCTGAGGGAAGTTGATTATCACAGGATGAAACCGGGCATCCAGGAATACGACGAATATGCGATAGGCTACCTCGGGACTCCGGAGAAATCAGGGCAGTATGCAGGCTCAAAAATGAGGATGAAAATGCAGCGTTGTTTGTGATATTTGATTGGTTCTCCATGAGGTATTCTTCAGCATGGTGCATTAATTATTAAACAATCCTAAAACGTAAATTTTGAAATGAAATACTAAGAATATCAATATTCTCAATTTTACAAAGGACATGTAATAAGGAGTTAATCAGTCCTGATGAATATAAAGAATCTACGAAAGGGTTTTATCTGCTCCCATAGAACAATATATCCATTATTCAACTGAATTATTGATCTGTAATAGTCTCTATAAACTAAAAGTGTGAGGTAATAATAACTCACGCCTACAACTCACTCTAATACAAATAGAAAAAATGTAGCTTACGGAATGAATAAAAAAGTTGGGTCAATGGGGAACTCTATTTCAGACATCAAGGTAACGTTCTCGCCATCCATTTCTACATTTTCTTAGGTCTGAATATCCAAAAATTGCATTTGGAAAACGTGAATTTTTGACGTTTCTACGGGATTCGATATCGATTCGATTTTCGACCACAGAAATCGCTTTTGACAACTGTTGCCAATTTTGAAAATGCAGATTAATTCGAATTCTACCGAAGAAGTCGAAGATAAAGTATCATTCAATTCGGAGTAATGGTCATAACACACTTGATGAATTACACCCCTCGCCTGACGGCCCGGGCTGCAAAATTCATCTGCGTGTGTTATGACTTACGGGTCGTTTATACTGGCCCGTAACTTAAACTTTTCCCTTACCCTAAGAGTTGAAACATAGAAATTTCATGCTATGGTTTATACTCGAACTTTAACTTATTCCCTTAAAGAGAACAAATTTTAAGGGCATAAGTTAAGGGCATAAGTTACGGGCCAGTATAAACGACCCTTTACATTACCGCTCATAGAACAATATACTATTATTGCGTCGTGAAAAAGTTATTCAATTCTGTGAATAATGAATGACGTAGAATTTAAATTATTGTTTGAATTCTGTGCTAGTCCGACTCTGCTTGGATCTCCATGTAGACAAGCTCGTTATAATTGAAGATTAGTCTTTTTTGGCATATGGTCTGGGTATAAACCTTGGATTATATAGATCAAGGGTAGACACGGAAATCATTAGAATTTAGAAGCTGAAATACTGTTCTACATGTAAGTAAGTATCTTAATGACCAAAAACTTATGATTAACTGGTGATTTCTACCCTATTTTCATCTGAAAAATGATTGATGTTATAATCTCCTAATCAAAAATATTGAGTAGGTAAAATTTAGATAAGTTATCGACATATTTCAATTCAGACAAAATTAGAAATCAAATTAGATTCGCATTTATGAATCTATACAACAAAGTATCTAGAATACCAAATTGATTTTCCTTTGATCTCGATTTTGGACTCAACAGCGAACTTTTCATACTGAAATTCAATTGTTCAAGGAACGTGGAAAATTGGCATGAAAGCCGTCTACTTTGTTATTCGATAGAATGCCTTTGTATCCAGTTTATTTCATTTCGATCCACATTAAAAAGAAACAGCAATTGCTGCATCAATTCCATGAATGTGGATTTATATCAGAAACAGAATAATTCAAAAACTCAGATACCTTATTTGTGCAATTCTATCAATAGAAAATGGAGGAAATAGTCATTCAAGACAAGTTTTTCGTAAAGCTTGAAGACTTGTCTATTTTAAATCGAAACTCGATCTCCTTTATATCGATTTGAAGTGGAGCGTTTCAAGCATTTTAACCTCCCTCACTTTAGACCTCCCATCCACTTGATTATCCTTTTTTCCGTTACCCACATCTCTCAGAAAATTGGCACGTGTATGACGTCTACGGCACGTTTTGCTCAAATATTCAAAACGCCGGCTTATTACCATAAAACAATACCCCCATTCTACTGTCTCTCGATGTAGCGCCATTGACCGTGGAATTCCTGACACTTTCCCTCTCGCTAGGTGTCATTACGGGATGGAAAATTTGACTTGCAAATTCCGGGACGGAGATGATGAGGATTCGAAGGATTTCGAGGCTCACGCCGCTCTGTTTTTTCGCTCTCACGGCCACATCCACCTGCGTTAGGATGAAAATTGATATGGGGTTTTGGAAATTGGACAAATTGCCAGGGTGTGAAATTCAATTTCTTCCTTGAACGACGCAGGCAAGAATTGCCGAAGGGAAAAAGCGGTGGCAAATTGGAGAAATCTAGTTCCCTTTAAATCAACAATTGAGCTAGTTTCCTTCACTCTGATAACCGACATAGCCTAGTTTTAAAAACAGCAGAAAAACTGAAATTCGGAGGACATATTTACGGAACCCCCAGTCGAATTTTATCCAGTATAGAACCCAACTGAGAATTCGAAAGATACAGACGTCGTGACCAAATCATATAGCCCTCGTTTGAGTAAAAAATACGGAAATATACTGGAGTGTGCAAAATGGTGGAGGATCCCGTTACTTTTTTTTGCAACGGAACGTTAACGATTTATCCATATACCTCGTGCCTATCATCTCAAGTTTGTTCACATTTTCTTGGTAATCAGATGCACAATTTAAAATTGTTTTTACATATACAGGGTGTTCGATAAAAAGATATAGACCATAGTTACACTTTTTCCAATGTAATACCCTATATGTGAATTCAAAAATTGATTGGCAAGCTCAAATAATGATGAGTTTATAAAGACCATTTTATGCCTTAGGAGAACTATTCAAGAGAAAATGGCGAAAAATCGAAAAAAAGGAGTATTTTCAATTTGCAATTAATGAATTAACCCTTCAAGCAAACGAGACAGACAATGTTTTTTCGTGTAGACATATTGGCTACCCTTATGCAGAAGAAAAAAATTTAACTCTGGAAAATACTGAGTGATCATAATTAATATTCAAACATTAACTACCAATAATGGCCAAAAACTTTCTTATTTCAAATGGCACACCCAGTATTTCTGTACCTTGTTGAACGTAAAAATTAATATCGAAACTATCTTCATTGGGTTTCCCTATATCTAAACCTAATCGATTTCCAGTAATTTTCGATTTTTAATTCAACAAGGCATAAAATGGTCTTTATAAACTCATCATTATTCGAGCTTGCCATTCAATTTTTGAATTCAAATATAGGGTATTACATTGAAGATAGTGTAACTATGGTCTATATCTTCGTTATCGAACAACCTGTATATGTGAAAACTATTTTAAATTGTGCATCTGATTGCCCTTTACATTTCACGAAAAAAAATTTCCAAATGTCGTCATTCACTGCCTCAAAATGAGAACCGCGTCTAGGGTGGGCCACCCTGTATATTGATCTTTGTCACTAATTCAACTTGTCTGAGTGAACTTAATTTCCCAATAATTCTGGAAAGCACTCACCACTCAAAATCAAACTGCCATCTTACCTGGAAACAAAAGATGATATTAATACAGAATCATAAATTTCGAGTCGTGAATGACCTGATGAAGATTTTTACAAAAATTAACAATATTGGTTATGAGTACAATGGAAACTTGACCCCGTAAAATGAATATCAACAAAATTCTGGTTCCGAAAACTCCAAATAATTGTCATGTTGCTCTTCATTCCACGTGAGAAAAATTGAAATACATCATGAGTTTGCTCCTTTAGAATTATAGTTGAATGTTGTACAGTAAACCAACGTTTACACTTTACAGCAAGCACCACTTTTATATCATTCTCAGCATTGTTCAAGAATCTCAATTTTCTCCCAGATTTAATAATCATCCTCAAGAAGATTCAAGTTTATACCATTTTAACTATATTTTCACAAGCCTTGTAATTCCTCGTTCAACTTTATGTCACCATATTCCTGTTTAACTGGAGTCTGGTTCGCTCCTAGGGTCGTAAAGAATAAAGCATTCATTTAAGGGAATACATTGAATTTGCATTTTTCCCGTTTTGTTTTGATGCTCGAGAACAACTTCCATTAAGCTTTCTACGCTTAAACTTTTCCAATTAAATGGGATAAAATTTTCCTGCAGGTTTTTTTATGATGAAACACAGAATTGAAATCATAATTCCGATTGGGTCCGGTGAATAGTTTCATCTGACACGAATCAAGAGCGATTATACGGGGTGAATATCAATTATAGAGGAATATTGATGAATTCTCCATTTTCATTTTCCAATTCTTTTCAACGTTGTAGAAAAACGATTCTAAAGTTGCATTGTATGGTGATGCTAGGATATTGCAATTGTAATTGTAGATCACGTCATTTTAAGTATAGGTGAAAACATAAACTGTCAACATTATCATGAAATAAAATTATACGACCAATAGGCCATTTTCCAACGGATTTTTCATCGTAGCCAAATGCACAGTTCATGAATTTTCATATGAGGTTAAAGGCTGACATATTGAACAGATCGTTGAGATATCTGTTATACGCATTTATCGTTAATGTTCGAAGTGAAATATGGGAATATCATTCCGATATATTTTATTGCGTATATTGAGCAATAAACACATCGTAAATGTCCGTAGTTGTACATCCCTTTGTATATTTTATTCGACAGATTCATTTTCAAAGTCAACAAAGTTATTGCAACAAAATTCAAATGGTTCGAAAAAACGTTTTATGGACAGGGCACATTATTCATTCTGGATATGGTGGACCAAAACAGATATGGCGTATTTGAATCATACGAATTTGTTGATGTTATGCTTTTAGTACGAACGATTGATTCTGAAAGTCAAGCTGATATCACAGCACTGAACTCTTATGTCATCGACTCAAAGCTGATATGGGAGTTCCGAAGGAAGTAGGTGAAGTAGGCCTAAAGGGGTTCCTGGTCATTTTGGAATCAAGGGAAACGCAGAGACCAACACACTAGCCAGAAAGGGACCACAAACACCAATAGACACATGAGATAGCTGCAGAATTCAGCCCCTCATCAAACTTCCAACTACACTGCGCAAAAAAATTAACGCACATTCCGAAAATCTCAATTTTAATGAAAATTAACTCTACATTTACTTTATAACTTATTTTTCATGTTTTCTCGGGAAGGTTTTGAACGAAACAAGACACATTAAATGGAAGAAAAATTCAGGATTTCACCGAATCTTATGTGAAAGAAGAGAAATGAACAATTTTCAAAATACTGAAATGCTGATGAGTGATTTAATACTTGGTATTTCCACCCCTTGCGTTAATTACAGCTCGGCAACGACGGTTCATACTCAAAATGAGTGATCTTAAAATGTTCTGATCTAATCCTTCCCAGATTTCTCCGAGTTGGATTCCTAAGTCATTAAGAGTAGCTGGATGATTTTCTGAACTTCTCAGCCTTCTATTGAGGTTGTCCCAAACCTGCTCAATCGGATTCAGATCTGGACTTCTTGCTGGCCATTCCATTCGAGAGACTTCAACCTCTTTAAGGTACTCCTGAACGATGCTCGTACGATGGGGTCTGGCATTATCGTCCATGAAAATGAAATTTTCACCAATGTATGAGGCAAATGGCACTACATGCTTTTCAAGAATGTTCCTTATATACTTATCTGCATTCATAGCTCCATTATCAACGACCACTAGGTCTGTGCGAGCAGTCAAAGATATTCCTCTCCATACCATAATCGATCCTCCCCCGAAACTAGTAGTATTCAGGAAATTGCACTGAGCATATCTTTCATGAGGACGTCTGTATACAAGGGAACGTCGATCACAATGGAAGAGGCAGAATCTAGACTCATCTGATGAAGAGAACTCTTTCCCAATCGGCCTCTTCCCAATGGATATGCTCTCTCGCAAAATCCAAACGCGCCCTTCGATGGGCTGGGGTAAGAGCTGGGCCTCTTGCCGCGACACGAGGCCTCAAATCATATTCTCTGAGGCGATTTCTTATTGTCTGAGTGCTAATTTGCATCTCATGAGTTTGCTCAAGCTGATTTTGAAGGAGGCGAGCGGTTGCAAACCGTTGTCTCAACGAAGAAACTCTCAAGTAACGTTCTTGAATTGCAGTTGTTACCCGTGGTCTACCCTGTCCTGTTCTTCGGACATTCATACCTGTCTCCCTGAATCGCTGCAACATTCTGGACACACTTGTATGGGAAACTTCAAACCTTTCTGCAATTCTTGTGTATGTCCACCCTTCTTCTCGCAAAACTACCGCTTGGGCACATTCCTCTTGGGTCAAATTGCGTGTTTCGCGTTGCATAGCGATCGAGTGTAGAAAATCAAACGAAAGAAAAACTATTGATCACTAGAATTGATCGAGAACAACTGATTTTAGAATGGAGCCAATACAAAATCTGATAATGTCATCTTTTTTTATTCCTGCTGGGAGAAAACATCTATATTGAAGAAAAACATTGAAAGTGGATAACATAGGCATGCATAATTCTGATAAGAATAATTATCATTGAGAACACCTTCAGTTGTAGAATAAATTTGAGATTTCCATAATGTGCGTTAATTTTTTTGCGCAGTGTATATGGCTTTCCTGAATATCTTAAGATGACGTTCCTTTTTATATCATGAAAGCATTGAAATCTGAAGTATTCGATGTGATCTGAATCATCAAACGCAAACGACGATATCAAGAACGAAACTTGAAGTTGCAGACTCTGGTTTTATTGTTCGGTGCGATCGCTACAAAATACAACCGGAACGAAATCACCGAAAGTTCAAGAGAACGAATTATTTTGTCTTCTTCAGAGGTCATTGAACAAATTCCTAATAACAGTTCGAAATGAAGGAGGCGAATAATTATTTCGTTCGTCCCCAAAAGTAATTATTTCCCTGTAATTCTAACCAGTATTTTTCGCTCGAATCGCCTCGTTTTACGACTTTTCTTCCAACTCAGTCAAATCGGCAACTCTCCGGGACAATTCAGTTTGCAGCTCTTGTGGGACGTCATTGCAATTAAATTGCAAGGATCTTTCTCTGACGCGGTCCACAGAGGATGGTTTTGTTGCCTGCAAGCCGAGCGTATCTCACATGAAGAATTGAACTCGAACCCATTTTCAAATGGCAAATTTTCAATCCCTAGGACCTTGATAACAGACGAGATAATTTTATGACCATCGAAAGCTCGTTCATTGGTAACAGCCCGAAGCCGAAGGCTGAGGGCGGTTACCAAGCAACGAGCTTGAGATATTGGTTATAAAATTATGAGGCATTTATCAATGTCCGAGGAATATTCGGCAGAAAATGTTTTGACAGAAAAAATGTATAACTCAACACAACAAAACATTTATTCATTTATTGAAAGTACAATTAGTGACAGTGCAATTCGTAAAATTCAACTCAACATTAGATTCGTTGCTGTTCTCTTGTATAGAACATCTATTTCCACGCATAATATTTATTATCTTGTTGTGGTGTTCTTGATCGAGGTTTAGGTATGGTTTGATAGAATTTTGATTACTATGACCAGTAATCTTCAGCAATTGTTGTTCCTCTACACCACTTTTTGCTGATTGACTGACAGCCTGTTGATCTATTTGAATGATTCGTTATCTTTTTGTCTTTGATATTCAAGCCCATTGCTGCGGCAGCATATTTAGTGCATTTATTTATGGTATTCCTTCCAATAGGTACATTATCGTACCATTTGTCAGTTTCATTTTTCCAATATCGATTTGGTTTCAAGAATAGTCGTGGTGAGGTAATATTTTCGCCTCGTTTTGATATTAGTTTATAAAAAAGACGTACAGGGCAGCTTTGTCTCTCACTATTGGAAACCAACCATTTACTACTTGTACAGCTTTTAGAACCACCTGAATACCGGATTGTATTCAATGCGATATGTTGGAGAACCATCGTTATTCTTCTCGATTTGAAAAAAATTCACCAAACAAGCAACTGCCTCTCCTCCTCGCCACGCTAGTTCTCCTGCAGCAATATGATAAAATTTACGCATAAGACCTTCAGGAGTATTTTCATCCCATAGCAATATTATTCTGTTAACTTCAGACAAATTTAACGAAACTGAACTGGATTTAAGTTTACTTGGGTCTGCTTGCAATTTTTTTCTGATTGCATCGCGGGCATCTCGGGCTGGTTTAAATATTATATTATTAAACGGGTCAATCATAATGTTGTAGTCCTTATAATACTTTTCTTGTAAGAGTTTGCTCGAAACATTCCACATTGTCTTTACCGTTGCTTCTTTGAATTCTGTTCCGTCTTTTTTTCTCATATTGACAGCCCAATCTTTGAGTATAAACGCCAATTCTTCCAAGCTTCTGCGTTCATTCAATTCGTATGATCGTTCGTAGCAAAATTCCATAAATATTCCCCAAATATATTTGTGGCTATTGGAAGTATTTCTGGGAATGTTTTCTTTGATAAGCTCATTTATATTTTTAACATTACCAAAACGTGACATTTTGAAATTTGTTTGGAATGATGTTGCCATGGAACTATTATATAATTTTATAAGATTGGCTGAAATGATAGATGCTTAGAACATGCATCTATCTGAAATGGTTCCATATGATACAAAATCATAAAATTGGATTTGTTGTTAGAACTGTCAAAAAATTGTCGTCAGGATGAATCACAAGGGAATATGACTGGATGGACTGGATGTCGTCGACTGTAGAATCGGAATCAATCATCATTTTTTCGAATCTCATCTTCGAGAAGTATAGATGGAGGATACGCAGAAGATCCCAATTTTGAATATCTCAAGAACCTCCTAACCACGCTTCAAAAACTGCACGTTACTCAATCCTTCCCTAATCAGCAAACCAATCATCTGTCGTATCCTACAGCAGAAACGAACCTAATTGAATACACAAGCTATGGCAACGGCGTTCGCAATATCCACTTCAACATTACCCAGACCTCAATCTCGCAAATCTTCGGTATAATCTCATACACAATTACAATATAAATAGGACAATGCCTATCGGCTGTATCACAGTCCGCTGACAACATCACGCAGGTTAATTGAAGGAGCAATTAGTTACGGAAAGTGTACCTAGGGAGATGAATCTCTTAATGATGCGTCGATAAATTGGACGGGGTCCTGTGACGATACACCTTGAAAGGAATAGAGCTTGAATACAAGAAGATCCTCCTTTATAGAGGGAAAGGGTGAAATCGCCACGTATATCTAGACAGAAATAATTCATGAAAATCTTTCAACGTTTGTGACAAGAAGCTACCCATAAGCGACGTGGCACTGAAGTATTCACCAATTCTTGCTGAGTTGCCAACTGGAACCATCTTAAATGGTTTTCCTGATTTGCGTTGATACCAAGGTGACAAATACTACAATTGGTGACGAGAATGGGAAGTGAATAATCGAAAATAAAAGTTTATAAACTCAACCTTCTATATGAAAATGTATAGCGAGGAGAAATTATGAAATGTACCTTCTATATGAAAATTTACAGCAAGGTAGCAAGGTTTTGTGTGATTTACCACTGATTACCGACGAGTCACTTCACTGAATGCTTGTCTCTCTAACATAGGGTTCGTTGTCGCCATTTCTTCACACGTGCCTTATGCCATATATTGTTTGATTTAAGAAAAAAGTATGTATTACTCTCTTTCAAAAGAATATATATATAATGATGAGCTCGAAAATAAGGAAGATTCCTTTTCTCTGAATAAAAGTGGGAAAAATCAACAATTGATTGGGTGTCAGAATCGAACAACGCCTCGCTAAGCAAACAAAGTGCTCTCATTTGCCATTTTGACTATAGTGGGAAAAACAACCCATCTACAGACCAATGACGACGCTTCGACGATTTGCAACTCTCATGTACCTATTTTCCAGATGTAGCTTGAACTGCCATAAATGTCACCATATATTTAATTTTATGAGCTTATACTGAGAAAGAATGCAAGTTGAAGACATGGTTATTGTCTCCAAAACAACCAGATGAATCTCCTGAACCCAACCCAAATTCTTGGGTTGAGAAACTTTTCAATAGGACCATGATTGGTCGAAAAAGGGGATTTTAAAACAAAGAACGAGAATTGTAACAAAAGGCATATGGGGCAATAGCAGTTCAAGGGTTCGATCTCATACGGTTAGAATCAATACAAAATTTTTAAAAAGTGACAGCTCCTATCTGGTGAACAAAGGAGACGGAATTTATGTTCTACAGATGTTGCGCGAAGTGAAACGCAACACTATTCTATCTGCATTCAAACCAAGAAAGTTTCAATTTTATGATATGGGTAATAACTTGAGTTGATCGATTGAGCTTCTACAATGTTCGTTAAACTTCAAAAGACGTATTCAATTCTACATAGAGGCCTAAACACATCCAGCCAACTCTTCAATTCCTTTGAAGTTTGGGAACCTACAAAACACAAAGTAGGGTTGAGGCGAACAAAAATTGACATAAATACGGAGTAGCATCTGCTGGATAAATTTCACGAAACAAATTCGAACTGAAAGCTGGGTATTCACATGGGATTTTCGAGAACGGCAAAGAAGCAGGGAGAAAGAACTTTTCTCTGGCACACTAACATATATACTTAATGTTGGCGAATTAAACGGTTTCTTTTTTATGTGAGCGCTTGATAGAATTTACTGTACACGCTCGTGGTTTGGACTGAATAAAGAAAAATGGCGTGGCGGGTTTTAGCCACACTAATCCGCCTTTGAACATGACTTTTCTGGTATAACTTCTTGAAATTTGACGCATTGTCTAATAACATACGAGGATATATTAAAAAATTCGTAGCCTACTATAGAACCAAACAAAATTTCAATGTCAAAATATTTTATTACTCAACATATTATCCTCCTAATTGAATACATTTATTGCAGCGAACCGACAACGTCTCTATATCTTTCAAAAAAATGTTTCTTCTTGCTCTGCAAACCAGTCCTCCACAACTTGTATTACCTCCTCGCTGGAAGGAAATTCACGACCTTTTAAATTTTTTTTCAGTTGAGGAAAGAGATGATAGTCGGACGGAGCCAAATCTGGTGAATAAGGGGGGTGTTCTAGTAATTCTAACCCTAAATCACGAATTTTTTCATGGGAACATGAAATTTGTGTACTGGGGCGTTGTTCTGTAAAAACAAAACAACTTTGGAAAGCTTCCCGCGTCTTTTCTCTTTAATTTTGTCCCGTAGAGTGGTCAGTTATGTCGAATAGTAATCTACAGTTATTGTTCACCCCTTATCCGAAAAATCAATCATGATTACTCCATGGCAATCCCAAAAACCTGAAGCAAGAACTTTTCCAGCATATTCTTGGACACGAAACTTCTTAGGTCTTGGAGAACCAGAGTGTCGCCATTCCATCGATTGTTGCTTTGTTTCTGGATCGTAGAAATGTACCCAAGTCTTATCCATAGTAACAGTTCGGTTTAAGAAGTCTATATCGGTTTTCAAATCCAGCACAGATCGAACGCGATGCTTCTACCATTGCACGCTTTTGGTCAACATTCAAACATTTGGGGATCCATTTTGCAGAAATTTTTCTCATATCCAAATTGACGTGAACTATATGATGAACGCGATCGTATGAAATCTCCAGTACTTCAGATATCCGTTTTAGCCCAATTCGACGGTCTGATAAAATCATGTCATGAACTGCATCGATATTTTCAGGGACTGACACAGAAACTGGCCTTCCCGATCGGTCATCATTTTCAATGGAAAACTCACCTCTTTTGAAGCTTGCAGTCCAATTTTTCGCGGTCGCATACGAAGGACATTGAGCACTAATTATTAAGCATATCTTCGTAAATCTGCTTACTCTTAACCCTTTTAAATGCAGATACCTACTTGATGATAGCTCGATACTCCAATTTTTCGATTTTTACAATTCCGGTGGACATTTTCTTTTATTTATTGCGTAACTCTGGTTTACTTTTTTGACGTCGAACTCTACACTTCTAATAAGTTATTGTTCGTTGATATGGTATCGCAATATTTTGTTTATGCATGAAACTGGTCTAGGCTAACTAGATTTCAATACATCCTCGTAGTACCTTCGATTTTGAATCTCCCAGCGAAACTTAAGGTATTAAAACGAAAAAACTTAGATGAATCAACGTCGACACAATAAAATCTCACCATTTTTATTTCAACCTTTCAAGCTACCATCAGCGTGGTTCACACAAACTTCATTCCCTCTCAGCAATCCTGATTTGATCCCGATTCCAGCTCTACCGAATGGGTAAATCAATAAAACTCCGAAGAATGGCCCAAACTCGGAAATATTTTCAGTTCGTCAAGAAAAAGACCTCATCTGAACTATTTCTACTCAATGAAATACGGGTTTTTGATTGAAAGCGAAGCCTGGAGTAGCACTAAAATGTCGGTAATAAAAGCGGGTCCTAGAAAATGGACTGCGAGGGACTGGTGGTGATTTAGCAGGAAAACGAAGAAAGACGCAGGGACGTACTGGCCTACATGAAATATTCTTCGACTGTGATATCTCCACTTGATGAAGAATCGATCAAATTCTCAGGGTTTCAGCAGTACCAAACAAGGAATTCGTGTATCCCCACATAATATTTGAAACTCTTAATTTTAATCAGCAAATGGCTTTTAACCACTTCCAAGAAGTCAAACACGTGAACAAAATGAATCTTGCAGTAGCAGAATTCATCTGATCCGGTTCTGACTAGATCAAGAATAGGGGTCAATCATTCCCTCCACTCCAAGACGAGGGACGCTGAAAGTGGTATTTAAGATTTCTTATTTTACGCTACAGAAACAACCGAAGGTGGGGTGACAACCCTATTTGAATTGCAGAAGTAACTGCTGTAAGGGAAACCCCAGGTTTATTTACAGTCGCAGTTTAGACAATTCGCACAGAACTGATTATTTATTCATATTGTTCATATTCAAACCTAGCGATCAAGCACAGCACTCAGAACTCAGCAGATGTAGATTATGCAAGAGAAATTTCGGATAAATTATTCAGGATTATTCAAATTACGATGTGATCCTTCAAGAGCATTGTTCGTAGAATGGAATTTCGTACGATTCAATCATGAATAACTTTATAGTGAATCCTTCACGATGAAAATCTTTGTGAGCTTTGAGAAGTAAAATTATAAAAAACTGTAATAACACAGAAACTTACAAAAACAAGAACAAGCTTACGTCAAGATGTAAAGATTGACGAACATAACCAAATTACGTTATGTTTCGTCGTGATCAATGATCAACAAAGATGTACTTGCAGAATCATTTGTAGATAGCGATGGAGATTATTTTCATTAGCATATCACATTTGAGCATGGAAATGTTACGTAGAAATGCAGATGAGATGAAAGAACCTGAACATGAAATTTAGAAAGATATAAACATAAAATTATAAAGAATGCACTTCAAAGAGAATACAAATAATGAGTGAAATCATATCACATTTGACGCTAACGCATGACAGTTATCGGGACTGGTGCTATCCGAGGTGCTATCTATCGTATGACTTCCAAAATACGAGGATTTATTGATATCTTAGCCTTAGCCTAGATCAGTTCCATGCATAAACAAAATATTGCGATACCATCTCAACGAACAATAACTTATTTGAAGTGTCAGTGTAGAGTTCGACGTCAAAAAAGTAAACCAGAGTTACGCAATAAATTTAAAAAAAAAGATGTCCACCGACATTGTAAAAATCGAAATATTGGAGTATCAAGCCATCATCAAGTACCTGTATTTAAAAGGGTTAAGAGGTAAGCAGACTTACCAAGATATGCTTAATACCCTTGGTGATCAATGTCCTTCGTATGTGACCGTGAAAAATTGGACTGCAAGCTTCAAAAGAGGTAAATTTTCCATTGAAGATGATGACCGATCGAGAAGGCCAGTTTCTGTGTCAGTCCCCGAAAATATCGATGCAGTTCATGACATGATTTTATCAGACCGTCGAATCGGGCTAAAACGGATATCTGAAGCACTGAAGATTTCATACGAACGCGTTCATCATATAGTTCACGTCAATTTGAACACGAGAAAAATTTCTGCAAAAAGGATCCCCAAATGTTTGAATGTTAACCAAAAGCATGCAAGGGTAGAAGCATCGCGTTCGATCTGTGCTCGATTTGAAAACGATGTAGACTTCTTAAACCGAATTGTTAGGTACTATGTATGAAACTTGGGTACATTTCTACGATTCAGAAACAAAGCAACAATCGATGGAATGGCGACACTCTGGTTCTCCAAGACCTAAGAAGTTTCGTGTCCAAATATCTGCTGGAAAAGTTCTTGCTTCAGTTTTCTGGGATTGCCACGGAGTAATCATGACTGATTTTTGGATAAGGGTAGAACAATAACTGGAGATTACTATTCGACATTACTGACCACTCTACGGGAAGAAATCAAAGAGAAAAGACGCGGAAAGCTATCCAAAGGTGTTTTGTGTTTACAGGACAACGCCCCAGTACACAAATCTCATGTTGCCATGCAAAAAATTCGTGATTTAGGGTTAAAAATACTAGAACACCCCCCTTATTCACCAGATTCACCAGAAGTTTAAAAGGTCGTAAATTTTCTTCCAACGAGGAGGTGATAAAAGCTGTGGAGGACTGGTTTGCAGAGAAAGAAGAAAAATTTTTTTTGAAAAGTCTCGAGACGTTGCAGGTTCTCTGTAATGAATGTATTTAAGAGGAGAATATGTTGAGTAATAAAATATTTTGACATTGAAATTTTTTTTGGTTCTATAATAGGCTAAGAATTTTTCAATATATCCTTGTACTCTCGGTATCATCAAAAGATGGTAAAATTCTCCAATGACTATCAATCCGCTCTACGCGGAATTAAAACCTCCCCGGAAACTCTCATCCACGGTGGATTTTTTCGTCGTGTGATTCAGTGAGAAGAATCGCACCGGTATAATGAAAGCGAATTATTCATTCGTCTTCTGCCGTACGCACTACCGGGTAATTAAAGGGAGAATAATTAACTGAACAAGAAAAAACTCAAAGAGGAATTACAGTTACGAGACTCCGGAATATGACCCGTGGGCTTTACCGTCCTTCCTATGGGTATAATAAGAACTGGGACAGAACATTCTAGGCTGCCTCATGAATATTGATGATGAAAAAATTCGAGAGGAAAAAAAAAGGAAATCTCGAAACACTGTTCGATAAAGGATACTTCAGAACGTACTTTGTGACAGATGACGAAGCAATAACCAATACTGAATTTTTTTTATTTCAAAATGGGAAAGATATCCATCTTATATTTGATGAAGTTTTACTAGAAATCAAGATCTGAAAATTGTTTATCGACCTCTGAATAACTTCCATTTGTTTGACTTGATGTTGATTTGATTGAAGTGAAGATCAATGAATTTTCAGTATACTACACTTATTGTTGATTTCCTGCCACAAATCTAGAAATCTTGACACGAAAACGTTTTTTTCTAGATCTGGAGTTAAAATAAAAAAAATATTCATTCATAAACTTCGCTTGATTCTCAGCTTTGAATTGTTGATTCGAATTCCGAGTCAAGGTCAAGGAAACAGTCAATCTCTGATCACAGTTCCAGTGATTTCTTGTCTTCACTTGATATTGAATTGAATGCAAAGTCAAGATCAGAATAAGTGAATTCTTAATCAACTTTTATCTCGATTTGAAAATGATTTAACCAAACCCTTATTTTCAGTACTATCGACTCAATATTGATTGGATCAATAACCAAATCAATATCAAATCAACAATAACCTCCATAATTTTCAGAAGTTCCGACTCAATATTTACTATAATTCAAAGTTAGGATCAAAAACAGATTAAATTTTTAATCATAATTGATTGACAATCAAAGATTTATCGAGTGAAGAAATCTTGATTTTGAAGTGATTTCTCGTTTGGAATAGATCTCAAGATCCAGGAATTATTCGGGAATGATCTTCAATTGAAACTAAGTTGTCTCGATCTTATTTTGAAGAAATCAATAAATGTCATAGGTTCGAAAAATCTTGACTTGAATTTGATTTCTTGATCTGGACTCTACTCAAATTCATTTCGGTGGTCTCAGCTCGATGTTAACTTGATTTGAATGTCAATATCAAAAAAGAGGCACCCATCAATAACCTGAATGAATTTTCAGAAGTATTGAATTAATTTTGATTTGAATTCAAAATCCAGATTGAGGAATCAGTAAATCAATTAAGTTTAAGAATTTTTGATATGATAAAGAATTCAAGATCAAAAAGGAATTTCTCAGTAACCTTTCAACAAAATTTCAATAGTGATTGTCAAATTTTAGGAATCGGAATCAGTCAATTCCTTCTCAATTTTTGTTCCAAGAAAATAGGAAATCTTGACTTCCCTACCGTTTAATTCATTTTCAATAGTTTTAACCTGAAGCCAACTAGACCTCGAAGTCAAGATCAAGATATCAGTGAATCTTCAACCCCTAAATCCGTATATCGACAAATGTTGCAGGCAAATGCCCAAAAGGCAACGACGCCAATTTTACCGCTTCATTTTCCCGCGATGCCACGACGTAGTTATCCCCAGAATACGGCAGCCGAATTCGGGAAGTTCCTCCGAACCAAGTACGTGATTTCTGGAAGCCGCAACACTGGGAATCCGCAACGGCCAAATTTAATTTCTGGGGACGTGGTGCAGGGTGAATTTTCGACGCCTTGCGGTATGCGATGATTAGAAGATGATCCCCAGGGTTTTATGGGGTAACGCACCTTTGAAGTCGGGGTTTTCTGCGCCATCGACGAGGGCTAGTCGAAAATCGCGTTATTCCAGAGGTGTTTTATCCTTCCACAACGATTCGAGGGTGGTTTTTCCTATTTATAGCGATTATGCACACAACAACTGGCACACAGAAGAAATTAGAGCGTGGTTGAACTGTGCTGTTCCAGGTTTAGTTCAAAAGTGACTTCATGAAAGATTCATATTCTTTGTAGTGTGAAATGAATGGGCTACTCCAATCTGTAATTAAACATGTTCGTACTGCGAATTGTGTTCAATTCTGGTAAAGTACCCTTATCGAAACAATATCATGTTTATTTCGTTTTGATATCCCATTCCATTCACGGTTCAAAAGAGACCTAATTGCTTCATAACCTACCGGAATATTCTCCGGGATGATGGGACTCCACATCCAATATTTAATAAAACATTAAGAGGGGTCCAGGATAGCGGCCTATATATTATTGAGGCCTCACTGTTCGTCTATCGTTCCAGAAAATACCTGACGATCCGAACTAAGCCGTCCAATCAATATTTCCAGACCTTTCAGAGAAAGCACCTCAACAACGTCATTATTTTCTTCAGATATTTTCCGATCAAGAATTCACTGAGCTGGAATTAGATTTTCAGGGAATTGAGTGGTTTCTCATTCCTCATTAACGGATTCCGGGAAGGAAATGTGAATAGTATTCTTCAGTTTCATAAAAACACAAAATCAGGATTTCAACTCTTAAATATTTTGTAGAATTCATCGAAAAAGAAGGCAATTAAAGGCCAATCAATAAAAACAGGAGATCACTAAGCTACTGAGAAAAATGGGATAGTAGCATTTCGTCAAAAGTTTGGGTAACACTTCTATCGAAAACCAAGTTTTCACTGCCCAATTTATCTTCAGGTCATTTCAACGATAAAACGGGGATGTATTGATATCTAGTTAGCCTAGACCGGTTCCATGCATAAACAAAATATTGCGATACCATATCAACGCACAATAACTTATTAGAAAGTCAGTGCAGAGTTCGACGTCAAAAAAGTGAACCAGAGTTGCGCAATAAATTAAAAAAACAGATGTCCAACGAAATTGCAAAAATCGAAAATTGGAGTATCGAGCCATCATCAAGTACCTGTATTTAAAAGGGAGAGGTAAGCAGATTTACGAAGATATGCTTAATACCCTTGGTGATCAATGTTCTTCGTATGCGACCGTGAAAAATTGGACTATAAGCTTCAAAAGAGGTAAATTGAAGATGATTACCGATCGGGAAGGCCAGTTTCTGTGTCTGTCCCCGAAAATATCGATGCAGTTCATGACATGATTTTATCAGACCGTCGAATTGGGCTGAAACGGATATCTGAAGCACTGAAGATTTCATACGAACGCGTTCATCATATAGTTCACGTCAATTTGGACATGAGAAAAATTTCTGCAAAATGGATCCCCAAATGTTTCAATGTTGACCAACAGCGTGCAAGGGTAGAAGCATCGCGTTCGATCTGTGCTCGATTTGAAAACGATGTAGACTTCTTAAACCGAATTGTTACTATGGAGCAGACTTGGTACATTTCTACGATCCAGAAACAAAGCAACAATCGATGGAATGGCGACAATCTGGTTCTCCAAGACCTAAGAAGTTTCGTGTCCAAAAATCTGCTGGAAAAGTTCTTGCTTCAGTTTTTTGGGATTGCCATGGAGTAATCATGATTGATTTCTTGAATAAGGGTGGAATAATAACTGGAGATTACTATTCGACATTACTGACTACTCTACGGGAAAAACTTAAAGAGAAAAGACGCGGAAAGCTATCCGAAGTTGTTTTGTTTTCACAGAACAACGCCCCAGTATACAAATCTCATGTTGCCATGCAAAAAATTAGGCATTCTAAATCACGTGACCTAAAATGGCGTCTGCTGAGGGCAAACCATAGACAAACAACTTTCTGAAGTGTCATAAGCATAAGTCGTTGTTTGCCCCATAGAACTTATAGTACATGTACTATGAGTTCTATGGTTTGCCCTCAGCCGCCATATGGAGAATTTGTTTTGACAGGTCATTAGAATGCCTAATTAGTGATTTAGGGTTAGAATAACTAGAACACCCCCCGTTTTCACCAGATTTGGCTCTGTCCGATCATCATCTCTTTCCTCAACTGAAAAAAAGTTTGAAAGGTCGTAAATTTTCTTCCTACGAAGTGGTAATGAAAGCTGTGGAGGACTGGTTTGCAGAGCAAGAAGAAACATTTTTTTTGACAGCTCTAGAGACGTTGCAGGTTCGCTGTAATAAATGTATTCAATTAAGAGGAGAATATGTTGAGTAATAAAATATTTTGACATTGCAATTTTGTTTGGTTCTTCAGTAGGCTAAGAATTTTTCAATATATCCTCGTACTTCATATCAATTGCCAAAGTTTGTTGCAGAGCTTGTGGAACAAGCTGTAGTATATCAAATTAAGGCACCACATGACATCTCACGAAATTATTGTGAAAATAAATGACTTCTTGTGAAGCACACGAGTAGAAGCTCATAATCGGTGAAATTTGGCCAGAATATGAAATAATCCACTCGGTTCTGCCAACCATCCACTCGTATTTCCAGAACGGCAAAATAATTCATTCGAATAAATCATCTTCCTGCACAGGAACAACTCCACCTACCCTCATCACCTTCATTATGTACATAAGTTAGGCAAACAATAAATCCCAGTGAATAAATTGAAATCCCAACGCACAATTCCGGTTTAATCCTTCAATCCAGCCAGTGCCGTCGATTGGTCCTCATCCATCCTTTCCGGCTACATTCAATGTTGACACGAATTCCGGGATTACGACCTTGGTCATCCCTGACGGAAGTTTCGTACTTTGTGGCTCTTCGCGAAATTGTTATCGTCCAAGAGCCATAGTATATTTTAATCTAGTTTGTACTAGGGCCAACTTCTACGAGGGTCTTCTGGTGACAGTTTGAAGGGGAATGGCTTCAATTCTGAAGGGGTTGAGATGAAAATTGGAGATCTTGCCCCATTTTGACAGGCCCTGTCCGGCATTGTCGGCCACCGAATGACCCAAAACATCAAGATGATTCTAGGCTTGATGAAACTCAACAGACAGTTCAACACTCAGAATGAATTCATCCTTTCACAATAGATCTCCGTAATTTCTATTGACCCTCAGTTGAAATGAGGTCCAGTATATAGGTCTTTTAATACCTATATCCAGTTAATTATAATTGCGAGTTCGTACTGAGTTCAATTTTCACTTCACACTTCAGATCAATATACAGGGCGTGTCTTTGACTTGTAGATATATTTTAACTGTAGATTACTCTCATCAAACGAAACACTTTTTTCCTATACCATTTTTCAAAATTCGATTTGGTTTGGAAGATACAGGGTGTCTAAAATCCATGAAAAAAACACTTTTCTGTTTATATCTTCGGAACCGTTATTTCGAATGAACTGAATTTTTGTTGAATTTTTACTCTATTCATGGTGCATATTCCTCAATCGAAACCTATTCAATATCTCTACTAGTATAAAAGTTACAGGGTAGTCGACTCATCAATACACGCTAAAACACCGTAAAACGAAATTTTCGAAAGAATCAATCATTTAAGAAACTAACAGTATTCCTATTTTTTTTCAATGAAACGCGTCGTTTTCGAGTTATTTCCAATTTTACCCGGAGAAATTTGACGAAAAAATCATTAATTTCAAGAATAATCTGAATGAATATTATTCCTTCTCTGGTCTTCAAACGAGTTTACAATGTTGTCACTATATTTATCAACTTTGTCGAGATATTTTAATAATATAATCCCACAAATGTGGAAGACAAAATTGAACACCAAGGAGGATTTAATACGCACAGTTTCTATTGAAAATTCATAGTTACCGGTCCATATTGAAGTTAAATGTCGATGAAATACAAAATTCGGAAATGAATGATGAATCTCGATACAAACTACTTATTTAATTGAAATTAATGAAAAATAATACGATACCTGATTATCTGTGGCGATGTTTCTATCTAAACAATATCCTCTTAGAATTTTATATTATAAACTCGACACGGTTAAGATTATATTAATTCACTTCACATAATAATCACGTTAGAACAATAATTCACTGAATGTATTCAGAACTTCACATAATGTTTACAGTTTGTTCAGAGACTCTGTTTGTTATTGTTTAAAGTTGGCCTCCTTATAAACCAATCCTTCGGTTTTCGCTCTACGCATGCGTGATAAAAATCCTTAAACTCAATGAAAATATCAGCAAGCTGACAACATCTTCTTGAAATTTCTGTGCAAACATTCACAGAATCGATACAAATTAGATTAGGTTAGGTTGTTTAATTATAAATCTGAATGAAAAGTATTTCTTTATGATATTGTTTGGGAATTTCGAGTAAAATATGAACAAGTTATGAGTGTTTACGAAGTAATCTGCAGAAAAATCGAAGAAGGAACTTATTTTGGTGGGAGAAATGTGGCTTTTTAGTTGCAGATATAATCCGATGAAACTAACTGTTTTTGTTGAAATTATCGTGTTTGCAACATTTTTATTCCAATAAGGTTAGTACTCGAGTATTCCCTAAATGTATAAACTTAATTTCAAACGAGAAATATGAACTTTGAATCAATTCCAAAGTATCATTTCAGAAACGTAATGAGCCCAATTTTTTTTTTCAAATGGCTATATCTTTTTAACAGAGCCGAATTCGGAAAAATGGAAAATGAAAAAAAGGTTTCTTTTGACCTCAAAAATCTTCAGTTGATACTCACCCTGTAGTGTATGCGAATGGGTATAACGTCAGTTATCATGAATAAGAGAAAGAATTGAAGGCAAGCACACAACTTAATGGAAATTGCGGAAAAAGTTACACACCGAGCAGGAATCGAACCTTCATCTCCCTGTTTACTCTACCTCTAAGCTACCGGTGTCTGCCTGCCGTTAATTCTTTCTCTTCTTCAGATTGATATTCATGGAATAAGAATTGGTGAATGGTTGATGATATTCATGAAACGGATAGTGAATTCAGTTTGTGAAAAAAAATAGCTCTCTGCTCGTCCACATACTTCTCTTTGATGTTTTCCAGACACGTAATACGACCATATTCGTTGACCGACGTCGCATGTTGTGCGACCGCCAGAAGGATACGGCTAGTTTCGTAAAGAGAGCTCGCGATGCGCTCGATGAATCCAAAGCACGACCTCCGCAGAGGTCCCTGTGATGTCTTTCTTATCCCGAACTTCCTGAAAAGCATCCCGATTCCCGTAATGAACGTCGGATCGTTTGCGGATTATCAACGACTGGTACAGGACGGCATTCAGAAGGGGACTCTTACTCAAAGGAGAATTGAAATCTTTTGACGACTTTACTATCATCGGAGGACGAATAGAGAATATTTTTGAGTGAAATTCATTTCATTTTATGGGAGTACGATAAAAATTGTGATACTTATGGACAAATAGAAATTACAAGCCACACTCGTAGGACCATAAATCATCGGAACTACCTGAGTCCGTACCTGCGTTTTGAGAGTCTATTCTGTCATTCTCTGCGAGTAGTCTCCCTTTACTCTCGCTTTCACGTGAGATTAGATTTCTTTATTTGTCTTTGCAGATATTGATTATGGACTGATGAACTATTTGCTCTGAGAACCAGCACTGCTTTTGCACTTTATTCCTTCTCAATATCTGCCCTGATAGTTTGAAAAGACGGAGGTCAATGGCCTGTTGAAGAAGTCTCTTATATTCATGTTACTACGAAGCCATTTCTTTCGATATCGCACTATGGGAGTGAGATTCTCATTTTGAATTCCATCTGTTCTGTTACCGTATTTTTATTCTATCCTTTAGCGTCATAGCTTTGAATCAACTGAAGCCAGAAAGAGAATTCACTGTTCGAACTCAAAGCTGCACCAAAAATCAAGTAATATCTCGGTTTAGTTAGTGACGTTCCGGAAATTAATAAATTACCTACTTGGGAAATTGCCTCAAGCCGAAAAAAGGAAATGAAATAAGAGAAATATTAATAATATTATATGAGAAACTAAATAACAAAAATAAAAAATAATAAAACCATCCTATCCTCTCGAAGCCAATCACAGGACGCACGGTGATTAGTTCCGAAAATCGGTATGACGAAGATACTACTCGAACCAGAAAGAGTTGTACAGATAAGGAACATGCATCGAATTTCTAATTACCAAATACGAATACTTCGATTCGCCACGGAAAATAACCTCGTTTCGCAGTACGTCATTTTCTCTGGTCGAACTGCCATTCTATACTCCGCATCGAATCACCTGAATACAATGGTGCATGAAGCGAAAAGGAAAACCAATACGGCAAGAAGTATATTATACATTCGGCGTATATAACGATTTCGGAACGTAATAATGCTCTTCCACAATCGCCTTCGAATCAGTGGGTTCGTATCAGTTTCTGCATATCTTTACATTATTAAAATTCAGTCAATTGTAGCGTATGATACGGTGTTCCAATATGGCGACCGAATTCTTTGGCGAAGCATGGATGTTTTATTGTTTTCGGTCCCAACAAATAGGAAAGGTAAAGCTTGACGTTCTTGGATGGCCGATGAAGTGAGGAGAAATACGGATGCGATCAGAAGACAGAACATTTTTAACTCCATATACGGAGATATCAATAAATCCATGAATGTGAAAAAGAACACTTTTATTTCGTTTAGTTCATATCCAGACACAATGTAGAAATATTCAATAAAATAATAAAGAAACAAAATAAAAGAAAGATAACTGCGAAGACAATGAAGAATAGAAATGAAAAAACAATGAACAAACCTTCAATTCCGTTAAGTTAATGGGCCGTTATACTCTCGCCGATGGCACCGATTCTCCATTCAAAAAGTGCCTTTCATTTTTCCAAGTTCACGCCCTCAATTTTCCACCAGAAATTTTTTTTTTTGAATTTCAGACCCTTCTCTGCGATTTCACACTTTCTGGAAGTCTTTCCAGTATTTCCATAATTTTTTGCATTAATTAAGCGCCTATCAAAATGGATTATTTTTAAAATATAGAAAATTGATTTGTCAAGGGCACTCCAATGAATTTTCTACAAAAAAAATTGATGAACAACCGCCGAAAAACGATTATGAAGTCAATTGTCATAGACTCTCGAATTCAACCCGATTTTTCATGCGGAAAAATACATTTTTCGAAGAGCAGAAATTGGAGTGCCCTCAAGACATCCTTTAACTTCAATTTGAAGAAAAAATCAAGGTTTTAGGTGAAAAATTGAGGGCGTGAACTTGGAAAATTCAAACGCACTTTTTGAATGAAGAATCGGTGCCGTAGCCGATTTTTTCATGCGAAAAAATAATTTTATCAAAGAGAAAAAATTGGAGTGCAGTCAAGACATCTTTCAACTTCAAAAAAAAATCAAGCTTTTAGGTGAAAAATTGAGGGCGTGAACTTGGAAAAAAATAAGGCACTTTTTGAATGGAGAATCGGTGCCGTAGCCATCGGCCCAGAGTATAACGGCCCCTTACGTCTATAGGATTCACAACAAAATTGCAATTGAAAGGTGAAACTCATTTAGTGTTGTAGGTTATATAAATTCGAATCTGCGCAAAATTCTTGCATTCCACATAATTTTAGACATCCTTTCACGAATATCCCACAAACGAGTGAAATATGGCTTAGGTAATGACCCTACCGTCTTGCGAAACGATTGGACATATTCCCATGCGGTAGCAAATCCAATAAATGTAACATTATTAATGCCAGTTATATATCAGATTTAGAACTTTTATAGAATATATGCAGGCATGAACTGCACGATGGTAACGAGTTGTGAAGTTTATAAAGCTTCATTAAACTGTCATATTCACTCTAGTGATTTTTCTTAACCATGAAGCTTGACCCAGTACATTCATAACCTTTGAATAAACTGATGTTGGGAATCTGTTATTTCACTGGTGTCAAAAACTCAACGATTTTCTGGTTCTTTTTCTGTTTCAAGTTGCATCCCTTAGAAAACCCTCTGTGTTTTAGTGCCAAATCACACTTTGATCAATTTATAATATATATCACTCAAATTGGATAACAGGGAAAAACAGACTTCCGTAAAGTACCAGCATCTGCGGACTTCCCATACGTCGTCCCCCCAAAATGGACGGAGGGTGTAAATGGCCGGCACCGAACAAAAACATTAGTTCTGAGTTAAACAAAACAGCGTTTGATGTACTCGGCCCGCTACACCAACTAATGCATGTTACTGGGGGGCATGAGAATTAATTGGCCTGACCCCTTTTTTCTAAACATTAATCATAATTTATCTTTCAATCTGTGTAATGTAAGGGTTGCGAATTGTGATTGGAAATAATTGGAATTAATTGTTAAAGTCGGGAGTGTGTGGTGCGGGCCTGTCGAGAGTGGCAGAGATTGATTTGATGGTCGTAAAGTCGTTGATAAGTTCGAGTCGAAATATTTTCATTATCACCACAATACGGTGGATCTCATTTTCGACTTATAATGGTCCTCAGTCGATGAGAACTCTTATGAATGGTTTCGTAACTACTCCACAAAGACCTCAAATCTCCCAAACCCTATTTCGATAAGTTCCAAGCCACTAGAGCTAGTTTTCATAACGATATCGTGACAAGCAAGGGTTTAATAATCCCGCGTCAAACTTTGTTAGCCCAATCGGTCCTGATCATTAATGTTTCGCCGGCTAATTGAACGACTGACGTAGCTGACACATCACTTTATAATTCAGTAGTCCACGAACTGTCAATGGATGGCGGATTTTGTTGAATAATTAATCGGCCGTAATGTTTTTGATGCTTTAATGCCGCTATTGTGATCCGAGGCACTCTGAATTATACAGTGATACACGGCCAGCTGTCAAACGTATGATTTCAGTTGCGTTTTGGGTACCTGCCACAATGCAGATCACGTCGCTTTTCATTTTCCGGAATTTGTCCCATCCGAAGTTTAGTTTTTTGGAGGACAAGAGATAGACAGAAATTATATTGGAACTTTTCCGTTTTAGATTATTGAAATAGCAGTTCGAGTTAATTTGTACAAAATGGTGAAGGAGCCAATATTTATTCCTATCATGACTCCTTTATTGAACGTCGCGATTTAACTTCTGCCAACGCAGTTCTGAATGAAATTTAAGCTCTATTATAGGACTTATGTCGTTATCTATTTTCAAGTGATTATTAACTTCTGCAGAAAGTAATCTTTCGTTTTGTCTGCACTAACTACACTATTCTACACTAGGCACAGCCCTCTTACTATAAAACATGACATAACCAAACACCGAGAGGAAAATGAAGCCATTGGTTGCTTGTATGTATATGACATCAGAAGTTATTCATATTTCCAACGATAGAAAAAAAATTCAATCATTGGGTGCCTGTTTTTTCGAGTCTAATGAATGAATATGTCTTCGTACTGTTTTGTAGTCAAATACCCAAAAGATTGCTCTATCACTATTTGATCCTGAGTTATATGGGGTGAGTTTTTGACTTGTATCACATATATTTTAACTGTATATTCTTGAGGTCAAACGAAACCTGTTTTTTATTTTCCATTTTTTCGAATTCGGCTCTGTTAGAAAGATAAAACCATTTGAAAAAAAATTGGGCTAATTACGTCTGCAAAGTTCATATCTCTCGATTGAAATTGAGTTGATATGTACATCTAGGGAATACTCAAGTACTAACCTTTTCCCACCAAAATAAGTTCCTCCTTCGATTTTCATTAAGATTAGTTTGTGAGCACTTATAACTTCTTCCTATTTTTTTCTATCTCCCAAAACTGTCTCAAAAAGAATTGTTTTTACACTAATCGAACATAACTCCATTAACCTAGGTCATAGGATTCGAGGTCAATGACCTAACTCAACCCATCGTCCCATCTTCTGTGACAGAGCTATCATAGAGCTTTTGAGAAGACGATGCCAGATTGTGTTGATTTTCTCTTTAAACCAGGAAGCAGTACGTCCTCTATCATAAACGGATGAACTAACGCAAAGGCACTAGTTTTGATTACTTTTCGCTGATGGCGTTTAGTCTCTGGAAATGCCGAAGGAGTAGTTCTGATTGTCGCCGATAGAGCGCTACAATCTTACTTTCAGTCGCCTATAACGGTGTGCAAGACAAACCGTTGTTCCATAGACCGAACAGTTGGTCTGTGGTTGTTGAACGAAGCATGCGTATAGCGACTTGATGGAGATTTGTCGATTTGTTATTTGTTTATTCACAGAGAAGAATGCGAACAGTTGATGTGAAAAGTTATCAGTGAAAGTGAATTAATGTGATAATAACCGTGTAGTGTCGAGTTTATAAAAACCAAGAGGATATTGTTTAGATAGAAACATCGCCACAGTGTTAAGTATTCATTTTTCAACTTCAATCCAATACGTGGTTTGTATGGGACATTCATCATTTATATCCGAATTTTGTATTTCATTGATATTTCAGTTTTGACAAAGTTAATAAACATTCTGAAAACATTGTTGATCTGTATAGATTATTATAAATCCAGGGAAGCATCCAGATTATTCTTATGATTTTTGACTTCTTCGTCAAATTTTATCGGGTAAAATTGGGAATAACTCAAAAACGACGCGTTTTATTGGAAAAACATAGGAATACTTTTATTTTCTAAAATAACTGATTCTTTCGAAAATATGAACCGTTCATCTTTTTCAAGTGATTTTATGGTATTTTTCGTGGGTTTATGAGTGGGCTACGCTGTAACTTTCATACCAGGAGAAATTTCGAATAAGTTTTGATTGAGGAATATGCACCATGAATAGAGTAACCAATCAACCAAAATTATTATTACCGTCCTCGAAAAAAAAAGAGAATAGTTCTTCCGGACTGTCCCTGTGCCTGGTATTTAAGGGATCTCTATGGGTTATAGAATGTTTAATTCATAAAGACTCCCATATTCCCATATCCCCATATTCTTTTAAGAGTGTTTGTGGCTCCCCAGTTACTATTTTCTTGGGCCATCTCCGGTATCGCACCGTTAATTTTCAATCCAATGGTGACGAATAGTGTAAAAAAATGTCCCTTACCATCCCCAGATTCGAACCGAATCCTCCCGATAAGGAGTCGAGCGCTCTAACCTCTAAGCTATCCGAACGTTCTCGAGAGGACGAAGAACCCATCAATTGGACGTCAGAATCAGAACATAGAGTCGGTTATAAAACCCAGATTCGCCTCGAGATTCCCCGGTCCGAAATTCTTCCGTCCAACGGTCCGAAACAATGGATATCCTTCATTCTCGATCCGATATCTTTATACATCGGAAAATTCCTGGAAATTCTCCGTCGTCGTCCCGGAACAATCCAGGTCTCATCTACGGACGCCTCGATCAGTATTCCGGGTCCGTATTCGCGTCCAATTATTGGTCTCCTTTCTTACGCCACCTCCTTCGCCGCCAACTTCGCAACACGCGCTGGAAGAAGAAGAAGACTCCGGACGGGAGATGCGGATTGCATCCGAAATGCGTCCGAGGAGCGGAACGACTGAATATGTTAATTCCGGTTGACAAAACTCGCGTGTCGAATATACTAATTTGCGGTTGGCGGGTCGTCGTGAGTGATAACGCATGAATAATGCAGCGCGGGCAAGTTTGGAGGAACCGACGAACAGTTCTGCACTTGCTGTCGAATACTCAGGTATATCAAGCGACTGACAGCTTGGTGATGGCTGCTCAAAGTAACCCCGTCTGACCAGAACGTGCCATGTTGGGGATGACAAAAAAAGTTGCTGACTGCTGTTTCAGTCCCTATATGACTGTTGTCAGAGCAACATAACTCAATTTCGATAAAAACGGATGGAAACATTGGTCCTCTTGACATAATGCTAGCAGAAGTATTGAGTATTATTCATACCCGTACCACAAGAAACTCTTGCAGACATAAGAAGGAAGATAAAAGCAATTATCCATCCTTATTGTTGGCTTGGCTTATCAGCCCAAAGCCAAAAAAATGTTTATTATATTCAAGCTTTATCGATTTGATATTCTTTCATTATCTCGTGGAATAATCATCGTCCCAAGACAATACCAGATAGGAAACGACATATTGACTCTTCTACTTTTACGAATGGAAATACGATCAATTTGTTCGTAGAAATATCTCACTGATAAATTTCTGATTCGGTCTCTCGGTAATATTCCCAGGGGCGACTGTAGTGTCCTTGAAATCAACACAGGAAAATTCCTAAATTGAAGTACAAACAAAAAAGGGAGATTCTTGCATCATCTCAAGAAAAAAAGTCCCATAAACATGGAATCGCAAATGATTTGTTTTCGAGCTGCAGGGTGTTGAAGTTTGAATTTTTTTTCAAGTATCTCTCTCATTGTATCCGCACTTTTTAAGATATTCAACTGAAATTTGGCGTAGATAATACAATTGAGGGGTTAAACTATTTATCTACTCCCATAGAATAATATATCCATTATTCAACTGAATTTGATCTGTAATAGTCTCTATAAAGCAATAGGGTGAGGTAATAATAACTCACGCCTATAACCCACTCTAATACAAATAGGAAAAATGCAGCTTACGAAATGAATAAAAAAGTCGGGTCAATGAGGAACTCTATTTCAGACATCGAGGTAACGTTCTAGCCATCCATTTCTACATTTTCTTAGGTCTGAATATCCAAAAATTGCATTTGGAAAACGAGAATTTTTGACGTTTTCTACGGGATTCGATATCGATTCGATTTTCGACCACATAAATCGCTTTTGACAACGGCTGTCAATTTTGAAAATGCAGATTAATTCGAATTTTACTGAAGAAGTCGGAGATAAAGTATACTGTCCAAATCGCGGTAATGGTCATAACACACTTGATGAATTAGGTACATTAATTCATCTGCGTGTGTTATGACTCACATTACCGCTCATAGAACTATTGACATGCTAATTTCGATTGCAAATTCACAAGGTGATATTCATTCTGGAACACTGTTAGATTGAAATATTGAAGATGCATTGTTGTTAAACTAAACTTCACGATCTATTGTAGTTTTATCGTATCTGCTACTGATTTCGAGAAAAAATTTTGAATGGTTCTCTCGAAATACTCAAAAAAATCAGAATTGGCTTGAAGTTTCAGTAGGTAACAAGTGGTGCATCAATACAACATGAATTTTTATGGATATTTTCTCGATCTGTAGCCATGAATGTCAAAGATTCACTGAACTTGGAATAAAATTCCGATACTAAGAGAAAAAATTTGAAAAAATTCATACTTCAACACCCTATATCTCGATTACGGAACGTTTGCGGTCCTATGTTTACGGGACTTTTTGTCTTGATATTATGCAAGAAATATTTCCTTTCCGATCCAACCTTCAATTTAGGAACTTCCTGTATGGATTTCAAGGATACCACAGTCGCCCCTGGGAATATTCCGCTTTGTTTGTTCTTGTGTATTTGATTTAACGATCAGGAAATTTCCTGACCGTTGTGAGCCTCCTGTAGACACCTGAAGAAGGATACTTTTGCTACTTTTGAGTACCTAGAATTCTTCAATTCCGACCCTGAGGCTCATATAGTGAATCGAGGGCCAAAACGAGAGGAACGGCCGAACGAAACGCCGGTTCCAAAAGGAAATCACTCAGAACTAACGAAGATTGGATTGAACTAACCGTGGACCCCGCATCTGCGGAATGTCACGTGAACTTCCGGCCAGTTCTGCATTATTCACTCGATCCCGATTGTTACGTTAAGCCAAACCATTGTCCGGCAACCTTCCGCCCTAGACCGATCCGCCCGGACTGGCTTATGTCGAATCATTTAGTCTGATGCGATTAAGTCTTTGAAAAATGTGTGATTCATACGGTATGCTGTTGCGACTGAGAGAAGCCATCCCTCATTGCGAACGGACCGGAACAGGGTGTTTTCGGTCGAATCAGAAAGCTCGGTCCGGGGCCGAAATCCGACAAATCCCGTTTTGGTAAATCCGGGGAGAAAGGCTCAGAGTTTCGCATAGTTTTTGGATTAATTTAATCGTGAACTTTTTCTGGGCTTTAATTGGAGAAAACTAGGTTTTTTTCTTCTCAGTTTCATATTCCGCTTACAATATACATAGAGGGTCCTGCAATAGTGCGTTCTTCTTCCATAGATGCCGAACCAGACATCTCAGAGATTTCGTTGGAGCTCTAGAAGCAATAACTTGATAATTTTTTTTTCGGAAAGCTGATAAAAACTGATCCTCTTTATGATGATGCTCAGGAAGTATGATTCTGGGAAGCTTTTGAAGTTCATTTAGTTTTATTTCATTGTTTAACCTCTTTTGCATGTCCGTTAGTTTTTATTATGTTATTATTTGAATGAAATTTTCAATTGCGATATCATTTTTCGTGTCTGCTGGATGCGGGAGTTAAAATAATCCTGAGGTTACTTCTGAGAAAATGTAAGGTATTCAATTTTTTACATCATTGTGGAAAATAAAACAGGGTGTTCTATTTGAAAAAATCGAGAAATAATAATTTTAAGTTCTCCATATTTGGACCTCAATAACGGACACCCTATATATGACAGGTTGATCGTTTAGGAACCATGTCAAGGCAAATCCTTCAATTAAAATACTTTCAGTTCAAATTCATGTTACTATCGCTTCTGGAAATCGTCAGAAGACTTTTACAGAACTGCTTTTCCCTCACCTTTTTGCAGTTTTCTTCGAATAAGATATGAACTGTTGGTAAAATGTCCTTAAGATTTTGCGTCATGAAGGTCATTGAAAATATGTGAGAATATATGGGGTGATCCATTAAAAAAATCATCCATTTGTTGAATAACATTCATTGGGGACACCCTGTATATCAGAAAATAATTTCCTGAGATGCAGAAATGAAGGTACAAGAGGTCTACTTTCCAACGAAATCTCTGAGATGTCTGGTTCGGCAGCTATGGAAGAAGAACGCACTACTGCAGGACCCTGTAGAGCTCCTTTTAGCTGTGAGATCCCCTCACTAGCCAACAAAATTTGTATACAGTGTAAGTACAAATTTCATTAAAAAAATTCAACCTCGGTTGAGAAGTTCACATTCGACTGAGTATTGAATCTGCATCCATCAACTTGGAAACATGAAATGAGCAATTAACTTGCACTTTGCAAGTAACTTACCGACAAAGGATACCCTTTCATAATCATCAAATTAATACCGTAACTCCTTCGCAACTGACTCTCAGCTGAAATGATAGGACTAAGCGGTTTATATAGACAAAAGCCTATCTAGTTGGGTTCTTGTTCATCCAAGTCCATCAAGACTTGATTTTCATTCATGAATTATTGATGGGGCGAACATTATTAACCTATTTAATCAACTTCGACTATATTCTCGGTAAAACCATTGAATAATTGCTTCCTCTTTAGACTTTCATAAATTTTCAAAAAGAACAACCTTTTCTCGATCCAATTCGTACGAAACCCAAAGTTTCTTATAAATTACAAATGAATGTTTCATTGTATTTGATCCATTGTGGAAGTCCGTCAAAAACTTCGGAATTACATTATGATATAGGTCAAACATTTCTGTTCTTCCTCATGTTGCAAGAAGAAGAATTCCAAGCTGAACTTCTCCTCCTTAACTTATCCACCTGGGAATTTCCGCTCTAATATCATGTATCATATTTCCTCAGCTAGAAACACACCTGCTCACCTCAAGTGGTTAGGAAAGAAACCACTAAACTTTATCCGAGCGCTTCCGTCTCCAGATAATACAAATGTCACCGCGTATTAGTCGCTAAAGTCACTTGCTTCCAATTCGATCCTAACTTAATTCCTGAAATGTCAGAGACCCGGGTCTTTCTGCTCTAGAAAAATAATTGAATTTATCGATCTCTTCATTCCTTTTCAGATCTGATTAAGGCGCAAATTGAAGAAAAATATATTGGCGCCTTCAATTCCCGGTCAGGTAAAGTTGGACGGGATGAGTCTCTGATTGGACAATTGATGCCGGATGATAAAATAACTTTGGTCTATACCTTTTGGTGGAGAGCTTCTAGTAATCAAGCGATTTTCGATTCGGTTTGAAACACAAACGGATTTCGAGTAAATCTTTTGATGGGAAGAGAATTCCTGATGACTTCAGTGTCTATCTAGTGCTTATATTCCATCCTGTGGAACGATTATAATTAGGTCATGTAACCTTGAAAACTAGTGTTATGGTGTTTGAGAAAATCTTCCCTGATACCTTCTTAGTCTTGAAAATGCGCGTTGAATAGGAAAATAATCGATTCATATCAGCCAGAGCTTGCAAATTAGTGATATCGTGGATCCAGATTAATCTCAAAGATGAAGGCTTTTGTAATTTCGTCATATTTAATGGCGAATTTTCGTGAATAAGATCATGAAGTGCGCTAAATCTCTACTGGAACTGATTTCTGGAAGTATGTACCAAATTACCTGGACGGTATAATAAATTCCACAGACGTCGTACAGAGTAGAAAAGGATTTTGTATGCAATGAGAAAGAGTAGGTACTTGAAGGATTAGGGATTCTCACAGACGCCAGTGAATAAATATGCAGATAAAAGGTGAAAATGGTTTTTCAAAATACGAATATTGAACAAACCTAGAAAAGGTTTGTTCATTATTTATAAGCGCAGAAAAATGGTCTTGCAAAGATGCCAAAGTACGTAGCCAATTGTCAAGCACTCTTCAACATCAGCACAAGCTGTTTTCCCGGACGAAAAACGGCCCCATAATTTATTTAAAGCAGTTTATAACTCCTCATTAATCAATATCGCTTCCCCCCTATCCGGTCGAGAAAACGGAAAAAAGTTCTCGATATACAAAACGCCGAGGGTGACAATCACTTCAAGTCATCCATATCCCCTAAGACAAGTCTCCCCCGGCTTTTTCGAGAAGTTGTGTACAGGCGGGACAACGATTCAGCATTCCTCTGCCATTAATGCAAAAGTTTGAACAAATAATTTTCTATTAATTTGTGCGGAGATTGGACATAATGAATGACGACGGAGAAAGTGTTGGGACAAGATCGATTAGTGGGGGACCTTCGAGAATCCCTCAATTATTTGTTTGAATTAGTTGAAGTTACAGGGGGTGAAATCGGTTGGAATTCACCAGAAAAAATTTCGGGTTTATTCTTATAAAATTAAAATTTAGGTATGAGAAAAATAGATATCTTATTAACTAGTGCGACAAGTATCATTTATTCGCACGAAAATACTCTTAGACGAAGAACGTCAAGTGGAAAATACATAACAGAAAGCAACAGAAATAAAAAATGTTGATCAATTATTTAAATTTCATTTTAACTTGAATGCATGGATTCTTCATTCAAGTTGAGTTTTAGCTGCTTTTCTCACACGTAAAAAATTTTTAGTTTCGCGTTTCACCCTGTATCAACCGTTCCCCGTACATTCAGTTGGAAGCGAGTGTAGTAATAATTGTAGCTTATTGGAGGTTTCGTTCCTAACCACCCCGGATTCTAGGGCGATGTCAATGTGTCCTCCACTTCCGTTTTCAGGCACGATTGACAGATATCCCCCGAATTATAGTGCTTGTAACCCTGCCTTGTCGCTGCGGAAACGGATATAACAGTAAATTAGGGTTGTGAATTAATTCATATCAGAAATGGAATTCTGAAACGATGGAATTTGAAAATTTCCTTACCTTGCCTACGCCAGTGACTTCCCTTACCCCCAGTCTCCTGAGTAATGCTGGGGGTACAGGTGGGGGGCTCCGTTGTAGTACGCCACAGAATCCAGTGGCGTCGCCATCGTCGGAATTGTAGCGTTTCCGCCTGTGCGGGGAGGAAGATAGGTTGAGTTTTTGGGCTGCCCTGTAAAGAAACCGTTTCAGAATGGTAGAATTCAATAGCTGAAACCGAAGGATTTCATATTGAGGGATGAAGATTTTTGAGTAAGGGGAAAAAGCTTGTGACTATTTGTAATAGGAATTTATTACTAGATCTACCTATTAAGTACTCCAGTTATCCTTATCGGTGGATCTCTTTAAATCTGATGGTTTTATAGGCGAAATGTCAAACTTTGATCAATTTTTGTGCAAAAATGGAAAAATTATGGAAAATATGAATACCAAGCTATTTTGCATTGACTTTTTCTCTTTCGATCCGTATATTCACATCACGGCTGGGATATCTGTGAAAAAAGTTTTATCGAGTTCCAAATTGCCCTTTTTGCCGAATTTTTTCGCGTTTTTCGCGAATTTTTTTAAAATACTTCAACATCGCCTAGAAAATCGAAATTTCACCCACGTATGAATCGATTATTCCTTTTTTCGACCGTATAAAAATTTCCTCACTGTATCGCAGCTTCGCTGCGATTTTAAAATTCTTCTGGACCCACTTTTTAGACAAGTTCCCATAGGTTGGTCCACAGATTTACCATTTTAGTATTTGGAAACTGTTGAGTAGATCTAAGACTACCACGCCCTCTATGTTGAAAGTAGTAGTAGAAGTTTGTTATACAGAAATCTGCATTTTTGTCTATGAATGTCTGTGAATATTCAGAATGATAGAATTGACTGTTCATTCTGAATATTAATGTTGCAATATCTTCTCGGAAGATATTGGACAACTTTAATTTCGTTAAGAAAATCCTCCGTCTTTATCATCCCCTTCCTCGTAAATATTCCAAACACAGTTTACCTGGCTAATCGTCGTCCCAATCAACAATAAATCAATATTAATGACTGTCTTGACTACCAGGCAGTCTGAGAAAAAGTGGCAAAACTGAAAGTTCTCCCAGATTTTCGAATTTCACGGACTCCTGCTTCCGGAACGAATGAAAGCGGCCACGTGACGAGGTGGGAAAGGAGTTCCGGGGGTCGACTTGTGGAGTTCGGACGAGGGGTTGAAAACGGCCCCCTAAGCATTAGTCGTGACGTCCATACGTAATCCTTCGCGAGGCGCGTGTTTGCGGAAAAGTCTTTTTCGTCAAAATATTGTGGTTTCGGCTCGCCTTGTACATTAGGGAGGAATGTGGCATACGCTGAAAGTGTCACAGTGCCGAAACTAATGGGTTTTTCAGGAGTCCGACGGAGTTTCAGAATGTATTACAATTTTTATTGAAATCATATTTAGTTTAGGACTGAACGAGAATAAATTCGCTATCACAAAAACGCCTATATCTCTTGAACCACTGGACCGATTTCGAAAATCGAACTCATTTTCGACTCATCTTCTAATTGTGATAAAAACTGTTTTTACAATAAGAAAACCAAAACTATTTTTTACAAAATTCATGGATTTTTTCTGGAATTCTTCCCATCATGCTTCTTATAGTGTTCTCAGTCACTTTCTGGGATGCTGTCTTCCACTTTTGCTTGAATTCCGCTAATGTTTTCGTTGATTTCTTAGTCTTCTTCAATTCTCTTTTTACCAGGGCCCAATATCTTTCGTTTGGCCTGAGTTCTGGGCAATTTGGTGGATTGGCCTCTTTGGGGACAAAAACCACCTCATTAGCTTCGTACCATTCCTTGGTGGCCTTGCTGTAGTGGCATGAAGCTGAATTTGGCGAAAAGATTGTTGACTCTTCGAGTCAACAGAGCCTTGGCCAACGAAAAATTTGCTCCTTTTCCCAAAGTGCAAATTGCTTGCCAACCAAGAATTTTTTAGGCAACTTTGCTCGTTTCTTCACGCGCAATTGTTCGTCAACAATTCCATGAGAATCTGCAGTTAAAAATTCCTGACCAGGAAGTCCTCACGCGGCCATCACGCAACAGGAAAAATTCCTCAAGAAAACTTCTTTTAATTTCTTGCTCTTGATTTCGCTTCTTAATTCTTCACAGTGTTCCTGTCTGGTACTTTCTGCACTTTGTATGTTCTAAGCCCACAACTCGACTCGATTTTCTGAACGGTTGACTGTGAACAACCCACTATTTGGGCCACTTTCCGTCCTGAAAGGTTAGGATTCTTCTGAAAAAGGCTGATGACTTTCTTCACATTTTTTGGGCTACCGGTTCCTTCCTTGCGGTTAATTGTAAGATTTTCTTTGAAGCGCTTAACAACTCTTGATACCGTTTCCCGACGAACGCGAGCCTCTTTTCGATTCTTTTGAAGCTCCATTTTTGATTATTTTGAAAAAGTCTCACTATAAATTCTCGTGTTTTCACTTCGCTTGACATTTTGCGACTGAGAATCGGAATATCTATGAAGTGAATGCTCCACATGTTTCTGACGTTCATAACAAAGCTATAACTATGATCAAATTTTGATTTTTTCTCAATTGGTTCAAGAGATATAGGCGTTTCTGTGATAGCGGATTTATTCTCGTTCAGTCCTTAGTAATAGTTGCGCAACTATGTTCCCGCTTTTTTCTCGACTAAAATACCACTTAATTTTGAAAAAGCCTCACTTCGAATGTCAAAATTCAGAAGAATCTGACCACAATTGAATTTCTGAAACAGCGAGTACTAAATGGTGCAGGCGCCGGGTGTAAATCACAGATAATTCCATATTTACCGTTCATAATGTCGGTGTTTGCAGTCTGAATCCTCATGTAATCGCACCTAGAGTTTCTGTTTTACCAACAGAACTACCATAAATAAACATAAAGTTTCCCCGGAGAATTCTCGAGCATTTTTACGTCCTCGAAATTAAACTTATCAAACTCCGGAGCATTAAATCCGAAGTCGGAACATTTATCAAAACTGCCGGCTATAATTGAACTTTTTCCCCGTGGCACGAAACTTAACGTATTATCGCGGATAAATAAGTGGAGAAGTAGGAAAGTGAAAGTCTGGTAAGACAGAAAATCCGTACGTGCCGTGGAGTGTTACATTTTCCGGGGGAAAACGGCAGAACATGTTTGTCTCCGGCTCCGCAGATATTTTGTGACACTTCCTAAGTTGAACGAATTCGGATTATTGCAAGACGCGCCAATCTGCGAAAGAATCGGGTGGAGTTTCTGCCAAGAAACATTCGGGGAATCTGAAATGTGTGGCGTTATAATAGCGGCCCACACACGAACACTTCGGAGCGAAGGTTTGATGCGCGCCGTTCCAAACTTCCGTGTAAAAGTTTTGGTTAGTTCGATCAACGCTCCGGAACGCCAAATGCTTGATGCGCGCTCCGAAGTGTTCGTGTGTGGGCCGCTAATGGAGCAATGTCAATCTTTCAATTTCGTCAGATCGTTTGAAGGGGCCGTCCATATTTCCAACCGAAAACAGGAATAAAAATAATAATACGGTCTTCAAAGTCTTCTTTCACTCCACCGTCATCAGATGTAATAATAGAAAGTACTTTGTGGTCGTTAAAATGAAGAGTTTGTGTTCATTCCAAATCTGCATTCAACATTTTTGCTAGATATGTGGGTGCATGCATCTGTATGAAATGTCTTTTGTCGTTTTCCTATTAGACCTATTGTAAGCAGTCCTGAAATGGATGAATATGATATGGAATAACTTGGTTTCCTGATAACTAAAGGGTTTTCCAATAAGAGGTGGTATTTTGATATTCAAAGAAGAATGCCATTCTTTCAGATAAAAGATCGGATGTTTATTTCATCATAAAGAGGAAGGTTTGCCGTTAATAGTCTTTCGCCTTCAATACGAGAAACATATACTGCCAGATGGCAGTGCAGTGCATTAATTTTTATTTATTGGATTATTCAGCCTAGGGCCGGTTTTATAAAGGGCACGTTCAATCCGAGGTTACTCAAACGAGGATTGAAAGTCAACCCTCAGTTCAAAAAAGTTCGGTATTACAAACGTCTTCGCAGCCTCGGTTGAACAACCTCGAATTGAGATCGCTTTTTTTGGGTTGGCTAACCTGAATCTTATTTCTCGAAGTATTTTGGCACTTTTTTTTATGTTCGGATAAATTCAATAATCGTAGTCTAATAAAGACAAAACAAGCAGCTAATTCGAATATTCCCTTGTTTTGTGACGGTCACGGCAGAGAATTTAGAGAAATCTGATTTCCTACATCAAAACAAATTATGTAATAAAAAAATTTTGATTTATGAAATAAGGACAGACTTCGTACGAATTTTTTCCACGCGAAGCTATTGCCAAATACGCTCTAGTCTTTATCACTTTTGTCAACTCATTTGACTCGAATGATCTAAGTTTGTACTATTTTGATATTCTGAAAAGTCTTATCTCAAACTCTTATGCCAAGTAACCAAATAAAAGCTAGGACAAAACAACACATCCAATGAAATTGCATTAACATTTAGTCGACAAGGATGTAGTTATATTTAGGATAGGAACAAATAATTCTTGATCTTGTTTGATTGAGTACATGAAATATACTTTGGAAGGTACCTAGAAAGTTTTCTCCACACTAGATCTCGTGCGAGCCTATAATACACTGAATTTCAAGATAGCATTCATTATTAACTTTCGCTTTATTCAGGTTGAGAGTCATGAATAGAATCAGTCTAGCAATATTATGCAGGACTCCGCAAGTCACAAAAATAATAGTTGTTTTCAAATGTAATCAGATCCTGAATGAAAGAATGGGAAATGTTCTTCTACACGCCAGAGAGTCTTTAAATTGAATTCATATTTCTCATATTTGAGCTTCATTGATCATCCATTGATCTGCGAGATGGGATCAAAAATCTTCGAAAATGTTGACAACTCTGAAAAGATTCAGCTTATTCAGAGTAATTTCGTCCACCTGATAAAAGAGTTTTTTTATTTGAACAAAATCTCTTCTTCGTGCCATCTTCGAAGAGGTCGAAAGGAAATGTGAAATCATTCGATTGGTATCTTTCTTATTCACTATCGTTACTATCTTTTGAATGCCTTGCAGTTATTTCATTATTATCATAACTAGAGTCATTTTCGATATTATGTTCACACAGGAACCTGGCAGTTCTATCCCTCGAAGATAGGGCACAAAAATTCAGTTTCAATTTAGGAATATTTTTCCAATCACCAAAGATGAATTATTAATACATGGCAAACCTACAGAAGACTGTGATTAATATCAGTCATTCTATCAATATAATATCATATAATATTTTCATTCCAAGCAACTTCAATGTGCCACAACAAAATGTTTTGTTTTGTTTTTAACATAAAGTGAGGTTAGTTGTCGGCCATCTAGAAACTTCAAACGTTTCAATCCTCGGTTCAAATCTCAAACGGAGCTACATTCACCGGTTGAGTCAATCCAGGGTTGAACCCGAGGTTGGATATTCATAATACGGAAATCGACATTCGACGGCGGATTTGGGTTCAACCGAGGATTGAAATTCTTTTATAAAACCGGCCCTAAATCTGCTCAGTCGATCATGGACAACCCATAGTTCATGGTTACCCCATAGTTGATGGTCACCTCATACTTTCTGCTTATCCCAGAGTTGATAGTTGTTAATCCATAGTTGCTGGTTTCCCCATAGTTGATTGTTACCCCATATTTGGCGGTAACGCCCAAAATTGGTGGAGACCATCTTTCAGAGGTCAAAGCGTATCTCGCCAGCTTGCTTTAAATTCGCATGTTTGTTTCATGAAAGAACAAGCCCTCGATTGTGAGTCTAACATTCTTTGTTCGAACGAAATTTATATCCCATATTAAATATTTCCCCGAGATAGACGACCGTCTCTGAAGGAATATGCGAAGTTTATTGAAGGAAAAGAAGATGAGGTTTGACCTCGACCGCTTCGACGCCATCAGATGTTCCTATCCGCATAACATCACAACCCAACGATCACGTCCGTCGTAATCTCATATTTTTTCTGCAGATCTCCGCAGAAATAATCGTTCGATAAGGCAGGCCGGAGCGGGGCATCGGCAGTGCAGCCGGTGTGATTTATACCAGCCAGCTCTTTGCTGTCTCCGCCGACATTATGCAAAGTTCCGCCGATGTTTCTTTTCCTGCCATCTTATTTCCTTCCCCGTCGTGCCCCGGACCCTTTTTCGGGACCCCGCCCGCTTTGATTCATACTTCGCACCTTACGGGACACGACTGGGAGCGCGTCGTTTCTCCATCTGGAGCACTGCCGTAGACGGAGGAACAGGGGTAGGGTAAATTGGCGCTGACACTCCTTTTAAATGGTCCTTAATTTGCTTTCATTTCGGCGTTGTCTTTCGGAAGTGTTTTTTCGGAAGATTTATCAACTGCATTCGCGAAGATTCTTCCAGGTGACGTAACCAGAACCAAATGAAGTTCTGGCCAAACCATTATCGAAAAGAAATAATATTTCTGTAACGAATTATCCCAGAATCGATGACGATTTCTTTGACAGTCGCTGTCATTTTTCTGACAGCTGTCAATTTTTTGACAGCCTTTAAAAATTCATTTCGACGAATTTCTTGCTCTGGAAAAAACGAATCTATTTACAACCGTTATTTCAAGTATTTTTCGCCAGATTTCTTGTTTAAACGATTCAACAACCCAATACACAAACACAGGTGTAATACACGTTTAAATACCGTTGCTACATTGCTTGGACGTTACTCGATGAATTATATCACGTAACTTTTGAAACGGAAATTAAACCGGACATTTGTCATACGTTTTATATTCGTATATGATCAAAATCGTTAATGCAACTACCATTATGAAACGTTCCCTTATCCCTTCCTCAACGTATATCCAATACGAACTATCAAACATAAATAAAACGTTTATTTTGAAACTTTTCAACAGCCTCAAGTTTCTAGCAAACTGAAATATCTATATCCTACGTTTCCGTTTTTTTTTCGACGTTTCATTGAGGTTACAGTTGCTACTTTCATGAAACGTGTCCTTATCATGATTCTTCAACAAAGATTCATAATTAATTAATCAATCGAGAAGATATATAAATGTTGACCATGACACCTGCCAACAACCAGAAATTTTAAGGCTCTTGGTATTTTTAAACGTTTTTGTAACGTTCCAGAGTGGACTGCAAAATATGAGTCATATTCAAAGTAGAAACGTTTCTTCCCTGCAAATGAAAAACTTTATGGTAACGTATATAATGTGTAGTAGTCTCCACAAAACGATATTATTAATCAACGTTAATTCAACCTAAAAAACTAGTGTTTCCTGAATACTGGATTTATACGTTTCAATCTAGTGGAATGTAAATGGTTACAAAACGTTAAAGAAGGGTTACTCTGAAACTGAAGTACAACGTTATATTTCAATAGAATTTTCGTTACAATAACAATGTCCATAAAGTTTGAAAACGTTCAAATGACGAGTAAAAGTAACGTAAATTTATTTTACGACATTTAAACGTTTTTTCAACGAGTTATAAAAAAGTCATCACTTATAGAAAGAACGTGTTTTGGAGGAGTATTTTGCCACTGTGAATACCATGTTTTCGAACTACAAGATAGTTTATACTTTTTGCGTTATTCAAGTGCTGATACTTATGCAAAATGAGCTGGTCTCCGCCACTGAGGTCGACAAACGATCGCAACCGCCCGAAAGAAGAACTGAGAAGTGTTCAAAGTGAAAATCGCAAAGGACACATTCAGTTCCAGATTGAATTGGAAAAATATTCATGTGCTTGCATATGAACGTATATGTATATGATCGTCACGATAACTGCCTGGTATAAAAATGATTTATTCTGATTGGCCGCTTTTGTGGTCGCTGCTTTTCGTAGCGTATTGTACATGCGATTCTCCAATATTTTCGATAAATCGTAACCTATTGTCGGGGGAATGGGGGAACATAAATCTTCCTCCTCCAGTTTTTGATTCAGGAAGGCCGGCCAGGAATTTTTTCAGAGGGGGGGCATGAATTGATAGACATTTTCTACAAACATTCTGTGAGTTCAAGACATAAAAGGAAATTTTATTACTGAAATAATAAAGGCTCGACGGAACTACTTTAAAGAGATTATTGTTAATTACGAGGTCCTGTATTCGCCAGTGGTGTGCACCAAACACAAAAATGAAAAATGCAAAACATAAAACCCAAAAAAATCATGGTACCGAAGGCTCATGTGGTCAAGTTTGGTATCAAATTATAGATTTTCGAGGACGAGGAATTCAATAAAATATAAATCAAGGCCCTATCTGGTACGGTTTAGATTTTGACCTGCGAAATGGCATTTTAAAAAAAAATCGAAATTTCAAATTGTCATAGCTCCCATTGTTGTGGTCAACTTTTTGTTTGTATATTGTTAATCAGCATCATCCAAAGTATCTCTTGGTACAATAAAATCGATTTTGAAAATCCCAACTTTTTTGGTGAAAAACGCATAAGGGATAAGACCCCCCAAAAACACCATATTCGTCATCACCACGGAATCCCTGGGAACTCTAATGTTGATATTCATTCGGAATGATCTTCAATCCTTTCGAATCATCCAGAATAACCATTCTGCTGGTCAGTAGCGCCTAAATTCTGAGCGCTATGAGCTTGTGAACAAAACTCGAAAATAAAAAACGCAAAACATAAAACCCAAAAAATTCATGATACAGAAGGCTCATGTGGTCAAGTTTGGTATCAAATTATAGGTTTTCGAGGACGAGGAATTCAATGAAAAATAAATCAAGGCCCTATATGGTACGGTTTAGATTTTGACCTGCGAAATGGCATTTTTTCGAAAAATCGAAATTTCAAATTGTCATAGCTCCCGTTCTACCGATCGCATCCACTTTTCATTTGAATATTGTTAATCTGTATTATCCCAAGTATCACTTGGTACAATAAAATCGATATCGAAAATCCAAACTTTTTTGGTGAAAAACGCATAAGGGGTAAGACCCCCCAAAAACACCATATTCGTCATCACCACGGAATCCCTGGGAACTCTAAGGTTGATATTCATTCGGAATGGTCTTCAAACCATTCGAAACATTCAGAATAACCATTTTGCAGGTCAGTAGCGCCAAAATTCCGAGTGCTCTGAGCACGTGAACAAAACTCGAAAATGAAAAATGCAAAACATAAATCCCAAAAAATTAATGATACAGAAGGCTCATAAGGTCAAGTTTGGTATCGAATTATAGGTTTTCGAGGACGAGCAATCTACTGAAAAACAAATCAAGGTCCTATTTGGTTCGATCGAGGGTTCGATTTAGATTTTGACCTGCGAAATGGCATTTTTTAAAAAAATCGAAATTCCAAATTGTCATCCCTGGGAAATCTGAAATCGTTATTCGATCGTTAAGGTCTTCATCTCTTTCGAATCTTTCAGAATACCCCTTTTGTTGATCCACAATACCAAAACTCTGGATGGTCTAAGGCCTAAGCGAGTGCTGGCAGGGTAGATATTCACGTGAGAGCTAAAGAGCTTTTCCTGTTTATAAGGTTAACTCAGAATTGCATGTAAACCCATCCTGGATAAGTTCGTGAACCAACAGTACTAAATTCTAAGACATCGATGGTTGCATAACTCAAAAATGCCCAGTTGAGGTCGAGGCCGCCAAATTGCCCCTATCAGCACTCAAGAATTTCAGTTATGCGATCGCTGAAGGAACACACCCCTTTCGTGCTGCTACCCCAATACATTATACATGAATCTCATTTAGCATCTGATATCCGAACATGTTATTACCGACTATTTGTTGGACGCGTAGCTAGAAAGAATACTGGAAAACACAGAATGCAAAAAATCCAATGGCAACGAAAAACATCCCATGAATTTTTCGCTATATGAAAGTAATGAGCGGAGAGGAAGATAAATGCACGTTATCGGGTTGTCACACACGCAAAGATACAAAAAGATATTTCGAAAACACGCGTAAAAGCCACTTCTTGATCGGTCTGTTAATTTATGAAGGATTCGCATTCGGAATATTGCTTTTGGAGTTTTTGCCAATATACGTGATAGAGAAAAGTGCACGCAATGTTGGCTAAGGTTTGATTCCAGTGCAGGGCACTCTTTCATCAGGGCTAATCAGGCTCACCCCAGAGCGCAAGACAGTTAAAAGTCAATTTGAAAAATTTAAATGAAAGCACCATAGAATATAAGTACGTAATATTATTGGAAATCGTTTCCGGTTTCTCAATTCTACCCTCTAACACCGTGGCTTCCATGGCCACAGCTGTCTTAAAGAGGGCTCTACCTATTTATCATCTAGGACATCTATACGTACTTCAAACTAAAAAGTATTTCAGTAGGCTGTGGAAGACGAATCTCGAAATTGTGCCTTAAATTTGTTCATTCGTGGATACACCACAAGTACAATGCCCTGTACTTCGTTGAAATATTCCTGCTTATTTGTCTTTCCGAACGAAACGTCGCGATGTAATAAAACATCAGTTGAACATACAGAGTAATATCTCATCCTTTCCAAAATGCAGAATGTTTACAATTGCAAAGAAAATTCTCGTCTAGACCCTAATAATATCATGTATCACACGGGCGTGTGGCTCTTACAACGCCACTTCAAACCATCACTCCAGCTAGCGCCATATTTTCTTTTTTCCCCGCATGTAATGAGATACATCTCAAGGAACGTATAAGCAAATATATAATTCTGACTTTTCAACATCTTTATTACTCGTATCTCGTTCCGCTGCGTCTCAAACTGTGAAATGTTTCCGCCGCAATTTGAAACTATTTAAATTGAGAAACGGAATTATGCAAATTCACGAATTATCTACAGGAAATTTCTTGTGATGTTTTACTTCGTTTTCGTTTTCCATTAAAACTTTCTTGAATTAACCTCAATTTTGCGGGTTTATATAAGATCGTACACTCTGTACACTACTCGAATTCTGAGACATAAAACACATCGGCATTGGCCCATTGTTCTCTGAATAATCTTCTTGATGATCAATACACTAAGAATTGAAAAAGTTCATTAAATTCCACTTGGACATCGAATTCCAAACAAGTTTCGAACACGAAAGAAATGTCAACAGTTTCTCCAAAGCTGTGCTCCTTTCCAAGTTGACCTTTTTCAATTCGAACAACTGTTCTCCAGAACATAATCCCTATCGATTCGAACATTTTCGAAGGAATATTTCAACGCGGAGTTCGTAAACGTCTAACACGTTTCGAAGGCACGTGTATTGAAAAGAATAATGGCACCTTAGTTGCATGCCCTTTTTGTCCCCACGTTTCTAGGCAAGAAGGTCATTCGACCTTCATTCCTCAATTTCCAAGCTCCTGTCATGGGTCAGCGCGCGAAGTAGAGACGTCCTTTTCTTCTTCGTGGCGAACATAATCGGTGCTACGACATTTGCATAGGAACAGTTGAATGGAAATTTGAAATATCGTTAATCCTGTGGTCGAAGAATGTTTTGTGATACCGACTCGCCTTTGGGGAAGGTTTTCGTTTCGATTTATCGAAACTAGTGTGCCCAAAAGGTCAACAGTCAACAAACTCGAAAATCAAATGTTCCTAATCGATAATCTGTTGAAATAGATAAGTCTATCGTGGCTCATCAGCCTGAGAACCCCATGAACTATCAAGCATGAAGAAGAACACTGTCTTTACGATTTTATTCCGAAGTAAGGCTGAATCGAAACGTAAAAAACTGGATTGACATTTCTTCCACCCAGCTGCAGCTTGTCTTATACGCCACCCAGACGCCAGCCTTTCTTACCGTCTTCGAGTGACGCAGAACAATAAAGAAACTTCTGTTATTGTCTTATTCAATTATTTGTTGGTTCTACATTTCTCGCTAAACATAACTTCGTATGTTGGATAACTTCCTGTTCCTTGTTTATCGACCCGACGTACTGTCAAACGTTTGGGGAAACATTTGATGTTTGAACTTCTAAAAGAAACGTGTATTTTAATAAAAACAGAGGCTTTCCAGTCGAAGGGTTTCTGTTGAGTGTTCCAAGTGTCGAATCTTTGTTTTCGATGTTTACCCTGCGTCTCTTGGCAGGAGTGCTTGTGGCGCTCCCCTTAGACGTGTTTATTGAAGATGAGATTCGAGAATATCCTACGATTTGTTTATTATTTCATCCGGAAATCAAAGGAGTGATCGAAATGGAAGCCGATGAATTGAGGATACGACTATGAAACACTTTCGAAGAATAGTTATGGATTTTTGAGAGGAAATTTTCAAGGCTGAAGAGCATTTTTGGATCAAAAACTGATGTCTTTATCAAGTTGATGTTAGTCCTGGAGTAACCATTTCAGGGAAGCGTGAAGGATGAGGCTCAATTGATTGAAAATACTGGGATTCAACTCTACCATATTTTTTCAGGATCTTTTCCATTGATAGTTTTTATCTAGACTTCTTGCCTTTTCTTTGAGGATTCACAAATACAGCACATCTAAGTTCCACAGCCGGGAAAACAATATGGCAGAAGAAAGTGAAAGGAGGGGTGCATCTTCTGAGCTATACTTCGTCTTTCTACGTGGTCGAGAAGTATGTTAATTTTTAGATCGAAGATATTCTCAATGAAAGATCGAAAGGCCTTTTCCCTAGAGATCTAGATGCGATTTTTAGGCACGGACCGAAAGAGGTCTTTTCCTGATTGCCAATGGGCATCAGCGAGATGCACCGGTGAACTCGTAAACACAGACCATCAAAACTTCGTTCTCGACATAGTTTCAAAAACAGCAATGCTCTCCATTGTTCCGTTGTGTATATCATGCAGACTACATTCATTTTCTATCGTGCTATAAATGTTTGCACTAATTAGATTTTAGTATTATGCGCTTGTAAACTTTGTCATTTAATTGCAGTGTATAAACTGGATAATGCTATGTTAGCTCTGCCTCGAGCCATTAAATAGTTGCAGGTGCTCTTCCCAACTTGCTATGGGATGTTATATATCGAGGAATTAATCAGATTAATATCACAAACGTGATTTAAGCATCGTGTATCTAGTAGCTATTCCAGATATTCGAATATCTTGTCTTGGATACGCCAACGAATGTTTACTAACACTTACGCCTCTTAGAAGCTGACAGTAACATGACATCGGCTTATAACTTGGACAGATTTCATTATATAGGAATTTGAACGAAGTTTTGAGAGCTTCAAGAGCAGCATCCAGGTAAAATACACCTTGGAAGAAAACCTTCAGTTCCATCACGAATAAACTGAATATCTTCTTCACTTTAAAGCCACTAGCTCCGATGTGAATCGGCTGGCTGGCTAGTGTTTTTAATTATTCGTTTATTATGACGTGGAACGGTCAAAAATTGAATTATTCTGAAGATATGTTCAAATTACCGAAACAAATTGAAAAATTTCATAGTTGCCTGAGAAAACACAAGGTGAGTAAACACAAGGCTGTAAAAATAACAATGATACGATTTGGATCAGTACATAAGTACGGCTGGCTGAATTTCCATACCGCCCATTCGGTGTACGCATATTTTATTCATGATAACGAAATGCAACAACAAGGGATGCAACAGGGATGTAAACGCACCAAAAACGATTCTCTAATTGCGATACGACCCCGAAAATGAACACACCATAATATTGTGAACGACTTAGCGAACGACTAGGGGAGAAATGGCGGAGAAAAAAGTTATTATGCGCCTTTCTCATCCCATCAACTATTCAAATTTCGAGTAAACAAGAGGGCACCTTTGAAAAAGCGAAGCTATAACGAGTCCCAGCTTATTTCATATCCCATTTAGTCCCTTCGGAAGCGTGAAATAAAAAGGGCCTTCGAGTGAGTGCTTCAGATGTTTGTTCAGAGGCAGGCACGATTCTATGACACCGGGTTTTATGGTGTAGTGGTATCTTGTGCTTCTAGCTTTGGACTATTACTATTTGGAATTGAATCTTCTTCATTTTTCATTGACCAATGAAGTATAAATAATGGTAGCAAATAACCTCTTCCACAAAAGTTGAGGAAGTTTGGTGACCGTTTCAAATGTTGCCCATAATTGTCCACCAAATTCACGAGAAATAAAATGTTAACTCTCTTATATTTAGATTCAGACAAGTTTTTGTCGTTTGCGTTTCTGAGAATTATTAACGTTCATACGATCGAGTTTGATTCGACCCCTTCTCGCTTGAAAACCCTCGTGAAAGTTAGACCATGGGAGTGATCGTTTCGTTTTCAAACCTCACCCTTCTGATGATTCTATCGCAGTCAACAATCTACAGAAGATACGAGGATGTATTGATATCTAGTAAGCCTAGACCAGTTCCATGCATAAACAAAATATTGCGATACCATATCAACGAACAATAACTTATTCGAAGTGTTAGTGTAGAGTTCGACGTCAAAAAAGCAAACCAGAGTTACGCAATAAATTAAAAAAAAAGAGGTCCACCGAAATTGTAAAAATCGAAAAATTGGAGTATCGAGCCATCATCAAGTACCTGTATTTGAAAGGGTTAAGAGGTAAGCAGATTTACGAAGATATGCTTAATACCCTTGGTGATCAATGTCCTTCGTATGCGACCGTGAAAAATTGGACTGCAAGCTTCAAAAGAGGTAAATTTTCCATTGAAGATGATGACCGATCGGGAAGGCCAGTCCCCGAAAATATCGATGCAGTTCATGACATGATTTTATCAGACCGTCGAATTGGGCTAAAACGGATATCTGAAGCACTGAAGATTTTATACGAACGCGTTCATCATATAGTTCACGTCAATTTGGACATGAGAAAAATTTCTGCAAAATGAATCCACAAATGTTTGAATGTTGACCAAAAGCGTGCAAGGGTAGAAGCATCTCGTTTGATCTGTGCTCGATTTGAAAACGATATAGACTTCTTAAACCGAATTGTTACTATGGATGAGACTTGGGTACATTTCTACGATCCAGAAACAAAGCAACAATCGATGGAATGGCGACACTCTGGTTCTCCAAGACCTAAGAAGTATCGTGTCCAAAAATCTGCTGGAAAAGTTCTTGCTTCAGTTTTTTGGGATTGCCATGGAGAAATCATGATTGATTTGGATAAGGGTAGAACAATAACTGGAGATTACTATTCGACATCACTGAACACTCTACGGGAAGCAATTAAAGAGAAAAGGCGCGGAAAGCTATCCAAAGGTGTTTTGTTTTTACAGGACAACGCCCTAGTTTGGACTGGTTTGCAAAGCAAGAAGAAACATTTTTTTTAAAGGTCTAGAGACGTTGCAGGTTCGCTGTAATAAATGTATTCAATTAAGAGGAGAATATGTTGAGTAATAAAATATTTTGACATTGAAATTTGGTTTGGTTCTATAGTAGGCTAAGAATTTTTCAATATATCCTCGTACCAACAGAAATCTTCTCGATCCCTTTTATTCAACATCGAATAGTGCAATCCTTAAACCTTCAGGTTTCCTCACCACCTCTCAGCCTCATTTTTCTTCATCATTACAGAAATTAAACAAATTTGTTTCCACCTCAACTGACGTATCATACAAGGTGGAAAACATCCCTTCACCTTCATCCCCCCGAGCAATCACATCCCACCAAATTAATATTAACACTGATGTCATGACACGAAGTTTGGCCCGGCATACGCGCAAATTACCAACTTTCGCTATACAGGGGGGCGAAAGCAGACTACGCGAGTTGAAATCATTTCGGCGTCATAAATAGTTCAGATGTTTCCCAGCGAATCGAGTTAAAACCGTTTCGTTGTCGCTGTCAAAAACGACGTGCAACTGTTACGTAGAGGGACGCGTCTGTCGGATTGTTGGGTTCAGTAGAGGAGAGTGAATTGGAGGCGAAGAAATAAATTATGAATACAGGTGCGAGGCAGCTTCATACGGATGGGCAGCATAACAGGGGGCGACGATGGTGGGATATTAGACAAGGACGCTCTGATTTCGTCGTTGGGAAAAGGGCTGTGTTGGGAGAAGACAGCAGAGTTGTTGGAGAATGAAGGGTCAATGAATATGGAATATCATGGGAAATTTAGAGGTTTTCCTGATTTACCTTTCATCGGTTCTTTTGATATCTTTTTACGTCATCCAGAGATTTGGGACAATTTCCAAAATAATTGTCAATTCGTTATAATTCAACCACTTAGATACGTTGGACATCGTTTTAGTATTATCGATAATCTTCGCATCATTCCAATACACGTTCGCAATACACTAATTAGCAAACTTTCGATTAGGGTCTTATCAGCCTCCCACTCCCGTTATACATATTCTCCACTCCAATTCCAAGTTAATAATGGGGAAACTTAAGATTTGCCAAGCAAGAAAAGTTCCTCATTCTGCTCGGAGCATATATCTCGGCAGATTCCTCATGAGAAAACTTTTCTCACCGCGGTATTCACAATCTAATAACGCAGGGGCGTACATCATGATTTTTGACAGCGGAGACACAAAGGGCCCGATTATGCGCCACGAAGATATGCTAGATGGAATTCTTTCGCGCTAGCACCTGCTCTTGGCGTGTAATATGGAAAGAAAGACGTGGAATATTTCATATGGCGTCGTGTAGTTTTTAAGATTGTGAATGGGCTGAAGATGAAATACATCTATCTTCACAACGTTGTCAATGGAAAAAGTCGCCAAATTCGAAAAGCAAATATATCCATACAAAACTGGTTGAGGCACTATGGAGTCATGTTGAAGTGTAGTGGACTACGTAAATCGAATGGAAAAAAATCATCTAGATGATACACTGATGTCTGCCCGAGGGAACAGGTCCATACTCTGTTCAAATGTAAGAAGGAGCAATAATAACATGTTTGGCGCAGCGGTAGGAGAGCCTTCGTGAAGTTTCTTTCCGTCCAGAGTCGAATCGTTCAGTTTTAACTGAATTTGAATTCCATTTTTTTCTATAATTTATAGAACGTTGTTCTTTTGAAATTTGGCAAACTGTCGTCATCATTCACGATTTCTAGAACTTTAGAAATCGTTGGGATTTCATTCCGGAAAAAAAACCGTGGACAATTCTTCTGATAAGGTTCATATCGAAATCGTCAACCGAATCGATTATTTTTAACGACTGGGCTCTCCTCTTAGGTGGCGTCAATGTTTTATTCTCTTCATATTCTCTGAGAATTCTGAATACAGCTGAATCACTCACCCCTGAGGATTTTGAAACAATTCCTACTAAGTCTCTTTTCGATAAATCAGGATGTTCTTCCAATTCTTTTCGAAAAATGTTCGAAATTATCTCTTTCTCTTCAGCAGAGAAATGCGACCTTTTGGAACTTTTTCGTGGTGGTCCCCACATATCACCCTCAGATGCAGTATCCGTTTCCGAATTCGACATTGTTCTATAAACACTATATACACTTTGTCAACAGATTTTCCAACTTTTCACAACAAAATCTATAAACACTTTCAACAGCTAGACCTTCACAGTAGCTCTAGGTATTTTAACTGGTCTTGTCAATTGAAAACTTCGATATTTCTGCAAATCAAGATGGCTTTAATCCACATTAAGGGGAAGGACCCAAACCTGGTGTTTCCCGGAATTACCTTGTCGGAATCTTGAGCAGCCGACAAAGAGTTCCGTACAAAATGATATAAAATTTTGGACCGAAACTAAATATATTTCGGATATTACAAGTAAATGACCATTATATAATTTGAACAGGGATCTTTTTCGAGTCTTGTCAATTGAAAACTTCGATATTTATGCAAATCAAGATGGCTTTCACCCATTAGGAAAAAGGACCCAAATCTGGTGTTTCCCGGAATTACTTTGTCGGAATCTTGCAAGATTCCGACCCAAATCTCTAAAACTCTGGTGTTTCCTGGAATTACCTTGCCGCGATCTCGAGCATCCGAAAAAGAAATTATTTAGTAGATAATAAAATAAAAACAAACAAAAAAATAGGGTACGTCGGATATAAAATGTTTATGACAGTTGCAAATCATAACAGAAATTTTGCACTAGAGTTTCTGAGGAAAAAAGTTCTAATGTGGGAATTGCTGACTCAAATTATCGAATCATTTCTATCCAGTACCATCCACAGTCCGAGTACGATCCTGGAAGTCTCTTAGAGCGGTCGAAGAGAGCGTTGTTATCACCGTTTGACCAATAGCAGCTTTATTGTGCGCAAACCAGACGATTCTGTTTGTTTACAAAGCTCCTTCTTATATTTGAACGGACTATAGGAGTATATGGTTCCAAACTGAGTGATTGAAAAAAGAAACCTCAAAGGGGAGTGCATAACTATTGCAACAGACAGTCAATCAGCAACAAGAGCTCTTGAATCTAACTGCCAGTGCTCTGTGCTCACCTGGGAATGCCGCAATACCATAAATCAACGGGCCAGAGGCCACAAAGTAGCTCTTTTATGTGTGCCAAGGCACTGTAGCATTGAGGTCAATGAGAACGCTGATGCTCTTGTAAAAATTGAACTTGAAGCGGCACATCTCTAGCCTAGAAGCTGGTCAAAAGTTTCGTCAGGATCTCGTGATCTTGAATTTACAAAAAACATCAAGAAGAAGACAGTTGGCTCTTGTAAATAGGTTTGGATGTCTTTCCAAACCACCCGAATAGATGCCCCTGTCTTCTCATTCCCATCAGATTTCGGATCTGGATAAGCGATGAGATCGCATGCAGTCCACCTCCTCCTCCATTGCCTTCCACATCCATTCATATTGGAGCATTAACAGCCGCAAATATGTGTATGCATCCTAGCATAAAACACTGCAAATAGGATCATAAAGTTCGCTTTCCACTAATTGCTAATGCGATCAGGGCGCGAACAATGGTTTACAGATTTATATGCTGACTGGCTGGAATGGGTCCACTGAAAATATGGCGGTTATGTCGATGGCTTTTGTCGGAGGTGTTTAATCAGTTCGGGAGTACCTGGTTTGTTTCTTTCTAGGAACTGGACAGATAAAAGCAAAAGTAACACACAAGCAATTAAGTGAACAACTGGACTCACTAGTTATAATGAATGAAACAGAAAAATTCCATACGAGGATATATTGAAAAATTCTTAGCCTACTATAGAACCAAACAAAATTTCAATGTCAAAATATTTTATTACTCCACATATTCCCCCTCTAATTGAACACATTTATTACAGCGAACCTGCAACGTCCCTAGACCTTTTCAACTTTTTTTCAGTTGAGGAAAGAGATAATAGTCGGAACGAAGAAACTTATTCAAAACCCAATTGAAAGCTCATCACCGACTTCTTCTGACTAAAAACGAAAACCGATATCGAGATGAGATGAACAGCCTCACGAATTCCATGGATCCCCAGCAGTTCGCATTCTCCATCAACCGGATAAATAAATTACTGCCCGCAAAACACTTTTATTTTCCAGCATCCACGTGCTCGAGGAACTCCACAGCCATTCAGAGAAATAATTCAATAAGCGAGCTGCACGCCTCCGTTCAATTTTCACCACCGGACAGGGATCCGTAGAACGGGATGAAGTCCTGCGGGAATCGCCTTCCTGGGAATGAGCGCTCGGAATTGATAAAAGTAGCCGCGATTAAATTGTAGGTTCGTCCGGTGGAACCGGTCGATTAGACGGTCATTATTTAACATTTAATTCCTCGAAAGGTTCACGGGCCCAGGATCGTTGATAGGTTGGGGGTGGTTCGCGATTTTACTGCTTTGGGGTCGAATCAGTTCAGACGTTATCACTCTCTTTCCAGATAGGGAGAATATTTGAAAGCATGCGGCCAAAAACTATCGCAAAGTTTTGTTGTTGCGCTGTCTGAGCCCATAACCTTTTCAATATTTCATTCGTTTGGGTTGACTGGTATAATTGTTTGTGATTAGCAAATCTCCCATATTCACTATGCAGCATTGCTGTTCGAATTGAAATTGTTGGGCCGTCATTATGATAAAAAATTAATAACATTTTCCTATCTGCTAGAAATCAGTGTGATTCGGAATTTCTGATAAGAATCCATAAAGGAGGAATTTCTAATAATGTTCTGCACGCTGTATATTAACGGCGAGATCGCAATATGTAACATGTATATCGTTTATCAGCCCTAAGGAACGGTCCATATCAGACGTAGCAATTACCCAGAGCGTAGTAGATGAATACCAACGCCCTCTAGCGATTCATGCCACATCTGTTATATGCTTTTATCCGACGTATCTACGAGATTTCTTTTCCTTAAAAACGGTTGAGGGTTCAATGGCAAGAGAACGAAATTTGTTTGATATTTATAGAGCGACATTTATCAGTCCACTTCATATAAAAAATAGAAAAAATTTGTAATGTTTGCATAGAATCTTGTGGTTTTGTCGTATCTGCTACCGATGTCGAGCAAAAAATTCTGAACGATGGATGGCGTGAAATCTTATTTAAGTTCAGAGTTTTCACACTATTCCGTATGAATCAAAACATGTAACATCAGAGTGTGAAGGAATTTTACGAATGAAGTACATCTCCGATCCAACAAAGAAGAATTCCACGAAAGCACAACCGTAAGAAAGAACAGAAAAAAGACAGTGAAAACCTCGGTTCTCATGCTCTCTCCATGATGAAATCTGCGCCAACTCGGCATGAAACAAAACAGATCGAGAGGAACTTCAAAGACCCTCCATTTTTCGTTCCATAAGTCAGACTTTGATGTCAACCGATCCGATAATTTGATAAGAAAAGTGTGTTCAGCGATTTCTGTGCACGGACGAGATACATAATTGGCTTTTCGGTTACTTTCGGGGGACATTCATCAATTAGGCGGCGAGTTATAGGCTAGGAAATGAAAATGGAAAAGGGATTGCGAGTGGCATTTTCTTCGGTTTTCCATGATTGATGATTCCACCTGAGACCGGCCTTCATCGTATTCACACGATTCTTATGATACGACTGAATTTTTTTTTTTGATAATACGCTTTGGTTGATGGAAAAAGCATCCTCACGATATAAAGGGTGTTTCAAATTGTGCGTTTTTTTTTAAATGAATGAAATAATAGATGGCGCACTGAATTCGTCTGGGTATTTTCAAGAAGTGTGATGTATGACATTTATAAAAATGGCTTTGTACAGGGTGTCCCAAATGCGATGATCACTGGGAGCATCTCGAGAACCATAAGGGTTAGAGAAAAAATGTTCGAGGACTCCCGATCTCTTTTTACAAAATAATCAATTGCCAGCAAACAGATCCGAGATATCTGAATTGGTCCTCGAGTTACAGGGCGTTTCTGAAAAATTGCTGTTTAAAATATTTCGCTATATCTCGTTTTCTGTTGGAGATATCACGAAAATTCCAAACAGTTTTCTTTCGTAATTTCTATTGCCTATACGCTGCTTCCATCTGATCTTAAAAATTATTCACCGTTCAAGTGCTAGAGAGAAAAGTTTGCGTTTTTTAAATGGGACACCCTATATTTTTCATCATTGCTTTTCAGCCGCAGATTCACCGAGTATCATCCTGTAACCGGTTTTTCGAAAATCTGATTCGTTTCGAAGATATTGAGTTTTTGGTCTTCACTTGAATTGGGACAGCCTATATATAAAGAATTTTCTTTTATTTGGAGATATTTTATTTTTTGTCTAGTTTGTTTTTTTGAGACAAAAATTTCGTGGATGAATAATCTCTAGAAACGGTGATATCAATTGGCCACCAAGATCATATGATTTGACCCTGTTGGGCCATTTTCTTTGGGGTTATATGAAAAGCCAGGTCTATAAGAATAATCCACAATCGATTCCTGAACTGAAGGATGAAATTATTCGTGTCATTAGTGAGATAGAGCCTCAGTTATGTAAAATGTCATAGAAAATTTCAACAAAAGAGTGGACGTCTGTAGAGCTGCAAGAGGAGGCCATTTGGCTGATATTATTTTTCGTACATAAATGTCATAACTGATACTTCAATCACCAATAAAAAGTTTTTGAAAATGAATGCAAATTATGTGTTTTATTTATTCTAAAAAAAACCCGCATTTTGAAACACCCTTTGAAATGAAATACGTTATTGTAATCCGAAGCCCTTATCGACCTGTGCTCAACAGGTAAACCTGATTAGAGGATATTGTATTTTATATATTAACTAGATGGCCCGGCAAACTTTGTTTCGCCTAAAATGATATTATTGGCCTTATTCGAAAAAAGGAAAAGCATTTCCTTCATAAAAAAATTTTTCATCGAAATATTAATTAATGTATTTAATAATAGCCAGACCGTAGACGAATCCATAACTGAAGTTTCATAACGAACAGTCCATCCGATCTCGAGTTATAAATGGTGTAACCAACAACTTTGTTTTATATATATAGATACTTCTGGAAATTCATCAATCAATCAGTAAAACCTTAAAACTAATCTAATGAGCGAGAAGTGTTCGTCCAAGATCTACCGCTCCTGCACAAGATCCGTTTCTGAATGTGTCTACCAGTAGAGAGCTTTTGAGTACTTGTCAAATCATGCAACAGAGGCTTTTGGACGCTTTTAGTGTTTGTACTTCTATTCGAGACTTTGATCTACACTCTCGGCGACTTTTGAGTAGGATTCTGGGTCATTCTAAATATTCCAAATACTTCAAGTAATATTCTAGTTCTAAATCAACAATATAAAGAAATTCCATCACCATTAAAACCCCAGAAACCTTCATCCATCCCCTCCTTATCTGCGAGGAATAAGGAAGAAGGCGACTATCCGAAAAATATCATCATGCTCCAATAAATTAGGCCTAACGCCTAAAAACTTGCGTAAATGTGAGAGCCGAGGCTACCTTGGATCCTTAAGGCCATTATGCATCAGAATAAGCGAGGAATATCGCTCAGGTGATAGAGCGGATAATACCGAGCGATAAGGGCGAGGCAGGAAGTAAGACAGATGGAGAACGTGACCCGAAGGACCCCCCTGTGTCTACGACACATCGACCGAAACTCGGGAAAAGTAGGCAGAATGAGAGCGCGTAGTGAGATACGATGATTTCCTATTGTTCCCCGAGGATTAATCATTTAATTTTTCTTTCTTCTAGTCGTGTGGAGAGATTTCTCAGTCCGGAGATTAATGACGACGTTTGAAATTGATTCGATTCCGAGTTTTTAGTTCCAACAGCTTGATAGAGAAGAAGTGAGAGTTTCATAAAAAATCATACGAATGGCTTTATCAGTCTCTGAAATGCATAAATCGAGTAGTATTCCCTTTTAGACTTAAAATTGGTTAACAATTTATCATTTGCTATTTTATCCAAATCTGCAACACATTTTGAATCGTCCAGTAAGATCTAATAAAACGTGAATATGGGATCAACAAAACGCGCGAATTTTATTGGAAGAAGTATTCAAGATACGCTCGCAAAAACTCTTGGCGTTGCTGACACCTCCATTAAATTCATTTCTAGCCTGAGACCATTATTGGTTGAAGCAGAATAGGGATAAATAATAAGTCAACTCTGATTGACTACCTATGATATCACAAGCTTCAAGTTTCTGGGGAAATGATGCATGTAGGGTGCAAGTTCTTTTCCCTATTTCAGTATCGCAATGAGTTCATTACAGTACTAAAAACAGTATTGTAATAAACACATTACAGCATTGTTTTCAGTTATATTTTTCGTTTTGTGCCATTTTTTGCCATTTTAAGATTTTTCTGATCAAGTTATGATAGAAAATGCTGAAAATTAATGAAAATTAGCTTTAGATGTTGATCAAGAAAAGTTTACGATAAAAAAAAAAAAGGGTATGGCAATAAATCACACATCATAATAATAATAATATGAATAAAAAGAAATTTATTTATAAAATTTACAGAAGGTTTTCAAAGTGGCCACCTCCAGCCTCAATACACATTCTACACCTTCTTAAAAAAATTTCTTTTAATCGTATGAAACCTGCCCTGTTCTCTGTTTCTCTTCAGCATTTTCTATCATAACTTGATAGAAATATCTTAAAATGGCAAAAAATAATTTTGTAGTAAATGTCTAGTTCTTTGATTTTTTCCACCTCGATGACTTTGAAGGCTAACTCTAGCAAAAGTAGAGTGTTCAGTACCGTTTTTTATCAATGATTCTGAAATCTGTCTCTGGAGCGCAGTTTTTAAGCATACTAAGAAACCGTGAATTAGCCTTTTTACATTTTTAATTCTCATTCGAAAATTCAGATCATAATCCAATTCGCGTAACTTTTTCACTTGAGACCAACATTTCCATAATTTTTATCAAAGTTACGAATCTGGTTATTTTATGTATAAAAGAAAAATCATGGAGATTAAGTTACGAAAGAATTTCACAGAGAAGTCTTGTACTTTTTTTTAATATCTTTTTTAAGACGGTGAAGTCGAAAATTTCATAAAAAAATTCATAACTCGAAAACCGTGAAAAACCGCATAACATACATGGGGGTGATTCGAATAGCCCATGACACGAGGGACCTGTTTTATTCTTTTTGACATCAATCTCTTGGGCACCCTGTATTTATTCAACAATGCGTTCATCAAATGACCAATTTTGTAGGAAGTTTCATGTGGTCCACTCTGTATATTTCTCGAACGCAATGCAGACGAAAACGGTTCGTATATCATCAGGCATCGAAACACGGCAACTCGATATAACGACGGTTATTTCGTATTCTGAATGGCTTCGGGGAAATTTAAAATGTATAACGTGTGCCAAACCTCACTAAATTTTAGATAACGCTCAATGAAACTTTATTGGACAATAATTCGATATTTCTTCGTAAAATACACACGGAACTGGTCTCATATAAAATTAAGGGTTGAGTTTGGCTGCGCTTATAGTTTTGGGTAGCGGACGATGTCTTATTTGAATAATCGAATTCTGTAGTTTGGTTTCAGTTCGAATCGAGTTCTTTATTTGCTGGTTGAGAAGTGGGAAACTGTGGAAAATGCAATTTCTACTTATTGGTAATCGATAGCTCTGGGAAGATTCGGAAAGTTTTGATCAATTCCGCCAAAATATTCGAAAAAAATCTTGTGCTTTCGTATGCTGAGTTTTTTAAATAGAATATTCTGAAACTAGTTGCGGAATGGGCTCCTATTCCAATACGTAGGCGGAAATCGAAAACGAGCGACGAAGGAGCGAGTTTTCGAACGCATGCGAGTGTTGGAAATGTTGGAATTACCTTCTGCAACGAGTATAGACGATATTTTCCCTATTTCAGTCAAGTTTTGTGAAAAACTGTCGAAATTGAATGAATTATACATCCTAGTGACATTTGTATTGTATCTTGGCAGTTGGTGTAACTGTTACGAAAATTGACAGATCGTACGTTTCGAATTTTTAAATCTTTAAATCATCAAATCGATTTAACACCTCCAGAATTGAGAAAAATTGCGAATAAACTAATAACTCAAAAATCCTAATCCATGTATGAAAAAGAATACGAAAAACTTGTTAAGTGGTGTGGAGATAATTCGGTTATTTGAATTTCATGTTTTGTTAGCGTATTTTGAATAACGTATTTGTATTAGGATATATCAATGTTCTATACATTATGGTGAACTTATTGAATGTAACGCAGTATGGCTCAGAGAATGATAAATAAAATGAACTGCTCCACATGAGTAAGGGATATTGACTTAAATTTCAAAAAAATATAGTTAAAATAAGAAGTCGAAATTTCATAAAAAAATTCATAACTCGAAAACCGTGAAAAATCGCATGAAATGCATGGGGGTGATTCGAATAGCCCATGACACGAGGGACCTGTTTTTTTCTTATTGACGTCAATCTCTTGGCCACCCTGTATAAAGCAAATCATTCAAGGAATTGTTCTGGTCCTTCATCCATCGATCATTTACTCGTAATATTCAAAACATTCCATGCAGGAATTCCATACTGAAAAAGCCCCATTTGAATAAGTTCACGATCATAATTTATCCATTTTCACGTAATCCAGAACTTGTGTTCGTAGATTATTCCCGTCATAATTCGCCTGCTGGATAATTTACCGTTTCGAACGTCAAACCCAGCCATGTTTTGACAATCTCAACACCTGAATCTGTCATCGTACACTACAAAGTGCGTCGCGAACGTCATTTCCGAAACATTAAGCTCATTATCGCGAAAACGGTACTGCCCCGGCGACGCGTTCAAATATTAAATTACTCCAAATCAGTCATCCGACGCTGTGGCGCTGCGACCAAAAAAAGAAAAAAAAAGGGACGACGAACGTGACCGCCAAACGCTACATGTTACTATACTGCGGTCTAGATGGTCTATAAAGAAACACTTAGACCAACTTAAAATAACATCACTGTGCCCGATAAATCATATTCCAGTCAGCTGTTTGTCTTTAAGCTTTCAGCGTTTAAGTGAAGCGAAATAAAGAAGCCCTCGATTTGGAGAGGCGATAGCGTCCCTTCATTAACTCTTCCGGAGATGGAAGGAATGACGTGTACCGCGGTTTTCACGATTTCATTAAATATAACGACTTCCTCTCTCTAGATTGATTTTTTTCGGGATACCCTTTTCGAGCGACTAAGGGCCGGGTTTATAAAAGAATTTCAATCCTCGGTTGAGCTCAAATCCGCCGTCGAATGTCGATTTCCGTATTATAAACATCCAACCTCGGGTTCAACCCTGGATTGACTCAACCGGTGAATATAGCTCCGTTTGAGATTTGAACCGAGAATTGAAACGTTTGACTTTTCTAGATGGCCGACAACTAAACTCACTTTATGTTGAAAACAAAACAAAACATTTTGTTGTGGCACATTGAAGTTGATTGCAATGAAAATATTATATGATATTATTGATAGAATGCCTGATATTAATCACAGTCTTCTGTAGGTTTGCTATGTATTAATAATTCATCTTTGGTGTTTGGAAAAATATTCCTAAATTGAAACTGAATTTTTGTGCCTCATCTTCGAGGGATAGAACTGCCAGGTTCCTGTGTGAATATAATATCGAAAATGACTCTAGTTACGATAACAATGAAATAACTGCAAGGCATTCAAAAGATAGTAACGATAGTGAATAAGGAAGATACCAATCGAATAATTTCACATTTCCTTTCGACCACTTCAAAGATGGCACGAAAAAGAGATATTGGTCACATAAAAAACTCTTTTATCGGGTGGATGAAATTATTCTGAATAAGCTGAATCTTTTCAGAGTTGTTAACATTTTCGACTATTTTGTGGTATACATAAATCAACATCAGAAAAAAGTCAGAAAGTTGTGAAATATCTAGAACTTTGGACATCATCAAAAAGTATTCAATTGCTTATTTTATCATTCTATCAAAATGCCAAGCAATCAACAGGAATAGCAACTAACAAGGGAAAGGGTGTATTGACTGACCAAATTTCTGTGTATTAGAACCGTGTTGCTGGAGATTACTCACCGTTCTAGAAGGATTTCTTGATTATTATTACATAGTACAGGTGCATGCTTATTTTAATGGGTTGTGAAAATGCTGAATGCTGCAGATGTAAAAAGGATTAATTTTCTTCAAATTTGCTAAGCTTATAAATTTGGTAATTTTCATCATAGAAAATTTTTAATATACTCTAGAAATGATTGATGACACTGATTCCATCTCGCTGATCAATGGATGATCAATTATTCAATGAAGCTCACATATGAACTATGAATTGAATTAAAAGATTCTCTGGCGTGTGAAAGAACATTTCTCATTCTTTTATTCGGGATCTGATTACATTTGAAAACAACTAGGATTATTTTTGTGACTTGCGGAGTCCTGCATAATATTGCTAGACTGATTCTATTCATGACTCTCAACCTGCATAGTTAATAATGAATGCTATCTTTAAATTTAATGTGTATTTTATGTACTCAATCAAACAAGATCAAGAATGATTTGTTCCTATCCTAAATATAACTACATCCTCGTACGACTAAATGTTAGTGCAATTTCATTGGATGTTTTGTATTGTCCTAGGTTTTATTTGGTTACTTGGCATAAGAGTTCGAGATAAGACTTTTCAGAACATCAAAATGTTACAAACTTAGATCATTCGAGTCAAATAAGTTGACAAAAGTGATAAAGACTAGAGCGTATTTGGCAATAGCTTCGAGTGGAAAAAATTCGTACGAAGTCTGTCGTCATTTCATAAATTAAATTTTTTTTTATTACATAATTTGTTTTGATGTAGGAAATCAGATTTCTCTAAATTATCTGCCGTGACCGTCACAAAACACGGGAATATTCGAATTAACTTCTTGTTTTGTCTTTATTAGACTACGATTATTGAATTTATCCAACATCGTATAAAAAAACCTGCCAAAATACTTCGAGAAATAAGATTCAGGTTAGCCAACCCAAAAAAAGCGATCTCAATTCGAGGTTGTTCAACCGAGGCTGCAAAGACGTTTATAATACCGAACTTTTTTCAACCGAGGGTTGACTTTCAATCCTCGTTTGAGTAACCTCGGATTGAACGTGCCCTTTATAAAACCGGCCCTAAGCCGTTCGTAATTCAGGTTAGCCTCACACAGAATAATTCTAGCTGATCCATTCGAAAAAGAAGAATATACAAAGTTTCTATGATCAACAACCTATTCTAAACTATAGGTAGAAGTTAAAATTTGAACACTGCAATATCGGAGGAATATATGATTCCGCAGATATCAATGAAACTAATGTTTATATATGGTGTATTCATCATTCAATAACGCTAAGTCCTCTCTGTCGAATAGTTTTGCCTTAAATTCCAGTATTACCTGGATTTGTGGCATAAAAAAAATGTCGAATCGGAATTTACTCACTCTTGACACATGAATCGACGCTATTCCATGCTTACCTGCAACAAAAAAGCGGTTTCAATACAGATATCACACAGCAAACAAACGAATGCGAATGAATAATTCATAAGGTCTCGATTGAAACAGAAATCCTGAGGCAACCGAATATTTTTGAATATCAATAAAAAGTTCGAAACGTTTCTCCTCCGGCTAGTGGCGGAATTCCAACGCGCCAAATCCACGACTCAAAGGCTGTTGAATTTTTCACTGCTGGTTCGGTTCCTATTTATTGGCGGGCATCATGATGGAAAACATTTTTTTTAGTCAGTTTGTTATTCTGTAAACAACATTGGATACCATGGAATTACGTGGGAATATAAAGCTTTTTCAGGATAGTCATTCTTTTATGGTTAACTAGCTGGCCCGGCGAACTTTGTTTCGCCTAAATGATACCTACGGTGGATTGCACAAATGGTAATAACCATCGCCATTTAGTGGGGATGATATCAAATATAGTACCTTCACGACTACGCTACAGTGCCTAGATAAGAGCCATTAACCGTAGCGACACCTAGTGGCCTTATTCAAAAGGAGGAAAAGCATTCCCTACTCAAACAAATTTTTCATCGAATTTTTAAGAGTTTTAATGTATTTTATAATAACCAGGCCGTAGACGAATCCATAGATGAAGTTTCATAACAAACAGTCCATCCGATCTCGAGTTATAAATGGTGTAACCAACAACTTTGTTTAATATATAGATATATTCTATTTAGGTCCTCAAAACGAGTTGGTGAATTTTTATTGGTTTTTCGTGAGCTATTTTGTCTTGTATTCAATATTTTTTTAACTTTTATTGATGCGATCTTCTTGAAATTTTATGATCTTCTTATGCATGCATTTAACTTTGTAAATGGAGTTAGTTTTTTTAAGGTTTAACTATGACACAAGTTTCGTAGTACTACTACATTTTCATACTGGAGTATTTCCAAGGGCGGATATAGTTCTTTTTCATGGGAGGGGTAATAACGATCATGGGGGGGTAATAACGATTGAAAACCATTAAATCAGGTACGAATACCACCTTTTTCTCAGGTTTTGGATACTCATGGGGGGGTAGTTACCACCAGTACCCCCCCCCCCCGTAAATCCGCCCTTGAGTATTTCAAGTTGTGCAAAAAGGTATTTAAATGTCTTCTGTAGGCTTATTTCCTAAGAATTTCGAAAAGTGGGCAATTCCACTGTTCGTTTTTCAGTCGGGTTATTCGAGTACTTTCATTTTTTTTTTATTGAACTATCACAGAGTTACGGACTATTCTGTCCATTATTTCTCAGTGAAATTTCAACACTCGATTCTTGATTTCCGTAAAAAAAATAGCATAACTGAACCTTCCAACCATGTTTATTTACGCGAAATATTTTCAGTATTAACATAGAAAAAAGTTTCTTCAACATTCGCCAGGTCTTTGGATTTATCGAATTCACATAAACTCATCATTTTCTCAAAGTAAATTAACATTTTGATAAATTACTACAACCTCTATGTAAAGGCCAACATTGCGTATGTATGTGACAGGAACATGACCCTAAACTTACATTTTCAAAATATACACGTTGAAATGTGTCAGAATTTCATGGCCAACCGGGATACTTCATTAAAGTGAATGGAGTATATAAGGGGATTCCATTGGATTAACTGAAGATAGTGATTTGTCTTTTTTTCTGTTGTTCTCATTGTTGAGTAGAACATTAGTTATTTTATTTTTTGCATTAGACTTAAATATTTTCTGTGTTGTCGTGTTTATTTTGTTTCTACAATGGCACTTGTATTGTTACTTTTCGATTTTTGTGCATACAGCGGAAAAATCCTTGGTGTTATGTCTAAGGCGGAGTTTTAAGATTTTTATGTCATTTGAATATTTGATTATATAACCGATGGATTCTAACCAGGAAACTATTAGTTATATCCTTAACTGAGATTTCAATCATTGTTGAAACCCCGATTCAAGATACCTAGTCCTCCCGATTATAATTTTATTCAACGATTTTTCGATATCAGAATGAAACTTTATGGAAACTTTTTGTGTGAATACAGTACACTCATTATCTGGAAGGTCGTATATTTGCTAAATGTGCTCTGGGGAAAAATGATACTAATTTTTCAAAAAAAAAAACAATCTCTCTCTTTTTTTTATCAGAATAACTGAAGAGAGTATTTTGTCGTTGTTTTTGTTGTTTAAGTTTGTTTTGTCAATGGTACTTGTATTGTACTTTTCGACTTTCGTGCTTACAGCGGAAAAATCCTTGGAGTTATGTCTAAGGCGGGGTTTCAAGATTTTAATGTCATTTGAGTCGATAACCGATGGATTTTAACTCGAAAACTATTAGTTATATCCTTAACCGAGATTTAAATCATTGGTGAAACCTCTACTGAGGATAGTCCTCTCGATTATAATTTTTTTCAACGATTTTTCAATATCAGGATGAAACTGTATGCGGACTTTTTGTGTAAACTCATTATCTTAAAGGTCGCTAAATGTGCTCATGCGAAAAATGATACTGATTTACAAAAAAACAATCTTATGAAGAGATTTAATCAGATTAACTGAAGAGAGTGATTTGTCTTTTTTTGTACTCAATTTTTGTGTTATTTTATTTTTCTGCATTAGACTTGTGTTTATTTTGTTTCGTCACTGGTACTTGTATTGTACTTTTCTATATCAGAATTGAACTGTATGTGGACTTTTTGTGTGAATACAGTACACTCATTATCATAAAGGTTGTATATCTGCTAAATGTGCTCTGGGGAAAAATGATACTGATTTTTCAGATATTTCTTCAGATGAACCTCAATCCCGAATGTTAAAAGAAGAAATTGTTATTCGCATTTATGTAAAGCTACGGAATGTGGAAGCATATTGTTTTTCCATGGTCTCAATCCAATAACACCTTCATAATCAAACTTATTACATTTAAATTGAATTGGGGTAAGATTTTTTCCATTTTCCGGGTGAATCTTCATTTAATGAACTCGTTACCAAATAATCCCCGTGCTGGTACGCATACTAATCGCGAAGATAATCGCCCCTAATAAATTCCATCATACTAATAGTTATTTAATTACCTCCCATCCCTGTTGGGCGAATCACTTGTTGAAGCCATTATCTAGCGATCAGCTCGATCACTTAGCTGAGCGACCATGTCTTCCAATTTCCGACGAAAGTGGTGTTAACATGTGCAGGCGGAAAACTGAAGAGAGTTTATCACAGTTCCGATCCATTCACACTGAACTCCAACAGATTTTTACCGCACTAGTGAGGTAAAACACAAAACGCACGGAAGATTCGGATGCCAAAATCGGCATACGAGTTTTCGCGTGCGAACAGCTGGTCCGGTTGACGACGCGGTGTGCGTGAGGGCGTCGTGACGATGGACGACGCGCGACTGCCGTCGATGCCGGTAAAATACGCCGCTTCGGGTGGTTTTGGGTCGGATCCTTCGGTTGGGCTGGATGCGCACCGTTTTTGAATGGAGTTTTGTTTACAGAAGGTTGGAGGACTCGAATTAGATGATTGGCGGCGATCGGTTATGAGGAATGCTTCAGACTCAGTTGATCATTGTGGTTTATACTGTTCAGAGGGTTAGAATCAGGTATAAAATGATCTTATCTGATGTCTTGTACTCCAAAGTTCTCAAGAAGTCATTGTGACCCACCAAAAACCTTCAATGTGAGGAAGGATGCGAAGGGCAATGAAAAGGATGATGCACTTGCGAAAAGTGCATCAAAGGTTGAACCCATTGAACCTGAACCCTTCTGTGGCCTTGAAAAGGACCTTTAGGGCAGCGTTACAGCAATGGGACATGCAAATATGACACTCTCTGGAAAAGATCTCCAGGACTTCAACGCTAACATGGCATTATCGGTACAAGCATCTCTTGTATCGAATGGGCGAGTCTGCAGACGAAATTTGCAGGCTATGCGAATTGTAGAAAGAAACCGCAGATCTCATGGTGTGCAAGAGGTCGAATCTTGCCTGCCTCAGGAACTTACACTTAGGCAAGGATCCTCCCCATGTGATTGCCAAAGCTCCCAGGGAGATCATATACGATTTATGACGATGGTAGATGATCTCTTCGGGAACTGATACAGTAAGATATAAGAACAAACGATCAATCTGGTCGTAGTCTGAAAGGTTCTTTCATAGCCAATCGACCTCATCATATAATAGTAATAATAAGCTAACGAAGACAATACGCCTATGCCTAAGACATTTACTATCAAAAAGTCATCAGATCTCATGTAAACCTTTACCTTACAAGGAGGAATTCTAGCAAGTTGAACAGATACATAATGGCATTCAATCCACATGGAGACACAACAGCTCAATATCACCTATTTGGAACCTTAAAGATAAAGTAATATCCGGTGTATCTTTCCTGAAGAGTAGTTGATGTTCCTCCATTGGAAACACTACAGTTGGAATAGTTTTCGACACTTTTCTAGTCCCATAGAGGCATAGAAGGTTAACATCTGATGGAAGTTTCTATTGTAGTTGAACAGCGGAATTATGCGATCATTCTTGCTCTCAAGCCTTCGACAATGTATGATTACTTTGTACTTTCTTTACCGTACTTTCTGATGTTGAGGAAACATTTAGTAAACCAACTGTTTGTGATGCAATTTGGTGCAGCTTTAACAGTAGAAATCCATGTGGATGTTCCACAAGGGAGTATATTAGGACCCCTTTCATATCTCATCTACACATCTGACTGAAAATCCAAAGACCAAGACAGTTTATAGACCAGCAACCAGAAAACCCCTCTAAATACAGAAGATTGCAGAGAACCTGGCCAATTGAAGTATGATGTATAGGATTGATATAGCCAGAATCCAAAAGGTATCTGGATCTCCGTAAGAACCATCACCGGCTTTTATGGTGAGAATGGGTTCATTGGACACTGAAGAGTGTAGATTCTGTAGGGAGCAGGAAGAAACTCCTATTCACCTATACTCCATTCACTTTTATTTAATCACATAGGTGGTCATGGTTTCGTTTTCAGGAGTTGGTGCACCTGATGAAAAGTCTGTGCGCGTACAGAAAATATCGTTAATGACAAAACGACGTTGCCAGTTTCTTCATTTACATCAAAGTAAAAGTATCAAAGATATGCCACATTTTGTTAGTTCAAATCGATCGGAGGTTTTGGGGTGAAATAACGATAGGAAATCGCCTATTTTTCCGTTCTTCGTCCTCCAGAAGAAGTTTCCGTCGATATGAGAAATTTTGTGCGAGTGTCAATTTTTCCTTTCACGATTTTTGGCGTGAGTACGAACGGCAAATTTGAATTGGACCAAAAATCGATTTATAAGCATAAATAAAGCTAAAGTAAGTACTAATCGACCTTTTTACACTTGATAACGAAGAATTTTTTAGGTATCTGGCCGTTTAGAAAGATTTCAAACGAAATTCCGGTCCCCAAGAAGTTTGATTAGTTTCGGTATCGTTTTTGGTGCTCAAAATTTATTTGGAATGTGTAAATGGACAAAAAAGGCTTCCTTATACGATCTTCTAACGAAAGCGACCGCAAAATATGGTTCAGGTAGGATTTTCGAGGAATTATGAGGAAAGAACTTGCAGAATGAAATTGCACGATTTTCGTAAGTACAAGGGTTCTGGATGACCATCATCGGTTCCTAAATGATTATTGTTGATCGTTTTCACGTTTCAGAAAAAAAAAACACGTTGAAAAAGTTGGAGAAAAAAGAAATATGACTATATTGCATTCAACGGTAGGTGAATTCAGATTCCGATGAATTGAATGTAACACTGGAGCTTTCATTCCTTTGCCGAAAGTAGAAATAGGCTATATTGAACCAGAATACATCGGTTTTTTCCATATTCCAGGAGTTTGTGTCTTATTTCAGAACAGGTGAATGATAAATGTGAAGCATATGTTTGACCTATTCCATTTTATTTATACAAACCTACTGTGGTAGTAATGTATGAATATGTTTTAAACTAATAAATTACTATACATTCAGAATATTTTACTCCTTGTTCATAAGATCAAATAAATGAAATGTCGTCAAGTCTTGAACTTTCAGTTCAAGAGGATAATAAACATAAAATCTTCACAAGCATGCATATGAAAATTATGTGAAAACAATGCAATTTCTTTCCATGGCGAAAAATAATATATTTCAACAGTGATCTCTTGTACTTTTCATGCAGATAACTAGAAAAGGAATCCTTTCTATCAATTCATATAACCGTTAATTATTTTCGTCCATCACATCTTCTCCAATTCATTCACATTCTGAGAAATACGCTAAGAATGTAGAAAGGGCAACATAGTGTTGACTTGGAACATAAAAATATTTTGAAAAACGTCATAACTTCGATACAGAGTGGAATGTGTCAAATTTCCAAGGCCAGAGTTGTGATTTTATAATTGTGAATGGAGTATAGTCACGGAAAGCCTTGATGCCATAGCATCCCAAAGGAAAAAATCCTTCGGGCAAAAAACTTGCAGGAGAGAGGAACTAGCCTGGTTTCCAGATATTGGATTTCATTAGATCTCTAGAACTGGAAGGCGAGCTGTAAAGTGCGTGGTGAGAACAGCTTTTTCAGGGGCCACAATTGATCTCAAGGTCTCAGTGAACTGTAACCCCTTTCTAACTATAACTATAGGAGTATTGATATGGTAATTTCGAAGAGTCTTCCGAAAGTTCCCATTCTACACTCATGCGATACGGCCCTGCCATAACTAACTGTCCTCACTCTTAAATGAGAGTATTGTCTATTTGCAATTAACCATAAAAATCCATCGCGGTTAGGCAAATAACAAAGCTAAAAAGAGTTCTTCGAAGAGATCTGAAAGAGTGATAAAAATAATGAGGAGTCCATTCACGAAAGGGGATAATAAGATAATTTCTTCTAGGAAACTCGAAATAATTACTGCATCCTCTGTTTTCTCATTAACGGTAGCTTTCCGATTTTGGATTCCCTGCCCCCATTCGCGCCTCTGGTTGATACAATCGGAAAAGAAGAATCGGCATTTCCTTTTCACGCAATTAAAAATTAAGAGTGGCCCTTTGTGAGGCAACTCCTGAGAATCGAAAGCGGCGCAAAAACAATCTGCGGAAAGGAAATACTTTCCTTTCATTAATTGCTTCTCCAGGAATAATTAATTTTTGGGCAAATTATGAAAAGAATTGGAATTTTCTCGAAAGACCCTAGTCCAATAGATTTATAACGTTTCTCGATAATTTGAATCAGGCCATATTTCTTCTTCCAAAGTACGATTTTCGTTAAGTCCACCTTTCGAGTTGTTTGATCCGAGATTGAATGAAGTCCCGATGTGAAATTTTCCACACTCGCAAGGTATTCTATTAACACCAGCTTGAGAATATGGATAAATCTGGTCTTTGGCACTTCTTAGGATATCTCTCAATGGAAGGTAAGTATGTATTTTCCTTGGAAATTATTTGAAATCATCTATTTGCTCGTTGCAAACCTTCCAACTCGTCTGGCAGATATTCAGGCTAACATATAGGTCGAGTTCTCTCAACAAGTGTTTTGATCATTCCCTGCCTTTGTTGAGGATGATGATTGGACTCCTTGTGTAGACTTCTGTCTGTGTGGCTAGGTTTTCTAAAAAACTTGTGCCCTAGTTTGCCATTAGGCTTCCAAGAAACCAATACATCTAGGAAAGGTAGTACACCATCTCTTTCTACCTTGGAGACCTTAATATTCATGTGCCTGTTATTGAGGTCTTCAAGTTGTTCTTGACCATGACTCCAAATTACTTAGGTACCATCCAGGTATCACAGCCTTTGGATGGTTCTTTTCAGCCTTTTGGCGTTCTTTTCGAATTTTTTCATAAAGAAATGGCAGTGGCAGGATTCAGAGTGTTACCCATAGCTACTCCATCTAGTTGTTATAATGTAAATGCTCGAAATACAATGTTATTGCTTAATATATCGAATTTAGCACAGAACTAGTCTCGACGTAAAGTCGATAGATGCCATAACTGACCGACATCCACATGTTCCCTGCGTTACGGCTATAACGGGCTATCCCGCGGGAATTCCCTTCATAATTGTTTACTTGTTTGGCTTCACCATTGTGTGTTGAAGTTGGAATTATTTATTGCCTTTCTCCCAGTCGGTAGCGGCAAGCGATCCTGCAGCTTCAACAATGTTCTCGCTGAAACTATGTCGAGCCAGTTGAACAATTATGTTAGATAATATTGAATTTCCTGAATATGAAGCTCGTTCCCCTCCATTACTGAGAATGCAATTATTCACAAGCCACTATGTCGATAGCCTTGAATAAATTTGAATGTATACTCCATTCACAATTATAAAATCACAACTCAGGCCTTGGAAATTTGACACATTCCACTCTGTATCGAAGTTATGACGTTTTTCAGAATATTTTTATGTTCCAAGTCAACACTATGTTGCCCTTTCTACATTCTTAGCGTATTTCTCAGAATGTTTATTTCATTTTGGAGAACACAACAGAAAATTGTGAACAATATTCTACATGTAAAGGAGTTTTTGGATTTATGATTGTAAAGGTTTATCGCTGTGCTTTGTTTTCATCATGATATTGTATGTGATATGATTGTGAGGGTGCATAACATTTCTATTTCTAATATTTCTTTATTTCAAATAACTAACAGTTTTATTCATTCATCACAAAGAAAATAAACATAATAACTAAATTAACGAATTTGTTTACAGAGAAACTAATAATTTCAATTCAATAGTGATTGAGTTTTGGTTATAAATCAATAAGCAAGAATGTCAATTCCTGAAAGCTTTATAGATATACATTTCATTTATTTGATCTTATGAACAAGGAGTAAAATATTCTGACTGTATAGTAGTTTATTAGTTCAAAAAATATTCATACATTACTACCACAGTAGGTTTGTACAAATATAATGGAATAGGTCAAACATATGCTCCACATTTATCATTCACCTGTTCTGAAATAAGACACAAACTCCTGGAATATGGAAAAAACCGATGTATTCTGGTTCAATATAGCCTATTTCTATTTTCGGCAAAGGATTGATAGGAATGAAAGCTCCAGTGACACATTTCAATTCATCGGAATCTGAATTCACCTACAGTTGAATGCAATATAGTCATATTTCTTCTTTTTTTCAGCTTTTTCGACGTGTTTTTTTTTCTGAAACGTGAAAACGATCAACAATAAACATTTAGAGACCGATGATGGCCATCCAGAACCCGTTTAGGTACTTACGAAAATCGTGCAATTTCATTCTGCAAGTTCTTTCCTCATAATTCCTCGAAAATCCTACCTGAACCATATTTTCCGGTCGCTTTCGTTAGAAGTTCGTATAGGGAAGCCTTTTTTGTCCATTTACACATTCCAAATAAATTTTGAGCACCAAAAACGATACCGAAACTAACCAAACTTCTTGGGGACCGGAATTTCGTTTGAAATCTCTCTAAACGGCCAGATACCTAAAAAAAACTTCGTTATCAAGTGTAAAAAGGTCAATTAGTAGGTACTTACTTTCGCTTTATTTATGCTTATAAATCGATTTTTGGTCCAATTCAACTTTGCCGTTCGTACTCACGCCAAAACTCGTGAAAGGAAAAAATGACAATTGCACGAAACTTCTTCTGGACGACGAAGAACGGAAAAATAGGCGATTTCCTATCGATATTTCGCCCCAAAATCGCCGATCGATTCGAACAAAATGTGGAATATCTTCGATACTTTTACTTTGATGTAAACAAAGAAACTGGCAACGTCGTTTTATCATTAACGATATTTTCTATACGCGCACAGACTTTTCATCAGGTGCACAAACTCCTGAAAACGAAACCATGACCTCCTATGTGATTAAATAAATGTGAATGGAGGGTAGGTATTCATTTCGCAGGAGGAATTTTCGAAATTTGTGGTTAGAAGCAAGTAAAGCCAATCAGTTTCAGTATGTTACTAGATATCGATTCGTTTCTCTTCCTTCTTGGACTTTTCACCCAATGAAAAGAGGAGACAAAAAAAAGACAAGGTGATACTCAACAAGAATCAAAGGAATCAAGTACAAAATGAACTTGATTTCTTTTGTTTTAGATGGTGCCAGCTCACACCATTGGTGAAATATGCACAAAGATTCATTAGGAAAAAAAAATCGACGAAATTTGTTGGATACCTCGAAGTCTGTGTGTTGACTTGTCTGTGAACAGAAGGAACTTCCTTACCTCGCTGAAGCTTCGCTTAGCCTTAGTAAGAGTTTAGTGGAAGGAATTAATTGTAGCAAAAATTTCCAATCAGCCCCACCGATACCTTCTATAACCACAACTTCATTAACCTCATTATTTTCCATGAGAACCGCTCGTGCAGCATCATCAGTATAAATCATTCAGGAGATATTTTAATATCAGGTCGACCCTTAAGCTATATTATATAACAGGGCCTTAATTGGATGAAATACGTTCAGAACATAAACTGCAGTAGCCTCACGAATCCAGGGAGGAGTAAATTTTAATGAATACCGAATGTGAAGAAGAGGAAGCTCTGGACTGTAATTATATAAATATGAGAGTCAGGGCGCGCTTAGGTGACATCAGGAGTGTCGTTATGTATGGGATAAGGACCGTTTCGAGATCCTCTGGGTCCTTGGATGTACTTTAGAGGATAGAGTTGTCTGCGGCGCTTTGTCGGCCTTCGCTTTGATTGCAAAGGGGCAATATCGCTTTTTTTATTCCTAGCCGGTGTTTCCTTCTTCTATGCTGCGTTTCCAACTGGGATTTAAAGCTAACTGTTGCTTGGGGCTGCACAAGGTAGTGAAACACACATTTTTTCTCCTGTCACTGCACTTTGCTTGGAAGCAGCTTTTACCATCTTTCTGACAATTCAAGGATACTATCGCAAAAAAGGCCAGATGATAGTCCGAAGGAGTACGGCGGGTGGCGTAGGACTTCCCATCTGAGCGTTATAGGATGCTTTTTGTAACTGTGCATTTTAGAAAATGGGCTTTAACTTTTTTCCTCTCAAAAATTCTTTCTGGCATTTTGCCTATCAATGAACCCAACTGCGACATTCGAGATTCGAAACTTACTCGAAAATTTCTCGTTGCTAGGCTCTGATCCTGCTAGCAAAGAGTAGACCTTCCTGTTTATGTATAGATATAGAACAACAACTATTCATAGTTTGTGATAACGAAAACTCTACCAATTGAGTCAGGGAAGCATTTAGTGGAACGTAACGAGTTGATTTCGCCTCATCGAGCAAATGAAGAGTCGGGAAAAGTGAGTGGAAAACAAATTCGACGAAAGTGAACGCAAATACGTTCCACCGCCGTTCGAGAAGGGAGAAGGGGACATTATTGTGATCTCAAATCAAGTTCGCTGGTGTTTAGCCATGTCTTCCATTTCTTAGGTCATTACTTTAAGATTCCAGTCGTTTAGTGCACCAATTTGCTGAGTACCTACCCTCACCCCATGCTCAGGGCCGTCACGCGAAACCCGGCAAGTAATGCGGAACGAAATTGGCCCACATCCCATACACGCTTCGTCAGATTGAAATGTGGCGGAATTTTACTAAAGACACGATACGTAATATGGAGTTCTGAATAAAACAGACAAAACACAGAGAATTCATTGCTAAAATTCGTTTTTATGTAGATGAGTGAAATTTCTATCTGTAAAAGGCTAAAATTTAACAAAAAACAAGTAAATCAGAACAAGGTTTCTCAAAATAGAAAACTAGTAAACATAACTAGAGGAAATAAAGAAAAGAATGAAAATTAAGGGAATCAAATCAAAGAGGGGTTGCTTTGGATGAACTATACAATTCACGTTCATTTACTACCACTACCACATAATTGTCTATACAGAGTGTTCTATAAGCACTATGATAAACTTCAATATGATTTATTTCAATATAAACAGCCTGGTGGATCAAAACCCGAAAATGCTTTGGACTTTGAAAAGAAAACGAATCAGACAAACGTTTATCGAAAAAAGAATGTTCAAAATTAACCAAATTCCTATCTGGAAAAAGCTGAAACTAATCACGAAACATGTGAATCAGAACAAGAATTCTCAAAAATAGAAAACTAGTAAACATAACTAGAGAAAATTAAAAAAATGAATGAAAATTAAGGAAATCAAAACAAAGAAGGGCTGTTTTGGATGAACTATACAATTCACGTTCATATACTACCAATCACACATAATGGTCTATACAGAGGGTTCTATAAGTACTATGATAAACTTCAATATGGTTTTTTTCAATATGAACAGCCTGGTGGATCAAAACTCGAAAATGGTTGGGACTTTGAAAAGAAAACGAGTCAGACAAACGTGTATCGAAAAAAAAATGTTCGAAATTAACCAAATTCCTATCTGGAAAAAGCTGAAATCTTCACAAAACATGTAAATCAGAACAAGGTTTCTCAAAAATAGAAAACTAGTAAACATAACTAGAGGAAATAGAAGAAATCAATGAAAATTAAGGGAATCAAATCAAAGAAGGGTTGCTTTGGATGATCTATATTCTATACAATTCACGTTCATATACTACCAATACCACATAATTGTCTATACAGAGTGTTCTATAAGCACTATGATAAACTTCAATATGATTAATTTCGATATAAACAGCCTGGTGGATCAAAACTCGAAAATGCTTGGGACTTTGGAAAGAAAACGAGTCAGACAAACGTTTATCGAAGAAAAAATGTTAAAAATTAACCAAATTTCTATTTAGAAAAAGCTGAAACCATTCACAAAACATGCAAATCAGAACAAGGTTTCTCAAAAATAGGATACTAGTAAACAAAACTAGAGGAAATGAAAGAAATGAATGAAGATTGATGGAATCAAATCAAAGAAGGATTGCTTTGGATGAACTAAACAATTCACGTTCATATACTACCAATTACACATAATTGTATGTACCGAGTGCACTATGATAAACTTTTATCTGATTTATTTCAATATAAACAGCCTGGTGGATCAAAACTCGAAAATGCTTGGGACTTTGGAAAGAAAACGAGTCAGACAAAAGTTTATCGAAAAAAGAATGTTCAAAATTAACCAAATTCCTATCCTGAAAAAGCTGAAACTAATCACAAAACATGTGAGTCAGAACAAGGTTTCTCAAAAATAGAAAACTCGTAAACATGACTAGAGGAAATGAAAAAAATGAATGAAAATCAAGGAAATCAAATCAAAGAAGGTTTGCTTTGGATAAACTATACAATTCACGTTCATATACTACTAATACCAAATAATTGTCTATACAGAGTGTTCTATAAGCACTGATAAACTTTTTTATGATTTATATCAATATAAACAGCCTGGTGGATCAAAACTCGAAAATGCTTGAGACTTTAGAAAGAAAGCGAGTCAGACAAACGTTTATTGAAAAAATAAAGTTCAAAATTAACCAAGTTATCGAGTGCCCTAGTTTTATCAGGGACGGCGCATTCACCATTTTGCACCCATCAATATTCAGAGTAAAAAAGACATCACCGAATATTTCACAGCATTAGGAGTCACAACAAAGTGACTCTCTAAAGTGTGTCAAGGCACTGTGGCATTAATGTCAATGAGGAGTGGAATGCACTTGCAGAGGTGCATCAAAGGTTAGACCTGTTGGACCCAAACCCCTCTGTACCCTTGGAAAGGACGACTTTCGGGTGGAGTTACTGCAATGGGAGATGCAAAACATGACTCTCTTCTGGATGGTTCTTTCATGGTCGATCGACCCTTCATATAATATCAATTATAATAGTAATACAACGTCAGGATGTTCTGAGTTAGGTTTTGCATTATCCAGAGTCAAAACAAGCTCCAAACGAATCGTTCATTTCCACCGACACATGCCCGAATCCGATATTCGGTGCTAGGCCCTGGCCTGCGCTAACCTGACCCTTTCGAGGACGCACAACAAGAACACAGCCATCATTTCCTAGCACGCTCCTCATTTTGAAATGTCTTTCAGCGTTTTCTCCACGAGAACGCTAATTTATGGTGCCCTTCGCCATACTTTTTAGGTAATAGGCTTCGACGGGGGTGCATCGCTCCAGCTATTATTTTAATCGAGAGTTTTCGCCATGCTCTGTTGCGGACATATTGTTATGGAAAATATGATGGAGAGGAGCAAAAAAGATGATGTATCGACGGACCGTCTTTCTGCGGAGTTTGAGAGGTATATTGTTGGGATGTTTCAGGCGGGGGAAACTGTCAGTTTATCTACGATAACGCCGAAAACCTACCGAAGTTATTTTTGTTGATAAGTCTGCTTTAGACATCGAAATCATGATATAACACATATTTTCTGGGTAGAGTGTTGGACTCTTCGTTTCCTTTGATTCCTCAGTGAACGCAGACTAATGAGACCTTGTTGTTCTTGCCTATTTCATTAAATTTCCTTCTGCACTTCCATAGGAGCTCTGAGGCGATAACATAGAAGTTCAGTGCTTTTGTAGCAGCTTGACTATCAGAATGGACGACTATGTCACACTCTTCACAGGTTTATGTCTACGCTACTTTCGATTGCAAGTATTTCTGCCTGGAAAACACTCGAGTGGGAGTCTAACGATAGTGTTCACTTCCTTCTTGCCCAGAACACCATACGAACGAGCTACCACCACATCCGACCCGCCAATGCGATTTGAAAAACGACGAACGCAGCATATGCATTTTTTCGCAGTCACTCGCCGAGTTCACAAAGCTTATTATCACTTTCTCTCTGATGTCGGAATTAACTAACGTCGCTGAACTCAATTAAAAATAACGACCTGTACTGGGAATTTAAAGTGTAAACCGAAAATATCTGTCACGACCTTCAACAATGTTTTAATCAAATGAGCAATTGGCTTCGTTTGTTTTGAAATGTACGGTCGACTCCTGTCTGGAATTGCGACGTATAAGGGAAAACGGTTTCGGTCATTTTGATATAAAACTGCTTTGTAAAAGCGTGGATCAACGGGCAGCATGTTCTCGCGACTAGACTCAGTGCAGATGGGATTGAGTCGATAAAAAAATTTAATTGAAGGCTGCCAGGTAGAAATGACAGATTTTAGAAGAAGTTTACACTAGTTAAGGTAGTTTCGAAACAATGTTTGGTTTATGGTTGGAGGCCTTTATTGAGAGACTGCAGGCCTGCAGGGTGATTTGTCCGATTCGACCGATTTTTTTTATTCATAACTTTGGCTTGATCAATATTGATGAAATTTTTAGTGTAGAGCAATATGATTATCAACTCAATAATTCCAACATTTTTTCGAAAATACAGGGTGGGAATTATGATGACTTTATTTATCAATCTAATTGTTGCAATTTTTCTTGACTTCCGATCATCTCCGATAGGCTCATTCACTGTGTTCAATGATCTGTTCATATTTTACTATTCTTGTTGTATCAATTTGATAATGATTTTTCATATAGATCATCGGTTCGGATTTCATACTTCGATAGAGCGTAGTCAATGAATTTCTGTGTATTTCATTACAGAATATAAAATAAAATTCAACATTTTCTTATCTTTACAGTTGCTAGTTGCATCTGTAATATTGACGTGACACCATGTCTGGCAGACGTTGTATGAGCGGCTACCAAAAACGAAAGCTCAAGGAAAGTAAGGAGCACAGTGAAGCTTAGCATCCAAAATTGACAGAATTTTTTGCTTCAAAAAAATCTAAAGAGTCTTCTGAAAATCAAGAAAGCCTCTGTTCTCAAATCATCGGAAATGTCGATGAAATATGTGAACCTAGTACACTTCACAACGGCCTGATAAAGAAAATAGTAGAGATGGTTTCCTGGAAGAAAATATCGATTCTATGAGCTTCCATACCGTGACTGTGGAAAACAAAACTATTGATGACATGAGCCATTCTATCATTGAAACTAAGACTTTGTATTAGATTTTTTGTGATATTTTTCCCTTTTTTGAGATTTTTATTCATCTTATATTTTGTTTTGATATACATACCTTGTATTTTATTAATAAACTTTATGTTTTGCTTTCAAAGAAGTGAGTTTTAATTAAAAAATCTTTTGAAAAAAATCGAAAATGTTTCAGAGGGGGCCCAAAAGTTTTTAAGCGTAGGGCCCCTGAAATCCGCCACTGGTGTAAACTTCTCCTAAAATCTGACGGTTTCCTCCGGAATCACCCTGTAGATACTATCAAAAATCCACAGCCCATTGAACTTGAAAATTTTTTACGCTCATTATAAAGAATGGATACGAATGGATACGAATCAATCCGGAATTTCTGGATGAAGCCTTCAGCTGGAGTCAGATCATTAGGAAAATCCCGGTATGAATGAAACATATATTATGATGAATTTCGAGAAGTACGAAAGAACGAAAAAGAATTCGCCGTAACTAGCGTAATTGAGAAGCCAACTGGGGAAACCGATCCATTCCCGATATTCCCATAATTCCGTTGATTCCTAAAAACTCCAACAGTCGGAACGTAGAATTGAAAATTGAGAATCCAGGGCTTAGAACTCAGACAATGCCGCTGTGAAATCTTAGCTCAATTACTATACTCTTAATAACGGAGGAATCTTCGAAACAAAGCGGGTTCCCGAAGGATTACGTCCCGTAGGATTTCCTGTTGCCATCTTCGTCACTCACACTCGAAGGAATTAGCTACATAGAGGGACCAAGGAGGGGTTGTATGTAAATTAGCGACCAAGAAACGACTCAAGTGATAAACTGGCGAATTAATAGATTGTTCAGCTGTGTGAATAAATATATTTCATTCGGTCCGGTGCCTATTTGCAGCTGGAACTGACGTATTGCGAAAAGGTCCATGGTGTTGTCTCCACTACCTATGACCACAATGCCGTAGAGCCTTAGATGAGCTGGCGACTAAAGTAAGAGTCAATGTTGTCTGGGTACCCGGCCACAGGGACATAGCAGGAAATTGTAGGGCGGATGAGTTAGCTAGAGCTGGTACAACGCTCACAGCTATATCCGCTAATACTAGACCAGGGGCACCTATCGCTGAACAGAGGTTGCTCCTCCGGAAGGAAGTACTCCGCCTAACCAACCTCAGGTGGCGGGAGGAGCTTTCTTGCACTTCGTCAAGACAGGTATGGCCGGAGCTTAACCTGCGACGCACCAAAGATATTTTATCTCTTTCCAGGAACTCCATTGGAAACGCGATTGCGGCCATCACTGGACACTGGCTTGGAGGATGCCATGCTGCACGTATGGGAATCCTTCAACGCAACGACTTCTGTAGAAGCTGTCGAAACGAGGAGGAGGAAGAGACGATGGTCCACTTACTCTGCCACTGTCCTGCCCTATCCAGGAAAAGATTCTCGGCTCTGGGACAGGCCTATTTTGACAACCTATCCGATCTTCAGTCGGTTGGTGTCAAAAGCCTTATGCTGTTCATTAACAGCAGCTACTGGTTCTCACGGTAGTGGTGGGGGTGGTAACCACCCTAATACGGCATCACAACGGGCCCCTGGCCTATGTGGGTTCCATCCCGAACCACCGTGCTAACCTAACCTAACCTACCTATGACCAGATTGATCGAGCTGGACCAACGAACGCTGATTGATAGTGGACTTCAAAACGAGTAATCTTAACTCGTAAAGAAAAATTTTTCCAAACAAAACCGAAAAACTGGAGCAGAAAATGCTTGGTATTCATTTTGATCATCTCATATTATTCCATTCCGTTTTCCCATTCTTTCGATAACAAAAGCTTTAATCCACCTTCCATTCGAGATTTTCTAACGTTCACACACCCCAATTCTCTCAGAAAATATCACGGGATGAAAGTAAGAGAATCCTAGTTAGCCTATCGCGATAAGTTCCCGGATCTCTCCGGGTCTGGAGCAATAGAGCAGGATCCTAAACAAGCTCCGGAAATGAATCTGATGCGATAGCATCATTATCACCATGAGGATGGCAGAAAGGTAAGTCTTGCTGGGGTGAGAAGCCCAAGAAGTTATTGAAGCATGTTGAAGGGATGCTGTATGTACCGACTATGGGGTAGCGCTCAGTGGCGTCCTCTTTTTTTCGGGATATTTGAATGGAAAAATCTAAGAAAAGCATTTAAAAGTTTTGTTGAATCTATGGAAGCCAAGCAAACATCAGATTCTTGCCAGGAAACGCTATTTGCTATTCCGAATTGTTGCGAAATAGTTGCCTCATCACGTTCTGGCATGGGTACTAACCTTCCTAAAGATATTAGTATTTCCGGTTATTCTGGAATGCCATCAACTCGAATTCACATTGTGGCAATATTGAACAGAACAGATCTTCCATTCGCTTGTGTTGTTTTGTGGTCTAAATGTTCTCGGAATGGTTAAAATGGCGTAGTGTATCGACAATAGTTACTGAATTTTTTTTGGAATGAATCGAACCTTTTCAAAGTGAATTGAATCGAATATTGTCTTCAATATCAAGAAAGTCCATACCTCGAATACGTTGTTACAATTTTTCTATATTATTCTACTTCCTTCACAAATCATCAAGACTTTCCAATTATCTTAAAAAAGAAGAAACTATAGGGAATCTTCATCTGAAAAGAATTATACATTGAAAATACTACAGACAAGCCAAATCATGCCGAAAAACTTTATTCTAGAATAAATGTCACAGCATATAAATTATTCTATTTTATAAACTGAAAATAACAGCAGGAATGGAGGCATGTCAAAAAATGCCGCATTGAAAAGATTTGCACCAGACACGTCCAGCGATAACATTAATTCATTGGATTCGTACAGAATAATCGAATATCGAGCATGAAAACGTGGTGAAGCATTACTCCAGCTTCAGTTGGTCATGTGTTCGAATTGTGAGTTTTGAATAAATTGCAATCACTTAATTGAATTCTCTTGTAAAAGCTTTTGCATGTCCCATTAAAAATGATCACGTTCGAATTTTTGCAATGTGTCGTTCATACTGCATTCTCTCGCTCCTTTTTCAATCGGATGTGAGAATTAATGCAGCCATTAATCATTTATTTAACACAGCATGATATACAAGGTGGCAACCGTGCGAATTCATTGAAAATTTGGTCTTTTGAGGAGGAACTACTGCTCTGTCCATCTGAAATATTTGCAGCGATTTTTTCATCAAAAAGTACCGACAACTTCGATATTTTGAAGAAAACACCATGTATATCATTGATTTTTTAAATTCGCCGTAGGGTCCTGATTATTTTTGTATCAACTTCCTCATTCTTATCCCTATGAGTTTTGAAGTAATTTGTTGATTCAGTTTCTTTTATTCTGCAAAACAAAGCTCAAATTGAATTTAACTTCTTGGAGTCCTAAAGAGCTGAAATTTCGGGCATGAATTGAATCATCGTTCATCATTCACGTATAATGAAAAACGTCTTTAATCATACAGGGTTGTTCAAAATCCGAGGCTTTTCAGAGACATACTGAAACGATAGATATGGAGTGCCGAAATGAAAACCAAAAGTGATTTTACCATGAATCGATAGAAAATCATAAATGTTACCTTAACTGATGGTACCATTTCCAAAAGACACAACACCAAATATGTCAAAGACCCCTATATTTTGATATCATCGACATTTTTATGAAAAACACTTTTTTTTCGTGAAATGCTCAGAAATCGGCCTTTGCTTTATACAAATGTTTGGAGCTGATATTTAAACGACAAGAGCTTCAAAGGGGGTTTGGTAAAAAACTTCGAAACAAAGTACAAGTACATAAACACATTCAAACCAAAAAAACAACGTGACGAATGTAATCTGAGGAATTACCCGTCGACACAAGAAGTTAACCGCGAAAGAACGTAATGAACAGTTTTTTCAAAACCCAAAAACAGCCTGTCGCCTCGTAAGCATGGTGCCGTGATGCCCATAAATCCGAATTTCCTGACAGCCGACTCAACTTTGTAACGAAAAATATGTTCCGGAACTCACCAATGACCTCTTTAATATGAAACGGGTGACGAACTTCCACGTCACATTAGGAAAACAGAAAACCCAATTAGCCATTTATAATTTACGATACCGCACACGACACTTCCAGACCTATATGGTAGTTTTCATCAACCAGACGGTCCGTGTAAATATCCATCCTAAAAATAGCGCCGCCCTGTAGCAGAACCACAGAAAGGGCGACGAATTCGACACATCGTGTCATAAGTTGTGGTTTGGTTGGGAGACGACAGATGTGCTTCTTTTATTGGACTAAATGGCTCTCTTACAACTCTCATAGTTTTTGTGAATTTAGGTGTAATAAACCACTTGAAAAGTTTCCGAAAGGGCAGTGAAAAACATGAATTTCCACCGTCAATCTTGAGTATAATTTCTAAAATTTCGAAGACGCAACTTCAGATACAGGCTCCCTGTCCATCAAATAAAAATCTTGGGTAGAGTGTTTATAAACTCTGACATCCATCGGTTATGGAACTAAATGGGTTGTATATTCGGCACTTAGGAAAATATATTGCATTTTAACAGACATGGCGGATATCTATCTGCGTGTTAGCTAACAGACTTAACTGTGTGTTGAAAACATGTGTCGGCTTTTTCACCATACGTCTGATGAAATGTTGAAGACTTCTACTTCGAAGAACGGTATTATACTGATGCATCATCCACTAAATCTGTCTGTTGAGATGATACGCCGAGAAGAATTTGTTCGAGAAATCCTACTCTACTGACATAACCATAATATAAGATTAGGGACAAATCTGCTTCTTAATATCTGAACAAAATCAAGAGGAAGATTTGTTTGAATATTTTTAGAGGAAAGTAAAGAGGGCAGAAACCACCCTGTGTTCAATATCTGGATAAGCCTTGTGATTGTGTGGCAGTCTGGGTTAGGATTATGTTAAAAACACTTTATTGAATAATAGAGGAAACTTCTCCATGCATCTATTTGGAAGTTGGTTCGAGCCTCCTTCCAAAGTAGCCCTAAATTTTGCATACTTAGCACCAAAAACAAGATTCACTTGCTGACCTTTTAGATTCTCAAGAGAATGTCATCAATTTGTTCTTGAACATTACAGTAGTTTCATGTATCTGTTTCAATGATTATTTTTATTCAATGATTGTAACTGTTATATAGAAGGTCTTTCTGTAAGAATCCTATGATTGCATTTATCACATAAATAGAAGTTAGCATCAAGGTATATTTGTTGTGAAATAAATAAATAAATTGAGGGTGCATACTAGTATGGATTTTTGCAATTTGCTTAATAAGAGATATACTTAATCAATGGCAGAATATTCTACTGACCAAAATTATACTGCTCCACAAGAGTTAGGGATATCGTATTCAATCGTTTTTAAAAGTATGTAATCTTCGAGAAAATCGCTGTATAATCATTCAAAACTCAAAAACAACTTGAATCGATCCAATAAAAATCAGTATGAGACATTTCGTCAATCTGGTTGCCTTTTTTCTGAAATTTGGTTGTTTGCATATTATGCAAATATTATTTTGAAATGAAGTCAGTTTATCAACGTCTTCGATTTGAAACGAGTTTTCTGAAAATGCCAAGACGTAAATTAACAAACGCTGAGGCTAATAGGGCTATCGGAATGCTACAGGGTGGCCTAACTCAGGTTGTTGTAGCGGAAAGGCTCCAAGTCAGCCAAAGTGTGATATCTTGAGTTCGGAATAGGTTCAGAGAGACAGGTTCCGTGTTGGAAAGACCAAGGCTTGGTGGGCGACGAAAAACGACCTACATCTACGTGTAGAATGCTACGGAATACTCTTCAAAATGCAGATGGGGTCCAAGTTTCCATCGAAACCATCAGACGACGTTTGAGAGAGGTGAATCTAGGTTCTAGACGTCCATTAAGAGGAGTTCCATTAAGAAATGACCATAAGCGTCAAAGACTGGAATGGGCAAGGCAACATATCAATTGGAACGATCAATGGCGTAGTGTCCTTTTCACTGATGAATCCAGATATGGACGATTTTCAGATTCTCGAAGAATAAGGGTATGGACGCATACCCCGAAATCGTCGCTATGTCCAAGAATTCCATTCCGAGGGGGTAGTGTTATGGTATGGGCCGGGATATGTTTCAACGGGCGCACAGATCTACACATTTGTCCTGGGAATATGACCGCCTTACACTATAGGGAGCATGTCATTGACAATGTTGTGCCAAATTTCCACACTGCTATTGGTGAAACTTTCCAATTTCTAGACGATAACGCTAGACCGCACCGTGCAGCCATAGGTTTTTCACATTTACCAATACCTTCGCACTCACCAGATTTGAATTGCATAGAACATGCATGGGATATGCTCCAAAGAAGATTAGATAATCATCAACCTACTCCAGAATCCTTTAAATGATCTGAGAGAGCTTCTGCCCCGTTTATGGAACCAAATTCCTCAAGAAATGTTCAACCACCTCGTGTGTAGTATGCAAAGAAGATGTCAAGCTGTTATTGATGCCCGTGGAGGCCATACATTGTATTATTGATAGTCCTAAAATGCTTGAATTATCTGGGAATAAAATTACGTTATTTTACTCGATTTTTCTTAACCATCCTGTATATACGCTGCAGACCTACAGGATAAAATTAATTTGCAACTTGAAATCATAATAATATCAGTTTTCATCACAAATATCTTATTTTAACCATATTTTTTTGCAATTTAAGTCAATATCCCTAACTCATGTGGAGCAGATTATTTCCCATTACATTATGTGGAAAATAACCAATGGTAGAATCCATCTGAAATGCTACAAATGAAGAATAAAGGAGATGTTCTCCAGGTCCCAGAAAATCGAATACTCGATGGCAGACTATTTGTAAAACTGTCAATGAATAAGCTCACTATAATATCCACTCCTTTGACCCGCACTCTATATAAACTCAACTATTTATTTTATCTCATTTCTTTCTACTCCATCAGCTCTTTGGAAGTCTATTTTTAATGGAAACGAAGGGAAGTGAAAACGCAAAGACGTCCAGGAATCCGAAATACGCAGAGTCAATAAATATGTAAATCTGTGTAATACACAACTTAGTCGAAAATAAAAGGGCGATTTAAATTCAGAATCGAGGAAATGAAGTGGTTCTGCAAAAGCGTTCGGGAATATTGAAAAATAAATGACGCAATTCGAATTGATTTCATTCTTTTATTCAACGGAGAAGCCAGTCCTTCGATTTGGGATATCCGAGTAGATTCGCTTAAGAATGAGTGGTATAGATTATTGAGCAGAAATCTACTGGGAAATGGAAGAATGGCATAATTCATATCGGATGAATTGGGCTTCCAGGAGAACTGGGTTGAATTGAGATCTAAGTAATGGGGATGAAAATAAAAAGCAATTTACTGAAGGGCTGGATCGAAATGAATTGATTCAAACTTGAAGAAAACAGAGAAAATCCATTACGTTCATTACATTTTGTCTAAAATTCCAAATTCCTTTACTTGAACAGAATTTAGTCTCCATTTGGATTATTAGTGACAGAATTCGAATCAGGAATCACGTACTAAAGCCTACTATGATCGTGTATCAGCGAATTCATTCGATCCCCCAGCTATCTGTTATGAACATGACAGCAAGGTTGAGGAACCTCTGGGGATTTCATTCTGAGGGTATATCTGGCTAAAACTAACTCAATTTGCTCATCTCTTGTCGACTGTTATTGGACACACAATGTACAAGATTCCTGCGAAATATGGTTCCGCCTAATTCAATATTTCGTGCGTCAGTCTTATTTGAAGCTAATCACGATCCTCATTCACAGTTGCTAGAGGAAAAGCCTTTGATATTGTTGGTATTTGAAGAGGGCAAGACACGTAAAATGTACTTTTCTCGCAACGAAGTGAAAGATGGGTATTTGATGAAAGAATTACAAAATATCTTCACTCTCAGAAATATTCATGCTGTAGCTCATATTCGAAACAAAAAATTCACATATGCAATCAGATCATCAGTACAGAATTATGTTGTGAGATGAAACTTCATTCGTAAATTGACTCCCATTGGAAACTAAAGGTGTAAAATGTTTTTTTGCAGCAATATCTTTCCAGTGCGCCAAACTAGTTTATTATTCTTTCGGAGCAACATTTTAATGTCCCACTGGAAGGTCTCAACACTGAATACTTTTTCCACAGAATCAATCACAATAGAATCTTCCTTTGGAGTACGAACTTTCCTTCACTGACGATTGTTTCTTTCATTTGAGAATTGGTCATAACAATTTTAAACAAGCATCCTCTGTACTTCTGAGAAAAATCAGTTTTCTGTCGACTTCCTTGAGTTAACCGTAATGAAACCGAGTCAACTACGTCATCTCACATCTTAATCGATATTCTTGTCCTGTGGTTATATTATTACATCCCCAAAGAATGATAATAAACGAGTAAGCCGCATTTTTCCATATAAATAGAAATTCTGGCAACGTTTCTCCGAAAATGCATTGTTGGTAAATCTTGGAAGGATATTTCTCTAGGCCACGGGCTGCTAGATCTCATATCGGACTATTATAACCTTTTACTGTTTCCTCTTCGAGCCGGGGGCGTATAAGCTGAAAATACAACTGCAATAACGTGTCATAAAGGAGTCCGTGCTGCTCCTTTTATCATATGGGAAACGCCGTTTTCCTCTTAAATCATACTTATTTCCTGTCGCTTCCGACAATACGCCGCTAAGTAATGAATTTAGACACAGAGGGTAAATACGGTAATGGAAACTGTTGATCTCATATTTTGCTTGATGGTAAAGATTAACTGTTAATCTCTTCCAGTTTTCTATCGGAAACAACAACTATAAATAAGATTTTCGATCGGTGAGAAACCTTAAAAACAACAAAAGACGAACACACAACAAAGGACCCCGCACACTTACTTAGGAAAAGCGGATCCAGTGAATTTTCCCTATTTTTACATATTATACTGATATCAACCTCAAGAACAATATATCAGATTTTCACGAAGGTCTTACATCCGGTTTGTTCTATAGGGCGTTCCAAAATTGCAGCTACGGAAAAATGAATCTTCAAATTTGGATGAAAATTCTTCTAATTTTCAGAATTTCATCATGATGCCTTGGGTTCTGAATATCAAGATATCACAGATATCCAAACACCGCCCACCACGTTAAGTTCCATGAAGCTGTATAAGTAACTGAATGTAACTTTGTAAGTGACTTTGGGACCACCCTGAGTTTTTCAAAATATGATACCATGATGTATGTCCACCTCTGTAGGAAGTTTCATTAATGTACAAAGCACAGTTGCAAAATTATTAAGGTTTAAATTCGGATTTCATACAATTTTTCTTTAAAACTTATCTGTAGTTGAGATTGCTGTCAAGGAATATAGGTTTTCATCCAGTATAATTATTATGATAGGTATTGACGGTCGTTCCAAAAAGGTGTTTTTATTCAGAAATGTACAGGATGGACATAATTCGGTGTCACTAATCTCCTCATTTCGCTATCTCGAAATCTGTTTATATAGATCCATCATTCCAGGTTGTTGTATCTTTGAGCACTCTTAGGATGCATGTTTTTTTGAATATTATACCATAAAAGTATTTCGACCTTCGTGAAAAATTTCACTCGTGTATTATAAATAATTAAAAGATTGTTGCCAAATCATTCAGGTTTTAGTTCAATATACACCATTACTGGAGCCAGAACCCTGGGGACATGTTCTCACATAACAAGCGTACTCTGGTTTCTTGGATACGACATATGCGAAATATTAAGTACCCCTCTACTAAACTCTTGAATTTTATCTTGAATGCAGGAGTGATTATTCCATGACTTTTTTAGTAACTAGATTATATAGTGGTGTAGCAAATATAAAGCTAAAATCTTCAGTCTTTCGACTGTTAAATCTTTCAATTGTTTAATCAGTCGTGTTAATAACCCTATTTTAAGATTGGAATCAATAGATTTCATATTTTGTGCTAATACATTTTTATGTAAATTGTTGATAATTATTATTTCAAGTAATGGTGTATATTGAACTAAAACCTGAATGATTTGGCAACAATCTTTTAATTATTTATACACGAGTGAAATTTTTCACAAAAGTCAACATACTTTCATGTTATAATATTTAAAATATGCATCCTTAGAGTGCTCAAAGATACAACAACCTGGAATGATATACTGTTTTTTTATATAAACAGATTTCGAGATGAGCGAAATGAGGAGATTAGTGACACTGAATTATGTCCATCCTGTACATTCCTGAATCAAAACACCTTTGGACCGACCGTCAATACCTATCATAATAATTATACTAGATGAAAACCTATATTTCTTGACAGCAGTCTCAACAACAGATAAGTTTTAAAGAAAAATTGTATGAAATCCGAATTCAAACCTGAATAATTTTTCAACTCTTCTTTGTACATTAATGAAACTTCCTACAGAGGTGGACAACATCATGGTATCATATTTTGAAAAACTCAGGGTGGTCCCAAAGTCACTAACAAAGTTACATTCAGTTACTTATACAGCTTCATGGAACAGCCTGTATAACGAAACATAACGTGGTGGGCGGTTTTTGGATATCTGTGATATCTTGTTATTCAGAACCCAAGGCATCATGATGAAATTCTGAAAATTAGAAGAATTATCATCAAAATTTAAAAATTCATTTTTCCGTAGCTGCAATTCTGGAACGCCCTATAGAACAAACCGGATGTAAGACCTTCGTGAAAATCTGATATATTGTTCTTAAGGTTGATATAAATATAATATGTAAAAATGGGGAAAATTCACTGGACCCGCTTTTCCTAAGTAAGTGTCCGGGGTCCTTTATATGAAAAAACATGAAATATATGTTCCGATATTGGTGTTGAAATAGAAGATGTAATAAAGAAGGTAAATACGGTAATGGAAACTGTTAATCTTATATTTTGCTTGATGGAAGAAATTAACTGATAATCTCTTCCAGTTTCCTATCGTAAAAACAACTACGAATAAGATTTTCGAACGGTGAGAGACCGAAAAAACAACAAAAGACGAACACACAACAAATTTATATAAAAAACATATGGAATATATGTTCCAATAATGTTGTTAAAATAGAAGATGTAAAGAACAATCGACATTTCACGAAAGTTCGGAATTTTCGTTTGATACGTTTCGCTCTCTAACAACCCTACTAAATTATATTGAAAACACATTTGCCGAAGCGCGAATTGTTGAAATTCGCCGGTCGACGAGCCGAGCCACGCATATTTAGCGTACGCCGACATCGCTTCATCCTCCCGTGAAATATGTTGCATTGTGGAAGACAAATGGACGTTGTTCGTGGCAGAAAAGAATGCACTGAAACGCTCATTTGGCTCTCTGTGATGACTTTAACAGGCGGACCTGTAGTAGTACTTCGCTTTGTACACAAATAACGGGGCCCCTCAAAAGATCGGGCTGACGCGCAAGACTCACCCTATAAATTTAACCTGACAAATTGGACCGGCCATCTCTTTCGTCTGTTTTACATACGAATTTCGACGGGGCTCCGGTTTAATTCCGCGAACACAGTTTCGAATGTTCGCATGGCTGATGGGCTTCGGAAACAATGGCGGCGTCTTATGGGGGGATTTGTTGGGGGCCTTCAGGCGCGATGGGTCCATTTTTCATTTAGTTGTCCACGTTTTAGTTCCGAAAAAATTGCAGCGAAACCGGTCTGGTACAAACCATCCAGCATCAGGAATCAACCCAGAGCATATGTCTATAGGAAGACCATGAACTGTCTCCAAAAATAAATTCCATGGGAAAATGCAGAGTGGAAAAATCATACTTGAAAGATAGAGAATTTCAGGTTAAAATAAAAAACACGACATCATCAACAAGAGGAATGGAAGCCGGCGTTCCGCAAGGTTCCGTCCTTGGGCCACTCTTGTTCAACAACTTCATGACAGATATACCAGAAATGAAGAAGTGCAAACTGGCACACTTTGCTGACGACACCGCATTATACAACTCAAATAGGAACAGGGAATCCATGGGATAAGCCATCAGTATAGGGTTATGAACAACATCGAGTGATAGATAATCCAAACCAACGCTAATAAAACAATGGCCGTTTTATTCGAAGCAACAGGAGTAAAAAAAGAAAAAGGAAAAGTTGGACACCTAAGAATGATCTTACATGAAAAGCTGGACTACAGTGAACAGATAAAGACAACAGAAAACAAGTACGAGTAGTCTACCTGATACTGATTTCGAAGAGCAAACTCTTATTGGAGAACGAAGTAAGCAATAATTCCTAGTAATATACTAACGCGAGTATCACATGGTAGAGCAACCAAAAAACTTAATATCCATTTTAGGGCAAGGGTGTGATGCATACACTCACATTATTTTTTAACGTAGATTCAATATCTGCCATACAAAAATGGGGTTCTAATTTGAAAAAATTGATTTTTCACGATTTTGTCATCCCTAACTTTGAAAGCGATTTTTTCACCCCCTGTATCATGAATCGCGATTTCGATTTTTAAAGTGGATACATCAATCTTACATCTTGAAAAATCCCAAAAATGAAAATTTTCCATCCAAAAACCTCGAAGTTATTCTTGTTTCAGCGGAGCTCTATTTTCGATTTTTTTTTCGAATTTTCCCGCTCAGAGAGAATTTTCCAACCAAAACTGAAAAATGTTACATCAAAATAACTTGAAATTTTCTAAGGAATCTATTTCTGCAATAAAAAAATGGTGTTCTAATTTGAAAAACGGAAGTTGACGTCATTTCCGGAAAAACCGGAGGTGCTCATGCCTTGAAAATATTTTAGATTTCATCAGCATCGTGAAATACTTATGAGTGCTGAATTTCATGAAAATACGTTCAGTAAGTAGTTTCCCGTATAAATATGGGTGAGGTTCCTCGTGAAAGACCCTGTATAGGAAGACCGTGAACTGTCTTCAAAAATAAACTCCCTGTGAAATTGCAGAGTGGAAAAATCATACTTGGAAGATAGAGAATTTCAGGTTAAAATAAAAAACACGACATCATCAACAAGAGGAGTGAAAGCGTTCCGCAAAAAAATTCCGGAAAAATTGGATGCCCTTATGATATTACTCACGAGAAATATTCCAGATACAAATCAGTTTTCCGTCCACTTCAAAAGAAAACAATCAAATGACGAGTTTTCAGGGTGGGCAAAGATGAATTCCTAGATAGTATATCATGGAGAATAAAAAAAAGATATATTCTCTTTGTGTCCTGGATATTGTTTTCCACTAAATCTTGATTAGGATCTTGTGTCGAACTGCGCTGAATGTTATCTCTCCCTTTCAATGAGAGAACTAGAATAGCGCAATTTCGCTGAAAAGAAACTGGGTCAATAACTCAGTCAAAGGAAAGAAAAACTTGCCGGAACTGGAGATTATATGTAATTCCACTTTTCCACTCGACAAGATCTTATCAGTCCATATTTCTCCAGAAAACCCCGTTTTTCCATCAGAAAAACAGGTCAACCGAAACGCAGGAAACTGCAAGTTGACTTTGGATTTGTATAAAACCTGTCCGGCGAAATTTCTCGAGGATCCGGATGCGGACGTCTTGAGAGTCGAGGAATAATCTCCCCTAGAAATCTACATTCGAATAGATCGAGCAACAACTGAATCCAGCTCAGATATGCAAGAAGTACAACTGGGAAAGCTATCAAAGACTTCATTTGCATGGAAAAGGAACTGAAGGAACCTGGTCAAAGGTTCGTCGGACCATTATAGTCTCGGTCCGGAACAACTTCGGTCCTTATCAGTTCTTTTCTGCATTCTCTATGGATTGAAAAGGACGTGCACTTTCCTATTTCTAAGATTGAAGGTGCCGCCAGAGAATCGGAAAGATATGAAGTTGATTTATGTGTACATAAAAGCGGAGTTGCTATTATGGGACGAAACTACGGAAATAAAATATTCGAAATAAAATGGGAGTCGTAAAACTGATACCAGAATTGCAACATAAGTTTTTAGATATGGTAACATCGATGTACACTGCGCAAAAAAATTAACGCACATTCTGAAAATCTCAATTCTAATGAAGGTTGAATCTACATTGACTTTATAACTAATTTTTTATGTTCTCTCGGGAAGGTTTTGAACGAAACAAGACACATTAAATGGAAGAAAAATTCAGGATTTCACCGAATCTTATGTGAAAGAAGAGAAATGAACAATTTTCAAAATACTGAAATGCTGATAAGTGATTTAATACTTGGTATTTCCACCCCTTGCAATATTAGAGCTCGGCAACGACGGTTCATACTCAAAATGAGTGATCTTAAAATGTTCTGATCTAATCCTTCCCAGATTTCTCCGAGTTGGATTCCTAAGTCATTAAGAGTAGCTGGATGATTTTCCGAACTTCTCAGCCTTCTATTGAGGTTGTCCCAAACCTGCTCAATCGGATTGAGATCTGGACTTCTTGCCGGCCATTCCATTCGAGAGACTTCAACCTCTTCAAGGTACTCCTGAACGATGCGCGCACGATTGGGTCTGGCATTATCGTCCATAAAAATGAAATTTTCACCAATGTATGGGGCAAATGGCACTACATGCTCTTCAAGAATGTTCCTTATATACTTATCAGCAAATTCATAGCTCCATTATCAACGACCACTAGGTCTGTGCGAGCAGTCAAAGATATTCCACCCCATACCATAATCGATCCTCCCCCGAAACCAGTAGTATTCAGGAAATTGCACTGAGCATATCTTTCATGTGGAGGTCTGTATACAAGGGAACGTCGATCACAATGGTAGAGGCAGAATCTAGACTCATCTGTAAAGAGAACTCTTTCCCAATCGGCCTCTTCCCAATGGATATGCTCTCTCGCAAAATCCAAACGCGCCCTTCGATGGGCTGGGGTAAGAGCTGGGCCTCTTGCCGCGACACGAGGCCTTAAATCATATTCTCTGAGGCGATTTCTTATTGTCTGAGTGCTAATTTGCACCTCATGAGTTTGCTCTAGCTGATTTTGAAGGAGGCCAGCGGTTACAAACCGTTGTCTCAACGAAGAAACTCTCAAGTAACGTTCTTGAATGGCAGTTGTTACCCGTGGTCTACCCTGTCCTGGTCTTCGGACATTCATACCTGTCTCCCTGAATCGCTGCAACATTCTGGACATACTTGTATGGGAAACTCCAAACCTTTCTGCAATTCTTGTGTATGTCCACCCTTCTTCTCGCAAAACTACCGCTTGGGCACTTTCCTCTTGGGTCAAATTGCGTGTTTCGCGTTGCATAGCGATCGAGTGTAAAAAATCAAACGAAAGTAAAACTATTGATCACTAGAATTGATCGAGAACAACTTATTTTAGAATGGAGCCAATACATTCAAAATCTGATAATATCATCTTTTTTATTCCTGCTGGGAGAAAACATCTGTATTGAAGAAAAACGTTGAAAGTGGACAACATATGCATGCATAATTCTGATAAAAATAATTATCATCAAGAACACCTTCAGTTGTAGAATAAATTTGAGATTTCCATAATGTGCGTTAATTTTTTTGCGCAGTGTATTTTGGAATATGTCAAATCAGACATTGCCATTTGCTTTCGTGAGATGATTTTGGCTTCTGGCGTGTTGAAAATCCCCTTCCGACGTCTAGTAATTGAAAAACATTGCTCAACAACAACCATTACAAGGAGATCAACATTCATACTCATTCTAATGACGAATTTCACTTGAGCCGTTTTAAGTCATGAACAGCCGTAAAATTCGAGTTGATTTACAGTTTTCTTCGGGGTACTCAGCACGCAACTCATTCGAAATTAGCATTAATGGAGTGTTGAGCACATTAAGCTCTGCATAAGGAAAGCTATTAAATTTCGGGCACACGTGCGTTCGTCCTTGTGAATAAAAAACAAGGGAGAGCCCATCTCTCCGGGCGAATTTTTCAGTAACCCCCAGCACCTTTTGAATTTTATATTCATTCGCTCCCGTTAATATTTTATTTGATGATCGCGGGAATAGCAGAATGGTTTTATGGATCACGCTATATTGAATTCTCTTTTTTGGTCCATGAACGGAATTCGGTCATTCCACAGGCGGGAAATGCAGAAATCGTGTTTCTTTGGACGGGGCAGTAGGAACCCCTGAAGCCATCAAATTTCATAAGATTTCTGGGTCACAAACTTTTATTCTTCATATACAGGGTTTTTCATTGGTAAATGAACATACGGTAACCTGATCTAGAGCTACCCTAGGCGAGTCCAAAAAACCGATATATGATTGGTCTAACCTATTGCACAACCGAGATACAGGCTGGTTCATGTAGTCACCTAAAAATTTAAATTTCTCATAACTTCTGAACCAACCAGTATAGTAGGTTGATATTTGGAACGTATGATTCACTTCCACAAATCGTATTCAAATTACCAAAAAATTCTAGGTCAGTATTTGAAAAGTATTGGACTTCCTCCAAGCTAAGATTCAAAAACAAGATGGCGGAGTCGAGTGGTCGAGATCAAAATTTTTAAGTAACTGTATTTTGAAATTTTGGGATTCGATTGAGATATTTGAAAAGAGCAAAACATTTCTCATGGGGTTCAGTAAATTTCATTTTCTTCAAAGAAAGAAATTCGCATCAACTTATAATTTCTTCTTAAAGAGAGGACATCAAATTTGGACACTACAGTTCCTAACCTCTGAATTTTTTCTGACTGGAGTGTTAACCAAAACTACTTCAACCTCAATAGAACCCATTCCTTAGCGAAAATTCCTTGCCACTTAAGAATAAGGACTCGTAGCATTCTGGAAACTTCTTCTATTATCGGGAAGCCAAAGTCTTTATTCCCGCTCAGTAATAAAGCCTCAGCGGCAATAATTACTGGCCCCTCCTTCAATGATATTACAAGTAAGGGACCGAAAAGGAATCTCAGCATGGCCTCAGATTCACCGACATAAACCCTTTCTCTGCCCCCTTCCCGTCGCGGTCTCGGGAAATAATGAAATTCCCGGAATGGAAGGGAATTTGTATTAACTTTTGCAGATCGGGCGTTTTTATTGAGTTTCTTGCCGGGAAAGTGCAGCTTTCAAATGCTATCTTAATTTATGTTCCGTAATAATCGGTAATTTATTGAATTTTCGCTGACTGTCAACTTTAGCAATGCGGTTATTCCATGTCTGTCTTTTCTAGTTTTGAGTTCGGAGAGGGGGCAAAAACTTAGGAAAGGCAGGAGAATTAAGCACAAGAAAATGTGACTCCTATCCCAGAATAAATCCAACTCTATTGATTGATTCATTCAACGGTTAGGCACAATGGTAAATCCAAACCGGTGAAGCCGAAATTGTTTGGAATTCACGCATATTCCAGTGAATTCCAAATAAAAATTTATTTAATGCTCATTGATTTTTCCACCAACTCTGCGATGAACTGAATTGTGGATTCTGTTTGTGAATATTTCATTCTCGTTCCATAGCGATATTTCGAATAGAAGTCGTTTTTAATTTGGATTTAATATGCCATATAGAGGTGCGGTTATATTTTTCATTGAAAATTATTTTGACCCTAGGCTTACCCATCATTTGGTCAAAGGTGAATGAATTGAAATTTCGGAATGGTTTTCCAGTAAGGATAATACGTTATTAAACCGTCACGTGGAAGTTATATTAAAATGGTAGTAATGTCGCTAAATATGATTTGTGTTTAGTATAAACTTGGACAATATTTGTGGATCTAAAAACTGAAACTGACCGCAAGAATCTTCAGTTGAGGGTTGCTCGGTAGATTCATGATCTATGCTTGGGCGCTTCAGAGAGAAAAACTGTGAATAAAGTTATTCGAGCCATTCGAATCTTCCATAATTACCATTTTGCGTATCTATAGCATCCATACCACGAACGGTCTGAGCTTGTGAACAAAACTCGAATATGAAATATCGAAAACAAAAAAACTGAAAAATTCATTATTTATGAGGGCTACATTGTCGACTTTGGTATCAAAATGTAGGTTTTCGAGATCGCTGAATTCAATGAAGAACATTCCTAAGTCCTAACTAGCATAGTTTAGATGTTCACCTGTGAAATGGCATTTTTTGAAAAATTGGAAATTTTAAACTGTCAGAGCTTCCGTCCCTCTTGTCGTTTCCACTATTTGTTTACATTTTGTTCGTCAGCATATCTATCGAAATTTCAAACTGTCATAGCTTCCGTTCCTCTCATCGCCGCCAATATTTATACTTATTTTATTTATCAGCATGGCTCAAAGTATCTCTGTGCAGAATATGAGCGATTTGAAAAATGCAAATTTTTGGGTGAAAAATGTCAAAGGGGTATGACCCCCTAAAAACACCATATTAGTCGATATAAAAAAATTCTGACGGAATCTAATTGTGTTATTCAACTAGTTAGTTGTTCCACCCATTCCAAACTTCAATAATTACCTATTTGAGGATCGATAACACTCACACTCTGAGTGGTATGTGCTTGTGAACAAAACTCGAAAATGAATTTTCGAAAAACTAAAACACGAATATCTCTGGCTTCATAAGAGTAACATAGGTGGTTTTGGTATCAAAATGTAGGTTTTCCAGGTCGCTCCATTCAATAAACAATAATCCAGAGCCCTATCTGTCATAGTTTAGATTTTGGCCTGTCAAATTGAATTTTTTAAAAAAATCGAAATTTCGAACTGTCATAGCTCCCGTTCCTCTCATCGCCACCAATATTTATACTTATTTTATTTATCAGCATGGCTCAAAGTATCTCTGTGCAGAATATGAGCGATTTGAAAAATTCAAATTTTTGGGTGAGAAATGTCAAAGGGGTATGACCCCTTAAAAACACCATATTAGTCGATATAAAAAATTCTGACGGGATCTAATTGTGTTATTCAACCAGTTAGTTGTTCCACCCATTCGAAACTTCAATAATTACCTATTTGAGGATCGATAACACTCACACTCTGAGTGGTATGTGCTTGTGAACGAAACTGGAAAATGAATTTTCGAAAAACTAAAACACGAATATCTCTGGCTTCATAAGGGTAACATAGATGGTTTTGGTATCAAAATGTAGGTTTTCGAGGCCGCTCCATTCAATAAAAAACAATTCAAAGCCCTAACTATCACCGTTTAGATTTTGATCTGTCAAATGGCATTTTTTGATAAAATCGGAAATTTCAAACTGTCATAATTGCCGTCCCTCTCATCTCCGCCAATAGTTATTTATATTATGTTGATCAGCATAGTCCCAAGTACCTCTGTGCAGAATATGAGCGATTTGAAAAATTCAAATTTTTGGGTGAAAAATGTCAAAGGGGTATGACCCCCTAAAAACACCATATTAGTCGATATAAAAAAATTCTGACGGGATCTAATTGTGCTATTCAACTAGTTAGTTGTTCCAATCATTCGAAACTTCAATAATTACCTATTTGAGAATCGATAACACTCACACTCTGAGTGGTATGTGCTTGTGAACAAAACTCGAAAATGAATTTTCGAAAAACTAAAACACGAATATCTCTGGCTTCATAAGGGTAACATAGATGGTTTTGGTATCAAAATGTAGGTTTTCGAGGCCGCTCCATTCAATAAAAAACAATTCAAAGCCCTAACTATCACCGTTTAGATTTTGATCTGTCAAATGGCATTTTTTGATAAAATCGGAAATTTCAAACTGTCATAACTGCCGTCCCTCTCATCTCCGCCAATAGTTATTTATATTATGTTGATCAGCATAGTCCCAAGTACCTCTGTGAAGAATATGAGCGATTTGAAAAATTCAAATTTTTGGGTGAAAAATGTCAAAGGAGTATGACCCCCTAAAAACACCATATTAGTCGATATAAAAAAATTCTGACGGGATCTAATTGTGTTATTCAACTAGTTAGTTGTTCCACCCATTCCAAACTTCAATAATTACCTATTTGAGGATCGATAACACTCACACTCTGAGTGGTATGTGCTTGTCAACAAAACTCGAAAATGAATTTTCGAAAAACTAAAACACGAATATCTCTGGCTTCATAAGGGTTACATAGGTGGTTTTGGTATCGAAATGTAGGTTTTCGAGGACGCTCCATTGATAAAACGATAATCCAGAGCCCTATCTGGCGTAGTTTAGATTTTGACCTGTCAAATTGAATTTTTTAGAAAAATCGACATTTCAAACTGTCATAGCTCCCGTTCCTCTCATCGCCGCCAATATTTATACTTATTTTATTTATCAGCATGGCTCAAAGTATCTCTGTGCAGAATATGAGCGATTTGAAAAATGCAAATTTTTGGGTGAAAAATGTCAAAGGGGTATGACCCCCTAAAATCACCATATTAGTAGATATAAAAAAATTCTGACGGGATCTAATTGTGTTATTCAACTAGTTAGTTGCTCCACCCATTCCGAACTTCAATAATTACCTATTTGAGGATCGATAACAGCCACACTCTGAGTGGTATGTGCTTGTGAACAAAACTTGAAAATGAATTTTCGAAAAACTAAAACACGAATATCTCTGGCTTCATAAGGGTTACATAGGTGGTTTTGGTATCAAAATGTAGGTTTTCGAGGACGCTCCATTGATAAAACAATAATCCAGAGCCCTATCTGTCATTGTTCAGATTTTGACCTGTCAAATTGAAATTTTTCGAAAAATCGACATTTCAAACTGTCATAGCTCCCGTTCCTCTCATCGCCGCCAATATTTATACTTATTTTATTTATCAGCATGGCTCAAAGTATCTCTGTGCAGAATATGAGAGATTTGAAAAATTCAAATTTTTGGGTGAAAAATGACAAAGGGGTATGACCCCCTAAAAACACCATGTTTGTCCATAAAAAATATATTTGGGGAGGATCTCACGTTATTTTTGAATCTGGAAGTTGTACTGCCCATTTGAATCTTCAATAATAGCAATTCTGCGGACCGACAGCACCCTTACCTAGAGTGGTGTGAGCTCGTGAACAGAACTCGAAAATGAAAAATCGAAAAATAAAAAGTTAAATATTTAATTATCTATGGGGGCTACATGGGTGATTCTGGTATCAAAATGTAGGTTTTCGAGGCCGCTCCATTCAATAAAAAACAATTCAAAGCCCTAACTATCACCGTTTAGATTTTGATCTGTCAAATGGCATTTTTTGATAAAATCGGAAATTTCAAACTGTCATAATTGCCGTCCCTCTCATCTCCGCCAATAGTTATTTATATTATGTTGATCAGCATAGTCCCAAGTACCTCTGTGCAGAATATGAGCGATTTGAAAAATTTCAAATTTTGGATGAAAAATGACAAAGGGGTATGACCCCCTAAAAACACCATATTAGCCGATATAAAAAAATTCTGACGGGATCTAATTGTGTTATTCAATTAGTTAGTTGTTCCACCCATTCGAAACTCCAATAATTACCTATTTGAGGATCGATAACACTCACACTCTAAGTGGTATGTGCTTGTGAACAAAACTCGAAAATGAATTTTCGAAAAACTAAAACACGAATATCTCTGGCTTCATGAGTGTAACATAGGTGGTTTTGGTATCAAAATGTAGGTTTTCGAGGTCGCTCCATTCAATAAACAATAATCCAGAGCCCTATCTGTCATAGTTTAGATTTTGGCCTGTCAAATTAAATTTTTTTAAAATATCGAAATTTCAAACTGTCATAGCTCCCGTTCCTCTCATCGCCGCCAATATTTATACTTATTTTATTTATCAGCATGGCTCAAAGTATCTCTGAGTAAAATATGAGCGATTTTAAAAATTTCAAATTTTTGGTGAAAAATGAGCAAGGGGTGAGACCCCCTAAAAACACCATATTCGTCAATAAAACAAAAATCTGGGTGGATCTAACTGTGCTATTAAACTGGGAAGTTGTTCGAACCATTCGAATCTTCAATAATAACCATTTTGCTGATCAATAACACCCATACCACGAACGGTCTGAGCCTCTGAACAAAACTCGAAAATGAAATATCGAAAACAATAAAACTGAAAAATTCATTATTTATGAGGGCTATATGGTCGACTTTGGTATCGAAATGTAGGTTTTCGAAGTCGCTGAATTCAATAAAGAATATTCCAGAGCCCTAACTAGAATAGTTCAGATTTTCACCTGCCAAATGGCATTTTATCGAAATTTCAAACTATCATAGCTTCCTTATCTCTTGTCGCATCCACTATTATTTTGTTTTTATTTTGTGGATCAATATATCCCAAAGTATCTTTGTGCAAAATATGAGCGATTTCAAATATCTCATATTTTGGTTGAAAAATGATAACATAACCAGCTGAAAGTAGAGAAAACCGAAGATTTCACTTTTTACTTCGGAAGATCGCACATTTGAACTCGACGAATTGCGTGAAAAAATCAGCCATATCTCGAAGATAAATAAATCATCAAACTTATTACCTTCAAAAGGTCCCCACCTGCAATCTAAATTAATTTTCTCAATTACGTAATCAACGTCCAACGAAACGGTTTCATCCATCACATCGTCACGTGAATTTCCCACCGCCATTTTTCATCACAAATCTAGCGTATGGTGTTTCACATATCTCAGAAATTCATTACATGTACCTCTGGATTACATTCTTCATTAAAATACCAGTAACGACTTCAATCATGCCAGATGATTAAGCGGCGCTTCCGGAAAAAGAATCAAGCGATGAGAAAATTATTCAAATGCCAGGACCGCGCATTCGTAAGTCTGGTAAATGCCCTTATCGCCTGACCGATAAAAATTCGAATTTTCCATGGGTTTTCCGCGCGGGCGGGCGGCGTGAGGTGCTCGATCATGAGGTCCCGAGGGTGACCGAGCCGCTCCCGCTACTTTTGACGTATGAAGTCAGTGTCGGCTTATTATGATATAGCATGTGATTAGGCAATATGCAGGTCTGAGGGTTGTTCACAGCAGAGATCGCATTGAATTTCTTCGGCTTTCGTCGGATGTAAATGTGTGAACGCGTTAGTGGATCGGAAACTATGGTCAACCCCTCAATTTCATTTGCAAGATGCCCGTAAAAAACTGAAGACAACAGGACGGCGCTACGGCTCCCACAGCCGAGCGAACAGTGGCGCTCCCTCAGTGGGGAAACTCAATACGTTTATTTAATCAAAATATCAACAGTACACAGTCAATTAACATGAAAGATGAAAAAACGATTTAATTCAGCACAATAAACATTGCGGAATTCGTCAAAAAAATATAAAAAATGTATATTACAAACATTTTTTAAACTAACTTGTTAAAACAAAAGAACACTTTAAAAACTCGTCGATGGAGTAAAAACAGTTTTCAATTAAAAATTTCTTTACAACAATATTAAATTTTCGGTCATTCATTTTCTTTATGTTATCTGGTAATTTATTGTAAAGTTTAGGACCCCAAGTGTCCACATACAGATATCAATCTGTGTATTGTTATGACCTTTTTCTCGATTTAGATCGGGAAAAAAACTTCTCCAGGATCATCCCTGGAAAAGACTGGTTACGATGCATGCATTGGTTGCATTGGGCGCACGCATCTTGTGCTGATGTACCAAGCGTTTCATTGGTGAACTTTGTCAGTAGTTCTGTAACTATAAGTGGAAAACTACATTTGCCCGTTGCCGGTATGTCATTTTGTCCATAGCATGCGGACCTTATGAATTTCGTTTTTCACAATTTATCTAAGAATATTTTGTTTTCCGGTTCTTTTATTTCATAAAGGTTTGATTATATTTTATAAAGATAAGGACTGAACGAGAACAAACTCGGTATCACAAAAAGGCTTATATCTTTTGAACCACTGGACGGATTACGAAAATCAAACTGATTTTCGAATCATCTTCTAATTGTAATGAAAACTGTTTTTACAATAAAAAAACCAAAACTATTTTTTACAGAATCCATGGATTTTTTCTGGAATTCTTCCCATCGTGCTTCTTATAGTGTTCTCAGTCACTTTCCACTTTTGCTTGAATTCCGCTAATGTTTTCGTTGATTTCTTATCTTAGTCTTCTTCAATTCTCTTTTTACCAGGGCCTCATATCTTTCGATTGGACTGAGTTCTGAGCAATTTGGTGGATTGGCCTCTTTGGACAAAACCACCTCATTAGCTTCGTACCATTCCTTGGTGGCCTTGCTGTAGTGGCGCATGAAGCTAAATCTGGCCAAAAGATTGTTGACACATCGTGCTCACGTAAAAATAGTAAGAGTCGCTTCTTCAAGCATTCCTCGATGTATATCTTCGAGCCAACGAAAAATTTGCTCCTTTTCCCACAAGTGCAAATTGCTTGCCAAACCAGGAATTTTTTAGGAATCTTTGCTTGTTTCTTCACTCGAAATTGTTCGTCAATGAAATTCCTGACCAGGAAGTTGCGAGAAATCAGCCAAGACATAGGTTTCGTCGTCATCACGCGACATGAAAAATTTTTCGAAAAATCTTTTTTCAATTTCTTTGCTCTTGATTTCGCTTCTTGAATCTTCACAGCGTTCCTGTTTGGCAATTTCTGCACATTTTATGTTCCAAGCCCACAACTCGATTTGATTTTCTGAACGATTGACTGCGAACAACCCACTATTTGGGCCACTTTCCGTCCTGAAAGGTTAGGATTCTTCTGAAAAAGGCTGATGGCATTCTTCACTTTTTTTGGGCTATGAAACCCCTTTTTCCTCCCGGTTCCTTCCTTGCGGTTAATTGTGAGATCTTCGTTGAAGCGCTTAACAACTCTTGATACCGTTTCCGGACGAACGCGAGCCTCTTTTGCGATTCTTTTGAAGCTCCATTTTCGATTATTTTGAAAAAGTTTCACTGTAAATTCTCGTGTTCTCCCTTCGCTTGACATTTTGCGACGGAGAATTGGAATATCTATGAAGTAAATGTTCCGCATGTTCTGACGTTCATAACAAAGCTAACTATGATCAAATTTTGATTTTTTCTCAATTGGTTCAAGAGATATAGGCGTTTTTGTGATAGCGAATTTATTCTCGTTCAGTCCTTAGGACCAAAGATCAAAGGTGTAGAATATTACATTGCTGCTATTCACTACTAACAAGTTATGCCTCTGAAATAACACCCTATGTCATTTTGTACGTACTTCCCCTAATTTTCCGATTGGACAATTTCAAAACATAACCCTTAAAAAATCAATCAGCAATTTAATAACGCATAAAGCAACCTGATGCAGGTTGCTGTAACAGTGAAAATAAAAGAGAGCCAACCCAGACATGCGAGTATTGTACTTTTCATGCTAAAAATTAAATGAAACAGAATTTTATGTATGCGATACTCAAATTTTACGACGGTACAGCCGACGCCATACCTGAGTGACCGCTGAACATTTTCCACAGCTTTCCACAATTTCCTAATTAATGACCTCGTAAAAAGTAACAAGTAAAATGATTGCCTGTTTTATTGTTTGTAAAGATATTCACGATGGGGTATTAAAGCACCCTGTGGGTAGGGTTAAATTTATTGTATTTTGTCATGAACTCTTTGTTGGTCAAATGTGGACGCCACAGTCGTTGTTTATGGAAAAAACTTCCGAATATTCGAATACTGTTGTCTTTGCGACTGCGATACTATCGTTTGTGAAGCAATATACAGGGTGTTAGGTAGACATGCTGCAAGAATTCAAGAGGTTATGCCTTGGACTATTTTAGGGATATTTCATCCTCTGATTTTTCTGGAAAAAACGCTTTGTTGCGAAGATATATAGCGAAAAATATTCAAAGCCTCCGAGGTAAATAGTTCTATACGTCACCCTCACGTATGGCCTGCTCGATCCCCGGACTTGAACCCCCTGGATTATTTCTCGGAGGGTCATCTAAAGTCAAAAATTTATGCTAGACCCGTGGAAGATGTAGACGATTTAAGAGATCGGATAATTTCTGGGCGTAACTCAATAAAAAACGACCCTGGTGTTTTTGAAAGAGTTCAGCAGTCAATGATGCGATTTTTGGTGAAGACTTGCTTCATCTAGGCTTCTCTGTATCATCTTTTTGGACAGTTCCATCGAGTAGATACCCTTTCGAAGCATTCATGTAAGCGTAGGTTAATTGTGCCATCGAAATAATTCATCACAGAGGTTTCTCTTTACAGGGTGTCCGTGAAACCGACGTACGTGCATCTTATCTATGCGATAACGGCGCCCAATGGTACTCAGGCTAATTTTAATGCCTCTACGCACACAACAGCACGCTTTATTGATGGGGCTGTCCCATTCCGCCCCTCGTCGACTTCTGCCAACACGCGATGATTTCGACGGTCAACGAGAATAAAAAAAACTCGATTCGTTCGAGAAAGCAGTAAATTAGTTTTCTACGCGATAATTTCATACGTGATTCCGATGTGAATGGGAAAATTGATCTCTGTTCGCTTAGTTTTCGAAATAGGTACAGGTTGGGTCCTGATTTCATGTCGTATATGAAGATTTTTCCTTGACGATTCACTACGCCGGTTAAACTTGGGGTTGTAACCCTAAAATACTACAATGGATGTTCGTCTTGATTGTGAAACCATGAATAACCTATGGGGCAGCAGTCTGATTTGCTGAGGCAGGGGAGATACTGGACAAATTCTTTGAGGAAAATGAATGTAACCGCCTTACCAAACTACTACGAAGTGATCCATTTTGTCCAAAGGGACATTAATTTGTATACGAGTGCCAGAAAAAGCACTCCCCTATAAAAAACTTATTATTCATCAAGCGGAAATGGAGAAGAACCATTTTGCAATAATTATTCATAGTCGTGACATCAGGTCGTACAGAACTCCTGTTGAGTGACATGGACATGGCACAAAGAATCCTATTGCCCACATCTAACGTGTATACTTCTACCAATTGTTGGAATACCAACAAAGCCATTTATTTGACAAATTACGAAAAGGATTCCAGTTGCGTGCGTGTCACGCACGTGTGTGTGGTCTAGGGGGTGGACCGGCTACTCACAACGTTTCATCTGATATCATATCAACCCTCCAGGAATGCCAACCGCTCGGACACATATTTGAGGTACGAAATATTCAGGGAAAAATGTTCATGAGTTGAAATCGTCACTTTAATGGCGAAAGGGATATATTTATGTTGGTTTGATGATGATTTATGTCTTTTATCATTCAATGTTGTCCATAAAGAATTTAATTCAGTGATTTTCATTTTTGCCGCGAAATCGAGATAGAGGTAATTTTCCTGATTGAAATGATAGGATTGAAGATATAAGGGTGTTGCCATGATACTAAATTCAACCGTTTCCTAAGTGAATCAAGTGGAATATTTAATGAAACTCCCATTGTGGAAATAACAAATAATTTTTTTAATAATTTTGAGATACTGAATTCACGCAAAAAATGGGGAATTGCCTCCCTCGTCTTCGAATGTGTCTCTTCAGAAATCAGGAAATTCATATCGAAAATATTAAGTCTTAAAATTTGCACAGAAAATTTTCATTTGGCCCGCATTTTCCATTTCCTTCATTTGAATCTTCAAGAAACAATTTCATGAGGAATAGAATATAATGCTATTACTCAGGAAACACCCTGTCAAGAAGTGAGCAAAAACTACCGTGATAACAAAACTTACCATTTTCGACTTTTTTTTCAATAAGAAAGAACCTCACCTGAAAAAAAAAAAGAAAACATTAGTACCTATGTACTTCTTTCTCGATATATTCGCAAAAATTTTATATGATTCTGGTAACGAAATCTAGCATGTAGCTTGAATCAGTCCTTCCGAATCTACAATGCGCGTCAAAATTATGGCACAAATTAATTTTCTCAGAAGAAAAATATTTGGCAACAAAATACTGAAACAGGTCAATTTTTGTTCCACCTTTACCAAATATTTGTGCATTTCTGAAGGATTTTTGTAGCAACCTGTGCCATCCCCATCAACCCTCTTAATTTTTTTAATAGGGACAGTGTGTCATGTGGTACTTTTTTGGCAAGGTTTTTGTATCTTCTTTACAGGCGTGTAGAAATTTTCAAGGAAAATTTTTTGTTGAAAAATTAGTTAGTTCAAAGAGGTTTTCAGTATGTGCACTTTGTCATGGCTCATTTACTTTGAGACGATGCTACCTGATGAAATTTGTCACCGAATGAAAGTCGACCATTACAGTTTTGTTCATGCACAAGTTTCAACCCCATCACGTGAAAAATTAGAATGTGTGAAACACTGCGCTTCAGTTATGATCTTGAGTAGGTATGTTATTAGTACGTTTCTACTGATCTATATCCCCTTCTTACTAATAGCCCATTTCTCATGCACATTTATATGGGCTTAGTCAATTTATTGACAATAAAATTAAATGAAAAATTCAACAAACACAGGTGTTGGGAACTTGGTACCAGAGTACGAATCTCGCAAAAATGCCCAGATCTTGTACCGATATCTGGTCCAACAACTCGATTACCTTTGGTGCAGATCGAGAAACGAGGTGTCATTATATTGATTACGACTAGTACAGGTGCAACGGGTTTTTCTTCGTTACTAGTAACCAATTTTTTGAATTTCTTGCGAATCGTCTGTATTCTGCATTAACAAACTAACCGCTTGGAAATAATCGATTATTTGAATTAGATTTTGTAATCGTTAAAATAAAACTCTAATTGCCTTAATCTATTGAGTTGGTCCAGATTTAGAGTTGGTCATTCTGAGAATAATTGAGTGAACGAAGGTTCAAATAATTATTGCTGCTTCAATACTTGTGAAGGGTAATTCAATTAGTGCTCAAGCAGATTAGGAATATAGTAAATTTATTAAAATGCTGAACCACTGGGCACAACACTCTGGTGAGTGTTCTGTAAGGATTCATTCCCAAATAGCAATCTCGGACACCAAAACTGACCCCTACAAGTCTCACACTAGAGAAACAAAATCATCTCCCAGCCAAACACAAACCTTGCAGTACTTCAGTTCCACCCTTTCGCCATTTTTCTGGACCCTTCCTCAAGCATTGATCTTTCTCCAGGAAATCAATTATGAGCTGCTCCAGATGTCAGCGGTCTTCGGCAAATAGTCTAAGCAGTCCCAGACTTTGTTTGATATTGAGGAAGATGAGAAATGGCCCCTAAATGAGCAGAGGGAAGGTCGAAATGCCCCGCAATATATGGCATGTTTGCGAACTCATTTTTTAAAGTCAATTCCCGCTTCAACACCCCATGTGTCAAATTCCGGACTAATCAGTCAAGTTTGCAGTCGATTCTGAAAGGCAGCGGTGCCTACCGCGTCGGGATACTGCTCTTATTGAGTGAGGGGGAGTGAGTGGTGCTTTTTGGTAATTGCGACAAGGATTTTCGTTATAATTCGGGGACCCAGGCTGCTTGTTATGTCTGCAGTTTGAGTGAAGGGCACAGGTGAGAGCTCCGATCAAAAACGAACAGTTTTCTCGACGCCGGAACGGATGTCTCTGTTTGAGAGCTGTCAAGGGTGCAAGGGAGGGTCTGAGGAACACAGAGAATCACCCTATACCAAATTGGAATCAGAAAAAATGATTCGAAAAGTTACAGATATATACTCCATTCACAATTATAAAATCACAACTCTGGCCTTGGAAATTTGACACATTCCACTCTGTATCGAAGTTATGACGTTTTTCAAACTATTTTCATGTTCCAAGTCAACACTATGTTGCCCTTTCTACATTCTTAGCGTATTTCTCAGAATGTGAATGAATTGGAAAAGATGTGATGGACGAAAATAATTAACGTTTATATGAATTGATAGTAAGGATTCCGTTTCTAGTTATTTGCATGAAAAGTACAAGAGATCACTGTTGAAATATATTATTTTTCGCCATGGAAAAAAATTGCATTGCTTTCACATAATTTTCATATGCATGCTTGTGAAGATTTAATGCTTATTACCTTTTTTATTTATTTGATCTTATGAACAAGGAGTAAAATATTCTGATTGTATAGTAATTTATTAGATTAAAAAATATTCATACATTACTACCACAGTAGGTTTGTACAAATAAAATGGAATAGGTCAAACATATGCTTCACATTTATCATTCACCTAAAATAAGACACAAACTCCTGGAATATGGAAAAAACCGATGTATTCTGGTTTAATATAGCCTATTTCTACTTTCGGCAAAAGAATGAAAGCTCCAGTGACACATTTCAATTCATCGGAATCTGAATTCACCTACTGTGGAATGCAATATAGTCATATTTCTTCTTTTTTTTAGCTTTTTCGACGTGTTTTTTTCTGAAAAAGTGAAAACGATCAACAATAATCATTTAGAGACCGATGATGGCCATCATTAGAACCCGTTTAATTACGAAAATCGTGCAATTTCATTCTGCAAGTTCTTTCCTCATAATTCCTCGAAAATTCTACCTGAACCATATTTTCCGGTCGCTTTCGTTAGAAGATCGTATAAGGAAGCCTTTTTTGTCCATTTACACATTCCAAATAAATTTTGAGCACCAAAAACGATACCGCAACTAACCAAACTTCTGGGGGACCGGGATTTCGTTTGAAATCTTTCAAAACGGCCAGATACCTAAAAAAAACTTCGTTATTAAGTGTAAAAAGGTCGATTAGTACTTACTTTCGCTTTATTTATGCTTATAAATCGATTTTTGGTCCAATTCAAATTTGCCGTTCGTACTCACGCCAAAACTCGTGAAAGGAAAAAATGACTCTTGCACGAAACTTCTTCTGGGCGACGAAGAACGGAAAAATAGGCGATTTCCTATCGATATTTCGCCCCAAAATCGCCGATCGATTCGAACTAACAAAATGTGGAAAATCTTTGATACTTTTACTCTGATGTAAATAGAAAAACTGGCATCGTCGTTTTGTCTTTAACCATATTTTATGTACGCGCACAGATTTTTCATCAGGTGCACCAACTCCTGAAAACGAAACCATGACCTCCTATGTGGTCAAATAAAAGTGAATGGAGTATAGTTTGAAACAGTTTTTCCAGAAGGCAACACTGTAGCGCTTTGTGAAACCAACAGAATCAAGAATTTCTTCCCAGCAATCATCACTAATCAGTTTTATATCGTCGACCAATCGGCCTAAGCCTCGCAACCGCATTATTTCTCTGTCCAAGATGATTAGCGAACGTTCATTGTATCATTAACATTATTAACAAACAGGTACTGCTTCTTGCCGAGTATGATTATAATTTGAAACGCGCAGACGAGCTACAGACTAACCGCGGCAATCAATTAGAAAAACATAACAATTCTGCAGCTGCATTGACAAGATTGACTCCATCTCTACTCCGACATCAATTAAAAAAACCTCATCAGCCTGCTTAATCAGGCCCATCTGCCTGGACACTTGCTGAACACTTCGGTGTAGCATCCAGTTTGTTTTTCAATGGCTACTGAATAATCAATGACTTAGCGGTTAGTTAGGTAGCTAGGTCCCGATGTAAAAGCCAATTTAAATGTATAGAATTACTTGTATCGCCCCCCTGATTGCATTATTCTGTCAACAACCCTTACGCTTTACTTAACTAAGCGCTGAAATATATTCACGAGGGAGATATTGAGCTCTAAATTAAATAATATCTCATTCGGAATTGAAGTGAATCTTTCTGTTGGATTGGAGGGCGGATGACACTGTCCCTCTCGACGTAACTGAAGGTTTAAGCTTCTCCTATTACGTGAGGATGTGTTTGGACGAACCGAAGGGTACTAAAGTTGATATTTTAGGAGGGAATTTGATTTCCGGCAAATATGTAGAGTGGATGACACATTTTTTCATTTGATCAATATTGGTGGTCGCAGAAAGTCTTTGAGGTAAACTGGAGATAAATTCAGAGGAAGAAATGAAGGAGAACACATGATATCCACTAGACATCATGCTCCTTCAAAATGGAGCGTAAAACATTCATCATTATTATTAAGGACTGAACGAGAATAAATTCGCTATCACAAAAACGCTTATATCTTTTGAACCACTGGATCGATTTCGAAAATCAAACTCATTTCCGAATCATCTTTTAATTCTAATGGAAACTGTTTTTACTATAAGAAACCAAAACTATTTTTTACAGAATTCATGGATTTTTTCTGGAATTCTTCCCATCATGCTTCTTTTAGTGTTCTCAGTCACTTTCTGGGATGCTGTCTTTCACTTTTGCTTAGATTCCGCTAATGTTTTCGTTGATTTGTTAGTCTTCTTTAATTCTCCTTCTACCAGGGTCCAATATCTTTCGATTGGCCTGAGTTCTGGGCAATTTGGTGGATTGGCCTCTTTGAGGACAAAAACCACCTCATTAGCTTCGTACCATTCCTTGGTGGCCTTGCTGTAGTGGCATGAAGCTAAATCTGGATTGTTGACACATCGTGCTCACGTAAAAATGGTAAAAGTCGCTTCTTCAAGCATTCCTCGATGTATATCTTCGAGTCAACAGAGCCTTGGCCAACGAAAAATTTGCTTCTTTTCCCACAAGTGCAAATTGCTTGCCAAACCAGGAATTTTTTAGAAAACTTTGCTTGTTTCTTCACGCGAAATTGTTCGTCAACATTTCCACGAGAATCTGCAGTATAAAATTCCTGACCAGGAAGTTGCGAGAAATCAGCCAAAACATAGGTTTCGTCGTCCATCACGCAACAGGAAAAATTTCTCAAGAAATTTTTTTTAAATTTCTTTGCTCTTAATTTCGCTTCTTGATTCTTCACAGCGTTCCTGTCTGGCACTTTCTGCACTTTGTATGTTCTAAGCCCACAACTCGATTTGATTTTCTGAACGGTTGACTGCGAACAACCCACTATTTTGGCCACTTTCCGTCCTGAAAGGTTAGGATTCTTCTGAAAAAGGCTGATGGCTTTCTTCACTTTTTTTGGGCTATGAAACTCCTTTTTCCTACCGGTTCCTTCCCTGCGGTTAATTGTAAGATCTTCCTTGAAGCGCTTAACAACACTTGATACCGTTTCCGGACGAACGCTAGCCTCTTTTGCGATTCTTTTGAAACTCCATTTTTGATTATTTTGAAAAAGTTTCCCTATAAATTCTCGTGTTTTCACTTTGCTTGATATTTTGCGACAGAGAATTGGAATATCTATAAAGTAAATGTTCCACATGTTTCTGACGTTCATAACAAAGCTAACTATGATCAAATTTTGATTTTTTCTCAATTGGTTCAAGAGATATAGGCGTTTTTGTGATAGCGATTTTATTCTTGTTGAGTCCTTATATGAAATGGTCGATTAGCTATGGAAAGTCTCAGTTAAGGACCATATACTCCTATTTGATTCACGTAGTTCACTGCTCTCTGCCTGGAACATTCTTCGATGAACAACAACAAAAATTGCTGCTACAGAAGAGAATCAAAAGTCAGAGAGCCTCTCTGAGAATATGCGTTATCGGAATATATCTCCATTAGAATGAATTTTCAACCGAACAATCGTTTCTGGCGTAGAATATAAGTAAACAGATTGGCGTTGAGGTGGAAACATAAAAAAATTCTGAAGAAATTTACAGCCGCAAACGACGTTCCAAATTTTATGTCCTAAACCGAAATGGTTTCGAGTGAAAAATTTTATGTCGACGCATAAAAATGACGCCCTCTAATGGAAAATACAACCCGCAAGATATTTTTAATGATGTGCAAAATATTAGCAATAAAGGGGGGCCAACCATAGATCATTCGAAATAACCGCTACGGCAGGTTTCTATCGGCGGTTTGAAGAAAAATCTTTTACGACTGAGAAATAAACTTTCGTATCAGGACCTTAGCAATAACTTCTTTCAATCTAGGAGTAATAACATTTTATTGGTCTTCATCATTCTAAATCCCTTTTTACGACGTTTTTAATTCTTCCACGACGGTGTATTCCGTAGATAAAGGTATCTTACTGCGGGTAATTTCTCCGCTATATTGCAGATAATTGCGCACTTCTTTATTTCGAGAAACATTACATTTTCTGATGGAAACCTGAAGAATGCTCCGGATCTTAAACGGAAAAATGTTCCTCCAGTTTTCAGAAATAACAATACACACATTGCAAAAAGTTAGTTGTGGCTTTTAGTGAATGTTGTTACTGATCTAAATGCTTTATTTTTGAGCGCTTGTTCTACTTAAGGGGACCTAGTAGTCCTAGTACACATCCGAGCTCGCGAGCTCCCTTCGAAAATTGGACCTTTTATTTCCATGATATCTCAGTTCGTATGAGGCGTAGACCAACATTTTTTTTTTAATTGAAGCTTAATCATTTCTCTAGAATTTGTTTTACTCGAGTTTTTGTTTTTTTTTCGTATATTAGGAAAATAACGGGGTGAGTTGTAATTTCATGAAAATCTGGACAAACTATTTTATTTCCATGATATCTCTGTCAATTCTGGGGATAAATGTATGAAATTTCCAGTTCACATGCGAAATAATATTTTTCAGAATGTGTATTGATCAGTTTTTTTGTTTATTGCCCCCTCAATTTTTAAAGAATTGTAAAGTAGGAACTTTCTTGGTCATATTTTCAACCAGGTTTTTTCCTAATATACGCAGAAAAACGAAAAAGCGAATAATACACATTCTGCAAAATATTATTCCGCATGTATACTGAAAATTTCATATATTTATCCCGAAGATATCATGGAAATGAAATCGTTTTTCCAGATTTTCATGAAATTACAGCTCACCAGGTTTTTTTCCTGATAAACGAAGAAAAACAGAAAAACGAGTAATTCACATCCTGGAGAAATGATTAGGCTTTAATTAAAAGAAAAAAATGTCGGTCTACGTCGCATACGAACTGAGATATCATGGAAATAAAAAGCCCAATTTTTGAAGGGAGCTCGCGAGCTCGGACGTGTACCAGGTCCCCTTAAACGAGGGTTATATCATAGTCCTTAGCCATTGAGACAAAACAGTTCTTTCTGTACGATAACGGTTTCAATAACCGACTCAGTAACTGAAAATGACGGCAGAGAAAATAATAGAGGAAGTACAAGTATTTCTCTTTCCACAGCGAGAAAACCGGAGCCTGGACACATGTAATCTCTACTCATAAATCTCAGGGATTATTATGAATTTCACAACAATTTATTACAGATCAAATTAATCGGATAACATCGGGTATCAACCGAAACGCCGAGTCAACCCGGTTTCGGCCATTAAAGAAGATAAAACAAAAACGCAACAAGAATAATAACTTGGGCCTGCCAGATTCGTCTCAGTTAAGGTGGGTTCACACATGGGCAGGACTAGAAGCCGGAGATTGTGTTTTTTTTAGCGATTGACGCACATTTATACAAACAGTTCGTTTTTCATTTAAATGAGACATTTCTTCAGAAAATAAATCATTCAATCTGTTGTGGGCTGATTTTCTTGTCAAAAAAACCCAGTATAGATAACACTGGATGTTGCATTTTATACGCCATTTCGAATTAATATGTCAATCTGGAAAAATACCATGTTATGAAGACTTAAGCTGACACCAAGTAGAAGTAGCGATATATTCCTCAAAATGCGGATTATGGTGTTTGAAAAAAAGCTTTAAAATATAAATCCAGAAGCGGGCTCTGCGATATCTCATATCCAATTTATGCCAGCGGTCAGGTAACTGAAATCGTGTAAAAACGTCTGACAGTTTTCTGCAATTTATGCATCTTTAATATCATTGGATTACTGTAATTATTGTGCACGCCGTCTTGCATTATTTCGTTGTTCAGGCTCAGATTTCACAGCTGCTCACCGTGTATACTGTTTTATCGGTTTGAATAACCGTAGAAGGCTATCAACTTCAATCAGTTACTCAGTTTACATGCAGTATTTCACGTGACTTCTTAATTTTTTTTATTTCTTATTTTGTTGCAACCAATACCAATTGGAAGGATAATTAAATTCTGTTATCTTCATGTCTACTGAATCTCTGCATTTCACTGTTCCCAATGTTTGAATCAACACAAACTGAAACTATAGCTATACTTCATTCACTTTCATAATGTATTCCGGTTGGTCATGAAATTCTGACCCATTTCACCGTGTATATATTCTGGAAATGTTAAGTTAAAGTCATTTTCCTGTCAGATAGCTACGCAACGTTGTCCTTCCTACATACAGGTCGTAATCATCACGTCTTTAACAAAATGTTTATTCGCTTTGGGAAAATAATGAATTTGAGAAAACATTATGTGAATTCAATAATTCCAAAGACCTGGCGAATGCCATAGATATTATTGCAAATAGAGAATAATGATATTGTTCTCATCAATTGTTCAACCTTTTTCAATCTAAATGTATTTTAAATTTGAACATATACAATAGATTCTTTCTATTCAATAGGAAGATGTTTCCCAAGAACTCCGATAAGATTAATGCAATGAGAAATAATATCCCATCGGATCTCTTCGAAAATATCTTGTTTTCATTGCGGAGGGATATAAAATGTAAATTCTATCTCGCGAAGTTGCGAGTATGGCTTCTTGTTCCAGTCCAAGCGGTTAGAGGTATGAATACGATTGAATTTATTTGAAAGAATGAATATAAATTATGTTTCCGGAGCAAACTTGGTAATGTTAGTAAAAGGATAGGAATCATAGGATAATAAGGAAAGTTTTTACGACGCGTCGACTTCTCTGAACCTCAGTTTTCAATAAAGAATACGGGGTGAGAAGTGATTTGATAAATTTTAGATGACATCATGAAGGAATTTTTCCCAACTTCATTGCTAGCGGTAGTGCAGTTCGAAGTGTTCTTTTAAAACGTTGGTTTTTGCAGGCATACTAGAATTTTTGTTTTGTTATAGAAGAGGTGAATCTTACATCAGACACCTCGTCTTTCTGGCTAGTGTCGGATTCTTACCGATTAAACACCTCTCCTGCGGTTAGTTTCGGGCATATGCCTATAGACCTTTCATCTTCTTATCTGTTATTTTCTCTTTCGCTTTCTTTATGCTGAGTGATTGTGTTTATCCTTCTATTGGATATCTCTCTCTAAGTGTGGAGTTCTATATCTTCATTTTCGCAACTGGTCTCTGGGTCTTTTGCTGTAAGTTCTCATCTTCAGCGGGGTCATAGTCAACTAACCTAGCTCTTTCATATGCTTTTGCAGCTTTTCGTTTGATGAATGTGGTTATCGACTCCCATTTTATGTCTTTTTGTATTTGTTCATTCCTAACAAACCAGGGGGCGTCTAATGCCCATCTCAGAAATTTGTTTTCTGTACTTTGTATCTTCTTTATATGGGTTCTCGCTGCATAGCCTCATGCTGTTGATTCATATGTTAGCTGCGGTCTGGCGACTGCTTTTATGATCCTCAATTTCGTGTTTCTGTTCATTTGGCTTCTTCTGCCTTGAATCGGGTATTGTATTTTTATTGCTACAATCGTTGTTTTCACTGCATACTTGATGTGCTGTTCCCACGTTAGTCCTTTGTCTAATATTACTCCTAGGTATTAAGCTTCATTCTGCCATTCTATTTCATTATCGTCTATGGATATCTTCGATTCCATTTTCAGTCTTCTCAGTTGAAGGAGTATTGCTTGACTCTTTTCTCCATTGATTTTGATTTTCCATCTGTTACACTTTTGACTGATATCATCTGCAGCTTCTTGAATTATTTTTGTATTTCTGTGCCTAATTGCTATGCCCGTATCATCCGCGTATAGAGCAAGCAGGCATCTTGGATTTCTTGGTATATCATGTATATGTTATAGAGTAGCGGTCCTAGTATAGATCCTTGAGGAACTCCTGCTTATAAATATCTGAGTGTGGAATGAACATCACTTATTTTCACACAAAAGTTCCGGTCCCTCAAATAATTTCTTATTATTCTGCATAACTTGGGTGAAAAACCTGCGGTTATCATTTTATATGCTATTCCTTCATGCCATACTCTATCAAAAGCTCTGGTTACATCTAGTATAGGTAGTCCTGTGGCTTGTTTATTCTGAAATCCTTCTGTGATATACTCGGTCATTCTTAGGAGCTGTTGTACAGTTTAATGTTGTTTACTGAGTCCAAATTGTTCACTTGACAGGGCTTCTGTTTTTTCATTAAGTCGTCTGGCTCAACAATTTTTCCTAAGGCTGGGAGTAGCCTTATTGGTCTATAGTTCTGAGGGAACTTGTCGTTTTTACCTGGTTTATTGAAAACACTTCGGCAGTTTTCCATCTTTTTGGAAAGTGCTCTTTTCTCATGACTTCATTTGCTATGCTAGTGGGAGCTGCTGTTCCTTTCTTGACATTTTCTTCAGCATGATATTTGTAATTTTATCTTCTCCAGGAGCCCATCTTGTTTTTAAATCGTTGATTATCTCTTTGATTTCAGCCGGAGATATTGGGTGAGGGATTTCGCCATCCTCTAGTGCTTCTTTTATTTCTTCTTCATTATCTTTATCAATTAATTCTTCTAGGTTCTCATCGTCTTTTTCATAATAATTTATTCTTGACTCCCTTTCTATAGAATCGGCAAGAGCGTTAGATTTATCTCTTTTTGACATACTAGTAAGGTGTAGGGTCACTTTTAAAACCTCTGCAAATAAGCCTTTCAGAAGACTTTCGAAAAAGGGTGTAAACAAATTGGAGAATCGATGAAAGAAAAACGATTGAAAGATTATACCCGAACAATGAATATTCTCTGGTTGTTTCATTTCATCTTGTAACTATTTCAAGATGCCTGAATGTACATGGAACCAAATGCCTCATTAGAAGCCCCAATTCATAGACCTTGTATCGAAATATTTCAAATTCCAGTCGGGATCCCGATGAAGCAACCAAGATGGATGTTTCTATTCATTTGCTGTTCCATCAATCCCAATTCGTTATTCAGTAGGTCCCAGTCCCTTCAGCTCTGAAGGATCGTCATTAATAACTGGAGATTGCGGGATACAATAATGCAGATCCGAGATATCAATTTGGGCATCATGTTCGCCGTTCTGTTCGGGTCATAGGTCGCTTGTTCTCTTATTAGTTAGTCAATATAACTATTTCGAAGTGGCCCCGAGGCCATGCAGTCTGCTCGTTCTCCTATCCGTCTTCTGTGCATTGTTCTGAAGTGCGAAAACCCAAGGAACCCATGCCTCGGGCCTTCGTAGATCTCTTCTTGTCGAGATGAGATTGGATTTGGGATCTCTTAGTTGCAGAAACGCTCTTAACAAGCACAGGATGCGAAGAGTTGTTTCATTCGAATGGATTATTTATATGGCACTCCCTTATAGAGATGAGATGCAGAGGAGGAAATTATTAGTTATAACGAAAGTCTGAATGCAAAACCAGATTTGTTCTCATCCGCAGTAATATAATCAAACATAAAATAAGGCATAGTCCATTTGTACATATGACAATCATCAACAATAAACACATGCCATTGAAATCTATAACCACAAAAACAACATAAACGAGAAAGAATATACTCCCAATGTTCATACTGCTTAGTTGCCTGCCATCTTCAACATTTCTTACTTTGTAATCAAGCTAATGTTCCCCTATCAACAAGCAACCGATCGACTTTAGTTTTGTCCTCATTTGGACATACAGGATCGAATATTCCAAATTGATAAGAGGAAATAAAGGCCTGAAACTTATTATGTCTTAATTTTTATTTGCATTTGATACGATATCATATTCTATATTAAAAAATATTGTACATTTTGTATGGGACAAACCTTAGAGAATATCGAATAATTGATTGTTTTGAAAGGTCAAGTTTCATTACAAACTTGAAACGACTTCAAAATTGCATGAAACAGTATTAATTTCATTCTTTTTCTATTCTCAGAAATTTTTTTTATATTTCCTATTATGTATCTACTCTCTTCACAAGATCTGTAGCCTATGTTCGTCCGCGATCAGAATGGGATAATAACTAGCTATATTGGTATAGGTATGACTGTTTTTCGATCGATTTGCTAAATAAATTCAATATTTGTTCGTCTCTTCTCGAATTGTGGTCAGAACAGCTTGCATAATTCCCATACCCATCATGTTCATTCCTTCATATTATACAGCACATAGTTGAATGGTTAATTTTAATGAGTTAAATTGATATTCAATTTGAATTAATGATATTTACGATTTGTTGACCTATAATAGGTTCCCTATTATTATCGTTGTCTAGGCATTACAATCGTGAATTACCAATAGAATAGTTTTATTATTTATTTTATGGATGTACTTTTCATCATTTACTTGTAACAATGTCGTTTTATGCCCCATTAGCGGAATACAGAGCTGTACTTGAAGTATTATGGAAATTCAATTCAGCCAATATAGATTCCATGCGTATCAATATCATTCCTGAATCTCATTGGAACGAATAATCCTTAATTCTATTTGGAACTGTCTTCCATAATTCAATTGATACAAATTCCAATTGAATTGATAATGTTGATTCTGAATATCCAAAAAAACATTCTTAGTAGGTATCCAAACAAGCTTTCTGAATATTTTTAATAGTCTAAAGACATGTCCAAAATATTCTGAATAGCCAAAAGACGTTCTGAAAATAAAAAAAAAAGTTCTGAATATCCAACAAGACGTTCTGAAAATCATAAGAACTTTGCTGAATATCCAATGAAACTTTCTGAATATGGAGAGAAAAGTTCTGAATATCCAACGAAACGTGCTGAATATGAGGAGAAACGTTCTGAATATCCAACGAAACGTTCTGAATGAACGGAGAAACGTTCTGAATATAAAGAGAAACGTTCTGAAAATCCGAAAAAAACGTTCTGAATATCCAGAGAAACGTTCTGAATATCCAACTAAACGTTCTGAATATGCAGAGAAGAGTTCTGAATATCCAACGAAACGTGCTGAATATACGGAGAAATGTTCTGAATATCCTAATAAACTTTCTGAATATACGGAGAAACGTTCTGAAAATCCAAAAAACGTTCTGAATATCCAGAGAAACTTTCTGAATATGCAGAGAAAGTTCTGAATATCCAACGGAACGTGCTGAATATACGGAGAAACGTTCTGAATATCCAACGAAACGTTCTGAATAAGCGGAGAAACGTTCTAAATATACAGAGAAACGTTCTGAAAATCCGGAAAAACGTTCTTAATATCCAGAGAAACGTTCTGAATATCCAACTGAATGTTCTGAAAATCCTAAGAAACGTTCTAAATATTCAAAGGAACTTTCTGAATATGCAGAGAAATGTTCTGAATATCCAACGAAACGGTCTGAATATACGTAGAAATGTTCTCAATATCCGAATAAACGTTCTCAATATCCGAAGAAACGTTCTGAATATCCGAAGAAACGTTCTGAACATCCAAATTCTGAGTTTCAAATGACGGAATCGAATTGGGAGAGTCTGAATACCATTTGGAAAATGTGAATTTGTTATCATTCCATGATCATTTACGCTAGTACAAACTGAATATACTGTTACAATTTCGGTGAAACGACGTTGTCACGTCGTCTCGAATTAATTAGACACGGATTTGTTTCAAACGCCGAACAACTTAGTAGCCATACTGCCGTAGATTTACGTCAAGCACACGAGTTTATCTCACAGTCACACTGCCCCATAATTCCGAGACCAGAATGACTGAAATCATGTAATAAGATGCGACCAGTTCCGCAATTTCCACATAACATTTTTAGAATATGGTTTACGGTATTTTAAGACTGGGAAAAGGTACGGGTACTTTATTATCGTATTACCAACCTGGCTCGGTTAGGTTTATTGTAATTTTATGTGATCTTCGTGTGCATACCCGTTGGTGTTTTTCTTTATGTCCGTACACAAAATACCATGGAAGTGTTGAATTATCGCTCTTCACTGAACCTTTTCAACCCGATGTTGAGAGGATTCATTTCGTCGCCTATTTCAGCATATTATGGAGAAGGTCCTACGGGATACGTAATTTTGCCCAAGTTCCATTCTTCGCGTATTCCTTCAGTGGTACTTTCGTTTTACGTTTCATGCTTCATCGGATCTTCTCATCATGAACTGATACCCCATTTTCAACTTTTTAAACGGAGCTTTTTCGATAACAGTGAAAACTCGTAGTTTCTTGTGATAAAATTTACACTTGAGTTATTGCCCCTGTGCATTTGCCAAAGTTATTCGTTCAGGAAGAATAATATTCCAATAATCGTACACAACATTGTGACACTGAATTCTGTGTACAGAATCTGCTGTGGGAAAGTTTCATTCTTGTTTATGCATATAATTGATCGGTCATCTCCATCGAAAGCTCGAAGCTGCTCGAAGCATATCATTTTCCATTTTCGTAGCACAATTATTATTACCAAATTGCCCCCCAATTATCGAGCCCAATATAACAGGAAACATTAACGAACACGGCCTGACAAATCCAATTGATATTGATTTGTGGTTGTTAATTCACAATCTGCATTCTTGGCCGAGAGATGGCCGCATGTTGATGACCTCTATTTGAAAGCACCACGGACTTTAAAAGAGTCGGACTGAAGATATTGAGTTCGATTTTACACCTCACGACTTGAATGCTAAACCATGGGAACATTAAGGCCGCAGTCGGTATGGTAATTTCAGGAAGATCGGCCCGAGGCCTTTTCAAATTAACGTTTTAGCTTTTTGGCTTTTTATTATGCCCGATGCTGCCGAATTTTCGTATTTCAATTTCGGACGAATTGTTCCTTATTAATGCGAAATTGCGACGGGCCTCAATATGGCGGCTGAATAATAAATGAAATTTACGAATTTTGCCATGGCGTTGGCAGTGCGAATCAATTTGCTTTCTCCATATTTTTGTTAGGTGTGTTTCGTTGAGTGTCTGCGAGCCAAATTGAAAGTCTATTAAGATGTCCGTCTCGCAAGTTATAGATTTTCGAATATACAACCGGGATTTCCAGTACCTCAAAATATGCACTTTTCTTCCCATGATATAATGAAGAGCAGTTTACACACACACACATTTGTAACCATTTATTCACTCTGAATTTTGAAGAATTGATTAATTATTCGATATTGAAAATGTGATTTCAACACGTGTGAATTCAAACGTCTTTCTGCTGTGACGTCAGTGGCTCAATTTGTAAAATGATTGGTTGAAGTTTGTGATGGAGGGGACGAAGCCCAGAGTAACTGAGAGACACGCCGCTGTTCTCAGGTATTTGCAAAATCTCTGAATTTATTCATGAATCAATTCAGTAATCGTAAAATATTTGGTGTGTTCACTATAATGTTTTTGGAACATCGTCATATAACAACTTAATTTTCATTGAAATTGATATAATACTCATTCTCTGAATATACTGATGTGACAACCACGCCTACAAATTATAAATAAAAACATAACCTTCCCATTTGTCAGTATTCAACATTCTCTGCGTACTATAGAATGGCGTTTCTCACAGTTAATTCTAGGAGTATTCTATACTCTATATTCTATACTCCTAGGTACACAGTTGCCAAATCAATAATTGTTCTTACCACTAATTTGCACTTCTCCAAATGAAAATAATTATTAATGCTTCCTAAATTAGAAGACCGGCCTATATATAGATACCAATTCTTACCTGTGTAGACCAGGGATAATTATTTTTAATTGAATTTCTCACCTATCTGCTTACTTGAACCCTCATCATCTTCAATAAGGTGGTCGCAAATTGAATGATATTATGAAGCTTTATGGAGAACAATTTTTTTTTTTTTTTATGTTGTGATTTTCACGAAAAGGAATATCCTGTAATGTTCAGAAAACATCGTGAGAACCAAGGGCAAGCAGGTAGGAATTGGTGTTCTTCTTGAATTTCTGGAGGTTATATGCCTCGGGGAACACCTCCCTAGGCAATGTGTTCCAAAGCCTCGCTGTTCGTTGGATAAACGAGTCTTTGAAGAGAGATGTTCTGCAGGTCTCCAAAGTTACCACGAAGGGGTGTGAAGACTTAACTTGACGGGTTAGTCTGGAAGAGACTGCCAGAGGGGGAACGATTGCTGATAATTCAGAGGAGCATCGCCCATGGAAATATCTATAAAATAGAGACAGATCGCCCACTTTTCTACGGTGTTCCAGAGAAGTGAGCGAGCTTGTAAGCGATGCATCACCGACGAGACGAATTGCCCTTTTTTGTACGGAATCCAAGAGTTTTAGGGTGTGTTTAGGTGCAGCACTCCAAACATGGGAACAGTATTCCAGGACAGGCCGAATCTGTGCCCTATAGATCATAAGCAGCTGACCTGAGGTGAAATAGCTCCTGGCACGAAACAGAAAACCAAGTTTTTGGGATGCACTTTTAGCAATGGATCTCACGTGATTCTCCCAGGAAAGGTTACTGCCGACAGTAATGCCAAGCATCGAAATGGATGACTTCAATGGTATGGTCACTCCCGACAATTTTATGCTGGGCACAGTAAGATCGGCTTTTCTAGAGAAAAGACATGCTTGTGTTTTGTTTGCGTTGAATTCTACCAAGTTATTAGATCCCCATTCAAGAATTGTTGCCAAGTCCATATTTATGTTGTTAACATTTCTTCCTCGTTCGTTTTTGATTTGGCGGGCTGGTATTGGAGCCTTAGAAGAAAAGGCGGTATGGTGGGTACTATCATCCGCGAAGCTGTGCACTGGACACGAAGTTGCTTCCAGCAAATCGTTGATGTGAAGCAGAAACAGCGTTGGAGCCAGAACTGATCCCTGCGGAACACCAGCATTTATGGGTAGAGAGTCAGACGAAACTCCATCGACCACTACATGGAGAGATCTGTTTGAGAGAAAGCTAGCTAGCAGAGAACATAGCTTTGGGGGCACGCCATAAGATGGAAGCTTGGCGAGGAGTCGATCGAATGCCTTGGAGATATCCAGTGCTACGGCTAGGGTTTCACCATATTTCTCGATAGATAGCTGCCATATATGTGAGACGTAAGCGAGCAAGTCACCAGTGGATCTCTGATGACGGATGACAATGTCATGATGATAAAAGAAAAACATCCAAAATCAACATTATATTATGATATTATCAGGAAAGTGAAAGCGAGGGCTTTTTCAGGCTGATTCTTTTTTTGTGATTTGGCAATGTTGTCATTTTTATATCAGAAACACGTCATGACGAGTACAACCAATCAAAATCTCTCCAGCCACTGACGTCACACGATTTCCCGCATCTTCTGATCGTTTGAAATCGGTAGATTATTTTTGAGTTTTCAATATTTTTTTGAGGGTATAAATTGATAAATAAAAATTTGAAAAAAATTACGAATTACGTGAAAATCCAATATGTCAAAATATATTTTTTCTGAAAATGACTAGAAATGCCCATTCTTTCCTTTTGATCTTCAAATTCTTGGGATACGTTTGAATCAATTCGAAAGTTCCCCATGGTAAAATCATTTAGTGCTCTACTTAAGCTCTGCTTCATATTTCCTCCTGGATTATACGAAGTTTATCTATAAAAAACATGCATTCTTTCACATCTTCTTCACCTCAAAATCCAATGCTGTTCCCCACACTTAATCTGACCAAAATTATGTTCAAACGACCATAAATTCAGGTATAAAGAGAGGCTAATCAGATTACCCACAGACCAAGAACGTCAACTATTTCCGAAGGCCTCACTATGTTAATAGAGTAATTACATGGAGAGAACCTATGGTTATGGTAACATCGATTAAATTAAATTTATTCAAGTTCCGACACTGTTTTAGGTACCTTCGAATACCTACCGATTCGAAATCGTTCAGAAGGTAGTAGACGTTAACCATTGATTTTAATGGACAAAAAGAATACAAGTGTTTGCTAATCTGTTCATAGAGAAAGCAAGTGTAGATGAGCAGATTAGATGAGTTGGCAACAAGTATGTGGGTGTTGTAAGCGAATCGAAGTCAAAGATTAGTTCTGATAAGTCAACTCAGATTAAGACATCTTCTTTTTGACAATAATTTCATAATTCATGCCCCCCCTGTAACCGCCAGTGTCCATCCATACTTAAATTATGAAGGTTATCTTAAATTTGAAGGCCATTCTTGATTGTGCAGAATTCAGCAGTCAATATCATGAAAAATATAAGAAACACTAAAAAAATGTTGAATTGTTTATAGCGTTATTGTAATGAAAGGCATATTATTTTCAATAAAATAAATCACAGTAAGCAGATTGCGTTTTAAAAATAAAACAAATTGTAGTTTCAAAAATTAATCATAAAGTAAGAAATACAGTTTTTTGGAATGTCAATTTGAGAATTCAAAATCTAAAGCATCGACTGGATTTTGGGGGTACAGTTACATAATTGAATATCTGCAGCAACTGTGTTGAATTGTCACTATGTTTATGCAAAATCTCCTGGAGCCCCTAGGTTTTCCACTGTTTCCTCTGTTTACATGTTTATTGGACCGAAATTGAATTAATTATCTACTTATCATTCAACATGAAAATTAGATCCATCAAATAAATTCACGACTTCAAAAAGAACATGAAAAACTTAATAATTATTTCAATAGAAAAAACAATTCGAAAGCTACATTAACAATCATTATTCATACGAAGTAAAGGTTGTCTACCATTCCATAAATATCTATTCTTTTTGGCCAAGAGGAGAAATTGCACATTTGGCTCTAGGTATAACATTCCTCAGACTCGAAATCTGTGAACCTTATCCTGGGACGAAGTCATCCTAGTGCACACCTATAAAAATGCAAGGTGTGTGCTCTAGCTCTGAAATTCGATTAAATCTAATGCCGGCTCCCAGCCAGGCACGGATTTTGCAGTAGATAAACCAGGATTCATTGACATTCAAACTGACGAATCACTTCAATGTGAGACTTTTTGAACTGGATACTGTTTTGTTGTCTGATGAATCTTAAAGTTAGGTAGAGACCGTGTCGGAATTTCAATGAAACAAACGCGGCAACGCACAAAGAACGAGCTACGTGAATCTGGAGTAATTCGCAGTAAGCCATGGATTCAACAAAAGGAAATGTTCATCAAAGATCAAATGTTTGGATGAGTGAGAATGGTGCTAGCTTGGAATTTTTGAGCGTTTTGGTTATTACTTCTCTAGATTAATTTCGGTACAGTAATTATCAACTGGGAGTATCCAAAGACACGTCTTTTGACACGGAAGATACAAAGGGATATAATAATCCATTCCATAAAAAAAAAACCAATATAAAACTATCAAGATGACGAAGTGATAAGCTCTTAAAGTGGAATACGATTCAAGGAAATGAGAAGTTATGATCTATTACCAGGTTGTAGAAAGCCTTTGGGGAGCCTGCTCTACAAAAACCAGAGCTTACGAGTAGTTTGAAGCTCTGCTTCGTTCATAAGAGCCTTCGACATCAAATAACGGAGAAGAGGTCGAAATTGTGAGAAAATTATGCAAAAATATCACAACACGACACAAACAGATCCAAAAGATAACTGTGTGACTTCTTTTTAGGAAATTATGACGTATTTTGCTATTTCTTTGAGTGGTTGTTAGAGCTCTATTCCTTCTCCAAATGTCCACCATTAGATTATTCCGAACTAAGTTTCAGTTACAGTTTCTGGCTACAGTCAGGATATCTCTGGGAGCTTACGAAGTTAATTTCATACTCTGCAACGAAGTACTACCAGAAGTATCTTTTACGTGGATGTACGTGGATGATACCTATCTAGTTAGACTAGACCAGTTCCATGCATAAAGAAAATATTGCGATACCATATCAACGAACAATAACTTATTAGAAGTGTCAGTGTAGAGTTCGACGTCAAAAAAGTAAACCAGAGTTACGCAATAAATGAAAAAAAGATGTCCACCAAAAAGGTAAAAATCTAAAAATTGGAGTATCGAGCCATCATCAAGTACCTGTATGTAAAAGGGTTAAAAGGTAAGCAGATTTACGAAGATATACTCAATACCCTTGGTGATCAATGTCCTTCGTATGCGACCGTGAAAAATTGGACTGCAAGGTTCAAAAGAGGTTAATTTTCCATTGAAGGTGATGACCGATAGGGAAGGTCAGTTTCTGTGTCAGTGTCCGAAAATATCGATGCAGTTCATGACATGATTTTATCAGACCGTCGAATCGGGCTAAAACGGATATCTTAAGCACTGAAGATTTCATACGAACGCGTTCATCGTATGGTTCACGTCAATTTGGACATGAGAAAAGTTTCTGCAAAATTGATCCCCAAATGTTTTTGAATGTTGACCAAAAGCGTGCAAGGGTAGAAGCATCGCGTTGGATCTGTGCTCGATTTGAAAACGATGCAGACTTCTTAAACCGAATTGTTACTATGGATGAGACTTGGGTACATTTCTACGATCAAGAAACACATCCACAATCGATGGAATGGCGACACTCTGGTTCTCCAAGAACGAAGAAGTTTCGTGTCCAAAAATCTGCTGGAAAAGTTCTTGCTTCAGTTTTTTGGGATTGCCATGGAGTTATCATGATCGATTTTTTGGATAAGGGTAGAACAATAACTGGAGATTACTATTTGACATTACTGACCACTCTACGGAAAAAAAATTAAGAGAAAAGACGCGGAAAACTATCCAAAGATGTTTTGTTTTTACAGGACAACGCACCAATACACAAATCTCATGCTGCTATGCAAAAATTCGTGATTTAGATTTTAGGGTTAGAATTACTAGAACACCCCTCTTATTCACCAGATTTGGCTCCGTCCTACTATCATCTCTTTCCTCAACTGAAAAAAGTTTAAAAGGTCTTAAATTTTCTTCCAACGAGGAGGTAATAAAAGCTGTGGAGGACTGGTTTGCAGAGCAAGAAGCAACATTTTTTTTTGAAAGGTCTAGAGACGTTGCAGGTTCGCTGTAATGAATGTATTCAATTAAGAGGATAATATGTTGAGTAATAAAATATTTTGACATTGAAATTTTGTTTGGTTCTATAGTGGGCTAAGAATTTTTCAATATATCCTCGTAGATAGTTGTTATTCTGAAGGAATTTAAATAAAATTAGTTTTATTTACAATTTCCTGCTATTTTTTGATCATAATGTATGTCGCCACAATGAAATGATGCGGAAATAATCGTTTCGAACAAATAGATCACCTGCAAAAAGCCAGTTACAATCTACATATTCGTTGCTCGGTTGAATTCATCCCGTTGTAAAAACCCCTGCCTTATCTGAAACTGATCCATTCATGAATATGCAAAACTGCATTCTGGAACGCCGTGACCTACCAAGTATTCTTTACCGTCTTAGGTCATTGAATCCAAAGGTAGCGCAGATAGGAACGTAATTAGTAGCAACTTGTCACTTATATCCTTGAGGGAGCTGCAGGAGTCGGTACTCCTGTTCCATTCTCGGCGACAGCGTTATGCTAATAGTTAGGAAAGATATTATATTGACATCATCCCATTCATCAAGCTCTCAAACATATGCACGTGCTTGTCGTCGAACAGGTGGTCCTTACGTAACGATTCTGCAGACGTATATACGGTATATTACGCTTTGAATAGGTGACTGTGATCCGTGATCTGAATAAGTGGAGGCTCGATTAAGAATTCATGCCGGATTATACAAATTGCCGCGTTTGCACAGATGCAATGGCTGATCTTCCCAATTTACGAGGATGTATTGATATCTAGTTAGCCTAGACCAGTTCCATGCATAAACAAAATATTGCGATACCATATCAATGAACAATAACTTATTAGAAGTGTCAGTGTAGATTTCGACGTCAAAAAAGTAAACCAAAAGATGTCCATCGAAATTGTAAAAATCGAAAAATTGGAGTATCGAGCCATCATCAAGTACCTGTATTTTAAAGGGTTAAGAGGTAAGCAGATTGACAAAGATATGCTCAATACCCTTGGTGATCAATGTCCTTCGTATGCGACCGTGAAAAATTGGACTGCAAGCTTCAAAAGAGGTGAATTTTCCATTGAAGATGATGACCGATCGGGAAGGTCAGTTTCTGTGTCAGTCCTCGAAAATATCGATGCAGTTCATGACATGATTTTATCAGACCGTCGAATGGAGCAAAAACGAATATCTGAAACACTGAAGATTTCATACGAACGTGTTCATCATATAGTTCACGTCAATTTGGACATGACAAGAATTTTTGCAAAATGGATCCCCAAATGTTTGAATGTTGACCAAAAGCGTGCAAGGGTAGAAGCATCGCGTTCGATCTGTGCTCGATTTGAAAACAATGTAGACTTCTTAAACCGAATTGTTACTATGGATGAGACTTGGGTACATTTCCACGATCCAGAAACAAAGCAACAATCGATGGAATGGCGACACTCTGGTTCTCCAAGTGTTAAGAAGTTTCGTGTCCAAAAATCTGCTGAAAAGTTCTTGCTGAAGTTTTTTGACATTGTCATGGAGTAATCATAATTGATTTTTTGGATAAGGGTAAAACAATAACTGAAGATTACTATTCGACATTACTGACCACTCTCCGGGAAAAAATTAAAGAGATAAGACACGGAAAGCTATCCAAAGGTGTTTTGGTTTATACAGGACAACGCCCCAGTACACAAATCTCATGTTGCCATGCAAAAAATTCGTGATTTAGGGTTAGAATTACTAGAACACCCCCCTTAATTACCAGATTTGGCTCCGTCTGACTATCATATATTTCCTCAACTGAAAAAAAGTTTAAAAGGTCGTGAATTTCCTTCCAACGAGGAGGTAATAAAAGCTGTGGAGGACTGGTTTGCAGAGCAAGAAGAAAATTTTTTTTTGAAAGGTCTAGAGACGTTGCAGGTTCGCTGTAATGAATGTATTCAATTAAGAGGAGAATATTTTGAGTAATAAAATATTTTGTCATTGAAATTTTGTTTGGTTCTATAGTAGGCTAAGAATTTTTCAATATATCCTCGTACAATCGATGTTAAAAACTCATGATGAAGATTTGATGTCGTTAATTTAGCATGGTGTTCTTCCATAGCTGCCAAATAGGATCTTAGAGATTTCGTTCCAGAACTGATTTCTAGGAGACTTATCTCTACATCTCAGGAAATTATTTTCAAGTAACGGGCGTCCCCAGAAAATATTATCCGACAGATGAGTGATTTTTTAAATGGATCACCCTATTTTTCTTCATTTATTTTCAATGCGTTCCAACTCCTCTTTAATGAAATTTTAGACATAGTTCTCTAGTTGTGCAGATCTTATTGAAAGAAAACTGTAAAAAGTTGAAGGCACAGACGTCCCCTAAAAGTCCTTAAACTCTCAGAAGAAGCAGATGTAACACACATTCGATCAAATATGAAAAATTTCAAATTGATGTTTCCCCATTTTCTCAAATGAATTCTTCAAATTTTTGCACATCTTTCTGATTATCTTTTCTGGGGACGCCTGTATACTGGAAAATAATTTCCTGAGATGTAGGAATAAGTCTGTTTTGGAACGAAAATGCTAAGATGTCTTGTTTGGCAGCTATGGGAGAACACCATATTAAATTATGACCCTGCATACTTGGTTGCTACTTGAGTATTTTTGCATCTGTTCATCATTTTGAATTTTTGAGAAACAAAAATGTATTCAGCAGTTTTTCTAACAATTTTCTCAAGTTATGTTACATACTATCCAAGGAAACAATGCGTTGTTGATATGCAAGATACTAAAATGAATCAAGAGACTCTTTGTGATGCTGTATACCTATCTCATGAAATTGACGTATTTCAAGAATTAAAGAAGCGTATATGGAATTTTCTTTTTCGAAAAAGTGTTTCTACGAAGTGTTGTCTTGCTATTAAAAGGTAGAACATTCAATCAACTTAATAAATGTTTAAAACTCGTTATTTCCTTCAAGATTTTTAACAAAACATTACCAAAATGAGCTGATGAATTACTCCTTCATTTATTGTTCCTCTGTAGCTGTAAATGATCATGAAATCAAATCCGACTCTTATTTATTTTCATTCGCATTGTAATTACCACGGGTATAATTATGTGTTATCACATCGTGAGAGTACTCCAGAAAATATCTTCATTCACTCATTGAACGCTTAATTATAGTGCACTAATCAAACAACTCCATTAATTAGTAGTTGATGACTATATTTGTCCAGAGTTCAACCAGACTAGACAGTTGAACTTTCGTGACTATTGGTTTCGATAATTAACGTAAACTTTTTCGAGTATGATTCGGTTTTGAGCACGTTGTTTATACACAGAGAGTCTGTGACTTTTTTACAATCAATTTTTGAGGTCGAAATTAACTTTTTCAATAGTAATAGAGTATATTTTGGGGTGAAACCTTCACCCTTTGGTGAAAAACATTGAAAGATCGTAGAATACAAGGAGGATCGTTTCAATGTATAATGTATGAGAACAAATTAACTGACATTCAGATTAACAGCTTTGTCGGTGTGGGTAACATCAATGGGAACGCTGCTAAAGGACCCCGCACTTTTACTACGGGAAATGGCGTTCCGTCAAATTTTCTAAAATTTTGGTATAATGTAGTACTCGACATACTGATCAAAAGTGTCCATGGCCCCAACTCAATCCTATGACTAGTTTTTGAGATACAGGGCGTTGAAGTTGAGAATTACCCACTTTTACTACGCCCGTATCTCGGAACAGAATCGAATGAACTTCAATTTTTCTCAAGAAACATTTCATCACATCCCCAAGGAGCAAGCCTATAGAGGAATATGACCGAAAATCGTTACGAATACAGGGTTATCCATAATTGAATGCATGCCCGATTTTGAAAGTATAAAATATGTGTATTCCAGAGCGAAAACGTTCGCAAAATGAACTATTACACTAGATATGTTGTTGTACATCGAAAAAGTCTGAAATGCCCAGAATTTATACTGGGTGATCCATTATTATAGAAACTATTCTCAAGGAAGGTTAAATGGACACCCTGTATTTATGGGTTGATTCAAGGTGTTTGTTTAATTTTTTTAGAACATATCATCATGGACTTCAAAGAATACAGGGTGATTCAGTCATGAATTGAACTTTGAACCTCACGAAAATACCCAAAAACCACCTTTTTTTTTCATCACCCTCTATTTCAAGATTGAATCCGACGAGGTGGGAGTTTTCTTTCACCACTGTACTTGATATGAAAACATCAATACGGCTGAGAGTTTTTATCCACTTCCTATGACCAGATTTTTTTTATGTAATATGAAAATTATTTATTTATGTGATTCTATTCGTATTCCAGCAGAAAATCTGGTCATAGGAAGAGGATGAAAACTCTCATCTGCATTGATGTTTTCATATAAAGTACAGTGGTGAAAGAAAACTCCCACCTCGTCGGATTCAATCTTGAAATAGAGGGTGATGAAAAAAAAAAGGTGGTTTTTGGGTATTTTCGTGAGGTTCAAAGTTCATTTCATGACTGAATCACCCTGTATTCTTTGAAGTCCATGATGATATGGTCTAAAAAAATTGAACGAACACCTTGAATCAACCCATAAATACAGGGTGTCCATTTAACCTTCCTTGAGAAAAGTTTCTATAATAATGGATCACCCAGTATGAATTCTGGGCATTTCAGACTTTTTCGATGTAACAACAACATATCTAGTGTAATAGTCCATTTTGCGAACGTTTTCGCTCTGATATTGACATATTCTATACTTTCAAAATCGGGCATGCATTCAATTATGGATAACCCTGTATTCGTAACGATTCTCGGTCATATTCCTCTGTATGCTTGCTCCTTGGGGATGGAATTAAATGTTTCTTGAGAAAAATTGAACTTCATTCGATTCTGTTTCGAGATACGAGCGTAGTAAAAGTGGGTAATTCTCAACTTCAACGCCCTGTATCTCAAAAACTAGTCATAGGATTGAGTTGAGGCCATGGACACTTTTGATCAGAAGGTCGAGTACTACATTATACCAAAATTTTAGAAAATTTGACGGAACGCCATTTCCCGTAGTAAAAGTGCGGGGTCCTTTATTTGATCGCATCGGCTGAACTTTCATCCTTGTAAGGACTCTTGAGGAAGGAACATCTCAACCCAAGTCGACGACCTAAGGATTAAGGAATGATTTGTATCCCACTCCTTGTTAGTCGATATGGGTAGTCAGTCTTTATATCGAACACAAATAGTTATAGTTCCATACTTTTTGGAAGGAACTTGAAGAGTGCCGGTATTGAAGCTCTGGATAAAGTCAATCTCCGATACTCATCCTAGAAGATTCTCAACTCAAACTCTTCAGAGATGAGCTTGAATTTAATGGAGGTTCCTTCATTTGGATTCGGCTGTGGAGGATAAGAATCGAAAAATCCCATGCACATGCATCAGAGCTAGAGTGATTACCTTGCAAAAAAAGCAGCAGCGGCCGATGCCTGTGCCACATTCCCGGGTAAACCGTTCACAGCGAAAGTGTATTTAGTCTCTGAATAAACACCGTACACTCCACTGACACCACCTCCATTCACTCCCGATGACACAGGAGGCAACCCCGCGCCCACGTAACACGAAGAGGCACTTTGATAAACCACCCCTTTGCCCTTGTCATTTTTCGAGCCGGCGTTCGATTTTTGAGTTTGCGGCCTCGTCTTGTTAGTTCGCATGGGTATGTGGGACCGAGCGTGGGGCTCCATGCCCCCCGCAGATTTGAATTTCGCGCCGCTTGCGGTCCTCTTGCGCTTCGAGGATGCGTCTTGAGCGAGCTGGGTTGGGGCAGGCACTGAGTTGTGTGAATGCGAAGTCGCGACCATGCCAGGACGATGATGGAGCTTCGTGCGCTCATTGACAGGATTCTCCCACTCTTTCGCCGCCGTTCTTCCGTGGTTCAGGGACTGCTTCTGGTGCGATATGTTGTGGCTGTAGTGGCCATTCATGTTCCTCTCCGGAGGCGGGATGTATTCGGTGGTTTTGATGGCTTCCAGATCAATCTGAAAAGATAAGGACTTTTATTCCTCGAGAAGCGGGTGCTGTTTTATATTCGGGCCGCGTCGTCTTGGCGGGCTTTTACCGCATGAGTGATTGTTCAATTATTCGATTCATTTATCGTCTCGATCGACAAAACACGTCTTAAGAACGAGGAAATGTTCCGAACAACGTTCTGTCGATATGTTCCCGAATGTACACAAGAATATTTGAAATTTTCCATCTTTACATCAACAAAATCCAGAAACCGTCTCCAGAAAACGTTAGGAAATTGTGGTTCAGATTGAGAATGCCCCTTAGTATATCCTCATCTGAGTCTGCAAGTAGTAAGATCAGAAAAGAAAAGGATAAAACCTGGAAATTTCTTTTTTTTTCGATTCTTCAACTTTGAAAATTCGTAATTGTGTCTGTGGGCAAGCTGCAGTAATGAAATCCTGGTGCAATATAGAACACTGATTTCTCTTCAGAAAAAAAATTGCAAGAAGATTCTGCAGTGGTGGGATCAGAAAAAAAATAACATCTAGAGAAAAAATTTTATTCGTTTCTTCAACTTTGAAAATTCGTAACTTTGTCTGTGGACAAGCTGCAGTGATGAAATCCTGGTGCAATATAGAGCATTGATTCCTCTTCAGAAAAAAAAATTGCGAGAAGACTCTGCGGTGGTAGGATCAGAAAAAAAAATAACATCTAGAGAAAAATTTTTATTCGATTCTTCAACTTTGAAAATTCGTAACTGTATCTGTGGGCAAGCTGCAGTAATGAAATCCTGGCGCAATATAGAGCATTGATTTCTATTCAGAAAAAAAAATTCCAAGAAGACTTCGCGGTGGTAGGATCAGAAAAAAAAATTTCATCCAGAGAATTTTTTTTTTCGATTCTTCAACTTTGAAAATTCGTAACTTTGTCTGTGGACAAGCTGCAGTGATGAAATCCTGGTGCAATATGGAGCATTGATTTCTCTTCAGAAAAAAAATTGCGAGAAGACTCTGCGGTGGTAGGATCAGAAAAAAAATAACATCTAGAGAAAAATTTTTTATTCGATTCTTCAACTTTGAAAATTCGTAACTGTATCTGTGGGCAAGCTGCAGTAATGAAATCCTGGCGCAATATAGAGCATTGATTTCTATTCAGAAAAAAAAATTCCAAGAAGACTTCGCGGTGGTAGGATCAGAAAAAAAAATTTCATCTAGAGAATTTTTTTTTTCGATTCTTCAACTTTGAAAATTCGTAACTTTGTCTGTGGACAAGCTACAGTGATGAAATCCTGGCGCAATATAGAGCATTGATTTCTATTCAGAAAAAAAAATTCCAAGAAGACTTCGCGGAGGTAGGATCAGAAAAAAAAATTTCATCTATTTTTTTTTTCGATTCTTCAACTTTGAAAATTCGTAACTTTGTCTGTGGACAAGCTGCAGTGATGAAATCCTGGTGCAATATAGAGCATTGATTCCTCTTCAGAAAATAAATTGCGATGGTAGGATCAGAAAAAAAATATAATCTAGAGAAATTTTTTTTTATTCAATTCTTCAACTTTGAAAATTCGTAACTGTGTCTGTGGGCAAGCTACAAGGACTAAATTCTGGTGCTATATGTAGCATTGAATCCTCTTCAGAAAAAAAATTACAAGAGGATTCTGCGGTGGTGAAATCAGGAGAGAAGGAATAAAATCTAGAATTTTTTTTTATGCACTTCTTCAACTTCGAACATTCGTAACTGTGTCTGTGGGCAAGCTACAGTAATGAAATCCTCGGGCAGTATAGAACATTGATTCCTCGCTCGTTTCCTCGTCAAAAAAAAATTCTGAAGGAGTCTGCGTTGGTGAGATCCGGAGAGAAAAGAATAAAATTTAAAAAAAATTGATTCGACTCTTCAACTTGTTATGTAATACAGGCTGTTACTCAATTGGAGATAAAAACGAAGAAGGGAGATTCCTTCCATAATTTTAAGCAAAAAAAGTCCCATAAACGTTTCGTTTTCGAAACACGAGGTGTTGAAGTTTGAATATTTTTCTCCAGATTTTTTTTTGGTGAGCCACTCATTGTTAGAAAAATTATAAAAGAAAGCTTTACTGATTTACGAAACTTTGAAGTCTGTATCTACTACCGCTTGCGAGAAAACAAATTGGAACGATTCTCTCGAAATCCTAAGAAAAATCAAAATTGTCATAAAGATCCAGTTAGTATAAAAATAAATAAAAACTATGTAAGATCTGGCGGGCCATGACTGATTTTCACCTCGTCCAATCCACCTGTATTCATAATTTTCTTTCAAATACACCTTGTACATCCTGTATCTTTAAAAACTTCCAATTTATCGATTTGGAAAATTCACAATTAGAAACTCCCTGACCGTCAATGATAGTAGGGAGTCGTTCCTTCTTGTTGAAACAAAATTTCATAGTAACTACCTTTTCTGTTGGAGTGAAGAAATTATTTGGATATCCAGAAAATTTAAATAAACCATTCGAGTTTCCGTCTAGATCCCATTGGTCCAATTCCTAGGACATCCGGTATGAAAACTTCATTCGAATGATTCAAATAGTGATGGAAAACATCAAGTATATATCCCTCATATATCCGACTGATGCTAGCAATGAAAGGGCATCAAAATTATGAAAAGAATACATTAGGGGATCCTACGACTGACGACACAGATAAATGACAGATCTGTTTGTTCATCTAACGACTTTTTTCGCGGTCCGTTCTGGACCGGAACGGTAGAATAAATATGAAAATCGTCCACTATGTATACTCTGACAAGAAGATTCATTTGGCGGAAGAAGAGATCAAATAGTGCTTGTCGTTTACTGCCGACTGAATCTGCTAATGCCTTGAGCTGTAGGCAAATATTTGGCAGGAATTCGAATCGCCTAACTGTTTCGTCATGTTTGTGATGTGGTTAAAACTTGATTCGGTGAAATGAGTTGTTTGAAAAGGGGAAAGGAATCTCAATTTCTCATTTATTGTTTCGCAGAAATATTAATTACATTTAAACTCCCACTTATGGCAGATGATATGAAATTGCCTTCTTAGAATTCTTCTTATATCGACTAGTGAAGTCCTGCTAGGATCACCCTGTATATTGTCTGAAATAAACGATCTAAAATTCTCAGAATATCGTCCCATATTATCACGCTTCCAAAAAATGACGTCGATCTACAGAGACGATAAACATTTATTTCAGTCCTCCTAGAAATTGTCAAACATTTTCCGGAAAATCCAGAATACCTATATCCCGAAATGATTTCATTATATTATGTCACGTGGAGAAGCAGATATCGTTCTTGCATCGATCTGAATGAATATAGAAATGTTTCCATGCGAGCTATCATAATCAAGAAATATGACAACGATCCTCTACTATTTCTTATGTCACTTTGCCCTCGACAAGAGTTGACACCTGCCTTTGAATTAACATAATAATTCATCATGCAACCGGCAGTAATACATTCACAAGGTTCGAACAGACCGTAGCCATTGATGTGTCTGTCTTCTGGCAATTCTTGCCCGCTGGCAATCGAAATAAATATAACATTACGTTCAGCTATACCAACTTCTAATACCACAAGAGGCATAATACACAATACCATTCTGTCTGCATTCACATGTCGCATTGCTTCGAAGGCATCATTTGTTATAAATATATTACGTCGGCACTCTGATTCGAACACTCCCTTCAACGGCAGAACACATAGGCATCGACAAATCATGCCACAAGGAAGAGAGTATCATGTATTGTGTTGCAATTTTGTGACACCTAGATAGATGTTGCACTTGGCCAACTTGTCGGATGGTGGGCATTCACTTGAGTTATTACACGAGCGTTGAAGATGACCCTACAGCAACAGCTGAATGATTCTTCTTGGAGGTCTTGCTTCACACATATAATATTCCATGCGAATGTCTTTGAATTGCTGAAAAAGACATTATTTCGATGTTTGTTGAGTTCTAAATGAGCTTGCCTCTGGTTTGTCTGAGTACACCAAAGCAAAGTGCCACAGGCACCAAGGACCATGCTTAGCTAAGTGCTTTCTTGCTCATCATAAGCGACAGTTTTCCTCTGCTGACAACGCAACTATAAAACCTCATTAGCAAAATGAAGAAGTGTATTGAAGAGGCTAGGTTAAGTTGGACGAACTTTCTCTTCTGGAACGGATTGACTGAAAGGTATTTCCTCTTACACCATTCATCAACTGTTCCAGGCAGTGGCTTGTATGTTATTTCTCTGATGTGTTTCAAGCAGCTTCTTCATCAATTTGAGAATAACTGGGGCTGGATTCTCTCCTGGCTCAAATTTGAAGGCCTCTCTCAGTGGCGTATCCAGAATTTCAGTTCGGGGGGGGCCCAGATTTTCCATATGGGGAAAATTGAATTTTAATACTATCCTATTTTTGCAATTTCTTTCCTGTGATTATATGGTTCGGGGGGGCCCGGCCCCCCTGGCCCCCCCCCCTGAATACGCCACTGGCCTCTCTTGTGATCTTGCAAAAGTGAGGAATGTAATCTTTGCTTGTCTAAATAAGTTTGTAATCAGGGGAATCAGATGCTTCCTTTCGAGATCGAGCCAGAAATGTGACAACAATGAGAAAAACACTCGGACACGTCGATTTTTAATTTTGAATGCGCATATTTTTCAAGAAAATAATATTATATAGGGTGTTCTATGTCTATTTCAAACTGTCATAACTGCCGTCCCTCTCATCTCCGCCATTAGTTATTTATACTATGTTGATCAGCATAGTCCCAAGTACCTCTGTGCAGAATATGAGCGATTTGAAAAATTTAAAATTTTTGATGAAAAATGACAAAGGGGTATGACCCCCTAAAAACACCATGTTTGTCAATAAAAAATATATTTGGGCAGGATCTCACGTTATTATTGAATCTGGAAGTTGTACTGCCCATTTGAATCTTCAATAATAGCAATTCTGCGGACCGACAGCACCCTTACCTAGAGTGGTGTGAGTTCGTGAACAGAACTCGAAAATGAAAAATCGAAAAATAAAAAGTTGAATATTTCATTATCTATGGGGGCTACATGGGTGATTCTGGTATCAAAATGTAGGTTTTCGAGGCCGCTCCATTCAATAAAAAACAATTCAAAGCCCTAACTATCACCGTTTAGATTTTGACCTGTCAAATGGCATTTTTTGAAAAAATCGGAAATTTCAAACTGTCATAACTGCCGTCCCTCTCATCTCCGCCAATAGTTATTTATATTATGTTGATCAGCATAGTCCCAAGTACCTCTGTGCAGAATATGAGCGATTTGAAAAATTTCAAATTTTGGATGAAAAATGACAAAGGGGTATGACCCCCTGAAAACGCCATGTTTGTCAATAAAAAATATATTTGGGCAGGATCTCACGTTATTATTGAATCTGGAAGTTGTACTGCCCATTTGAATCTTCAATAATAGCAATTCTGCGGACCGACAGCACCCTTACCTAGAGTGGTGTGAGTTCGTGAACAGAACTCGAAAATGAAAAATCGAAAAATAAAAAGTTGAATATTTCATTATCTATGGGGGCTACATGGGTGATTCTGGTATCAAAATGTAGGTTTTCGAGGCCGCTCCATTCAATAAAAAACAATTCAAAGCCCTAACTATCACCGTTTAGATTTTGACCTGTCAAATGGCATTTTTTGAAAAAATCGGAAATTTCAAACTGTCATAACTGCCGTCCCTCTCATCTCCGCCAATAGTTATTTATAATATGTTGATCAGCATAGTCCCAAGTACCTCTGTGCAGAATATGAGCGATTTGAAAATTCAAAATTTTTGATGAAAAATGACAAAGGGGTATGACCCCCTAAAAACACCATGTTTGTCAATAAAAAATATATTTGGGCAGGATCTTACGTTATTATTGAATCTGAAAGTTGTACTGCCCATTTGAATCTTCAATAATAGCAATTCTGCGGACCGACAGCACCCTTACCTAGAGTGGTGTGAGCTCGTGAACAGAACTCGAAAATGAAAAATCGAAAAATAAAAAGTTGAATATTTCATTATCTATGGGGGCTACATGGGTGATTCTGGTATCAAAATGTAGGTTTTCGAGGCCGCTCCATTCAATAAAAAACAATTCAAAGCCCTAACTATCACCGTTTAGATTTTGACCTGTCAATTGGCATTTTTTGAAAAAATCGGAAATTTCAAACTGTCATAACTGCCGTCCCTCTCATCTCCGCCAATAGTTATTTATATTATGTTGATCAGCATAGTCCCAAGTACCTCTGTGCAGAATATGAGCGATTTGAAAAATTTAAAATTTTTGATGAAAAATGACAAAGGGGTATGACCCCCTAAAAACACCATGTTTGTCAATAAAAAATATATTTGGGGAGGATCTCACGTTATTATTGAATCTGGAAGTTGTACTGCCCATTTGAATCTTCAATAATAGCAATTCTGCGGACCGACAGCACCCTTACCTAGAGTGGTGTGAGCTCGTGAACAGCACTCGAAAATGAAAAATCGAAAAATAAAAAGTTGAATATTTCATTATCTATGAGGGCTACATGGGTGATTCTGGTATCAAAATGTAGGTTTTCGAGGCCGCTCCATTCAATAAAAAACAATTCAAAGCCCTAACTATCACCGTTTAGATTTTGACCCGTCAAATGGCATTTTTTGAAGAAATCGAAAATTTCAAACTGTCATAACTGCCGTCCCTCTCATCTCCGCCAATAGTTATTTATACTATGTTGATCAGCATAGTCCCAAGTACCTCTGTGCAGAATATGAGCGATTTGAAAAATTTAAAATTTTTGATGAAAAATGACAAAGGGGTATGACCCCCTAAAAACACCATGTTTGTCAATAAAAAAATATATTTGGGCAGGATCTCACGTTATTATTGAATCTGGAAGTTGTACTGCCTATTTGAATCTTCAATAATAGCAATTCTGCGGACCGACAGCACCCTTACCTAGAGTGGTGTGAGCTCGTGAACAGCACTCGAAAATGAAAAATCGAAAAATAAAAAGTTGAATATTTCATTATCTATGAGGGCTACATGGGTGATTCTGGTATCAAAATGTAGGTTTTCGAGGCCGCTCCATTCAATAAAAAACAATTCAAAGCCCTAACTATCACCGTTTAGATTTTGACCCGTCAAATGGCATTTTTTGAAGAAATCGAAAATTTCAAACTGTCATAACTGCCGTCCCTCTCATCTCCGCCAATAGTTATTTATACTATGTTGATCAGCATAGTCCCAAGTACCTCTGTGCAGAATATGAGCGATTTGAAAAATTTAAAATTTTTGATGAAAAATGACAAAGGGGTATGACCCCCTAAAAACACCATGTTTGTCAATAAAAAATATATTTGGGCAGGATCTCACGTTATTATTGGATCTGGAAGTTGTACTGCCCATTTGAATCTTCAATAATAGCAATTCTGCGGACCGACAGCACCCTTACCTAGAGTGGTGTGAGTTCGTGAACAGAACTCGAAAATGAAAAATCGAAAAATAAAAAGTTGAATATTTCATTATCTATGGGGGCTACATGGGTGATTCTGGTATCAAAATGTAGGTTTTCGAGGCCGCTCCATTCAATAAAAAACAATTCAAAGCCCTAACTATCACCGTTTAGATTTTGACCTGTCAAATGGCATTTTTTGAAAAAATCGGAAATTTCAAACTGTCATAACTGCCGTCCCTCTCATCTCCGCCAATAGTTATTTATATTATGTTGATCAGCATAGTCCCAAGTACCTCTGTGCAGAATATGAGCGATTTGAAAAATTTCAAATTTTGGATGAAAAATGACAAAGGGGTATGACCCCCTGAAAACGCCATGTTTGTCAATAAAAAATATATTTGGGCAGGATCTCACGTTATTATTGAATCTGGAAGTTGTACTGCCCATTTGAATCTTCAATAATAGCAATTCTGCGGACCGACAGCACCCTTACCTAGAGTGGTGTGAGTTCGTGAACAGAACTCGAAAATGAAAAATCGAAAAATAAAAAGTTGAATATTTCATTATCTATGGGGGCTACATGGGTGATTCTGGTATCAAAATGTAGGTTTTCGAGGCCGCTCCATTCAATAAAAAACAATTCAAAGCCCTAACTATCACCGTTTAGATTTTGACCTGTCAAATGGCATTTTTTGAAAAAATCGAAAATTTCAAACTGTCATAACTGCCGTCCCTCTCATCTCCGCCAATAGTTATTTATATTATGTTGATCAGCATAGTCCCAAGTACCTCTGTGCAGAATATGAGCGATTTGAAAAATTTAAAATTTTTGATGAAAAATGACAAAGGGGTATGACCCCCTAAAAACACCATGTTTGTCAATAAAAAATATATTTGGGGAGGATCTCACGTTATTATTGAATCTGGAAGTTGTACTGCCCATTTGAATCTTCAATAATAGCAATTCTGCGGACCGACAGCACCCTTACCTAGAGTGGTGTGAGCTCGTGAACAGCACTCGAAAATGAAAAATCGAAAAATAAAAAGTTGAATATTTCATTATCTATGGGGGCTACATGGGTGATTCTGGTATCAAAATGTAGGTTTTCGAGGCCGCTCCATTCAATAAAAAACAATTCAAAGCCCTAACTATCACCGTTTAGATTTTGACCTGTTAAATGGCATTTTTTGAAAAAATCGGAAATTTCAAACTGTCATAACTGCCGCCCCTCTCATCTCCGCCAATAGTTATTTATATTATGTTGATCAGCATAGTCCCAAGTACCTCTGTGCAGAATATGAGCGATTTGAAAAATTTCAAATTTTGGATGAAAAATGACAAAGGGGTATGACCACCTAAAAACACCATGTTTGCCAATAAAAAATATATTTGGGCAGGATCTCACGTTATTATTGAATCTGGAAGTTGTACTGCCCATTTGAATCTTCAATAATAGCAATTCTGCGGACCGACAGCACCCTTACCTAGAGTGGTGTGAGTTCGTGAACAGAACTCGAAAATGAAAAATCGAAAAATAAAAAGTTGAATATTTCATTATCTATGGGGGCTACATGGGTGATTCTGGTATCAAATTGTAGGTTTTCGAGGCCGCTCCATTCAATAAAAAACAATTCAAAGCCCTAACCATCACCGTTCAGATTTTGACCTGTCAAATGGCATTTTTTGAAAAAATCGGAAATTTCAAACTGTCATAACTGCCGTCCCTCTCATCTCCGCCAATAGTTATTTATATTATGTTGATCAGCATAGTCCCAAGTTCCTCTGTGCAGAATATGAGCGATTTGAAAAATTTTAAATTTTTGATGAAAAATGACAAAGGGGTATGACCCCCTAAAAACACCATGTTTGTCAATAAAAAATATATTTGGGCAAGATCTCACGTTATTATTGAATCTGAAAGTTGTACTGCCCATTTGAATCTTCAATAATAGCAATTCTGCGGACCGACAGCACCCTTACCTAGAGTGGTGTGAGTTCGTGAACAGAACTCGAAAATGAAAAATCGAAAAATAAAAAGTTGAATATTTCATTATCTACGGGGGCTACATGGGTGATTCTGGTATCAAAATGTAGGTTTTCGAGGCCGCTCCATTCAATAAAAAACAATTCAAAGCCCTAACTATCACCGTTTAGATTTTGACCTGTCAAATGGCATTTTTCGAAAAATAGGAAATTTAAAACTGTCATAACTGCCGTCCCTCTCATCTCCGCCATTAGTTATTTATATTATGTTGATCAGCATAGTCCCAAGTACCTCTGTGCAGAATATGAGCGATTTGAAAAATTTAAAATTTTTGATGAAAAATGACAAAGGGGTATGACCCCCTAAAAACACCATGTTTGTCAATGAAAAATATATTTGGGGAGGATCTCACGTTATTATTGAATCTGGAAGTTGTACTGCCCATTTGAATCTTCAATAATAGCAATTCTGCGGACCGACAGCACCCTTACCTAGAGTGGTGTGATCTCGTGAACAGAACTCGAAAATGAAAAATCGAAAAATAAAAAGTTGAATATTTCATTATCTATGGGGGCTACATGGGTGATTCTGGTATCAAAATGTAGGTTTTCGAGGCAGCCCCATTCAATAAAAAACAATTCAAAGCCCTAACTATCACCGTTTAGATTTTGACCTGTCAAATGGCATTTTTCGAAAAATAGGAAATTTAAAACTGTCATAACTGCCGTCCCTCTCATCTCCGCCAATAGTTATTTATATTATGTTGATCAGCATAGTCCCAAGTACCTCTGTGCAGAATATGAGCGATTTGAAAAATTTAAAATTTTTGATGAAAAATGACAAAGGGGTATGACCCCCTAAAAACACCATGTTTGTCAATAAAAAATATATTTGGGCAGGATCTCACGTCATTATTGAATCTGGAAGTTGTACTGCCCATTTGAATCTTCAATAATAGCAATTCTGCGGACCGACAGCACCCTTACCTAGAGTGGTGTGAGTTCGTGAACAGAACTCGAAAATGAAAAATCGAAAAATAAAAAGTTGAATATTTCATTATTTATGGGGGCTACATGGGTGATTCTGGTATCAAAATGTAGGTTTTCGAGGCCGCTCCATTCAATAAAAAACAGTTCAAAGCCCTTACTATCACCGGTTAGATTTTGACCTGTCAAATGGCATTTTTTTAAAAAATCGAAAATTTCAAACTGTCATAACTGCCGTCCCTCTCATCTCCGCCAATAGTTGTTTATATTATGTTGATCAGCATAGTCCCAAGTACCTCTGTGTAGAATATGAGCGATTTGAAAAATTCAAAATTTTTGATGAAAAATAACAAAGGGGTATGACCCCCTAAAAACACCATGTTTGTCAATAAAAAATATATTTGGGCAGGATCTTACGTTATTATTGAATCTGGAAGTTGTACTGCCCATTTGAATCTTCAATAATAGCAATTCTGCGGTCCGACAGCACCCTTACCTAGAGTGGTGTGAGTTCGTGAACAGAACTCGAAAATGAAAAATCGAAAAATAAAAAGTTGAATATTTCATTATCTATGGGGGCTACATGGGTGATTCTGGTATCAAAATGTAGGTTTTCGAGGCCGCTCCATTCAATAAAAAACAATTCGAAGCCCTAACTATCACCGTTTAGATTTTGGCCTGTCAAATGGCATTTTTTGAAAAAATCGGAAATTTCAAACTGTCATAACTGCCGTCCCTCTCATCTCCGCCAATAGTTATTTATATTATGTTGATCAGCATAGTCCCAAGTACCTCTGTGCAGAATATGAGCGATTTGAAAAATTAAAAATTTTTGATGAAAAATGACAAAGGGGTATGACCCCCTAAAAACACCATGTTTGTCAATAAAAAATATATTTGGGGAGGATCTCACGTTATTATTGAATCTGGAAGTTGTACTGCCCATTTGAATCTTCAATAATAGCAATTCTGCGGACCGACAGCACCCTTACCTAGAGTGGTGTGAGTTCGTGAACAGAACTCGAAAATGAAAAATCGAAAAATAAAAAGTTGAATATTTCATTATCTATGGGGGCTACATGGGTGATTCTGGTATCAAAATGTAGGTTTTCGAGGCCGCTCCATTCAATAAAAAACAATTCAAAGCCCTAACTATCACCGTTTAGATTTTGACCTGTCAAATGGCATTTTTCGAAAAATAGGAAATTTAAAACTGTCATAACTGCCGTCCCTCTCATCTCCGCCAATAGTTATTTATATTATGTTGATCAGCATAGTCCCAAGTACCTCTGTGCAGAATATGAGCGATTTGAAAAATTTAAAATTTTGGATGAAAAATGACAAAGGGGTATGACCCCCTAAAAACACCATGTTTGTCAATAAAAAATATATTTGGGGAGGATCCCACGTTATTATTGAATCTGGAAGTTGTACTGCCCATTTGAATCTTCAATAATAGCAATTCTGCGGACCGACAGCACCCTTACCTAGAGTGGTGTGAGCCGTGAACAGAACTCGAAAATGAAAAATCGAAAAATAAAAAGTTGAATATTTCATTATCTATGGGGGCTACATGGGTGATTCTGGTATCAAAATGTAGGTTTTCGAGGCCGCTCCATTCAATAAAAAACAATTCAAAGCCCTAACTATCACCGTTTAGATTTTGACCTGTCAAATGGCATTTTTTGAAAAAATCGGAAATTTCAAACTGTCATAACTGCCGTCTGAAAACACTTAATATTTCCGAAAGAGTTTAAGATAGTTATACGACATTGTACATGAATTACTCGTATGTATAGAATTTTCTGAAGAATCCAAAAAATAAATAATATACACGGGGGGTTGCATTTGAAATGAGAAAGTTGGTATTGGCCACGGTCGCATGGAACACCCTATATAATTTTATTTTCTTGAAAATTATGCGCATTTAAAATTACAAATCGACGTGTCCGAGCGTTTTTCCTAACACCCCCTCATTTATTCGTTATCGAATTTATTCCATTTGGCTTTTACACTCTGTATGCTTTCATCAAGAGAAAGGGATAATTCTGGTCAGAAATCCTCAGATCTTTGGATTCAATTTCTGACTTCAACCTCTGACTTCTAATTTAATTTGCGGAAAGGAAAATCCCAAGAATTATGAATATTTCGAAAACAGAGAATAAGAGCTGATGACGAATTTTATGCCTACCAATTCAGTTCGAATAACTCTGCGAAGAAAAGCTCGACATCGATATTTCATATCGTTTCAACCCCCGATTTTCCAGGAAACCCGCAAAAAGGAAAGTGTTGTCAACCGCACAAACAAATTCCTCAAAGTGTCACCAGACAAAAAGAACTTTCCGGTCGTTTTCCAAGCGAATCAACCAATTTGGCGAAGTTAGTTGTAATTTTTGTTGTGATTCAATTACGTTGATTTATTCTCCCGTTTTAATGGTCGCTTTTTATTTATTGACGTTATTTCCGCTTCAGGGTTCGTTTGTTTTGCAGTTTTTACGTGATTCATAACCTCGAATTAAGGAAGGAGGCAGGAGATGCAGACTGGAAATGTCATGCGGAGATGACAGAGCTTTCTTTTTGGAAGGGATGTGTATTCGTCGATTAGTTAAGAGTTGTGGCTACACAATAGTTTCAAAATCTCAAAGACAAGTTGACAAGAGTTTACAGAGTAAACTGGAAGAATTTTATCGTTGACATGAACAGATCAACTGTTATCATATCAGTGATATTCCTAACTTACCATTTTTTTAAATGGCTTTTTCATTTTGTGAGGACCTGATACAGAGAAGGTTTTCTTTGACTTCCAAAAGTCAAAAACCTGTTTTTGCATCTCACAGCCACTGATACCGCTGGCTTTACCAATGCTATCAAACTGAATATGTGTGAAGCTGATAAAAAAAAAACCGAAATGCATCATGGGTCTGCATTACCAATGACACAAATGATGCATGCAGGGTAACGCAACAAAAACAAAAGGCCATAGCCGCTCCAACAGGCTTGCCAATCATTCAAACGCCCTTAAATAATCGATGGGCGCCACTTCGAAATAGCGCTCGCATTTTACAAATTGGTCTGGACACGTGGGCGGATTATTTTGACTAATTCTGGATCCAGATGGAAAAACTACATTGACATTCAATTAATTTCTGCATAGTAAGCGATCGGGGGTCGCACTGAAGGGTGCAGAAATGGATCAATCAGCACAATGAAATGTTAGGTGGGGGTGGTCCTGGTACGATTTGATGCAATGCAGTCTTCACAAGCGAATTCGTATGGGGTAACTTTATTTAATTTGATGTCTTGAGGGGCTTGGCCCCAGAGCGCTCTAGTTTGATTGAAACGATTTTATGGGCCTTGTGGCATATGCTACCCATCAAATGGAGAATGAACGGAGTTTTATTTCCCCGGATAATTTTACAGTTCACATTCCAATAGGATTTTAGAAACTATAGCACAATCATTTGCTTGATTTCCTCCGATTTTTATGAGAGTGAATCATGAGGTTATAATTCATTTGCTAATTTTTTAGGTGAAATTAATTATTTTTTAATTTTTCCATTTTCTGAATCTGGATGTGATGTAATGATATAGCTAAGCACTAAGGACTAAACGAGAATAAATTCGCTATCACAAAAACGCTCATATCTTTTGAACCACTGGACCGATTTCGAAAATCAAACTCATTTTCGAATCATCTTCTAATTCTTATGAAACACCAAAACTATTTTTTACAAAATTCATGGATTTTTTCTGGAATTCTTCCCATCATGCTTCTCATAGTGTTCTCAGTCGCTTTCTGGGATGCTGTCTTCCACTTTTGCGCTTGAATTCCGCTAATGTTTTCGTTGATTTTTTAGTCTTCTTCAATTCTCTTTTACCAGGGCCCAATATCTTTCGATTGGCCTGAGTTCTGGGCAATTTGATGGATTGGCCTCTTTGGGCACAAAAACCACATCATTAGCTTCGTACCATTCCTTGGTGGCCTTGCTGTAGTGGCATGAAGCTAAATCTGGCCAAAAGATTGTTGACACATCGTGCTCACTTAAAAATGGTAAAAGTCTCTTCTTCAAGCATTCCTCGATGTATAACTTCGAGTCAACAGAGCCTTGATCAACGAAAAATTTGCTCCTTTTCCCACAAGTGCAAATTTCTTGCCAAACCAGGAATTTTTTAGGAAACTTTGCTTGTTTCTTCACGCGAAATTGTTCGTCAACATTTCCACGAGAATCTGCAGTATACAATTCCTGACCAGGAAGTTGCGAGAAATCAGCCAAGACATAGGTTTCGTCGTCCATCACGCAGTAGGAAATATTTTTCAAGAAATCTTTTTTAAATTTCTTTGCTCTATATTTCGCTTCTTGATTCTCCACAAGCGTTGCTGTTTGGCCTTGCTGCACTTTGTATGTTCTAAGCCCACAACTCGACTTGATTTTCTGAACGGTTGACTGCGAACAACCCACTATTTGGGCCACTTTCCGTCCTGAAAGGTTAGGATTCTTCTGAAAAAGGCACTTTTTTTGGGCTATGAAACCCCACTTTCCTCCCATTTCCTTCCTTGCGGTTAATTGTAAGATCTTCGTTGAAGCACTCAACAACTCTTGATACCGTTTCCGGACGAACGCGAGCCTCTTTTACGATTCTTTTGAAGCTCCATTTTTGATTATTTTGAAAAAGTTTCACTATAAATTCTCGTGTTTTCACTTCGCTTGACATTTTGCGACAGAGAATTGGAATAGCTATGTTTCTGACGTTCATATCAAAGCTAGCTATGATCAAATTTTGATTATTTCTCAATTGGTTCGAGAGATATAGGCGTTTTTGTGATAGCGAATTTATTCTCGTTCAGTCCTTATTAGTATCTATTGCACATTATCATTGTTAAATTGCTAGATTAAACAGAGAAGAATTTCCAATAACTAAATTCCAGAGTGTCCGAAAATTGCACAGAATAATATTTCGCCAGCAAGCTGCGAGAAGAATTAGCAGCTTAGGATAATCAATTCCTCTCATTTCTCTCCTAATATCTCACAGGAACACCCAACGGTATTCGCTCATCCCCTTCTTAATTCTATCACTTCGGCAATATTTCTCTTCCCGAACACTGCTAAGAATTCTCCTATCAATCACTCTTACTGTCAGTTGTCTCTCCCCAAAGAAGTTTGTTCAAAGTCGAGGATTAGCCCGGATTTGGACCTCGGTATGTTGAAATATAAAGCTATCAATCAAGGGATAAATCAATTCATTACGGTGCAATAATACTTAAGATGACGTGTCGATGATGACGCTATTAAGATATTTATGCAGCTGTAACTGAGCGAGGCTCAGGAACAACTAAATCGATTGTTAGAGAACGATTATCGAAGCCTACGTTGAAGATCATTGGCGGATTCGTACAAGTTGAAGTCTCGCCCTGTATACTGTTTCATTCCTCACAAAAACCCCGACAAGTTAGATTTCACTCTGCCTTTCGGCTCTAAGGACATGTTTGAAGATATCAAACTGAATTCATACCCATATTTCCAGAGGAGAACACCGTCAAGATAATTCGTTCTAATTGTTGAGTCTTCAAGTATCAATTACTTCTAAGTACCAGTTTATACGTAGATGACTTCCTTCGTTTGCCGTCAAAGGACATCATTCAAGGTACCCCTTGCATTTTCCCGGCCCAGCAAATCCACCCAGTGCAACCCTGGAGTTGCATACAAGGGCGGTACTTGACTCACTTACCGCACATCCGGTAAATGAGGGCTTTGCTCGAGGGGATACCGCCACCCGATTTCAACTCCTTTAGTCTTGTTACAGAAATCACTCTGCATTTAGACTCCTGGCAGTGGTGCGGATCCACCTGTATATATTGTTTCTCGTCTCTGATCCCGCAGATATATCCTTTTTAATCATACGTAGAGCGTCACAAAGACCGGCATACAACGTTGGTATTCTCTGCATAGGATGGATCCAATTCATTCCTGAAGGATTCTGGGAGAGGAGCGAAAATAACCTTTGAAATATTGTCTGTGCTTCGACTTTACCTTTGATGAAGTAAAGTTCGTGGTTTGGTGCCGTAATTCTCATTTTCCAGCGGATTTATTCTCAGGAAGACGAAGTCTTTGGAATATCGACTAAAATGATGAATTTTGCAGCGTTAGGTTCGTTCGTGTGAGCATTCGATTGAGGGTAGAAATACGAATATCTTAGAGTGTTATCGAAGATACAGAAAATCCCGTGTTATGATTATTACTAATACTAAAACTCTACTGACTGCTTGTCTCTGTAACAAAGGGTTCTAAAGACAAGCTGAACAATAAGGGAGGTTCATTTCCTCTGAAAAAAAGTGGGAAAGATCAACAATTGATTGGGTATCAGAATCGAACAACGCCTCGCTAAGCAAACAAAGTGCTCTCATTTGCCATTTTTGACTAGTGGGAAAAACAACCCATTTCTTGAATCTACAGACCAATGAGAGAAACCTTGGAAGATTTGGTATTCGATACCTGTCATGTATTTCCATAATGCAACTTGTACTGCAATTAATGTCACCATAAAAACTGCTCCGAAAAGAGTTAAGGATATCGTATTCAATCGTTTTGAAAAGTATGTAATCTCCGAGAAAATCACTGTAATAGTATATTATTTTATAAGGAGGAGAAGTGTCACTTTTCATGGCGAGCTTTAGTTTGCCCGCCGAACGTAGTGAGGCGGGTAATTGAAAGCGAGCCATGAAAAGTCACTTCTCCTCAGAATGAAATATGTTATTTTATTTTCAAACATCTTGAAATTCCTGGAAATATGAATAATATTGACATTTACGATCGTTATAATGAAAAATGTAACATTTGTATAGTTACGGTTGTCTTGCAAAATTAGTTCCTTGCATAACAACACTTTTCCTGCCGCAAAAGTAAGCCATAGCAACTATTTCTCCGCCTAGGCGGAGAAATAGAACTTCTCTGTGATCCTGTCAGTCTAGAAATGACGTTGTTATCGAACGTTTGGAAATAAAATCATTTAAAACTCAATAACAACTTGAATCGATCCAATAAAATCAGTATGAGACATTTCGTCAATCTGATCGCCTTTATTCTGAAGTTTGGTTCTTTGCATATGCTTCTTGAATGTTCTTATTTTGAGATGAAGTCAGTTTATCAACGGCTTCGATTTAAGACGAGTTTTCTGAAAATGCCAAATTAACAAACGCTGAATCTAATAGGGCTATCGGAATGCTGCAGGGTTGGCCTAATTCAGGTTGTTGTAGCGGAAAGGCTCCAAGTCAGCCAAAGTGTGATATCTCGACTTTGGAATAGGTTCAGGGAGACAGGTTCCGTGTTGGAAAGACCAAGGCTTGGTGGGCGACGAAAAACAATACTTGCTCAGGATCGTTTCATCACCGTTTCGGCGAGAAGAAACCCTACATCTACGCGTGTAGAATGCTACGGAATACTCTTCAAAATGCAGATGGGGTCCAAGTTCCCATCGAAACCATCAGACGACGTTTGAGAGAGTTGAATTTAGTTTCTAGACGTCCATTGATAGGAGCTCCATTAGCACGTGACCATAAGCGTCAAAGACTGGAATGGGCAAGGCAACATATCAATTGGAACGATCAATGGCGTAGTGTCCTTTTCACGGATGAATCCAGATATGGACGATTTTCAGATTCTCGAAGAATAAGGGTATGGAAAATCCCACGCATACCCCGTAATCGTCGGTATGTCCAAGAAGTCCATCCATTCCAAAAGGGGGAATGGTATGGGCCGGTATATGTTTCAACGGGCGCACAATCTACACATTTGTCCTGAGAATATGACCGCCTTACACTAAAGGAAGCCTGTCATTGACAACGTTGTGCCAAATTTTCATGGTGATACTGCTATTGGTGAGACTTTTCAATTTCTAGACGATAACGCTAGTTGTAACGTGCAGCCATAGTTGAGAATGCGCGCGAGGAGCTTGGTATTCCACTTTCACCAATACCTCCGCACTCACCAGATTTGAATTGCATAGAACATGCATGGGATATGCTCCAAAGAAGATTAGATAATCATCAACCTACCCCAGAATCCTTAAATGATCTGAAAGAGCTTCTGCCCCGTTTATGGAACCAAATTCCTCAAGAAATGTTCAACAACCTCGCTGGGAATAAAATTTCGTTATTTTACTCGATTTTTCTTAACCACCCTGCATACGCTGCAGACCTACAGGTTAAAATTAATTTGCAACTTGAAATCATATTATTATGAATTTTCATCACAAAAATCTTATTTTAACTAACGGGTGATCCAACTAGAGGTACTTTTTTCAATAGCCTTTTTTTGACAGATCACGCGTGAGTCGTGTCAAGCTGTCATATTATTTTTGTTCGGTATTGTTTGGCATTTCGTCATGGAAAGACTTACGCCTGAACAACGTTTACAAATCGTTCAACTTTATTACGAAAATTCACGTTCTGTAAAGAATGTGTTTCGCGCGCTTCGCTATTTGATGCCTGAAATTGAAGCTCGTGATCTCAGCGACATTTGGTTTAAACAAGACGGCGCCACTTCCCACACATCGCACGAATCAATGGATTTATTGAGAGAGCATTTCGGTTAACAGATAATTTCACGTAATGGGCCGGTCGATTGGCCACCAAGATCGTGTGATATCACATCGTTAGATTTTTTTTTGTGGGGATACGTAAAGTCTAAAGTCTATACGGATAAACCCGCTTCGATTCAGGCCTTGGAGCAAAACATCACGCGTGTCATTCGCCAGTTACCAGTCGAAATGCTCGAACGAGTCATCGAAAATTGGACTAAACGGATGGACCATCTGAGACGTAGCCGCGGCCAACATTTGAGAGAGATAATCTTCAAAAAATAAATGCCAAAGAATGTTCTTTCGAATGATAATAAACATTCCCCGTTAAATTTTAATTTTCTGTATTTTTTTCTTTGAAAAAGTAGGGAACCTCGAAATGGATCACCCGTTATATTTTTTTGCAATTTAAGTCAATATTCCTGACTCATGTGGAGCAGTTTATTTAATTTTATGACCATATGACACAATATTGCAGTTCAAGGATCCGATAATTTGTCCAGATGTTTGCGAAGTGAGACACAACAACCACCTTGCAGGACTCTTCCTCCTGATGAGAAGTAATACACATTTCTCTCTTATCATAGCTCGAAAATCACGCTCGATCGCGTAATGACTCGCCAAATAAACAGGGTGTTCAGTTATCAATTATGTAGTGAGAAAACGCATCGTCACCTCGCACTGTGTCCATCCTGCAGTGTTTTTGATCCTGCCTGTGCAGATAATTGGAAACAAGAGTTCTGATTAGTTATCGATCGCAGTGAATCGGCTGTTCTTCGGGAATTACTGTAAACGTTTGCTTTCCGTGTATAACGGCAAATTAATGGTTCGCACAACATTTGTGAGTTATTGTGCGAGAATACAAATGTAACTTTTCAGCGATATGATGCATGGTCAACAACGGGAAACAGTATTACACGGCCAGCCGTATCGTTGTGTAAATTAGCGAATTCGTAATTTGAATCGTGTTGAAAGCAAATCGATAATAATGTGAAAAGATGGAAGATTTATTGGTGCTTGGCTCCAGAAAAAACACCATCTTTATATAACTGTTCAGATGAAATAGAGAATTTAGAGACAAAAAGCCATTGATTTCCAAATGATATAATATGAAATTATTATATGACATGTATCATAAGCTGTTTTCTGGTATGTATTGAAATTTGAAATATCAGATTTCATAGCAACATTGCGAAATGAAAAATTGATCCCAATAGATGTCGCTGGCCTTCCCTCTATCTGTTTGGTACGCTACTCCTTTTTTCATAGCGTAAAGTCGATGTTTGAACAAGGGCGCCAGCTTAAGGGGGCGCTTAAAACAACCAGAGGTTAAATTTTTTTTATTTTTGATTTCCTCGGAAAAAAATATTATTATTAAATATGACCCGACTCTAAAGTGCCATCTTGACCACTCAAGAAAGGACAAACATCCTATCTTCCCAAAAATATGCAAAATGAAATTATCGATTTAATGGCCACCAAAGTTAGGAATAGCATTATTAATGAGATCAGGGAGGCCAGCTATTTCACTATTATGTTCGACTGTACCCCAGATGTATCTCTCACAGAACAAATGAACCCGGTTATACGATATTTAAAGAGAACGTAGTCTGGATATGAGATGAAGGCAAACCATTATAATACTAAAAATAAAGGAAAGTTTTATTGACTTCTTAGAAGTTGACAAGCTGGCATATATATAAAGGAGTCCAATCCAGAATTTTACACCCTCTGAATCTTGTGGGTGTCCATTCGTCTTTATCATGTTCAGAAGCAGTAAATTTGTTTAGTGTTGTACAAAAACTGTGGATATTGTTTTTTTGTTAGTTCAACCACACGATGGAGAATTATGTGGACGAAAAGAAATTTTAAAGGATGTAGTCAAACTAGATGGACTAAACATTAAGCTGTTAATGCCTTGCTCAATAATTTACCGGGAGTTGTGAAGGCTGTGGAAGAAATCAAAGAATCCTCACTAGTCGCAGAATACAAGTATGAAGCTGGTCATTTGCTTCATGCTGTGATGGATTTTAGATTCATACTGAACCTAACAATTTGGAATAATATTCTGCGAGAGATCAATATGGTCAACGTGGAAATTCAGAAAGGAGATATAGTTATTTCACGTTCATTATCGTTCATGCAAGGTCTCATGAAGATCTTGCAAGGAATGACAGAAAAACTTATTGAAAACTGAATCTCGAAAACTACACTTCTTTCAGAGAATTGGATGTGGAGCCAATTTTTAGAAATAAATGTGTTTCCAAGAAGAAAAAGCAAGTTGACGAAATGTGCGATGATGAGTCAAGAACATTAAGGTTGGTTTCGACAGATTATTGTCAGAATCAGAAATAAAAAAAAAAAGATTAAAAAGCGCAGAGAATCTACATACGAATTTCTCATTCCTCAATGGTCATGCCCTTTCAAACATGCAGAAAGAGGATCTGCAGGAAATGGGACCCTTTTAGCGCAAAAATATTGAAGAGACTTGAATGCAGTTGATTTTTGTTAGGAACTAGCGGTTTTCAAAATGTTGGTTCCTGAAATAAGTGAAAGATCGACTTCATTAGACCTGCTACTAATTCTTCACAGGCAAGATCTGAAAGATGCTTTCCCTATAATGTCAGTATAGCTGACATTATATAGTACACATTACCTATCACGTCTGTAAGATGTGAAAGCAGTTTCAGCAAATTGAAAATAATAAAAAATTATTTGCGTTCCTTAATGAGTCAGAAAAGTCTCTATGGCCTCTCGATCTTAGCTATAGAATACAAAACTGCTTCCAAAACTGATTTCGAGGAGCTGATAGATGCGTTCGCGGAAAGAAAATCACGCCGCGTGATGCTATGTGAAGAAAAAAGTCCAATTTCTTTTCTTGTGATATTTTCCTTATTATTAGTTTTTATTTTCATTATTCATTTGTATTATTTATTTTTGTTTTTTCTATGAATACATATATGTACATATCAAACAAATGGGGGGGGGGGGGGGCAATCATGAATTTTTGCCCCGGTAAGAAAAAATCGTAGATCCGGGCCTGGTTCTTATTGACACACCCATTACAACGTTTTTTTCTCCTTTTTTGTGTTTGTTGGGTTTATTTAAAAAAAACATCAAATATCTCTGGAGGTGGCCATTCGCAGTGAAATTTCACGCCGCATAGGTCGAAAATCAAAACATAAAACGTCTTTTATGTCGCGCACAGAACCATTTCCTCTGCGATTCTCCCATTGATCTTCACTTGGCGAAAAAACCATTGTTTCGTCTCTGCCCCCTTTGCGGGCGCACGAGAGGACCCTTGTTGCATTCGACTCAAAGACGCACCCCGGTGGCATTCGCAACGCAAATTATTACACTTCTGGTCCCCTATCAAACGCGATCTGTCGATAAGTAATATCGGGGCGTCGCGACGGATCGTGTTGATGAAAACATCAAAGAAATAATCACATACCTCGATTTAGTTCGGAGAATGGCGAGCATTTCGAGATAATGCACTCCTGGCGATGTGGTCCCGAAGTCCTCCTTTTTAACTTTTGTTATGGAAGACCAAAGGGTCGTTTGCATAGGGAGAGTTGTAGTGATTTCTACGATTTCGGGCATAAAGGATATTCTGTAAACTCCAACGTAGATTTTGGCAGATGATCTTCATCAAATGAATAATATTTCATATCATTGTCTTTTTTTTGGAAAGGAATAGTTTTTTAATGGGAATTATATCAAAATAGCATAGGATATGAGATGAATAGATATCGGACCATTCTGGGCAGAAATTTAGCGATAGCTGCCGGTAGCCAAACAGGCAGATCCGAAAGTCACCCCCGTTCCTATACGCCCAGAAGGTATCGCGAAAATTTATCGCTCGACTGCAACCGTTTCGACTTCCCGGGGACGCAGACCCTGTTCATATTTTAAATCAAGATTATTCGGATATGCGAACAGCTCAAGGGCCGTAATCCGTTTTGGCAGGAGGCTGGGGTGTACATAAAATCATATTTTACACCGCTGTGTGAAGAAATTGATGTTTCGGAATGAAAATAATATTGGGGGAACTTTATTGAGGAAATGAGATGGGGCGACTTTCTGTTAGCACGTGGAACGAAAAGTAATGCTTCGCTCTGCTGATCGTTACCGACGCTGATCCGTATTGTCAGCGTTATATCCAGGAGCGATCGTTTCATTTATAGAAATTCAGGGAATGTCCTGTGGGATCAGATGTTCATCCGGGCGGTGGTGTAATTGGCATTCCCCTATTTCTACAATAACTTCTATCTCATTATACCTCTAGTTATTAAGATATCAAGGGGTTTATCGGAAAAGTAACGCTTCGAGACTGTTTACAATTCGAAGAAAATTGGACGAGGTACTCTGAAGGGTTTTCTTGCCCTTGACTTTGAGGAATACAACCTCATGGTTCTGGTTCCACACACGAAAAATTGTCAAGTAACTTTCGACAAGTTGAAAATTTGATAGGGGAGGCCAAGACTTTGTTACGGGGGACAAACACGTATATTCAACGTTGAAAGGTATGAATAACCTTCCTTTTTTCAATTAAACCAGAAAATTCATCTGTACCGCCCCTTGATCATAAAGTCCGCCCCAAAGTCCTTTCCTGGCCGTAAACTAGTTTCATTTCACGATAAAATCCAGTTATCTCCATTGAAAAGGTGATCATAACCTCAAAGTCGTCCCCTGATGAAGACTTTTGATAGCGCAGCTTTACCACCCCCCTAATCTATGAACATTTAGCAGAGCGGAAGAAATGGCCCATTGAGCACTTACCGCGCTCATAGAGCGGGATGTTGTAATATATCATGAAATGGCGCCCCCTTCTGGCCAGCTAATGACGCTTATAGTGGTCTTAGCTGTCTTTACGATCGGCCATTCTTATTAAGCGGTGGGGCTGAGTCACATTGAATACTTTTTCGGAGAATAGCGATGGGCGATGAAGCGTAAAAAACTGTGGCATGACGAAATTGCCAGATATAGCTCAGGACGATTCGGATTCAGAATGCATACCAAGTGGTTGGCTCAATACGTTTGTATCCGTTCAATTGAGCAAGGAAATGTCGGGTGAGGATGAATAAAGACACGCACATGGATTTCAGCCTAGTTTCCATTTTAGTTATCTTCAAACATTCTAATGTTCCATCAACTCTTTCCATCTCTGCAACACTGCAGCACAGCTGTCCAGCTGTGGGAGTTATGTTATGAAACAACCCTTTGGAAGAACACACTCGACAGGTGCAATCGAAAATATTCTTGCAGTTTCGCTGTCCTATACCAAAAGGTTCCTGAGGCTGCCAAGAAATGGGCTTATGGCCATAGTAGGACATCTGATGGGACGATGCCAAAATGGAACTGTCATCAGATGAAATTTGCATCAATTCTGGGCGTGCCAGTTCTCAATCTTCACGGTATGATAGCCAATGGCTATTTTATATTCTTGTTTGAAGGATTGTATCTTCATCAGCTTCTTCTTCTTATGAGATCTTCTCATTCTGGCGACGATACCAAGTGAACGATTTGGATTCAGAAAACTGCTTTCAACTGAACGACAGCTCCTAAGAATGAGAGTATATCACAGAAGGATTTCAGGATGAACAAGCTACAGGACTACTACTAGTAGATGTAACGAGAGCTTTTGATAGTTTATGGCATGAAGGACTAGCATATAAAATGATAACCCGTGCCCCCAAAGCTATGTTCTCTGCTAGCTAGTTTTCTGTCAAACAGATCTCTCCATGTAGTGGTCGATGGAGTTTCGTCTGACTCTATACCCATAAATGCTGGTGTTCCGCAGGGATCAATTCTGGCTCCAACATTATTTCTACTTCACATCAACGATTTGCTGGAAGCAACTTCGTGTCCAGTGCACAGCTTCGCGGATGATAGTACCTCCCATACCGCCTTTTCTTCTAGGGCTCCAATACCAGCCCGTCAAATCAAAAACGAACGAGGAAGAAATGTTAACAACATAAATATGGACTTGGCAACAATTCTTGAATGGGGATCTAATAACTTGGTGGAATTCAACGCAAACAAAACACAAGCATGTCTTCTCTCTAGAAAGGCCGATCTTACTGTGCCCAGCATAAAATTGTCGGGAGTGACCATACCATTGAAGTCATCCATTTCGATGCTTGGCATTACTGTCGGCAGTAACCTTTCCTGGGAGAATCAAGTGAGATCCATTGCTAAAAGTGCGTCCCAAAAACTTGGTTTTCTGTTTCGTGCCAGGAGCTATTTCACCTCAGGTCAGCTGCTTATGATCTATAAGGCACAGATTCGACCTGTCCTGGAATACTGTTCCCATATTTGGAGTGCTGCACCTAAACACACCCTGAAACTCTTGGATTCCGTACAAAAAAGGGCAATTCGTCTCGTCGGTGATGCCTCGCTCACAAGCTCGCTCACTTCTCTGGAACACCGTAGAAAAGTGGGCGATCTGTCTCTATTTTATAGATATTTCCATGAGCGATGCTCTTTTGAATTATCAGCAATCGTTTCCCCTCTGGCAGTCTCTTCCAGACTAACCCGACAAGTTAAGTCTTCACACCCCTTCGTGGTAACTTTGGAGACCTGCAGAACATCTCTCTTCAAAGACTCGTTCATCCAACGAACAGCGAGGCTTTGGAACACATTGCCTAGGGAGGAGGTGTTCCCCGAGGCATATAACCTCCAGAAATTCAAGAAGAACACCAATTCCTACTTGCTTGCCCTTGTATCTCACGATGTTCTCTGAACATTACAGGATATTCCTTTTCGTGAAAACCACAGCATAAAAAAAAATATGAAATGATAACCACAGGTTATTCACCCAAGTTATGCAGAATACTAAGCATTATTTGAACGATAGGAACTTTTGTGTGAAAATGGATGATGTTCCTTCCAGACTCAGATATTTAGAAGCAGGAATTCCCCAACGATGCATACTGGGACCGCTACTCTATAACATATACATACATGATATACCAAGAAATCCAAGATGCCGGCTTGCTCTATACGCAGACGTTACGGGCATAGCAATTAGGCACAGAAATACAAAAATAATTCACAAAAGACTTCAAGAAGCTGCAGATGATACCAGTCAGTGGTGTAACAGATGAAAAATCAAAATCTATGGAGAAAAGAGTCAAGCAATACTCGATAATGAAATAGAATGGCAGGAATACCATAGGAGAAATAAATTAGACGAAGGACTGACGTGGAAACAGCACATTAAGTATGCAGTGGATAAAACGAATGTAGCAATGAAAAGACTATACCCGATTATAGGCAGAAGAAGCCGGAATGAACAGAAACACGAAATTGGGGATCATAAAAGCAGTCGCCAGACCGCAGCTAACATATGGATCAACAGCATGGGGCTATGCAGCGAGAACCCATATAAAGAGGATACAAAGTACAGAAAACAAATTTCTGAGATAGGCATCAGACGCCCCCTGGTTTGTTAGGAATTAACAAATACCGAAAAGACATAAAACGGAAGTCCATTACCCATTCATCAAACGAAAAGCTGCAAAAGCCTATCAAAAAGCTAGTGAACTTCCAAATGACAACTCGAGAAGGTTAGTTGACTATGACCCCGCTGAAGATAAAAAAACAGCTAGAATTTACCGCAAAAGACCTAGAGATCAAATGCGAAAATGAATACATAGAACTCCACACTTAGAAAGAGATATCCAATTGAAGGGTGAGCACAAACTCTCAGCATAAAGAATACGAAAGAGAAATAACAGTTGAGAAGATGGAAGGTTTATAGGCACATGCCTGGAACTAGCCGCAGGAGAGGTGTTTAGTCGGTAAGAATCCGACACTACCCAGAAGGACTGGGTGTCTGATGTAAGATCCACCTCTTCTATAACAAAAAAAAAGATCTTGTGCTGCAGCTTACAACCAGGTACTGGCCACTCTACGTTTCTGCTATTCGACAGTTGATTCGATTATTAATAATATTGCTTTGATGAGGTTGTTGAATTGCATTCTGCCCAGTGTTGAGGCACAGCCTCTAGCGTTTCTTGTGGAACATCGAAGCGGTTATTTGAAAGCCCGAATATCCAGCAAAAAACAACAAAAAGAAGTGGAAGTATCGAATTGTATCACAGCCGTCGTGATCCGAATCCACAAGTGGCAATCGACATATGCCGGTGTGGAGAGACACCATTTATACCCAGCGCACGACGTGTGCACGGCAACGAGAAAAAATCGTTACACAGCAATATCAACGCCGTTTCTCACGTCGAATCATAATGAAAACATCGACGACACAATCACGAAGTCGAGGTGATTCCGCTCGCGAGCAGATCACATCTTGGAATAACAGTCGAAGAGAGATATTGCAAAATTAATATTTAAATGAGGTGCAAGACGTGACGATGGCAAAATCTGATATCGGAGGAGGCACATCCATCGCTTCCGGGCTCTGAGGAGGCATCCGATATGGCTGGGGCTGTGCTCTCGTATAAATTTTAATGTTCGGATGGAAGTTTTGGGATCCCAATTATCCGTGCTGCGATTCTTCAATGCCGGATGTCGCCTTTGAGATTTGAGTTTTTGCATTGAATTATGGAGGTTCTGGAGGAAATTATTCTGTTTTACGCTGATGGATTGGTGCTTCGGTGACGTGATTTTCTACTTATTCACTTTTTCCTGCCCGCTACTTCTTTTTGGGAAATCGTTTTGTGCTTCTTTGAGAGGTATCTATATATCTACTCCTAATGTCCGTCACCAGATTATTCCTAGCGAAGTCTTAGCGATATCCTAAACGGAAATTCTCTCTCCAGATGTGGTTATTGGAATCTATGAGAGCTCGCATGAGGATCAGATACGAGGATATATTGGAAAATTCTTAGCCTACTATAGAACCAAACAAAATTTCAATGTCAAAATATTTTATTACTCAACATATCCTCCTGTTAATTGAATACATTTATTACAGCGAACCTGCAACGTCTCTAGACCTTTAAAAAAAATGTTTCTTCTTGCTCTGCAAACCAGTCCTCCACAGCTTTTATTACCACCTTGTTGGTAGAAAATTTACGACCTTTCAAACTTTTTTTCAGTTGAGGAAAGAGATGATGGTCGGACTGACCTAAATCTGGTGAATAAGGGGGGTGTTCTAGTAATTTTAACCCTAAAACACGAATTTTTTACATGGCAACATGAGATTTGTGTACTGAGGCGTTGTCCTGTAAAAACAAAACACCTTTGGATAGCTTTCCGCGTCTTCTCTCTTTAATTTTTTCCCGTAGAGAGGTCAGTAATGTCGAATAGTAATCTCCAGTTATTGTTCTACCCTTATCCACAAAATCAATCATGATTACTCCTATTGGCAATCCCAAAAAACTGAAGCAAGAACTTTTCCAGCAGATTTTTGGACACGAAACTTCTTAGGTCTTGGAGAACCAGAGTATCGCCATTCCATCGATTGTTGCTTTGTTTCTGGATCGTAGAAATGTACCCAAGTCTCATCCATAGTATCAATTCGGTTTAAGAAGTCTACATCGTTTTCAAATCGAGCACAGATCGAACGCGATGCTTTTACCCTTGCACGCTTTCGGTCAACATTCAAACATTTGGGGATCCATTTTGCAGAAATTTTTCTCATGTCCAAATTGACGTGAACTATATGATGAACGCATTCGCATAAAATCTTCAGTGCTTCAGATATCCGTTTTAGCCCAATTCGACGGTCTGATAAAATCCTGTCATGAACTGCATCGATATTTTCGGGGACTGACACAGAAACTGGTCTTCCCGATCGGTCATCATCTTCAATGGAAAATTTACCTCTTTTGAAGCTTGCAGTCCAATTTTTCACGGTCGCATACGAAAGACATTGATCACCAAGGGTATCAAGCAAATCTTCGTAAATCTGCTCATCTCTTAACCCTTTTAAATACAGGTACTTGATGATGGCTCGATACTCCAATTTTTCTATTTTTACAATTTCGGTGGACATCTTTTTTTTATTTATTGCGTAACTCTGGTTTACTTTTTCGTCGTCGAACTCTACACTGACACTTCTAATAAGTTATTGTTCGTTGATATGGTATCGCAATATTTTGTTTATGCATGGAACTGGTCTAGGCTAACTTGGTATCGATACATCCTCGTATAAGATGCTCCTAAACTGAGCACAGCCCTGCTCTAAAAGACCGATCTATGAAGATAATGAAATTGTACCATCAGCGTAATGCTTAGAAAATTACATCGATCTCCGTTTTTACTCTCAGTGTCAAGTTTGTGGACCACATAAAGAAAATTCCTGTCAGTTTTTCGGCTGTACCTTCATTCACTGCTCCCAACAAAGCAGCCTGACCCCAGGTGCGATATTGAAAAATGAACTCCCTCTCCTTAGGATAATATTGTTACAGACCGCCGCCCTTTGCATAAGGACCCGACGATATAAATTTCGAAATTGAAGTTTTCTTTTGTGGCCCCTAATCTAATATTCATGTAGGTTCTACCAAGTTTCCTTCGTCCTCCCCTCGGGGACGACATGTTTTTATTGGGGCTTACCGACACTTCGGTGGCTCTAAGAACTCGAATTCATCGTCGACTGAATACCCACAGGCGATTCCTAAAACGTGCTCAATAGGGCAAGCATGCATTATACTTGGGGGCCCTGGCAAACTAGAGTCAAGGATCATTGATTTGCGACACGAGACTGCGAAATGTCGTGGATTCGGTTCGATTCCTCGGACGGGGGAGCCGGCATTAATTAAACTAGTTGCCAAATCGAGGAAAAATAGCGGTTTCTTGCATACTCCATTCACAATTATAAAATCACAACTCTGGCCTTGGAAATTTGACACATTCCACTCTGTATCGAAGTTATGACGTTTTTCAAAATATTTTTATGTTCCAAGTCAACGCTATATTGCCCTTTCTACATTCTTAGCGTATTTCTCAGAATGTATATTTCATTTTGGAGAACACAACAGAAAATTGTGAACAATATTCTACATATGAAGGAGTTTTTGGATTTATGATTGTAAAGATTTATCGATGTGCTTTGTTTTCATCATGATATTGTATGTGATATGATTGTGAGGGTGCATAACATTTCAATTTTTAATATTTCTTTATTTCAAATAAATAACAGTTTTATTCATTCATCGCAAAGAAAATAAACATTATATCTGAATTAACGAGTTTGTTTACAGGGAATCTAATAATTTCAATGCAATAGTAAGTGAGTTTTGGTTATAAATTAATAAGCAAGAATCTCAATTCCTGAAAGCTTTATAGATATACATTTCATTTATCTGATCTTATGAACAAGGAGTAAAATATTCTGACTGTATAGTAATTTATTAGTTTAAAAAATATTCATACACTACTACCACAGTAGGTTTGTACAAATAAAATGGAATAGATCGAACATATGCTTCACATTTATCATTCACCTGTTCTAAAATAAGACACAAACTCCTGGAATATGGAAAAAACCGATGTATCCTGGTTCCATATAGCCTATTTCTACTTTCGGCAAAGGATTGATAGGAATGAAAGCTCCAGTGACACATTTCAATTCATCGGAATCTGAATTCACCTACCTTTGAATGCAATATAGTCATATTTCTTCTTTCTTTTAGCTTTTTCGACGTGTTTTTATCTGAAACGTGGAAACGATCAACAATAGTCATTTAGAGACCGATGATGGCCATCCAGAACCCGTTTACTTACGAAAATCGTGCAATTTCATTCTGCAAGTTCTTTCCTCATAATTCTTCGAAAATCCTACCTCAACCATATTTTCCAGTCGCTTTCGTTAGAAGATCGTATAAGGAAGCCTTTTTGTCCATTTACACATTCCAAATAACTTTTGAGCACCAAAAACGATACCGAAACTAACCAAACTTCTGGGGGACCGGAATTTCGTTTGAAATCTTTCTAAACGGCCAGACACCAAAAAAAAACTTCGTTATCAAGTGTAAAAAGGTCGATTAGTACTTACTTTCGCTTTGTTTATGCTTATGAATGGATTTTTGGTCCAATTCAAATTTGCCGTTCGTGCTCACGCCAAAAGTCGTGAAAGGAAAAAATGACAAAATTTCTCATATCGACGGGAAACTTCTTCTGGACGACGAAGAACGGAAAAATAGGCGATTTCCTATCGATATTATTTCGCCCCAAAATCGCCGATCGATTCGAACTAACAAAATGTGGAATACCTTTGATACTTTTACTTTGATGTAATCAAAGAAACTGGCAACGTCGATTTGTCATTAACGATATTTTCTGTATACGCGCACAGACTTTTCATCAGGTGCACCAACTTCTGAAAACGAAACCATGACCTCCTATGTGATTAAATAAAAGTGAATGGAGTATACCAATAATTTTTTCTCATTTTTTATCAATGCTATCAGTATCCATTATTTCTCCCAGTGAAATCAGTTCATTTTTCCAACAGTCTCTCGAATCCAGCATTCTGCCCCATTTGACAATATCGAGGTTACGAAAGAATAGTTCTTTTCAACTCAATGTCCTCTTGAATTTTTCCGATCTGCTGTGAGATTTTCGCACCGATCGAACTAGAACTAAAAATTCATATCTAAGCCGTGGGAACTGTTGGACAATGCGAGCATGTCTTGCATTTCAATTGGCACCATCTCAATTCACTTGCAATCGCGAGAATGCGACCTCGAAACAAGATGATTTATATCTCAATCAAGAGAACCGTCTAATGGATCCTCTGATATGTCCCCCAGCAAATGAATAATCGAGTAATGAAGTCTAAATCGCAATTATAGTAAAAGTGCCGATTGGTGTTATTGATAGATTATTTCATTACAAGATATAATATGAGCAAGACAGCCGACGTGTAATTTTGAATCAGATTAAGTGGGTGTGGAATCGATATTCATTAGCTTGAATGTATACTGGCATTGACTAGGAGTGCATCCTACGATGGAGTCGATCATTGTAGTTGATTTTCATTATAATTATATTTGCAACTCATTTCTCTTCAGTAAATCCCGACTACTCTCATGCTGAGAGATCTTGAAAGCATAGAAGTGAACTTTTCCTCGATATTCACAGAACCTTGCGATTAGATTCGATATCTTCGTTTCTTTTTCGGTGTCAAGCAATATCAAGGCTAAGAGAATTCCAATGTTTAATACAGCTTTGCACTAGGAAGAGGTGGTGACTTATATTTCAGGTCTCAACCTGCCTTTCTACCAGATCCTAAATATCCTTGATCGCTTAAAATCACTGCATTATCTCGAACCAAGTAGGTATATACTAAACTGCTCCACATGAGTTAGGGATATTGACTTAAATTGCAAAAGAATATAGTTAAAACAAGATTTTTGTGATGAAAATTCATATTAATGTGATTTCAAGTTGCTAATTAATTTCAGCCTGTAGGTCTGCAGCGTATACAGGGTTGTTGAGAAAAATCGAGTAAAATAACGAAATTCTATTCCCAGAGAATTCAAGCATTTTAAGACTATCAATACAATGTATGGCTTCAATAACAGCTTGACATCTTCTTTGCATACTACACACGAGGTTGTTGAACATTTCTTGAGAAATTTGGTTCGATAAACGGGGCAGAAGCTCTCTCAGATCATTTAAGGATTCTGGGGTAGGTTAATGATTGTCTGATCTTCTTTGGAGCATATCCCATGCATGTTCTATGCAATTCAAATCTGGTGAGTGCGGAGGTATTGGTAAATGTGGAATACCAAGCTCCTCGCACGCATTCTCAACTATGGCTGCACGGTGCGGTCTAGCATTGAAATTGAAAAGTTTCACCAATAGCAGCGTGAAAATTTGGCACAACATTGTCAATGACATGCTCCCTATAGTGTAAGGCGGTCATATACCCAGGACAAATATGTAGATCTGTGCGCCCGTTGAAACATATTATCCCGGCCCATACCATAACACTACCCCCTCGGAATGGATGGACTTCTTGGACATAGCGACGATTACGAGGTATGCGTGGGATTGTCTATACCCTTATTCTTCGAGAATCTGAAAATCGTCCATATCTGGATTCATCAGTGAAAAGGACACTACGCCATTGATCGTTCCAATTGATATGTTGCCTTGCCCATTCCAGTCTTTGACGCTTATGGTCACGTGTCGATGGAACTTCTCTTAATGGACGTCTAAAACCTAGATTCACCTCTCTCAAACGTCGTCTGATGGTTTCGATGGAAACTTGGATCCCATCTGCATTTTGAAGAGAATTCCGTAGCATCCTGAGCAGTTGAGTTGTTTTTCGTCGCCCACCAAGCCTTGGTCTTTCCAATACGGAACCTGTCTCCCTGAACCTATTCCAAAATCGAGATATCACACTTTGGCTGACTTGGGGCCTTTCCGCTACAACAACCTGAGTTACGCCACCCTGTAGCATTCCGATAGCCCTATTAGCCTCATCGTTTGTTAATTTACGTCTTGGCATTTTCAGAAAACTCGTTTCAAATCGAAGCCGTTGATAAACTGACTTCATTTCAAAATAAGAACATTCATGAAGCATATGCAAAGAACCAAACTTAAAAAAAAAGGCGATCAGATTGACGAAATATCTCATACTGATTTTTATTGGATCGATTCAAGTTGTTATTGAGTTTTAAATGATTTTACAGCGATTTTCTCGAAAATTACATACTATTAAAAACGATTGAATACGATATCCCTAATTCTTGTGGAGCAGTATACAGGGTCTTTCACGAGGAACCTCACCCATATTTATACGGGAAACTACTGAACGTATTTTCATGAAATTCAGCACTTATAAGTATTTCACGATGCTGATGGAATCTAAAATATTTTCAAGGCATGAGCACCTCCGGTTTTTCCGGAAATGACGTCAACTTCCGTTTTTCAAATTAGAACGCCATTTTTTTATTGCAGAAATAGATTCCTTAGAAAATTTCAAGTTATTTTGATGTAACAAAAAATCGCTTTCAAAGTTAGGGATGACAAAATCGTGAAAAATCAATTTTTTCAAATTAGAACCCCAATTTTTTACGGCAGATATTGAATCTACGTTAAAAAATAATGTGAGTGTATGCATCACACCCTTGCCCTAAAATGGATATTTTCTGTATCCACTTTAGGGCAAGGGTGTGATGCATACACTCACATTATTTTTTAACGTAGATTCAATATCTGCCATAAAAAATGGGGTTCTAATTTGAAAAAATTGATTTTTCACGATTTTGTCATCCCTAACTTTGAAAGCGATTTCTTCACCCCCTGTATCATGAATCGCGATTTCAATTTTCAAAGTCATCAATCTTACATCTTGAAAAATCCCAAAAATGAAAATTTTCCATCCAAAAACCTCGAAGTTATTCTTGTTTCAGCGGAGCTCTATTTTCGATTTTTTTTTCGAATTTTCCCGCTCAGAGAGAATTTTCCAACCAAAACTGAAAAATGTTACATCAAAATAACTTGAAATTTTCTAAGAAATCTATTTCTGCAATAAAAAAATGGTGTTCTAATTTGAAAAACGAAAGTTGACGTCATTTCCGGAAAAACCGGAGGTGCTCATGCCTTGAAAATATTTTAGATTTCATCAGCATCGTGAAATACTTATAAGTGCTGAATTTCATGAAAATACGTTCAGTAGTTTCCCGTATAAATATGGGTGAGGTTCCTCGTGAAAGACCCTGTATTTTGCACATTTCTTGAAGCCCTCTCAGATACTGGAACTAGAAAATAGCTCTGATGGGGGACACAATAGACCTTGAGAATGCATTTCAACCCCATTACCAAACTAACTAGAAGAGGGCTGTGATTTCAGCCAGCAGTATTGACAATTATAGCCTTCACACTCTCCCTACCTCCCAAATATCGAAATATCCCACCCTGACTTACGGAGTGAAGAAGTGCGAATAAATCTTTCTGAAATCGAATTAACCAACACAATTCACGGGATGAGGAGCATTATCTCAAACTGATTAGGGAAGATATAAAATTTGCCGTTATTGGCAGATAGAACGGAAAACAAAGAGTCTAACGATCTGCGACTCCACTGACAAAGGCCCAGTTAAACTTTTATAGCCGCATCTAAATGGCCTTTCGTGTCTTTAACGTATTGTCGTCGGAAATTGATGTGTCTGGAAGTAAGGGAGAAAATACTGATATTCGTTTTGCGGTGAAAGAATCAGATATCTAGTGCATTTATTTCATTTTTCTTCTTGGCAAACCACTCTGTTTTAGTGAAACATAAAACCTTTAATCATAATCAAACTCATAAAACAAAACGTATCAACCAACGACAATAAAGTCTCTTAATTTCACGACTGAATGCAAAATACTGCACCAACATATTTCTGGTTATTCCACCATAGGGAAATTGCGATTCTCGTATGAAAAAAACTCAAATCTTGCGAAGGTACTGAGCTCGAACATTGCAGCATTGTTTTATTCATTGCCAACACTGATAAAACTCGCTTTGACCTTAGTTATAGTCATTTGCTAACCAAAACTCCTTGCTTATAAAATATCGAACACTTTCTCTAGTCCAAGCCATTGAAAACAGTTAATCAAAACTTAGATCCTTTCATGCCACGAAGCACCAGCAAATATGTTGCTGAACTTCTCAGAAATTATATGAAGAAGTATCTGAACACTACGTACGCAGAGGAGATGATAAATTTTGAAGACGTTTAAAGTTATGGCATCTTTAATCCCTTGGAAAGTGCCATAATTCAACGCATTAAGCAGAGAACGAAGTGGACGATCAAAAAGAAAAACCAACACATTACGATCAGAATTCTTCTAGAGACCATTCATGCCATATTTAATAGACCAATAAACATGTGTTTGAATAGGCCGTGGGAGAGGTTTATAGTGCCTACCAGTGGTGTCTGAATGTACGTTTAATCTACGCATTATAATTAGTTCCATTAACTTGATGTCGTACTTTGCATAGTAATGGCTACATTTCACCAGTTTTCCAATAATACCTATTATATTTACATAACTATCATGAAAAATAATGGTCTGAAGAGGACACGGGTAGGCTCCAGACTAGATGAACTCGCAACTACCAACGAAACAATCGCCTAATATGGTTGTTCGTTGTACAATCATTTCTACTACATTCCTTACGGAATGAATACAAAATGGACTAAATTTTTGTCGAATAAAAGAATGCATAGCCTCTTCCATAATACACAAAATCTGTCAGAAATTAACCATGCAAAAGTGTCAGAAAATAATAAGTTTTCATTCATAGAAATCTGACATTATAGATGCATATTCTTATGCATCTATCTGACATCCTATAGAATGACAGATTTCATAATTTACACTTGAATGCTACCAGTTATGAAGCATCCATACTATGGAACAAAATTTTTGGCAAGACTATGTTATCTCAAGCATTAAACGTCATAGTTTATATGATATTTGCTATTACGAATGTGAGGACCAAAAACAAAATAATGAAGATCAACAACATTCAACTGATCCTCCTCAATATTTTGTTGAACTCAAGGATGTAAATTTAGAAATGAAGAAAGACCAACAAAGAATACACGAAAATGCAACAGTTGCAGAGCCCTTTGAGAAGATCGAAAACAGAAAATTGGGGTTTGATTTAACTGAAATTTTAGCGGAAAACGATGAAACGAAGATTTTGAAAGAATACGTGAAAAAACCCACTTTATTCGTACCAGGAACCAAGCTGATGTTTTCTGGCTTGAATGAATCGGATGAGTCCCCAAAATTCATGAAAAATATGTTTAAATGGTTCTCGGATATCGAATTTTTCAAAGCCTAATATTTGTATTCTCAATTATTTATTCTTCGAGTCTTGTCTACTGTACCTACTTCAGTTATGTGCTACCTCCACCAACCTCAGTTATTATTATTCGAAAAAAAAAAAAACTTTTAAGAAATACATTTTCATATTATGGACTCAATAAAAGAATGAAGACAGCATTTGCTGTTCAATTTAACAATTTATTGCCTCAATTGCTCTTCCAGGATATGAGCTATGAATAAAGAAAATTGTATATCTTTTTAGTGATTTAAATTTGTTCCCTTATTTTATGAATATCAATTCTTATTATTATTCCAGGATTTGCATCAAACATTCAAATCTTCCAAGCACTTCTTGATTTGCTCCAGGCAATCCATCGTCTTCTCAACATCATTCGACCTTTTGGCACTTTTAAAAAACAGTTTATTCCCAGGTATATTCTCTGGTAAATTGTGTTTGACCTTCCCCAACACATTCGTGTTTTGTGGATAAGGCACATCCACCGTTCTAGGTTTATCCAAGTCGTACTTCGAATAGTACCTCGAACCGTTGCCATCCCCTTTCAAATACTCAAAACTGTGTCTAGGGGTGGAAATATCAGACAGCTTATTCTCAGAGCTAGAAGCGCTGGCATGATTGCTGAGAGAGTCGTACCGCTTAAAGCTGCTGTTCTCAGCTTCGCTCAGCACGTTGTTGTATAAGTTAGAAGTTTTTTTCGTTAGATTCATGCACGACGACAGTCTCGCTTTGAGACTCTCCGTCTCCATCTTCTCCGGTATATTCTGGGACAAAGAGTGAACGCTGGAAACCGCAAACGGATCTCTTGGATTCTTCAACCACAAGTCTTGATACCTCGTGTTTCCATCACGGGCAAAAGTTTCGAACGTTGACGTCCCGTAAGTCTTCCCTATCAAGGAATATTTATCCTCGAACACAGCCCTCTTAAAAGTCTCCTCTTTTCCCATCACATCGTCGAGTTTTTCTTGAAACTGATAACTGCTGGAGGTCGTAGCATCATTAGCAGACGACGTGTTAGGGTTCAATGCATCATCCGTAGATTTTTCGCTGATGGGATGCGATTTTAACATTGCATCGAACATCTTATGTCGGGTTCAAAACATGAATTTAAATAGGATAAGTCATTCCGAAATGTGAACTTGAGAACTGACGTGACAGTTATTTGATGGAAAACGTCATGGTGTTGACTGATACACGATCATATTTGACGTCTTATTGATGATCGAAAGCAAGAGTTCTTGGTGCACAAGATTCATGAATATTGAGTAGTGTTTGCTTATTAAAGTTGAGTGTAATCTGAAAAAAAATTGTCGATATATGGAAGAACAAGGGGACTAGAGTTCGAATTGACTCTAATAGATCAAAACTTTGCACCTTGTGTCGCAAATGGAGCAATGCTTGGATTGACTAGGGAAGAAACTGAAACTGGAAGCATAAGATAGTGGAAGAATGAAATGATTCCTTGCTAAAACATCCTATCTATAAACGTTTATGTCTATCTAGATTCTAGCACAAAAAAAGCGGAAGAACCTTTGCTTTAATTTTAACCTATACTAGTAGAGCCCCTAGATCTACCTATTAAGAGGACGATATACTCTGGCCGACGGCTACGGCACCGATTCTCCATTCAAAAAGTGCCTTTCATTTTTCCGAGTTCACGCCCTCAATTTTTCACCGAAAAGCTTGATTTTTTTTTTAAATTGAAGTTAAAGGAATTCTTGAGGGCCCTCCACTTTTTTCTCGTTGAAAAAATTATTTTTTCGAATGAAAAAATCGGCTACGGCACCGATTCCCCATTCAAAAAGTGCCTTTCATTTTTCCAAGTTTACGCCCTCAAATTTTCAACTAAAAGCTTGATTCTTTCTTTAAATTGAAGTTGAAGGATGTCTTGGGGGCACTCCAATTTCGTTCCATTGAAAAAATTATTATTTCGCATGAAAAAAACAAGTTGAATTCGAGAGTCTATGAAAATTGACTTCATAATCGTTTTTCGGCGGTTGTTCATCAATTTTTTTTTAGAAAATCCATTTAGGTGCCCTCGCAAATCAATTCTTCATATTCAACAAGAAACCCATTTGGATAGGCGCCTAAATAATGCAAAAAATGTTGTAAATACTGAAAAGACTTCCAAAAAGTGTGAAATCGCAAAGACCTGTCTGAAATTCCAGGAGAATTTAAAAAATATCAAGCTTGCAGGTGCAAAATTGAAGGCAAGAACTTGGGAAAATGAAAGGCACTTTTTGAATGGAGAATCGGTGCCGTCCGCCAGAGTATAACTTCCCCTTAATTAGTTATCCTTATCGGTAGAACTCTGCAAATCAGATGATTTCATAGACGAAATGTCAAAGTTTGATCAATTTTCCTGCAGTAATGGAAAAATTATGGAGGAAATGAATACCCAGCTATTTTGCTTTGACCTTTCCTATTTCGATCCGTCTATTCACATCACGACCAGGACATCTGTGAAAAAAGTTTTATCGAATTCAAAATTGCCCTTTCTGACGGAATTTTCCGCAATTTTCGTGAATTTTTTAAAAATACTTCCACATCGCCTAGAGAATCCAAATTTCACCAACGTATGAGTCGATTATTCCTCTTTCAGACCGTATAGAAATTTCATCATTGTATCGGATTTTAAGATTCTTCTGGACCCACTTTTTCGACAGATTTCCTTGGGTCGGTCCACAAAATTAGGTACCATTTCAGTATACTATAGAACATTTCAGTAAAGTATAGAATTACAGGAAGAGCAGACTTTGAGGAAACTAACCTTAAGTCAATTCGCTTCAAATTTTCCTTCTAACTGATTCCTCAACATAGATAAAATCAATCTATCGATTCCCACAAAAATTACCCTCCTATTAAAAGTTCGACATCAAAGGCGGTCTTCGAATGCAATTCCATAGCCACGAAGCAATTAATCGAAGAATAGGTTGAGAATATTGTGCTAACAGCTCGTGTTGAACCGTTAAGCCTTTTCGATCGAAAGATGAATGGCGAGATACGATTATTGCTTTTATATATTGCTTAATTATATAACTCATAAATAATGGATGGTTTGTTCCATACGAAAGGATATGACAGAAGTTGAATAAGCTAAATGAAATGTTCCCCTCGTAAAACACATACGAATCAACCTATTATCGGTTGAAAAAAGGAGAACCTAGAGAAAGATGTCTACAGAGTGTAATGGGGAAGTTCCTTCAATATGAGGAAGTCTGATTTCAATATATTGAAGGCGAAGTATTCAAATATCGATATTTTTCATGGCGTCTTCCTGGCATTCTGGAAAGACCAAATTTCTAACTGGAGTACCTTTCTTGAAACGTATATAGGGCATCGAGTACAACAAAATAAATCAGTTCGAAAAAAATGGCAATTATGTATACCGATTTAGCTTCAATATACTGAAATCGGCATCTGCATCTGAATCCCCAAGCAGAACCCATTTCATCTATTGTTCAATTAATTCAATATCATGCCTCATTGCTGCCCAACCTACCTTGGAGATGAGCCTGGGATTGATCCACGCAGTTTTGACATCGTTATCTAGTAACCTGTATGTCGGCTTTGTGATAAGCTTTGGGATGTCTTGGACAGATGACGTGGGATGGGTCCTATTGTGTTGTTCTCTCGTTTGCGAAGAAGTCCTGCAAAGATAACTCGGATTGAATTAGGGATTTACGCATACGCGTTCTGTTCGCATTGAGCCATTTCAATTTTTGAATTGAAGAATACTATTCGGAAAATATTTCGTGTATACTCCATTCACTTTTATTTAATCACATAAGAGGTCATGGTTTCGTTTTCAGGAGTTGATGCACCTGATGAGAAGTCTGTGCGCGTACAGAAAATATCGTTAATGACAAAACGACGTTGCCAGTATCATCAAAGTAAAAGTATCAAAGATATTCCACATTTTGTTAGTTCGAATCGATCGGCGATTTTGGGGCGAAATATCGATAGGAAATCGGCTATTTTTCCGTTCTTCGTCGTCCAGAAGAAGTTTCCCGTCGATATGAGAAATTTTGTGCAAGTGTCATTTTTTCCTTTCACGACTTTTGGCGTGAGTACGAACGGCAAATTTGAATTGGACCAAAAATCGATTTATAAGCATAAATAAAGCAAAAGTAAGTACTAATCGACTTTTTACACTTGATAACGAAGTTTTTTTTAGGTATCTGGACGTTTAGAAAGATTTCAAACGAAATTCCGGTCCCCCAGAAGTTTTTTATTTATTTATTTATTTATTTATTTAAGAAATAAACGGGTCATACCCTTTTATCCAATAATAACAAACAAACACGAGTAATCGTGTGCAACACAATGAAATGGAAAAGATTTACAAATTTCAGTATAAGCAAAATGATAACAAAAAGCAGTAAACAATACCAAACCCAAACTGAGGCGAAACTTGAAAGGCAGAGCAAAAGAAAAGAAGAATAAAACATTCTCAAAATTTAAAACAAAGTTCACGCTACGATCGCCCGACATATCTCCCTCCTTAGTTTAGTTAGTTTCGGTATCGTTTTGGAGCTCAAAATTCATTTGGAATGTGTAAATGGACAAAAAAGGCTTCCTTATACGATCTTCTAACGAAAGCGACCGGAAAATATGGTTCAGGTAGGATTTTCGAGGAATTATAAGGAAAGAACTTACAGAATGGAATTGCACGATTTTCGTAAGTAAACAGGTTCTGGATGGCCATCATCGGTCTCTAAATGCTTATTGTTGATCGTTTTCACGTTTCAGAAAAAAACACGTCGAAAAAGCTAAAAAAAGGAAGAAATATGACTATATTGCATTCAACGGTAGGTGAATTCAGATTCCGATGAATTGAAATGTGTCACTGGAGCTTTCATTCCTATCAATCCTTTGCCGAAAGTAGAAATAAGCTATACTGAACCAGAATACATCGGTTTTTTCCATATTCCAGGAGTTTGTGTCTCATTTTAGAACAGGTGAATGATAAATGTGAAGCATATGTTTGACCTATTCCATTTTATTTGTACAAACCTGCTGTGGTAGTAATGTATGAATATTTTTTGAACTAATAAATTACTAGACTATACAGTCAGAATATTTTACTCCTTGTTCATAAGATCAAATGTATGAAATGTAAATCTATAAAGCTTTCAGGAATTGAAATCATTAGTTTCTCTGTAAACCAATTCGTCAATTTAGTTTTTATGTTTATTTTCTTTGTGATGAATGAATAAAACTGTTATTTATTTCAAATAGAGAAATATTAGAAATAGAAATGTTATGCACCCTCACAATCATATCACATCGATAAATCTTTACAATCATAAATCCAAAAACTCCTTTATATATAGAATATTGTTGACAATTTTCTGTTGTGTTCTCCAAAATGAAATATACATTCTGAGAAATACGCTAAGAATGTAGAAAGGGCAACATAGTGTTGACTTGGAACATATTCTTAAAAACGTCATAACTTCGATACAGAGTGGAATGTGTCAAATTTCCAAGGCCAGAGTTGTGATTTCATAATTGTGAATGGAGTATACGTGTAAGTTATCTATTGTATAGGCTGGCCCACATTCGAGATTCAAATCGCATATTTCCTCGTTAGAAGTGATCATTGAGAGTTATTAATAATTGTTCAAACTGCCTATCGTTCATTCGTCTGAACACTAAAAATCTCAAGAACATATTGAACCTCATCAAGAATACGATTATAAGAAAATCTTCCGTCAGTTGTTGTTATTGCTGATTCTTCGAACACTCCTGAAGTGCTATGAAATACAGATCGAAGCATTGAATGGGAATTCAATTACAGCCCAGAAGCCAGTTGTTTCCCATAAACATACCTGACTCGGTCGAGAGACTCTTATGTTTACAAATTGGTGAATGCGGCGGTCTCTGTGAAATTCCATTTTGTGGATATCAATTCGTTGGTTACTCTGAGCTTCGCTACATCGTTCCTTAGAATTGAGGATAATTCATTCTAATCCTTCCTAAATCTTACACCAACATTGAAATTAAACTAAAATAAGCGCTAGTTTCCCCGTGAACTTTCGACTAAATCGTTCACGCCATCAAACTAATATGTTTTTCCTCTCACAAGAGCGGAAGATTATGAAAAACCAATATGGGCATATCCTCGAAATCCCATAAGCCCATACAGGCTTCCGCGGCGGCATCGAGAATGATAAATTTTCGGGAGTAAATGAAATTTCACAACCTAATTTGCATGTTATAAACACATCTTGAAGATAATCTCTGCTTCAATTAAGTGAGACAACATAATCATAGAGGAAAAGACTTAAGAGTCTGGTTTCATAAATTATGAAAATGGAGTTTCGCAAAGTTTAACTGGGGTAGATTGGAATGGGTACTGTTATCCCGTTAGGAACATCCGGATTAAGGGGAACGAAGCTGCTTTCTTCTCTCTGACTCAATTTCCCTGCTTTGTTGCAACTGACAACATATATAATCGCGATTTATTCGTTGACAAAAACGGGAGTCCTTCGGTTTTCATGGGTATCACCGCGAGCTATAATTAAAAAGATATTTTGAAAGTATGATATAACGATAAATGAAGAAAAAACTGGGGAGATATACAAGATGTGGTGGAGGTAGTATCTATCTGGGTGGAATAAACAGTATTATTAATTGGCAGAGTTGTTCGATTCAATAGAATGTTCCATAATAGCTATTTTACAGATCATGATCGAAAGCTTAAGATTGGGTGAGAAATTATCAAATAGTATTACTTTCAAAAACACCATATCTATATATATAAAACAGAGTTGTTGGTTACACCATTTATAACTCGAGATCGGATGGACTGCTTGTTATGAAACTTCATTTATGGATTCTTCTACGGCCTGGTTATTATAAAATACATTAAAACTTTGAAAAATTCGATGAAAAATTTGCTCATGAAGGAAATGCTTTTCCTCCTTTTTAATAAGGTCACAAGGTATGACTTTGGTATCTAAATGTAGGTTTTCGAGGTCACTTAATTCAATAAAAAATATACCATGTATTGACGTTTTTAAAAATCTAAAGTTTTGGGAGAAAAATGATCAAGGGGAATGACCCTGTGCAAACACCATATTAGTCAAAAAAAAAAGAATATCTATGTGGATCAAACAGTGTTATTTTTAGGGTTACAACGTGCAAACCATTCGGATAATGAATAAAAGCCATTTCGTTGATGGAAAACACCCAAAGTTTGAGTGGTGTGAGCTCATGAACGAAACTTGAATATGAAATACCGAAAATAATTCTCGACTTACGCGGAGTACATAATTGACTTTTGTACCAAAATATAGGTTTTGGGGGTCGCAGAATCCAAAAAAAAATATATTCCAGAGCCCTAACTCGTTCAGATTTTCACCTGCGAAACGAAATTGTATGAAATCCCGTTTTTCTCACCGCATCCTATTCTTATTCACATCAAATTGATCAGCATAGCTCAAAGTATGAGCGATGCTTGAAAATCTCCTACTTTTCCTACTTGTCAACGTTTTATGGGATATCGTTAAAACTTGTATGTCGTGTAATTTAAAACAAAACCTCTTTTCGAGAAAACCTCGACTTCTTCGGAACAATATTCGATGAATTCGAGGATATTAATGACGATAATAAATACATATGTCAAAAGTCACCGAGGACTTCCCTCATTCTTGTAATTCTCTCATATACGACAAAACAATGATGGATGATTGTGGCGTAATAACAAACGTCAGAACGCCCGAAGAATATCTAAAGAAAAATACTTAGTCCAACTATTCCATCTTCATGTTTGCCGTTCTGCCCATAATAAAACTAATTTGTCATCCCGTTCAAATCTCGAAGTCTGAGAAATTGGGGAGTACGCAAGAGGGATCTAAATGCAGCCCAGGGAAAAGCTTCCCTTTCAGTTTTCGCACACACAGAAGCCATTAATCAAAAGGAAAATATTTCGAGATCAAATTATGTGCACTCCTCAGATGTTCGAAAAAACAATAAAACAATTTAAAATTAAAGTCACGTTGTAGAATGCACGAATTTCGAAGTTATAAATCATTGCGATCTTGGGGTGCGTCCTACGAGACCGGGGCCCCTTTCTTGGTGAACGTGCTCCTTTCCCATGCATGGGATGAGCATACCTTCAGGATTCACTCTTGAGTGATGTGTTCGAGAGGTGTAAGATGGATACAGGAAAATTATTGGAAATAATTAAAATGTTTGTCAGGTATTTAGATTCTTTATTCGACACTCCTTTCTACATCACACTGCTCTATTAAAAAAAGCATAAAATGGAATATCAATATGATCTGTGCTTGTGGAAAAACTTGAAATGAATTACAGGAAAAAATATTCTTGGGAACTCCTATCTAGACATCGAAGTTTGGTATCGCAATATGGATTTTCGAGGAAAAATTGAGGATGTAAACTTGAAAAAATGAAGGGCCAGAGTATATCATCCCCTTAAGGAACATGACCCCCTTAAATTATCATATTTGCCTAAAAAAAAATATGTTTTGGAGGATGCAATGATGTTATCAACTAGGGAAGTTATTCGGAACATTCGAATCTTGTTTAATAGCTTTTTGGGGAATTGATAACACTCAAGCCTTCAGAAGTTTAACCTTGTGAATAAAACTCCAAAATTATTTATCGAGAAAATAAAATAAAAGAGTTTCTTTACATATGAGGGGTGCCTGGCTGACTTCGGTATCAAAATGTAGGTTTTCGAGGTCGTTAAATTCAATAAAAAATATTACAAATCCCTATCAAAGTTTTAACCTGTGAAATAATTTTTTTTTTCAAAAATTGAATTTCCAAATAAAGCTTCCGTTCCTCTTCTCGCATTCACTAGTTATTTATATTATGTGGATCAGCATAGCTCGAAGTATCTGTTTGAAAAATATGAGAGATTTAAGAAGGCACAACTTCTGGGTGAAAAATTAGAAAGAGTTATGACCCCCCTAAAAATCATGACCATATTAGTCAATAAACAAAATATCTGATGGGAGGATTTAGCGTTATTATTGAACTTCGAAACATTTTAATGGTTCAAAATAGCCATTCTGCGTATGGGTAACACTCATCTTGACAGCTCTGTGAACAAAATTCGAAAATTAATAATAAAAAAAAATTAAACGAAAGAATTCTCAACCTATTAGGAATACAAGGTTGACCTTGCTTAATTCAATAAAAAATAATATCCTAATGTCCTAACTATCGTTTAGAATTTCATCTGATAAACAGATGCAACATCACTCATGTTTGTAACCATATCTGTGTATCATTACCTAGAAGCATTGTTCATGGAATAAACATAAACAATGCTAATAGCAATTGGCCATTAGTTCGTAATATTTTCAATAATAATAATAATCATCACTTATATCTTATACCGAGAAGTACTGAATCCTAGTATTATTAATGAACCAATTTCGTTCTTTATATTTCCATAAAGCTGATCGAAATGGAGTCGAAGAATCATAGTTTTCACATGTTAAGTTTATGGCCTAGAAATATAAATTTCTTTTGCCATCGTAAACGTAGTGCCCTCTACTAACACCAGAACGTAAATTCAACTTTCGGATAGAGTAGGTTTCAGAATTCGAAGGAGAGGACTCTAGCGGAAAGCTTTGGAAGTATGTCGACCCTGCCACTGTCAAGCGACGCTGTAAGCGGCGTCGCGACGCCGTCCGAATAGTGCGAGACGCCGACTCATAGAGGGCGCCTCAAAGCTGCAGTATTGAGGATTTCTTCCACAATATTTAAAATCCAAAAAATAACACCCATACCTCGAATGATCTATGCGTCTGAGCTTGAGAATAATCGAATAAATAAAACGAAAAAATTCTTTTCTTTAGAAGGGGACATGGATGACTTTGGTATCGAAATGTAAGTTTTCGAGGTCGCTGAATTCTATAAAAAATAACCCAGATCAATAACTACTAAAGTTCAGATTTTTACCTGTGAAATGGAAATTTTTTGAAAATTTAAATTTCAAACTGTTGGAGTTTCCGTTTTTCTTCTCGCATATTTATATAATATTGATCAGCATAGCTAAAACTATCTCTGTGCACAATATGAGCGATTGAATGAGTCTTAACTTTGGAGTGGAATATGATAAAGGGGAATGATACCCTAAGGCCTAAGGCGTCCTGCAGTCAATTGTGATATGTGAAAAAGTTTTCGTTTTACGTCAAGAATTCACTGTTGAATCAAACATTGATGAATGTGTATGTGAATATTTTCGAAAGAAAATAAATGTTTAAAATTTCCAGATTTTTTAGTATTTATTCTGATGATCCAATTTTTCCAATTCCCCCATTCGTTGAAAACAACAGAAACAAATTCCAATTCCACAGTAGAGCGGACAATCCAACTATTTTCTCGTCACGGCCAGTTTTCGGTGAGTAAACCCATCTCGTACATGAAAGAAATCCTTTTGGAACCCTGTCCGAATGAAAAACCAACAAAAAGACGCGTTCCGATTCTTTAGACGAGATGAAATATATCCTCAATCCCCAATTACCCACTCTCGAAAGAAGCGCCGACAAGAAATAATTCATTTCAAATTAAACAGAGGAGATAGAAAAACGAAGCTATTCATGAGCTCCCAGACATCCTGAAAGAACTGCGGCCTCGGCTAGCGCCAGGAAAAAGTCATACTTAATTAGTCGCAATCTAATGAGTGCGGTTTTCTTTCAAGTCCCATTCAATACGGGACACTGTGTTTTTTCGAGCATTCTAATTTGGCGATGTGTCAAAGAGCCTTAGATTCTATGGTCTGGATCCCATTCCGTCAGTGAACGTATCTTTTCTATGTGAAGTGACGGCTAATTAGCAGGTTACAACTTGTTCTGAATACGGACATCTATGGCACAATGGTGTTGTCTCTCGTCTTCAAAATAGGAAACTAGCAGGAAAATCGTAATTCTCGAAATGAAAACTTCAGGAATTACCTGACAGAAAATAGCTATTTATGTAACAAGTACATAAATTAGGTCTTTATGGACGAGTCCAAAAGCCTAATTATGTACGAGTTGCATACAAAGCTTTATGTTCGACTGCAATGCAGAAATTTTATTTGCTGAAATGGCAATTAATATATTCGTCGCTTCATTTCAAGAAAACATTAAGGGTGCTTTTGATTTTCTTACCTAAGTTACCATCAGCGACCTTAGCAACCTCACTGAACAAAGTTGTTTACTTTGTCAATTCTGTGACAAACTTCACAATAATTCCAAAAGTGGATAGTTCGGGAGAGGAAAGCGTAAAAAATTTAGCCGCAAGTGCCAAAGAATCTCTCCTACCCACTAGAAGTGCTTATGAAAATTCGTATGCGGCCTATAACAAGTGGTGTGAAACTGTGAAATGAAAATATTGCAAAATCGAGAGAAGACTGTGACAGATGAGTCCAATAAAGTGGTGTCCAATAAAGTAGTCATTTATGGACGCTAAACGAATTCATGAATCAAGTGTTTATGAAGGAGTCGAACATAAAAATTATTTTTAGAGAAATTTATACTTTTAATTTTCTGTTCTATTATAAAAATAATCCTTTAATAATTTATATTATTTTTGTAATAAACTTGTTTTGGTAAAACTGCTCTTCACTTTTCAGCGACTTTTTTTCAATTAAAATTCGTTTTTTCCAAATAACAGGGTGATTCCATATAAGTTTGGTTGTGTGTACAGTGCGCTTCAAAATTATGGAACAAATTCAGTTTCTCAGATGAAAAATATTTGGCAACAAAATCCTGGAACGGGTCAATTTTTGTTTCACTTTTACCAAATTTTTATGCATTTTTGAAGGATTTTTGTTGGACCCTGTGCCATCCCCATCAACCCTCTAATTTTTTTGAATAGGGAAAGTGGGACATGTGGTACTTTTTTGACAAGGTCTTTGTATCTCCTTCACAGGCGTGCAGAAATTTTCAAGAAAAAAATTTTTTTTTTTAATTAGTAAGTTCAAATAGGTTTTCAGTATGTGCACTTTGTCATGGCTCATTTACTCTGTTTGAGACGATGGTACCTGATGAAATTTGTCACCGAATGAAAGTCGACCATTACAGTTTTGTTCATGCACAACTTTCAACCTCTACGAACCCTTTAATGGAGAAAAAGATGGGGTGATATTGGAAATTTATTTCGGCATTGAAGTACCACCCGGAGAATCATTATGCATTACAAGATAAGTTGAATTAAATATTCAAAATGACCATGAACAAAACTGTAATGGTCGACATTGATTCGGTGACAAATTTCATCAGGTACCATAGCCTCAAAGTGAATGCACATACTCAAAACCTCTTTGAAGTAACTAATTTTTAAAAAAAAAAATTTTTTTCTTCAAAATTTCTGCACGCCTGTGAAGAAAATAAAAAGATCTTGCCCTGTTCAAAAAATTTAGACAGTTGATGAGGATGGTACAGGGTGCAACGAAAATCCTTCAAAAATGCATAAAAATTTGGTAAAAGTGAAACAAAAATTGACCTGTTTCAGGATTTTGTTGCCAAATATTTTTCTTCTGAGAAAATGAATTTGTTCCATAATTTTGTCGCGCACTGTATAATAATAGAGTTAGTGGGTATTATCCATTCTTATAGAGCCATCTAGCGTCTGATCAACAGTTTTATATCATTTGCTTTTCGAAATCAGACTACTCACTTATTGTTGGAACTATTATTGTTGTTTCCCACAGGCATAGGTGTGGGGATTCTCGGTGGCGCTACTGGTATGGGAGTACCTCGTCTTCTCCCGGGATGGAAACTTTTGGAGATGTCGGCACTCATCTGAAAAAAAATATAAGTTTGTTTCAATGCTGCATATCTATCGATTTACTCAGAAAACGCAACAAGAGAGCTTGTTTCAGCTGTTATTTCAATCCTATTATCTCTTCTTGTGATATATGGATTTGTGACACCATTATTTGTGATACCTTAATTTGTGATAAATTTATTTGTGATAAATTTATTTGTGATAAATTTATTTGTGATACTTTCATTTATGATGCCTGTATTCGTGATACTTTTATTTGTGATACTTATTTTGTTTGTGGAACATTTATTCTTGAAACCTCTATTTGTGAAACATTGCTCTGTAAAAATTGGATTTGTAATAACTTGAATTGCCATATGATTAATAAATTACGTCGTCTGCTAGAAATGTTTTTTCCAAAATGAAAATTCGAAGAATGCCAATGATGTTTCAAGACCCATTTTCACGTCACGTCATGTTATAATCGAATGTGCCATATTTAACTTGAACAAAATCGACCGCGCCAGGCTACTGGAAAAGAACAATGATTCAATTATTGTAATCAAGCGGTATTAGTGACACTTCGGCGGTCGTCACCTATTAACATCTTCATACTGACAGAACGGTGTTGGTTCGCATGTTAATTCTAGCAAATTGAATTCGAGCTTCCCCGATCGATAGAGGATGAACAGGAAATAATTTTGCGCTCGACGAACCACGAAGTTGATTGAAATTTGTGAAAGAAAAACGAATATGTACGTTTTCCTAATGCACTGACAGAATTATGTCGATGATTCATATTCAATACATGGCAGAATTATGCAAAATTACTGCTTCACAAACATGTCGCTGGAAAAAATAATGTCCAAATCTACACTGCGCAAAAAAATTAACGCACATTCTGAAAATCTCAATTTTAATGAAAGTTAACTCTACATTGACTTTATAACTTATTTTTCATGTTCTCTCGGGAAGGTTTCGAACGAAACAAGACACATTAAATGGAAGAAAAATTCAGGATTTCACCGAATCTTATGTGAAAGAAGAGAACAATTTTCAAAATACTGAAATGCTGATAAGTGATTCAATACTTGGTATTTCCACCCCTTGCGTTAATTACAGGTCGGCAACGACGGTTCATACTCAAAATGAGTGATCTTAAAATTTTCTGATCTAGTCCTTCCCAGATTTATCCTAGTTGGATTCCTAAGTCATTAAGAGTAGCTGGATGATTTTCTGAACTTCTCAGCCTTCTATTGAGGTTGTCCCAAACCTGCTCATTCGGATTGAGATCTGGACTTCTTGCTGGCCATTCCATTCGACAGACTTCAACCTCTTCAAGGTACTCCTGAACGATGCACGCACGATGGGGTCTGGCATTATCGTCCATAAAAATGAAATTTTCACCAATGTATGGGGCAAATGGCACTACATGCTCTTCAAGAATGTTCCTTATATACTTATCAGCATTCATAGCTCCATTATCAACGACCACTAGGTCTGTGCGAGCAGTCAAAGATATTCCACCCCATACTATAATCGATCCTCCCCCGAAACCAGTAGTATTCAGGAAATTGCACTGAGCATATCTTTCATGTGGACGTCTGTATACAAGGGAACGTCGATCAGAATGGTAGAGGCAGAATCTATTCATTAATAGATCAAATCCCATCAGGCATTTGTGACTGACATTCTTCAATTGGAGAAAGAATTCCAGTCCCATTCACTCATCAGTTATATCAATTTGAAAACTGCTCTAAATGCAGCTTTTCAACGCCTTTTTCACATAGAATTCAGTGCAGTGATAAGGACACAGTGCATGGAATTGCAGATTTTTAGATCAATTCATCAGCGGATTCTTCGTCCATCCTGAATAGTAATGCAAAACATCAAAAGTACAACACATGAGACCGGATTAACGCAAGTTACCCCCATGTTTACGCACGTCGAATTCAACGGCACAAAAGTCCACCCTCATGTGTATTTTTACGGTGGAACGACTTGAACAGTAGAGCCCCTCTCGCATTATCGCAAATGCGATGTAATTGCGAAATTGAGTTGGAACGAATTCCATCCAGCCATCCATTCAACTTTTGATAGGAGTAATTTGGATTTGAACGCTCCGGGAAGTTTTGAAGAATGAGGAATTGAGTGGAGAATAGCAGATGGAAATAACGTTTCTTTGATGCAGTGAAAGGATACTGAGCTACAAAAATAACATTCAGTTTCTGCATGTAATAAACGCAATTTACGATCTAGCCTTTTTGGGATATTTCGAATAAACATCGTTTACGTTTTGCTAGAATGAATTTTTTTGTGTTACTATTTAAGAGAGCTTGTGTTTGTCTTTATATGTTTTTAACACGCTTTCAGTAGCTTGGCCTATCTAATTTTTCAACGTATAATAATTTTCACCAACTCCAAGAGATCCAATTAATTTGAAAATTGGCACAAGCATCAAGGGCCGCAGACAATACAATAATTTACCTTCTCTAGGATGATGTTCTGACTTGGTTCACCAGGAGAAAAAATATTATTAATTCAATGTGTACAGGATCCTTCGACAAATTGCAACGCTGTTTAGAATATTCATAGTCAAATTTTGAAATGTCTACTACTTTACAAAATATAACTTGAAGAGCATGAGAGATACAAGATTCATAGCAAGCCAAAATAAAGAGCAAAAAATGATTATTTCGAATTTGATAGAAGTTTTTTAACTTCAACATTTCATTAAAAGTCGTGTTCTCTTGAGCCCTTAGTTCAATCTCTTAATTTCAGCATTGATAATTCCTCTTAATTGCTGTCAATTTCTCTGAGTTAAAATTTTTTCTTGTTGAATCTTCCAACAGGGTAAAAATGATCGATATCTTGAAGACTCGTTTCGTCAATGCTTTCACTTTTTCTGTGAAAATTCATAAAACCAATCAATATTTTTACGCGTCTTATTGTACACCATTCTATTGAGAAAAATCATGTAGAAATTCTCAAATCAATCATTACAAATTGGATCACGAATGGTTTTACGAATATAATGAAAGAATTTTATTAAAAGGAAAAAAACAATTACAAGAATAGCTTTTATTTTCATTCAAATGCACTACAAACGAAATACTTCCTATTTCGAAATAATTTCGGTTGGAAAAAAATGCATTTTGTTGAGGTCTATAATTCATTGCTCAATTCCGAACCCAACATAGTGAAAATCGGTGAAATTAGATTTGGGCTGTGGATCCTTCAATCCACAAGTTCCATAGGGATGAGTATTGCAACTACTGGTCTTGCAAGTTTTACAGTATATTAGTTGACCATTAGGATTGTTGAAAGAAGAACAATAGTCTTTGGTTTTCGAGTTCTTATCGGGTACCCAGCATCTCCTCTCCACCAATCTTATCACACCCCCTAAAAACAAGAAGAATCATTCACCTCAATATTCAAAATAATAAAATTCTGAAGTTGATTCGATTAAACTCAAATTTATGGCTGGAACACACTGTAATCACATCTTCACTCACTTTGGAAATACTTGATGGCTTCATAACATTGGGCTCCAGCACCTTCACATTTTTCAGTGTCACCAAGGTCTTTAGCGCCTGCACAGGTTGTTGTATAACCTCCTTGACAGGAGTGACATTCGAGCTGTGATACTCCTACGATTAGAGGACAAAATTAAGATACACCTGCAATGTAGATTCTACTATGAATACTACGAACACTTTCGACGTCATTCGAGTGCAAAAATGTGCACTCAATTGGAATTATCAAAAATTGAACTTGAATATTATTTGCTGTTCATATTAATTGTTGAATGTGTGATTGAAAGAAATGTTCTACCTACCTTGCTGAGTTGAAACTAATATAACACATGAAATCAACACAAATTCATAGGTTTTCATTTTGTATCCAAAAGTATCGACAGTTTTATACCGAATACAGTATTTTTCGCACTGAATGCAAAAATGTGACGATACTCTTATCGTCTCTGATAAAGAAACGCTTTAGGAGGAATACTTGGAAATCATTTTCATTAACATTCTGTCTGATAAACAGAAGTATGGACTATGAAGCGTTGCCGTACCTACTGAATAATTAAATAAAACTGCATTTTTTAAATCGCTCTATTTAATTATATATTCAAATAATAAAGTCTACCTATCGATGCGTAATGAACAGTTTTCATTCAAGGAATTCAATAATTGGTGCTGTGATGCTACAGGGTGATATTAAATGAATAAAGGGTGTTCAGAAGAACTCGTGGTATAAAAAGATGGCCACTTCTCTAGAGATCTTAGTTTATACCATAGTCGCTTCATTTGACTGTCACTGACATTATTTCAAACACATTTGTACATTTTTTATCATCCGTATAGGTACAGACATAAGTATTCATATTCTGTGTTAACCACAACCTTTTTTCATTCACTGCTTCGACATCTGCCAAGCATGAATCTGAGAATTCTTCGCATTTATTCCAAATGGAGTGAACGTCTAGACAGTGGTCAAATGTGAAATATTCCCGCTGAGATTGCCATATTTGAAAAATTGCAGAGAAATCTCGGCTATATTCACCGGCAGCCATCTCATATACAGGGTGTCCCACTAGTGCCGCAGCGGACGATATATGCGTAACGGTCTGAGATTGGCAAAATTTTTTGATGCAGACTTGATATACACCAAGAAGAGCACAACCTAAAAATATTTTCGAATATATCGGGTGGCCCACAAAAGAGGAATAGCAGGTGACTTTGTTTTTTCAAATGGGACACCCTATATTCAACAGTGTTTTTCAATTCTCTGAAACTTCCTGCATGCTTTCGTATACTTTTCACATATTTTTATTCGACAGTTTTCGAAATATTGGCCATTTTGACAAAATAATGATACTTGTAGAGGCTATGTTATACAATTATATTTCACGAACCCTTGCACATACCAATAATAGTTTTATATGGATTGAAAGACAAGACTTCAAAGTATCCTACCCAGCTATAATAAAGCATCTTCAGCATACAGAGTGTTCACAAAAAGACTATCAACATGACGAATTTCGAATCGATTTTTCTTCATTTTTTCAAATGCAATGCATATAATTTTTTTTCATCATTGTAATCACCATTCATTTTACTTCATTTTTTGTCAAATACATGATATGCATATCTCTAACGGAATAGGAGTTTTAGGCGCTTTTTCAAAATGTTTCCCTAAAATTCACATATACCTTCGAATTCAAATAGCAGATTTGGCTTTTCTGTGGTTATTGAGAACTGTCAAATTATTCAACCCAGAATTAGCATTATTGAAGCTTCAATTCATATTATAGCGAAATGAGGAACTAGAAGGTTTTGATGTATCTACTCAAAAATGTGATGAAATCAGTTACTGAAGACAGAAACTTGCTTTCTGTACCCATTTTTAAAAATACATTTTTGATAATTTTCTATGTTTCTACTTGGAACGTCGAATCTTCCAAAAATTTCAAACAAGCTTTGAGCTTGCGAGCTTGAAGATCTGCGTGCGTGCCTGTGAAACTTATGAATATAATTTTTCGAAGAAAGTTGTATAAGGATAAGAGCGGGCACTTTTTTGTATCCTGAAGTTTTGAAACGCGTTTTTTTGAAGCATTCATAACTTGTACATTCAAACTTATTGGTATTTTTTGAATTTTTACATCATTGTGTGAGTATTCATCCAATCCGTAAAAACTATGATGATTCGAATTGAAGCTTCAATGATGTTAATTTTGAATAGAATAATTTGACAGTTCCCAGTAACCACAGAAAAGCCAAATCTGCTTTTTGAATTCGAAAGTAATTGTGAATTTGGAGGAAAAACTCTAAAAAATCATATTCCGTTAGAGATATGCATATCATGTATTTGACAAAAAATGAAGTGAAATGAATGGTGATTACAATGATGAAAAAAAATTATATGCATTGCATTTGAAAAAATGAAGAAAAATCGATTTGAATTTCGTCATGTTGATAGTCTTTTTGTGGACACTCTGTATGCTGAAGATGCTTTATTATAGTTGGGTAGGATACTTTGAAGTCTTGTCTTTCAATACATATAAAACTATTATTGGTATGTGCAAGGGTTCGTGAAATATAATTGTATAACATAGCCTCTACAAGTATCATTATTTTGTCAAAATGGCCAATATTTCGAAAACTGTCGAATAAAAATATGTGAAAAGTATACGGAAGCATGCAGGAAGTTTCAGAGAATTGAAAAACAGTATTGAATATAGGGTGTCCCATTTGAAAAAACAAAGTCACCCTGTATTCCTCTTTTGTAGGCCACCCTATATATTCGAAAATATTTTTAGGTTGTGCTCTTCTTGTAGTATATCAAGTCTGCATCAAAAAATTTTGCAGAACGCAGACCGTTACGCGTATATCGTCCGCTGCGGCACTAGTGGGACACCCTGTATATCAGACCGCCACTTTGTTATTTCTTAGGAAATAAAAACATTCCGTGGGATATTCTTGTCACAGTTATGAACGGTCATCTCTGCAATTTCGTTCTGACAGACTATGAATGTTGAGGAATAAGAGGAAAAAGTATTCTTCCATTCTTGCAACTAGACAAATAGTTTGTTTCCCTTGGGTCTTTATTTCCCATTATTTGAATCTGGTACATCTGCATTTCCATTTGGTGATAACATTTTCTCCGGAGAATGCATGAAATTGCATACCAGTTTATGTGAAGTCGATAAAAGTTCTTTTTACTTTCTCAAATCAGCCTGTTTCTGTTTTGAAACTCAGTTTGTGTTATGACAGATATTATTCGAATTATAGACCCTGAAATACGTTGTCGTTTCTTCAATAAAGACAGACAAATTGGACAAACCCATTATTCTATTTGGGTACTCACTCAACTCTATTTACACTGCAGGGAGGACCCTGCTTTTCCCTTTTCCGAGAAAATACAATGGCCATTTTCCCACAGCTGGTGCCAAATATTCGGAATCTTATTGTACAATATTTACATTACCAATCTGTCACTTGCAACCTTTGAGCACGTGATGTCCCCCCTTATCGAATTAGCCATGATGAATTACTTTAATGTAACGTCAAGGCACCCCTACCTAAGGGGTTGTTCAGGAGAATGACTCGCACTTTGGTATGCGATGGTTCGGATTCAGGAATGCGTCGTCATACTAATGCTCATTTTGAATATTTGATCTGCATCTTTGGGGTGAGCTAAACATGGCCGGGGTTGATAAAAATAACTTGGGGGTATAGCTCCGGATTTAACGGAAATTTAGTTAATGCAAGCAAATGTGCCCTCTAACACCATAATATGATATCGTGGAGCCAGTTCTTGCCAGATTTTAGCGAAGAAAATGAGAAAACGAATTCACTACCAAGAATTCCAAAGCAAAAACCATAAAGGGCCGGTTTTATAAAAGAATTTCAATCCTCGGTTAAGCCAAAATCCGCCGTCGAATGTCGATTTCCGTATTATAAACATCCAACCTCGGGTTCAACCCTGGATTGACTCAACCGGTGAATAAAGCTCCGTTTGAGATATGAACTGAGGATTGAAACGTTTGACGTTTCTAGATGGCCGACAACTAACCTCACTTATGTTAAAAACAAAACAAAACATTCTGTTTTGGCACATTGAAGTTGCTTGGAATAAGAATATTATATGATATTATATTCATAGAATGCCTGATATTAATCACAGTCTTCTGTAGGTTTGCTATGTATTAATAATTCATCTTTGGTGTTTGGAAAAATATTCCTGAATTGAAACTGAATTTTTGTGCCTTATTTTCGAGGGATAGAACTGCCAGGTTCCTGTGTGAATATAATATCGAAAATGACTCTAGTTACGATAATAATGAAATAACTGCAAGGCATTCAAAAGATAGTAACGATCGTGAATAAGGAAGATACCAATCGAATGATTTCACATTTGCTTTCGACCACTTAGAAGATGGCACGAAGAGTTTTTGGTCAAATAAAGAAACTCTTTTATCAGGTGGATGAAATAAGCTTAGTCTTTTCAGAGTTGTCAACATTTTCAAATATTTTTGTGGTATACATAAATCAACATCAGAAAAAAGTCAGAAAAATGTGAAATGTCTAGAACTTTGGACATTATCAAAAAGTATTCTAGTGTTTATTTTTTCATTCTATCAAAATGCCAAGCAATCAACCGGAATAGCAACTAACAAGGGAAAGGTTGTATTGACTGACCAAATTTCGGTGTATTAGAACCGTGTTGCTTTAGCTCACTCACCGTTCTAGAAGGATTTCTTGATTATCATTACATAGTACAGGTGCATGCTTATGTTAATGGCTGTGAAAATGCTGAATGCTACAGATGTGAGAAGGATTACTTTTCTTCAAATTTGCAAGTTGCTGAGCTTATAAATTTGGTAATTCTCATCATAAAATTTTTTTAATATACTCTGAAGAAATGATTGATGACACCGATCCCATCTCGCAGATCAATGGATGATCAATTATTCAATGAAGCTCACATATGAACTATGAATTCAATTTGAAGAGACTCTGGCGTGTAAAAGAACATTTCCCATTCTTTCATTCGGGATCTGATTACATTTGAAAACAACTATTATTTTTGTGACTTGCGGAGTCCTGCATAATATTGATAGACTGATTCTATTCATGACTCTCAATCTGAATAAAGCGAAAGTTAATGATAAATGCTATCTTTAAATTTAATGTAGATATATTTTATCTATACTCAATCAAACAAGATCAAGAAGGATTTGTTCCTATCCTAAATATAACTACATCCTTGTACGACTAAATGTTAATGCAATTTCATTGAATGTTTTGTATTGTCCTAGCTTTCATTTGGTTATTTGGAATAAGAGTTTGAGATAAGACTTTTTAGAATATCAAAATAGTACAAACTTAGATCTTTCGGATCAAATACGTTGACGAAAGTTATAAAGACTAAAGCGTATTTGGCAATACCTTCGAGTGGAAAAAATTCGTACGAAGTCTATCCTCATTTCATAAATTGCAAATTTTTTCATTACATAATTTGTTTGGATGTAGGAAATCAGATTTCTCTAAATTCTCTGCCGTGACCGTCACAAAACACGGGAATATTCGAATTAGCTTCTTGTTTTGTCTTTATTAGACTACGATTATTGAATTTGTCCAAACATGGTATAAAAAAAACGTGCCACAATACTTCGAGAAATAAGATTCAGGTTAGCCAACCCAAAAAAGCGATCTCAATCCGAGGTTGTTCAACCGAGGCCGCAAAGACGTTTATAATACCGAAATTTTTTCAACCGAGGGTTGACTTCCCATCCTCGTTTGAGTAACCTCGGATTGAACGTGCCCTTTATACAACCGGCCCTGAATGGTAAACAGATAGTTCTAAGTATACGAAGCAAATTATAATGAAAGAACAATTTTATCGTGCAGTACAGTTTCGAAAGCTCTCTTGGACTCGTTATAACTTTCTCAAAGAAAAATTGAAACAGGCTTCCTTTGACCCAATGAATCCACTGCTGAAGGTCTGAAGACTAACTCTGTATAATACTTCGGAATTTTTGAGTATTTTATAGCGACAATTCCGATTTTGTCAAGGCAGCTGCTGTTGATTTTCGTTCTTGTCGTGCTGTAAAAAAAGAGGTGGAACCTAAAATCGGCATACTGAATGTCATTTCAATACGAAATGAACCGACTTAAATCGTGAAATATGTGGGGTGGCTTCAGCACGCAATAATTCACACCTACCGTGAAAAATACGGATTGAAATTTCATACATGTCAGTTTCAATGCACGGAAACGTAAGTCAATGCGCCACGTTACATATAGAAATTAAGGAACACCCACGTTTTACAAATCAAGGGGATTTTTCCACGTCAAACCGAAATAGAAGAATTAACTGGTTCCACGCGAAGGCACGATTACTATACCTGTATGGGAATTTCAGTTCCGTACAGGTCAATATTGCCAATTACATTAATTTCAAGGATATTTTCCATAACACTCGGTGCATTAACGGTAACGATTATAGCGGCCTGAAATGTCGTAATTTGTCATTGTAAACGACTCCTCGTTTGTGAGTTTGACCTATTTTTGTTTAGAGACCCATTATTTTTTCCAGAAAGCCGGATTTGAGCAATAATGTTGGTAACTTTTGAACAGATCCAAGTTGGAGTTTTCTTAATGTTTTATTACCTACATTTTCAGAACTTTTTCTGAATTTCATACAGAGGACTGAACGAGAATAAATTCGCTATCACAAAAACGCTTATATCTTTTGAACCACTTGACCAATTTCGAAAATCAAACTCATTTTCGAATCATTTTCTAATTCTAATGGAAACTGTTTTCACAATAAAAAAACCGAAACTATTTTTTACAAAATTCATGGATTTTTTCTGGAATTCTTCCCATCATGCTTCTTATAGTATTCTCAGTCACTTTCTGGGATGCTGTCTTCCACTTTTGCTTGAATTCCGCTAATGTTTTCGTTGATTTCTAAGTCTTCTTCAATTCTCTTTTTACCAGGGCCCAATATCTTTCGATTGGCCTGAGTTCTGGACGATTTGGTGGATTGGCCTCTTTGGGAACAAAAACCACCTCATTAGCTTCGTACCATTCCTTGGTGGCCTTGCTGTAGTGGCATGAAGCTCAATCTGGCATCGTGCTCACGTAAAAATGGTAAAAGTAGCTCCTCCAAGCATTCCTCGATGTATATCTTCGAGTCAACAGAGCCTTGGCCAACGAAAAATTTGCACCTTTTCCCACAAGTGCAAATTGCTTGCCAAACCAGGAATTTTTAAGGAAACTGTGCTTGTTTCTTCACGCGAAATTTTTCGTCGACATTTCCACGAGAATCTGCAGTATGAAATTCCTGTCAAGGAAGTTGCGAAAAATCAGCCAAGACATAGGTTTCGTCCATCACGCAACAAGAAAAATTTTTCAAGAAATATTTTTTTAATTTCTTTGCTCTTGATTTCGCTTCTTGATTCTTCACAGCTCTCTCGACTGGCACTTTCTGCTCTTTGTATGTTCTAAGCCCACAACTAGACTTGATTTTCTGAACAGTTGACTGCGAACAACCCACTGTTTGGGCCACTTTCCGTCCTGAAAGGTTAGGATTCTTCTGAAAAAGGCTGATGGCTTTCTTCACTTTTTTTGGGCTATGAAACCCCTTTTTCTTCCCGGTTCCTTCCTTGCGGTTAATTGTAAGATCTTCGTTAAAGCGCTTAACAACTCTTGATACTGTTTCCGGACGAACGCGAGCCTCTTTTGCGATTCTTTTGAAGCTCCATTTTTGATTATTTTGAAAAAGTTTCACTATAAATTCTTGTGTTTTCACTTCGCTTGACATTTTGCGACAGAGAATCGGAATATCTATGAAGTAGATATTCCACATATTTCTGACGTTCATAACAAAGCTAACTATGAACAAATTGGTTCGATAGATATAGGCGTTTTTGTGATAGCGAATTCATTCTTGTTCAGTCCTTCTACTTTTATGTTTGTATGATCATACTGGACCCTTTGTAGTATTTATTCGAATTGAACTCTTATATGTTGATCGAAATTCATATCAGAGCCGATGGACGAAATGTTTGGTCTCCCAGCTTTCAGGGACTATCCATCACTGCATATTTCCTTTTTATCTCATGAGGGCACCACTATGGCCATCCGAAAAACATCGATTTACGACTTTTGTCCATTAAAACCATTACCTCCACATAATTCCCAGTTTTTCGTAAACTAATGAACTTTCACTCGATAACAGACTGATTTGTGACCCTTTCGCTATAGAGCCATCCATTCCTATCTTCCCTATACCAGTATTATCACTTATGGGGAGGGACCAGATAGAACTAATTCACATTATGACTCCAACACGTGTACTGTCATCTTCCATGGAAGGAATTCCAATATATTCCTGATTTAATCAACTTTTCCACAGCTACAAATCGTCCCAGTCCCCCGTAGTGCATATATCACCGACACTTTTGGGTTTTATGCTATCAATGTCCTAACAAGAGGCAGTAAATTTCGGTGGTGGCCACATGACTCACACCCTCCTCGACCCCTGATAACTCGATCCGCGGATGCGATGGCGCTCAGGGTGCGAATCACTTGCACCTCTTGAATCCAGCATTATGGTTCATTTAGAACGGAAAATAGAAGGATAAGAAAGTTTTTCGAATCCTTACAATCATCATCAGAAATTCGACCTTTTTACACTTGATAACGAAGTTTTTTCAGGTATCTGGCTGTTTAGAAAGATTTCAAAGGAAATTCCGGTCCCTTAGAAGTTTGGTTAGTTTCGGTATCGTTTTTGGTGCTCGAAATTTATTTGGAATGTGTCACTGGTGCTTTCAATCCTATCAATCCTTTGCCGAAAGTAGAAATAGGCTATATTATATTGAACCACAATAAATCGGTTTTTTCCATATTCCAGGAGTTTGTGTCTTGTTTTAGAACAGGTGAATGATAAATGTGAAGCATATGTTTGACCTATTCCATTTTATTTGTACAAACCTACTGTGGTAGTAATGTATGAATATTTTTTAAACTAATAAATTACTATACAATCAGAATATTTTACTCCTTGTTCATAAGATCAAATAAATGAAATGTATATCTATAAAGCTTTCAGGAATTGACATTCTTGCTTATTAATTTATAACCAAAACTCAGTTACTACTGCATTGAAATTATTAGTTTCTCTGTAAACAAATTCGTTAATTTAGTTATTACCTATGTTTATTTTTTTTCGTGATGAATGAATAAAACTGTTATTTATTTAAAATAGAGAAATATTGGAAATAGAAATGTTATGCACCCTCACAATCATATCACATACAATATCATAATGAAAACAAAGCATATCGATAAATCTTTACAATCATAAATCCAAAAACTCCTTTACATGTAGAATATTGTTCACAATTTTCTGTTGTGTTCTCCAAAATGAAATATACATTCTGAGAAATACGCTGAGAATGAAGAAAGGGCAACATAGTGTTGACTTGGAACATAAAAATATTTTGAAAAACGTCATAACTTCGATACAGAGTGGAATGTGTCAAATTTCCAAGGCCAGAGTTTTGATTTTATAATTGTGAATGGAGTATACCTACCAATTACATGAAAAAACCTTGTCGATTATATTCTCCAAATTAAATCATTTACTTCTTGCTATACTGTCTATGTTTTACGAAATTTAAACAGCTCCTTCTGGTTGTTGCAGTTTCTTTTTCAGTTAGTGTGTTGTATTATAAATAGAGGACTGAAAGCTTCATTACCAATGGACAAACGCAACTAGAATTAATTAGTTTATTTGGAGCAGAATCCTGAATTATCGAGATCATGCAAATGATTTTGTTGAAATTTCAAAAAATGAACGATTTATTCGAATCTCGATCCCGATATCGGCAAGAAATAAATTAACCACTTAATGTCACTGAAAGGAAACTCATTAATAACATTGGCTCGGTTGGTCGTTTTTAGAAAAATTGGAGAATATTTATATCGCGTTTATACCTTACAAGGCGCAAACCGTTACCTCCACTTTATTTCTTTCGATCCGCTATAAATTACCGACTACTGAGTGGTTTACTTCTTATGCAAGGAATATTGCATTATATAACCTATGTACGGCTTTCGCAGTATCAATGAATCGACGTAGAATCGAACGGTAAAATATGAACATTTGCGGTAAACGATATTGAATTTCAGAAAATTATACCTACTTGTCCATTATTAATTCGAATCACCCAGTATATCAGATATTGAGGAAACCGTAAATTCATCAGCATTCAAAGCTGACGATACATAAAGCATCGAAATATCTCCTAGAATTATAATTCGTTTCGCTTGAACACCCACAATTCCAATTCATTTTTTATTTCCTTCCGTTTTGTCGGAGATGATCCTCGACATACAGAACGCAACCTGCATAACTTCTTTGATATGTGGCGCCTTGAGAACGTAGACAAAGGTGGCTTCTACATGGTAAACAAGAAATGCAGTGGGAATTCAAACTTAAGATGCTTCAAGGAGCAGCCCTTCGACTTCACAAGGATTCTTATGAGTACCAACATGAAATTATGTGGAAAATTTGGGCTAACTGAATAGGAATGAATTACTACGAGGATACATTGAAAAATTCTTAGCCTACTATAGAACCAAACAAAATTTCAATGTCAAAATATTTTATTACTCAACATATTCTCTTCTTCATTGAATACATTTATTACAGCGAACCTGCAACGTCTTTGGACCTTTACAAAAAATGTTTCCTCTTGCTCTGCAAACCAGTCCTCCATAGCTTTTATTACCTCCTCGTTGGAAGAAAATTTACGACCTTTTAAACTTTTTTTCAGTTGAGGAAAGAGATGATAGTCGGACGGAGCCAAATCTGGTGAATAAGGGGGGTGTTCTAGTAATTCTAACCCTAAATCACGAATTTTTTGCATGGCAGCATGAGATTTGTGTACTGGGGCGTTGTCCTGTAAAAACAAAACACCTTTGGATAGCTTTCCGCGTCTTTTCTCTTTAATTTTTTTCTGTAGAGTGGTCAGTAATGTCGAATAGTAATCTCCAGTTAGTGTTCTACCCTTATCCAAAAAATCAATCATGATTACTTTATGGCAATCCCAAAAAACTGAAGCAAGAACTTTTCCAGCAGATATTTGGACACGAAACTTCTTAGGTCTTGGAGAACCAGAGTGTCGCCATTCCATCGATTGTTGCTTTGTTTCTGGATCGTAGAAATGTACCCAAGTCTCATCCATAGTAACAATTCGGTTTAAGAAGTCTACATCGTTTTCAAATCGAGCACAGATCGAACGCGATGCTTCTACCCTTGCACGCTTTTGGTCAACATTCAAACATTTGGGGATCCATTTTGCATAAATTTTTCTCATGTCCAAATTTACGTGAACTATATGATGAACGCGTTCGTATGAAATCTTCGGTGCTTCAGATATCCGTTTTAGCCCAATTCGACGGTCTGACAAAATCATGTCATGAACTGCATCGATATTTTCGGGGACTGACACAGAAACTGGCCTGCCCGATCGGTCATCATCTTCAATGGAAAATTTACCTCTTTTGAAGCTTGCAGTCCAATTTTTCACGGTCGCATACGAAGGACATTGATCACCAATGGTATTAAGCATATCTTTGTAAATCTGCTTAACTCTTAACCCTTTTAAATACAGGTACTTGATGATGGCTCGATACTCCAATTTTTCGGTGGACATCTTTTTTTTTTAATCTATTGCGTAACTCTGGTTTACTTTTTTTACGTGAAACTCTACACTGACACTTCTTATAAGTTATTGTTCGTTGATATGGTATCGCAATATTTTGTTTATGCATGGAACTGGTCTAGGCTAACTAGAAAAAGTGCTTAAGGACAAAGCCCAAGTAATTTTGGCTTCACTCAAACTACAAGCATATTAAATCCAATTTTCTAATGGTACATGATCGAATGTAAGAAGTCGATCAGCTATAATTTGCTAAAATGTCACTCATGTGAAAGTATTGTTGCGTATCCAAGGAAAGATAACCATCTTCTCTCTGGTCGTATTATTCGAAGATAAGAAGTATTTAATAACAAGAAAAAACGTCGATATTATTGAGTACCTACAGCTAGATGCATTAAAAGAAGTGAATCAGAAAGTTATAGAGCTTAAAAATTCAGAATTTATACTCAATAAGTTGTCAGAAAGTTTTTAACGGAAGCATCAGAAGAGAGAAACTCACAATTATTCTTGTTGAAAATGTGATAAATGAATTACTTTACCGAATACGAAAACAAAGGTAAGGCAGAAAATTTGTATAACATCAGGGAATATCCCTGGATCGAATATGGTACAACTTTTCATACAATAAGTGAAAATACGACCTTGCCAGACAAATCATTATGACTTTTTCGAATTTATCTCATCCTGAATAATATACCGGAAATAATTTTCGTTAAGTTTCATATTTGGAAATTCCCACACTGCCAAAAACGTTGTCGTCAACCAAATATCTCAACGAGCCTTAAATTCATCTCGTTATCGGATATCCAAGATCGATAAATCTTCGAACTCTATTAAAACAAATTATTCCTGAATCATCACATCAAACATGAACCCAATCCAGGTCCAGCAATCCGACAGACTGAGCAACGATCATATTTACTCCGAAAATTTCCGAAGTAATACTGTATTTGCGGTGAGACCATGGCGATGTAAATAAATGCTGAGCCGACAGAGCGAACATTATAAAGTCCGTCAACAAACTTCTCTTCTGAAATCGAGAAGTTCATTCATTTAGTCAGGATGTTTATACAGGGAGTATTTAAAAGCTTCATTAACTATATTAATACGGGAATTCGATAGCGAGCGCTGCCGAAGATGAAATTCTATAACGGAATTTCGGAGCTTTGCATTCCGAGTAGGACAGAATGAATTATGGAGAATCTAGTCAGAGAAATTGGAAAAATCGTTTAATAATGCCAATTTTCAATGTGAACTTTCATCGTTTTGAGCTGTGATACTGAATAAAATGTTTATCCAATCTACACATCAAAAATGTATTTCTATCTCGTCCAATTGTGAATTTCATTCTTTCTACATATTATATTTCAGTAAAAATTACAAGAGAGAAAATTTTTCTGGAAAACTACGTGAAGAATGAAGTGAAAACCTAAATCGTTTAATTCAACTAAGCACAATGAGACACGATAGGCACGTTCGAAGTCCACAGTCTGTCTTGTAAAATAGGTTTTTATTACTTCCCTTTACCGTTCGCCGTGATTTTATTGTTCTTTAAGGTGGGCCCCTGTCAAATTCGTACTGAATTACTGGATGCACGTCAACACTTCAAACGGCTTTCGGAGAACCACAACATCCAATACCCGGGTCTATTTCCTCTCTGAGTGTTAGTTCGAGTATAATGTTTCTCTCGATATGTTCTCCACGATTTACAGGGTGTCCAAACAATAGACACTCCGAACGAGGAGCTCTATTGACAAAGTAGCTGCTTCAAATTGAAATTTTGTAAACTCTCGTACAAAAATTGTTTTGACAATGGCAAGAAAAACATGAGGGTTCCCTTAAAATTAATGCTGTAGGGAAATTGTTTTTTCGCCTAGGGCCTAGGAGAATACCATCTGCTATCGAACGACTAACTTCCAGGGGAATAAGATAGAGAACAACAATAGTGTCAGCTGAAATACGAGCAATATCTTTTATTAGGGCATTATAAGTGAACATCGATATTTGATAGCTGACAAGATAAGGGAAAACGCTTCAATAAAGTGGGTGTATACAATACTCGATTATTTTATCGGCTAATATTGATAATAACTCTGTTTTGAATAAAATCATTTCTTCCATTTCTAGTAGGAAAATTTCATGAGCTGGTCCAAGTATGACTTAATATTGACATTGCGTAAAAGAAGTCTGTCACATCTCACCGAATAGGCAAGAGGGTGGCCCTTCATGTATGTAAATATTTGATATTTTCTTAACGTCCCATAAAAACAGATAACTAAACATCAACCCTTTGTGCAACCCTTCTATATTCGGTTAAGCCTTCCACAATTGCCAGTGTCCTACTAAATGACTGTCCTCTACACGTTATGTTACAAACCCTAATGATAAAGCATTGGGGGAACGATAGTTGCACCAACAGAGTGCGTCTTTTTCTTCACTTCCTACCTACTAGGATTGCTACCAGAAATTCAACAATAATCGTCTTTCAACACGAGCCAAATCTAACAAAATTTGCTCAAACAAATACTCATTTATTCCACTGTGCAGATGATCGATCGAGAAGCTTGAATTCTGGAGCACCGAAATTGATCGATAGAAAGTTCTACTTTCCGAAGAAGAAAGATGCATCTTATTGTAGATTGTACAAGGAAGTTTTAGGGCACTGCGCTTATTTAGCCTCGGTCCTCGTCGTAACTCCAGGGCCGTCTTTAACCTATGGGGCCCTGTACAGATGCATTTGATAAAATGGAACCTCTGAATGTCCATGACAGCACAAAAAACCATTTCGCTGTAGGCCCATGAACCAAAAGGCCTAGTCCTTTCCCAGAGATCCTCAAGGGTAAAAATGGACCTCTTACATGTCCTATCTCAAAATCGATAAATTTGTGGCCAAGCCAGGCATAAATCTGTACATTCATTGAACCCTCACTTCAAAATATAACGAAATCAGAAGTCATAAGCAGGCTAGTGAAGAATGCCAAAGACAAGAAGTATAAATTTCAGGAGACAAGTGGAATTAAGCATGTTTATGTATGTGGATTTAACTACAATAAATCAATAATGGAATAGATTCAGTTACCCTGATGCGGGCATATTGATGATTAAGTACCATGCCGCAGGGGTTTAATGAGATATTAAGTATAATTTGTAGATTTATTGTTCATACTTCAGATATCGGTAAATCGTTCTGATTAATGTGGCATAAACACTAATGATTGACCTTTACTCCACATAAATTTCAGATTGACTCATAAACCCAACTGTCATAGAGGTTATTGAGAAAGATGCTTTAAATGAATTGATTTTTTCAAGTAGTACCACAAGTTTTCTCTTAACATAATTTTTTACCATTTTCGATATCATCATTATCTTCTTGATAATGGAATTTATGGGCAGAAACAGAAATGTTGACAAATATACCAGGTAAGATACACATTACAGCTGCTTTTCCATCTGACAATTTAGAAACCACAACTTATCAGCACAAAACAATTTGCGAAGTCGTGTTCCGAACGCCAATCGTGGTACGATATAAAAAATACGTATATGAATATGTGAAAAGTGAAAAAAGAAATGTTGTCCGCATTTCAATAGTGAAAGGTGGACCGAAGATGTCTTCCCACGTTAAAACCATCTCAAAAACCGAACCAAGTAGCTGAAGATATATTTCACTGTCGCTTAAAGGTCCGTTTACAAGCTACCAGAGGAGCGAAATCGGAATTTTTAATGTATTCAGTGGATGAAAGATGTGATTTATGTATTAATTAGGAAGAATAAAACTCAGCGGGTGCCTTACAGTCAGAATACATAAAGCCCATTCATCATTTTCATTGAGCATCTTTCCTTTTTTTCTGAATGGACTCAGAGCCATGCGTTTTTATTTCAGTTTCAATTACAGGATGAAATGTGAGGATTCTTTTCTAGTCCGACGTGAATTAGGCAATGAATCAGTGGGATTTATTTCGAAAATGGGGCTTTGATCTGGATATATTTTCACACTCATTATGCATTCCCGGAGATAACGAATTAGAATCTGTCAAAACGAAGACGCAAATGACAAATTGAAAACCATGCATAAATTATACAGGGTCTTTCACGAGGAACCTCACCCATATTTATACGGGAAACTACTGAACGTATTTTCATGGAATTCAGCACTTATAAGTATTTCACGATGCTGATGAAATCTAAAATATTTTCAAGGCATGAGCACCTCCGGTTTTTCCGGAAATGACGTCAACTTCCGTTTTTCAAATTAGAACACCATTTTTTTATTGCAGAAATAGATTCCTTAGAAAATTTCAAGTTATTTTGATGTAACATTTTTCAGTTTTGGTTGGAAAATTCTCTCTGAGCGGGAAAATTCGAAAAAAAATTCGAAAATAGAGCTCCGCTGAAACAAGAATAACTTCGAGGTTTTTGGATGGAAAATTTTCATTTTTGGGATTTTTCAAGATGTAAGATTGATGTATCCACTTTGAAAATCGAAATTGCGATTCATGATACAGGGGGTGAAAAAATCGCTTTCAAAGTTAGGGATGACAATAGACCTTAAGGTCGCAGTGAACTGTAACCCCTTTTTACTATTACTAGGGATGACAAAATCGTGAAAAATCAATTTTTTCAAATTAGAACCCCATTTTTTTATGGCAGATATTGAATCTACGTTAAAAAATAATGTGAGTGTATGCATCACACCCTTGCCCTAAAATGGATATTTTCTGAGTTAATATCCACTTTAGGGCAAGGGTGCGGTTCCTCGTGAAAGACCCTGTATAGGAGTTCTGCAAATCTCTTTTGTGTGGAGACGAACATTGAATTAAATAATAAATTTTTAATGGGAAAGGAAAAGTGAGCCAAAGGGAAGTTACTTAGAAGAACTTAGCTGCATTAAGGATAAAGAATTTCTCGAACAGAAACGTTGGTTATGAGAAATCTTCCAGTCGATGCGTGAGCCTGAACAACCCAATAAAATATAGATACCTGCTGTTAGAAAATTAATGGTATCAGATCAGGAAAGCCTGGAACCCTTAGGGGACTGTTTTACGATTTAATCAACTAAACCAGGATTTCCTTGTCCGTGAGATCGAAAAGCAATCAGTTTGAATCGAACGACCGAAATGGGGGTCTCTGACGAAAGCTTCAGCTTCCAATCTTCTCCATCAATGTTCATTTGCGAAGGCATTCGTTTCCTTCGAATAACTTCGACGACGCATATTTCTGAACACTTCTCGTAATTTCTTCTATTTATCCCACTGATTTACGACCGATACCTTATTTCCGCGTGTAGCTTCGATGCCAGTACAAACGTCGAATCATTAAAAACTTTTATATTCCATACTAGACCATAAAGTATGAGAATAAAACCTATTTCTCAGTTGAGATTTATGATGGACCAGTTGTTTATAAATAGAATGCAACTTAAACTCGCGCCGTCTCGTGTGTCGAATTGCCTCCGTAAGATAAGCCCAGCTTCATGCTTAATTGCATCAAGATTGGCCTTAGGGAAAATGGCACTGTTTAGAATTTTAGCAACATATATCACGCCGTTTAAAACATCCCGTTCAGTCTCCTGAACTGACAGATACATATGTTACATATTAACTGGCCGACTTCCTTTCATAGGGGCCTTCATGTGCTGACATTAATATAAGTCATTTCTCTGCTTCCTTGTAGTTTTATTTGTTCGATACTCAAACTGAAACTCTGTTTTTATACAGTGTATATATGAATAGTTGCGGGGTGATTCCTTGTCATAAAATAGAGGAGGTCTTTCATATAAACTTTTCTTGTTGGAGCTTCCCATGCTTAGTTACAGCCCCCTAAATAGATTGGACAAAAAGGCATCCATATCGTTTACCGATGGATCAAAATCAGAGAGAGGCCCTGGCATTAGTACGAGGATGTATTGATATCTAGTTAGCCTAGACCAGTTCCATGCATAAACAAAATATTGCGATACAATATCAACGAACTATAACTTATTAGAAGTGTCAGTGTAGAGTTCGACGTCAAAAAAGTAAACCAGAGTTCCGCAATAAATTAAAGAAAAAAGATGTCCACCGAAATTGTAAAAATCGAAAAATTGGAGTAACGAGCCATCATCAAGTATACCTGTATTTAAAAGGGTTAAGAGGTAAGCAGATTTACGAAGATATGCTTAATACCCTTGGTGATCAATGTCCTTCGTATGCGACCGTGAAAAATTGGACTGCAAGCTTCAAAAGAGGTTAATTTTCCATTGAAGGTGATGATCGATAGGGAAGGTCAGTTTCTGTGTCAGTCCCCGAAAATATCGATGCAGTTCATGACATGATTTTATCAGACCGTCGAATTGGGCTAAAACGGATATCTGAAGCACTGAAGATTTTATAAGAACGCGTTCATCATATAGTTCACGTCAATTTGGACATGAGAAAAATTTCCGCAAAATGGATCCCCAAATGTTTGAATGTTGACCAAAAGCGTGCAAGGCTAGAAGCATCGCGTTCGATCTGTGCTCGATTTGAAAACGATGTAGACTTCTTAAACCTAATTGTTACTATGGATGAGACTTGCGTACATTTCTACGATCCAGAAACAAAGCAACAATCGATGGAATGGCGACACTCTGGTTCTCTAAGACCTAAGAAGTTTCGTGTTCAAAAATCTGCTGGAAAAGTTCTTGCTTCAGTTTTTTGGGATTGTCATGGAGTGATCATGATTGATTTTTTGGATAAGGGTAGAACAATAACTGGAGATTACTATTCGACATTACTGACCACTCTACGGGAAAAAATTAAAGAGAAAAGACGCGGAAAGCTATCCAAAGGTATTTTGTTTTCACAGGACAACGCCCCAGTACACAAATCTCATGTTGCCATGCAAAAAATACGTGATTTAGGGTTAGAATTACTAGGACACCATCCTTATTCACCAGATTTGGCTCAGTCCGATTATCATCTCTTTCCTCAACTGAAAAAAAGTTTAAAAGGTCGTAAATTTTCTTCCAACGAGGAAGTAATAAAAGCTGTGGACGACTGGTTTGCAGATCAAAAAGAATCATTTTTTTCGAAAGGTCTAGAGACGTTGCAGGTTCGCTGTAATAAATGTATTCAATTAAGAGGAAAATATGTTGAGTAATAAAATATTTTGACATTAATATTTTGTTTAATTCTATAGTAGGCTAAGAATTTTTCAATATATCCTCGTATATACGGACCTAAACTGAGGATCTCTAAAGCCCTGGCAAGTGAACACTCTATTTTACAGAGATACTGGCTATTGACGCTACTTTTTTTCGAAACTCTTCATATGCACCCTGCATAGACAAAAACGATCGTATAACTGATCAATGGCATATCTTCCAAGAATCCGACGTTATCTCCACAGCCTCACCTAATCCATGTAGAAGAATTTGTGCAGCATGAGAATTCCGATAAAACTCAAACGACCCAAGTCGTCCCACCGTGAAAAATCGCCTGCCAGATAACGACTCGTAGTCTGGACTACGGGAGGTTCTCGATCTTTGCATACTGGTCATTCTAAACCAAACAAAAAGCGGACCAGATTTGGCGGTATCGGCCTAGCCATAAATCTGAATCCTGTCTTCGCAGCGGTGCAAGCTTCCTTTTAAGGCCAACAATCTGAATTATAAAAGATTAAAGGCATTCTTCTAATCCAACCACATTCGGTGCACCATTTCTCCATGGGAGATAGTTTGGAAGTTCGTTCCAAGAAGCATCTCTGGTATATGCCAAGCCCGCTGTTTTTACGGTGGAGAATTATGTCTTGATTTGTAATTGGATTGCGGTGCTGTTAGATGTAAGTGGGCCGCTTAGTTCTCTTGGATTCATTTGCGGAGGAACTATTATTTTATTGTTAATATCTTCAGGGCCCTATTCTCATTTTTCTCGACGTTTTTTCGGAGATTTATCGTTATATAGTAGTATTTCGTACTGCGTTATCACTTCCCGACTTCCGTTATCAATTCGGACAGTGGCAGATACTACAATTGGCGACGAGGTTATGATGTTTTGATTTCTTAAAAGAATAAGCTTTGGAGACAGCATATGAATCAAATGAGTGATTTTATGACCGATCGATTGTCTCTCAAGTAAATTGAGATTGAAGTGAAAGTAAGATTTTAGCCGATCGTCTGAGAATCTAAGCTCTGCTACTTCAAACGGCGGATGCAAAAAAAATGCTCCACGACTTGACGACTGTAAGCTGATCTCAAGGCTTTTCCTTCTTCGACAGGGATATCCGTGACTTATCTCATTTCTGAAACTGTTTATATTTTCTTACAAGTTTCTTTGAGTAACTGCGTGATGTATATTTTTAACCTAACTCTCAGAGCTTAAGAGATGTTAAAGGATGAGCTTTCCACCAACTAAAAAATCATTTCGAAAGCGCTGGATCCATCACTGCTGATTAAGTTTGACACCCATCGTACACCCTGCCAAAATGGTAATTTCTTTGAAATTGGATATGGTTCAAATCAATCAACACCACATTCAGCGTCTCCAAATAAGTGTATTAAGAAAGCCTGCTGACAATTAGACAATAAGTTTTCGACGTGTGCCGATGTACGTCACGTGGCGAACACGTGACGTCTTCGAACCCTCCGGCATTCTATTCTTTACACTCATAGAGCGTAGAATCGATCCTGACCTATTCTGCTGTTTACAACAATGAAAAGCGAGTTTATTGTGCCCTCCTCTGAGTAATCAGCGTTTGTTTCATCGACAAATATTATTGAATGTCGTACACCATGATTGGTAAACATGGTGAACGTATTTGGACAGCGTAAGACAAAGAATCGAATCCATGTGAGCCAAATTGATTTGTACATAATGCCTTATGGGACCCGAGTACGTGGAAATAGTTTTAATCTGTTTGCTTGGTATAGTTCGAAGAGCCATTTTCCTTATGTTGGTTCCTATTCGAAATGTAATGCGATGTCATTTGGGAAATTGACGTTATACAAAAGGAGAAATTCACATGACAGCTATTTGGAACTGAAAAATTGGAATTGGCGTCCCCTGCTAATGGAACAATAGCTCAATTTTTCTATTATTCATAGAATAACCTTGGATCTGATGAAGATTCACTTCATTGCGGGCGGTACGTCTTTGGAGATACGAACAACTGTTCGGTGGTCTGTAACAGCCTCAACTATTCGAATACCTGCAGTTTTCAAGTATACTGCTCCACAAGAGTTAGGGATATCGTATTCAATCGTTTTTAAAAGTATGAAATCTTCGAAGAAATCGCTGTTAAATCATTTAAAACTCAATAACAACTTGAATCGATCCAATAAAAATCAGTATGAGACATTTCGTCAATCTGGTCGCCTCTTTTCTGGGCCTCTATTCTTGAAAACCAGGGAGTAGAACGATCGAGAGAACGGCGACGTGGCCCTACTAATCAGTAGGGCCACGTCGCCGTTCTCTCGACTGTTCTACTCCCTGGTTTTCAAGAATAGAGGCCCTGAAGTTTGATTCTTTGCATATGCTTCATGAATGTTCTTATTTTGAAATGAAGTCAGATTATCAACGGCTTCGATTTGAAACGAGTTTTCTGAAAATGCCCAGACGTAAATTAACAAACGCTGAGGCTAATAGGGCTATCGGAATGCTACAGGGTGGCCTAACTCAGGTTGTTGTAGCGGAAAGGCTCCAAGTCAGCCAAAGTGTGATATCTCGACTTTGGAATAGGTTCAGGGAGACAGGTTCCGTGTTGGAAAGACCAAGGCTTGGTGGGCGACGAAAAACAACACCTGCTCAGGATCGTTTCATCACCGTTTCGGCGAGAAGAAACCCTAAATCTACGTGTAGAATGCTACGGAATACTCTTCAAAATGCAGATGGGGTCCAAGTTTCCATGAAAACCATCAGACGACGTTTGAGAGAGGTGAATCTAGGTTCTAGACGTCCATTAAGAGGAGTTCCATTAACACGTGACCATAAGCGTCAAAGACTGGAATGGGCAAGGCAACATATCAATTGGAACGATCAATGGCGTAGTGTCCTTTTCACAGATGAATCCAGATATGGACGATGTTCAGATTCTCGAAGAATAAGGGTATGGACAATCCCACGCATACCCCGTAATCGTCGCTATGTCCAAGAAGTCCACCCATTCCGAGGGGGTAGTGTTATGGTAGGGGCCGGGATATGTTTCAACGGGCGCACAGATCTACACATTTGTCCTGGGAATATGACCGCCTTACACTATAGGGAGCATGTCATTGTCAATGTTGTGCCAAATTTTCACGCTGCTATTGGTGAAACTTTTCAATTTCTAGACGATAACGCTAGACCGCACCGTGCAGACATAGTTGAGAATGCGCGCGAGAAGCTTGGTATTCCACATTTACCAATACCTCCGCACTCACCAGATTTGAATTGCATAAAACATGCATGGGATATGCTCCAAAGAAGATTAGATAATCATCAACCTACCCCAGAATCCTTAAATGATCTGAGAGAGCTTCTGCCCCGTTTATGGAACCAAATTCCTCAAGAAATGTTCAACAACCTCGTGTGTAGTATGCAAAGAAGATATCAAGCTGTTATTGATGCCCGTGGAGGCCATACATTGTATTGATAGTCTTGAAATGCTTGAATTCTCTGGAAATAAAATTTCGTTATTTTACTCGATTTTTCTTAACCACCCTGTAGGTATACGCTGCAGACCTACAGGATAAAATTAATTTGCAACTTGAAGTCATATTAATAGGGGAGAGGCAGGCAAGATGGCATACAATCTTTTGAAAATCGATATCTCTTATGAGGAAAAAAATATAGAGTACAGCATTAGTTGAATCTTCAGTCAATCAAGTTAGCTATCAATTTTTGAAGAAAGATATGAATAAAAAAAACTATAGACAAAAAAAAATCGCGATAATCTGAAACATTCGAAAAACCATTTTGCCCTACAGTGTCGGGCAAGATGACATATCATATAAAATGATATATATAAAATATTTCCTAATCTTATATCGAACGAAACAAGAACTAAACAAAACATAAAATTAATTCTCTTGACATATTATTCTCATCCCACTCTCCTCTGTTGGTTTTCCATCGATAATTGTAGACCATCTGAAACAATATTTCATTGTTAATAAAAAGGTACTATTTTTCGGGCAAGACGGCATACCAATATACCATGCCATTTTACCCAGCCTCTATGTATGCCAACTTGCCCTAACCACGTGTCCAAAAAACGAATAAGTAAATCAACATTTTTGTGACATCTTTTTGTCAAGGTAAATACATAAAAGGATTACAATAAAGGTACAATTCTACTCGGATATAAAAAATTTAGTGAAATAATCTGTACTTACAATTATAAAGGCGAGAAGAGAGAGCTTACGTCGAAGTTGTACACGGTCACACCACTTTTTCACCATTTTTCACGACTAAGTCATCAACTACCGTAACGGATCCCTTGAAACAACGTTCGTACACTGTTGCCAACTAATTCGAACATTTGCACCGAGTTCTAGGATTCCACTCGCAGTGGATTCTTCAGTACATATGGTATGCCATTTGGCCCTACTATGCCATCTTGCCTGCCTTTCCCCTATGAATTTTCATCACAAAAATCTTATTTTAACTATATTTTTTGCAATTTAAGTCAATATCCCTAACTCATGTGGAGCTTATTTCGCATCAAATACAAACAAACATCCAATCCGGGATATGTAAAGTGCTCCAGACTAATAAACCTCCCATCCTGGAACCCCTGTTTTATCCTGCAGCAGGTGTGGGTTTTATTTTCAGTTCGGCTCACATGTAGACACCCTTTGAGGGACCAGGAACCGAGATGAGACTTGCGTGCGATTAAAATGTCATATTTCTTGTTGAAACCTCCACGCATAGGTGGATCCGAATGTATTTTAGACTCGTTCAATTAGAATTCCTTCGTGGAAATTATGATGGTGATGGTGATTGATGAGGCCGTACATTTTCATGTCAGGAAACCTGTGGGGATTTTTTGCACGTTTAGGTATGCGTTGAAATAAGGTTGGGAGCCCGTATGAGCCCCAAATTGGTTTATAAGGGTTGGGTGATGGATGTGTTTTATAGAACTGTATTTATATGTTTCTATAACAATGCTTTGTGTATTCTCGATCGAAAATGAAATGAAATTCTTCGCCATTTAGGATATTCAGATTGGATCTTTTGTTCTTCGAACAATCGACCTGAAATTGTCGAAGAACGATCATAGGAATTATCCTGAATGAATTGATTCAGTGTCCCGTCATAATAACCACCTGACATATCGATCCATCTCATTACATTGCATGGAAACGACTATCCAAAGCCCATCCACATCTGCATTTCGCATACAATATCAATTAGGGTCTATTATTCGTCATCCAGAGTCCTGAATGATCCAAATCCGAATCGAAGGCTTCTATGGTTTTACGTATTCTAGCTAGGGATGTGTAAAATTTATCGTTTGCCTCAAAATTGTATAATATCGGGGTACGAGAAAGTTGTCGTGAAATCCATTCAATTTATTGAAATTTTCATGGTTTTAACAGTTTGGTAAGAGAGTTACATTTCACTGCACCTTCCCAGATATTCTAAGGATAACTATTGATCCCTAGATGTAAAGGAGTGAGATCTGTCATAACCTCAAGTGCTCAGTCGGACCACTAATTCCGGGACACCCTGTATTTTTCAATCTGCGAGCCAGTTGATTAGAGCTGAAAAACCCCAATCAATTTTGACATTTCGATTTCCATTCTCTCATTATCCTCATCCAGATGTTACACCGTAACGTCAGTAATTTTTTTTTATCCCACGGATCATATTAATTGGTCTCGAAAAAGGTCTTTCCCAAGCATAAAACGGATAGCTGCAAGGGAATGAACACTCAGATATGCTGACATAATTATGGGGTATTTTGTCATGACTGCAAACAGAAGCAATTAGTTCACAAATTAGTTTCGACCCGTTATCAGATGTTGTCAGTTGGGTATATTATGAACTTACATATTTCGAGATACAAATAAGATACAGATGGAACTGGTTTGTTCGGATGGTACCAAGTCGCGTCCTTATGTATCTAATAACTTGTACGATTTATATCCCTGAGTTGTGGGATGTTTTGATGTGAATAGAGCCTCAGGACATATTCTGATATCATCATATTCAAACAGGCAAAACGTGTTGAATTACTGATTTTTCATTACTTAGATAGACATGGTTCTTTATAGGAAAAAAACTTGCTTCATAAAATTAAGAATCTGTAAAAAAATCTCTGCATATTTTCATTTGGGAAGAACTCGAAAGAATGATATTGATATAGGTACTTGAGAAAATCGATAGGATGGCATTCTCAATTGTTCATTAGTTTAGCACAGTTCATCGGTCTTCGAATCTTGTTTGATATCTTGGTCAACAATCCCAACAAAAGTCGTCTGAGCAAATAAAGAAATAAAAGCGGAATTTATGTTACTCCTTATGGTACGTCAGTCCAGATAAAAACAGCATCGGACGTCCGAACTGCTGTTTTAAATAGCCCCCAATTAATTCATTCCCCCAACTAGCAGGAGATTAATTAGCACCAATAAAATTCAAACATCCAAAATAAAGTATCGAATTCCGAGTTGGTTTGTGAGGGACGATTTAGTATTGCGACTAAATGGGTTGTTTTCTTCTCGATGTCGTGAAATGGTGGTCTATAAAACGACCGCACCGTGTGTGGGCCGGTAATTTCGTTGGTTATGCACACGCGTGTAGTCATCCTTTATTTGCAGAATTTCGCAACAACATTTGCGGGAAACTTTAATAGCTCGTACTGCTTGTGATATATTGGCATGGCTGTAAAGACGAGAATTGTTTTTTCGACAAATCTCGTGGTACTAGGAATTTATTTCAGATTTCTTTGAACTTTTAGCGAACATTTCACGATATTATATATGGATTCCCAAATGTTTGAATATTGACCAAAAGCGTGCAAGGGTAGAAGCATCGCGTTCGATCTGTGCTCGATTTGTAAACGATGTAGACTTCTTAAACCGAATTGTTACTATGGATGAGACTTGGGTACATTTCTACGATCCAGAAACAAAGCAACAATCGATGGAATGGCGACACTCTGGTTCTCCAAGACCTAAGAAGTTTCGTGTCCAAAAATCTGCTGGAAGTTCTTGCTTCAGTTTTTTGGGATTGCCATGGAATAATCATGATTGATTTTTTGGATAAGAGTAGAACAATAACTGGAGATTACTATTCGACATTACTGACCACTCTACGGGAAAAAATTAAAGAGAAAAGACGCGGAAAGCTATCCAAAGGTGTTTAAATTTCACAGGACAACGCCCCAGTACACAAATCTCATGTTTCCATGCAAAAAATTCGTGATTTAGGGTTAGAATTACTGAAACACCATCCTTATTCACCAGAATTGGCTCAGTCCACATATCATCTCTTTCTCCAACTGAAAAAAAGTTTAAAAGGTCGTAAATTTTCTTTCAACGAGAAGGTAATAAAGGCTGTGGAGGACTGGTTTGCACAGCAAGAAGAAACATTTTTTTTAGGGCTAGAGACGTTGCAGGTTCGCTGTAATGAATGTATTCTATTAAGAGGAGAATATGTTGACTAATAAAATATTCTGACAGTGAAATTTTGTTTGGTTCTATAGTAGGCTAAGAATCTTCAATATATCCTCGTATATGTCATTTTGTACGTATTTCCCCTACACATATTCCATTTACAAGATATTTAGTTCCATACATAATTCCCAACCGTATATTTTCTAAATCAATAAATGTTTCAATACAGAAGACCATGTTTTATTGAACACTGAAATCTTGCGCTCTCATTGAAACACCCTTTAGCTGTGATTGCTGTAAGTGTTTTATTTATCTACAGTCAATAGCCTTTCTGTTCCGAGAATTGCGTTCACCTCATCCGACCTAGTTTATTTTTGTACCCTTGGTCGTCAGAAAATCGCACATGAAATCAATTTCCTAACCCAATTCGTCGTAAAGAACAAGCTCACTCGCTTTACGACATACTCAAACGGAACATAACTGTCAGAGCGAAATTAAAAGGACAAAAAGTACGGAGGAAACACAGCATGTATATACAAATCTTGGCGAAATGAGTCTACTCGCAGCGGATACATATAATGAAAACGGTTTATAATCTCAAAATTTTAATTGCTGCGATCGTTATATTGCGCCTGCATGTTAATTTTAATTAGAGTGAATAAAAGCCGTGTAAAAATGTCGTGGTGCGGTCTCCAATTATTGCAGTTTGTCGGTATAAGCATAGGCTGCTTATGGAAATCTGAATTTTAGGACAAAAGCCAATGGGGAAATTGTCTTGGTTTTTCGTTGTGTATAGCCGGATAATGATAAGGTTTGTTCTTCGAAGAGCTGTGAAAGATTCAACTAAATTATACGAAAAAGTTGAGACACTTACGAGGATGTATTGATATCTAGTTAGCCTAGACCAGTTCCATGCATAAACAAAATATTGCGAAACCATATCAACGAACAACAACTTATTAGAGTGTCAGTGTAGAGTTCGACGTTAAAAAAGTAAACCAGAGTTACGCAATAAATTTAAAAAAAAAGATGTCCACCGAAATTGTAAAAATCGAAAAATTGGAGAATCGAGCCATCATCAAGTATCTGTATTTTAAAGAGTTAAGAGGTAAGCAGATTTACGAAGATATGCTTAATACCCTTGCCCCTTGGTGATCAATGTCCGTATGCAATCGTGAAAAATTGGACTGCAAGCTTCAAAAGAGGTAAATTTTCCATTGAAGATGATGACCGATCGGGAAGGCCAGTTTCTGTGTCAGTCCCCGAAATATCGATGCAGTTCATGACATGATTTTATCAGACCGTCGAATTGGGCTAAAACGGATATCTGAAGCACAGGAGATTTCATACGAACGCGTTCATCATATAGTTCACGTCATTTTGGACATGTGAACAATTTCTGCAAAATGGTTCCCCAAATGTTTGAATGTTGACCAAAAGCGTGCAAGGGTAGAAGCATCGCGTTCGATCTGTGCTCGATTTGAAAACGATGTAGAATTCTTATACCGAATTGTTACTATGGATGAGACTTGGGTACATTTCTACGATCCAGAAACAAAGCAACAATCGATGGAATGGCGACACTCTGGTTCTCCAAGACCTAAGAAGGTTCGTGTCCAAAAATCTGGTGAAAAAGTTCTTGCATCAGTTTTTCGAGGTTGCCATGGAGTAATCATGATTGATTTTTTTGATAAGGGTAGAACAAGAACTGGAGATTTTTATGCGACATTACTGACCACTCTACAGGAAAAAATTAAGGAGAAAAGACGCGGAAAGCTATCCAAAGATGTTTTGTTTTTCCAGGACAACGCCCCAGTACACAAATCTCATGTTGCCATGCAAAAAATTCGTGATTTAGGGTTAGATTTACTAGAACATCCCCCTTATTCACCAGATTTGGCTCCGTTCGACCATCATCCCTTTCCTCAACTGAAAAAAAGTTTAAAGGTCGTAAATTTTCTTCCAACGAGGAGGTAATAAAAGATGTGGAGGACTAGTTCGCAGAGCAAGAAGAAACATTTTTTTTGAAAGGTCTAGAGGCGTTGCAGGTTCGCTGTAATAAATGTATTCAATTAGGGGGAGAATAAGTTGAGTAATAAAATATTTTGACATTGAAATTTTGTTTGGTTCTATAGGCTAAGAATTTTTCAATATATCCTCGTATTAAGCCGGACTCCCACTACTCGTAAATTTGACAAATATTTGCCACTTGCCTATGTTTGGCATGTAGTGGGAGTGGTTCACTCGGTCAATACTTGTCAATCTTGTCATTCAAATTCGAAACTTCATCTACTTGCCAAGTACGCAAATAATTGCGTACTTGCCAAATATACGAGTAGTGGGAGTCCGCCTTTAGCAGCAGTCTTTACAAGTATCCTCCTGCTCAGACCGTATATCGAGCTCGATCTTGCTATACTTTCTATGTTCTACCAAGAAAAATTTTAAATTTACTTCTGGGTATTGCAGTTTCTTTGTCAGTTAGTATATGTCTCATGCACTTTCAAAACTATTTAAGTTACAAATTGGCACCGAAGGTGGGATGCTTCGAATCTGGCCTTTTATTTCCTAAAGGAATAGCTGTTTCTGTTAAATAATGGCACTGTAAGATCATATGAAAGTTCGGTTTTGGTATTTTCATCATCTTATCCTCCATGAAAGACCATTCTGTCTTGAGAGGTGATTAACGAGTATTCACAATCCCTTAGGTATAAATGAGGGAGCTCCGCAGAAGGTTCAGGTCTGCTTTCCATCCGTCTAAACGATAAATCTGACGGATTAGATAAGGAATCTGCGTCAAGCTTCCCATTTGCTCTCGCGCGTTCACCCCAAGCCATCCGAGTACGTATAACTACTTCCAAGTCATGCTTTTTTCCCCCAGTCGCACTCGACATCCACCTATATGAATATTTCCCCATTTTTTCGAGTGAAGTGACTCGAACACAAAGGCTTGATTGTAAATAGCCCCGGTGTTTCTAACAACTCATAATCCAAAGTGTACAGGCAATAACAAGCCTGATGCGATGACAGGAGGTGGAGGAGGGAGGACGAGGAGGAAGAAAGGGACAGGACCGCACGCTGACTGAGCATACAAGGGTAGAATTTCGCCAACTTCAAGTTATGAACACTCAGTTTTTATTTCGGCATCGATATCCACAGTCTAAATGTTGAGGATGCGATAAGAACCAAGATTGATTGCTATAGATATGAGTAATAAAAGCACTGACACAGTACAGAGCTGGTATTCCTTATATTACGAAGAAATATTGAAAAATTTTTAGCCTACTATAGAACCAAACAAAATTTCAATGTCCAAGTATTTTATTACTCAACATATTCTCCTCTTAATTGAATACATTTATTACAGCGAACCTGCAATGTCTCTAGACCATTAAAAAAAATTTTTCTTCTTGCTCTGCAAACCAGTCCTCCACAGCTTTTATTACCTCCTCGTTGGAAGAAAATTTACGACCTTTTAAACTTTTTTCAGTTGAGGAGAGAGATGATAGTCGAACGGAGCCAAATCTGGTGAATAAGGGGGGTGTTCAAGTAATTTCAACTCTAAATCTCGAATTTTTTGCATGGCAACATGAGATTTGTGTACCGAGGCGTTGTCCTGTGAAAACAAAACACCTTTGGATAGTTTTCCGCGTCTTTTCTCTTTAATTTTTTCCCGTAGAGTGGTCGAATAGTAATCTCCAGTTATTGTTCTAGCCTTATCCAAAAAATCAATCATGATTACTCCATGGCAATCCCAAAAAACTGAGGCAAGAACTTTTCCAGCAGATTTTTTGACACGAAACTTCTTAGGTCTTGGAGAACCAGAGTAGCGCAATTCCATCGATTGTTGCTTTGTTCCTGGATCGTAGAAATGTACCCAAGTCTCATCCATAGTAATAATTCGGGTTTAAGAATTCTACATCGTTTTCAAATCGAGCACAGATCGAACGCGATGCTTCTACCATTGCACGCTTTTGGTCAACATTCAAACATTTGGGTATCCAATTTGCAGAATTTGTTCTCATGTCCAAATTGACGTGATTTATATGATGAACGCATTCGCATAAAATCTTCAGTGCTTCAGATATCCGTTTTAGCCCAATTCGACGGTCTGATAAAATCATGTCATGAACTGCATCGATATTTTCGGGGACTGACACAGAAACTGGCCTTCCCGATCGGTCATCATCTTCAATGGAAAATTAACCTCTTTTGAAGCTTGCAGTCCAATTTTTCACGGTCGCATACGAAGGACATTGATCACCAAGGGTATTAAGCATATCTTCGTAAATCTGCTTACCTCTTAACCCTTTTAAATACAGGTACTTGATGATGGCTCGATACTCCAATTTTTCGATTTGTACAATTTCCGTGGACATCTTTTTTTTTAATCTATTGCGTAACTCTGGTTTACTTTTTTGACGTCGAACTCTACACCGACACTTGTAATAAGTTATTGTTCGTTGATATGGTATCGAAAATATTTTATTTATGCATGGAACTGGTCTAGGCTAACTAGATATCAATACTTCCTCGTATGTCTCTCCTTTCCCCATCAATGCTAAAACGATGACTGACGTCGAGTATACACCATTACGAGCGCCTGCGCAGTTCTTAAAGTGACTCCATGGAGCTCAGTTCATTAAAAAGTTTTAAAGTGATTGTTTCTGCTTCATACCCGACATTCCACTTCGCTTTAAAGGGGTCTATACCGTTCGACGTTCAGTTCAAAACGGGATTCGGGATTTCTCACGATAGAGACCACCGATTTATATGGGGTTTTCACAATTATTCAATTTGAAGAGTTCTTCAAGTGGGAAAGTTCATAACTTTTTTTTCCGTCGACAAAAAAACATTAATTTTTTTTTCACTCGGCAAAAAAAAAGTTATGGACTTTCCCACTTGAAGAACTCTTCAAATTGAATTATAGTGAAGACCCCATATAAATCGGTGGTCTCTATCGTGAGAAATCCCGAATCGCGTTTTGAACTGAACGTCGAACCAACTTAATTTGATTTCTTCTCTCAGCTGATTCATTTATTTCCTTCTTATACAATTGCTTGTATTCAGTGTAGTTATTTATCGTTTTGTCTTGTATAGAGGGCATCAAGTTTGGCTTTAGTTGCAAACCTATCTGTTAAATTCCCGGTTATGCTCATTAAACTATAACACGCTAAGTCCATAACATTTTATAGCGCCCTTCATTCATCTCAAACCGCTCGTTTGCTAGACCACGCGGATCGGTAAAAAGTTTATCCCAGAATTATCCTGGTCATGAGATACTTCACATCAAAGGTGAAAATCCAATGAATTATTACGGGACCTTCCAAGTGATTCCGTAACTTTGCCATTTCCAGAGCGCGCTCGATTACCCCTGGGTATAGTTCCAGGGCGAAGATTGAATTTGCGAGATACGTTCGCGAGTTTTGGCCTAGACAGGAATCGGTACCTCCATGGAATTTCAACCTGCTTTCAATGTTGGATAAGCGGAGTTAAATGGAGGAAATAAGAGGGAATCCTTAATTTTCTCGAAATGAAATACGGATTGTACAACTCGACCAATCAGATAACCTTAACCTACACAATACACGTCAACTCAATCTGAGCATCCCGAAAAATGAAACGCGAAATATTTTTGAATTTGTGAACAAAAATTTGATAATGACATAAGGAAAACATAAATCAAACGAAAATATTGGCGAAGAATTTTTTTACGGTCAAATTTGAAAATGGAATATAGGTTTTCAAGGACGCTGAATTCAATAAAAAATAATCCAGTATCTTATATATCATAGTTTAGATTTTCACCTGCGAAATGGTATTTTTTCTAAATTCGAAATTTCAAATTGTCTAAGCTTCCGTTCTTTTGACCGTATCCACTTTTTATTTGTATATTGTTAATGAGCATAGCTCAAAAGTATCTCTGAGCATAAAAGAACGGATTTTCGAAAATTTTTTCGGTGAAAAATGATCAAAGGGTAAGAGCCCCCAAAAACACCATATTTGTCATCACCAAGTAATCCCTGGCGACTCCAAAGTCGTTTTTCGAACGTGAAGATCCACTACCCATTCGAATCATGCAGAATACCCATAAGGCTGAACAGTATCGCCTATACTTTGAGTGCTCTGAGCGTCTGAACAAAACTCGAAAATGAAATATTGAAAAAATAAAACAATACAAATTCGACTGTAACAAGGCCTATATGGACATGTTTGGTATCAAAATATAGGTTTTCGAGGACGCTGAATTCAATAAAAACAAATTCAAGTCGCTATCTATCATAGTTTAGATTTTCACCTGTCAAATGGCATTTTTCCAAAAAATCGAAATTTCAAATCGTCATAGCTCCCGCTCCTGTGATCCCATCCACTTTTTGTTTTTATATTGTTAATCAGCATTGTCTGAAGTATCTCTGAGCATAATAAAATCGATATCGAAAATCTCAACTTTTTGGGTGAAAAATGCCAAAGGGGTAAGACCCCCCAAAAACGCCATATTTATCATCACCAAGGAATCCCTGGCGAATCCAAAGTCGTTTTTCGATCTTGAGGATCTACTACCCATTCGAATCTTGCAGAATACCCATAAAGCTGATCAGTATCGCCTATACTTTGAGTGCTCTGAGCGTCTGAACAAAACTCGAAAATGAAATATGGAAAAAATAAAACCATACAAATTCGACTGTAACAAGGCGTATATGGACATGTTTGGTATCAAAATATAGGTTTTCGAGGACGCTGAATTCAATAAAAACAAATTCGAGTCGCTATCTATCATAGTTTAGATTTTCACCTGTCAAATGGCATTTTTCCAAAAAATCGAAATTTCAAATCATCACAGCTCCCACCCCTGTGATCCTATCCACTTGTTGTTTTTATATTGTTAATCAGCATTGTCCGAAGTATCTCTGAGCATAATAAAATCGATATCGAAAATCTCAACTTTTTGGGTGAAAAATGCCAAAGGGGTAAGACCCCCCAAAAACACCATATTTATCATCACCAAGGAATCCCTGGCGAATCCAAAGTCGTTTTTCGATCTTGAGGATCTACTACCCATTCGAATCTTGCAGAATACCCATAAAGCTGATCAGTATCGCCTATACTTTGAGTGCTCTGAGCGTCTGAACAAAACTCGAAAATGAAATATGGAAAAAATAAAACCATACAAATTCGACTGTAACAAGGCGTATATGGACATGTTTGGTATCAAAATATAGGTTTTCGAGGACGCTGAATTCAATAAAAACAAATTCGAGTCGCTATCTATCATAGTTTAGATTTTCACCTGTCAAATGGCATTTTTCCAAAAAATCGAAATTTCAAATCATCACAGCTCCCACCCCTGTGATCCTATCCACTTGTTGTTTTTATATTGTTAATCAGCATTGTCCGAAGTATCTCTGAGCATAATAAAATCGATATCGAAAATCTCAACTTTTTGGGTGAAAAATGCCAAAGGGGTAAGACCCCCCAAAAACACCATATTTATCATCACCAAGGAATCCCTGGCGAATCCAAAGTCGTTTTTCGATCTTGAGGATCTACTACCCATTCGAATCTTGCAGAATACCCATAAAGCTGATCAGTATCGCCTATACTTTGAGTGCTCTGAGCGTCTGAACAAAACTCGAAAATGAAATATGGAAAAAATAAAACCATACAAATTCGACTGTAACAAGGCGTATATGGACATGTTTGGTATCAAAATATAGGTTTTCGAGGACGCTGAATTCAATAAAAACAAATTCGAGTCGCTATCTATCATAGTTTAGATTTTCACCTGTCAAATGGCATTTTTCCAAAAAATCGAAATTTCAAATCATCACAGCTCCCACCCCTGTGATCCTATCCACTTGTTGTTTTTATATTGTTAATCAGCATTGTCCGAAGTATCTCTGAGCATAATAAAATCGATATCGAAAATCTCAACTTTTTGGGTGAAAAATGCCAAAGGGGTAAGACCTCCCAAAAACGCCATATTTATCATCACCAAGGAATCCCTGGCGAATCCAAAGTCGTTTTTCGATCTTGAGGATCTACTACCCATTCGAATCTTGCAGAATACCCATAAAACTGATCAGTATCGCCTATACTTTGAGTGCTCTGAGCGTCTGAACAAAACTCGAAAATGAAATATGGGAAAAATAAAACCATACAAATTCGACTGTAACAAGGCGTATATGGACATGTTTGGTATCAAAATATAGGTTTTCGAGGACGCTGAATTCAATTAAAACAAATTCAAGTCGCTATCTATCATAGTTTAGATTTTCACCTGTCAAATGGCATTTTTCCAAAAAATCGAAATTTCAAATCGTCATAGCTCCGCTCCTGTGATCCTATCAACTTTTTATTCTTATATTGTTAATCAGCATTGTCCGAAGTATCTCTGAGCATAATAAAATCGATATCGAAAATCTCAATTTTTTAGGTGAAAAATGCCAAAGGGGTAAGACCCCCCAAAAACACCATATTTGTCATCACCAAGGAATCCCTGGCGAATCCGAAGTCGTTTTTCGAACGTGAAGATCTATTACCCATTCGAATCATGCAGAATACCCATAAGGCTGATCAGTATAGCCTATACTTTGAGTGCTCTGAGCGTCTGAACAAAACTCGAAAATGAATTATGGAAAAAATAAAATCATACAAATTCGACTGTAACAAGGCCTATACATGTTTGGTATCAAAATATAGGTTTTCAAGGACGCTGAATTCAATAAGAACAAATTCAAGTCCCTATCTATCATAGTTTAGATTTTCACCGGTCAAAAGGCATTATTCCAAAAAATCGAAATTTCAAATCGTCATAGCTCCCGCTCCTGTGATCCTATCCACTTTTTGTTTTCATATTGTTAATCAGCATTGTCCGAAGTATCTCTGAGCGTTATAAAATCGATATCGAAAATCTCAACTTTTTGGGTGAAAAATGCCAAAGGGGTAAGACACCATATTTGTCATCACCAAGAAAACCCTGGCGAATCTAAACGTGTTTTTCGATATGGAAGATCTTCCGTCCATTCGAATCATGCAAAATACCCATTTGGCTGATCAATATTAGGTACCTTCACTGCGAGTGATCTAAGCTTCTGAAAAAAGCTGGAAAATGAATTATGAAAAAAATAAAACAATAAAAATCGAGTCAACGAGGTAACATATGGACAAATTTGGTATCAAAATATGGGTTTTCGAAGATGCTTAATTTAATAAAAAATAATTCGAATCGCTATCTCTCATAGTTCAGATTTTCCTCTGCGAAATTTCAAATTGTCAAAACTCCTATTTATTTTTCGCATCACGAACTCCTTGGATCCAGAACTGTCATTTCCATGTTCTCAAACGTAGATAAGAATTTCTTCGAGACGAAACTGGAACACCAGAACGTACCTCTTCGAATGACGTTGGTAATTCAAGGGCCGAAATATGCAGATTGGATTATATCCGATCAGATAGAAAGAAGCTGGGAGTGCAAAGAGCTGTAATGTAAATTTCGCATGCCTCGCCTGGCCATTAATCGGTTCAGATTGAAAACATGACTAGCTCGTTCTGAATACATGCAATAAAAAGGTGCAGGTGTAACCAGGGAAACCCTGCTAATTTATAACATTTCAGTGAAATGGTACGAGAGAGATCTCAGCTCGCATTCGATATCTTTTCTCGCCGGCAAATTGGCAATTCATTGTACATTGTGTTCCGTAATCTTCTCAGCTCGATCCTTAGCGGCACCGGAAAGTGCAACAAGCTATGTTAGTTGAACCAGAAGGAATGTAAATGTGTTGAAAGAGGATCCGTGATTTTCTCTATAATTTTATATTATCAAATAATCACCTAGATTCTGTTTCCATATCAGAAAATACAGTGGAGTATAAAGGGTCTGTCTTTGACTTGTACACACGATATTTCTCACCAACTCGAAATCCTTGATAAATCTAACTACGCTATTAGTTAGGAAAGGTTTTCTACTCATTCGCAATTCTCGAAATATCCATTCTGCTGATCCATAGAACCTATAACCTCAATGTTTCGCGGTTTTGAACAAAACTCGAAAGAGAAATAAGGAAAACATAAAACATGAATAATTCTTGACTTAGAAGGATTATATGGTAAAGTTCGGTATGAAAATTTAGGTTTTCGAGGGCCCTGAATCCATTTAAATATAAATGGAAACCCAATCTACCATAGTTTAGATTTTGACCTGTCAAATAACATTTTTTCAAAAGTCGAAATTTCAAATTGTCAGAACCCTCGTGATCCGATCGAATTTATGTTTGTATATTCGTAATCAGCAATGTCCATAGTATCTCTGCGTGAAATAAAATCATATTCGAAAATCTCAACTTGAAAAATGCGTAAGGGGTAAGACCCCCCAAAAACCCCATATTTGTCACATCAAGAACATCAAGAAGTCTCCGGAAATTAACCAATGTTATTTAAGCGTTCAGGTCTTCAACCCATTCGAATCCTTCCAAATACCCCCTCCACTGATGCATAACGCTTGTACTCTCAATGCTCTGGGTTTGTGAAGAAAACTCGAAAATGAAATATGGAAAACATAAAACAACAACAATTTTTGACTAAGTACTCTATCTCTATCATAGTTTAGATTTTGACGTGCCAAATGGCATATTCATTTGCTTATAACTTCTGAACGTTCATCAGCACAGCTGTCATTTGTCAGAGGTGGTCATAGAGCTTGTAAAACACTCTGTACTTTATAGAAAAAATTAGGGATAATTGCAGTGTGTTGAAAACTAGAAAAGAAGTTCTCTGGAGCAGAAAAGAATATATTATATCTAATTAACTATATACTAGAAGGTGTCCTTTTACTAGTCGTTTGTCAAGTGTTTATATATAGTTCAGAAACACCGAGACTAGATGTGAATAATAGTCGACATTAGAACGAGTGAAGTTGATGTATAATGACAAGGTAGAAAAGAAATTTGGTATTCTTGGACCATAAATTCGACACCGGATTTTTCCAATCATTCTTTTCTCCTGATGGTAAACTAGTTTAAGTCTGGTCTCGTTACCAATTACGTGATTGTTAATTGATTTGATCTAATGACGAAATTACATATTAGAGGTATAAAAGTCCTGTTTTGATTCGTATCCTCAATAACAAACTTCGTACAGTCCATTCATTATTTTTTGAAGATCATTATTATATTTTCCCCATTCGGATTTTTATCTTTCTTTATTTCGCATAAAAGGGAACTTCCTTCTTTATTGCTGTCGTTATGATCGTTATTCTCGATTCAACTTGAGTAAAACAAGTGTACAAGTTGACATACCGTGAACTCCTCTTGATAAAATTCAAATCCTTTACCAATTAGTACCAATAGCTCGTTAATGATTCAGAACGTGTTCACACTACAAAGAAACGCCGACATCTCCATCAGTTCCGACAAACGCCACTCTAACATACCGATCCAGAATTGTTGCATTCCATGAAACTTCAAAATTCCCAATCCCGCATGCGGAATCCCTTTTTCTCGGCCAATTCTTATTCTTTCGGACGAGAAAGAACCAATTTGGATCACGACTTCGACTTTTCTCGTTATATTGGACTTGGCAAGTTTCATTGTTAACATAACAGGAAAATTTCGGCTGAACTTACCCTCTAGCCCCGGTCTCGTTCCCCTGTGCCGACGTTTCTTGAATTGACGTTGACAAACGACTGTCTGTTGATTTTTAAATCATTTTTAGGGTTTCCGGGGTGACTCTGTCGACAAATTGGTATATTTCGGTTGAGAACGAACGTAGAAATAGACTGGTCGGAAGTTTGACATAATTCGGGGTTCAAGTCCATTAATCTTCGTCGATTGGGTCGACTGAGATTTTACGATTTCTGGGGAATATGCTCTGTTTCGGTTATCCCTAAAAGGAGCACATAATTCAGAAAAATTCCGAGATTTGGAAGGCCTTTCGTTACAAAATTGCAATAAACTAACACTCGAGATGTTGCAGAACGAAATTTGAAATCCTGGACAAAGACTCTATATGTATTTCTGTGCAGAAAGGCTGCCACCACAAATAGGTTCAAAACCCCCTCCTCATAAGGCCAGAGGACGAAGCATTTAAATCGAGTGGCCTTATTTACAGCCAGAAGTAACAGTTAAATATTCTTCAGGCAGACAAACCTTTATCACAATATTTATTACATAGATAAGAATCGTTTAAAGAGATATCATGATATTTTACAACGGATCTTCTTGTGGAAGTTCAACCGATCTCCAAGGACGTTATCAGACACTCAATTACCTCCACTTTAATTTATGACCAGGGTATATATATGAAATATAACTAATATGTGCGATAAGAGCGATTACGAGAATATCCAATACACATATTTACTGTTAACCAAATGCCCTATGAAAGTGTTATTAAAGTCCGTCTCATTTTCTTTACAGTTCTTCGAAATGGAATATTTTCGTATGTTATTCGGCATTTTTCAACCTGGTGTGTTTGAAGTCAACATGTGCAATCATTTTCCTTCTTCAAACCGATGCTCTGATTCTGTTTTTCGTTGACCCACTCTGTGTAATGACTCTTAAACAACATACACATTTATGGGGTACGAAACATAAAGATCACTCGTAGAAATCGTAAAAATAAAAGAGACCAGGCACATAAAATTGCGGCAATTGAAGTTTATATCCTAATCTAATTAGGCAGCCATGCTCTCAACATTCACATGGAATCCTTTTCGCAACCAAGAGCTTTTCTTCATGGTTTCTGCACTCTTCCACATTCTGGTAAATTACTGAAACAGGGTTTTCTGAGGATTTACCGGATTCAGCATGTCTCCAAGTGGAGGAACTCATATTTTCTCGTTGCACTGTTCGCAATTTTCTTCGTTAGAATTGACGTCAAAGAAAAATTCAGTTGGCGATTGACTTCAGGTTTAATTGGATATGAAGCAAATTTGTTGATTAGAGCATAATGAAAATAGTTCATAGATATTCTCGAAATACACGAAATAATTCTCTACCGAAAGACCGAAGAAAGTGTAGCGATAATGAATCGCTACTGAAAGGTATTTTATCGCTACTGCAAACTTTTATATCGCTACATAAAAACGTTGGTACGGAAGTGAATTGTCAGTTGTCACTCATATCTATCATCATCATTTTTATCAGAAAGAATCACAGATACTACCTCGAATGAAACAAGGATCGAAGCGTCAATTATAATTTACAGTTTGATGAAGGAGCCAGTATCAGTTTATTTTAGGTTAAAATACTTGCAATCGAAAGATGTGTAGACATAAACTGAATTAATGAATATTGAACTAGAGGACATTTGGTTTTGGCACCTCGCTTTGCAAATGACACAATTGATTTATTGAGACGAAAATTTCCTGGACGAATAATCTCCAGAAACGGTGATGTCAATTGGCCACCAAGATCAGGTGATTTGACACCGTTGGACTATTTTCTTTGGGGTTATGTGAAAAGCCAGGTCTATAAGAATAATCCACAATCGATTCCTGAACTACACCATTTCCAAGTGTATTTCAGAAAGCGTCAATTGTATTTCAGAATAGTCAATTGAATTTCAGAAAGCGTCAATTGTATTTCAGATTAGTCAATTTAATTTCAGAAAGCGTCAATTGTATTTCAGATGAGTCAATTGTATTTCAGAAAACATCAAATGTATTTCAGATTAGTCAATTGAATTTCAGAAAGCGTCAATTGTATTTCAGATTATATCATTTGTATTTCAGATTCCTGATTTCCAATGTATTGGACATCCAGATTTCATCATATTTTTTGACGAGTACTGAATTTACGTTGGCCAAACCTTCTGTCCAACGTATAGGTAATATCGATGCACGTGCCGCGCGCGCAGCTGAAGAAGAGCTATGCTGAAGTGTTGCGTTATTTCCTTTTAATAATTGTATTCATGATTGACTGTAGGACTGCTTTTATCTTATTCTATCTTCGGTTTTTCGTTCGATATCTACCAGAGGCAATCCCCCATGCTCCATGAATCATCCTCGAACCCCAAAGTCTTCCAGAAAACAGTTGTGGCGAATATTTGAAAAATGCTCGAATAAAAGTTTTCTATGTACAGTTTCTTTTTTGTGCCATCTTAAACCGATTTTCCAAATATCACAGTCATCTCGCTTTCAGTCTCGGGACACGAATGACCATTTCCCAAATACAATTGACGATTTCTGAAATTAAATTGACTGATCTGAATTACAAGTGATGTTTTCTCAAATGCAATTGATGATTTCCGAAATACATATGATATAATCTGAAATACAATTGACGCTTTCTGAAATACAATTGACTAATCTGAAATACATTTGATGTTTTCTGAAATGCACTTGACTAATCTGAAATACAATTGACGCTTTCTGAAATACAATTGACTAATCTGAAATACAAGTGATGTTTTCTGAAATACAATTGACGCCTTCTGAAATACACTTGGAAATGGTGTAGAGGATGAAATTATTTGTGTGATTAGTGAGATAGAGCCTCAATTTTGTCAAAATGTCATTGAAAATTTTAACAAAAGTGTGGACGTTTTTAGAGCTGCAAGAGTGGGCCATTTGGCAGATATTATTTTTCGTACATTAATGTCATAACTGATACTTCAATTACCAATAAAAGTTTTTGAAAATGAATGCAAATATGTAATGTGTAATGAGCAATTTGAAACACTCTCTATAAACTATAAAAACTTGTAGGATTGTTCATGTCCATTTCTAACAATAAGCAGTAAAATCGTTTCTATACAGGACCTTACTTAGTTGAAATCAAATTCAACTATGAAACAGAAGATTTCAGCATATTCATAAATAGAATCGCAAAACCATCAGAACTATGTGTCACTCAACCCCTATTTTGTGCAATCAAAGGATGGCCTCCAAAAAAAACGGAACTTTCTCGATATTTACCGGAAAAACTCAAAACGGACTTTTCTGCCCCCCCTGTATAATGTAGTTAAAAGCGTTATCGTATGATTCGTATGGGGAGGTTTTTGGGGGACAGTCAACAAATTGTGTTGAATTCCTATTTGAAATTATCCAATGTAATAACTACTAATTTCCTTAAAAAGCTTCGTATAAACAATATGAGCATGAATAACTTTCATTATCCATCCTAAATGGATACCATCAATTATGTTCGGTGCTGAATCAGAACAATCTCGTTTTAGCGCGAATGCAACAATGCGTATAATCCATTCTAAATGAAGGTTTTAAGTGTACAGCATCAAGTCTATCCCTTTTTGTGCTCAGCCCTATTTTATGATAGACTATAAATTTCTACGGGTATAAATCGAATGTTAATGCACTGCAACGACGGGGGATTTTACATTCCATGTGCCCTATCGTGCTCTGAGCCATAATTGTCGATTTCACGCTGTTTCTTACATCAACTACGTTATCTACTGCATGCATAGATTACCGGTCCAAAACCGTGGTCACCATATTCAAATTGGGGCTTCTACACATTGATATTTTCCGAGAAATTTTCGTATTCAGCACTATGCTAAGTGGTAGAGACAGAAAACACCCAGTATTAATGAATTTGTTGCAACATTTGCCCTATTGAACCTATCGCTGAACGTCTTTCACGTTCGCGGATAACTCAATCGATGCTGAGGGGCAGGCACTTAACCTTGACTGATATCACTGAAACAACGCGTTTTTTGGACAGTGTAGGACGTAATAAATTGATTTACCGAATAGAATCTTTGAACAATGTGAGGAACTTACTCAGTGGGGAGTTTTTGATAGGTTCTATCTAATACTCGAATATTTTCTTCCTATTTTGGCTCTGTGGTGGATTTAGATTCAAACGACCACCATATATTTATTTAATTCAATTTATTAACATATAAAAACATCTAAATCACAGAGCCCAATAGAACTATGTATATCGAGATGTATATCGTTCTACTTTACTTGAGGACGGTGAAATTCATTGGACCCAATTCATATACAGGGTGATTCCGGAGGAGACCGTCAGATTTTGGGAGAACTTCACACTAGTCAAGGCAACTTTTTCTTTTATTCGTAACTTTGGTATGGCTCGATTAATATTGATGAAATTTTCAGTGTAGAACGATATGATTGTCTACTTTCCATGATTCCAACAGTTTTTCAAAAATACAGGGTGGGAATTATGATAAGTGCAGATTAAATTTGTTAGTTGAGAAAACACCCTGTACATTCCGTCTTAAAAAATTCGCAACCTGCTTCAGATTCTACCATAAGTTTAAATTACTGGAGGTATTTCATTTTTTTTGTGACGCGTCCAGTTTTCCTAAAAAAATTTTTTAAAGATGAACAATATCGTTATTTTACTTCAAGGCAGTGAGAATATTCTTAACTGGATAGTAAAGCTGTATCGTCCAATGATACAAAGCTCTTCCGAATGCATTAAAAATAGTTTTCATCAAATTGAAAATTTTCCATGAAACTCAAATCAAGTTACTTTAGGACTCAGGAAGAGCTTTGTATCATTGGACGATACAGCTTTACTATCTGGTTCAGAATATTCTCACTGCCTTGGAGCAAAATAACGATATTGTTCATCTTTAAAAAAAAATCTAGGAACAGTGGACGCGTCACAAAAAAAATAAAAAGCTCCAGTAATTTAAACTTATGGTAGAATCTGAAGCAGTTAGCGAATTTTTGTTTTTTCAATCTGCAAATTTAATCTGGACTTAAAGTAATTCCCACCCTGTATTTTTGAAAAAGTGTTGGAATAATTGAAAGTAGACAAACATATTGTTCTACACTGAAAAATTCATAAATATTGATCAAGCCATACCAAAGTTAGGAATAAAAAAAAAATCGGTCGAATCGGACAAATCACCCTGTACACTCTCAATGAACTCTCAAAACTGCCTTGACTAGTTTAAAACTTCTCCTAAAATCCGACTGTCTCCTCCGGAATCACCCTGTATAAGCCGACCTTTCCGACAAAGGAATCAGGCTCGAAGACCAAATTCATTATCACCGAGTGTTCTTTATTCTATGCCATTCGGAATATTTGTGTTTTAGCGGCCATTACCCTTGAAAATCCATCACTTAGCTTATTTTTATTATTCGGCCATTAAATTTTTTGTGATCGCGAAATTCTTCGAATTAAACAATCAAAGCGACAACCACATAAATTCAGAAGTTCGATTCGCAAACCATAAAATTGAAAACAGTGTAACAATCGAAAAATCATCACGGACAACAATAAAAACAATTAACTCACTCTGGGGCCTCCATAGTTGTAGTTAAATACATTCATCGTTCGAAGTTCCTGATGGTATTCGATAATCCAATTTAGCCTGGAACTGTTTTTTTACTCGTGAACTTCAATTTGGGAAGAATAAAAAAAAATTATATGTTCGAAATGTCCAATTTTTTGGTTCGAATGTCGGAACATCCGAGAACTAGAGTTTGAATGAGAACAAGCACTGAATCTCAAACAAGGATTGTTCAGACACAAATTCACTCAAATATTTATAGTTCTAATAAGAAAATGTCTGGAGCTATCTTTATCATATTTTGCAGGGTATTTTCTATAGAAAGCTTCCTCGCAGGCTTCTCGTTTTTTCTTCGAGGAAACGCAATCACTCCTGCATGTTTGAATAACTCATTATGGGATCGAAAAAACAGCCACCCACTAGTGATTTTTTTAGTGGAAATGTGAATTTCTATCTCCTAATCTTGAAAACCTGCTTATTCTCTCTTTGATTTCATTAGGAAGGGTGAAAAGTAAAAAAACCCTATATACCTATATCTAACTAAAAATTGTTCTTTACTGTATGGTGAAAACTAGCAACCCTTTCTTTTCCATTCGCTTGCAAAGAACGCTTGTCTTGATCGTGAAAAATTTGACTAAAACAACGCAGGCGGCTTTGAAACTGATCTATCGATATGGTTGATAGAGTTATCAAGAAGATAAGTTTGTTGATTATCGGTAATTTCAAAATAATTAAACGAAAGTTGTCAACTCACCTTGAAACACTACCAGGAACGTCCTCTATCTCCAAAATCCAATAAAAATCTCAGAAAATAAAAATAAACGATATTCACTCACACTGAAAAATCTCACATCGAAAACGTCAAACGCGTCTATTTTTCTGACCGATCGAAATAAATGTAGATCCAACAAATCCCGATTCGAATATCAATCAGCCGAGGCGTTGCATCTACAAATTAATAGCGGCTAAAACACATGTTCCCCACGTGTGCGTCCTGCTAGAAAAAAATCAAGACGTCCGGTAGATCAGAACTCGCGGAGGTGCGGAAAAGCTTCGCGCTTTCGGCAGCAAAGTTGCTGCCTTGAGGAAGGGGCGCGAACGATTGTTGTTTACCGGCGTCGGACTCCGAAGCACATGGGATGCAGTTGCAGGCTCCCGCTCTACGCCTGCCTACTGCTGCGACTTGGATCGGATCGGATCAGACGATGAGAAGGTGATGAATGTTGGTTTTACGGATGGATGTTGGAACTTCCGGAAACAAAGTTGGAATTAATAAGGTGGAGAGTACCTGGCTGCTTGAAGGGTTTTGACAAGGGAAATTGAATAAATCAATTAATCAGTCAAAATAATACGAGGATATATTGAAAAATTCTTAGCCTACTATAGAACCAAACAAAATTTCAATGTCAAAATATTTTATTACTCAACATATTCTCCTCTTAATTGAATACATTTATTACAGCGAACCTGCAACGTCTCTAGTCCTTTCAAAAAAAATTTTTCTTCTTGCTCTGCCAACCAGTCCTCCACAGCTTTTAATACCTCCTCGTTGGAAGAAAATTTACGACCTTTTAAATTCTTTTTCAGTTGAGGAAAGGGATGATAGTCGGACGGAGCCAAATCTGTTGAATAAAGGGGGTGTTCTAGTAATTCTAACCCTAAATCACGAATTTTTTGCAGGGCAACATGAGATTTGTGTACTGGGTCGTTGTCCTGTAAAAACAAAACACCTCTGGATAGCTTTCCGCGTCTTTTCTTTTTAATTTTTTCCCGTAGAGTGGTCAGTAATGTCGAATAGTAATCTCCAGTTATTGTTCAAAAAATTAATCATGATTACTTCATGGCAATCCCAAAAAACTGAAGCAAAAACTTTTCCAGCCAGATTTTTGGACACGAAACTTCTCAGGTCAGAACCAGAGTGTCGCCATTCCATCGATTGTTGCTTTGTTTCTGGATCGTAGAAATGTACCCAAGTTTCATCCATAGTAACAATTCGGTTTAAGAAGTCTACATCGTTTTCAAATCGAGCACAGATCGAACGCGATGCTTCTACCCTTGCACGCTTTTGGTCAACATTCTCATTTGGGGATCTATTTTGCAGAAATTTTTCTCATGTCCAAATTGACGTGAACTATATGATGAACGCGTTCGTATGAAATCTTCACTGCTTCAGATATCCGTTTTAGCCCAATTCGAGGGTCTGATAAAGTCATGTCATGAACTGCATCGATATTTTTGGGGACTGACACAGAAACTGGCCTTCTCAATCGGTCATCATCTTCAATGGAAAATTTACCTCTTTTGAAGCTTGCAGTCCAATTTTTCACGGTCGCATACGGAGGACATTGATCAACAAGGGTATTAAGCATATCTTCGTAAATCTGCTTACCTCTTAACCCTTTTAAATACAGGTTATAAGAATAAGTTATTGTTCGTTGATATGGTATCGCAATATTTTGTTTATGCATGGAACTGGTCTAGGCTAACCTGATATCAATACATCCTCGTATTTCTACAATTTGGGTACCCTATTTCGGTAGTGGTCTTCAGGAAAGCACTCAGGATACCAATTTGCAGTAGCTTCACCTCCATTTAATGAAAAAAATTGTTAAAGACACGCTGATTGTGTGGAAAAGCCGAATGGAATCAATTCAGTATCATTGGTATCTGTAGGTACATATTTTGCGGAAAATCCCGAAACACGTCAAATTTTAATTTTGAATTTTTTGAAAAATGTGATCCCTACCTTCAACCCCCTTCTAAAGACTGGTACAACCACTAATTTTTTGAATAGCATGGAAGAGCTTGTGATACCTACATCTTTTAAGAGGCCCGTCATTCTAAAGGGTTTTCCAATAAGAGGTGTAATTTTGAAAATTCCGCTATTTCGGTAGATGTCACTTTAAAAACAGTATTTTTTGACATTTGACAAGAATAAACTACGCCATTAATAAAAATGACGAAAATTTGGCAGAGACGGTTCGTAAAACTCAGACATCTCTGAAAAAAGTAAATGGAATCATTTCAGCATTTTTTCCGACAATTGGAATTTCCAGAAAGCTCTGTCATTCGATCCTGTTTTCTTGAGGAGGGATTAATCAGCAATCGTTAATGGTAACTTAATTCTTCCCCATTGGGAAGATCATTTCCCTGATCGAAACCCAATCGCACGAAACAGATACTGAAAACTTTTATGTGCCACGACTACATAAAAATGTCATGTTATACCTGATGGAGGAACTGCTGCTCTTCATTTCCCGCCACGGCAAATTAATCTCCCTAAAGACTTCGAAATCAAGTTACGTATTTATAGAAACTACAAGGTAAACAATAATAAACCGCGGTATCCTATTGAAAACATTTTTTCAATGTTGTGACGACATGAGTAAAACAGAAAAACATAAAGCCGTGCCTCTTCCATCGCTTATAAATAACCTTTGCGCCAAGCTGCCTGGGATTCATGGGATTGCACCAGATTTTAAGTCAAAGAAGTTTGGTGGAAGGATAGAGACTTCAAAGGGAAGGGTTCAACAAGGGCAACTTCTCCTCAATATTAATAAGTATCAACAGAATAAAGAAATACCACAATGCCGATACCTCTACATGGTCATTCTTTTCCTCTACCAAAATTATATGGAGAAGTATTTCATGAAATTCAATTTCATTGTCATATACAGAGTGTAACAACCAAATGGAATAAATTCGATAACGAATAAATGAGGGGGTGTTATAGGAAAAACGCTCGGACATGTCGATTTGTAATTTTAAATGCGCATATTTTTCAAGAAAATAAAATTATATAGGGTGTTCCATGCGACCATGGCCAATACCAACTTTCTTATTTCAAATGCAACCCTCTGTATATTATTTATTTTTTGGATTCTTCAGAACATTCTGGACATAATTCATGTACAAAGTCCTATACCTATCTCCAACTTTTTCGGAAATATTAAGTGTTTTCAGATTTTTTACAAAAATTAATATTTTAAATGAAAATTATTTTATTTCACAAATTCGATACATTACACTCAATACTTATTTTCCATTTACCTCTTGATATGAAGAAAGTAAGCAAAAACCATTACTGAGAAGAAATTAAAAAAAAACAAAAACAGATTTGTTTATTCTCATAGCCTTAGTAACACGTTGTCTGTTTGCATGACAATAAGTGATTAGTGTAAGTGCTATTGTCTTTTGCACAAAATAACCATTCTCGCAATGATTGGTTATGGAGATTACACACGGACACAAATGGAAGTTTCTCGCTTATTTCACGAAAAATTTTCAAATTTGCCGCCTATATTCCAAGGAACAATTAGCAAAATAGAAAAGCAGTTTCGAGAGCTTGGTCGTGTAAGACAAATAAAAAAAATTGCTGCCAATGCAGTAAGTGATGATACGAAATTGGATAATATGCTTGAGTTTCAAGAAAGTCCACATAATTCTGTTCGAAAAGTAGCCCCGCTGTTCACCGTCAGCCACACGTCAATATTTCGAATATAAAGGAAAGTAAGATGCATCCCTATAGAATGATGGCAACTCAGGAGCTCATAGAAGACGATTTCGATAGGAGAACGCATTTTTGTGAGCAAATGATGGCAATGTTAGATAATAATGTGATCCAATCAGAAAATGTTTTGTTTTCTGATGAGAGTACATTTACACTACACGGTCATGTTAATCGTCAAAATTGCCGCTATTGGTCTGATGAGAATCCTCACTGGATGAGAGAAGAGCATACGCAATATCCTGGAAATGTTAATGTTTGGACAGGAATTGTTGGAAATCATATCCTAAGTCCCTTTTTCATTGACGGCAACTTGAATGGAGAAAAATATTTAGAACTACTCCAAAATAATGTCGTACCAACTTTGATAAACTTATATCCTGATCCAGCAAATCCACAAGTTCCTGCCAATATAATATGGTTTCAGCAAGATGGAGCACCGCCCCATTACCAAATCAATGTCCGGCAGTACTTGAACCAAATTTTTCCAAATCGGTGGATAGGGAGGCGCGGATCGATAGAATGACCAGCACGATCTCCTGATCTGACACCATTAGGTACTCTTCTTTTTGTGGGGATATGTCAAAAGTATTGTATACGAAAAGAAACCCTTAAACTTAGACGACCTAAAAAACCGAATCACGCTTGCGATTAGATCAGTCACGCCTGAAATGTTGAGTAACGTTAGAAGATAATTCTACACCAGATAAGCATGTTGCCAAGACGTTCGCGGCGAGCATTCTGAACATTTCCTACATTGACATTAATGTTTTTAGATTTAATAATTAAGAAATAATCAGTATTACTTATTAGGTTTTAAGTGTAATGTACCGAATTTGTGAAATAAAATAATTTTTATTCAAAACGTTGATTGAGTTAAAGATAGGTATAGGACATTGTGCATGAATTGTGTCTAGAATTCTCTGAAGAATCCAAAAAATAAATAATATACAGGGGGTTGCATTTGAAATAAGAAAGTTGGTATTGGCCACGGTCACATGAAACACCCTATATAATATTATTTTCTTAAAAAATATGCGAATTTAAAATTACAAATCGACGTGTCCGAGCGTTTTTCCCAACACGCCCTCATTTATTCGTTATTGAATTTATTCCATTTGGCTGTTACACTCTGTATGGAAAAGTAGTTCATGAAATTCAATTTCATAGTCATATGCATTGACAAGAACAATCATTACTTTTAACAACGCCTTTAGGTTCATTTCAAAGATACTAAATTCGTTATTGCGTTTTTCATCCTCCACTTGTCATCGTTTCGGAAAATATCGGTGTGAACAGTGAGTCGCCACACTGATATCGCAAATACTTATTCTTTTGTATTTATTTTGTTTGATTGAGAATTTTTCCACACAGGTTCATTAATACAGTAAAAATCGGACTTCAACGTTTTCGAGGGAGTCGTCCGCTTTTCATTCCAAGATACGAAACCCTGGAAAAGAGAGATGACAGCTCCTGATAATCATACCCTTTCGTTATCGCGATCTGAGACTTGTATGTCCGTCTCTCTCTCTCTCTCTCGTGCAATGCGAACGGGGCCAGACAATGAATAAAAGCCCTAAGTGGTTTTTTAAGGGGATATTTTACATAGTGCAAGGTACTTATTCAGCCATTGTGTTGTGCAGTGAATAAAACTCGCCCCAAGTAGTCAGGCCCCGAGTTTTACAAGTAGTATTCAGGACACTTCATTGTACGTAACCCTGGCAGAATCGGTCAACTTTAAAATTTAATGTAGGCCTACAAGAAACGGAGAGATCACTTATCAACCAGCCATCAGAGTGGAGTCGTTCATTATTAATCAGCAATTTTCAGCTTTTTCCATATGTAGGTACCTTTATGACAGGGTTATAGGGCGGCTGAATGCATACGGATAAAGAGCTTGCGGAAAACTTGAAAGGAAGTGTATAACATACGGGGTAGACCGAAGAAGTAGTACATAAATGAATTGATTTGAATAATAATGATGCTTTTTTCGTTTTGCTTCCATATACGTTCAGCAGGTTTTCCTGCGTTTTGATTTTTTCTTTTTACAGAATTCTACACAACGATTGAAATGAACACCAAAAAATACAAATATGTTACTAGAAACCGACATTTCAAAGCTCAATCATGAACCATTACACTAAAAAATGACCCAAAAATGAATAAAAACCTTACTCAAGTGGTCAAAAATATCCACAAGAGTTAGGGATATCGGATTCAATCGTTTTTAAAAGTATGTAATCTTCGAGATAATCGCTGTAAAATCATTTAAAACTCAATAACAACTTGAATCGATCCAAAAAAAATCAGTATGAGACATTTCGTAAATCTGGTCGCCTTTTCTGTTTGTTCTTTTTTGTTTGGTTCTTTGAATGTGCTTCATGAATGTTCTTATTTTAAAATGAAGTCAGTTTATCAACGGCTTCGATTTGAAACGAGTTTTCTGAAAATGCCAAGACGTAAATTATCAAACGCTGAGGCTAATAGGGCTATCGGAATGCTACAGGCTGGCTTAACTGAGGTTGTTGTAGCGGAAAGGCTCCAAGTCAGCCAAAGTGTGATATCTCGACTTTGGAATAGGTTCAGGGAGACAGGTTTCGTGTTGGAAAGACCAAGGCTTGGTGGGCGACGAAGAACAACACCTGCTTAGGATCGTTTCATCACCGTTTCGGCGAGAAGAAACCCTACATCTACGTGTAGAATGCTACTGAATACTCTTCAAAATGCAGATGGGGTCCTAGTTTCCATCGAAACCATCAGACGACGTTTGAGAGAAGTGAATCTAGGTTCTAGACGTCCATTAAGAGGAGTTCCATTGACACGTGACCATAAGCGTCAAAGACTGGAATGGGCAAGGCAACATATCAATTGGAACGATCAGTGGCGTAGTGTCCTTTTCACTGATGAATCCAGATATGGACGATTTTCAGATTCTCGAAGAATAAGGGTATGGACAATCCCACGCATACCCCGTAATCGTCGCTATGTCCAAGAAGTCCATCCATTCCGAGAGGGAAGTGTTATGGTATGGGCCGGGATATGTTTCAACGGGCGCACAGATCTACACATTTGTCCTGGGAATATGACCGCCTTACACTATAGCTTTTTGTGAAACTTTTCAATTTCTAGACGATAACGCTAAACCGACCGTGCAGCCATAGTTGAGAATGTGCGCGAGGAGCTTGGTATTCCACATTTACCAATACCTCCGCACTCACTAGATTTGAATTCCATAGAACATGCATGGGATATGCTCCAAAGAAGATTAGATAATCATCAACCTACCCCAGAATCCTTAAATGATCTGAGAGAGCTTCAGCCCCGTTTATGGAACCAAATTGCTCAAGAAATGTTACAACCTCGTGTGTAGTATGCAAAGAAGATGTCAAGCTGTTATTGATGCCCGTGAAGGCCATGCATTGTATTGATAGTCTTAAAATGCTTGAATTCTCTGGGAATAAAATTTCGTTATTTCACTCGATTTTTCTTAACCACCCTGTATACGCTGCAGACCTACAGGCTAAAATTAATTTGCAACTTGAAATCATATTAATATGAATTTTCATCTCAAAAATCTTATTTTAACTATATTTTTTTGCAATTTAAGTCAATATCCCTAACTCATGTGGAGCAGTTTATTTCTTCCGATCTCATCTACGCGACTGTATACAGTGTGTTTTACTTTAAGAGGCGACCATTCATTATTTCATGTATTTTGGGATTGTTTGTGTTAATTTTCAAACTTACCAATTTGCTTCTTCCATTTTCTGATTCGACAGTACTTACATGTGGCTAACTTTTGACTTTGAAACTGTAAAAGGATGGAGAATCTTTCAATGAAACCAAAGAGAGTATTTGAAAATTATTTATTCAATTATTCATTGATAATATTTCGCATTGCATATAAAATTGTTTTTATCGAAAAATGGAACAGATTACGTAGTTAAGTTCCAGCAGTAATAATCTTAACTTTCTAGCTTGCATTGATTGAATTTATATTAAAAAAATATATAAGAAATTTATGAAAATAAAATCTCGAAAAAATAAAATCTAGAATTTATCTTCTCAACTGAACTTTTCATACAATGATACTCATGTCATGAATAAAACACCTCTTACAGGTGGAAATGATACAATATAAATATAACAGTCTGATACTTAATCCAACTCTCCTTCTTCGTTCTATACACACTCATTCACAATTCACTTTCACTACAAGTCATTATATATAAAAATACGAGGGATTAATCATTGTTGACCATCTGGTAAAAATGGGAATTGGTGTCTGCTAATAAATTGTCTGGAGTATCGAACTCTAATATCCTGCCATCCCCCATGACTAACACCCTGTCGCTATCTAAAATAGTTTCAACCCTATGCGCTATCGTCAATACTGTACTTTGCCTGAACGCTGAACGGAGTGTCAGTTGAATTAACCTGTCAGTCTCGTGGTCCACGTTGGCTGTAGCTTCGTCAATGCAAAGAATCTGAAAGGGAAAACAATTTGATTCATCTAGAGATTTTTTTAATTCATTATTATCTATGCCAATCGAAAGGTTGGGAAGAGGAACCAAACGAAGTATGTTTTTAACTCGACCCGATCTTTGCTTCTGGAGGTGGCCGCCCTAACCTCAAAATCTCACATGACATTATAAATTTTGACTTTTTGGTTGTTTCAAAGGTTTTTTTGTCGCTTTACCTTTATAGATATCGACTTTGTCGAACTGTTAAGTTGGGAATCAAACTTTTGTATAATTTATGAAAAATGAGCTTATTGGATGAAAAATCGATGAGGTCCTATTGAGAATTCTCCACGAATAAAATGATAACATCTTTCAAACGCTTTCCCCAGCAAACTAGCTACCTGGACCTAATGGAAATATTATCCAGACTTTTTTACCCTCCGAATAAAGGACTTTATCCTTCTTAGAATCAATTCGCCGAAGTCCTCGGCTTCGAAGGAAAAGTGCTTCGCGAAAATTTCAGGGATATTCCCAATGGAGAAGTCCCACGTCATAACCGAAATCCCATCTTGTCTGGACGCGTTTAATGTAGCAAGAAACTCTTGAAATATGAACGTCGGTACAGTGTTATTTCCGTTCAGAACACAAGTTCCACTTTTTAAACATCGAACTTTTTCCCATTTAGAAGATTCACTGCCTTCTTTTCGACGGAAGTTGGAATCCCAAAAGAGCACAAAACGAACGAGTTAAATGAGAGATTGGCCAGACAGTTTTCTCGCCGATCACAAATTGGAAATGATTCCATTTTCGCTGCTCCAACTTTGATCATATACATACAGGGTGACCCACATAAAACCGTCAATCCGAGTATTTCCGAGAGTAAAATCCCTTGTAGAGTGTGAACGATAAACTTTACAATCATACATGAAAAGTTGCGTTCTTGAAAATGAAAATCGACATTTTTCTACGAAATAGTGAATACCGACGATATAAATTATGTACGATACTTTTTACTCACTCTGTACATCGATCGATGTAGTTTACGTTGATCCACCCGGTATATATTCTTTCAATTATCAAATGAAGTGAACTGTGATTTTTGTTTGTAAAAATACCTATAATACGACTCTTGTTTACAATAAAATCAAGTTGTTTGCCTCATTTGAATGAGAATGTAATTGGGTTGACTGAACGAGGTCAAAATCAATTATTTATTCACGGGTTTATCATTTATCGCTGAAATTAATGGTATTATCAGAATTTCAGGTGTTACTATTATTCCCCAAAGAATACAAAACTCAATGCATTCAACAGGGGGCGTAGCTCAGATGGTAGAGCGCTCGCTTAGCATGCGAGAGGTACCGGGATCGATGCCCGGCGCCTCCAATCTTTTTTCGAGAATCAAACAGTTTTTTTTTAATTCGCTAGTTTCCTGCCTGTATATCTTCATCTACCTTATACCTACCTTCATTTTGAATACCTCCAAGTATACGGAAAACAACTCTATCACCAAAACAAAAATTATGCCCACTTACCTTAGCGTTGTGTAAAACAGCCCTAGCCAAACAGACCAGCTGCTTTTGACCCATCGAAAAATTCAACCCGCCACTTCCAACCTCACTTTCCAGTCCTCCCAGGACGTTAATTGTGTCGCCTAGGTTGACCTTAGATAACGCGGACCAAATTTCGTTATCTCGGAATTCTCCCAGCGGGTCCAAATTGTCCCGGAGCGTCCCGCCGAAGAGGAACGGTTCCTGAGGGATGCAGAAGAGTCTTGACCTAGAGTGGACCGTCATTTATATCAATTATTGACCTCTTTTGAGTGTCCGTTTCATTATGTTATTGTTTGAATAAAATTTTCATTTGCGATATCATTTTTCGTGTCTGCTGGATGCGGGGGTTAAAATAATCCTAAGGTTACTTCTGAGAAAATGTAAGGTATTCAATTGTTTACATTACTGTGGAAAAAAATACGGGTGTTCTATTTGAAAAAATCGAGAAATAATAATTTTAAGTTCTCGATATTTGGACCATGATAACGGAGACCCTGTATATGACAGGTTGATCGTTTAGGAACCATGTCAAGGAAAATCCTTCAATTAAAAAACTTTCAGTTCAAATTCATGTTACTATCGTTTCTGGAAATGGTCAGAAGACTTTTACTGAACTGCTTTTCCCTCAACTTTTTGCAGTTTTCTTCGAATAAGATCTGAACTGTTGGAAAAATGTCCCTAAGATTTTGCGTCATGAAAGAGGTAATGAAGGTCATTGAAAATATGTGAAAGTATATGGGGTGATCCATGAAAGAAATCATCTATTTGTGGAATAACATTTATCGGGGACACCCTGTATAACAGAAAATAATTTCCCGAGATGCAGAAATGAAGGTACAAGAGGTCTACTTTTCAACGAAATCTCTGAGATGTCTGGTTTGGTAGCTATGAAAGCAGAACGCACTATTGCAGAAGTTTAACATTTTTGGTCCTTCGAGCCGAATCGACGACTCGTCCTACTCACCTCAACGACGACAAGGACACGTCTTTAATCCTGACCGTGTCGATGTAGACGGACCCGGAATGAAGCTCCACCAACCGAAACAACCCCGCTATCAGCGAGCTCTTGCCGGCTCCAGTCCTGCCCACCACGCCGATCTTCTCGCAGGGCCTGGTCTCGAAACTCACGCCGTTCAGCGAGGGTTGTAGGTTTTCCCTGCGGAAAAAGTGGCGATTTGTAATTTGATTATCATTGATCGAGCGAGATCGTCCCCATTGATTTGATGAATCGACGCTCTGAAAGGACGTATGGTAGGAATTTTGCGGAGCTATAGGCTAATAGAGGAGGGGAGAGAAGGGATCTGACGATGTTAAATTGATGGGAAGACGTCGTACAATGAGGGGTTGATGAATGCTGAGATTTCGTGATTAAAGCATTATTTCGTCCGAAAAAAATTGAAGATTATAGGGGTGAGAATTCAGATAACTTGAGTGGAGATTCGAATAACTGCCACGCACGAATCCGGACCTGAACAAGAATAGTTCGAAGAATGCACACCTTGAACGCGTTGCCGAGCGTTTGCTGGGAAAGAGCAGGTCCCGTTTTTTAAATTAGTTGAAAAGAAGTCAACTTCAAAGTCTAACATTTTCACCATCTTCAAAGTATTATCATTAGCGACAAGAATTTCAATGAGTACTACCTGCTGTTGAAAATAGAGACTCATCTTTGAAAATACTCTGTGAACAACATGTATAATAAGTGTTTCGGACTGAACGAGAATAAATTCGCTATCACAAAAACGCTTAAATCTTTTGAACCACTGAACCGATTTCGAAAATCAAACTCATTTTCGAATCACCTTCTAATTCTAATGATAACTGTTTTCACAATAAAAAAACCAAAACTTTTTTCTACAAAATTCATGGATTTTTTCTGGAATTCTTCCCATCATGCTTCTTATAGTGTCCTCAGTCACTTTCTGAGATGCTGTTTTCCACTTTTGCTTGAATTCCGTCAATGTTTTCGTTGATTTCTTAGTCTTCTTCAATTCTTTTTTTACCAGGGCCCAATATCTTTCGATTGGCCTGAGTTCTGGGCAATTTGGTGGATTGGCCTCTTTGGGGACAAAAACCACCTCATCAGCTTCGTACCATTTCTTGGTGGCCTTGCTGTAGTGGCATGAAGCTAAATCTGGCCAAAAGATTGTTGACACATCGTGCTCACGTAAAAATGGTCAAAGTCGATTCTTCAAGCATTCCTCGATGTATATCTTCGAGTCAACAGAGCCTTGGCCAACGAAAAATTTGCTCTCTTACCCACAATGGCAAATTGCTTGCCAAACCAGGAATTTTTAAGGAAAATTTGCTTGTTTCTTCACGCGAAATTGTTCGTCAACATTTCCACGAGAATCTGCAGTATAAAATTCCTGACCAGGAAGTTGCGAGAAATCAGCCAAGACATAGGTTCCGTCGTCCATCGCGCAACAGGAAAAATTTTTCAAGAAATCTTTTTTTAATTTCTTTGCTCTTGATTTCGCTTCTTGATTCTTCACAGCGTTCCTGTCTGGCCCTTTCTGCACTTTGTATTTTCTAAGCCCACAACTCGACTTGATTTTCTGAACGGTTGACTGCGAACAACCCACTATTTGGGCCACTTTCCGTCCTGAAAGGTTAGGATTCTTCTGAAAAAGGCTTTCTTCGCTTTTTTTGGGCTATGAAACCCCTTTTCCTCCCGGTTCCTTCCTTGCGGTTAATTGTAAGATCTTCGTTGAAGCGCTTAACAACTCTTGATACCGTTTCCGGACGAACGCGAGCCTCTTTTGCGATTCTTTTGAAAGTCCAGTTTTGATTATTTTGAAAAAGTTTCCCTATAAATTCTCGTGTTTTCACTTCGCTTGACATTTTGCGACAGAGAATTGGAATATCTATGAAGTAAATGTTCCACATGTTTCTGACGTTCATGCCAAAGCTAACTATGATCAAATTTTGATTTTATCTCAATGGGTTCAAGAGACGTTTTTGTGATAGCGAATTTAATCTCGTTCAGTCCTTAGATAGAAGTTTCTTGAAATAAATAGATTAAACCATTATTTATAGTTTCAGCCATAGGGAATCCACTGTAAAAATATTTCTTTTTTTATTTCCGCATTTGTCTTAGTCATAATTTTTTCATCATTTTAATAATGTATTTCCATCTGATCATTCTTTTTAACATTTATTCTGTTTTTATTTGATTTGCATTTTGTAAAATAGTTTTGCATAGGTTTTGAAAGTTTCATTATTCCTGCTAAAAATATTCAATAAAGAATTAATTGCTGACAACTCAGATTGAACATATTTCTCCTCCAACTGTCTCAAAACAACTCTGGGTAGAGAATAATGTGAGATTCCTTCAACGAAATTTAACCTTTTGAAACCTATTGTAACTGTCGCCCGAGCAGGAAGGCAGGAACAATTCAAAAGGTAAAACTATCTGGATCAGACTTACCTATATTTCAGGACCACGTTTTCGAAGTGGACGACACCCTGGTTGGGCCAGCCGAAGGGCGGCACACACGAGTGGTAAGTCGTCTCGGAGGGCACTTGGGTGACGTATTGATTAACACGCTCCACCGCTATCATCTCCCTTTCAGTCTCCGTAAAGGCGTTGATGACTCCGCCAAGGGAGCCTGTCACGGAAAGTGCGTACGACACCGCCAATCCAATTAGCCCTGTAACGAAGAAGAAAGAACTTCAGGAGCGCTTCAATGAATCCTGCGGTCGGGTAGGTCCTCCGCCTGTGCGACGAGTCTGCTCGCATTCGAATTAGCAGGTTTCCGAGTGACAGGAGCTTGTTCATAGTTCAGGAGCAATGAAGACTGAATTTGTTCAAATATGCCAGGAATATGAACAGGCAAAAAGACTGACACCCAATAAATTAAATATACTGCTCCACGAGAGTTAAGGATATCGTATTCAATCGTTTTTAAAAGTATGTTATCTTCGAGAAAATCGCTGTAAAATCATTTAAGACTCAATAACAACTTGAATCGATCCAATAAAATCAGTATGAGACATTTCGTCAATCTGGTCGCCTTTTTTCTGAAGTTCGGTTCTTTGCATATGCTTCATGAATGTTCTTATTTTGAAATGAAGTCAGTTTATCAACGGCTTCGATTTGAAACGAGTTTTCTGAAAATGCCAAGACGTAAATTAACAAACGCTGAGGCTAATAGGGCTATCTGAATGCTACAGGGTGGCCTAACTCAGGTTGTTGTAGCGGAAAGGCTCCAAGTCAGCCAAAGTGTGATATCTCGACTTTGGAATAGGTTCAGGAGACAGGTTCCGTGTTGGAAAGACCAAGGCTTGGTGGGCGACGAAAAACAACACCTGCTCAGGACCGTTTCATCATCGTTTCGGCGAGAAGAAACCCTACATCTACGTGTAGAATGCTACGGAATACTCTTCAAAATGCAGATGGGGTCCGAGTTTCCATCGAAACCATCAGACGACGTTTGAGAGAGATGAATCTAGGTTCTAGACGTCCATTAAGAGGAGTTCCATTAACACGTGACCATAAGCGTCAAAGACTGGAATGGGCAAGGCAACATATCAATTGGAACGATCAATGGCGTAGTGTCCTTTTCACTGATGAATCCAGATATGAACGATTTTCAGATTCTCGAAGAATAAGGGTATGGACAATCCCACGCATACCCCGTAATCGTCGCTAAATCCAAGAAGTCCATCCATTCCGAGGGGGTAGTGTTATGGTATGGGCCGGGATATGTTTCAACGTTCGCACAGATGTACACATTTGTCCTGGAAATATGAGCGCCTTACCCTATAGGGAGCATGTCATTGACAATGTTGTGCCAAATTTTCACGCTGCTATTGGTGAAACTTTTCAATTTCTAGACGATAACGCCAGACCGCACCGTGCAGCCAAAGTTGAGAATGCGCGCGAGGAGCTTGGTATTCCACATTTACCAATAACTCACCAGATTTGAATTGCATAGAACATGCATGGGATATGCTCCAAAGAAGATTAGATAATCATCAACCTACCCCAGAATCCTTAAATGATCTGAGAGAGCTTCTGCCCCGTTTATGGAACCAAATTCCTCAAGAAATGTTCAACAACCTCATGTGTAGTATGCAAAGAAGATGTCAAGCTGTTATTGGTGCCCGTGGAGGCCATTGATAGTCTTAAAATGCTTGAATTCTCTGGGAATAAAATTTCGATATTTTACTCGATTTTTCTTAACCACCCTGTATACGCTGCAGACCAGCAGGCTAAAATTAATTTGCAACTTTAAATCATATTAATATGAAATTTCATCACAAAAATCTTATTTTAACTATATTTTTTTGCAATTTAAGTCAATATCCCTAACTCATGTGGAGCAGTTTGATTTTGAAACGAAATAAGTAATGTAACTCTAGAAAAACCTTCAAGCTCCGTTATTTTCTGCGATTCTCCTCCAACATTCATTTTACTCGTTAAACCCACTAGATCTCAAATAACGTTCGTATTATCCCCCTAAACCCTTATAGCTTTTCCATTTTTTCCCATATCACGACTGAATGCCGCCGGAAATCCCGAAAATACAAAAAAACAACGAAATTAAACGGCTCACTTACCGGGATCAGCCACATCGTAATAGTGCTGGATTACGGCAATGAAGCTTACGCCAGTCACCAGGGCCACCCCGATAAATTGCAGCCTCAGGCCCAGCCATCTTGCAGCAGCTTCACTCGAAAACTGCGCCTTGATATTCTCTTCGACGTGTTCTTCGTTTCCTTTCTTGAACCTCCTGCTGGCTCGCATCGCCCTTATCGTGGACAATCCTGAAAAAATTCCGAGCGTCGTCCACAATTATTAATATATTTTAGTGGCCCTCGAAAGGAGCCCTGAAGAACTCCATAGCATGAACCAAAACGCATTTAAATGAATTTCAATTTGGAATGGAAAAAACTCTCGAATCCAGAACTTTTTCTGTTGTTTCTTGATAACAACTTTAGTTGAAAAAACCAGAATTTCATGAAGACTGCAGAGATATCTGCACCTATTTCACCACACCGCAGACAGAGCATCAAAAGCTCCTGATTAGAGTGTTGCCATACTCAATTAAACTCTCCAAGATATTTCTCAGACAAATGTTGACTGTTTACGGAAGAGTGGTGGAATAATCAGCGGATCTCATGAAACATTCATCTCGCCTTTTCGAAAGGAAAAGAACCCTTTATTCCGTAATGTAATTTGCCCATTCCAGGAAATAAAAAGAATCGTTCGCATGAAAACACCCTCGGATGTGCGGTGAGCTTATCTTTGCGGTCTTCAATTTCCACGGTTAACTTAACATCGCTGTTCCTTTGTGCCTATTGCTTGAGGAAAATGAACATGATTACGTATTTTCGGAGGACGAGGCCTTTATCTTATTCGGGTTAGGAAGTGCCAGATTCAAATGATTTAATCATCAACACAGAATCCGTAGTATCCATGGATTTAATTTGAAATGGGATAGATTCAAGTCGAAAGAAAGGTTTCCCCGAATAATTTTCCAATTAACAACTCACCTTGAAGTGTTTCGTTGAAATGGCTATACAATGGCGACATTGTGGCACTTGAAATTCTCTTCAATTCCCTAGAAGTCCTTCTGTAACTGTACTGCAACCAGTGGTACACCGGAACGAGCGGAAAGAGAATCAAACATATCCATGGCAAGCCGTACACGGTAATCAACAAAATACCTGAAAGCGATTCCTCTTAGTCTATGCCCAGAAGAGACAGAGTGCAACTCACCCATAAGTCCGAAGAAGGAAGCTAACAAAATATTCATAATGAATGGTAAAGAGTCGTCTATAGTGTACATATCGCTTGAGAATCTATTCAAAATCCTACCAACCGGAGACACATCGAAGAAAGTTGATTGAGCCTGAAACAATCAGCGAAAAACAGTAAATCTTGAGGACAGAACCAAACCATGAGCTCACCTTCATCACAGATCGTAAAAGTAGCTTATGGATCCTCCTGGCCGCAACAATTCCACCGTAGGCGAAGAGAAAAGCCCTAAAGAAAGTGATAACGCTATTCACCACCGCCAACAGCACGTATACCTTCAGATAAAAATCCACCGTCGCAAAATTCGGTTCTTCCGTCAGATAAACCTGGTACGTCAGCAAGTTGCTCGAACCATTCGTACCGTTACTCGGTGTGTGGGTCGAAGTGACCCAATATGACAGCCACAGCTCCGTCACGTTTCTCGAAATCTGCATCAGAACGATGGAGAGTATTATGGCTAAGACCAAGAGCCATCCCACAGCTCTCAGGTACGAACTCAACACTGCGAATTTTATGCTTCCCCTCTGGCTGGTCTCGTTGAGAAGGACACCGTCTGAGTCTTCTTGCTTCAGTTGAATGGTGGACATGAGGGAGTTTTCTAGGGTTGAGGTCGATTGGGAGTGGTCATCGCTCAGTTCGAGGTCCAAGGGGAGGTTGCTGTCGAATGTTTTCAGGACATCCATGGATTTCCCTGGAAAAAGTTCATTGCATATGGGGAGGTTAATAGAAATTGTAAGGATCAGCTTTCACATTCTGATAGACCAATCCGTGCTTTTATTCTTATTTCGAGAGAACCTCGGATATATGGAAATGCGGCAGCGTACCTTGCAGTTTCACTGCTCCATTTTCCATAAGGATAATCCTGTCCGCATAGACCAAGTAGTCGATCAGATGGGTGCACAGTATGCGCGTCTTATCTTTCAACAACTTCATAATGCATTGCTGGAAGATGTGCTTGGCCACATTCACGTCGACGGCAGACAGCACGTCGTCCAAAAGATAAACCGATTTGTCCTGATACACCGCCCTAGCTAAGGCGATCCTTGCCTTCTGGCCTCCAGAGAGCGTAGTGCCCCCTTCCCCGACGCCTGCCAAAGAAAAAGTTACGTTTTATGCTTAAAGAGGACTTTCGGAATCAGAATGTCTGGCAAAAATATGACATGAAATGTTGTCCCAATCCTTATTTAACGATCAAGTGTTTCCAATTGCGCAGTTTTATTAAGAATAAATAAATGAAATAAAGATGGCGGACTGAATTCGTCTGAGTATTTTAACATTTAAGAAGTGTGATGTATAACATTTATAAAAATGACTTCGTACACGATACAACAACGCTTTCAAATTGTTGAATTACACCGCGCAAAAAAATTAACGCACATTCTGAAGATCTCAATTTTAATGAAAGTTAACTCTACATTGACTTTATAACTTATTTTTTATGTTCTCTCGGGAAGGTTTTGAACGAAACAAGACACATTAAATGGAAGGAAAATTCAGGATTTCACCGAATCTTATATGAAAGAAGAGAAATGAACAATTTTCAAAATACTGAAATGCTGATAATTGATTTAATACTTGGTATTTCCACCCCTTGCGTTAATTACAGCTCGGCAACGCAACGACGGTTCATACTCAAAATGAGTTAACTTAAAATGTTCTGATCTAATCCTTCCCAGATTTATCCAAGTTGGATTCCTAAGTCATCAAGAGTAGCTGGATGATTTTCTGAACTTCTCAGCCTTCTATTGAGGTTGTCCCAAACCTGCTCAATCGGATTGAGATCTGGACTTCTTGCTGGCCATTCCATTCGAGAGACTGCAACCTCTTCAAGGTACTCCTGAACGATGCACGCACGATGGGGTCTGGCATTATCGTCCATAAAAATGAAATTTTCACCAATGTATGGGGCAAATGGCACTACCTGCTCTTCAAGAATGTTCCTTATATACTTATCAGCATTCATAGCTCCATTATCAACGACCACTAGGTCTGTGCGAGCAGTCAAAGATATTCCACCCCATACCATAATCGATCCTCCCCCGAAACCAGTAGTATTCAGGAAATTGCACTGAGCATATCTTTCATGTGGACGTCTGTATACAAGGGAACGTCGATCACAATGGTAGAGGCAGAATCTATACCCATCTGTGAAGAGAACTCTTTCCCAATCGGCCTCTTCCCAATGGATATGCTCTCTCGCAAAATCCAAACGCGCCCTTCGATGGACTGGGGTAAGAGCTGGGCCTTTTGCGGCGACACGAGGCCTTAAATCATATTCTCTGAGGCGATTTCTTATTGTCTGAGTGCTAATTTGCACCTCATGAGTTTGCTCAAGCTGACTTTGAAGGAGGCGAGCGGTTGCAAACCGTTGTCTCAACGAAGAAACTCTCAAGTAACGTTCTTGAATGGCAGTTGTTACCCGTGGTCTACCCTGTCCTGGTCTTCGGACATTCATACCTGTCTCCCTGAATCGCTGCAACATTCTGGACACACTTGTATGGGAAACTCCAAACCTTTCTGCAATTCTTGTGTAGATCCACCCTTCTTCTCGCAAACCTACCGCTTGGGCACATTCCTCTTGGGTCAAATTGCATGTTTCGCGTTGCATAGCGATCGAGTGTAAAAAATCAAACGAAAGAAAAACTATTGATCACTAGAATTGATCGAGAACAACTGAGTTTAGAATGGAGCCACATTCAAAATCTAATAATATCATCTTTTTTTATTCCTGCTGGGAGAAAACATCTGTATTGAAGAAAAACGTTGAAAGTGGACAACATATGCATGCATAATTCTGATAAAAATAATTATCATTGAGAACACCTTCAGTTTGCGCGGTGTATGTACTTCATTTATACTAGAGATCAGCTGTAAAGAATTTAATATTATCAGATATAGAAAACATCGTCATTTCCTCTCACTAGTTCTGAGCTAGCAGTCTCAGATTAAAAGCAAGTTGAGGGACATAAAACAATTACCCTATCTTCTTTCCAAGATATGCTAAACAAGATTAGAATGAATCGGGGCGAGATGCCATACCCACCTGTCAGATCACCAGCTGAAAACGAATAAATATCGTCAGCCAGTCCACAGGCGAAGAGCACGGATTTATACCTCTGCTCTTCGTACGTTTTTCCGAACAATATGTTGTCCCTTATCGTTCCTCGCTGCAACCACGGCTGCTGGGAAACGAATCCTAAACCTGCAGAAGTCGAGGACATTAATCTCTTTCGGGGGATGTTGTTCACTTAGCTATGATTGTTATTTCCGGAAAAAAAGGATTTAGGGGGTTCGGATGGAACTTTGTCTTGGGAATGGAAGTTGTAAACTTTCTCGTTAACTTTATCGGTATTATCAGGATTGAATTATTGAAACAGTAGGTGGATACAAAAGAAGGTGGTCCATGAAGAGGTTCAGTAATTTCATGTAGAAAAAGATCATCGTAGAACTATTTTATGAACTGAAACCCTTCGCCAAACGAAGTATAATAATTTAAAAGTTCCCATCTCCTCAACCAAGACGAAAGACAGAAAGGATCCAAAGATCATCGGTATGAAGATCTCCATAAGAAAAATTTTTGAGAGGTTACTCACCTTCTTCAACTTGACTTATGGCTATGTCTCCTTCAGTCATATGGAGCTCTCCAAGTATTGCAGAGAGTAACGAAGACTTTCCACATCCTACGGTACCCATCACTCCTATGAATTCCCCCTGGAAAAGGCAAACAGTCGACCAGATATCAAGACCAATTAATTTCAATGAGATCAGGATCAAATATCGAAAATCTCAAAGATTTTCTCTATTTTAACTCACAATATCACTAAAAATCGAGATATTCACAAAGTTTTTTCCCTTACCTTCTTTATTTTTATATTTAGATCATTTAACTCAAATACTCGCTGTTCTGCATCAGAGTCATCCTCCAATGACTCGGAAAGTTTTCCTTTTCCTCTTCCCTTTCCTTTCAATGACTTCTTCTCAACTTTTGAATGTAATTGTGAGATTTCGTCAGGAGTGAGAGGCTTACCCCAATTGAAAGAATTATTTTTCAATACTATATCGCAGTATTTATTTTCTTCCATTAATTTTTCATTGTAATAATTTTCGAACTTCACTTCATGCAACTGAAATAAAGGTACCCTTGATTTTTATATCAAGATGATGGAAGCGTATTGAAGCCATACACATATTTGAAATAAATACGGAAAAACTAATATAGATTCAATCAAAATTCATTGATTTTAAAATTGATCTCTTTCCCACAGTTCGACTAATAATAAACGAACCTCAGGGTATACGTACATTTAAAAGTTTTTGGATTCTCTTCATGGACACCCAAGCTTCTGTTAATCCATTCAAAATCCAGGGAAAAGCGTTCAAGGGATTAATGAGCATATTCAATAATGCAAAGCCAGTGAAAACTGTGGCAGCAGTAAGCTTGTTTCCCATAAGTACATAAGTCCCGAATGTCATGATGGAGATTAGAACTGGCGTGGTAGCCCAAAAGTACACGCACAAAGCGTCCAGATATTTTCTTCCTTTGAGATATTTCAGTTCTTTATTCCTCAAGTCTGAAAAATACATTAACACATGTCCATCTACATTTTATAATATCGATTGTAACTAGAACAATTTGTAGTCTTGCTCTTCAGGGATAATAAGAATCTAATACTAACAGAAATATTAACAATAAGTGAAACATATTCTTTATTTGTATCCAAATCTTAAAATGAATCGCTACCGTAGCGATTCGAATGCCTACTGAACGTCAAGAAATATGGAGATACTTTTCGAAACGACACAGTTGAGATGCAGTGATGAGTCAAGCATTCAAATATAGATTCAGAATCTAAAACCATACAATGAATCGCTACTGTAGCGATTCAAGCGCCGCCTAAATAGTAAACGCTTTTTCGAATCGATTCAAAATCCAAAATGATACATAATGAATCGCTCGTGTAGCGACTCAAACACCAACTGTATAGAGTATAATCAGGGGAGAGGAATGATACAGATATGAAGTCCGTTCTTGAAATCAATTCAGAACCAAAATCTCACAATGAATCGCTACTGTAGCGATTCAAGCACCGCCTAAATATGCCAGATAGTGTGACGCGTTTAGTGATCGCTCGTTCGAATCGGTACAAAATCGAAAATTATACCAACAATGAATCGCTACTGTAGCGATTCAAACGATATCTTCATATCCGGAAACATAAGGATATAGAAAGATATTTTGTGAAACAATACAATCAAACATTTCAATCTACTTAGTATCTAAAATATCTCATTGAATCGCTACTGTAACGATTCAACCGACGTTTGTATTGGATAAAGAGAAGAAAATTATACAATTTCTCTTCAGGATTGATTCTGAATCGCATTAATTTGAACATGAAAGTGTACCAAAACTGCATCATACTGTTATGGCTACCAAAAGTCTGCATACACCTTGAATTCGATAGTCGACATTTCTTGATATAAAGGAAAGCAGGGTTTTTACGATATGGAGAATAGAAAAGCGAATCGAGTAGTTCTTTTATGCGCCTTCATCACATTTCGAGGTAGAGCGCCCGAAAGCGATCAGCTTCAGAAATTTATTGGTGGTGAATAATGCACTCGCGCCTTTATCAGTCAACAATTAAAGCTTCGAATACTGCGAAGTCAAAAGTGAAGAATTTAAAAGGAAACTCGAAGCCAAAAGCCCTGAAAGCATTTCCATCTCCACCATCGTGTAAAATTTTAATTCCGAACACTCCCAACCCCATGTTCTAGCTACCGTTGCTTTTCTTTACATTGCTACCATTGAAACCGCAACATCAAGTCACTGATAACTTAAATATGGACCGCGTGTCTGCCTCCAACAGAACCTTGCCTTCCCCTTTCATATCAAAGCAACCAACTTTCGACACCGCGTCTTTCATCTCTGGCTAATGCACCTTGTGGTATATTCACCTAAATACGAATGCTCTGCGACACCCCATTAGCCTAATTAAAACTACCCTCCGTTGCGGAGACTTTCATACATATCTAGCATAAAAATTGGACGAAATGAGGAATTAATTGTTGCGCTAGCGGAGACGTATTGATCAAGGAACGAGAGATACGTTTTAATGAAAAGTCCTTAGCAGTACTTGACGTACAGTTGGTTTTTGGAATATGTGGAGCCATCAGACGTGCGGATCTTTACAAAAACCTTTAAATCTTTTTTACTGAAGCATGCCCTGAGTCCAAAAAACTTTTTGCTCTTCAAGAGCTAGTAGCCTCAACTCTGGCCGCTTTGTAGTCTGTCTTTTCCACGTAGGCAACGTAGTAAAAATAAATCGAAGCAAATTAATCAGCATTTCTTTTCATCCTGTCTCCAACCCTAACGTCAGATCGAATAGGACCGGCGGGCAAACTAATATCGAAGTTACCCAATTTCGAAAGGTCCACTTACTTGTAATACTCCTGATGAAATGTTGCTCCCACACGTAAAGCTTGACGGCCTTAATTCCTCGCAAAACTTCGGTGATTACCCTGACCCGCGCGTCCTTTTCGGCCATTAATTTCGTGCTGAGCTGGCCGATTTTGTTTGCGATCAACTTGTTGACGGGGATCAAAGCCACGCTGAAGACGACTCCGGCCAAGAAAGCCAAGCCCACCTGGGTATAGAGCAGGTACAAGGAGACAGCCAGCTGAAAATTTTCGTTTCACTTTTTATACCAGCATGGGCACCCGCAGAAATTTTTCTCAGGGGGGCAAAATAAAAATTATTGAAATATTGAGGGTGTTGTGCTGAAAAATGATAGGGCCATCAAAATCTCAGGGGAGGCTGACCGTTCGATAGAAAGCTTTCCCACTATAATGAAAGAACAGCTTGTATAATTACCAACCTGGAAGGGTATACTCCACACGGCGTGGAAACTAGGACATGTATTTACGATTCTGTCTGCGTCGGTTGACATGAAATTCACTATTTCTCCAACGGAAAAATATGAACTCAATACAGATCCTTTCACAGCAAGAACCTTTCTGTATACTGTAGTCACTAAAGCAGTTCTCATCTTCAGTTCGATAACAGCCATTCTGAATTGAAAGTGGGAGTCACACAAAGCACCTGAAATTCTCAAAACAAATTGAAAAAAATTGTCGACATTATGATTCCGATGTAATCAAGACCGATTCACACTACATGACCATGGTACGTTCTATTCGCTTCAGTTCATTGGTGCATACATGTTATAATATTCTTCGATAATTCATACACCTCATAAGAGTCGTTCACAAGCTTGTTAAAGCCAGTTTGCCTGAATGAACTTACCGAAATGTTGGCGTTAATGCGTTCACTTTGGTTCAAAGCTTAATATAATCTCCAAGCAGTAAGATCAACATACCAAGAAAGTTCATGATAAAAGCGACATAGAACTGTATCACTGTGCAAAATATGAGCGATTCGAAAAATTTAAAATTTTGGGTTAAATATGACAAAGGGGTAAGAACCCCCTGAAAACACCATATTTGTCAATAAAAATAAATATCCGGGACGATTTAACCGTATTATTCGCTCGAGAAATTATGCGAACCTTTCGAATCTTCCATATAAGCCATTCCACCCGAAGATATCAAAAATACTTTGAGTAGCCTGGGCTCCTGAACAAAAGTCGAAAACGAAAAATCGAAAAACATAAAACCGAATAACTCGTTACTTATGAGGGCTACATGGGTGGTTTTGGTATCAAAATGTAGGTTTTCGAGGTCGGTCTATTCAATGAAAGATGATTCAGAGCTCTAACTATCATTGTTTAGATTTTGACCTGTCAAATGGCATTTTTTGAAAAATTGCAAATTTCAAACTCTCATATCTTCCGTTCCAATCATCTCCGACAAAAGTTATTTATATTATCTTGATCAGCATACCTCAATGTATCACTGTGCAAAATATGAGCGATTTGAAAAATCTCAAATTTTTGGTGAAAAATGCCAAAGGGGTAAGACCCTCTGAAAACACCATATTTGTCAATAAAATAAATATCCGTGTCAATTCAACCGTATTATTCGATCGAGAAATTATGCGAACCTTTCGAATCTTCCATATAAGCCATTCCACCCGAAGATATCAAAAATACTTTGAGTAGCCTGGGCTCCTGAACAAAAGTCGAAAACGAAAAATCGAAAAACATAAAACCGAATAACTCGTTACTTATGAGGGCTACATGGGTGGTTTTGGTATCAAAATGTAGGTTTTCGAGGTCGGTCTATTCAATGAAAGATGATTCAGAGCTCTAACTATCATAGTTTAGATTTTCACCGGTCAAATGGCATTTTTTGAAAAATTGCAAATTTCAAACTCTCATATCTTCCGTTCCAATCATCTCCGACAAAAGTTTTTTATATTATCTTGATCAGCATACCTCAATGTATCACTGTGCAAAATATGAGCGATTTGAAAAATCTCAAATTTTTGGTGAAAAATGCCAAAGGGGTAAGACCCTCTGAAAACACCATATTTGTCAATAAAATAAATATCCGTGTCAATTCAAACGTATTATTCGATCGAGAAATTATGCGAACCTTTAGAATCTTCCATATAAGCCATTCCACCCGAAGATATCAAAAATACTTTGAGTAACCTGGGCTCCTGAACAAAAGTCGAAAACGAAAAATCGAAAAACATAAAACCGAATAACTCGTTACTTATGAGGGCTACATGGGTGGTTTTGGTATCAAAATGTAGGTTTTCGAGGTCGGTCTATTCAATGAAAGATGATTCAGAGCTCTAACTATCATAGTTTAGATTTTCACCGGTCAAATGGCATTTTTTGAAAAATTGCAAATTTCAAACTCTCATATCTTCCGTTCCAATCATCTCCGACAAAAGTTATTTATATTATCTTGATCAGCATACCTCAATGTATCACTGTGCAAAATATGAGCGATTTGAAAAATCTCAAATTTTTGGTGAAAAATGCCAAAGGGGTAAGACCCTCTGAAAACACCATATTTGTCAATAAAATAAATATCCGTGTCAATTCAACCGTATTATTCGATCGAGAAATTATGCGAACCTTTCGAATCTTCCATATAAGCCATTCCACCCGAAGATATCAAAAATACTTTGAGTAGCCTGGGCTCCTGAACAAAAGTCGAAAACGAAAAATCGAAAAACATAAAACCGAATAACTCGTTACTTATGAGGGCTACATGGATGGTTTTGGTATCAAAATTTAGGTTTTCGAGGACGGTCTATTCAATTAAAGATGATTCAGAGCTCTAACTATCATAGATTAGATTTTCACCGGTCAAATGTCATTTTTTGAAAAATTGCAAATTTCAAACTCTCATATCTACCGTTCCAATCATCTCCGACAAAAGTTATTTATATTATCTTGATCAAGCATACCTCAATGTATCACTGTGCTAAATATGAGCGATTTGAAAAATCTCAAATTTTTGGTGAAAAATGCCAAAGGGGTAAGACCCTCTGAAAACACCATATTTGTCAATAAAATAAATATCCGTGTCAATTCAACCGTATTATTCCATCGAGAAATTATGCGAACCTTTCGAATCTTCCATATAAGCCATTCCACCCGAAGATATCAAAAATACTTTGAGTAGCCTGGGCTCCTGAACAAAAGTCGAAAACGAAAAATCGAAAAACATAAAACCGAATAACTCGTTACTTATGAGGGCTACATGCATGGTTTTGGTATCAAAACAGTGGCGCAGCCAGAATTTTTGTTCGGGGGGGGCCCGACGCGAATATTCAACAGAATTTTTGTTCGGGGGGGGGGGCCGACGCGAATATTCAACTGTATCTACTGATATACAGGTAGAGAAGTTTGCATGCAGAAAAATCTCGGGGGGGGCCCGGGCCCCTCGGGCCCCCCCCTGGCTGCGCCCCTGTATCAAAATGTAGGTTTTCGAGGTCGGTCTATTCAATTAAATATGATTCAGAGCTCTAACTATCATAGTTTAGATTTTCACCGGTCAAATGTCATTTTTTGAAAAATTGCAAATTTCAAACTCTCATATCTACCGTTCCAATCATCTCCGACAAAAGTTATATATATTATCTTGATCAGCATACATACCTCAATGTATCACTGTGCAAAATATGAGCGATTTGAAAAATCTCAAATTTTTGGTGAAAAATGCCAAAGGGGTAAGACCCTCTGAAAACACCATATTGGTCAATAAAATAAATATCCGTGTCAATTCAACCGTATTATTCGATCGAGAAATTATGCGAACCTTTCGAATCTTCCATATAAGCCATTCCACCCGAAGATATCAAAAATACTTTGAGCAGCCTGGGCTCCTGAACAAAAGTCGAAAACGAAAAATCGAAAAACATAAAACCGAATAACTCGTTACTTATGAGGGCTACATGGGTGGTTTTGGTATCAAAATGTAGGTTTTCGAGGTCGGTCTATTCAATGAAAGATGATTCAGAGCTCTAACTATCATAGTTTAGATTTTCACCGGTCAAATGGCATTTTTTGAAAAATTGCAAATTTCAAACTCTCATATCTTCCGTTCCAATCATCTCCGACAAAAGTTATTTATATTATCTTGATCAGCATACCTCAATGTATCACTGTGCAAAATATGAGCGATTTGAAAAATCTCAAATTTTTGGTGAAAAATGCCAAAGGGGTAAGACCCTCTGAAAACACCATATTTGTCAATAAAATAAATATCCGTGTCAATTCAACCGTATTATTCGATCGAGAAATTATGCGAACCTTTCGAATCTTCCATATAAGCCATTCCACCCGAAGATATCAAAAATACTTTGAGTAGCCTGGGCTCCTGAACAAAAGTCGAAAACGAAAAATCGAAAAACATAAAACTGAATAACTCGTTACTTATGAGGGCTACATGGATGGTTTTGGTATCAAAATGTAGGTTTTCGAGGTCGGTCTATTCAATTAAAGTAATTCAGAGCTCTAACTATCATAGTTTAGATTTTCACCGGTCAAATGTCATTTTTTGAAAAATTGCAAATTTCAAACTCTCATATCTTCCGTTCCAATCATCTCCGACAAAAGTTATTTATATTATCTTGATCAGCATACCTCAATGTATCACTGTGCAAAATATGAGCGATTTGAAAAATCTCAAATTTTTGGTGAAAAATGCCAAAGGGGTAAGACCCTCTGAAAACACCATATTTGTCAATAAAATAAATATCCGTGTCAATTCAACCGTATTATTCGATCGAGAAATTATGCGAACCTTTCGAATCTTCCATATAAGCCATTCCACCCGAAGATATCAAAAATACTTTGAGTAGCCTGGGCTCCTGAACAAAAGTCGAAAACGAAAAATCGAAAAACATAAAACTGAATAACTCGTTACTTATGAGGGCTACATGGATGGTTTTGGTATCAAAATGTAGGTTTTCGAGGTCGGTCTATTCAATTAAAGTAATTCAGAGCTCTAACTATCATAGTTTAGATTTTCACCGGTCAAATGTCATTTTTTGAAAAATTGCAAATTTCAAACTCTCATATCTTCCGTTCCAATCATCTCCGACAAAAGTTATTTATATTATCTTGATCAGCATACCTCAATGTATCACTGTGCAAAATATGAGCGATTTGAAAAATCTCAAATTTTTGGTGAAAAATGCCAAAGGGGTAAGACCCTCTGAAAACACCATATTGGTCAATAAAATAAATATCCGTGTCAATTCAACCGTATTATTCGATCGAGAAATTATGCGAACCTTTCGAATCTTCCATATAAGCCATTCCACCCGAAGATATCAAAAATACTTTGAGCAGCCTGGGCTCCTGAACAAAAGTCGAAAACCAAAAATCGAAAAACATAAAACCGAATAACTCGTTACTTATGAGGGCTACATGGGTGGTTTTGGTATCAAAATGTAGGTTTTCGAGGTCGGTCTATTCAATGAAAGATGATTCAGAGCTCTAACTATCATAGTTTAGATTTTCACCGGTCAAATGGCATTTTTTGAAAAATTGCAAATTTCAAACTCTCATATCTTCCGTTCCAATCATCTCCGACAAAAGTTATTTATATTATATTGATCAGCATACCTCAATGTATCACTGTGCAAAATATGAGCGATTTGAAAAATCTCAAATTTTTGGTGAAAAATGCCAAAGGGGTAAGACCCTCTGAAAACACCATATTTGTCAATAAAATAAATATCCGTGTCAATTCAAACGTATTATTCGATCGAGAAATTATGCGAACCTTTAGAATCTTCCATATAAGCCATTCCACCCGAAGATATCAAAAATACTTTGAGTAACCTGGCCCCTGGGCTCCTGAACAAAAGTCGAAAACGAAAAATCGAAAAACATAAAACCGAATAACTCGTTACTTATGAGGGCTACGTGGATGGTTTTGGTATCAAAATGTAGGTTTTCGAGGTCGGTCTATTCAATTAAAGATGATTCAGAGCTCTAACTATCATAGTTTGGATTTTCACCGGTCAAATGTCATTTTTTGAAAAATTGCAAATTTCAAACTCTCATATCTACGGTTCCAATCATCTCCGACAAAAGTTATTTATATTATCTTGATCAGCATACCTCAATGTATCACTGTGCAAAATATGAGCGATTTGAAAAATCTCAAATTTTTGGTGAAAAATGCCAAAGGGGTAAGACCCTCTTCTGAAAACACCATATTGGTCAATAAAATAAATATCCGTGTCAATTCAACCGTATTATTCGATCGAGAAATTATGCGAACCTTTCGAATCTTCCATATAAGCCATTCCACCCGAAGATATCAAAAATACTTTGAGCAGCCTGGGCTCCTGAACAAAAGTCGAAAACGAAAAATCGAAAAACATAAAACCAAATAACTCGTTACTTATGAGGGCTACATGGGTGGTTTTGGTATCAAAATGTAGGTTTTCGAGGTCGGTCTATTCAATGAAAGATGATTCAGAGCTCTAACTATCATAGTTTAGATTTTCACCGGTCAAATGGCATTTTTTGAAAAATTGCAAATTTCAAACTCTCATATCTTCCGTTCCAATCATCTCCGACAAAAGTTATTTATATTATCTTGATCAGCATACCTCAATGTATCACTGTGCAAAATATGAGCGATTTGAAAAATTTCAAAATTTTGTTGAAAAATGCCAAAGGGGTAAGACCCTCTGAAAACACCATATTTGTCAATAAAATAAATATCCGTGTCAATTCAACCGTATTATTCGATCGAGAAATTATGCGAACCTTTCGAATCTTCCATATAAGCCATTCCACCCGAAGATATCAAAAATACTTTGAGTAGCCTGGGCTCCTGAACAAAAGTCGAAAACGAAAAATCGAAAAACATAAAACCGAATAACTCGTTACTTGTGAGGGCTACATGGGTGGTTTTGGTATCAAAATGTAGGTTGTCGAGGTCGGTCTATTCAATGAAAGATGATTCAGAGCTCTAACTATCATAGTTTAGATTTTCATCGGTCAAATGGCATTTTTTGAAAAATTGCAAATTTCAAACTCTCATATCTTCCGTTCCAATCATCTCCGACAAAAGTTATTTATATTATCTTGATCAGCATACCTCAATGTATCACTTTGCAAAATATGAGCGATTTGAAAAATCTCAAATTTTTGGTGAAAAATGCCAAAGGACCTTCTGAAAACACCATATTTGTCAATAAAATAAATATCCGTGTCAATTCAACCGTATTATTCGATCGAGAAATTATGCGAACCTTTCGAATCTTCCATATAAGCCATTCCACCCGAAGATATCAAAAATACTTTGAGTAGCCTGGGCTCCTGAACAAAAGTCGAAAACGAAAAATCGAAAAACATAAAACCGAATAACTCGTTACTTATGAGGGCTACATGGGTGGTTTTGGTATAAAAATGTAGGTTTTCTAGGTCGGTCTATTCAATGAAAGATGATTCAGAGCTCTAACTATCATAGTTTAGATTTTCACCGGTCAAATGGCATTTTTTGAAAAATTGCAAATTTCAAACTCTCATATCTTCCGTTCCAATCATCTCCGACAAAAGTTATTTATATTATCTTGATCAGCATACCTCAATGTATCACTGTGCAAAATATGAGCGATTTGAAAAATCTCAAATTTTTGGTGAAAAATGCCAAAGGGGTAAGACCCTCTGAAAACACCATATTTGTCAATAAAATAAATATCCGTGTCAATTCAACCGTATTATTCGATAAAGAAATTATGCGAACCTTTCGAATCTTCCATATAAGCCATTCCACCCGAAGATATCAAAAATAATTTGAGTAACCTGGGCTCCTGAACAAAAATCGAAAAACATAAAACCGAATAACTCGTTACTTATGAGGGCTACATGGGTGGTTTTGGTATCAAAATGTAGGTTTTCGAGGTCGGTCTATTCAATGAAAGATGATTCAGAGCTCTAACTATCATAGTTTAGATTTTCACCGGTCAAATGGCATTTTTTGACAAATTGCAAATTTCAAACTCTCATATCTTCCGTTCCAATCATCTCCGACAAAAGTTATTTATATTATCTTGATTAGCATACCTCAATGTATCACTGTGCAAAATATGAACGATTTGAAAAATCTCAAATTTTTGGTGCTCTATAGTATGAATCGGTCTTAATCCAAACTTTCTTCCTTACCCAAAAGCGTACTGAAAGCAAGACCAGCAGCGTAGAGGTACCCATAATGTATGGGCTCGTTTTTATCCTCGATGAAACTGACCAATCTGTTCAGAAGCATTGGTCCTGCAAAGCCAGCGCAGTCGGAAGTGAACCTTAGAATACCTATTCCGTAAAATTCCTTCCAGAAGCACTTGTGCAAAGCTTTAAGCAGGGTCAAATTGCTTCCCTTTGAGAAAGTAACTTCAGGAATTGTGTGGTCTGGAACAATGAAGTTTGAATACTTAATCCAGAAGGTTTCAAAATGAGCATTGGTAAAACTGCGGGACCACTAGTTACAGTTATCATTTTTAAAAAAGAAATACATAGAGTGATATGGATGGTTTATCCGCAAATGAAACCCATACCAAGTTATTCAAAGTATTGAAAGCATCTTCCCATTCATTTCAGACTGATTTCAAAAGACATGGCACACATCAGAACATCCATATCGTTAACCGAATCTGGCATCATATCACGTTCCAGCGGGTTACAATAGAGATGATTTCGACTAAAGAAAATGTATGTTTTTCGATACATGCAGACAAAGGATTTAATATTCGCACCTTTGCTGTCGTCCTCACATTTGTCGCTCGCAATCTCGAGGTTATTGTCCTTTCGCATCTTGTGTAGAAACGTAGGAAACGAGAAATAAGAGTTGCTGTTGAATCCAGCAATCCAAGTTTGCCGCAAACTCTGACATGAGCTCATTACATACAAAGTACTAGCCTACTCGAAAAGTGTTGAAATATGACGTGAAAAACATGCATTAATGAGACAAAATATCATCTTGTAACAGTTTGATAAAGCCAAGAATCCCACGAGCGTGTAATTATAATAAATGCGTACCTGGTGGGCAATCAGTAGAGGGCAGTTCCGATTCATTTCCAGAACTAACGTGTTTCTCCATTTCCTCGCTGATATACCCAACATGCATGCTGGCGGGAAGATCAAACAAATCCTCTGAATCCTTGAGCATTTCGTTATCTCCTTTTTCCATCAACGGGTGGACCCAGGAAAACAGGAGCTTCGAAAACCAATTTTCGTTTTCCATAGCTACACCCAGGTAGCTAGAATCGCCATCTTCATTCACCAAGCTCACGTAGGAATGCCTCAAGAGGGAGGTATTTTCATCAGGCTAAAACAGAGAATCCATCGAAAAGAAAATTGATGATGCAAGTTTACTTTGCCAGAATCTATCGAAGTCAATAGCACTGACGCGAAGTTAGTATAGCGTTTGAATGCTTATTCATCCATCTTGTAGATAGATTCCCCTTGTTCTTTGACAGCCGTAATAAAATTGACAGCAAAAAAATTGACAGGGAATTTTTTTATAATTCTCTTGAATTTCGTACGGTTCTGATTTCGCGATCTTGGCAAGATTTTGCATGCAGCTTGAATAAATTATTCTCCATCTAAATGCAAAAATTCATTTCGATCGAATTATTGGCCATGGAATAATAAGGAAACCAAATTTTTCTAACGGACTCAGAATGATGATTTTTCTTAACTTACCTCCGGTACTCTTCGTCTGTCCTCAAAAATCAAGACCACAGTATCGCCTTTACCAGGGAGCAAGCTAAGACCGTACATTATTTGAAGTAAAAAGTTAATAACACTAAAAGTGTACGACAGGTACACGCTAAAGTCAGCCTTATCTGAATGTGCATATCTCAAATAGTGACTCCTCAAAGAAATCACCGTCAAAACAAAAATACTAGTCCAAATCACCCTCACCAACACTGGACCCCTTGGACTTCTCCCGAAAAATCTCCTCAACGATAAACAAAAGAAAAAATGTGAGATCCACGCTAATCCTTGAACTGCGCAAAGAAAATACGAAATCTTCAAAATTCTATTTTCGCTTTTATATAAATCGACAGAGACTTGACACAATGGTAATGAAGCCATTATAAGAACCATAAAACATCGAAAATTAATGGCTAAAATTTGAACGGCTCCCCGGATAACGGGTCTACCATTTTTTCCAAAATAATACGCCGACGTACACGCTAAAATCGAAAGAACGGGCACTTGGAGACATAACTGTTGAAAACACAGCCCTAGATCTCGAGAATCTGGAGACCATACATTCAAACCTCCCGCGCCACATAGAGATTCCCAATCCCAGCGCCACGGCGACGAATCCGCGAAACTTGTGTTTATTGTTGACATCTCGAGTAGTTAACTGCAAGAAATCAGAAAAGTTGTCATTAAATGGATATATTACTGAGACATTGAATTGTTTGATACAACAATAAAATATCTAAATATAAAAATTCAGACCAAGAATCGAGGAATGAGAAGGAATTCATAAAGATCAGTCGCGGAGAGACCAAAGGTTTGCTTTGTTTACTTACATTTTTGGAAGCATGCTTGGATTGTTACTATTGTGTAGATGAAGATGCACTAATTGTTGATGGGAAATCGCAGTTGTCAGTTTGCTAAATGAGCTTTTAAAAGGTTTATCTTATCGTAGATGGTTAACAACTTATTGTTAGGTTAGCTCATCCACATCTGAAGTTTATCTGTCCAACAAAGCTCAGTTTCTATTTCTATTGCTATCAATTGTAGGTTCCTTGCTCCATGAATGTTGTTACCTGAGTTAAGGCCGTTAGATGTCTCTCCCTATGCCTTTCTCAAATTCGAATTATTTTAACAAATAGATCCGAGCCAAAAAATCGCATATTTTAATCTGATCATTCACTCGAGCAGCTAACTCATCATATCTCAAATCATTTTCCATAATTTGAGAGGACACTTTAATTTTCAAATTCTTGATATATTTTCCGACACAAATTTACTGTACTACTTTTAATTAAATTTTGTTCCAAATTCTTTTTGTCAGATTCAAGATGACAATGGATACTGAGCCAGATCCGGAAGTTGTGGAACCCCCTAGCAACTTCCACTCAAACACCGAGCTGGAAAAGGAACTGGTAATGATATTGAATCATTTAATAGGTTCTGACCAAATAAGTTTCAAAAGCCAACAGAAGGGAGAAGCAGATTTAACGAAAGATGAGAAATTCAAGATAGGGGTGGACATATTTTCTAAAAATAAACTGCAATTTCTTCTTAGATTCGGAGACTATCTCCACCTTGAGCACCTAGAATACTTTAATAAATTCACAACAGGAAACGATGGAGATGCTGACGATATCCGTGTAGTTCTTTCCGGATTGTCAGAAAAAGCTGTTTCTAATAAAAAATTGTATAACATTAAAAATAGGAGATATGAAGCTCTGCAGCAGATGATTGTAGAGGACAAGTATTTCTCGGAAATCGAAATGATGAAAAGAAATCCCCTCCTTTACGACCAGTTGATAGGGAAGTATCTAACGAAAGAAGAAATCAAAGAAAGAGATAAATATTGTACAGAAGATCAAACAAGTTTCGTGAAGATCTTGATGGAAGGCATAGAAAGAAGTGATGCCGAGAAAGAAAGAATGAATCAAGAAGAAAATGAAGAGAATGCCATGGAAGAAAGCGATTCTGATTCGGATGAAGATGTAATGGAAGATGACGAAAGATCAATGAGTCCCCTCCCTTCAAGGTCACTTTGGGGTGAATACCAAAATGAAGGAAAAGCACCGAAACGGAGGGAAAAGAATATTTTCATAACAGCACCAGAAAAGAAGTTACTCAGGGAAGAATTCATAACAACAATGTACCAAAGTTTTTTGGACGGGGCAGATGAGGATTTTGATTATGAAACAGTAGACTGTAATACGAAGTACGATAACGTTGAAACTATGGAACATGATGAAGAAGACAAATATTTTGATTCTGAGGAACCAGCTACTTTGCCTACTATACAGTTGAGTGATCCAGAATCTTCTGAAGATGAATTGGACATATTTATGAGTGCGCTCAATGATAATCCGAGTGTTAAAGAGTTGTCGACTGAAATCGGTAAAATGCATACACAGAACTAAAAATTCGTATCATAAAAATTAAGAATTATAATTAACTTTATAAATGTACATACCTAATGAGGAACTAAAGGAACATCATGCTTTGTTATAAGAATAAAATAATGATGAACAATTTTTTTTTTTCATATGCCAATTGTCTCATTGCCTTTGCGCCTATCAATAAATTATTGATCCTTCATTGCTGACTGCTGAGGATTTGTTTCTGTAGGGGTAATACGTAGGCAACACCTCAGGTCCTGAATTGTATGGAGACATGCTGTAAATTCCTGAAATTCTCGATATTATTTTGCGGCTGTATTAAGACGGCTGTGGCAATATCTCTAATACGCGATAGGTAGGTACATAAATATACTTTTCTTCGAAAACAGCGAATAACTATTGATGTGTATGGATTCACACTGTAAATATTATATTATTACGGCCCTAAACTATGTTCTTAGTGAGGGAGGGTAAGTATTTCTTTTGCGCACCAACCAAATACGTGAGAGTGATGCAGAAAAGTAAGACTTTCGAGAGAAACTCTGATTCGCATTTTTGACGAATCTACTCGGGACACAAAAATTTCTTGATCATAATTTCCTCATATTCTTTCTGATAACAAGTTATGAAAATTCAAACCTCAGAACTGATAGGTAGCTGCTGATTATTTCAGTATTAACAACTAAGAACAACTTAGAAAACAAATAGGAAAGGAATGAAAGCCTATAAGTAGATTGAAATATCTCTCACTGTATATGGTATCCGATATGACAGAGAAGATTTTGTAGTTGATAAATATTGTCGTAAAAGGAAATGTATACTTGTCATCTACAATTTTAAACCATATTTTATGCCGGACCTCGCATCCAAGAAACAGTGATTGACGGTTAACTTTTCTTTTTGATGTTTTTAGGGCTAGACACAACTCGGAAATTGAGTTAATTGATAGGAGAAAGTATTGCATTGATATCTTTCGAGAAAAAGCTTCGAATTCGTTCGGGGTTCTTCACTCCAGAATGTCGAACTAATTAAGGATGAGTTTTCTCGATTTGTTGCGGGTAAAAACTACAAGACGTTTCCGCAATCCATTTCTGTATTATATGAAAGGAATAATTTCTTCATATATAATAATTAAAGATGTCAGGGAGTATTTTAAGCCACCGAGCGACCATTTTATTCTATTTCTGTCGTAACTTGGTTTCAATAAGTCAATCAATGTCTTCATTGCCATTACATCTGATGCACATGTACTCAAGTGTACTTGCACAGTTTTTCATAGGATAAAGAGGATTTGAATCGAAAAAATCGGCATTAGAGATGACAACTTTAGTTCTTCAATCAATCTGACTTGAAAGTTGAATATCCTCTTTAAATCATTACTGATGTACTACTCCTGGCAGTCACATAAGTAATTTACCGTTTTCGTCCTTTTTAAATATATTCCGATCAATTAATTCTAATCCGAATTGGTATTATACCCAACAACATTTGGATATCCAAAAATTCGACGTGAAATTGGCTAATATAAAGATCGAGAATAGCTTTTATTACTTATTGTAATATTTTGCTAATGAAAAGGCAAGACAAGACAAGAAAGCTTTAATGGAATCATTCTGTTTGATTTCCAATTGTTGCATTAGTTCTTTTAAGTTTTGATATGGCGAATGTTTGTAGTTCTTTGAATTTGATTTGTATCTACACTGTCTACTAACCATTTTTATTTGGTTGCAATAAAATGATATCTAACTTTTGCGATATTCGAAACTGTTTGGTTCGTTGATTGAAGATCAGATTTCTGCATGCAAGCATGATCCTCAGTACGACAAGAAAAATTATAGGCGATCTAAATTATTGCGAATGCTATAGATGCATAGTTATAGATCATCCTGTATCTGTCGATTGGATTATTCAGCAGAGGCGGCCTTAGGGGGTGGCGAACGGGGCAATCGCCCGGGGCCTCGCTCTTGGAGGGGCCTCGCGCAAGAACCCAAGCAAATTTTCTTCACAGTGAAAATTTTCATTTGAATTGTTCAAGAAGTATGATTTCGCGATAAGTTCGGGCCATCTATCGACTGGCGTTGTGCTGCGAACAGTCGTACTACATGCTATGAAGTGGTGTCTAAAAATGTATTCTTGAAATTAATCCACTTGCTTATTTTTTACCTTGTGGGAGTCATAGCTGGAATCTCATCTCAGGAGATGCAGCATCATCTTGTGCCCAAGCAAAATTTTTTTTGAGTTGCTACAAAGTTGTACACTCTCTTTGTCATCCCTTGTAACAGCGACAGAAATAGCTAAGGAAAAAGATATTGAAAGAAAGTTTAAAGAAGTTAGAAGACGTTGTGACAAAATGCATTTGGATTATAAAGGGAAAGATGAGGCTGAAGAATTGAATGTGGAAGAGATTTTCAAGATTAATTATTTTTATGTCATTGTCGACAATTTGCGCACAAGCTGCCATCCTAGGTTTCTGGCACTTAAACAGCATGAGAGCATATTTGGTTTCATATACTTCATAAAAAAAATTAAAGGAAATCAATAATAGTGAACTTCTGAAGCAATGCAGCGACTTGCACATGTCCACCATGACAGAAGGAGAATCATGTGATATTGATGGAGATGAATTATACGAAGAACTGCATATGTTCATCAGTGAGTATGACAGAAACGACGATATTATCTCGGTGCTGGAATACATAAGAGAAAAAAAATAACTATCGAAATTTTCCTGAGAATTATTGCCACCACACCTGTTATAGTTGCGCCTGCTGAAAGGAGTTTTCCGAGGCTTAAAATGATCAAAACTCATTTGAGAAATTCGATGGCACAAGATCAGCTTTCAGCACTTGCTTTTCTTTCAATAGAAAATGACGTAGCACATTCGTTGGATTATTGTGCTCTAATTAAAGATTTTAGTTTGAGAAAAAGCTGCAAACATCAATTTTGAAATTTAACATCAATTTTAAAATTCATCTTCCCCGAATTTGTTGAATTTGTGAATCTTTCTAAGTAAAATATTTTAGAACACAAAATTCATTCATTTGTAAAACTCGGGCAGTTTTCGTCAAACATGACAAAATACCTAAACCAAACGACTCGAGTTAATTTCGAATCACATACTTTTCACGAAGGACAAAGGGCCTCGCAAAGACCTGCCGCCCGGAGCCTCGCAATGGGTAAGGCCGCCGCTGTTATTCAGTAGCTACCTATGTTCATCCTCTCGATTTATGGAAAGCTCCTTTCGGACAAGTTTTTCTCGTGTGGTGAATCAATAACAAGTCTAGAAATCTCGATTGAATCAAATACGTGTCTCCAATTGAATTGTTATTAATTTTATCTGAAATGTATTTTATCTCACATTTTTTCTAAACTCCTTTTCCCAACTTCAATTTCACTTACCTTTTTCATTATTGATTCTACTTGAACTTGTGATAGTCAGCATTAAACGACTGATGAAATATAGAATACCTAATTCACACACAAAAGATTCAAAAAATTTTCTTAAGGTCTGTGGTTATTCTCTTACCCTTTTCTAAACATTGATATGAGATTTGTTCCTCAAATGAATGTGTGAGGAATAAATAAATTCTAATATTTTATATTTTATATCTATATGAAAGGATTTCGTTTTTTTATTGTAAGAAACTTAATGTTGTTGTATTGGGCAAAAGAAACTTAACATTCTCGTCAAAACTGATTTTATTGATTAATCAATTCATAAAACAATAAATATAATTAAATAGAAGACTTAAATACTAATTTTAAATCACAAATATTTTTGAATTTAGCCTCTTTAGCAATTTTAAATTATCTATAACATCAGAATATTCTGAATATTCAGTCATATCAACGATCTTTGCTTTCGCTGAAGTTCTTCAGTTTTCTAGCAGCTTCAACTATGCCCTTGTGATATTTCTCTTCAGAAACAGCACCTGATGACACCTCGAATCCTGACTGCAACTCGGTTTCTTGAGTGTCTGATCTTTCAATGTCTGTTTCGCCATCTTTGAAATCAGAATTTTTTATGGCACCCAGTCCTGTTAGAACAACATGTTTCAGAGTCTGAAGACTCTCAGATCTTCCATGTCGAAATTTTTTATCTTCCTCCATTTTCATAGGATAATGGTGTAAGTGTTCAACCTCATAGTTTTCTTTCTCTTCCCTTCCATCTGAAATCTCGTTTGTTTCTTGAATTGCTATTCCGTGTAGAGCTTTGCTAGCTCCATAAGTCTTCACTTTGGAGTGACCTTGTATAATCAGATAAAGAGGACCTCTCATGGGTGCCATGGGTTGTTTATAGTGTTTGAAGAGAGGGTCAGTTGTTAAGGCTGTGGATGTGGTGGTGATGAATTCCGTTGTAGTTTCTACATTTGTGACTTTTGAAGGTTTGGTTGGGTCGTCTGTAGATTGTGTTGGGATCACCTCGTTTGAGTCTTCATTCTTTTCTCTCTTTGGTATGGTCATCGGAGAACTAGGTTTAGTAAAGATTGGACTCATTGTAATGGGAGGAGGTTGCATAGTTTGCATGTCCTGGAGGGTTTTCAATGACAAAGGGGTGTAGGTTAAGATATCATCTTGCATTGGGTGTTCAATATGGGAAAACACTTTCATGTTATCCATATCTGGAGGACTTATCGGTTGAGCTATTATTGGCATTTCAACATCATCAGAGGCGTGTACTTGAGCCTCAGTTTTACCTATTTTAACGTAGGTATTCGAAATATCGAGATTATCATCTGACACTTCCCCCTTGTGCATTATTTCTAAGTTACTTCCAAACGAAGGTGCAGCTATAAAATTGATATTATGATCACTACCGGCTTCCAGCAGTGGATTGTGAGAATAATTCAGAGTAGGTGAACTGAAATCAATCTGTATGAATGACTCAGGATTCGGTTTTTCGGCAAAAATAATATCTTTGTAGTTGTCGTTTATCTGATTCTTGTTCGAATGTAGAGAATTCGATGGAGTTGTTTTCCAAGAGAACGTTTCAGTCACTGGCTTGATCCATTCTTGGGGACTGCTGTAGCTACTCGAGGAATAAATGAGATTGGAAGGTTGAATTGTGATTTCAGAAGCGGTTGATTCGAACACTTGGGGAAGTGATGTGTACGAGGTTTCTGTTGAGGCATCTTTGGATAAATCTGAAGGTCTTGGTGAGGATGAAAAAACGACGTTTGAGAATGATGTTAACGGAAGAGGTTGTGAAGTACTTGGTTTATTGAAAGTTAAAGGTGGTGGCACTAAGATAGTATAAGGAATTCTCTGATCACTACCTTTGGAATACGCGTTTCTTTCCGAAAACTGTTTCCGGTTGAAAGAATGGTAGTAATCTTTATTAAACTGAGGTCTAGACATCCTTTGATTCAACTTGGGTCCATCCACGAATTTCATGAAGGAATCGTACACATCCTTCCTTGAATCAGCGGAGTAACTTCCGGTGCTGGGCTTCTTGGACGAAACACCAAGAAGTAGAATTTCGGTCTTGTGGTTTTCGGAAGTAGCAGTGTCTGGTTTTCTGGATGATGGATCGATCCAGTAGTGAACACGATCGAGGACTGGGGGAACGTAGTCGTAGGTTGGGTCGTTCTTCAGTGGATCTCCTCTCCCTAGTGGCTTCCATTGGTCGTAGTCCATGCGGGGAGCGAATACATCTCTGACTGTTTTGTTTTTTCCTGGAAAAATGTGGTTTTACTGTGTGGTTTTTACTAATGGTATGTCTTTATTGAGTAGAATTGAAGTCTTATGGGGATTACATACAGGGTGTGGCAAATGAATGGATAATATGGTATCGACAGGAAAAGGACTTGTGGCGATTCACAAAATATTTTTTATGTTCAGTAACAGTTTATTTTTTTCTTAAAATTATGGATTGAAAAGTTCAGAATTGCATCAATGTGCGAGTAAAACTACTACGAATATAAGAGGTCAGTGTGTCACACGAGATTCTTCCGACTAACTCTTCAAATGACGGTTGTATTGTTTGCTTATTTGTTCAAATGTTTAACAATGTGTAATTATTGACGCTATCAGATCTATAAGTAATGGTCACAAATTGCCTCAGATTATTGGAAATTATCGGATCCAATATTAGCTCTAGGTGTTGTTATTAAATTTCACAAAAGCTCGGCTATAACAATGGCTGCCATTAGTGTCCCTCTAATTGATGGATGTTGAGTGAATAACTCGTTTGTTATATACCTGATCGTGAAACTTCAATTCTTCCAAATGGAAGATATCTCACATCCCATCGGGGATTCAATATTTATATACCTTGACGTGAGCGAAAAAGTATCACAGACACTGATACAATCTTTATTTCTACAATATCATAACGAAATTAATTCTTTTCACTTAAAATCATTTTCCTACAGTGTTTATTTCAAAACTGGAACTTGGAACTAGAATACTGAAATTATGGAGGAATGTAAAAATTTACAAATTTTCATTTCACCCTGAAGCTTTTCTATGTTTCAATGAATTATTGATGCAGTTTTGCCATAACTTACCTCTTCCAATAAGTTCATCTTCATCACAGAAGATATCTTGGAATAGAGCGGACAACAATATCCATGAAATCCACCGCTGAATAGGGGTCCTCATGATCTGTAAAAAATTCGAATTTACATTAATAAATTTTTCTACAATGATGAATTTTTTTATCAACAATTAAAATATTTCAAAATTACGAGACGGAGAGAGTATAAAAATAGAAATATGGTGGCAAAGAAAAATTTACTTGAGACATTAATGGAAAATTGTCTTCCGAATCTATTTACCATTTTATTTCAAATTTATATGGAAAAAATGACCAATATCAGACCTTTGTGACTTTTAGTTTTAACTGAGGTCTATATGCGAAAAAATCAGCATCTGTATAAATCAATTTTTCTGGGAAATACGGCAGTTCAAAAATGACCTATTTTTCGCGATTTTTCGACTCAAGGTCGATTATTTCCCAAACTACGCGTCAAAGGAGAATTCTAATTTTAAGTCCGATCAAAAAATTTTTACGATGCGCTAATTAGTTTTTCCGAAGAATTTTTGGTTCGGGAAATATTCGACCTTGAGTGGAAAATTGGTGAAAAATTGGTCGAATTTGAAATGACGTAACTTCTAAAAAAATTGGAATTGATAGGAGCGGATTTTTTTGGTTATACTTTTGTTCTTTAAAAATAAAATAGTGTAATTTTTATATACTCGAGACGAAGGGTTCGAATTTTCTGATTTTTTTCGCGAAGGTTCCATTTTTCCGATTTTCCATCAACCCTATTTAAAAAACAATCAGTCTCAGAGAAAATCTGATTGGATTTTCTTAATCTACGGCATCGAATTAATAAATGGTAAAAATTTCGTATCGATAGGCGAGATTCGAATTTTTGCGAAAAATCCTATACTAAGGTATGGAAAAATTTCGATTTTTCGAAAAAACTTTTTTGGCTCCGATTAACTTCAAACTCACACCATTCACTAATTCGAGGACGTAGATCAAGAAAATCCAATCAGTTCTTCCGTGAGGAAAACAGTTTTCGATTTACGAACGATGAAAATTCGAAAAATTTGGACCTTCGCGAAAAAAAACAGAAAATCTAAACTGTTCGACTCTGATGGATAAAAATAGGTTTTTTCGATTCACAAAGGATCAATCTATTTGCGAAAAAATCAGCATCTGTATAAATCAATTTTTCTGGGAAATACGGCAGTCCAAAAATGACCTATTTTTCGTGATTTTTCGACTCAAGGTCGATTATATCCCAAACTACGCGTCAAAAGAGAATTCTAATTACAGATTCGTAATCTACGTGTCCGAATTTAATGACACGGGTCGATATACTCCGAAGAAAAAAATTTTCGATCGGACTTCTTAAGGTAAAGTAGACAGATGAAAATTTGACGAATATTCTTGGGAACATCGAGCTGTCTCAACTGAAATTTTCATTTTGTATATATTTCCTTCGAGTTGATAGATTTCCAACTGAAAATGAACTAACTAACCAACGAATAACCATAAAATAAGACATTAATCGAGACATCGTTTTTACACCTGCAAGAAATCCCCGGTGGAGTAGAAAACCTCTATTGTCAATTAGCATCGGCACATAAAACGAGAATTCTATTGAAAGTAAATACCGGCAAAGTTCTCAAACGCTAAGGTTTTTCTTTAATTACTTAAACAAACATAAAACGGCCACATTGAAAAGTTTTGACCCTATTTCAAATTGAACGTTCTTGCCTCAGTTGCCTCTGAGCACGAATTCCGTTTAATTTTAAAACAGTTCTCACAGGTGGGCTGATATATTGGTTGAATAGAAGTCACATCTTGAGCAAGACTCCATAAAGTAACCAGATATGCGGATGTACGGGTGATGCCCGAAAATTAACACGGTTAGGTCCTCAGCACTCGACGCGAATTCTCTTTTATGTTTTCTATCTACTGAAAAAGTGATTTGAGAGAAAAAAATCCGCAGGAGCGATATCTTGGGAATATGGTGGTTGTTCCGTGTTCGATGGGATTTGTTGTGGTTTAGATTAACAATTCCAGCCGAATGTGAGCCTTCTAGGCAATGCACATCAATATATTCTTGTAAGGGGCAGAAAGACAGCAAAAAACCACTCATACAATACAAAGCAGGTTGACATTTCATTGATACGGGCTCAGAAAACCCACCAGAAACAGAGCACTCTTAAAATGTACCGAGAAATTAAGATTATGTGTATTTCGAGCATCTCGATAGCTGCATTTATTTCTTCTCAGGTGAACCTCGTACAGCTACCTGTGAGGAAGTTCTCAATGACAAGACTCTTGAGATATTTACTACGAACGTAAATAATACTGCGTGTTGTAGTATGTATCTAGGACGGCTTGAATCAACGGAAATGCAGTTAATAAATTGAGTTATTCAAATGCTTTAACTGGCGCTGAAACAGACATCGGCAGCGTTTGTGGCGGTGATTACTGAAATAAATCTGAATACGAATGAAAGTTGAGTTCATCGAGGGAATACTTGATTACAAACCCTCTCGTTCTTTCGTTTTTCAATGGATGAAATTGACGTACATTCAGTATTTCAGGGCTACAACCCCAAGTTTTTTCGGTTAGGCACGCCATTAAAGCCCTTACTGCTTTACTAGCAGTGATTTCAACAGGCTTATTCCACAGAAACTTACTGTTTTAAGATTGATCACCATTGACACCATTTACTAAGGAAGGTCTCTTTTCCGATTAAAAGAAGTTACTGTGGTCTTGGCTAGCCATCAACTTCGAGCTCATGAAACATCTGGAACACTCAGGAATTATCAACGATATAATTATGGTTTCCGTCATCAGAGATCCACTGGTGACTTGCTCGCTTACGTCTCACGTATATGGCAGCTATCTGCCGAGAAATATGGTGAAACCCTAGCCGTAGCACTGGATATCTCCAAGGCATTCGATCGAGTCTGGCATCAGGGACTCCTCGCCAAGTTTCCATCTTATGGCGTGCCCCCAAAGCTATGTTCTCTGCTAGCTAGTTTTCTCTCAAACAGATCTCTCCATGTAGTGGTCGATGGAGTTTCTTCTGACTCTCTACCCATAAATGCTGGTGTTCCGCAGGGATCAATTCTGGCTCCAACACTATTCCTACTTCACATCAACAATTTGCTGGAAGCAACTTCGTGTCCAGTGCACAGCTTTGCGGATTATAGTACCCTCCATACCGCCTTTTCTTTTAGGGCTCCAATACCAGCCCGCCAAATCAAAAACGAACGAGGAAGAAATGTTAACAACATAAGTATGGACTTGGCAACAATTTTTGAATGGGGATCTAATAACTTGGAATTCAACGCAAACAAAACACAAGCATGTCTTTTCTCTAGAAAAGCCGATCTTACTGTGCCCAGCATAAAATTGTCGGGAGTGACCATACCATTGAAGTCATCCATTTCGATGCTTGGCATTACTGTCGGCAGTAACCTGGGAGATTCCTGATGGGAGAATCACGTGAGATCCATTGCTAAAAGTGCATCCCAAAAACTTGGTTTTCTGTTTCGTGCCAGGAGCTTTTTCACCTCAGGTCAGCTGCTTATGATCTATAAGGCACAGATTCGACCTGTCCTGGAATACTGTTCCCATATTTGGAGTGCTGCACCTAAACACACCCTAAAACTCTTGGATTCCGTACAAAAAAGGGCAATTCGTCTCGTCGGTGATGCATCGCTTACAAGCTCGCTCACTTCTCTGGAGCACCGTAGAAAAGTGGGCGATCTGTCTCTATTTTATAGGAATTTCCATGGGCGATGCTCTTCTGAATTATCAGCAATCGTACCCTTCTGGCAGTCTCTTCCAGACTAACCCGTCAAGTTAAGTTATCACACCCCTTCGTGGTAACTTTGGAGACCTGCAGAACATCTCTCTTCAAAGACTCGTTCACCCAACGAACAGCGAGGCTTTGGAACACATTGCATAGGGAGGTGTTCCCCGAGGCATATAACCTCCAGAAATTCAAGAAGAACACCAATTCCTACATGCTTGCCCTTGGTTCTCACGATGTTCTCTGAACATTACAGGATATTCCTTTTCGTGAAAAACTCCTCTGCGGCAAATCACAGATTGAACTCTCGAAGCCAAGCGCCAAAGCTTTGAAAATTCTCATGCAAAACTGAACCTTTTCCAGAACTTAAAAACAGAAACATCAAATACCACAGCTGAGCTAACCGTAGTGTAAAATTAAGCCGGAACATCCAGTAGCGTAGACGTTTGTGCAAAACCTAACCCGACAACGTCTATTGACCAAAACTGGTATTTCGGTTGTGCCAAAAGTGGACCACATTCACTCCTCACTTCTTCATTATTTCGTTCGATTAGCCAACTGGCTATGTACGTATGTACCGAACAATAGTCGTATCAATGTGGATAAAACTTATTTCAGAAGGTCTAAAGCCCACTTAATGACTTAATAAAAGATTGACCATCCTAGCCTAAGCCAAAAACACCTATCCGTATAATTCCAACCAAGGCATATTATAATGGAATTGTTCATTGACACTGAATGAGGTCCCATATTTCTAGAGAGTTAATTTAAGTTACACAATATTTCGCTAGCGTCAAGCTGTCTGCCAGAAGAATCTTACGCGGTCTGGTGGTTCTGTAAGTGAAATCTGCGAACGATAATTTATTTATTAGCTGAGGCCCTGTTTATGAGATCATCAGTTACTGAAAACAGAAACCAAATGAATTCGGTAAGTGAACCCTCAACGTACGAATGAGTAATTAAATTTCACTTTTATGGACGAACACTTATTAAGTTGCATATTTCCGAACTTTCAATGTAGCGAATAGTAGGATGGGACTTACGGAGAAAATAATCTTCTGTATTTCAACTGTTCCTACTTCCCATACCAATTATGGTACACAAGAAAGGTCATGGTTAAGGAACCTCGATCCACACTCATGGTCGATGGATTCTGCTGATTCTCTATTCTACAGAGTGGAACAGCCGAATGGAATAAATTCGATAACGAATAAATGAGGGCGTGTTGGGAAAAACGCTCGGACACGTCGATTTGTAATTTTAAATGCGCATATTTTTCAAGAAAATAAAATTATAGAGGGTGTTCCATGCGACCGTGGCCAATACCAACTTTCTTATTTCGAATGCAACCCCCTGTATATTATTTATTTTTTGGATTCTTCAGAGAATTTTAGACACAATTCATGCACAATGTCCTATATCTATCTTTAACTATTTTAAGTGTTTTCAGATTTCTGCATAAAAATTATTTTATTTCACAAATTCGGTACATTACACTTAAAACCTCATAAGTAATACTGATTATTTCTTAATTATAAAAAAAAAACAAAAAAAAACATTAATGTCAATGTAGGAAATGTTCAAAATGCTCGCCGCGAACGTCTTGGCAACATGCTAATCTGGTGTAGAATTGTCTTCTAACGTCACTCAATATTTCAGGCGTTTTTGCTTACTTTCTTCATATCAAGAGGTAAATGGGAAATAAGTATTGAGTGTAATGTATCGAATTTGTGAAATAAAATAATTTTCATTTAAAATGTTAATTTTTGTAAAAAATCTGAAAACACTTAATATTTCCGAAAAAGTTGAAGATAGGTATAGGACATTGTAAATGAATTGTGTATAGAATTCGTGAAATAAAATAATTTTCATTTAAAATGTTAATTTTTGTAATACTTATATCTGAAAACACTTAATATTTCCGAAAAAGTTGAAGATAGGTATAGGACATTGTAAATGAATTGTGTCTAGAATTTTCTGAAGAATCCAAAAAATAAATAATATACAGGGGTTGCATTTGAAATAAGAAAGTTGGTATTGGCCACGGTCGCATGGAACACCCTATATAATATTATTTTCTTGAAAAATATGCGCATTTAAAATTACAAATCGACGTGTCCGAGCGTTTTTCCTAACACCCCCTCATTTATTCGTTATCGAATTCATTCCATTTGGCTGTTACACTCTGTATGTATCATTCAAATGTTGTCTCATCGACTTTATTTCACTCAAACATTTTTTTGCTTGAGACAATCAGTTTGTAAGACCTTCATTGTATGTAAAGAAAGATGTCACAAGGATGTATTCTATGCACGATAAGGCATGAAGTATCCCTTTCTCAGTCTGTGATTTCAGACGTGAAGTGACACTTTATCGTCCAGAGAAGTTAAGTGAGTTGCCATGGTTACTTTGATGCTTGCTCAAATCACTGAATAAAGAACCATTTCTCTTCATTCAAGGGCTCATACGATGAAAAGTGTACAAATAGACCATTTGGCTTTTTGGTTCTTGGTTAAAATAGAGAGTTTCAGAATAAAAATGGATAGGCCATCGACATGAAAGTTGAAAGGTTAGTAGGTTACTACGATACGAACTGATGCTGACTGATTAAATTAGATTGAATGAGAAGAAATTACACAATATCTTCTCATTTTCAACTTCCACGAGTGAATGGAAATCAGGGCAATACCTGTGATTATCAATGAAAGGGGTAATAAGCAGAAAGAAGTAAAGTGTAATAGGAAAAAGATGCAAGTGACAATTTTAACAACTTCAATTAGTAAAACCTTTTTGGGGGTGTGTCCTAGTCTTGTGAATGATTTCATGTTATCACTAACATGTAGAGCTGGTGAATAGACCAATAAGGTCCAATTTAATATTTTATTTTATACGGTAAATGCAATCGCGAATTCTCCCAAGATTCATACGAGGTAAATTTATTTGGGGAGCAGGATGCTGCTCTTAGTGCGGAAGATGATTTTTGTACTCAGAAACACGAAGTGGCCATTGTTCCAAAAGGTCACGAAGAATATCGGAGCCCTTGTGCTAATGGGTTTCTCATAACAACGCAATGAATACATCGAGAAATATCCACTTATTTCTTGATTCATACACGTACCCACCGTGAGAACAGGCAGGGCGTGGGCGTATCAGCCTTTTCGGAGCCTCACAAATCTGTTGTCTTCAATTGAGGCCATATATACCCATCACGATTAATTGCAGCATCGCTGCAACAAAAGCTCGCCGTATTTTATTCGGTAACAGATTCATGAACTGGAGACGAATGCAGTGGTTCTGTTTCCTTCGATCTTTAGTGTATAGTAGTTCTTGGGAGGTTATGACCCTGCCATGGTCAATTTTTAATAACGCAATTGGAGTATGATGAATTTTAGCGACTACTCCGTATGTGTATGGTGATTCAGAGCCTTACCGAGCTGATTATTCACAGAGCAAAAATATTGGTTAACATCGAGCTGCATGCGACAGTTGTTGACGTCCTAATTTCCACAAAAGCTTTCAAGCTGGACCCGCCATATGTGACATTCTTTTTCATTGAGAGCTGGTATTCGGATTCAGCATCCCAAGAAGCAAAAGTGAAAAACCTAAAAATTCCACATAACTTTCCTGGTGATAACACAATTCAACTGAATCAAGATGAAATTTACACATTGATTGGGTTGATCAGATCGCAGTTCATTGACCAATCAACTTTCGCCAGTGTAATATCATGATTTAACTTGAATGCGTTGTTTTTGTTCACATCAAACTCAAAAGATTATATCCAGAGGAAACCTTAGATCTTTAATGGTTGAATCCAAACTGCAATATATCAATCTGTTTTATTGCATCAATCTGAAGTTCGTGATGGAGTTTTTGATTGACTATTAACTTCGCGCTCACAAAAGCAATTAATTGTTCAGATAACTATGGTGCGTAAACTTAATTTCTTCAAACTAGTCAAAATGCAAATTGACAATCGACGCAAATATTCATATGGGTTTGCATTCAGTTGGTCTCAAAAGAACTTTAGCCAAAATGTGCAATTGCTGGTCACGAAAAGGATTATTCAGTAATAAGCAGGCCGTCCCAGCTTCGCCCGGGTAGAATTTTGTTTCACGCGGCGGTTTCATCTTCAACCTGCCATATCTTTTGATGTACTCGTTGTAATTGTATGATGTGAAGGGCAATTTCGTTGTTAATTAAATACTGGGGATAAATAACGTATTAGGTTGGATAAGGATCAATACCCAGAGCATAAAAACACACTCCCAAATAGTGCATAATTTTGGAAAACATCTGATTACCATAAACAGGTAATAGCAAGTCAATCTTCAGAGATAGATATTTGCTATCGCGGACTTTTTTGTAGAACTATTCAAGAGGTACATTTCCGTCATACATTGTATCCACGTAAGTCTTACGGTTTTTGCAGCGCACGTTAAAATAGCTGATTATGACTGATTTTTTGTAATTATTGAAGTTATAGTAGGTATCCTTAACTTTTTCGGGTGAAAAGTATAGCATATGTCACTCAGGGATAATGTAGCTTTCTAAGGGTGAAAGAATTTCTGAAATCGGTCCAGTAGTTTTTGAGCCTATTCGTATCAAACACACAAAAATACAAATATTTCCTCTTTATAATATTAGTATTTATCTACTCCCATAGAATAATATATCCATTATTCAACTGAATTTGATCTGTTATAGTCTCTATAAACCATAATAGCGTGAGGTAATAATAACTCACGCCTATAACTCACTCTAATACAAATAGGGAAAATATAGCTTACGAAATGAATAAAAAAGTCGGGTCAGTGGGGAACTCTATTTCAGACATCAAGGTAACGTTCTTGCCATCCATTTTTACATTTTCTTAGGTCTGAATATCCAAAAATTGCATTTGGAAAAGTGAATTTTGGACGTTTTCTACGGGATTCGAAATCGATTCGATTTTCGACCACAGAAATCGCTTTTGACAACTGTTGTCTATTTGAAAATGCAGATTAATTCGAATTTCACTGAAGAAGTCGAAGATAAAGTATAGTGTTCAATTCGCGGTAATGGTCATAACACACTTGATGAATTACACTCCTCGCCTGACGGCTCGGGCTGCAAAATTCATCTGCGTGTGTTATGACTTACATTACCGCTCATAGAACAATATACTATAAATGCACTGAATAATAAAATATATGTTTCCCTTGTGAAAATGTCATGTTCACGGAAGAAAAAGACGAATGAAATTTCTAAAAAGGAATTTTTTCTTTAATTTGATTCAGAGCGCCCATCCTATACTATACAGTGTTTCATACATCTCCATTCATTCTTGGACACCCTGTGTGTGCGATATAATCCGGTTCAATCTTTTTCTATCGGAAAACATCAATTTATTAAATACTGTAGTTTTCGAAGTGAATAATTTTATGAATGGGGAAAAAAAAGTAGAATTTGAGTAGGTGTAGCATAAATGAATGCTTCAAGATGGAGCAATTATTAAAATTGACGCTGGCACAAAAATCAAATGTAGGAACATACAAATACATATTTTATTTCGCTTCAAAATACCACGGTTATAAAGAGTTTCTCATACGCAAAATCATATTCTAATTTTGAGGATCATTGTTTTCTGTTCCAAGTTTCCAACATTCATTTTATTTTTTATCCAAACGTATTGATTTTCTATTATTTCTCTTTGAGCTTTTCATGAAAGGATGAAAGAAATACTCAATGTTAATATATTTCCAGTACGAATATCTCGAAAAAATAATGAAGACCAAAATAATACCATAGGAAGAAATAATCGAGAAAAATCAAGGAACATAGTGACGAAATTATTATTAAATGTGCTGGATGAACTATAGTTTCCTCTTTCTGTTTGTAGAGATGGTTAATAACTGAATAGAATACATTAATCAACTCAATAATTAACTCACTTTTGGTACCGATATTATCCTAATATTTCAGAAGCGCTCACTAGACGGGAGCTTCAGCAGTTTATCCGAAACTGAAGTAATAACACATTTTAAAAATTCGAAACATCAAAAGAATCGATCAGTTCTGAACCGAATGTCATCGGTCACCGGTCGAGTCACTTAATAACCGATTACTGTCAGTAAACAATCTATTATGCTCGGATATGATATGTTCTTCAGCAACGCTCTTTAAAGAAACTGACCACTGAAAAGTCGAAGAATCACCAATGTGTGATCCCCACTTCTTCTTTTCATTTATTTTCTCCAACAGAGCATGGCCTTCTCTGCCGATTTCATTGATTCCTCGGCGAAGAAACTACCATTGTGTATGGTCGATGGTACAAGTCAGCTGATGCACATGGGTTAGATAATAATTGTTATGGGGACGAAATCGTTTATAGAAATTTGAATCCATTAAAAAATACTAAGATGAATTCTTGATAATTTTGGACAAAGCCTCCTCTTCAATACACGGAAATCTACAAAGTGTATAGATTGCTACTTGAGTCCTGAGATAGACAACTAAAAAAATAGCTCAAGCCTTCAAAGCTCCTGCTTTCGGTGACCTATTTCTTCAATTTATTTGCAAATATCTCAGCCTGGTAGTCGAACTGAATTTTCCATTATTAACCATGATATTTTTTCAATATCATTTTTCACTGTTGTCACTGTTGAGAAATATTAATGCCCATTAATAATATCCAATCTTGATCTGATTCGAAATGTATCAATTTGATTTAATTTAGTGTCTCAATACTTTTTATGCCAACATTTCACAATAAAGAAATCATATTGAAATCGAGTTTTGCTGTTGAATTTATGCATGTGAGATAACATACAGTTTCACACGTACCAGCATCATACAGAGTGTAACAACCAAATGGAATAAATTCGATAACGAATAAATGAGGGCGTGTTGGGAAAAACGCTCGGACACGTCGATTTGTAATTTTAAATGCTTATATTTTTCAAGAAAATAATATTATATAGGGTGTTCCATGTGACCGTGGCCAATACCAACTTTCTTATTTCGAATGCAACCCCCTGTATATTATTTATTTTTTGGATTCTTCAGAGAATTCTAGACACAATTAATGCACAATGTCCTATACCTATCTTTGACTATTTCTGAAGTATTAAGTGTTTTCAGATTTATTGCAAAAATCAACGTTAAATAAAAATTATTTTATTTCACAAATTCGGTACATTACACTTGGAACCTAATAAGTAATACTGATTATTTCTTTATTATTAAAAAAAACAAAAAAAAACATTATGTCATGCGAAAAGACAACGTGTTACTAAGGCTATGAGAATAAACAAATCTGTTTTTGTTTTTTTAATTTCTTCTCAGTAATGGTTTTTGCTTACTTTCTTCATATCAAGAGGTATATGGGAAATAAGTTGTGAGTGTAATGTATCGAATTTGTGAAATAAAATAATTTCCATTTAAAATGTAAATTTTTGTAAAGAATCTAAAAACACTTGATATTTCCGAAAAAGTTGAAGATAGGAATAGGGCTTTGTACATGAATTATGTCTAGAATTTTTTGAAGAATCCAAAAAATGAATAATATATAGGGGGTTGCATTTGAAACAAGAAAGTTGGTATATGCCACGGTCGCATGGAACACCCTATATAATTTTATTTTCTTGAAAAATATGCGCATTTAAAATTACAAATCGACGTGGCCGAGCGTTTTTCCTAACACCCTCTCATTTATTCGTTATCGAATTTATTCCATTTGACTATTACACTCTGTATAAATAAGGTTCTCTGATTCTCACCATATTTCCAAATCTCTAGAAATGCAGGAACTTAAACAGGCCACCCTGTTTAACCAGTGACACATGTTTTCCGAAGTATTCAGACCAATTTTGTCTGAACACCACACAAACCTATTCTATTATTCATGATCATGATAATTTCCAACAACAACATCGTTCATTTTTTAAACTGTATGTCTGAAATTCATTTGATTTAATTTGATTGTTTTCTGGAGCTTGAAAAATGAGTATTCTTGCATTTGAACTGATAATTTCAATTTCACTCTCGATATTTTATTAGGTCTGAATTATTAAAGATTTCAAAATTTCTCTCCGAGATTCAAGATGTTTCTCAAGTATACCAATCTTGCAAAACGTATAAGGTACATATTGCATTCTCCATAATTGCTTTCGAAGAAGAATTGAGCCAATCTGTTAGCAATTAGTTGGAAAATCTTTGAGTAATAGCAGATTTGTGTCCAAAATTACGAGAGACTGAATTTCAAGATAGAATTTTTTAGGATGGTAGATTTATACTCGTTATGCTTATTCTAAATCCGAGGTTTCAAATATAAAAATGCTTATTTAACAGAAATTAATGAATACTATTTAGATAAAAGACCAATTTCGATTGGGGCTGTTTAGATTTTCGACAGAAACAAGGAATACAATCAGAACAATATTTCACTGTCGAAGAATACAGCAGAATACAAATTACAAATATAATAAACGCATCTGTAATGGTTTCTTCAACTGAAACTTTTCGCAAGCTTCTTCTGAGCGCTGATGGAATATCAATTTGGCAAAGTTTTCTCTTCGCTGATGTATTCGATTATATATGAATGTATTAAAGTTGACCAAGTGTTAGAGAGTGCAAATCTCCTTTTAGGAGCCTCTTTGGTAGTTCACGATAAATGTGTTTGTTCTTGTTCAACATACGGGATTCAGTACAGTGCCAGAGTTGCCGAATTCAGGCGCAATTTTTGGCGAACGGCAGATTATTTTCGAAAAAACCATGAGAGTTTCATCTGCAAGTAATTTTGCGTTGTATGAATGACGAGAGGTTTCATGATAAGGTTTTTAATCTCGTTTTCATCGAATTACAAAATATTAGAAATGAGGTCATATACGGGCTTTTCCTAGATTGGTGGGACAAATGGAAAGGAAAGATTCTTTGCATAATTTCAAGAAAAAAGTCCAATAATGGGGCCGCAAACTTTAATTTTCCACTTACAGTGTTAAAGTTTGAATTTTTTCATCGTATCTGCATTCTATTTGAAATTTGGCATATAGATATTACAATTCAGAGTTAACATCATAAAACATACCTCCAGAATTTTTTTGGTGATTCCTGTTGATTTGAAAAGATTTAAAAAGGAGCTTTGTTATTATACTGAACTGTTTGGTCTCTTGTCGTTTCGACCTCTCTGCTCTGCTAACGATTTCGTTCAAAATTTGAAGGATTCTCTGGAAATTCTCAGAAAAATCGAAATCGATATAAAAATCCTATTTTTTATTAAATTATGCAAGGGATCTCTCCATTCGTTTGTATATCCAATTCAGGTGAACGCTGTATAAAATGATTCATTCGTCATCGGATTTATTATTATTTCCCAGACAGACTACTACGTGATCAGAAAAGATCGCCAAAATCTTCGCGTTCATTGCTGAGTCCGAAAAGTAGGACATCAGACATATACGTTTGTTACTGTCCATTAGAAGATAAGTTCCAAATGAACATCTCCTCTGCCTCCCCATTAACAGAATAAGAACTATCCTAAGTGTGCTCCTATCTACATATCTCAATAATTCACACGTGAAAAAAATTATGCTAAAGAGCTCATAATCAGAGATCTGGCTGTATTTATGACCTAAGCATTCTGCCCACAGAATACGTTAACATAATGAGGATAAATTTCGAGATGCTCCATTCATACGAGAAACTGTTAAATTTATCGATTGACTTGTCTAGTGAAAATTAAAAAATACATAAAATTAAATTGGTGAATATTCATCTGCAGATAAACAGTTCATGTCCTATTTGAATAGGTGAATTCTTGCTCTTTTGGAAGTGGTGAAAGTGGTCTCGATAAGTGACCCAGATGACATTTTCCCCCATGGAAAATGTCAAAAACAATTCAAGAATTTCTACGCTTTACGCATGCTTCGAAAGCTACACCTTTGGAACATTCCATTTTTCTTGTCATTACGAGGATGTACTGATATCTAGTTAGCCTAGAATCTCCGGAAACGGTTTTGGGATTCAGGATCCTCAAAGTTTCCCATCGTGTTCCGTCTAAGGAAACAAAAGCCAGAGTGAAATCGAAAAGCGCCTTACATGACGACTCGCTTACGTGCTCCTGTTATTAAATCTATCGATTCTGCATAGTAAAGTTCGTGATATATTTATTCAATGTGAAATGAGCGGAAGCTTAGGAATTCTGAGCGAAGAAAGTGATACCCTCATTTTCTATTTTTACATTCAAATTAGTCTGGTATGTAAATAACGTTTAGGCATCAGGGCTTGAATTTATGTGGGTACACATACTACGTTTTATGGTACGAAAAACACTCAGGATTGCTGGCAGAGGTCATACCGACGAACTTTCATGTCTCGTTGGTATTGTGTAATATTCCTGCTCCTCGATCTTCAGGAATGTGTATCTGATCTCCACTTATTGTGGAACACCTCGCCAGCATCGATATTTCACTTCTTTATTGAAATCGAAAGTGAATATTGAATATGATGAAACCTGTTACTGTTTTCCTTTGCAGATGCCAACTACGATGACTTCTTAAGGCCTTATTGAACTACCGATTATCCATTTACGATCGTCGGTGAATTTTTTGCAACCGACCAATAGGAGTTCAGTAGGTTCCATCTGACTTCCACTTCCTATCAGCGTTTCTGCCAACTGAAAGAGGTAGGCTCAAACCATAATTCCTTCCAAAAAGTCGTAACTGCTGCTGTCACCCCAAAAAGAGACGTTGGACAACGCTCATATTGGTCGAGAGTATCATATTTGACCATAACCAGCATCAGGGGAACCTTTTTCTCACAAAGATTTTGGCCTAAAGTTCGATACCATACAACATCTGACAATGGAAGGTTGTGAATTAGGTGAATTTGGCAGTCCCTACTGTTGAATGCCTGCCACATTCGGATATTTAATTGCTACATTTTCATATAATTTATTTGTGTACTAGATGAATAAAATAGGTCCCAATATTGGACCTTGCGGCACTCCTCTCTTCATTACTCCGATATTTAGGAGTTGTTACACAATTCAAACTCTGTTCCTAGATAGGATACGAATATTTTATAGGCTTTTTCTCTTACCGTTTTAAAATCGAGAAGTGAGTTGCATTTTTCAAAAAAAATTATGTGAATATATGTATAATATACATATACTTATGGAAGAGTTTTGTTTTGAAATAATCAAACATCTAATTAATTAGCAACAAGGAATAGATCGAAGATTTATCTGTCCCCAGCTCCTTATCTCAGGTTTAGCAGAAGAAAATGTAAAACGGAGCACCATTGCACCATACAATACTACGAGGATGTATTGATATCTAGTTAGCCTAGACCAGTTTCATGCATAAACAAAATATTGCGATACCATATCAACGAACAATAACTTCGACGTCAAAAAAGTAAACCAGAGTTACGCAATAAATAAATAAAAAAAGATGTCCACCGAAATTGTAAAAATCGAAAAATTGGAATATCGAGCCATCATCAAGTACCTGTATTTAAAAGGGTTAAGAGGTAAGCAGATTTACGAAGATATGCTTAATACCCTTGGTGATCAATGTCCTTCGTATGCGACCGTGAAAAATTGGACTGCAAGCTTCAAAAGGGGTAAATTTTACATTGAAGATGATGACCGATCGGGAAGACCAGTTTCTGTGTCAATCCCCGAAAATATCGATGCAGTTCATGACATGATTCTATCAGACCCCTCGAATTGGGCTAAAACGAATATCTGAAGCACTGAAGATTTCATACGAACGCGTTCATTATATGTATAGATCACGTCATTTTGGACGTGAGAAAAATTTCTGCAAAATGGATCCCCAAATGTTTGAATGTTGACCAAAAGCGTGCAAGGGTAGAAGCATCGCGTTCGATCTGTGCTCAATTTGAAAACGATGTAGACTTCTTAAACCGAATTGTTACTATGGATGAGACTTGGGTACATTTCTACGATCCAGAAACAAAGCAACAATCGATGGAATGGCAACACTCTGGTTCTCCAAGACATAAGAAGTTTCGTGTCCAAAAATCTGCTGGAAAAGTTCTTGCTTCAGTTTTTTGGGATTGCCTTGGAGTAATCATGATTGATTTTATGAATAAGGGTAGAACAATAACTGGAGAGTACTATTCGACATTACTGACCACTCTACGGGATAAAATTGAAGAGAAAAGACGCGGAAAGCTATCCAAAGGTGTTTTGTTTTTGTGGACAACGCCCCAGTACACAAATCTCATGTTGCCATGCAAAAAATTCGTGATTTAGGGTTAGAATTACTAGAACACCCCCCTTATTCACCAGATTTGGCTCCGTCCGATTATTATCTCTTTCCTTAACTGAAAAAAAATTTAAAAGGTCGTAAATTTTCTTCCAACGAGGAGGTAATGAAAGCTGTGGAGGACTGGTTTGCAGAGCAAGAAGAAACATATTTTTTGAAAGGTCTAGAGACGTTGCAGGTTCGCTGTAATAAATGTATTAAATTAAGAGGAGAATATGTTGAGTAATAAAATATTTTGACATTGAAATTGTGTTTGGTTCTATAGTAGGCTAAGGATTTTTAAATAATATATCCTCGTACGTATGCTACAAGAGCACAGATATAACCTCAGGTATCCCCGTATAAGTGTAGAGATATTTGTGTATAGAATAAGGTATTTCTATTGAAGGCCATCTTTTTCGTGTAAACATTATGCTTTCTTTCTCCAAAGAGGATGGCAAACCATACTTTATAATCCGAGACAAGAAACAGAAATCGTCTCCCTATCAACACCATGTGTAGATCTTGCAGAAGCATCGAGAGAACGATTGACTACACAGCGATACCTGTGTCGAACAGAATCGGCTCGTTTGAGCAAACCTTCTCAAATGACTGATTTTCTTGTAATTAAAAGCAATATTGTTTAATGATGGCTGAGTGTGTGTCAGTGTGTCAAAGCAGTAGTAATGCCAAGCACGCTTCTACATCTAATTTATAATCTAGTTCTATGGTAGGTAAAAAATATAACTAATGATTTCCTCTCTCCTCCACAGGAAGTTACACACTTGGCAGTCTGCGTTTTTGTGTTGATCGAATGGTTATCGAATGGTATATGGTCGAGACAACAATGCATCCGAAGTATTTGTGCATTTCCTTAATGGTGGTTTCACCGACATATCTATGTCTATTCATGACGGTCTTTCCAGGAACGCATTCTATGCTAAAACGCGGTGTCTCTCCTTACGAGGATTTCCCTCAGAGCATATCGTGGTGACCTCATCTTCTACTCTGTCTTCAATGGGGCATGCTTGATGCATTCTGGTACTTCAAATCGACGTACCAGATCAGGTTCATTCATTGATTTCCAGATCATGAATTTGAATCGGAAGGAAATTGAGAGTTAACGTTATCTCTAATGCAAATCTGATGGCTTGTGAGAAAGAAGTATTGAGGGTACAAGCACAGCCTTCTTATTTCAAGCCTCAAAGAAACCCTGGCGAATCTGAATGTTTTTTTCGATATGGAAGATCTTCTATCTATTCGAATCATGCAAAATACCCATAAGGCTGATCAGTATCGCCTATACTTCGAGTGCTCTGAGCTTCTGAACAAAACTCGGAAATGAAATATGGAAAAAATAAAACAATACAAATTCGACTGTAACAAGGCCTATATGGACATGTTTGGTATCAAAATATAGGTTTTCGAGGACGCTGAATTCAATAAAAATAAATTCAAGTCGCTATCTATCATACTTCAGATTTTCACCTGTCAAATGGCATTTTTTCAAAAATCGAAATTTCAAATCATCATAGCTCACGCTCCTACAATCTATCCACTTTTTGTTTTTATATTGTTAATCAGCATTGTCCGAAGTATCTCTGAGCATAATAAAATCGATATCGAAAATCTCAACTTTTTGGGTGAAAAATGTCAAAGGGGTAAGACCCTCCAAAAACACCATATTTGTCATCACCAAAGAATCCCTGGCGAATCCAAAGTCGTTTTTCGAACGAGAAGATCTACTACCCATTCGAATCATGCAGAATACCCATAAGGCAGATCAGTTTCGCCTATACTTTGAGTGCTCTGAGCGTCTGAACAAAACTCGGAAATGAAATATGGAAAAAATAAAACAATACAAATTCGACTGTAACAAGGCCCATATGGACATGTTTGGTATCAAACTATAGGTTTTCGAGGACGCTGAATTCAATAAAAATAAATTCAAGTCGCTATTCAACATAGTTTAGATTTTCACCTGTCAAATGGCATTTTTTCAAAAATCGAAATTTCAGATAGTCATAGCTCCCGCTCACATGAACCTATCCACGTTTTGTTTTTAATATTCAATACATTCGGAATAGCTCTGTGGAGCTCTGGTCTGAGGGAATTATAAATCATAAAACCAGGAAGGGTCAAATGCTTTCGGTGATAAATTCTTTCATTCTCGAACCTCTTGAATCGGAAGATCATACACTAAACCACATTTCCAACCGGGGACAAGTCACAATTAACCTTTTTCGATATCGGCGAATATCTGCTTGTTTCAATAATTGAATTGGTGAATGCAACAGCGGAAGCAACCGTCAAAAAATGCTATAAATTATATTCGGAAAAAAATTCGCGCATTCAATATTACTCTGCGATCTGGATCGCTAAGTGGATTGCGACAAAAAATTTGGATGCATTCGGCTTGAGTTCTTGAGATGCGTCTGTAACAACTGAAGAGAAGAAGTTTTCTGGAGATAATTTTAAGGACGGATGTGCTTAAAAAAATCAGCAGATCATAAATCATACTGTTCAGTTAATGAATCGAAAAAGTGCTGATCGTAGTCATATACATTTTGCGAACTTAGCAATTCTTTTTTTTACAGTTATTTAATAGCATGTGAATAAGTAAGTGAATGGTGGATGATAACATGTGAATAGCTTCTTGTGCAAGACAGTTTTCCTGGTATATAATTTTTTTGGTAGATAGTTATACTGTGACAAGCTGGGCGTCTTCAATAAACAGTTCTCTCTTCATAACCACCGACTTCTGTTCAATCTCAAATTGTCACATAAACATCCGAACGTTATTAAAATCAGGCCGTGATCTCTCGTTGCCATCGCAATTGGTCCTGCAAAGGACCCCCCGGATTGGGGAAGATAATTGACGCAATAAACAATAGTCGACAGAAAACAGTTAAAAGCATGTTATTGAGCTGGTCCTTGATCAGGTTTTGGACCACAGGTGTCGCGTCGCACACAGAAAACTCGATGTCGATTCTGCTGAATCGCCACCATGATCGAAATACCTTTTTTTTGGTCGACGGGGAAAATTTCGCTTCATTAGCTGCACAAGTTTGAGCGCGGTTTTTATTCAAATCGGAATGACACATGCCGGTATTTTGAGGCTAATCTTAGAAAGGGCCCTTGTTTCGCAACGAAGATTTTTGCATGTTTTGCAAAAAGCCACACGAAGAATGTAGGGAAGTAAGGTCTATTAAATCGCACCCCTAACTTCTTGTGCCAAAAATGGATAGACTTTTGTTGCTGAGGATGACTGATGGGTTTTTTTTGAGCGAGTCTTTTTCATTAAAATCAAAAGGTCAATGACATTCTCTTTAGTAGTAATTGAAGTTTTTTAATTGATTTCTAAAACATGCTTTTCGTAGCGTGGCAATTCATGAATTATCCCAAATAAAAATCACAGAAAATGTAGATTAAACTGCACACAACTGGTGGGCATAATATGGTTATACACTTTTTTGAATTTCAAGGGAAAATTAAGGAAAACAAGAACATTGAAAATGTTTGAGACAATCCTCATAATACGTGAAACAATTTAAAATTCGAAGTCAATGAGTTTCACCATTTTCATACAGTAATCGAAGGGATGGTGAAACTTGAAAACCATGGAATGCTACCAGTAATACGTGCTAGGCTATGATGAATTGCTCACCATACCATTTCAAACTTTAAGGCCATCTATTGGAGTCAGCAGAAAGCAGCAAGATAAGCAGGCATTTTTAAAATTATTGGGTATCTAATCCGTATAAAATTCATAATAACAACATGAACATTCAATTTTTCTGGGAAATACGTCAGTCCAAAAAGGACCTATTTTTCGCGATTTTTCGACCTCAAGGTCGATCATTTTCCAAACTACGTGTCACAGGAGAATTCTATTTACTACTTTACTTCTATTTATCTAAAAAAATTCGAACAAGATGATGGAGTCGAGTGGTCCGATTAAAAAATTTTTTTTTGTAGTATATCGACCCAAGTCATTTCATTTACTAATTCGAGGTCGTAAATTAGGACTTTCACCTTTCATTCTGGAGCATTTCTACAACTACCATAATTAATAAAATTTCTAATTTTATTATTGATGCATACAGGAGAATGACTTCCACAAAACTCGGGAATAATAGTTGGAAAACGGAGCAAAATTTATACCGTTCCATGGAAGTTGTCGAGGATAAATTTGCGCATTAGTTTTGGGTTAAACTATTCAGGATACTTTGTAATTTTTTTCAACGAATTTTTCCCTCCTGTCTTCTCCTGTTGAAGCCAGATAAATTTGGAGAACAATCAGATCTTGAAAAAATGTTCACGTCGTATTCAGGAGGAACAGACCTTCTTAACAACATATCGCACAACCCATCTTCCCTATTCGAATTTAAGGAATTGAGGTTGATGTGCATAGGGATGAGATGATATGACAATGGTTTTTATGTGAAACAATGCTCTCAAAATTGTCTGGTCTGAGTGTATTTCCGAAACCTTGAGTTTTCTCGATTGTCTATTACGAATCAAAATAAACTGCTCCACAAGAGTAAGGGATATCGTATTCAATTGTTTTCAAAAGTATGCAATCTTCGAGAAAGTCCATCCATTCCGAGGAGGTAGTGTTATGGTATGGGCCGGGATATGTTTCAACGGGCGCACAGATCTACACATTTGTCCTGGGAATATGACCGCCTCAAACTATAGGAAGCATTTCATTGACACTGTTGTGCCAAATTCACGCTGCTATTGGTGAAACTTTTCAATTTCTAGATGATAATGCTAGACCGCACCGTGCAGCCAAAGTTGAGAATGCGCGCGAGGAGCTTGGTATTCCACATTTACCAATACCTCCGCACTCACCAGATTTGAGTTGCATAGAACATGCATGGGATATGCTCCAAAGAAGATTAGATAATCTTCAACCTACCCCAGAATCCTTAAATGATCTGAGAGAGCTTCTGCCCCGTTTATGGAACCAAATTCCCCAAGAAATGTTCAACAACCTCGTGTGTAGTATGCAAAGAAGATGTCAAGCTGTTATTGATGCCCGTGGAGACCATACATTGTATTGATAGTCTTAACATGCTTGAATTCTCTGGGAATAAAATTTCGTTATTTTACCCGATTTTTCTTAACCACCCTAGCTGTGTACGCTGCAGACTAAAATTAATTTGCACCTTTAAATCATATCAATATGAATTTTCATCAAAAATCTCATTTTAACTGTATTTTTTTGCAATTGAAGTCAATATCCCTAACTCATGTGGAGCAGTTTATTTCTTTCCCCAATGTTTCTTCATAAAATTGAAATACGCTGAGAGAATTCCCTAGGAAAGGATTCTTTGAGTTCATTGGTAATTTTCAGCAATTAATGCAAAAGTTCGAACACTACATATATTTCCATGATGATAAATGTAATTCATATTTACAATAATTGAATTAGAACATGAAATTTTAATTTATAATGCTTCGGTAATAGATATTGATTTATATCACAGCTGAATTTATAATTTACAATTCTGCACACCAATAATAGTAGATAATTTGATTTTCTCGAAATTAAGTAGAAAATAACTCATTCTTCAAAACGAAAATGTCGAATCATTAATAAAGCATGTTCATATATTATCTGATGCTTAGTAATATTGAACATCCGTATATGCGAATGAATGAAAACTGGGTTCATAAAATTCAATATTCATGAAAACAATAAGCATAACATAAGTATCTAAAGAGAAAAATAATACCTTAAGTTATTTCAGTCAATACACTCTCACTTGAAGGTAAAAAGAAAGTCCATAAAAAACTATGGCATAACAATATCAGAATAAAAACATTTCTACAAATGTGAAATTAATACAAAATAAGGTAGAAATAGTTCCTTTATGTCTGAAATATACACATGAAGCATCAACTTCATGTATAAAACTTTAAATAATTCACAACTCTTCAACCTCGTGAATTCTAGAATTGAGTTCTGTTGTGTTGGGTAAATATTCCTTCAAGGAGTAGTATCTTCTTGCATCGACGACGTCTACAGATGTTATATGATTGAAGAAACATGGCGTCGATATATGGGTTTTTGGTGGTAATGGCTCGGCCTTGTGCTTTTTCTTTTTGTCCTTCTTTTTCTTTTTGCCTGAAAACAATCAGAAATTGTAATCACTTCAACTAGGATAGAATCAAACTGAAAACTATCACCATATTCAGTAATGAGATTATTGCTTGAGTATATTTCGAAATAAATTGGGTATTCGATACCTTGTTTATAATTTTCGCAATATTCTCCATGCACGAATCCATAATGGAAAAGCGATGACTCAAGAAAACTGATAACCTTGAGTTTTCTGCACCGATAACGATTGACGTCGTTCTAGGTAAAATTGCTACGTCCCGAAATAGAATCTACTTCGAATTATCTTTCGAACCGTTTACCCTTCGCAGAATTCTCATAACATCAGATGGACGTTCTTATTTCACTCATTTCCAATAACCATTTGGTATCGCCTTCAGAATATCGAATTTTTGAAAAACTTTAGATATGATGGCTGTGTTTTTCGAATTTTGAGCTGAGAATTGTATCGAAAAATATGATTGGACTCACAGATGTTGGATCCGGGGTAAAATTCAATTCTGTCTGGTCGTTCCTAAATACACTGAGCAGAAAAATTAACGCACATTCTGAGAATCTCAATTTTAATGATAATTAACTCTACATTGACTTTATAACTTATTTTTTATGTTCTCTCGGGAAGGTTTTGAACGAAACAAGACACATTAAATGGAAGAAAAATTCAGGATTTCACCGAATCTTATGTGAAAGAAGAGAAATGAACAATTTTCAAAATACTGAAATGCTGATAAGTGATTTAATACTTGGTATTTCCACCCCTTGCGTTAATTACAGCTCGGCAACGACGGTTCATACTCATAATGAGTGATCTTAACTTAAAATGTTCTGATCTTATCCTTCCCAGATTTCTCCGAGTTGGATTCCTAAGTCATTAAAAGTAGCTGGATGATTTTCTGAACTTCTCAGCCTTCTATTGAGGTTGTCCCAAACCTGCTCAATCGGATTGAGATCTGGACTTCTTGCTGGCCATTCCATTCGAGAGACTTCAACCTCTTCAAGGTACTCCTGAACGATGCGCGCACGATGGGGTCTGGCATTATCGTCCATAAAAATGAAATTTTCACCAATGTATGGGGCAAATGGCACAACATGCTCTTCAAGAATGTTCCTTATACTTATCAGCATTCCTAGCTCCATTATCAACGACCACTAGGTCTGTGCGAGCAGTCAAAGAAACCAGTAGTATTCAGTAAATTGCACTGAGCATATCTTTCATGTGGACGTCTGTATACAAGAGAGGTAGAATGTAGACTCATCTGTGAAGAGAACTCTTTCCCAATTGGCCTCTTCCCAATGGATATGCTCTCTCGCAAAATCCAAACGCGCCCTTCGATGGGCTGGGGTAAGAGCTGGGCCTCTTGCCGCGACACGAGGCCTTAAATCATATTCTCTGAGGCGATTTCTTATTGTCTGAGTGCTAATTTGCACCTCATGAGTTTGCTCAAGCTGATTTTGAAGGAGGCGAGCGGTTGCAAACCGTTGTCTCAACGAAGAAACTCTCAAGTAACGTTCTTGAATGGCAGTTGTTACCCGTGGTCTATCCTGTCCTGGTCTTCGGACATTCATACCTATCTCCCCGAATCGCCGCAACATTCTGGACACACTTGTATGGGAAACTCCAAACCTTCCTGCAATTCTTGTGTATGTCCACCCTTCTTCTCGCAAAACTACCGCTTGGGCACATTCCTCTTGGGTCAAATTGCGTGTTTCGCGTTGCATAGCGATCGAGTGTAGGAAATCAAAGAATGAAAAACTATTGATCACTAGAATTGATCGAGAACAACTGATTTTAGAATGGAGCCAATACATTCAAAATCTGATAATATCATCTTTTTTTATTCCTGCTGGGAGAAAACATCAATATTGAAGAAAAACGTTGAAAGTGGATAACATATGCATGCATAATTCTGATAAAACTAATCATCATTGAGAACACCGTCAGTTGTAGAATAAATTTGAGATTTCCATAATGTGCGTTAATTTTTTTGCGCAGTGTATTATAGAGTATTAATCTCACCTGGCATCGACAAAGATATGTTTTCGGGACACGCTATCAAATTCTCGATGTGCGTCCACAAATCGTGTGCGGCGGGGGCAGTGTCGAAGCTGAATCCGACCTGCATGGAATGGTCCTGGGAATAGCACATGGTGTGAAACGACTTTGCCGACACTTTGTAATCGGACAAGTTGTCGATTGTGTCGCTCCAGAGCATAAAACTGGTCCCCCGTTCCGCCAGAGCTATCTGGATTCTTCGCTTGTCTCTGGCCCGAGATTCCCCAATGTCCAAGATGACTACTGGAATGCCTGTGTATTTCAGCTTCCAGTCCACATCCAGGGGTTTCTTCGTGTAGAGGTTGGCCAGGGATTCGCTCACGTATACCTAGAATAGCAGGAGAAATCGACTTAAAACTATATAATAATTAAAGAGTAGGTTTTGAAGGGAAATGCTAATCATAATATCTGGTTCTTTCTGTAAAGCACTATGGGAGTTCAGCTGTGTGTACTCATGCGGTTTTCTCATTTATTTATACATGACGAGTCATCGGCATTTCCAACAATTGAAGCCACGTCACAAAGATTCTAGCTCTTGGCGGTTTTCTGGAGCGTGCGAATCAACAATCTACAATATTTGTGTCGATCATTATATTATCATTGTCCATTTCCAGCTCGGATTGAGCTTCGTATCTGGACGAGTGATTTTTAATTAAGATCCTGCCCAGAAGAAGAGGTTTCACGCAAAAGCATCATGAATTTCTGAAAATATGGAAGTTCAATGTATTTGGTTCTGAATTTTTGTAATCTGTGTGTAAATTCGCTGGAAAGCCTCTTCTGGACAAGGTTAAACACGTTCATAGCCTAATTGGACACAATTCTCATCGCCTTGAAATTCTTTATTTTCATTCATTTTACAGGGTGGCCAGATTTCGATGGTACTACAACTCCTAAACTATAAAAAATAGCGAAAAAGTAAGATAGATGTCATGTTCTCTTTTTTCGATAAACATAAACAGCTACAGGGTGATTTTGTTATTTGGTCCTTCATTAAAATTGACTATAACTTCCGTATTATAGGATCTAAGATCTCGAAAAGGACACATCTTTCGGGCACTTTTTTCATTGCTTTTCAGCGGTGCTATTGGATTTATTGTATCTGCTCAAATTTATTCATTTTCACTTGTCAAATTTAACTCAGTTTCATAATTTCTGTATTATCTCTCGCTTCTAAAGTTTTTATTCATATCACATCATGCAAGGTTCTTCTATAGTCAATCGACCCTATCATACAGAGTGTAACAGCCAAATGGAATGAATTCGATAACGAATAAATGAGGGCGTGTTGGGAAAAACGCTCGGACACATCGATTTGTAATTTTAAATGCGCATATTTTTCAAGAAAATAATATTATAGGGTGTTCCATGTGATCGTAGCTAATACCAACTTTCTTATTTCAAATGCAACCCCCTGTATATTATTTATTTTTTGGATTCTTCAGAGAATTCTAGACACAATTCATGCACAATGTCCTATACCTATCTTTAACTATTTCGGAAGTATTAAGTGTTTTCAGATTTATTGCAAAAATCAACGTTTTAAATAAAAATTATTTTATTTCACAAATTCGGTACATTACACTTAAAACCTAATAAGTCATACTGATTATTTCTTAATTATTAAAAAAAAACATTGATGTCAATGTAGGAAATTATCAAAATGCTCGCCGAGAACGTCTTGGCAACATGCTAATCTGGTGTAGAATTGTCTTCTAACTTTATTCAACATTTCAGGCGTGACTGATCTAATCGCAAGCGTGATTCGGTTTTTTAGGTCGTCTAAGTTTAAGGGTTTCGTTTCGTATACAATACTTTTGACATATCCCCACAAAAAGAAGTCTAATGTAAAATTGTAAAAAATATGAAAACACTCAAAATTTCCGAAAAAGTTGAAGATAGGTATAGGACATTGTTCATGAATTATGTCTGGAATTTTCTGAAGAATCCAAAAAATAAATAATATACAGGGGGTTGCATTTGAAATAAGAAAGTTGGAATTGGCCACGGTCGCATGGAACACCCTATATAATTTCATTTTCCTAAAAAATATGCGCATTTAAAATTACAAATCGACGTGTCCGAGCGTTTTTCCTAACACCCCTCCATTTATTCGTTATTTATTCCATTTGGCTGTTAGACTCTGTATAAGTCCAGTACATCAATACCTCCTTTGGTATCAAACGTTTCAAAACCTATCAACTTTCAAAGTTGGACATGAAGCTTACAAAATTACCCGTATGAACCGAAAATTATACATTCCTCATAAAAACTACTTTTTCCTTGAATTTCACCATGAAACAAATCCAAAACATGTCATAAAAGTATTAAAATATCATGGCAAAAGCCATATAATATTCAGACAATAAGTATCACCTTGAAACAAAATCAAATCAGATTTGTGGATCATCACATGGACTTTCCTGTTTACCTCACACACGACATCCTACAGGGTCATTGAAATCAAATCATGGTTAGTCAGTGTGTTTGTCAATTTGATCGTTTTATCATTTTTGCGACATGTACTATGTGGGTGGTTCTCGGCATAGGAACGATAACAATATCCGATATTACTCACGAAATGATCAAATGCATCGAGGCAAGAAGCAGATTAGCTGCACAGAGAAGTATTCAGTTGAAATAGATGGAGACAAGCTTCATTTTGAATAAAGAAATACTAGAATTGCACCTTCAGAAGGAGTTTCGCCACTTGATTTCAAACAATGTTGCAAGAGTTGTAAAAAGCCACTGAGATACGAAAATTGATAAAGACAAATAGTGTACGATGCAAGTAATGTATTTGTTCTTCTTTTTCACTCTTTCTATCGACTTATTCATTGATATTGAGAAAATTCAGGATGAACCGTTGCATATTTGATTTTATTTGTCCATCTCCAGCTTTCTATACTAGATAAAAAGTGAGATTTGAGAAGCTGATATATAAAAGATCTTTCTCGTCATCTAGAAAAAATTCAGCCTGGAGAACACCCACTTCATGGGTCCGAAAATTTCACAACTGAAACTCTATATCTTTCATCAATTCCTTATCATTTCTTATCGATTCCAGTGGAAAACCTTTCAGTGATTCGACAAACATCATATTGTTAATAACCCGATAACCGATAAACCAACATTGGGCGCAGTGTGAGATACACAAACAATATTTATATTGCTGTTCGATATCCAATATTATTGACCAGGGACAACCCACAACACACCCTACTCTATTATGTCTGATAGCGACTTCATACCATAAGAAATTACCTTCTATTCATGGCCGTTATAGATGCTATATTTAGTTTGTTATCTAATATTTCCCAGGCAAGGAAAGGAGTGAGATATAGCGATATAACGTTTAATATAAATTGAGTATTTTAGGTTTAATTTAAGGCTGATGGGCCCTTGGTAGATAGCAATTTTTTTAGACGCAATAAAGATCTCACAGTATTACTACTATCTACCTTGGGAAGGTACTATAATGAGAGAATTGAATTCCTCACCTCTGTCTTCAGTCCCTTAAAAAACGCCTCAACCTTCTGCCTTTCCACGAGGGTAATATGCCCTTCAAGAGGCTTCCTTTCTTCCTCCCTCTCATCAGTTTCTTCACTCTCTGTCCTCACGTCACTGCCATCTTCTTTTTCACCATAACTGCTGCTGCCAGATGTGGTTGTGCTAGAGTCACCACTACCTTCGCCAGTGGAGGACAGTCTTCTTCTTTCTTGGTTGTTTTTGTAGATGAATTCTCTGTAAGGGTCGTGGGAATATCTGTGGTTTGTGGCATAATGTGGGGTATCTAATTCTTTGGATGATAGGGAGAGGGACGATATCCTTTGGCTGAGAGGGGAAATGTTGTTGTAGCTTCCGTAGTCCATCTGCATTTTGGTTGGCATGGCTGAAACTGAAAGAGGTTCTGAGTATTTACCTTCGTCATGTTTGCTGTAGAAAATAATTCGTAAATCTAGATTGGAAATGCCTTCAGTAACTTTACTGAATTCAAAAGATTTCTTTTCATTTCCAGTCACTCAGTCTTCAGGTGTGGCTTTTAAACATATTATGATATTAATGTGAGGAATGAGTTATTAGACAAGCAATTAAACTTTTTCATTTATGTGCTATTTCCTATCCCTGTAATGAATGGATAAGATCCTAACCTTCTATTTCACCTTGAAAATTCCTTTTATAGTATGTGGTCATCATTGTTCATTGCAAGGATTATGCTCTTTCAAAGGGTATATGTATCATTTCTTCTCAACAATTACGAGTAGGTATTACTCTAATTATAGAAGCCATAAATGAATGATTCATAACTAGTTATACTATACTATATCTCACTCCATTAAAATATAATCGAGTCTGCAAGACAAGAAGGTCTCCTTTACAATTCATCTGATAAGAATCGAACTTTCTACATCAAATTTCTTCTTTCCGAAGAAGTTGGACGATGGATTGCTATGATATCTTATATCATCGTCACGATTTCATTCAACCGTTTATCGGTAATCTTCAAGAGAAAAAATGCCACTCTAAAGCCATCAAGATGATTGGGGATTTTCATTCGAAAGTGAAAGTTAGCGAATTAAATTTGAGAGTCTTTCAATTAAATTCAACGAATTTCGTCTAAGAGATGCTAAATTAAAATCACCACGTTCAATCAAGTCCTCATAATTAAGGATCTCAACTTGATTATCTTTTATAAAACGAAACGAAGTTGGATCATCTTCACTTCTGATTTGTCAAGCATTCATGAAGCTTTTGCTTTATGATAATTCAGATATGTTGCAATTTCAACGTTTAAGGAATAAGAATGCAAGTAGGTGCAATATTGATGAACAAAGGTCTAACCTAATTGCATTACGTTGCATTTTGTATGGTAATTTTTTTTGAATGACGCAACTTGAAATATTAGATACGTAAATGGAAATTTGTTTTTATGAGGCTTACTTAAATTTCGTACTTGAAATGTGCAATTATGAAATGGATAAATTATATCAATCTAATTGTTTTTGGAATTGATAAAACAGCACATCTATGGAATTCACTCCAGATCGATATCTTTCAGTTCAATAGACAGTATAAAATGGATTTTCTGGTCAATTTGATTCAAATGCGAGACGAATGTTTCAAAATATAGAATTTTGTCCTGCCTGTGTCCAAAGCTTCTCTGGGACGAAAGAAAAAATTTGAATTGCATTCTTTGTCAACTAGAAAGTCGTATGAAAATATAGGTATCCAAAACTTAGTAGCGGTTTGGATGTTTATTCCCAAAAGTTCGGAGCTTTCGACATGTGCTTGTACTTGATACAATTCAAGGTAGTCTCTACGAAATGAGTCATCAACGAAACAATAACATGACTGTGATGCAACGATGAATCAAGCCAGCTCAATTAGAAGCATGAAAAATGATGACAAATGGAATAACGTTGATTATGATTTGCAATTCATTTTGTAATCCTCTTTCAGCACATTCCAGCAAAAAAGAATCCATTAAGCTTGGTGAAAAACGCTATTGTGCATGAAAATGGACATAGTGGCCTCTTCAATTATCAACTGATGAATTGGTTCATTGTGCGGTGGATATATCATATGAAAGAACGAAAATTTCAAAGGATAATAGTATGGATATTCTGGGGAAGTTCAAAATGAAGAATTCATTTTCAAAGTTCAAAATGAAATCATAAGATATTTAATATTTCCTCTGGACGAAACTTGAATTCTGTTAATACATCAGAACAAAAACATTCGTTTGCTGTTGATTTAATACCAGAAAACCTTCAGTGCATGCAAACAGAGTCTCTAACGAAAGCAAATCCCATCGCATTTCAAAGTTCGAAGTGAAGAAGCTGCTTCTTTATAGCCATTTTCTGTTCTTAATTGAGGGGCAAACTTATTAAAATTAATGTTTTTCGGGTTAGCCAAAGACCCAATGAATCCCTGTCACTTATAGTACAAAAGCTATTGTCTATTGATAGCTTGCAACAGTTTTGTCTCCGTCAGAGTGGTACACAGGTGGCAGTTCAGAAAATTTGGCTTAATATGACTCATTGGGCTCATATATCTGAGGCAGCAATCAAGGAAAGAGGCTCAAACTGCAGTGAAACCCAGAGCGAGTATTACTAGATGAGGAAAGCCTCCTCAAGCAATGACGATGGTGTGATTCGCTCAGAAAAGCTTAGAATATCCTGATGAAGAGATTATGAATTTTTTTCACTGATATTTTCAGGTGGTTCAACAAACGATAATTCACTCTTGAATTTCTGGTTAGCTTAATTATATTCTAGGCACGAATATGATATGGTCGACGACTCAAACAGTTGATACCGCTGATTCTGCGAAATTCATAAAGCTATCACTTCGTCTTTTGTTTCTGCACATAAAGCAACGAATGTGAGACGTTTGAGAAACAATGAAGCGAAACGGTTACTACATGAGTTTGCTCTTCTCGCTTAAATTTGTAACATGATGGAAGATGCAATCTCTCTCAGTTATCATTGGGTCTTTCCAGCTGAAAAGCACGGATAGACTTTACTGTCATATCTCTGGGAAAACGCGAATGTTGACTCGGTAATAATATCGTCGTTTTATCTGTTGGTTCAGCGACCTGAAAGGGTTTTTTATGGGAATAATCCTGTCATTCGCATGGGGATGTGGTACGATTTTCCAGAATAAAGGTTTGCATTGTTTTTCAGTTGTGTTTAGGGGTGTCTGATGATAACGAAATGCACACCAGGGATTTCTCTGAGAAAACGTCCTTGAATTTCACATTTATATTTGTCGATCGAAAGTTTTGTCTTTACGAATTACATATTTTTTTTCCATTTCACAGGTAATTCATTCTGTTACTTGAATGATTCGTTTTCCTTCTAGATTGTGAAAATTTGTATTAATTCGCATATGTTCAGCTTCAGTTCTTCTCGTCGTTGTCCATATGTTCATAGGAATACAAGTTTTATTGCATACTCGCAAATGAAAGAAATCAAAAGGAATTATTCATGGCATAAATGGCATCATATTCTATCGACTCTGCTTATTCGACAATTCACATCGTTCACTCAGTTGGCGACGTCTCGTGACATAAAACTTCACATTCCCTTCATTCAAAGAACCTTAAGCGTGTTTTCTATTCATACACATAAAGCCCCTTAAGGACACGTAATTCTCGAGGAATTTATGAAATGTAACCTGTCTCGTCTCGGCATTTACCTGTGGAAATGGTCCTTAGTTCACAAGAAGCTTCGCTACAAGTTTGAACACGAGCGTAGCGGCAGGGACCCTTGAGAGGTTTATGAATGGAGAATTATGTGCCTACTTGGGAAGTTCCTTTCTGATCTTGTGATCAAATGAATCTTTTTGTTATTTTCGCTTTACCGCCCATTGTGCGTGTTATCTTGACCTGGTTACGGTGGTTGAAACATTTCGAATGAAATAGGGGAGAACTCAATGAGATGACATTAATTTCAAATGAAATATTAAAATATTCCATGACTCAGAATTGCATATGATACAAAAAAATTCATTCCAATCAGTGAAAACCTGTTTAAACTTCATAATAATTCCTGTTGAATCTTCATTCGTCAATTTATCCCATGAATTAAACAGCTGATTTTGATTAATTGCTCTCAGAGAGTGCAAATGTTAAAAGACCAAGAACCTGTCATAATTTTCTGAAAGATTAATTGAAATATTCAATGAGCATATTTATCAATGAGTATTTCTACGCCACTGGGTAATGAGAACCAGAAGCTGCCCGGTGAAACAAAGCCAAATCGACTCAAATTATGTCGGACTGCATTCCACTAAGATGATACTACGTCGAGTAGGTACTTAAATACCTAATACCAATAATAGTAACCAAGTTTTTGAGCGATAGATCTACAAAAACGAGAGCTACATATATATCATTTCGTCTCTATTTGTCAAATTTTCAGTCAAGAATGGGCTCAACAATTTTTTTTTCAAATTGAAGCATAATGATTTCTCTAGAATGTGTATTACTCGCTTTTCTGTTTTTCTTCATATATTAGGAAAAAAACCTGGTGAGCTGTAATTTCATGAAAATCTGGACAAACGATTTTATTTCCATGATATCTCCTTCAATTTTTGGGATAAATGTATGAAATTTGCAGTATACATGCGAAAAAATATTTTGCAGGATGTGTATTATTCGCTTTTTTGTTTTTCTGCGTATATTAGAAAAAAAATGGTTTAAAATATGACCAATAAAGTTCCCTACTTTATAATTCATTTAAAAATTGAGGGGGCAATAAATGAAAAAACTGATCAATGCACATTCTGTAAATTATTATTCTGCATGTATACTGAAAATTTCATACATTTATACCGAAAATTGACGGAGATATCATGGAAATAAAATCGTTTGTCCAGATTTTCATGAAATTACAGCTCACCAGGTTTTTTTTCTAATATAAGAAGAAAAACAGAAAAGCGAGTAATGCACATTCTAGAGAAATGATTAGGCTTTTTCGAAACAATTTCCTAGCCAATTCTAATGTGAACAGTGAACAATGGCTACAGCGCAAAGTATCTCGTTTAATCTTGACCTCTCAACTATCGTAACTGAACAATTATAGCTCTTTCCCTAGGTGTGGTCCCATTAAAACTGATACTTTCATATTTCATTAGGATTCGTGTAAAATAAAAATCAGGACATTTTTAATTCAGAAAGTTGTTGCCCAGTGAAAATGGTGTAGAGCGAATTCATAAGATTCCTATAAAGAAATGTATCATTCATAGGAATTTTTTCGTTATAATGATTGAAATGGCGTGAAATGAATAAATGGTTTCTAGATTAATTAAGTTTTTTTTTTCAAAAGCTCGCATGACCATGCATTATTATGACCAATAAATACAACTAATATATCTTTCAGAAGAAAACAAATTAACCTATCAAGAAATTTGGTAAATCCTCTTTTACTTGAATTATTTTCGAAAAATTGCCATCCTGCTATCATAAAGACAAAAATACATGTTCTGCTTCGTATCTATCGTCTTTCAAATCTATAGGAAAAAACATTTACGATAACAATGAGGTGGGAACGGTCCTAAAACCCATTAATTCATCAACAAATTAAACAATATCCGCTATTTTTTCACGGTGAGTGAACATTTTCCTAAGTGCAGCTATGAGTGCTCTCTCTGGACTTCAGAAGCGTGTCGCAAGAACAGTTTTAACGGAATTATATTCCATATTTATGGAAGTAGATTAATATTTCTCATACATAAATATAGACACTGCCAAATAACCACTATTTCAATCGTCATTTGATATCAAACAAGGAAGTACTCAAGGAAGAGGAATAATTTTGAAACCAGGCACTTTTATAACTAGTGATGAATTTTTAATTCTATACTTTTAGTAAAGCGCTTCAATTATCCTGACCAGGACTCAAACTCACAATCTTTTGCCATATAATAAGCTGGATTCTATAGAAAGTAAAAAGAGTGTTAAGTGTTTCTGGTTTTCTGGATATGTGGACTAGCTACCGGACTTATTACTGCAAATTGTACGATGTACATCAATAAACTCTTCCACTTGCAAACTAATTATAAAGGAATTCGAATAATCTGTTAGAATTAGCAATTAACGAGTGCTCACTTGGTACGCCCACATTTATCTAGCCTTCATTTGCATCGCTTTTGACTCTAATTGAGCTCAGGAATATGACGTCTTTAACCAAGGAAATATTTTTCTAAACTTATCATTAGTTCACTTAACTGACGTTAGAAAACTCTAGTTTTTATTCGTTATTGATTGATTATTCTTGCGTTTGAGTATGCCCTGTTGAAAGTTGTTAATTTCGAATTTACTAGCCTTAGAAAACTTTACTGAATTATGCTTCCATAAAAATTCAAAACAACAAACTTTTTCGAGGATATTACATTGAATGAGCTTACCTCCAATCTACTCCATGATTTGAATCCGTACAAATAGAAATCTGGACCTGAAAAAAGATATGTATTCGTAAATAGAGACCATCATCATCATCAGATTTCTCTGAATAGGAATGAGTCATATGCAGGTGATTACAAATGAGATGATATCAACTCTCATCCAAGCTTGTATACGTGGGTAATAGAGAAAACTAAATATTTACACTCGACAACCTGTTTGCAGAGATCATTATCAAAAAATGCAAATTTTGAAGGAAACTCTTATTATGTAACATTTTTTTTTAACTTCCACTACTCCAAATTGTATTTATATTCATAAAACATCAAAATATTTTTTATCAACTTTTAAAACAACGATGTCATAATTTTTCAAAAACGAATAGCTTTCTTCTATTTTGATAGGTAAAAATAAACTTCGATGAACGAGGTATTAATTTTTTTGTCAACTCGGATTAAGAATCCATCTATTTTTCCTTTCGAAACCCCTGTACAAAAACACGAAAACATTAATGGTATTTGAAGGTCGAAGTAAAGTATACACTGGATGTGATCATGAATAAATTTTCCGGAATATCAATGAGTATAAAATGACCACAACAACATTATGTGCTGCAAATAAAATTTGTTTATAAAACTGAGTGATCTATGCCATCATTCACGTCCTGGATGAATCATGTTTTGTTTTCAGATTTGAGATTTATGCAGCTTCGAATAATTACATCATTTTTGCTCAATAAGTTTATATTCGATGATGTTTATGGTGAATTGTTGTTCTTATAAGAGTTTTCATATGAAACAATTTCAATTGGTTTCTTGAATGACGATATACCTATGAGAGGTGAATTTACTCAAGAGGTGGATGAACGAAAGCTCATCACTTTTCAGTGGTCTTTTACTTTAATGTATTACAGCGGAAGCATCCTTGAAAAAAACAAGTTATTCATGTCACATATAAATATTAAATTTGCAAATTTCTAGACGATACAGAAAAAAAAATGAGGAATTTGCAGAAGGACATTGAAATCAACTGGAAATTTTTAAACCCTAAGCTCAATGGCTTGAAGATGCATAATATTCAACGTCTGATTAATAATTTCCTCAATCCTTCCTTTCAATTACGGATTTAAGTATTTTTAAGTGATGGTTCCTATAAGAATGCGGGCTTAAATTTCAAAACATCTCTTAGATCTTATTCCTGACATTGTCAAGAAGACAGTGAACTTGACCTAAGAACCTAAGAAGTCTCGATGCTACTTGCATAACCAGTTTGCGAATTCATGAAATTCTAAATCAAAAACTGCAGACGGTAATAATTGGTATTATGGACATCTTGGAGTAAAGAAACCATCAGAATTACCCCAATCATGCAATCGAGAAGTTCTTCCGAAATATGAGCATCCAAAGATCAGACTGAAATGAATTCTTGCACTGTTGGACTGCAGAAATTAATTTCTGGCTCTGAATATGTCGAAATTAATTTCATAGAGCTTCCATTATAATTAACTTTGTCGATCAATTAAACTTGAATAAATATAAATGTATCCTGCTCCTGCACTCAACTCCCCTTTCACTATATGAAGAATCGAAAAATGTTACGAAAGTTACCATATCCATGTATGGCACTCAATTACTTCAATATGACGAAAAATAATTCAGCTTCAATTTTCGAAATGAAAACGCACGAACTAATTTTAACTTCTGATATTCGAACAAGTAGATAAGTAATGTTAGTAACTTAGTAAGGTCTTTTTATGTTGAAAATAGATTTATATCTCATATCAAAATACATATGTCTTTATTTTTCTATGAAATGAAACATTTTCAAAGCCACAGGTTGGTACAAATCTTTTGTCACCATGATTCTTCATGGATGTCATTGAAATGAAAAAAGTAGACTTGTGTCTATTGATTGCTGACGATTTTCAGCTTCAACAATCACTTCATTTGTGGCCTAAGTAGATTTTACTGTTGTTGTTCAACCTGAACGAACAAAAGAAGTGATAGTGTTAAAACTGGAACGAATCTCTGAAAGGGATACGAGATTCCATCCAATGGAATCGACTTAGGTATGATAGAGCAACGTTCTCATTTAATTGCAACATATTTGTTCCATTTCTCTTTCATGTATATTTTCGCGCTAGTGCCTTCAGGAGACAAGAAAATAAATGAAGGAACGCTCTTGAATCTTTCACTTTCATCCATTCCATTGTTTCAATTTGAGACATAATGAGATTTACGCCTTCCTTTCCTGTAGATCCAGTATAACATACAGAGTGTAACAGCCAAATGGAATAAATTCGATAACGAATAAATGAGGGGGTGTTAGGTAAAACGCTCGGACATGTCGATTTTTAATTTTGAATGGGCATATTTTTCAAGAAAATAAAATTATATAGGGTGTTTCATGCGACCGTGGCCAATACAAACTTTCTTATTTCAAATGCAACCCCCTGTATATTATTTATTTTTTGGATTCTTCATAAAATTCTAGACATAATTCATGTATAATGTCCCATACCTATCTTCAACTTTTTCAGAAATATTAAGTATTTTCAGATTTTTTACAATTTCACATTAGACTTCTTTTTGTGGGGATATGTCAAAAGTATTGTATACGAAACGAAACCCATAAACTTAGACGACCTAAAAAACCGAATCACGCTTGCGATTAGATCAGACACGCCTGAAATGTTGAGTAACGTTAGAAGACAATTCTACACCAGATTAGCATGATATTAATGTTTTTTTTTAATAATTAAGAAATAATCAGATTTACTTATTAGGTTTTAAGTGTAATGTACCGAATTCGTGAAATAAAATAATTTTTATTTAAAACGTTGATTTTGGCAATAAATCTGAAAACACTTAATACTTCCGAAATAGTTAAAGATAGGTATAGGACATTGTACATGAATTGTGTCTAGAATTCTCTGAAGAACCAAAAAAATAAATAATATACAGGGGGTTGCATTTGAAATAAGAAAGTTGGTATTGGCAACCTTCACATGGAACACCCTATATAATATTATTTTCTTGAAAAATATGCGCATTTAAAATTACAAATCGACGTGTCCGAGAGTTTTTCCCAACACGCCCTCATTCATTCGTTATCGAATTTATTCCATTTGGCTATTACACTCTGTATATCAATTTCAGATACACGACAAAATGATGTTGTTTCTCAATGCCAATTTTATTCATTGAATCATGTTCTCCAACGAATGTTGTGATGGAAATCAATTCATGCTTAATGCCCTTATTCAAATGAATACTCATTTTGGAATTTCATCCGTTCCACGTTCAGACCGTTTTATAATATTTTAGTATGCTATGTCTGGTTGAAGACACCAGAGGGTTGTTAAACTGGTTACCTTGGAAACCTTCACCGTAATACATTTAAGTGATCGTAAAAAAGTCGGTTTATTGAAAGTAAAATTTATTGGATTATCTCACGATAAAATGAAGGGTTTACACAAGCAATTCGAATTTATTCGTGATTTCAATGTAGGCATGATCATGGAATCCCCTAATTTGAATTTTTGGTGGTATGGAACCCATACAGGTTCATTTTTTCTGGGCAGACGAAAACTGATGAAGAGCTTTCATTTCGGGATCCTCTTTTTGGGTGGGATCACCGCTCCTCAGTTTAGAAAGTAAAAGCTCCACGTGAAAACGTTTTTGCCAACATCCACAGCTACTCCACTCCTAAAGAGAGTTTATCCCATCTGCATAAATCGAGAATGAACCCGGTCAAGTTAGTTCTTTCAATTCAACCTGCGGAAATCCATTTCAAACCTGTTTCGGTGTTGTGCACTTGATCGTCCCGCAAAAGTAGATCAAGTGCTCAAGAAGCGCATGCTTCAGCCTCCCGAGTGCAGCCAAAGAAAGTTGATTTATGGAAAAGTACGCATTGGAATGAATGAGAAAACAAGAGGAAGTTAAAACACCGATTCGGATATTCCGAGAGGTCGGTACAGGTTAAGCAATGCAGACGAGATTGGCTCGGGGCACCTGGTGAAAATTTGGTTCATTGAAACGTTCTCATGGAATTTCAATCTGTACTACCGGTGAGCAAATGTCTGCAACTACGATATATCGAAAAGCAAGTGCAGAGAAATACAAGATGCTTGCAAAGGGAAAATTGAAGAATGAAAAAATACATTGATACTTCAGTGAAATTACATTCACAAAATAAAAGGCAGTGCCAGCAAATAGCAATAATCTCGTGTGGAAATTCTGTAGAAATAGTTTCAACGAAAGTTTGATACGAATAAGAATGTGAAATTACATAGTGTTTCTAAAAATGAAGAGGAATCTCGTTATGTCAGCAGTCATTTGCTCAATACTTCCTTTGAAATTCAAAGAGGACAACAGCATATTTGACGATAAGATAATGCTAGTGATTTGGAACACACGATTCTTTCAGGTAATACTATCCGAAGAAAAAATGTCATTTATGAGTTACATAGTTGAAGATAAAATGAAATCAGCTTGAACATCAGAGGTGTTTTGGTATAAGATATGAAACCAAGTGAAGAAGCAATTTCAAGAATATCTCTTTGGATAATTTGTTCATACTATCAGTGTCATTTGTGTTTTACAAAGTTGAAGATAAAATGAAATAAACTTGACAATTAGAGGTGTTTTAGAACAAGATATGAGACCAAGTGAAGAATCAATTTCAAGAATAACTTGTTTAAACTATATGAGACAACATAGGGGAAAACTAATTATTCAACAATTATTTATGGAATGCATTACAAAATCCACAGAAAAATGTCCAACTGAAGCATGGGATTTCTCAAAATTCTTCTTCTCACTGAATCAGCTCAAATCTCCTTTTCATGACTGACAGTATTCTGCATAAATATATTGCCCACCATATCTGACAAGTGTTAAAGCGTACGTGCTTCTGGTATCGCAGGAAGTGGAGGCATTCTCAAAATATTTTTCTTCTGGGCACGTATACCGAAACAAAGGGAAAGAAGTCTTTGAACACATCGACAAGCTCAGGTTAATTCTTGTCATGCTTAGGAATTCAGATAACACCAGTTATTAAAATGCAATTGCAGTCCATGCATGGTTAACAGAAGGTTTCAAGAATTTTTTTTAGGGGCCCATACATTTCTGGATTCTACTCCTACGATTTCTTCGAAGTGATAGATTTCAAATGGCTCAATCAAATGGAACACCCTATATTTTATCAGAACTTCTCGAAGAAGACCTTATAAACCCTATATCGGCTGAAAGCTCGTAGAAAATACCAAAATACCACAATAATTCGATGAAATGATTGCCTTCAACTATGAAATTTCAAGTATTTTCTTCCATTTTTGTAGTAAGTTTGTTCGTGCGTTGTTGAACTTCCGGTGTTTGATAGAGCGTGTTTCCAACATTCGTAGAAGTAGCACAAGACTAGAAAGAATTTTTCAACAACAAGGAACGTGGAACGCCCCTGTCAGTTCCTTATGGTCTGTCATGTGGAATAAAGTGAAACAAAATTGAACTTCATTCGGAAGTTACACAGTACTTCATAAATATTTGATTTTAACTGAGCATCAGGGTCAATGTTTCCATTCAATCGTGATGGTCTACAACCCAGGATTTATTGGGCTGTAGAATTCGTATATCTTATAAATTATTCTGTTTTATACCATGCAGAAAAATTCTTAAAAAAGAATTGAAGATAAAGAATAAAATCTGAAGTTCCTGGATATTTGGATTGAGATTGATGCTCATCGAGTAATTGTAGACATGCCAGATCTATTCCATTTCGGAATTTTAATTTATACGGTGTGCTTTTAAAGGAAAAAAAGCCTTACAATGGTTCAAGTGCTTTCAGGAGCGTTACCTAAAAGAAATTGGGTCTCCACTTGAATGAAATTTCTCAATTGATTATTCCGTGACACTAGGTATCATCCCTATCTACCACGTTGAAGAAAATCGTGCCGTAGCAGTCACATAAAATTTAATGATGGTGGGACATCCTAGTACGATGTTACCATGGATATCGAGCCAAAGTAGAACTTCTGACACACTTCGATGAGGAATTGAAAGTAAGATCCTTGTCAATGAATGAACCTTTAATTATAGCATCTACAACTCAATGGATAATTACGTTGAACATATCCCTAGAATCAATGTTCCATTGTGTGCTTGCAGACTACAATAAATATCAGATGAGATTCAGTATAAAAAAAGTTGGGATAAGAAACAATAGATTGGCATACGGTAAATATTTTTTGTTCGAGAAAATAATTATGATGCTGAGAAAAATTATTTACCTAAACTTTTCAATTTTTCACTGATAAAGCATATAATATTTCCACCTATCTGATGACTCGAGCAATCAAGTGATATTAGATTTCGATTCAAGGACATGCATTTCCTGATTTTCCCAAGAAGCATTCATTTTTCATCCAATACGACGACCATGTTCGAAAAATATCAACTTATATTTTCCGAGGCGTCAAAAAAGGTTGGAACGCAATTTGTCCGAATTCAATCTCTAAATCATATTTTGCCCCGCATCACAGCTGGATTACTTTTCCATTTCGCATGGAAATCCTCAAAAACGCCAAGTGAAATGATATGCAAATAATTTCTGAATCTAATTTGCCTTCCTGAGTCTGAACATGAGAATAATAAAGACCTAGTTAACGAGTTTATTCCATAATATAATAGTAGCAGTAATATACAACAATAATCAAAATACATTGATAAAAATTGAATATAAAGAAAATTGATTTCAAAGGACTAAACTTGCCAAGCGAAAAATACAGATGTTACATTTTTGGACACTTACAAATTGGCATTTCCTTGAGGCACAAATTTTCGTCCCCCATAAATCGGGAAAATTTATAAGTTCAGTGCTCTACGAAAGAGCTAATTGTCATGCTATCACCATTTCATCGCTCAATTTATTCATTGCTTTCTTGCTTCTTCGAAAAAGATCGAGGTATTTCCTGAGTAACCTGACGTAAGCTATAATAGCACAGTAACCACAATGAACTATAAAATTCTGCATATTATTACAGCAAGTAATATTTATTTCTGGTTTCTTGTTTGTATTTTCCAGGTTGTCCAAAAAAAATGTTTCAATTTGACTAGATAAACACATAAGTAAGAGAAATATAAAATAACAAGATTCACACAAGTGGTATAATTTGCTTCTTTACTTTCTAGTATATTCCTGGATATGGAGTATGAAACTTCTGAATTATCGCAATCGAATCAATTGCTCATTTTCTTGAAGCACCATTATTACTAGACACTATTGTCTGTATGCAATGATTTAACACAGAGATTAACCTAATGGGCCTACCACACGCTCAAGCTTCACCACAGTTTGGCTTGCGCAAACCGGCTTGAACACTGAACACTGAGCGTATGGTTGGGAGAATTGTATACAGTTTCCCTCAGTGTTCAGTGTTCAAGCCGGTTTGCGCAAGCCAAACTGTGGTGAAGCTTGAGCGTGTGGTAGGCCTATAATGGGGCATGTGGCTATCGTCAACATAATGACAATCAAAAAGATCTCTTATCTATCACGATTCAGGAATGAGAAGTTTTGGGAAACTTGATTGCTTTATCAGAAAAGGTTATCTAGGAAAGGAAACAAAGCTTAACACGTTCATATGTGTTGTTTGAAGAAGCTCTGAGATGACGAAATAGTCCCTGACTGTATTAAGGACACCTACAAGATAATTCGTATGATGTTTACGTAGGGCTCAGCTTCTGGAGCCTGAGAAATTCATTCATGCAAATGGTACGAATTTAATATTATTAACTTCATTAATCTTAAAGTACCAAAGATTAATCTTAGGGTGTTATCACATGACCTTTTTTACATTGATAGAAAGAGTCTGTCACCTCTCACTTACATGCTGGACATTTGCAATGCGGTATTATCAGAGAGTATAGTTCATGACTTTTTTAACATTAGTAAGGGGGAAATGAGGCTCAACTTGTTGCTGCATCAAGATGAAAGCCCAATTTAATTTAATGTGATATGCTATGTTATATGCTACGTTATACCTTTGCTTATATCAACCTTTATTTTTATTTTTTCTATTGTTTTTGTTGCTTCCTCATAGATCTCATATTTAAATTATATATAATAATGTTTAAGTTGAAAACCTTTACATGTAACTACCTCTGGTGTATGTGAAGTGAATATAAAATAAACATACCTAAATAATGATATAGGCAGCCATTTTATATCCTCACGATTGGCGTCAAAGTACATTCCATCTTATATGTTTTCAATAATGTATAAGAATTTTATTATAATTTATATAAATCGATATCTACTCCTCTGTTTCTTAAATCAGTTTCATCTTGAGACAGTCTTTGGAATATTTAGTTAAAGGGGACCCTTTTGACAGTAATTCATCTTTTGGACCACAATACGGAAAAATGTTATTCATAACATACAAGTTGCTGATGTACACCATACCTTGCCAATCAATCACTAATTGATTCACCTCTAGTTACTAATTTTTTTTTTCCTCAATGTAGGTATCTGAAATTGTCAAACTACAAATATTTATTAAACCGAATAATTATATTTTTGTAAATTCACCTGACTGCAGGACTTGTATTGCCGATGGCCAATGGGCCTTTGGTCAATAAATTGCGTTTGTTGTTGTTGTTGTTGTTTGTTATTTGTTATTCATATGTATGCACACAAATTAAAGTAATATTTCCATACTTCCTCATATAAGTACAATGTATGTTATTCGTATTGTTATTCAATGTGTGAATATTGCTTTCACAACAACAAAATCCTGTGATTTGTGTTTCGTATTCTTCCTTGGTTAAGTGAGTAAATACCTTTCTCGACTTGTAAAATTACATTACATTTCATCAAACAGAATTACCGTAGATGAGAAAGATTGTCACGTTTCTCTAGAAGTAAATAGAGAAATGAAAATAGGATGCATTTCAATAGAATTTATTAATTAAAGAATAATTGCTGTGTAATTCATTGTTATTTTCTTCAGTACGTGACATTCGAGAAAGTAATGTCGCTTTGTGCAAAATTGCATTTCTTCACTTTTAATTGCGATTCCCTCTTATCAAACTCAAGTTGTCGTAGGGCAGCATCGACCAATTTTAGTGGCAGTAAAAGGCCATCGGCTTCAGCGATCGTCTGGTCCTGAATTTCATTGCATAAAGATATTCAATATGCTTGAAAATATAAGGTTGCGTAACCTAGGAACGAGATTTCACACATCGCATGACATAAAACCCAACAGGGACCTGATGGATACAGAAAATATTGAAGAGCGATGGATGGCCGTAAAGAAGAGTGCCGTTACGAGAACCAAATTACGGAACCAATACTTGTTTTCGGTTCTGGGAGGTTGTTAAACACGGGAAGGCCATCAGGCAGTTCGTTGATTCCCACAGATTCCCACCGAATCAGCGGAGGAATTCGAACTCTTTGTGGTTAATAATACTGAAGAATTATGCTGTAATCTGTGGCTCTGCCATTATTTGATCTTATAATTCAGGCTTATCCAAAAACTCTTCGGCCGCCTTAAAGATGGATCAAACTCTCACTTCAAAAGGTGATGAGATTTTCACATTTATCGACCAATCGATAATTCATTATTATGTACTATTTTGTATGTAATTTTCGAAATTTTTGATTTTTTATATTACACTTTTTGCATGGAAAAATTATAAAGAATAAAAAAGGAGAATGAACTACATACTACAACGAGATATATAGAGGTGTGGTCATGATTGACAAAAATTAACAAATACAAACAATCTACATTTCGATATTGAATTGCATTCTGAGTTGAAGAAAAAGCATATACTTCGTTTTTGATTTTTTTGTGGATATACAGGGTGCGTCAGTAAGGCGTACGGCTAAAATAGCGCCTGAAATATACGGCATGGTTAGAAGGTTAACAAAAATCTAAAAACAAGAGATAATTTCACATATACAGGGTCAGAAAAAAGTTACGGAATAATATGCAGTTTTTTCAAATGGAACACCCTGTATTTCATGGGAAATTCTTTCGAGAACAACAAGAGCTTTACACTTATACCTCATTTTTTTTTTAATTCATCATGGCGTTGCCACATAATTCACATTTTTAAGGTATTTTTAGTGTTTTAAAGGGGTTCATTAGAATTCTTATAGCAACCGCTGTTTTCAATCTAGATGAACGAAATTTTTACAGTAGTTAGCATAAGGTATCAGCTTCATCATTCGGTAAACATCTGAAATTTTTTTCATACAGAGTGTCTAATATAAATTCACCAATTTACTCAAATTAAATATGCGATAACTCGATTTTTTCAAATGAATGTAATGGATCAAATGTATTTTTCTCTTCCATGAAATTTGTTTTTCGAATGTCTACCTTTTTTACTAAGTAATCGTTTTTTTAAGGAATGTGAAACATCTCAAAAAAGAGCGGTTCAAGTATGGGACATACTTTGTAAAAAAGGTAAACATTTGAAAAACAAATTTCATGAAAGAGAAGAATACAGGCTGTTCCATTTGAAAAAATCGAGTTACGGCATATGCAATTTGAGTGAATTGGTAAATTTATATTAGACACTCTGTATGAAAAAAATTTCAGATGTTTACCAAATGATAAAGCTGATACCTTATGCTAACTACTGTAAAAATTTCGTTCATCTAGATTGAAAACAGCGGTTGCTATAAGAATTCTAATGAACCCCATAAAACACTAAAAATACCTTAAAAATGTGAATTATGTGACAACGCCGTGATGAAATTGAAAAAATGAGGTATAAGTGTAAAGCTCTTGTTGTCCTCGAAGGAATTATGCCATGAAATACAAGGTGTTCCATTTGAAAAAACTGCATATTTTTCCGTTACTTTTTTCTGACGCACCCTGTATATGTAAAATTATTTCTTGTTTGTAGATTTTGTCAGCCTTATAAATTTTTTCCACACGGTACAGTTTAGGAGTTATTTTAGCCGTAAGCCCTACTGACGCACCCTGTAGAGTGAAAATAATTTAAGCTTATGTTCTCCTAGCTCAATACTTCGTTTTTGATTTTTTTGTGGATTTATTTGATGGCATATTTGGAATGGATATGATTTTGTAGAATTCCTTTCGATAGTCATCTTTCACAGAATCATAAATTGGCAATATAATTACAATAAGACTTGTGCAATCAATTATCCCTCAGATTTTTATCCTCTTTGCTACAATTAACAGGAAGATGTTGTTCATCGAGCAAACTACCTACTTCCTCTATCCACTCAGACTACAGATTATGATCTTCCAAGAATTTTTTATCTCGTCCTATTCAAATATATAAATATGTAATTGTTTTCTGATGAGTTACTATTTTTAAGACTTTGATAAGCAAACTTTGAGCGAGAACAAATGAAGATGGTTAGTTTCAGAATTCGTAAATTTCTAAAAGAAATGGACTACAATAATTGCAATGATTTGAAACTAGTTTCCTTCTCTCATTTTCAATAGTTCTTTATAAAGACTACTTTATAACCATTCTTCTAATGGCTTTACTATGAGCATTGACAAAACTACAGGCCCACTAGTGAAGAATACTCCATAACCATTCTTGTATGTTCTATATGGCTTTTTTTTATTTGTGAATCAAACAGAAGAGAAATTAAGCATTTTAGAGGTATCTGAAGCGTTTGGTCATATATGAAGAGGCAGACGATCTGAAAGATTTCAGAAGGTGTTCGAATTATTCCGCCTTTCCGAGACTCATTAATCACATATTAATTATGAAGTTTCACATCCTCCAATCCACTTGGAGAACTCCGCATAATTCGAGTAATAGCAAACTCATTAGAGATGCGAGATTTTCATCTTCGATTTAATCGTTCCCGAGTAAGCTGTCATGATTAATCAAAATAATGTTCGAATTCACCTCAACGACAGCAAATCGGTTGAGAAACACCTCGTCGTCTCTGGTTAATTCTTCATAACTACCGAGAGCGACTTCCTCCGTTCACAGAACTTAACTATTTCGCCAACTTCCACCGTTTATACAATTTTGCTATCCGTGACCTGAATTGCCGCAGTCTCGATTTTATCAACCCCGATCGTTCGCCCCTTTATTGGGAGGAGGGGGATTAATACGGAGATTTTCCCTGTAATTTGGTAAAATCTGCTGATGGTGGTTAAATTCGTATTTCATTAGCCGACACCGTCTTTTTATGGGAAAATGAGGGAGTCTGCGAGCCGTTATGAGGCTGTTTCGAGTTTATCGAACCAAAATCTCCTCGGGGAGTTCCTTCACATTTGCCGGCATAGATGCGGCCACTGCGGTGACCGCATGTGCGGTTTGTGAGAACGCAAATGTGAACGCTCACATTTAAGTACATGCATTATTTTTTATTTCTACGCCAGTTGAATAGGATTGATATCGTTTCGTTATTCTTCGAATTACTAATTATTGGATTAGCATAGCATTAAGTGTAGAACTACACTCGTTATGGAACTCAACCATTTTATGTACGTACAGGATTATTTGATGGCGAGCTTAACAATTTTGAGCACTGGTTCCACTTAAACGAGGGCTATAGGGCTGAATTGGGAGTACAAACTAAGAGATGAGATTCCTAACATAATTTCAAGAAAAAAATCCTATATACATGAAACCGCGAGGCGCGAACGTTTCATTTTCGAGATACAGGATGAACTAGGAGTACTCGACTCAAAATTTATTTGGAATGTGTGAATGGACAAAAAAAGGCTTCCTTATACGATCTTTTAACGAAAGCGACCGGAAAATATGGTTCAGGTAGGATTTTCGAGGAATTATGAGGAAAGAATTCGCAGAATGAAATTGCACGATTTTCGTAAGTAAACGGGTTCTGGATGGCCATCATCGGTCTCTAAATGATTATTGTTGATCGTTTTCACGTTTCAGAAAAAAACACGTCGAAAAAGCTAAAAAAAAGAAGAAATATGACTTTATTGCATTCAACGGTAGATGAATTCAGATTCCGATGAATTGAAATGTGTCACTGGAGCTTTCATTCCTATCAATCCTTTGCCGAAAGTAGAAATAGGCTATATTGAATCAGAATACATCAGTTTTTTCTATATTCCAGTAGTTTGTGTCTTATTTTAGAACAGGTGAATAATAAATGTGAAGCATATGTTCGACCTATTCCATTTTATTTGTACAAACCTACTGTGGTAGTAATGTATGAATATTTTTCAAACTAATAAATTACTATACAATCAGAATATTTTACTCCATGTTCATAAGATCAAATAAATGAAATGTATATCTATAAAGCTTTCAGGAATTGACATTCTTGCTTATTAATTCATAACCGAAACTCAGTTACTAATGCATTGAAATTATTAGTTTCTCTTTGAACAAGTTCGTTAATTTAGTTATTATGTTTATTTTCTTTGTGATGAAAGAATAAAACTGTTATTTATTCGAAATAAAGAAATATTAGAAATAGAAAGTATATGCACCCTCACAATCATATCACATACAACATCAAGATGAAAACAAAGCACATCGATAAATCTTCACAATTATAAATCCGAAATCTCCTTTACATGTAGAATATTGTTCACAATTTTCTGTTGTGTTCTCCAAAATGAAATATACATTCTGAGAAATACGCTTAGAATGTAGAAAGGGCAACAAAGTGTTGACTTGGAACATAAAAATATTTTGAAAAACGTCATAACTTCGATACAGATACATGTGTCAAATTTCCAAGGCCAGAGTTGTGATTTTATAATTGTGAATGGAGTATACATAATGCATCCAGAATAATCTGTTACTCATGAAATAGTCTTGTCAAATACCATTCGGGCATCTAATTTTTCCTGTGAAAAAAATCGAAACAACACAATGCAAAGTAATATTTTTCCAACAAAAAGCATTCGTGCAGGTGCAAAAATCCTCGTCTTCGACTCGGATTTTTGTTGCCACCAGCACTCATGCTTCTTGTTAAAATATTACTAAGCAACGTGTTTTTTCGATTTTGTTCGGAAAAATTGGATGCCCTTATGATGATCTTAGTTACGAATATCTAGAGAAAAGTTTTATCTTATTTCTTGAAATCGGTAGCAGATACGATGAAACAACAAAAGACCATAAAGTTTAGTATAACAACAAAGCTCCTTTTTACAAATTTTCAAACACTGGGTCACCAAAAAAAATTTCTAGAAAAAAAGGGACAGTGTTCTAGAAAAAATATAACCTTGTAGATTTACTAAATTGTAACGAAATGTAATGTGAAATGCAGATTCTATGAGCGAAAAAAGATAAATTTTCAACACCCTGCATCTCGAAAAAGAAACGTTTGCCGTCCTTTATTTATAGGACTCCTTTTCTCAAAATTATTCAAGGCATCTTCCCTTTTTGTTTTTACCTCCATTTGAGGAGCACCCTCATAAGACAGTGAAGATTTACAATGAATAGGAAATTTGTGAAATGTGAAACCAACTCAATTCTGATACATTTTGCCTATTCCTCAAATCAAACAATGATAAATTGTTGTCGCTAAGGAGATCTAAGTTATTATCACAATGGCAAAATATTTTTGTTATTCGAAAAAATATAATAGACACGTAACGTTAAAAATAAAAAGTATTTGAAAAAAAATTTATTCATCAATATATCTAATAAATGAAAAAAATCATGGCAAGACTTACCTTTCGCAATAAAGTATCTGCTGATACTGAATCTTCTGCCTTTCTCCTATATTCGAATTCAAATCCAATAAATCAAATGCAAAATCCCCAGCACAAAAAAAAAATCACGAAAATCTCAAACCGCAGCGGAGATTCCAAAACAAAACGAGCGTACAGTCACTTCGTCGAAAGCACTAAACAGGTAGGTGAAGCTTGCCGGTAAAGGTTGAACGGATCGCCGTACTCGATGTCACGAGAATGAAGACCCTTTGACGCAATCCCAATGAGCAATAGCACGACGTGCGCCTAGCCGTAGAGGATGGTGGCCAACAGCGGAACTTGGACTCCGTGGATTGTGGAACCGGAGGATGCGAAGTTCGGTCTCGAGATTGCGCTTTTGCGCCCACGCGTCCAAGAATTCCGACGGTGTTGAGGCTCAGACGGTGCAAGTGCAAGCCTGGTCACGTTTCCAATCAGCAGTTGATCTGTTTTGTGTTGTGTTTCTTCCCCTTCATTGAACGTAATCGGAAATTATGTCAAGGATTTATTAGCGATAGCTTTTCGGAAGACTCTGATGGTGTTCAAACAATAGATTCTTAGATATCTCGCATTCAATCTTGGTAGGAAGCCAACGATGGTCTTCCTCGTTTTTCATCTCTTTCATAAGTTTAGTAACTAGTGGAAATGTCCTTTTTAGTAAGATCTCTTCCTATAGCTACCAAGCTACCCGCAACCCTTTTTCATGTTCGGAACGCAAGCAAACACACAATGATCTTCAGAGAACATTTTGCCTCTTGCTTTTTTGATGCCAGGAGCCTTCAGAGCAACGTCTAAAGCCCCTAATTCCTAAAGATATGCTTTTGGTCCTTACCACTCTTCATTTATTCATCAGGATTTAGGCTAAACTTACTAGACGCTGATCAATCCAGCTTATCTTTGTGTCACTTCGTCCAAAGTATCTCTGAACTGAGCATTTATTATGCTATCGAAAATCTCAACATTTTGCGTTAAAAATGCCAAAGTGGTAAATCCCCTCAAAAACGCCATATTTGTCATCACCAAGGAATCCCTGGTGAATCCAAAGTCGTTTTTCGAACGTGAAGATCTTCTACCCATCCGAATCATGCAGAATACTCATAAGGCTGATCAGTATCGCCTATACTTCGAGTGCTCTGAGCGTCTGAACAAAACTCGAAAATGAAATATGGAAAAAATAAAACAATACAAATTCGACTGTAATAAGGCCTGTATGGACATGTTTGGTATCAAAATATAGGTTTTCGAGGACGCTGAATTCAATTAAAACAAATTCAAGTCGCTATCTATCATAGTTTAGATTTTCAACAGTCAAATGGCAATTTTTCAAAAATCGAAATTTCAAATCGTCATAGCTCCTGCTCCTGTGATCTTATCAACTTTTTGTTTTTATATTGTTAATCAGCTTTGTCCGAAGTATCTCTGAGCATAATAAAATCTATATCGAAAATCTCAACTTTTTGGGTGAAAAATGCCAAAGGGGTAAGACCCCCCAAAAACACAGTATTTGTCATCACCAAGGAATCCCTGGCGAATCCACAGTCGTTTTTCGAAAGTGAAGATCTACTACCCATTCGAATCATGCAGAATACCCATTAGACTGATCAGTATCGCCTATACTTTGAGTGCTCTGAGCGTCTGAACAAAACTCGAAACTGAAAAATCGAAAAATATAAAACCGAATTATTTCGTTACTTATGAGGGCTACATGGACGATTTTGGTATCAAAATGTAGGTTTTCGAGGTCGCTCCATTCAATGAAAGATATTCCAGAGCCCTAACTAGCATAGTTTAGATTTTCACTTGTCAAATGGCATTTTTCGAAAAATTGCAAATTTCAAACTCTCATATCTTCCGTTCCTATCATCTCCGCCAAAAATTATTTATATCATATGGATCAGCATACCTCAATGTATCACTCTGCAAAATATGAGCGATTTGAAAAATCTCAAATTTTGGGTGAAAAATGCCAAAGGGGTAAGACCCACCAAAAACACCATATTTGTCATCACCAAGGAATCCCTGGCGAATCCACAGTCGTTTTTCGAAAGTGAAGATCTACTACCCATTCGAATATTGCAGAATACCCATTAGACTGATCAGTATCGCCTATACTTTGAGTGCTCTGAGCGTCTGAACAAAACTCGAAACTGAAAAATCGAAAAATATAAAACCGAATAATTCGTTACTTATGAGGGCTAAATGGACGATTTTGGTATCAAAATGTAGGTTTTCGAGGTCGCTCCATTCAATGAAGAATATTCCAGAGCCCTAACTAGCATAGTTTAGATTTTCACTTGTCAAATGGCATTTTTCGAAAAATTGCAAATTTCAAACTCTCATATCTTCCGTTCCTATCATCTCCGCCAAAAATTATTTATATCATATGGATCAGCATACCTCAATGTATCACTCTGCAAAATATGAGCGATTTGAAAAATCTCAAATTTTGGGTGAAAAATGCCAAAGGGGTAAGACCCACCAAAAACACAGTATTTGTCATCACCAAGGAATCCCTGGCGAACCCAAAGTCGTTTTTCGAAAGTGAAGATCTACTACCCATTCGAATCATGCAGAATACCCATTAGACTGATCAGTATCGCCTATACTTTGAGTGCTCTGAGCGTCTGAACAAAACTCGAAACTGAAAAATCGAAAAATATAAAACCGAATAATTCGTTACTTATGAGGGCTACATGGACGATTTTGGTATCAAAATGTAGGTTTTCGAGGTCGCTCCATTCAATGAAAGATATTCCAGAGCCCTAACTAGCATAGTTTAGATTTTCACTTGTCAAATGGCATTTTTCGAAAAATTGCAAATTTCAAACTCTCATATCTTCCGTTCCTATCATCTCCGCCAAAAATTATTTATATCATATGGATCAGCATACCTCAATGTATCACTCTGCAAAATATGAGCGATTTGAAAAATCTCAAATTTTGGGTGAAAAATGCCAAAGGGGTAAGACCCCCCAAAAACACAGTATTTGTCATCACCAAGGAATCCCTGGCGAACCCAAAGTCGTTTTTCGAAAGTGAAGATCTACTACCCATTCGAATCATGCAGAATACCCATTAGACTGATCAGTATCGCCTATACTTTGAGTGCTCTGAGCGTCTGAACAAAACTCGAAACTGAAAAATCGAAAAATATAAAACCGAATAATTCGTTACTTATGAGGGCTACATGGACGATTTTGGTATCAAAATGTAGGTTTTCGAGGTCGCTCCATTCAATGAAAGATATTCCAGAGCCCTAACTAGCATAGTTTAGATTTCCACTTGTCAAATGGCATTTTTCGAAAAATTGCAAATTTCAAACTCTCATATCTTCCGTTCCTATCATCTCCGCCAAAAATTATTTATATCATATGGATCAGCATACCTCAATGTATCACTCTGCAAAATATGAGCGATTTGAAAAATCTCAAATTTTGGGTGAAAAATGCCAAAGGGGTAAGACCCACCAAAAACACCATATTTGTCATCACCAAGGAATCCCTGGCGAACGCAAAGTCGTTTTTCGAAAGTGAAGATCTACTACCCATTCGAATATTGCAGAATACCCATTAGACTGATCAGTATCGCCTATACTTTGAGTGCTCTGAGCGTCTGAACAAAACTCGAAACTGAAAAATCGAAAAATATAAAACCGAATAATTCGTTATTTATGAGGGCTACATGGACGATTTTGGTATCAAAATGTAGGTTTTTGAGGTCGCTCCATTCAATGAAAGATATTCCAGAGCCCTAACTAGCACATTTTAGATTTTCACTTGTCAAATGGCATTTTTCGAAAAATTGCAAATTTCAAACTCTCATATCTTCCGTTCCTATCATCTCCGCCAAAAATTATTTATATCATATGGATCAGCATACCTCAATGTATCACTTTGCAAAATATGAGCGATTTGAAAAATCTCAAATTTTTTGTGAAAAATGCCAAAGGGGTAAGACCCACCAAAAACACCATATTTGTCATCACCAAAGAATCCCTGGCGAATCCAAAGTCGTTTTTCGATAGTGAAGATTTTCTACCCATTAGAATCATGCAGATAAGAATACCCATAAGGCTGATCAGTATCGCCTATACTTCGAGTGCTCTGAGCGTCTGAACAAAAGGTTTTTATGTCTCAGAAAATCGAATGGTGCCTAGGTGGAGCACATTTAAATCAGTAGAAATCAATCAGTCTCAGATACAACTTGCAGACTTTGTTTTGAAGATGGGTAGAAGACAGAGCGAGTATAGGGATATGAAAGAGACTTTATCGGTGCCAAAACGATGCCTCTTCTCAAATCTTCTATTCTTTATGTAGGATTATTTTATTTCAATGCCGAGGTCACCATCTTCTCATCACCTACTAAAAATCCATTTTATAACCCGAATTCTCAGGAGTGTTCAAAGGAATTCATATTCTCTGAAATAAATTATCGTTTTACGGGGCAATGAAAAAACGGTAACATTGTTCAGTCTATGCTACCGGCATAATCAGGGATCAACCTAATTAGGCATTGTTTCTATTAATCAGAGATTACACAGGAAGTATAAATTATTCATTTGCATGCCGCTTCTAACGAAATATTTCGTCGTAAACCATTATTTGAACTAGATTTATCAGGGTATTGTAATATTCGCTAAACCTCATTATGTCCAAATCATTATTCGTCATTGAATGTTATCTGGTTGAGGTTTTCAACGAAAAATAAAATCGACCCATCAATAAGAGTCAAGTATTCATAACATTAAAGACACATATTCAATGTTCTTGTCCAGAAAGCCTTTTTCGAGGTTTTTTTCCTGATCTGGAAGGTTTTCTGATGGAATGTACTTAGTTCCTACTATAACTATAGTAACTTAACATATCTGCACCATCAAGTTATGTAGTCTTTGAACACCTAAAAGGATCTCTGAAAGACATTAAAACTAATATAGGAGTTGGCAGAGTAAGATAGGGAATGATTTGTACGACTTTTTCGTTTTAAGATTTTATTTCAATGTTTAATACAGAGATATATCCATTAACAGAAACCACTATGTATCAACAAAAAGTTATTGGCAGTACTAAGTGAGCAAAAAAAAAAGAATATAGCATGAGCTTCTCAAAAATTTGTCACTGCAATGAAGATTATAATTGGTTGGTGCCATAAGATAATACCTTGCTGATTTAATATTTTTCACCTCTTTCGATTTCGCTGTCATTGCATAACACATTATGATACCGCCCACACAAACAATGAAACAATATCGATAACAAAGGAAATGCTCTGATCATAAAACATTATTGCAGCATAATGCACAGTGCGATAACATAATTTGCAACTGAATGTGAATCGGATTTCTTCCTTGTAATTAAATTTTGAAGTCCTCAAAGGATTGGGATGTTTGATATCGAATTTCCATACCAATTAGTCATTGTTGCTAACGCGCAAAGCTTTGGAAAGTTATAGCGTTCTGAATATAGGTGTCAAGAAGAATGGATGTGACAATCTATCTATCTATCTATAGGTGCATAGCTATTGGTTTAGCCTCAACAGGAAGACGAAGAGGATTCCGATGAAAAACAACCGCAAAAAAGTACTTTTCGTTGATTGCAAAAAAGGGTTGATATAAAGGCTCTGATTCTAATACCCAATAGAATTTCTTTAGTCGAATTGAATAAGATATTGTTGACGTAACAACTGAATTCTTCGAATCATCAGTGATATCATTAGGTTAGCTATTTTCATTCATAAAGCTTTATTAGTCATAGACAAAGCTCACTTCATCTCTGCTATCAGTTCGTATCTTCAGTAAAATGAAGGTAAAACAAAGCGAAGGTATCTGAATGTTTCATCCCATCATCATAAAAGAATCTTAAACGCATAATCTTCAAATCCACGTGTTTGTAACGGACAATTCATCGTCATCACCATCAACCCATCAGTCACCATGAACAACCGTAACAACATGATCGATAAGAAAATTGATATTCCAATCAATCATGAATAAATGATCGCATCTACTCATTCTGTTCTTCAATCATATGTTCTTGAGAAAACGAAACCAGAGCAGTTACGGTTCAAGACTTGCATTGGGAACAATTGAAAATATTAATAATTTTCTAGTTCACGTTACAATGTCAGTGTACCAGAGATTCAGAGCATTTGCATGTTTCAGACTCTCACTGTTCGATTACATGTGAATTGCGAATAGAGACTAATTGGGTTCTACGAATCAACTGGACAAGTGGAATTAACGTTGAAACGCTACAACAGGAAGAAGAACGTGTCCATTTTGAGTTTAGGAAATATCAACGGGCGCATCAAGCAAAATCGATAGATTTCCACATTTCCACTTATTCTGCATAATTCGTTGAGACTTGATCTCTTCAGTAATTTTCAAGGGGATATTTTGTTGAAAACAAGAGAATAAGGACCTGCAAACAACTGTCTGACAAATGCCTATCTCAAATCCTTGTGAATTAATTTCCAATATTGACGGTATATTGGAGAGTTGCTTTTCTGGATTGAAATTTGAGTACCACTTCGCAAAAATGATTAATGCATGTATCGATCCTGCAATGAAAACCTTGTTCCTCATTGAGCTTGTATAGGGAACGGATGTCCTGTGAAGAACAGTAGTTTCACATTTCATACTTAGAAGATCGTTGTCACATTAAGTGCATGTCGTTCTTGAACCATCAAGGTTTCATTAATCGAATTTTTGCTCTGAGTTTCTCGTCGTAATTGATTTGTGCCACTGATTGTGATTTCAGTGAACGAACTAACTGTGGGTCAGATTTTGCTTGAATCACCCTTTTTAAGCAGCACAAATCCAATTGCTAAGCTGTGATGTTTGTAGCTTCGTTATAATACTACTTTTTCAATGAAAGATATTTCCACTGATATTCTCATTGCTGGCTGGAGATAAGCATAAAGATGCCCTGGTTATTAAACCCATTCAAACAAATGAGACATCAAAAAAGTATTTCATGCCCGCAGCGGCATAGTTCATTGAGTTTTTACATCATCTGTTCAGCCCACAGCTGCACCAGTTGTTATTATGACGTTAATCAAACAATATGGTAACCAGTGTTGCCAGGTCTACCGTTTTAGCGGTAGATCTACCGTTTTGGTGTATGATCTACCGTTCTACCGTTTTCATATAATTTTCTACCGCTAAATATTACACGATATGATTAAATTTATTAAAATGACATTGTAGACGAACAGACGAACGATTCGGCAATCATTATCATTTTAAAACTACAATCAAACCCATTACTGTTCGTATTATAAAAACTAAATAAAGAAACTCTTCATCGACATCGACTGGTATTGTTGGTTTGATGAATTCAGAAGAATATATGCAGAGTGAATGTTTTAATTTGAAATTGACCAACAATTGTTATCATATCATAACAACAATATGTACATCTTCAGTATTCGTGTCCTATTCTTCAAATATGTAGTAGGTATAGGTAATGGCTAAGAGGACTGGGAAAATAAAAATCCTTTATGAGATGCCGAGATGGTAGCTTTTTCGAAGCTATTCAATATGGAGTGCCCCTAATAATTTTACGGAACAGACATCAAATTGTGTCGTGAAATTAAGAAGTTTTAATGTAGAGGCATTTGGAGGAGTAAAAATATATTTTTAATCGTAAACAATAAAACATGCATCTGATGAAGGATTTTTATTTCCCCAGTCCTCTACCTTTACTACAAACAATATGTACAAAAAATCTGGGGAGTTTTCCGTTTCTGAATGACCTATACATTTCAATTTCGAATCTATTTTTATTTTCTATTATGCACTCGAATTAATCAATAAAATTTTATGTTGAGTTGATGAAGGGTTTTGTTCAACTCTAATTTGAGTTTTATCCATATATTCTATGTACAGAGTACTTCTGATTAAGCATTTCTAGTGTATTTTTGGCCCAATCAGAGTAAATATCTTGTCTATGGGCATATCTACCGTTTTATTTTCAAATCTACCGCTTTTTTTGGTCCTGTCTACCGCTTTCCTCATTTTCAACCTGGCAACACTGATGGTAACCATTCTCCATAAACGATGATGGGATAAAGCTCATCATAATATTTCCACTGTTTAGCCAGGAAATAAAGTAGTTCACTGCAGTATCCGTTCATTTCAAAGTTATCCACGGTTAATGATGAATTCAGACCAATATTACCGATAATAAATCGGATTAATCCAATATTCAATCGATTATAAAAAATTTATGGTGTTTCAATATTCAGTTTCATAATGAACGCATTGGCTTTGGATACATTTATTTTATCGGTGTTTCGAATCGAAAATAATACCAGTTGAATTCATATGGTATGAGCTTCGGTTTTTTATTTATGTCTATAAATCTCTTGAAAAGGAATCAAATTGAACTACCAATATTCTTTGAATGATTCCCGATAGCGATCATAATCGACTTAATTCATAATTTCCTGTGTCAATTTCGTATTTCCTTGCACAAGTACCTACCTATAGATGACACAATAAAAGCGATAGGTACGTCTTTTGTTTCATTACACAAACTCGCAATTATCGATTGTTCTCTCACACTTTCATCGCTAAATTCCAATACAAACAGAACAAACACATGATTTTTATATTATACTTCATACTTTCCAACGTGAAGAGAAACTGCTTTTGCTCTTCGACCTCAAATGAAGATGAAGATGAGCTTCGATAGACTGTTGGTAAACACTGATGAGGTAAAATTACTATGGTAATCTATTAACAACACTGCATATGATTTATGATCTTGCTACAATTCAAAATCGTAAAAGACTTGAAAATGAAAGTTAATTTTTCTGATTTTTCAAGGATAAGCCATTTGATGTTTTCCAAGGTCAGATTGAGTCGAATAGTCTCAGAAATCGAGTCTATGAGATGTCTCAGTGTTCAGTTTCGATGAGGCCAGACATAACATGTTTTTCAACATGAATATATTCTGAAGTCTTCGAAGTTCATCGATTGGTATCTTCAGATACTGGGGACATATGAGCAGAATTCATTGAACAATGTTCGTTGTTCGATACAGAGATGAAATTACGGCGAAATAATGACATATACAGCTATAAATCAACAGCAACGCAGACTAAAAAGGCCGTGAATCATCCAATTACGAATGCTCGTACCGGTTATCTGCCAAATTACCAGTTTACAGTTAAGGCTCTTTCGTTTTCAGCCATACGTTTTGGCTTTTTTTGATAATGAAATAAAAAATTCTTCGATTCATTATCATAAATCGTCAGCTTTATAGCAAAGAATAGGATTTTCTCTATTTCCTATTATATTGTCGATAAAGGAACACATGAAACAGTAACCAGATTGGATCCTTTAGTTCAAGTAGATCGATGCATAATAATCTGAAGGTATCATCTGACCTTTTGGCCATTTAACGGTTAATTCAACTAGTCAATATCGACTAGGAGTTCGATGCTTGTCTGAGCCATAATGAGATTCATCCCATATTGTGAGGTTAGCTATGAAAGGGGTCATAAATCAAAGCTGACGACTACCTAGATATTTCCAGTCGATATCACATCATCAATCTGATATACTTGGGTACATCTCGACACTTAAATAAACCTAGATGGTAATAAATATGATTTGAACATTTTTGGTCAATTCTTCTCCTGCCCTGTCGATGATGCAACATCCTGCAGCTTCCAAATGTAATGAATGTAACAACTGGAACATCAAAAGATCCACTTCGTCACACACTTTGTCCTTAAACTCACTACTAAGCCGGTTTCTCAAGTGTTGGCCCTGAACTTGCACATTAAAAAGGAGGCCCGTAACCTCTTCCGAAGAAGGGAAGAGGCAGGGTGTGCTGGTACATTCCTCAGGGTATATTTATGCAGTACATATGTGGTCCATTGGCGGAGATCTAACTGTACAAGATTGCAGAGTACAGAGTTTCGGATTCCGGCATCGAAATTCAAGATAATCGGTACCTTGGATATATCAAATGGGCCTCTTTGGTATCAGGGAGTCAGTAATTTTATCATTAATGCAGATGATGAGACGACTGGGAAATCCCAATTCCAAGGACAATGAACTGGATGATAATCGACAGCTTATTGATTTTGCATTACAGCTTTTCGTTAATACACAAAAATGACTTATGAATTTATATCTGTCCCTATGATTGAGGGGAGGAATACACATATTCAGTAGGTGTGGTGAAGAAAACTCATTTACTGCTGTGGTACTGGGGGTGAAGTTATGTTGGCTATCTGATCATCAGAGGACATAGACCATTTTTTGCTCATTTTATGGCTTTATGTAGAAAGGTTGATGGCTTATCGTAACCCATTATACGTGAGCTGGTATGAGTGGTTGCCCATTTATATCTCGTCAAACCAAATGAAAGCTCTGGGCTCCCGCTGTGTATGTCTTCAATGAAACCTCCCTGTGATATGAACTGCCAAAATAAACTGCTCCACATGAGTTAGGGATATTGACTTAAATTGCAAAAAATTTAGTTAAAATAAGATTTTTGTGATGAAAATTCATATTTAATTTCAAGTTGCAAATTAATTTGAGCCTGTAGTTCTGCAGCGTATATACAGTGGTTAGGAAAAATCGAGTAAAATAACGAAATTTTATTCCCAGAGAATTCAAGCATTTTGAGACTATCAATACAATGTATGGCCTCCACGGGCATCAATAACAGCTTGACATCTTCTTTGCATACTACACACGAGGTTGTTGAACATTTCTTGAGGAATTTGGTTCCATAAACGGGGAAAAAGCTCTCTCAGATCATTTAAGGATTCTGGGGTAGGTTGATGATTATCTAATCTTCTTTGGAGCATATCCCATGCATGTTCTATGCAATTCAAATCTGGTGAGTGCAGAGGTATTGGTCAATGTGGGATACCAAGCTCCTCACGCGCATTCTCAACTACGGCTGCACGGTGCGGTCTAGCGTTATCGTCTAGAAATTGAAAAGTTTCACCAATAGCAGCGTGAAAATTTGGCACAACATTGTCAATGATATTCTCCCTATAGTGTAAGGCGGTCATATTCCCAGGACAAATGTGTAGATCTGTGCGCCCGTTGAAACATATCTCGGCCCATACCATAACACAACCCCCTCAGAATGGATGGACTTCTTGGACATAGCGACGATTACGGGGTATGCGTGGGATTGTCCAAACCCTTAATCTTCGAGAATCTGAAAATCGTCCATATCTGGATTCATCAGTGAAAAGGACACTACGCCATTGATCGTTTCAATTGATATGTTGCCTTGCCCATTTCAGTCTTTGACGCTTATGGTCACGTGTTAATGGAACTCCTCTAAAGGGACGTCTAGAACCCAGATTCACCTCTCTCAAACGTCGTCTGATAGTTTCGATGGAAACTTGGACCCCATCTGCATTTTGAAGAGTATTCCGTAGCATTCTACACGTAGATGTAGGGTTTCTTCTCGCCGAAACGGTGATGAAACGATCCTGAGCAGGTGTAGTTTTTCGTCGCCCCCCAAGCCTTGGTCTTTCCAAGACGGAACCTGTCTCCCTGAACCTATTCCAAAGTCGAGATATCACACTTTAGCTGACTTGGAGCCTTTCCGCTACAGCAACCTCAGTTAGACCACCCTGTAGCATTCCGATAGCCTTATTAGCCTACGCGTTTGTTAATTTACGTCTTGGCATTTTCAGAAAACTCGTTTCAAATCGAAGCCGTTGATAAACTGACTTCATTTCAAAATAAGAACATTCATGAAGCATGCAAAGAACCAAACTTCAGAAAAAAGGCGAACAGATTGACGAAATGTGTCATACTGATTTTTATTGAATCTATTCAAGTTTTTATTGAGTTTTGAATGATTTTACGGCGATTTTCTCGAAGATTACATACTTTTGAAAACGATTGAATACAATATCCCTAACTCTTGTGGAGCAGTATATGTATATCCCCAGATATATGGTGTATTAAAGGATGAAATGAAACAAGTACTTGATAATTTTAATACTGAAAAAGTATTGAACACATCATTGCCTTAAAGATTATTCTCATTCCTCTCAAATTGATTAGTGCAAAAAAAACATGTTTAATTCATGATACTTTAGTGACTACAGGTCTATCAGTGAATCACATTCTGTGGGGCATCAAACTCTTCATCTCGACTCCACATTGACCACATTCATATTCATATTCGACTACAACCCCATTTTCTCAACAGCAACCATTCCAAAGCCATTCGTGCTTCCTCCAAAAGCACAACTCTACATATTAGCCCCTACCATTCAAGGCCGATTTGATGTCTCAGACATCGAAATGCGTATGTCATATGGGCCTGGTTTGTCTCTTGAACAGATCGTCATCAATGTCATCAATATCGACCCCGTCAGTGTATCCAGAATCGTCATATCTGGATCTATCTGGTGTTCTGGATATTCTGCTGCCTCCAGTTGGACTTCTGGTCGCCATTCTCAAAACAGGATCGTCATATCTTCTGGAAACTAAAGTGAAGTCGTGATGGGCATCCACGAGTTTCTGTAATCTTCCTATCAGTTCGTAATCTGGCATTGGAAGTGCAACGCCTAGAATTTTGGCAATGGAAGACTTGAAACTTTGTAGCTGAGCTTCCCTTCTTTGGATTTCTGATAAGGTATCCTTCACCCTTGCTAATTCGTCCCGAAGAAGTTGCATAGAGTGTTCGCCTATATTTCTTTCTTGTTCTATAGTTTCGCCAGTGGACCTTACTTGGTCTTTGAGTTGGGTCAGTTTCCTGTTGTATTTAGTCCGAAGGGTTTCAGATTCGATCAGCCTCTTCTGAAGATCTTCAATTTTCCTTCCCCTCTCCAGTGCTGTTATCTGAAAAACAAAAGATTAACCGTAACTGAATGAAGGATCGAATGGAATCACCTTATAATCAGCTGCATCAGCCAACTGGCTGTTCAGATCTCTTATCTGGGACTTGGCTTCCGACAGCTGAACTTGAAGATGATCCACTTGTTTGATCAGTTTTTTGACTCGCATGTTAGCTTCGTCCCTCTCATTCTGCAAGAGACATTTATTCTTTATATTGTCTTCTTGGAGGTTGAGTTTCCTTCTCAGCAGATCGAGATGGAGGTCCTTCCTTTGAACCTGTTCCCTGAGGTTGCGAACTCTTCTTTGGAGCTGATACACTAAAGCAGTCTAAAAGAGAATGGAATAAAGTTGGGAGTTCGTGTTGAAACTGTATAAAAAGCTGCGACGACTAAATGAAGTTGTATTTGAATGATTTGATTTCTTATTGGAATGACATGCGTTTAAGTGTACATGGAAAAGTTTTTATAATTGCATCGAACGAGCAGAGGAAATAATGTTTTTTTCGAATTTCTACAATACATAACAATGTCAAGAAGTATTAAAATGCTACATTAAACTGGAATACAATAAGGATTCAACTAAATTGTGATGAAGCAGATAAGCGTAGTTTGTAAAAACTACTGGAGAAACTTGAGAATGTTCTAGAATCTAGAATTATAAAGCAAGTTGGGGCAGGTTTTCTCTACGGCTTACTTCGCGTAGGGAACAATCGTGTTTTGGTTTTTCACGTTGTAGACGCGGTAAGGTTCCATATCCACAGCAAAGCAGCTAATATTTTCAAAAGACAAACATTAAAATAACGAACACAAAGAAAACACATTTTATTAGATGCCCTGGTTTCAGAATACTCTTTTTCGATGAAAAATCAACATTCACTGATGAATTTCATCAGTAGCAACATTGATGGAATTACATTAAATTTATGATATTCAAAAACACTCTGAAAAATTCTGAAAAATTAAATAGCAATCAGTAAATAATAAATCGAACGAACGACCAAGAAATAGATATAAATCGAACTGGATGTGGCCAATTTTGAGAAAATAATTCTAATGGAAAATGTTTATATAAAAGATTGAAATAAAAACATTTTCGGTGAAATTTCGATATTTCCGTTCCCGAAAGTCATAGGTATTCGGATGCAATTCTGTAGCCAATGCAATCTCCACCTGAACGTCCATATGTAGTAATCTATCCCACTGGAGAACTTTTCAAAAAAAAACAACCTACCTTATCAACCAACTTGTCGCTTTCTAATCTGGCAAGTTGCTCGGCACGGAGCAAAAGAGATTCGGTATGCAAATCAACGCCGATATCGTGTGCTATTTCTTCCATATTCAAGGCTCTAGCTAGACGCTCCAAGAAGTTCATGAACTGAAAAAAAGAGTTTACTGGAATAGAAAAGGAATAGAAAAGGAGGTAGATGCGACCAGGCGTTTCCTTCCATTTATTCGAATGTACAGCAAGTCTTACGATACATATTTGGATGAATTCGTTATTTTTTCGCAAATTTCACTTATATTTCCTTTTGAAAACTAAAAATTCTGAAAACCAAGAACATATTTTCCTACAATCAAAAAAACCCTCTGCCAAACGTGTGAATACAAATGAATATGCGTCTTCTGATTTTGTATATGAATTGTGGGTGGACTCAAGATCAATGAACTGTTGTTTCAATTCTTGCATTTCAGGAAGTCTCGAATTATATTAGGAACAACACAAAGCAGCCTTTCAATAAACTCCAAATAGTAAATAGATCGTTTGTGAAATGTAAAAGAAAAAAGTTCACCAAATAAACACTTCGAATGCCACTACCACTCACCAGGAAAAGCAAACAGACACGAAAATATAGCTTATGTCTGGAAATATTCAATCTTTTAAGCACAAATGAACACGTTCTCTATTTCCTACTGACTTGTTTACTGATAGTTGAATGTTAAAGCGTAAACAAAAATAGACGTTTGGTAATTGGTTACCTTCATTACTTAGAATTCCACTTGGTAGGTACCTAGTGATAAAGAATGAAACGATTCCTGTTCGGCAGAAAAGTCCGCTGAAAACTAGCGGACATGTTTCCATTTATCCAGGACATGAAACGAAATTTTATCGTCTTATTTCATACCTAGTTCGACAGCGCTTCACCCGATGCGCAAAAAAGAAGCAAGTCGAATGCTCTCTGAATCCGAAGGAAATATGTCTCAATTTCATATCGGGTTTGTCCTAAGCTGGCAGAATTAAATTTGCTCCTTCCGAATCGGATTCCTCGATGATGCACATTTTGCACGTTGTTGAAAATCGAACTATGTTCTCTGAAAAGCTATACTGGTAAATTCCAGTATTGACTGGAATGTGGACACAAGGGAATTGGGTTATGTCCTTGAATGATCTGCTGTCAACAGAAGGAGAAGAACGAGAACCAGCAGCAAATCCTCAGAAAATGTTGTTGTGGCACTAATTTAGCAGCTGAGATTGCAATCAACTGTCCCATCTCATCAAAAGTATCGACAAAAGAGGATACAGTTGAGCGGAAGCCATAAATATATCATATTTTTCCCGAAAAACTAAAAAGTTTTTTGACACAAATTATTCATCTGATTTTTTCAAATCCAATCTCACAGATAGCTCGATAATTACTTAGTTTATTATTAGTAAATCCTTACCGTCTGCTTGTCTCTTCTAAAACCATCTTTGGCTATCTCGCAACTTGTCATATCGTTTTCTGCTTTATGCAAACGGGACTCTAAATGTGATTTTTCTTCTTCTAAACTTCGAATCCTGACATTAGCTTGTTCGTACAAAGATATCTGACGAGATAGTTGCTGCTGTTCATTATTCAGAGTTTCTTTTGTTGATTCCAATTGCTGTAAAAATATTCAGTGCAATCAAAACTTAATACCATATAACTGCTTTGATTTGGGACAATTCTTCGTCTTGCATCCGATGTCAAACGTGTAAGTAGCCTTTATTGGCGATATATCATCAAGTACAGAGTTGGCATTCATAAGAAGAAGAAGAAAGCAAGAAGGACGAGGCGTCATGAAAATAAATATAAAATTTTACCGCCGTTTTTTCCTTGATCTCCGTTGTAAGATCCCTTATTCGGTCCTTGATTGTAACTTCCAAAGATTCGACGAAACGTGATGGCGTGCTCAATAAGATGGCCAATGACTCCAGAAAATGCCGATTCTCATTCTGGATGCGTTGAAGCCTCTCATCACGGGCCTTCAATTCCTCTGAAATTACACATAGTTTCGTTTTCAGAAGGTACCTTGTTGGAATAACTTATAAGGAAAAAACAATAAAAAGGCTCTTCGACGCTTTGTTGGTCTCATCGGGTTTCGTATTCGAGAATCATACAATAGCAGTTTTCTTAATCATCGTTCATAATTCATAACCAACCTTGAAGAGAATATGAAATGATCCCTTCGTCTTTTTAAATACTCGATCAACATAATAATTTAGAAACTATCGCAGACAAAATACCCTAAAGAATATTCAAATACAGATCTAAATCAAATTGTTCTTTTCACCTCTCAACTGGATGATTGTAGCTTCTTGTTGAGCAAGGTTTCCACTGGCAGATCCCAAAGTTTTATTCGAAAACGACAGCTTTTCTCTCAGTTCCACCAACTCTCTTTCATTCGATCTATGCAGCATCTCTAAGGACTCTTTCTCCTGCTTCAGCCTGTCGATTTCCATGACGTGGGATGCTGATTGCCTCTGCAGACATTCCTTATCCGATATCGCTCTCTCTAGGTTTTCTCGGCAAGTTCTCAGCTCCAATTCGACAGTTGCCAAGGTATCGTTTATATTCGTTGTCCTACTCCTCAATCTCGAAGTATCCTATAACATAAAAGGTTCTGATGGTTCATAGAAAGAACTGCTTAATGTTCAACTCCAGTATAAGGGTACAGGGTGCTGAAAAATTATCTCATTGCCTTTTTACCTGAACCAATTCAGAAGCCTTGTGGACCAAAGCTTCTGGAGACATATGAGCACTGTCGCTTATATCCGACCCCAAAGCAACGCATAATCTCCTAATGAAATCCTGCATCTGCAGCCTGGCAGACTCCTTCTTCTGCTCCTGCGAGGCAAGGTCCATCTCGGTGTTCCGCAGTTTCTGTTCCAGTTCCTTGATTTTCTCTTCATGATATTTGTTGTCTCTTAAGGCAGTTTGATGAGCTATCTCGCTTCTGCTTTGTGCGGAGTAAAGGTTCCTTTCTCTCTCTTCTAGATCGTGAATCCTTTTCTTCAGTGACGATATGATGGCATTCTGGCGTGCTGATTGCTCTCGCAGTTGCTCGGCTTCGACTTGGAGCTCCAAGCATCTTTGGTCTCGAGATCTGAATTGGCAACGCATGTCTTCCAGTTCTGCTGTTAATCTGTCTCTTTTGTACTGAAGAGCTGCCAGTTCGCTCTTTAGAGCAGTCGTGATGTCTACTCCATTCTCGTCCATCTACAAAAGAATAATCGAGAACTAGAATCAGTTGTCTTCAGCTAACATTTCACTTATGTAGTTGAGAAGTTTTGGAAGTGACTCCTTCTGAACAGAAATCTCATGCATTGATTGTGCTTTGTGCATGAAACCAATTTTCTCTATTCCAAAGCATATTAATTATGTAGGCACAAAAAATGTTATGCTTTTCAATATTTTCCTAATGCTGAAGTCTTTTCCTCTAATGAAACCAACTAAACTTGGTAAGTATATGAAAATTGATCGCGTTCTTATAATGCGTGTCTTCTTTACTCACACAATGCTAAGCAAGGATGTCACTCCGTTCCTCTTCTAGGATATATTATGTCGGAACTTCCACGGCAACTGACTAAACATTCGTGCCGTAGATGGCAGGGAAGATTACCAACGATTAAATTGCTATTTTAAAACGCAAACTCCGGCAAAACGCAAAATTTACATACTGGCTATGATGAATCGATCTTCCATTCGAAAACTACAAATTCTTCCTGATTTTCACCATAACAAAGCAGTTTGGATGGATCAGACCTGAATTCTGTAGATAATTGAACCTTGTCATATCTCAAAATCTTCAATTTCCACCTGACATGCAATATAATCGACTTTGTGGAGCAAAATAATCTATTATTGATGAGTTGCTGTGTCCTGACGAAATAAGAGCTATGTCTTGATGAGCCTGGAGTGCAAAGCACCTTCAATATCGTACAAATTCCAAAATGAGTTTTCTCTATGATTTCAAATATATAGGTTTGCCTCATTTTGCATGAGCTCCCCATTTTACTTACTCCTCGTCTTACTGACATACCGTACTATTCAAGCGAAATTCATGTGTGCATTTTTGCATGGCAATCATGTTGAAACATGTCAAGAGAATCAAAATCAGAAAGAAGTTAGGTTTCCTCCAGAATCCAGATCAAACCAACACCCAATTATGTTTCTCCGATATAACTCTTACAATCCAATGAATGAAAGCTCTCACATTCTCTGGATTTGAGGGAGAATCAACGATCAAAAGCGAAAGCAATATATTCAGTGCCCCATTTCTTTTGATGCCACAATAGCTGTCACAATGAAAGTTCATTCCACATTCTCAATTGATTCTTCATAAAACAGGGATAAAGAAATTGGATCAATATTTGCAGAAGGCGAATGATTGACCTGAAAATTCGTACCAATACGTTCAGTGACATCCATGCAAGGGTTGACAAAACGACAAACTCAATTGATCACAAGGGGTCAGGTCAAATCACCAATCTGAAGTATAACTTCCAAAATTCAAAGCTCATTTGGATAAAATATTGAAACTGGACTCCTCTGAACCTCAAGTGAACTATATCATGCCACAAAGTTTCAATTCAAAAGAAAAACGATAAAAACACAAACCCTTCATAGTCCATATTATGGACAACTGATATGCCCAAATAATGGAACTATAAAAGTTCAACTAGCTAAATATTGCTCGTTTTGAATAGAATTTCATATATTCATTCCTCACACAAAGGGGTTCTGGTATCAAATGAAGAATTCGTGTTTAATTTGAACATCCTGCCAGACAGCAATGAGCTCAGGCCAAATTGCTTTTGACGGTTCGACGGAATATGCCTAGTGCATGCCTACAGTTAGCAAGGAGGGAGAGACAGGGAGGGAGGTGTACAAAGCAAATTGAGCATCTTTCCATTCATTTTCATGAATTTACTTAACGCTCCTACCAAAACAACTATTCTGTGAAAAATATGGGTCAAACAGATTCACTAACCTTGATTTCTCTGCAAAGAATGTCAAATATATGCCAATCCTCCTCAGTATTTCCGGATGCCTCCGGTTTTTCTACAGTCTCTGGTGGAGCTTCTTCAGCCATATCTTCTTATGCGGTCTATCCTCAAATGCCATCGATAAACTTAACCCCCGATAATATGAAACAACGAAATTCATTTGTTTGTGCACAAAATCGAAATCCGAGGCTCAGAATTTATTCTCTGAGGTCTTGAGTAGGTACATTCAGTGCTTGTCTGATCGATAAAACCAAGGTGAATATAAACAGTTATGAGTTGAGGTTGCCACGCCACGCAAAGGTTTATACTTATTTCCATTCGTTCAGAAATATTTGGGAAAACAGATATTCGACTGTTCTTCAAGAATTTCATCTTTCACAACAATGTCATGCTACAAAAACTGCAGAAATACATGTTTTGCAAAAACAGTTAATTGCCAAATCATTTTTCCGATAAGTCAAGTGTGAGCTGTAGCACCATCTTGTTGTTTCTTAAAACCTTCAATCTAAGTTGTTCCTTTTATATTAGTCAAGGTACGTCATGTACAGTTATCGTACAATCTGACTAGACTGGACTGCCTAGGATGCAATAATATAGCCTCTGATAATGAAGAGTTAATTGATTGGAAATGGAAATCGAAATGAAATTGCTAATCGACTTCTGTATATAAAAAAGAGCAATGACATACTGGATCAGAAACACCATTATACTGATATTTGCTGAATGAAACTAGATAATCATGTGCAAATATTTCAAATTAGTTTCACTATAACTCAGACCATTGTCTTGAAAGGTGTGAGTGAATTCGTTTCATGATCCAAATGTTCTTGATCTCCAGAGGCCAGGTAGATCAAAAGTAATAGATCGGTTACGCAAAAGCTCCACATTGTAGTAATTTCGCTGGATCTTATTCTTTTGTCGAAATTTATGAGAATCAATTCTGATCTACTAGGGAGTATTTAGTATGTGTGACTTTTATTATCTAGTCTTTTCTTGGTGGTCTGGTACCACCATCCAGTTCTTGTACTATCCCTTGGACTGGAAGTTATGTGCGTCTTAGAATGAAATCAAAAAGGTCTTCATTAATAGGTGACATAACTGGTTCGCTCCCTTAAAACCTTCTCTATTTAAATTTAAAGATCAAGTATCAACTTGTGTCATTCACGAAGAGGATAGTTTCAGCATGGATCCAGAATCAATCGTCATCTCTGGCATGGCCGGTCGATTTCCAGGATGTGACAACGTCGAGGAATTGCAGAAAGCTCTGATGGATAGTGTGGACTTGGTTTTGGAAGACCATGGTCGGTGGGCTAAGGATTTCTTTAACTTGCCCAGTCGCGGAGGAGTGATGAAAGACATTGAACATTTTGATTTAGACTTTTTCGGAACACCTCCTCGACAAGTGGACGGTTTGGATCCAAGGACAAGAATTCTTCTCGAATTGACCTTGGAAGCTTTCGTAGACGCTGGATTCAATCCTCTGGATCTCAAGGGATCAAAAACAGCTGTTATAGTTGGTAATTTTGCCTATTTAAAGCTAGTACCGCGAATTGAACCTCTAACAATATATCTTAGGTATGACAACTCCAAGAGGCAACGGGGACGTTTTCGACAACAAAATCAACTTCGAAAGGATGGGAAGATCCCCAGCCATGGCCTCTGGCATGATATCATTTCTATTTGATCTCAGAGGTCCCAGCTATCCCGTAGATACAGCCTGTTCAAGCAGTTTATACGCCTTCTGCCAAGCCTTTCGGGCCATCAAGAATGGTGAATGTGATTCCGCCATTGTGTGCGGAGCTACCCTCACTCTAGACCCTTTCGACAGCTTAGAATACAAAGCCATGAACATTCTGAGTCCTTCCGGAAAATGCAAATTTTTAGACGAGAACAGAGACGGTTTTGTGAAATCTGAATCCGTTGTTGTCACGTTCCTGCAAAGGAGAAAGGATGCTAGAAGAGTGTATGCAACAGTGAAGGGTTGTGGTACCAATACCGATGGACTCAAAATAGATGGAGTGACAAAACCGTCTCCAGAAATGCAAACGGTTCTTTTCAAAGAAGTCATGAGGGAATTCAACATTTATCCGGATGATATCACTTATATTGAAGCACATGGTACTGGCACGCCAGTTGGGGATGTTCAAGAGATTGAAGCTATAGCTGAATCTATTTGCGCTGTAAGAAAAGAACCACTTTTGGTAGGATCTGTTAAGACAAATATTGGACATACCGAAATGTCATCTGGAGTCACGTCTATTATTAAAGCTATATTGACTATGGAAACTGGATACATACCACCCATGCTGCATCTGGACAAGATAGGAAAAGAATTCAAGGCTTTTCATGAAGGGAAATTGAAGGTATTGTATACTCGAAGCAAGTGTTCTCTGCTATCATTTTTACAGCACAAAAAATTCAAATCATTATCTGTTAAAGTGTTTTGCTTCCTCAAGTAAACTAGATGCTGTTATTTTGTAGGCAGTAACTAAGGTCACCCCTTGGAAGAAAGGACTCATTGGTGTCAACTGTTTCGGACTTGGTGGAACGAATGCAAATGTCGTGTTAGAACCAAATGGCAAAGAGAAGGCACCTAATCATCTAAAATTGAGCTACAGACTTCTATTCCTCTCGGGAAGAAACGAACAAGGTCTCAGAAATTTCATAGACTTCGCAAAAAATGATCCTAATGATTTGGAGAGGATAATGTTCTTGAATAATATATTCTATAAGCCCCTACGTTCTTATAGAAATAGGGCATTTCTTACCTTCAATGAAGGAACTTCAACTGAAGAATCAGCAGTTATAAAAAATGAAAATAGAGAAATTTGGTTTGTCTATTCTGGTATTGGCTCTCAGTGGCCTCACATGTGTAAGGACCTAATGAAGTTTGATGTATTCAAAAAATCAATGGAGGAATGTGCAAAAGCTTTACATCCATATCATATTGACCTCATAAATATAGCGACTGAAGGAGATGCTGAAGTTTTCAAAAGTGTTACAAATTGCTTCATTTCCATTGTTGCTCTGTCTATATGTTTAACAGACGTCTTGAGACTTCTTGAAATTGAGCCTGATGGTATGATAGGTCATTCTCTGGGCGAAATATGTGAGTAACTCTAAAAATTTCTCCATTTTCTGTTATTCTCTGGCAATGTTTCAGGTTGTGCATATTGCGATGGCTTGGTAACCAAAGAACAAGCGATTTTGATAGCATACGCTAGAGGAGTTGCTCTCCAAACCACTTCTTCGGTTGATGGGACCTTAGCTGTTATTGGAATGACGGAGAATGAGTTATCAGAAACTCTTCCCCGTGACCTCAGTATAGCTTGCTACAACGCTATAGATAATTTAACAATTTCTGGTCCAAGGAAGTCAATAGTAAGATATGTCAGTGAATTGAAGGCCATGAATAAATTCGCAGAAATAATTGAAGGAGCTAGTAAAGCCTTCCATAGCGACTATATCTCAGATGCCGGAGATTTTCTGTTGGAGCTTTTAGAGAATATAATTCCTGATGAAAAAATGTCATCAGGAAAATGGGTCTCATCAAGCTGTAAGAAAGAAGACTTGAACTACGAAAAGGGAATTCAAGATGAAGAGAATATTATGTTTGAACAAAAACAAAGGGTTCTACATTGTCCGGAGTATTACCGCAGAAATTTAGTTCATCCGGTATATTTCTCTTCAGCTATGGAAGCTATTCCAAAAGATGCAATTGTGGTTGAAATTTCTCCGAAGGGTTTACTGCAAAATATTATCAAAAGGAACTTGGGACATGAAGCTAAAGTTATATCTCTTTCGTCAGATTCATCTGAAGACAACTATTTGCATTTACTGTCAGCAATAGGAAGGTATTATTTGTGAATTTTTAATTAGATTTTAGCCTTGTCGTTAATATTTCACATATTCGAATAAGTTTCAGTTGTGTCCTTTGGTAGTGTTGGTATTTCTTTGTTTATGTGTTTGTGTGGTATATTTTTTTTGAATTTCAGGCTATATCTGGCAGGGTTGAATCCAAACATACTAAAACTTTATGAAGACAAAGACATCTTCCCAATTAGCAGAGGAACTCCATCTCTAGCACCTCTGATTCAATGGGAAAGATCAATGACTTGTAAAGTACCTTACTATAAACCTGAAAAAGCTTTCGGTGAAAGCATAGTTGTGGATATTAGTGACCCTTCGATGAATTATCTAGAAGGGCATGTGATAAATAATAAACTTATTTATCCAGTTATGGGATATGCGGTAAATGTTTATAATTAATCAACAGTGAGACATTTTCTACAAATCTATTCTTATTTCTCTTCTCTTTCAGCAAATAGCTTGGGAAATATTCTCGCATTTGCAACACAAGTCTCTGAACGAAGTTCCTGTAGTGATTGAAAATATGACAATCAGAAGAGCTACAATGCTACCAAAAGACGGCTACGTAATTTTCAGTGGAAATATTTTCACCAACGGAGACTTCGAAATCTTAGAGGGTGGCGCTGTAGTATGCACAGGATGTATCAAAAACCCAGCTGATATATCAGAATATTTTTCCAATATCTCAGAAGAACACTTACAATCCGAACGTATTCCAGAAAACTGTTTTATGAACAAAGATGAGGTTTACCATGTGTTTAAAATGTTAGGATATCAATATAGGAATGATTTCCAAGGAATAATTGAAACCAGAGGATCTATAGGCAAATTGAAATGGAACAACCTTTGGACAGCGTATTTGGATGCTACCATTCATTTCAGTGCTCTCGGGAATATAAGAAAAAAAGATTATCTTCCTGAATCTATCGGAATGATAATAATCAACCCGGAAGGTCATATAAAAGAAGCAGAAAAAAATAATAACGAAATTGAAATTAAATTTGACAGGGTTACCAATACAATAAAAACCGGCCAATTGGAAATAAGAGATTGTAGACTGATGGAAGTTTCTGAAATAAAATCGTTGGTAAAACCGAAATTAGAAACCCATCAGTTCATCCCTTACAACTTCCCTGAAAAACTTACAATACGTAACTGCCTTAACCTAGTGGTGCAAATTGTGCTAGAGAATTCCAACGCAATATCAGCAATCAACATTCTGGAGGTTGATGCAGTTATGAAACAAATCGACAAAAAAGAAACTGAGGAAATTAAGAATCCATTTTCGGAGAAATTGGAAGAAGTGTTAGGTGAAGACATCACCGCCAAAGTTCTTCATGAGCGAACTGAAGAATTATTGAAGTCCAAAGAGGTCACTAAGTATAATTTGATAATCATTCAGGAACTGGATGAGGAGATATTGATAGCACTCAAAGGGAATGAAAAGTGCTTTATCCTCTTTCGAAATACAAAAAATTCTTCTCAAAATTTGATATTGAAATATAACTATACTTCTGTGGCCTCTTTCTCTGCCGAAGGTGAAACTTACTCCTTGATAAGACTAAAAGGAACAATACCAGAAGATGCCATAATAGTAAACGTTACGACAAAGACATTCGATTGGGTCAACACACTGAAGAACTCGATGGCAAATTCTAATGGAACCCCAATATATCTGATCAGCGAAAATGAAGAAACCAGTGGTATCCTTGGATTGTTCACCTGTATGAGGTATGAAGAAGGAGGAACATCAGTTAGATGCGTGTTCGTTCCCAAGAAAATACCTGAAAATTTTTCCTTGAACTCCAGTTTTTTCAAGGAACAATTGGAAAAAGGTTTGAATGTCAATGTTTTCAAAAACTCCAAGTGGGGTTCATACAGGTTTTTACCATACGAAAAGGAAGGGTCTGTAGAAACAGAGAATTGTTACGCTGTTCCAACAGTACCTGGAGATTTCTCAAAAATCAAAATGGTACAGAGATCTCCACATTTCAAGTGAGTAGCAAGCAATTTTAAGTACCTCACACCATGAAAAGTAAAAAATGATTTTCAGAGACCCTAACAATAAAGTTTATATCTACTACGCTGGTGTTAACTTCAAAGACGCTCTTATTGCTAATGGTGTATTCAGAATTCCTGGAATAGGAAGAAATATCACTCAAATCGGATACGAATATGCTGGAAGAACCTCTGACGGCCAACGTGTTTTTGGAGTCGCATCCCATCATGCTTTTGGTACCGTTATAGAGCCTGATGATTACCCCCTTATGAAGATACCCGCTTCTTGGACTATGGAGGAAGCAGCTTCTGTTCCAATAATCTACATCACTGTAAGTTTAACCTCAAAAAAGGTATTTCCTAGAAATTTCAGCTTCATCTCATTCTTTCCATCTTATATCTCCACAAAACTTATTTTCAGCTCTTCTGTGCTTTCCACTACAAAGTTAAATTGGAGAGAGGAAGGTCCATTTTGATTCACTCAGCTTCCGGAGGTGTTGGAATGGCCGCAATTCAGATGGCCTTAACTTCAGGTTGTACAATTTTTGCAACCGTTGGAAGTGATGCTAAGAAAGAGCTTCTGATGAAGAAATTCCCTCAACTCCAAGAGAAAAATATTTTCAATTCTAGAGAAAGTAGTTTCGAATTATCGGTGAAAAGAGAAACGAATGGAGAAGGTGTTGATTACGTTCTTGATTCAATGACTGGAGATTTATTCAATGCTTCCTTAAGATGTGTCGCATCCAATGGACACTTCATTGAAATTGGAAAAACTGAATTCATATTCAATACCAAAGTACAAACTGAACTATTCACAAGAGGCGCTAGTTTACACGCTATTTCAATAGATGAGTACCTAATGAAAGAACCGAAAAAATTCTTCGATGACATCTTAAAATTCTTCAGTGAAGAGATGGATAAGACCATCAAACCAATTCCACATAGAGAATTATTCGATATTGAAGACATTGAAAATGCATTAAAGAATTTTCAGTCAGACACTCATTCTGGCAAAATAATTTTGAAAATAAGAGATGAAGAGCCAGATCAACTAGTTCGCCCACCTCTGAAAAAGATGCTAGGATTACCGAAGCTTCATTTCAATCCCAAGAAATCCTATATCATAATTGGTGGTTTGGGTGGTCTTGGCTTGGAGTTACTCAGAGTTATATGCCTTTCAGGAGGCAAACACATCATATTGAATGGCAGGAACCCTCCAGCTAATGGCTATCAAAACTTTATGATCAGAATAGTTAGATCATGGGGTTGTGAAGTTTCTTTAAACCACGATGACACTTCAATAGTCGAAAACGCTGAGAAACTATTGAATGAAGCTAGCAGAAAGGTACCAGTTGGTGGGATCTTCAACTTGGCAATGGTAAACAGAGATGCCATACTCGAAAACCAAACAGTGGAATTTTTTGAGGAAGTATATCGACCCAAAGTCCAAGTCACACAAAATTTGGACCAATTATCTCGAAGTTTATGTCCAAGTTTGGACCATTTCGTCGTTTATTCATCGATAACTTGTGGAAAAGGTAACCTGGGACAGACAAATTATGGATATTCGAATTCCTCAATGGAAAGAATTATAGAGAAGAGAAATGATGAAGGACTTCCAGGTCTTGCGATCCAATGGGGACCAATTGCTGATGTTGGTTATTTCGCAAGAACCAGCGATAAACAAGAACTTGGATATTTCTCAGCGCAACCTTCAACATCACATGTCGAAGTTTTGAGACAGTTCCTGTTGAAATCTTCTGGAATTTACACAAGTTTTGTGACGCATAATAATCAACTGGGTATCGAAATAGGTGATTCCTTGTTTGAAGCTCTCATGAAGATTTTTGGAATCTCAAACTCCAATAAGATTGCTGATACAACAACGCTGATTGATTTAGGTATGGATTCCCTGATGGGTTTCGAAATCAAACAATACCTCTTCAGAGAATATGAAATTGATATCAGTATCGAAGAACTTAGAAAGATGACGATGAAGCAAATCAAAGAAATAGAGGTTAGGAGAAAACAACACTGATCATTCTGGAACAAGGATGTGAAAGCCCTTTATGAATTATGCATTTCTTAACCGAAAATAACTGTGAAAAGTCTATATTGAAATATATCTATCTAATCCTAAACATTTTTCATTATAACATATCAATAGGTCTGAAGGATAATGACAGGGCCGATTCTTCGGTGTATATCATTTTTTTGACATATAGGGAAGGTGGGGACCCTTCGTACGGTTTCAACATTTTATTTTTTTATTAATCAATCACCTAACAGCTTGAATGTATAGTCTACCTATCTGAGATTCATATAAAAAAATTACAGATGATTTCATCTGATGTTTCAACCATAATTATGATTTAAAACTAAATCTGGAATATTAACGAACCTGCCCCAACAACGGGGCACCTACATACAGTCTGCATAAAACAATTTTAATATCTACGAGAGCGTAACTATTAACTAAATTTCCATTGCTTGACCTTGACCACCAGTACTAACCTCAAAAATATTTGACAGGTCCTTGGATTGCTACTAATTAATAATTCATGTTGAATATTTTCTTGATGGAAAATGCGTGATGTGCAAAATGATTTTGGGTAAATAAAACGAATGAGAAACTATTAAATATTTATTTACATTTCCGAATACCATAGTGAAATATGAAATTCGATGATGTACTCTTGATAACATCTCTCAGTTGTCCAAATATGTTTGTTTTAGAAAGGTCTGAAAAAAATTAATCATGAATAACTCAATATTGATGCTACAAAATCATTCTAACCTCCTTTCCCTGAGGGGCAGAGTATGACGATATTCCACCTCAGTTTTGAAGAAGAAATTTTTATCCCCCATATCAGCGTTGAATCCATATGCGTACCTATGTCCAGGTGCCTAAAATGAGAAATGTGAATACATCGAACTAGAGTAATTTTGATGAATAAAATTACATTAGACCACATCTGATCCCAGATATCTGCCTCTTCTGGTCCCATCAGCATTTCCGGGCAATCAAACATGGGTGCATTGGTAAGATTCATAAGTTTGTCCTTAGAATTGCAATACCTGAAAAAAAATTGTCATGAAGATTGTTCAAAATATCCCATTTTTCAGTTCCACCCTGTAGCTCAAAGAAAGAGCAATTTTCACTATTAGCAGTGAATAACTCAATCAAAACACTTACATTCTTCTGAGTACCGACCAATCTTCTTCTGTTTCTTGAATCCAATCTTTCATTTGTGTTTGTTGATCATCATAACTATCGAAGTCAATTCTTTCGATATCCTCCACGACTACTTCCGGATCTCCACCTTCAGACCAATCGTATACCAACAACTCTGCGTGCTTGCTAAAATAAAATGACAGAGAGGAAAATCCAAAATTATTCGAAAAAATTTATATTACCTGATTTCTTTCAAGTATTTCTGCTTGTAAATTCTTTCCATCGCTGTAAGATACTCCTTGGTTAATGCAGCGGACTTAATTTCTGAAGATATATTTCTTCTCTGAATATTTTCTTGAACTTTTGCTACAGGGACATCCAGATATATCACAAGATGCGGGCGTAATACGTGCTCTATACTTCTCTTTCTCACATCGTAGTATGCAGCATAAGCTATTAGCAAAATTGATTCAAAACTGTTTATTTTGTAGAACCTTAAAACTTACCTCCTTTAGAAATATAACCCTGGTTATACATTGCTTCCGTAAAAACAAAATCAGAGAAGCAACATCTGTCTAAAACGACACCTTGACCAGTACTTAAGACATGAGCCAAAGCATCAATATACTGAGAGAATCTGAAAATTGAAAATATAACGTTGTTTTCTATTGAATGGGCTATTTCTCCACTCACTTGATAACATATTGATCTACTTGAAAAGGAGCAACCTTATGATGTCTTGGATTCATAAGGAAATCCTTTATATCGAAACTTTTACAAACTTCGGGTAATTGATCATCTAATGATTTTATATCAAAGCCATAATCATTTATATAAATCATATCAAGATTTGCTTCAGGCATGTAGAGCATATCCAGATCATCAGCAAGTTGCTTTGCAAATGCACTTTTTCCAGAAGCTATAGGACCCTCTACTACAATGACCTGTAAAACTGACCTTGCTCAAATTTTCTTTACATAGATTGTTTTTCATTCTTACTTTCGAGTTTTCATCGAAGCGTGAAGTTGTTTTATCGATAAACTGATGGAAGAAGGTATACTTTTTTTCCTTATAAGGCCATGGTTTGGGTTTAGGTACATCATCATGGCTTGTTACTTTCAACAGTTTACTGGTAATGGTTCGAACAATTTTAACATCATGTTTTCCAAGCGCAGAGTTGGAAAGTGGGCTAGCTATACTCCGAAGGGTCATACGAACTAAGCTAGCCATGATAAAATAAAATATCCTTATTCAAATCGGGAATTTCAATTAATTATATAATAGAATATGCTACCAACAGTTGTAGCACTTGACACCTTTGGCAACTAAACATAACCTGAAAATCGCAATTATCGTGAAATTTGACAGTTCTCTTCAGGGGTGTCCAGTGGCCACAACTACGATACTTTCAGCTTGTTTATAAGAAAGAGATCGTTCATTTGACTTTATTTTTGGGCGCTCGTTCAACTTGAAAGAAGGTTATATCATTTCGTCACCATGTCTGTATTTTTTGAATTTTGGGCCGCCAATGGTCTCAATCGATTAGGTTGGATTCACTGATCACGAATCCGTGGTCAAATTCAATTCTGTCCGTCCGTCTGGCCGGCCGTCCGTAAACACGATAACTCTGGAATGGTTGAACCTAGAGGCTCGAAATTTTCAGGATAGGTTGAGATCTCGAATGAGTTATTGTTTTCCTTATAATTTCGAAACTACAAATTCGATCTGTATGAAATTTTGCATCGGGATGTAGAACGAAGTATTCAAGCTACGTGCGAAATTTTGATAGCTTTACCAGAACCATACAAAATGAAGGCGAATTCGAAAAATAAAAGTACGAAACGTTTCTGAAATGACTTTAATTAAAGTAGGTAGTTCCTACATATAACTAAACTAACAGAATGAAATTTCACGTGGATTATATAATACAAAAAATAAAGTATATTATAATAATCAATTTTCTTTTGTGATAAAAACAAGAATATCAAAAATACTGTTTGAAAACATAACAAGATATTTGACACTGAAAAAACAACTGGATACAAATAATTTAATGACTCTCTGTAGATGGGTTCTTTGGAGTGAAAGGATTGGTGATTAGCTTAGCTACAGACTGAAGAACAGTAATCGGAATCTGTAAATAAAAAAGTCATCAGTTGATTATTGCATCGAAAATCCATGTCAGATTAGTTGGTGTATTGTCTTCAATATTGAAAATACGTTATTCAATGGAGTTTTCATGAAAAACTTCATACAGAATACAGATGTGGAATAAAATAGACTGACTCTTCGCTAGCAAATCGACCAGCAAAAAAATCAGGCGACTACTGGAGGTTTTTTGTCGGAGTCAACAAACTGGACAAATTGGGCTGTTTGTATACTTACGTTGAAAATGTCATCGATGAATCTTGCAAACATGGTTCCAGCTCTCTGAGGTTTGAAATTTGTATCATCATTCGAAGATGTTGAGTCGATACCTGTGCTGATTCCTGTTATCTGAACGGAAGCACTATTCGGTTCCTTGTTTGTAGAGGAACTTGGATTTTTGACATCAACAATGTTGAGTGATGTGTCATCTGCTGAAACCTGAAAATGAGTTTGTTTGTATAGAAAAGACCGAAGAATGCAAGCCTTTTTTTATTCTGAAACATGAAACATTCAGATGTATCCTGCAGAAACAGGATATAACAACGCATTCAATACAAAATTCTTAGAAATCTTTCACTGGTCTGTAATGAATATTCTTATAATAAAAGAAATCTCGAAAAGAGAATGGACAGCCATCAGCGAGTATCTGGAAGTACCTTATTTGAATTTAGATGAAATGTCGGTAATTGCTGTATGACCTTCAGAAGATAAAATCATGTTTATTGTGAAGGTATACTCACATTGTCCAATTCGTTTCCAGCAGGTCTTGCAAATGCTACACTAACCGTGAAAGCGCAAATCAAAAGAACTGCTACTGGCTTCGACATATTCTGCAAAAAATACAACAGAATTAACATCAGCATAGTATGATGGAGAAATGACTCAAGCTCTTATCCAAACGATGAATTTTTCAGGAAGCGTTCCTGCATAATAGGATTTAAAATAATTAGATTAGTCAGGTACATGCTATGAATATGGTAGGTAGATATACATAAAGTTCGACTTCTCAACATCAGTTAGGTTTCAGAAAGGAAGAACCATGTATATTATTACTCAATCGTTCATAATTTTCGTATATCAACTATGAAAAAAAGGACTTTTTTTCTTGCTTTCATGTGTTTCACTATAGCCCGGTAGAATAATCTGGTAAATTTTCATTTGAAAAAGATATTCAGTTCAACCCAGCAATATAAACGCTCAAAGTTTCTCATATCGCTCTCAGGAAACTCAAATTTCATTGAAAATTCGAGTAGAGGTAATCATTTTCCCTTGATTTTCATCATTACACCGATTGTGATTGATAGTACGATTAAACTGTAAAGTACTGAATAGAACAAAGTTGTTAGATTTTAGTCTGATGACTTGGTGCTGAAAGCTGGTGCAAATTGAATGAAGCGCAAAATCATTAACGTCAAATTAGTTAACCGAGTGAAAACATCCTTTGTATTACATAAATTGAATCATCGAAACAAGGAATTGTCTTCTGTTGTACAATACGATTATTGGGTACATTGGATAAACAAGTTTCACGTCTTGTGTACTAGAACTTGATACGATAAGTCAACTTTCTTATTTTCCATTGAGATATGCATTTAATTTATTAGTCAAAAGCAGCAAATGATAAAAATTCGTTTTTCAGTGATTCTGTTTTGTGAATTGTGTAAAATTTACAAAACTCTTCTATACAAAGATCTATAAAAATATAGTAGAGAGTAACTAAATCGATTGTACAGCAACAGTACTTTACGCGAATGCCCTTCTGAATACACAATTGTGGTAAAAAAAATTGGGACAATCATTTGAGCGGGGTTTTTAAATGATCCCAGGTTCTTTCTTGACTGAATGTTGAAGTGATATACTTGATGTTTGGTTGCATTAGTCAATTACGACAGTGTGAAAGTTCTTATGCGATTGCAGCCAAAGTATCATAAACATCGGGTATAAGTACCTAATTTTCCCATCAAATTATATGTATTTAAATACCAAAACTATATTAGAATGAATTTCAATGTGTCATAAGAGCGAGCTCAACATATTCGAAATGTTCTTCTTCAAGTTCCTGATGTGCTGAATATAAAATTGTGTTTTCAGTTGGACAAATAATAATTGATTGGCTCTCTCAATCTTTTTGGAGCTATTACCTAAGTTAACCAAAGTAATAATCTAGAAAATCTAATAAATCTTTACAAGTTTAGGAGGGTAAGTTATAAGTCCACCCCATGTTTGTTAATAACTTTGGGAATTTTTTTATGCTGAAAATTAAATAAACCATTAATCGAACCTTGTTAATTTTAGTTGAATTTCTTGCACACCTTTCTTCAATTTTCGTGACTGATATATCTGTTGTAAGAAGCTCATCATACAGTTTTTTTGACCTATTTTAGATTGTGCATGAGTAGAGAAAATCGAAAAAAATCAATATCTATAATTTCCATAGCAAAATTGGCTTGGAAATCAACGTTAATCATCCAATTTATTTACAAGTTCAAGAATTCAAGACCAGTAGATTTTGGACAAAAATACATTTGGCTATCTTGTAAGCATCACAATATGCAAATATCACCTACATAATATGTAGATTTATTTTCATTTTCAAAATGATGAAATGATGAGGTTTGTTGCAATATTATGTAGGAATTATAATACTGGAACTGGATGATTGGCACATATATTGTCTTATTCGTTTCAAGTTTTTATGCTCTCTAATGGTAGATAAACAGTAACAATTCTTATTTTAGAGAGTTATGACTGGAGCAAAAGGATTTCTAGAAATGAATATCAATTCCAGTGTCCTCTTATGGAGAGATGAAAGATTCAATGAGATTTCGAATGACTTTAGTGAAATTTCATCAATTCAAGTTGTCTTCTTACTCATCTTTCAAATTTTCATGCGTTAAATTTTGAGCCTTCATCGGACATAACTGACTTCCTGCATCCTGCAAATCCATAATTATGAAATAATGACTGACAGAATTACGTGAGCTATGCTATGACACCTGTGACCTATGCTACTCCAGGCTAAATGAATCAATCCCAAAATTTATTCTTCATGAGTCCATGGATAGTAAAGATCACTAATCTAACAGTCATTGATTGAACAGACGTGATTATACTCACTTTTGATCGAAATCTCCAAAAGTTAACGGTGAAATTCTGCAAATATACACGCTATCACAGTTCAACTATTTCTGGTTGCGAAGTTTATTGTGGTGTCCGTTGAACGTAAAAGCCTCCTTCCAACTTCTTCTGCATTTACTGTTGGTAGATAGTGAAACATTCTTGGGAAAGTCCTTGATTGGTGAAATAAATGTGCCCCGATAATTGTCATATAAGTGATCTACTCCATTAGGTAAAACGTCTTACGTCTTCGTTGAATGATAACGTCAGTGGGTTTTCCAAAGAAAATTTTTTTCGTCGAAGAGTTTCGTTATATTTTTCGAGTGGCGAAAGGGAATCATTGAATGAATTCTAGTCGTGAAAAAAAGAGATTTTTTATGTGAAATTTTCTTCATATCCATATGGGGTGTCCCAAAAAAACAATAAATTTTTTGTCAATAAATCTGGACAAAATTCTGCATTAGCTTGGATGAGTAATTCTCCATCTACATTCAAAATTTCATCTCTATCGAGTCTGTATGATTTCGAAATTACCAGGAAAACAGAATTTAGAATTCACAGAACCTCTGGTCGAATCATGCTGCTGTAATTCCTCATATACAGAGTGTAACAGCCAAATGGAATAAATTCGATAACGAATAAATGAGGGCGTGTTCGGAAAAACGCTCGGACACGTCGATTTGTAATTTTAAATGCGCATATTTTTCAAGAAAATGATATTATATAGGGTGTTCCATGTGACCGTGGCCAATTCCAACTTTCTTATTTCAAATGCAACCCCCTCTATATTATTTATTTTTGGATTCTTCTGAGAATTCTAGACACAATTCATGCACAATGTCCTATACATATCTTTAACTTTTTCGGAAGTATTAAGTGTTTTCAGATTTATTGCAAAAATCAACGTTTCAAATAAAAATTATTTTATTTCACAAATCCGGTATATTACACTCAAAACCTAATAAGTAATACTGATTATTTCATTAAAAAAAAACAAAAAAAAACATTAATGTCAATGTAGGAAATGTTCAAAATGCCCGCCGCGAACGTCTTGGCAACATGCTAATCTGGTGTAGAATTGTCTTCTAACGTTACTCAACACTTATTAATATTTCCGAAAAAGTTGAGGATAGGTATAGGACATTGTACATGAATTATGTCTAGAATTTTCTGAAGAATCCAAAAAATAAATAATATACAGGGGGTTGCATTTGAAATAAGAAAGTTGGTATTGGCCACGGTCGCATGGAACACCCTATATAATTTTATTTTCTTGAAAAATATGCGCATTTAAAATTACAAATCGACGTGTCCGAGCGTTTTTCCTAACATTCCCTCATTTATTCGTTATCTAATTTCTTCCATTTGGCTGTTACACTCTGTATATCAATAAAATGGTTAAAATGTGTTTCCAAAAAATCATTATCATCGTCCCCAATTTGATTTTGACCTATTTTTTATTTTTATTACCTTTTTATTTTTTCAAATGATCGGAGAAAATAACCTTTGTGAACGTTATTATTCATGTGAATCTTTGAGGAAATCCAATTTCCGTATTCACTATCAAAATTGAAATAAAAGACAGAAAGTTGTAAAATTCATTTATTACTTGTTAAAACATCAAACACACAAGGAATGCAAAGAAGCTACACTTTTTGAGGTGGTCGCAATCTTCGTTTACAGTTTAAAAAAACCAACGTGAATTGAATAATTTATATAAGAGCTTCTCTCGAGTATTGAGCAATGAGTAGAAAAATCCACTTATTTTATATTCAAAATTTGAATAAATATACTAATCAGTGATAGCTTGAAGCATATCCTCCTCCTGAAACAGATTTGGACAAATTGATCGACTTCGAGAAACCAATAGATCCTCCAGCACTTGCACCTGAAGCAGCATTTGTCAGAAGTTTGTTCACTGCTCCTAGAGTGGAAACTGGAATCTGAAACAAATACGTCTTCTCAAATTTGCATTCCGAAACTGACCACTCAATTGAATCTTGTTTATTGATAACTAAATAGTAAAAAGACTTCATTTTATATTTGTCTACTGAAAACAGCCATAAGATCAAACCAATCACAGACTGATAAAGATATAAAAAGACAAGACCACAAAAAGGAAGAATAGTGACAAGGTAGTACTTACGTTTATGATATCACTGAAAAATTGTGGATTTGCAGTCTTTGACACGGTAGCAGTATAGGTACCTTCTGCTGAGCCACCAGCTCCTCCAAAGCCAGCTGCCCCAAAGCCTCCTGAATATCCACCAGAGTGTCCCCCAGAATATCCACCACCATAGCTTCCACCGAATGAGCTACAGAAATAAAATATGAATTATTTCTATTTGTAAGGATGTGAAGATTTCTACACCACCATGAAGTGGTCAGAGAATAGATAAATTATAAACATCTTGGCAGAAAACTTACAAGTGTTTCCTCAAGAATGGACGTTTGTGGAACTTTGTTTTGTAAACAACTGGTACAGTGTCAACGGTTTGACTGCAATGAAATAGAAACAGATTTATAAAAAAAATAATTTTGTGTAGGAAGAATTTTTATGTTATGGTACGTCATCAGATTATAGATCAAATTCTCTCAGGACTATGATGATGACAGTATCTCTATCTGATCAACTGACCATCTATACTCTGTTCAAATCTAAGAAGGAGCAATAATAACATGTTTCGCGGATCGATAGGAGGGCCTTCGTAAAGTTTCTTTCCGTCCAGAGTCGAATCGAGGAGATTTCACACAATCGTTCAGTTTCAACTGAACTTGAATTACATTTTTTTCAATAATTTATAGAAAGTTATTCTTTGGAAATTTGGCAAACTGTCGTCATCATTCACGATTTCTAGAACTTTAGAAATCGTTGGGATTTCATTCCGGAAAAAAACCGTGGACAATTCTTCTGATAAGGTTCATATCGAAATCGTCAACCGAATCGATTATTTTTAACGACTGGGCTCACCTCTTAGGTGGCGTCAATGTTTTATTCTCTTCATATTCTCTGAGTATTCTGAATACAGCTGAATCACATTGAAACAATTCCTACTAAGTCTCTTTTCGATAAATCAGGATGTTCTTCCAATTCTTTTCGAAAAATGTTCAAAATTATCTCTTTCTCTTCAGCAGGGAAATGCGACCATTTGGACCTTTTTCGGGGTGGTCCCCACATATCACCCTCAGATGCAGTATCCGTTTCCGAATTCGACATCGTTCTATGAACACTATACACTTTGTCAAAAGATTTTCCAACAAAACACACTTTTCACAACAAAATCTATAAACATTTTGAACAGCTAGACCTTCACTGTAGCTCTATAGGTATTTTAACTAGTCTTGTCAATTGAAAACTTCGATATTTATGCAAATCAAGATGACTTTAACCCATTAAGGGAAAAACCCAAACCTGGTGTTTCCCGAAATTACCTTGTCGGAATCTTGAGCAGCCGACAAAGAGTTTCGTACAATATATTTCGGATATTACAAGTAAATGACCATCATAAATTTAAAGAGATCTTTTTCGAGTCTTGTTAATTGAAAACTTCGATATTTATGCAAATCAAGATGGTTTTCACCCAATAGGGAAAAGGACCTAAATCTGGTGTTTCCCGGAATTACTTTATCGGAATCTTGCAAGATTCCGACCCAAATCTCTAAAACTCTGGTGTTTCCTGGAATAACCTTGCTGCAATCTCGAGCATCCGAAAAAGAAATTATTTAGTAGATAATAAGATAAAAACAAAATGAAAAATAGGGTACGTCGGATATAAAATGTTTATGACAGTTGCAAATCATAACAGAAATTTTGCACTAGAGTTTCTGAGGAAAAAAGTTCTAATGTGGGAATTGCTGACTCAAATTATTGAATCATTTCTATCCAGTACCATCCACAGTCCGAGTACGATCCTGGCAGTCTCTTAGGGCGGTCGAAGGGAGCGTCGTTATGATGGTTTGAGCAATAAGAGCTTCATTGTGCGCAAACCAGACGATTTTGTTTGTTTACAAAGCTCCCTCTTATATTTGAACGGACTAAAGTGATGAACTGAGACTCCATTCTGCATGTCATTTGGTTCAGAGATGTCTAATTTCGACATAAGGATGACACAAAGAAGCAACCAGTGAACCAAATAGATTCAGTTGGGATCTTTGAGCAGCATATCAATTTTTATATTACTCACACAAAAGTAGGTGGTTGTGGGGCTGGTTGGGACACTTGAACTTCTTTCTCGATAACGGTTGGAGCAGCAGGGACCCAAACCTCTTTTTCCACCACTGTAGGTACTCTTATCACCTTCTCCTCATACGATGGTACTTTGATCACTTTCTTCTCGTAATTGGGGATAACTGTCTTCTGAATGACAGTTGTGACTGGTCTCGCCTCTGGAGGGGGTTGATGCACGACTGTTTCGTGGACCACTCCTACTTCCACGGGCTTCTGGATGACTTGGACGTGCTTGGTAACTGGAGCCGCATGGTGATGGTATGATTTGAATTCAGCTGAAAATTATACATCACAAGTTGGGTCATGATACATCACAAGCTTGGACAAGAAAAAGATGGATTTCCAAGATTTATTGCTGAAGCATTCTTGGTGTAGAGTTGTTTCACACGTATAGAACCATTGCTTCCGATTAGAAGACTATGGAGTGTAGAATTCGGTGGAAACTGGGTAGAAAGTGTTTTGGTATTTACCTGAAAAGCTACCACCTGCACCACCTGCAACTCCTGAGGACTTCTCTTTGACAACTTCAACTGTTTTTCCGCCATACGATGCTCCTGCAAATGAACCTCCATAGCTACCTCCTTTGGAGATTCCACCCTCTAAACCAGCACCAGCAGACACGCCACCTCCTGCTGTTGCGCCTGCGTAAAGTCCTCCACTAGATTCCTCGCTGGCACTTCCTTCGATTCCTGGAAATGTTCAGAAATGAGGAAGAAAATATTTCGCATGCTACATCACGAATCTTACCTGCTTCTGCTTGGGCTCCCCAAGGAGTGCCTGCTCCTGCATGAAGCTTGCCATCTCCACCTATTCCTGCTAGTGCTTTGAAACCAAGGAAGTTCACGCCAACTCCACCTTCACCGAAAGAAATTGGCTGAAAACATCCAAAATGATAAAAAGTAAGATAAAGCTAAGGACTGAACGAGAATAAATTCGCTATCCTATCACAAAAACGCTTATATCTCTTGAACCAATTGAGAAAAAATCAAAATTTGATTATAGTTAGCTTTGTTATGAACGTCAGAAACATGTGGAACATTTACTTCATAGATATTCCAATTCTCTTTCGCAAAATGTCAAACGATGTGAAAACACGAGAATTTATAGTGAAACTTTTTCAAAATAATCGAAAATGAAGATTCAAAAGAATCGCAAAAGAGGCTCGCGTTCGTCCGGAAACGGTATCAAGAGTTGTTGAGCGCTTCAACGAAGGTCTTGCAATTAACCGCGAGGGAGGAAAAAGGGGTTTCATAGCCCAAAAAAAGTGAAGAAAGCCATCAGCCTTTTTCAGAAGAATCCTAACCTTTCAGGACGGAAAGTGGCCCAAATAGTGGGTTGTTCGCAGTCAACCGTTCAGAAAATCAAGTCGAGTTGTAGACTTAGAACATACAGAGTGCAGAAAGTGCCGGACAGGAACGCTGTGAAGAATCAAGAAGCGAAATCAAGAGCGAAGAAATTAAAAAAAGATTTCTTAAAAATTTTTCCTGTTGCGTGATGGACAACGAAACCTATGTCTTGGCTGATTTCTCGCAACTTCCTGGTCAGGAATTTTATACTGCAGATTCTCGTGGAAATGTTGACGAACAATTTCGCATGAAGAAACAAGCAAAGTTTCCTAAAAAATTCCTGGTTTGGCAAGCAATTTGCACTTGTGGGAAAAGGAGCAAATTTTTCGTTGGCCAGGGCTCTGTTAACTCGAAGATATACATCGAGGAATGCTTGAAGAAGCGACTTTTACCATTTTTACGTGGGCACGATGTGTCAACAATCTTTTGGCCAGATAAAGCTTCATGCCACTACAGCAAGGCCACCAAGGAATGGTACGAAGCTAATGAGATGGTTTTTGTACCAAAGAGGCCGATCCACCAAATTGCCCAGAACTCAGGCCAATCGAAAGACTGAAGACTAAGAAATCAACGAAAACATTAGCGTAATTCAAGCGAAAGTGAAGACAGCATCCCAGAAAGTGACTGAGAACACTATAAGAAGCATGATGGGATCAATTCCAGAAAAAATCCATGAATTTTGTAAAAAATAGTTTTGGTTTTTTTATTGTAAAAACTGTTTTCATTAGAATAAGAAGATGATTCGAAAATGAGTTTGATTTTCGAAATCGAAATAGCGAATTTATTCTCGATCAGTACTTTTATCCGGATGTGATCATTAAATAAAGCATACCTACCTATTCTTTTATTTTCAACATGAATATTTCGAACATCAGACAGGTTTAATAATCGTATGAAGTGGATATGAAATAATTGTTGAGGATGTAATCCTGTACCTAATTCATCTCCAATTTACTAATAACCTTTTTGTATCTATTTACGATGATGGTAAAAAATTATGAGCAAACTCGTTGGTGAAGGCCTTACTTAATGATCCCTTCAAACATTTTGAAAACCTGTTCGAACGTTTGTTGATCATCATTGCCATCTCGATGGATTTTGAACAATAGAACAAATTATTGAATTGGGGATTTTATGTAGAGAGGAGGACAAAAGATTCAAAAATGCCAATTTTGTGTCCATCCCTCAAACATTTACTGAAAGTATTATTTATTAGAGAAGCCGACATTATTTCAAACACAAAATCAAGAATTTGGATAATGATGTTTTCGGGAGTTATTAATCATACTTTGGGAAATTCCAGAAGCAATTTCTAAAGGAATACGTTTGTAATAAGATTCTTTACTCATGGTATCTTAGGCGAATAAAAAACCTGTTGAATTATTCAGCAAGTCTTACTGCTCAACGACGTGAATCTCTTGAGATACCTACGTCATTGGTATAACCTTAAATTTACTCGTAAAACAATTGCCTTATAAGATTTATGAGCATTAATTTCAATGATAAACAGAAGAGACAAGCAAAAATGTAGTGTTGTCAGAATTTCCACATCATATTTCGAAAAAAGATGTTAAATAATTATAATATAATAAACCCACTAAAGTACTACTGAAATACGAACTTTCTCTACATATTTCGGAAAAATATTTCATTTTCATTCAGTTCCAGTTATCATAATGATAGCAACATTAGTAATTCTTCGAACGAATTGAAGGAAAAGAAAGGTAGAAGAGCTTAAAAAATATAAATTTTCTCTGAAACTTCTCCTCACGGCATCGACGTATATAATTTTCTGAATATAACGCGTCAAAGATTTCAAGGAATTTCCTGATTCCAACAAGAGATTGTCCTTTCAGGTTCTGTTGAAGTCTCGTGAATTTTGGACAAGTAATTCCAAATATTACGCACAAACGAACAACACATTTTGCTTGTTAATGCATATCTCATGTGATATAAAATATGCTTATACTTACACTTTCACCTGCATATGAGATACTGCAGACTGCCAGCAGCAGTGTCAATTTTCTGAACATGATTTACCTGAAACAATCAATTTATCAGAGGAAAAAATTGGCAGTGAACAGTGAAAATTTTTCGAAAATTTGTCAACTGAAACACTTCCCCCGAACTTGAGGAAGTAATAACTCATTGCTCATTGCAAAATTTGAAGTAACTGGAAAATTTTTGGAAAGACTTGTTATAAAGTGTGCCCTGTTTTAAGTGAGACACCCTGTATATCTTCACGTTGTTTCTATATGAGACGGAGTAAATTTAAATATCCAATGCTACCAATTCGAATACGTTGAAATTATAGTGGATAGAGATTTATTTTTTGTACAACTCATTTCAGATTCTGATTAATTAATTTGAATGAAAAAGTTGTTTATACCCCATTATCAAATGATGGAGAGTTCTTAATAAATAACCTTTACGCTCCTCCCAATTCTTTGAGTTTGATAGAAAAGGTTGATCAATGTCCAAACAGAATACAACAGTGTTGAAACTTCCTTTAATTGTAAAACATTTTATGAATAATTTTGGTAAACCAGTTTCATCAGGAAGAATCCTTGAAATATGCAGATGGGTTCATTATTTTCATGCGGTTATAACTCTCTTAAAACAATGGTTATATTTTATTTTTTTCTTATGCATTTCCTGTTGTTTTTGTGCTCAAAGGTAATGTTTTCTTTTTAAGGAGCTTCTCGAAAATGATCAATATACAGAAAGAAAAATAATTATGTACATCCATATTCTTATCCCTTGAGTTGTCTGTGGAGGTATTATTTCATTATTATTATCAATAAATTGTTGGAAATCTGACGCAGTCCATTAAAAATCTCTCTCATTTCATTGATTTCTTTCAACTGGATATTAGGATAAGAGGATGAACATAAAATGAATATTAAAATTATTCTTGAATTTTATGTGGAATTGAATGTGACTTTTTATACTCAATGTCCGATATACAAACAAACCAATATATTTAAGAAATCCAAAGCTCGTTCTTCCTTGTAATTCATAAATTTCAAAAATAAAATGAAAATTTCTTTTCGAAAACCTTTTTTTCGTTCTTATTTTCTTCTAAGAATTGGACTCATAAAAGTCGAAACATCACTTTCATTTCTATTGTGAATACTTTTAAAATTTTAAACAATTAAAAGTGAAGTGAAAAGGGGATAATTTAATCTGCAAAAAAGTCAGATGTTACAGATTTCTCAAAACCCTCAAAATATGGACTGGAATTGGTTTTCGAAAAACTCACCCTTGCTTATTTATTTCCAAAACTGCTGAGCTCACTTCAACAGAACTCAAGAACTACTGGTGCCTGTTATTGTGCGAGCATCTTTATCTTAAAAAACAGTTCAGGTGGGAATACCTGAACATCAATTAAATGGTGAAGGACGTGAATTCATAAATAGGTGTATGTTTTGCTATGAGGCTATGGAAATATTCACTATCGTAAAAGAAGCTGATTGGTACGTGAAGAAACAGGAATCGGACATAATTATATTCGACTACCATCGGTATCAGAAGTATCGGACAATCAAGAATGATTTAGTTTTCGACTTTGAAAAACCTTTTCAAAGAATCTTATTGTCCGCCAAATGTTATTCTTCAATTGTTATGGCTATATACATTAAGTATGAATCAGAAAGAATCAGCGTTGAATAGTAATAGATTGGAGTGTATTTTATGTTAATTTATTTCCGTTGAAATGTAAATAACACACCCAATCACGAAATATGAAAATCATTTTTATGATTCTGAGAAATGAGCTCATTCCACGAGTGTTCATACTTCTTTTTGAAGCTCTGAAGTGACGAGAACAAGGGGAGTGAATAAAATAAATGCAAAACTTTTTTATTTTAAGTCAACTTAATCTAAATTGGCGTATATTTCATCTTTTCTATGCGATAGTTCATCCAACATTCGTAACAGTTCAATATAATATAGAATCTAGTGAGATAATATAGATCAGGCCAAAATAATAATATCATTTTGTCACGAATTTTCCAATTTTATCTGGGAATGGTTGCAAACCTAGGTTTGTCTAGACGACATAGCAATCTACCTCAAACGTGAATGAATGATCACTAAAAAGCTCCTAACTCTGTGACCAATTTTCACAAAAAAAATTTGAAGTCGGACCGTGTGTGTTGTATTCATGTTAAGAAAAAAATATTTCAGGATGGATTACTTTATTCACCTCTACATCAGGTATCAGTTAGTAGAAAAGGTAAATAGTTGTTTTCGAATTCATACTCCAAGAGTGGCAAGAAATGGCAAGAGAAGTGAGAAGTTTGTCACAGTATTGTGCACAGACTGCACAAGGTTCGTGAAGGCTATTTCAAGTTTATCTATGCACTCCCAAAGAACTTTTAGGAATTCCTCTATCGCCAGTCCTATATGCGCAACAGACTGAAAAAAAAGTTTTAATCTGGCTATCATTACCAATTGGTTTTGTTTCAATAAAATCAATCTGAATGAATTCATGAAATTACTACGATTATAGAAATCAGACTTCTTACCTTAGCCTCACATGTGCTAAAAACTAGCAGAAGCACAGCCAAAAACATGAAAGATTGCATATCTGAAAAATCAATTATTTACACTCGTAATATTTACATATTCATAAGAAGAATGTACCTATTCTATGTTAAATTCACAAGTTGCTATATATGTTAAAACCCAGGGTGAGGAAAAAATCAGAATTCCTCCAGATTCTATAGTAAGTCTATTAGATTGAAACACACTAAAAATTTATTGTGAAGTAATGAATAATCGGAGACTATTATTCTCATAAGAGCCCATTTAATGGTTCATATAACTTATCTAAGTGTGTAAGTATATTAGTTGAAATCAGGACCGCGTCAAGGTATATGCGATCTGCGTGCAAAATAAGAATTTACTTCTTTTTTGAGCGCTCTTTTTGCACTAACGACGGCTGAATAACTTTCGTCTCAGGCCCCCCCAAATACGCCACTGAACTACTGAACATAGTCCAATAGCTAGCGCTTTATGTTCGTCCAGTAAAGGAATTTCTTGATTGAAAACACCGGCATAGATTAATAGGGAGCTCTGGTACAATTTCTTGGCCACTGCTTTCACCTGACTTGAATCCTCTAGATTTCTTCTTCTATAGAGCGTTAAACTATACCTACCCCAAACAATACAAGACATAGTTCGTCGAGAGTCAAAGATATGGATAAAAAAATAAAACATTTAATAACTATTACAAATCTACGAATAACAAAAAGATATATAGGTATATTTGAACATTTTGGCAAGCTCATTTAGTCTTATTAAAATCAGTCATTGATCTTTCTTCAGCTTTTCACTGTAATTTGAAATGGTTCATCTGTTGATTTTGTGTATACAGGTGAGCCCTTTTTTAATGCTTTGGATGCTTTCGAAGAAATGGATGATGGTGTAGTTGTTCTTCCAAATCGTTGCAGGGCATACTCTCTAAGTTTCCTAACAGCAGGTCTTGAGTGTTGTACAAGATTGTTCAAGGCAGTTAATGTCGAAATGGGAATCTGAAAAATAGGTATTACTTTGAGAGTCCTTATGAAATATGGTCTCACCAATTGTTATGTACAAAAAGAAATGAATTCGTTCGGTCCTAAAATTGCTGGATTTTTTCGAGAGTCAATCTCATGCAACTAGACTCAATTCATACAGCGGAAGATCACTTGGCGAAGAAGCATAGAAGAATAGACTCCTTACTTTAAAAATTCAATTATTTTATGATATATTCATTCAAAAATCGAAATCAATGATTTGTTGGATAAAAATCTCATTTTATCGAATGAATTGTGTGTTATTTTGTATTTGATATTCTGCTGTATGAATCTGGTTCAAATGTTTCTACGATTCTTACTTACATTTCATATTTTTGCCCTTATTACTTTTTTCTTATCAACCTTGAAGAAGAAACTCCCTTGCTCAGTGTCTTTCTAAATAATTTTAGAATAGTTGATTAATATTTTCGAAATTTAACAAGACACTATAGAGGTCATTTATTTGATTCAGATTTCTTTCGAATTTTTATAGCTGAGTTGTGTTGCATGAAGATGATAGACATGATGAAAGGAAACTAAATATGCGTTACCTTACACAGAATGTAACCAAATAAGTAAAAAAAATTCATAGGACTTTTAAGTGAAAATAAAGAAATGAAAAATTGAAACAAGATATTCTTTAAAGACTTCTATATGATTTTTGGAAAAAGCATGATCTATAATCTTTTTATCATTACTGAATTGAGGTATCGTAAATATCATTCCATTTTTCCAAATTTTCACACTCACAAATTGTGAAAATGAGTACCTAAATTCATGAATGGTCTACTTACATTAAAGAGGCTATCTATGAATTTAGACCTTTGTTCCGTTGCATCAGTTTGTCGTTTGTCACGCACTTCATTATTAACAACTGCTAATTGGTAATCATATTGATTCTGTTCCGGGTATTCTATTTGACCCAATGATTTTGGTGCATCTATAATACCTGCAATCTGTAGTGCCTGAGTAGTGATGACAGTGACAAGAAGAAGCCACACAATTTTGTCCAAGATATACACTATCACCTGAAAAACAAAAAGGTGTTCCAATATACCGTGATTGTGACGAAAATTCAATTCGGTGATCGGTCTTTGTCCAAAAAAAATGTGCAAAAGGAAGAAAGGACCAAGTAAAATCGCCAAACAAAAACTGAAATGTCAAACTAATTATAGATTGCGAGCAAAATGAGTAGCAATGAAAGAAACATGAAATGGAAGTGATGGTGTGCTACAGAAAAATTGTGTCAAGCAAATGAATTCCTAACCAAAATAAAATCCAAGCAATATGCCATGCAAAAAAATTAAAAAAGTCGAAATGAAGTGAGAAATTAGTAAAACTTTAACTGAAGAGAGATCTGCATAGACAATCACCTATAACAAAAAGTGTTCTCACCGAAGAAGAATTTAGCAGAAAAATGCCTCACAAAACAGAAACGTTTCTAGACGAAATGGCAAATTGAGCTGTGAAGCCCTGAATTAAAACAACAAACAGAGAAAAAATAATGTTGTGAAAGAGTGCAAAATACGCGAAACATTTATGAAACAAAAAAGTTTCAACCAAAATGCCATGCAAAAAGAGTGTGAAACAAAAGTATCATTGCAATAAAAGTGTCGAAAAATAAGGTGCTTAATGAAAAGTAAAGTTTCAAACAACAAAACTAAAATTTTCCATTCGAAATGTGCTAACCAAAAGGATCCAAACAAATATCAAAAACGAAGACAAGTTCATATAGTCGAATATGAAGCCCAACATTCAAAATTGATTATATAACATTTTGATGATCGAAATCTCTTCGAAAATGTTGAATATGTTATCAGGGAAAATTTACCAAATGAAAAGCTAATTTTCTTTTTGGCGAACCACGAACGAGAAACAGTGTCATAAGAATAAAATAATAATAGTTTTTTAGTATCCAGCAATATCTATATACCTACATTACCTACAGTTCAATAGGTAACATTATTCGTAACATCCTCTTGAGTCTTGTGCTTACGAAATAATTATGTGCAGAATATTTACTCACTTTACTCATCTTGATTAATCCTTGATAAAGATGAGACACTCGATAAACTTATAACGGACTGATGGTACAAACAACGGCTTTACTGTATGGACCTAAGTGCAAATATAAATGGAAGTAATTGAATCTAAGAACCGATTGCGGAGTCTGATATAACTGTACCACCTGAAGAATATGTGAATAAATAAAAACCTTTCTCTCGTCTCGAAGTTACAAGCACTTTCACATTTCTCTGCAACCTACCCGGTAGAGGATATGTTGGGCAGTGCCGTAATGTAACATGTCCGTTAAAAAGACATGGAATTGCAATTTCAGCGAGGAAATACAAATGAGCTGGACATATAATTCGCGAATATCTTCGTATTTGAATGATAATGGAGTGAGTGCCCCCTCATTTGAAAATCAGCACATTAATTCTTTTTATTCTAGGTATATTATACTAAAACGGTAACTCTGTGATCCGGCCCGTGGAATCTGTCGAAAAAGTGGGTACAGAAGCAAAGCTGCGATACAGGAGAGAAATTTTTACACGGTCGGAAAGAGGAATGATCGATTCGTACGTGGGCGAAACTTCGATTCTCTGGGCGGGGTGAAAGTATTTTTAAGAAATTCGCGAAAATTGCGAAAAAATCCGGCAAAAAGAGCAATTTTAAACTCGATAAAACTTTTTTCACAGATATCCTGGTCGTGATCTAAATATACGGATCGAAAGAGGAAAGGTCAATGCAAAATAGCTTGGTTTTCATATTCTCCAAAATTTTACCATTTCTTCAGGAAAATTGATCAAACTCTTACATTTCGCATAAAAAAAAATAACTTGATTCACAGAGATCTACCGATATAAGGATAACTACTCAATAGGTAGATAGATCTATGGGTTCTACTAGTAATCCTTACTAAAGCTGCTGGGTCTCCAACATTACTGAGTCAAGGAAGATAATAAAACAATGTGTCTATGTGTCCATGGTAGTTTGAAGATATGGAAAAAATCATTGTTTCATTTCGAAATTGTTTGATCTCGCTCATTTTTTTGTATATGCAACCGTTCTGGAAACAAATTTGTTTAACAATTCTTTTAAAGTCATCAGGAAGATTTGCAATGTTCAAACAAATTCAGTAAGCTCTGGAATATTTGGACGAATTCATTTCATGCTTGTTCCCTTGTTCCTGTTTTAATTTGGACAGATCAATTCAAACTCAAAATTATTTTCAACTGAGTATTTATTAAATTATAAGACTATTAGTTAATTGAATAATTTTTATTCTTGAATTCAGTTCCATTTTTTAGGAACTCCTGCAATCAGGCAGCAATAATATTGATCAGCTCCCCTTCCTTATTTATTTCTATTTCCTGTTTTCAGTTATATATTTTTGTATTGATCTCAAAGTCATTCGAAAAGAATACGCATATAATGACCAGCGCAAACTTTCTCTCGCTAAGGAAGAAATTCACCTCATTCAGATATGTCAAGCGCAATTAATTTCAAGAATAGCTTTTGCGCCCAATACAGGAGCACAAGAGCTCCGACCCAGGATTTAATTTCGAGGGGGGGCTGAATCAACATTACATAAAACAAAAATATGTTATAAGTACCTATTCTCATGGTACCTAATGTGTTTATATATTCTACTAAAAACTCGGCCTATTTTTCTTAGAAGCAGAAATGTTAGTTTGGGGATATTTCAGGATAGAATTATGATGAAGAAATCCAGTAAAATCCTAGTTATATTTTTGTAGTCAACTACGACAATTCAGTTTAATTTTTTTTCGATATCTATATCTATGGTCCTTCATATTACCCGTCGCATTCGCCTTTTCGCACACACTTTTGTTATGCAACCCATCATACGATAATCAAAATACAGAATGATTTCTTCCGCCATTTCTTCCTTACATGTTTTGAAGCTGCTGTATTATAAGATAATTCTAATATCTCGTGAAGGTATTGATAACGATACCTTCGAGAACCTTCGTGGGTATTCGAATGCATAAATAAAATATAACTGTAGCCCCCATACCCTTTAGTGATAAGACTGATTAGGTGTATGAGGGTATGACCTTCAGACTTCAACCAGTATATAAGGATATTTGTTATAATAACTTTACGTTTAATCAGATTTTGAGTCAATCAAACATTCTATATTGCCTGAAACCTGAAAGAATTGCATTCACATTGCGGATCAACTGGCCGACCTAACAGAACCATAACATTTCCAAATTCCAAATGTTAACCTGAAATAGTAGTAAAATTCCATAATCATCGTCCATGGTTCAAATTCCCGAATGGTAGTGGGGACTCGATCACTGGTAGATAACGATAATGAAGAATAAATATTAGAGTACTTTCTAATTGGAGGTCATTCCAAGAGCGTTAAGTGTACTGAAATCTGTTTTGCGGTTAGCTTAATCATTTTTGTTGGTTTTCCTTCATTTATATTCCGAATCAGCAATGTCCGAGCCTCAGTGTAAAAGACCCAAGATGTCGAGTGGAAATTCTTTGGAAAAGTTGAAAACGCTTACAACGGTGGTAGCGGACACCGGTGATTTTGAAGCAATGAAGAAATTCAAGCCTACTGATGCCACCACGAATCCTTCTTTGATGTTGGCTGCCGCAAATATTGCTCAATACAAACCACTTATTCAAAAGGCTGTACATTATGGATTGAAGGTTGGGAGTAATATCGATGAGCAAGTGGAAAATGCAATGGATATGCTGTGTGTACTTTTTGGTTTAGAAATTTTAAAAATTGTTCCTGGAAGGGTCTCTACAGAAGTGGATGCAAGGTTATCTTTTGATAAGGAGGCTAGTATAGCAAAAGCTAGAAAATTGATACAGTTGTATAAAGACGAAGGAATAAGCAAGGATCGAGTACTCATAAAACTTGCCTCAACATGGGAAGGTATTCAAGCAGCCAAAGAACTTGAGAAGAATTATGGGATACATTGCAATTTAACTTTACTGTTTAGTTTTGCACAAGCTGTTGCTTGTGCGGAAGCAGAAGTCACTCTTATTTCTCCTTTCGTTGGAAGAATCCTAGACTGGTATGTTGCAAACACAGATAAAAAAGCATATAAAGGAGAAGAAGATCCCGGTGTCCTCTCTGTTACCAAAATTTACAATTACTACAAGAAATTCAATTATAAGACAGTGGTCATGGGAGCATCATTCCGTAACACCGATGAAATCAAGGCACTTGCAGGTTGCGATTTATTAACCATAAGTCCCAAACTTTTAGCCGAATTGGAAGCAAGTAATGTACCTGTTCAAAAAAAATTGTGTAAGGAAACTGCTGCACAGTCGAATTTGGAGAAAATTGAACTTAATGAAGCTAAATTTCGCTGGATGTTGAATGAAGATAAAATGGCAACTGATAAATTGTCTGAGGGTATAAGAAATTTTGCTGCGGACTGTGTTAAACTGGAAAAATTGATTATTCAACTACTTTCTGAATCTAAGAAATGATTTAATCTATTGAAGAAATTTTATGACAGATTTTTAGTAAAAAGCTTTTATTGGTGGATTAATTTTTTGTAAATATATTATATACAATAAATGGTGATTTTGAAATCTTAAATGTATAAGTTTAAATCGTGCGAGATTCCTTCAACAGGGTAACATGTTACATGGCTAGTTGCCACATCCTTTCTAGCTCCTAGTGTAATATTATCAAGTGTTTCAAAGAAAAAAGAAAATTCAAACTTGTGCAAATCCTATAAGAAATATCGATATTCAATAAATTTCCGTCCTTCCTTTTTTATGAGCATGAAATTACGAAAATCCCAATTGAAAATCAACTATAAATTTCATCATAGACACGATACACTAGTGTATCGTGACGATACACTAGTGTATCGTGACCATAGATAAGATGAATTCATAGATTCCTTAATATTTGGCTGCATCCACAGAGGAATTTTCACCTCCATGGATGACAATATATACGGACTTTAACGTTCACAACTCTGTGCACCTTAGTTTATATCAAATAATTCTTCAAATAATTGTAAAATGTGTTTCCTTGAATTGGACAACTTTTGATTCTTCTAGTTTGGTTAAATGATAACTCTGCATTAATTCATTTATGGTTGATTCCATGTGCATAAAACTGATTTGTAAAATTGAGGTTGAGAATATTGCATTATCCTTGGCCCATACCTGGTGAATATTGCCAACAAATGAAAGAACCTTTGTACTGAAAAACCTTTAATGTTCTTTTCAACAAAGTTCACACTGTACAGGTGCTTTTATGCAAATTTGGTATATCCTGTCCTACATGTATTCAAAGGGTAGATAATTTAAAAGAGTTGAAGTGTTCAGGTCTCAAAATATTCATGAACAAAATATATACAGGAAAATTTTTCGTTCTACGATATTCCTTTCAAAGGGTAACATAACTAGTATAAGAATAACATTTCAAGAAGTGTCCCAAAAAACAAAGTTTAAACTTAAGCAAATACTATAAAAATAAAACATATTTAAGGAATTTCATCTGTTCTTCCTTTTTTATGAGCAGAACTATCAGTTTCATCATCTGAATGTTTTCTCTTGTGGCCGTTCACGTTTTCTGTTTGCAAAGAATCACAATCGTCTAAAGAGCTGTTTAAAATTTCCAATATGTTGGGAGTGTTTTCTTCTGAACTAAGCTGAACTCCCGATTGTTCTGTTTTATCGAATATGTCAGTTGAAGGTGTTAAAAGGCATTTCTGAACTTCGTCAATTAACGAACCAAAATCTTCAGCTGGTTCTACAGTCGCATCTTCTTGTTCACAACTTTTTTCTGGTGATACTTCTTTGATGGGAGAGTTATTTCCATTCGCGATCGTTGCTTCAGACTCCTTCTCTTCATTTTCTTCTGATTTTTTGTGTGGACTCTCTGTGGAATATTTCTGTACCAGCAAGTCGACTTCATCCATAATACCTGTAGATTTTAATGTTTCTGAATAAATTTGTTCGTTTGACTGTACATTCCCTTCAAAACCTTTGAAACCATCCAGACTATCTTTTTCCATTTCAGAATCAGGTTTTTTTTCAACAGCATCATCACTTTCTTTCATTTCACCTTCATCTACAACATTAGTATTAATTTCTTTCTCATTATTGATAACTTCATTGGAACCGATTTCATCAACTCCATTATTTGATTCATCATTCTCCTGATCAATCACTTCAAAGCCATCTAAACTGTCTGTTTCATCTGGAACTTCTTGTTCTTCATTGCTTTCACCACCATCAAGCTGTTCAGTTTTGTCAGTATTTGAATTATCTCCGTCCGTAACTGTCTCTGTTTGTGTCTCACAACATTCTTCATCAGTGGATTTGGTATGATCTTCATTTTGTTCACCTTCATTGATTGTATTTTGTAAAAAGTTCTCTTCTTTTTCTTTGTTTCCATTTTTACTATCATCTGTTTTGTTAACCTCTTCAGCAGTTTCGACAAATTCCACTTCATCATTCTCAACGAGGTTCCCTTCGCTGCATTCAGTCTCATTCTCTACAGGGTTCTCTTCACTATGGTCCTTATCATTTTCTATTACTTTTTCTTCGATATGTTCGTCATCAATAATCGGAGAATCTATTTTGAATTCTTTCGTTGGTTCATCTTCGCTTCCAGAATCAAGGGTCAAAGATAAAGGTTCTTCATTGTCTGATTTTTCTTCATCAGTTTTTTCCAGATCTGTCTTCTCCGTCTGCACATCCTCCGATTTCATTTGTTCCGATACCATTATACTTTTGACCTTCATATTTTTTCTAATTTCGTCCTGTTTATTCCTTTGTTCTTCATCATCGGAATAGACATCTTCGGTGATGATGATTGTTGGAGTATCATTGAAATGGACGCGCTTCTGTTTCTTTGGAGTGACAGCTACTTTAGATTCTTTATTTTCATCGTCTGATTGGCTGATGAGGATTTCTTCATTGGTATCTTCTCCAAATGCAAATTTCATTCTTTCCACTTTGACTACAAGTTTCGGGAGATCAGTAGTGATGGGTTTTGATAATGAACTTTTCTCTTTTCTCCCTGGATTATTTCTTTTGTTACTTTTTACATCCAAATTTTTTATCGATTTGATTTTTATTGGTGGTGTTCTAGTTTTTTTCACTTTGATCATTGGCTTTGAAGATATCAAACTACAAACATAACTGCATGAATCTAATTTTCCACTCAGATCTTTGAATTGTTCCATTTTCACAAATGGTATACAGTTATAAATTTTTTTATCTAGTTTATTCTCTTCACCGATTTTGAAATTAGAATAAGATAATGGGGATAATTTCGAAATATTTGAATTGTTGAATGCCGATAATTCACTTTTTGTGTAAACCGCACAGTCCTTGTTAAGTGTTTTTTCACTGTGTTCCGAATTCAAGAGTATGTTTTTCGATTCTTTATCCATACATTCCCCAAGATTTACACTTCTTCTTCTTTTTTTTGCACTCTGTATTGGTGTGGAATTAGAAATGGTTGAGTGAACGGAATCATTCATGTTATCTCGACTACTTTTCCTTCTTCCTGAAGATGTTGACTCTTCTGAACTATTTCTTTTTTCAATGGTAGATTTTCGTCTTCTTGGGGTGCACTTCAACTTATCAGTGTGGTTTCCATTTTCAGACTGAAAGAATGGATTGTAACGATTACAAAAGATGACTATGCTTGGCCGTAAAAATTATAAAAAGTTTGATGTTTTACCCTAACACTCACCAATTTTTTACTCATTAAATTGTCCTTCAAAGCACATCTAACTTCGATTAGATGAAAACAACTGGGACACAGTACCACTCCTTTTTCAGTAAACATCCATGACTTCAACTTGCTCAAAAACTTCGCATCGTTAATTGCAAAAACATCAACACTTTCTTTGCACAATGTACAATTTCCATGGACTTCCAACTCATTATGTTCATCTTTATGTGAGAAATACTCCTTTTTTGAATTTATCAAAGATATATGATGAATACATATTGGGCACATATTGTGATTGGTATAAGATTCCTAAAAATATCAAATCTAACTTGAAGCTGAGATAGATATGTTCTAATAATAAGTGGAAAATTCAAAATGCTATCTGGCTACATCTCCTTCAATATTGATGGATATTCAATAGTCAAAAGCTTCTAATATTTTGAAAATACTTACATAAGAAATACAGAAATCATTCTGAAAGAGGCTAAATATAATTTTATAAAATTTCTCAGAATCTTTTGAGTTTAAAACCAAACTTTCGGAGTTGCAAATGCCACAAACTCCAGTAAGTAACTCCATTTCGATAAAAGTTCACAATTTCACTTTACCGATTTTGATATTTGAACCTAAAAATTTTATAAGGGTGAGTTGGTTTCAAAATTTGATCGATAATACGTAAAAATCTCAAAACATACAATAACAAACTAAGCATTGGCCATGATTAATTTACTTCAACTTTCAGCTTGAGCTTACAAAACTGATCGATCATAGACACACTTACAACTTACAAAAGCACAGAACACAGAAAATACGACGTGCTCAAGGGCTGTCCACTCAAGCACCGATGTGTTCTTTTTGGGAAGTGCTTGAGCCCTTGAGCGCCAGAGCTGTTGCAGATCTCTAAACACCTCCTAAAAATGTGGGTTCACATTCATGGGCATTGGGCAACAAACCCAGCGCTGTACCCGTGCATGAAACACCAAAACGAAAGCTCAGCGTGACTGATCCCGTGAAAACCCGGTATTAAGAAATTGTAAAATTCTATGTCGATTGACTCTGTGGTTCTGAGATTCCAACCAAACTTTACAGATTTTTTGTTAAAAATAAATTATAATAATAAAATTCTTTTTTTCGAGTATATGAATATATCTAATATAATAGATAAACCTTGATCGATATTATGTGGACGGTGATTGGATTTTAAAAGATTTATACATAATTAATAAGTTATTAAATGTACAAGGTAAATATCGAATTGATCTTTTTGGCACTGATTCTTATTATAATGTTTCCATTATAATCATTGTAGACGAACGAAACGTATGGTAATAATTTGGGTAAATTTTTGTCCTGGATTCTAAGACATGGTGCTGTGAAAGAAGGTATCCTTATTGAGAAAGATGGTTTTGTTCCAATTCACGACTTATTAGAACACAGATTCATTAAGAATAGATACACTATAAATGACATAAAAGCAGTTGTCGAATCTGATTCGAAGAGAAGATTTGCTTTACGGTTACAGGAAAACGGTTTCTATATTAGAGCCAATCAAGGTCATTCGATAGGTGTAAGAAATATACCATGAATTCTCATATAGAATGCATTCATTTGCATCTATCGTTTATATGATGATCTTTTCAGATTATTCAAGAATTAGAACTTGCATCAATCACCAATGCAAGTGACGTTGAATGTGTTGTCCATGGTACATTTATAAAAAATTGGGATAAAATTAAGGTTGAGGGTTTGCATCGAATGAAAAGAAACCATATTCATTTTTCACAGCATTCACCTGATTGTTGTGCAGTGACAAGTGGTTTGAGAAATAACGCCGAAATATATATTTATATTGATCTGGAAGCAGCTCTTCAGAGTGGTCTACAATTTTTTGTGTCTGCAAATAAAGTCGTTCTTTCTCCAGGAGATAAAGAGGGATACATAAAACCTGTTTTCTTTCAGAAAGTCTGTACACGTGACGGATCTCAATTGACATTGCAATAAATATGGATGTGAAGTCCTTTAAATGTGACCTATGTCATAAAACTTTTTCTTGTGAAAAGGACACTCTTTCCCATTTTGAGGGAAGAAAACATCTTAAACTTGTTGAACAGAAAAATGATGTGATATGTGGAGTATTTATAACAGGTATGTCATTACTTTATTACATTTTCTGATAATATATTAAAAGTTAAGTGGTCAAAAATCTCATTCTCAAATTACTTCTTAGGCTTTGATTATAATCAAACGAAAGAGGATGCTTTGCAATATTTTTCAAATTATGGGGGAATTAAAAAATCGATAGTTGGGCCTAGAATGAGTTACATGATTATTGTGTATGAAAATGAAGAAGAAGCTATTAAAGTACTAAAAAAAAATCATTTTCTTGGTGGTAGGAAATTAATAGTAGATAAACGGAAAGCTCCACAAAATGTTGGTAAGTGGCTTAAATCTAATTGTTTTGAATGATTTCTGCATGTTATATTATATTGAGCGCCTGTTTGGCATGAATGTTATATATAACATTCACAATCAAAAGCTTGAGACCTCTAGTCAGTGCTTTTCTCGAATTTTTTTGGATCGGAATAATGAAGCAGTTATACTTCTTTTTAACCTTCCTAGATATGGTTTCCTGTTTAATTTCAATGATTTCAGAATCTAACGACAATGACGAAAAAATCCATGAATACCTAGTTCAATCTTTAAAGAATATAAAAAATTTGGATGACCAAATAAATAAATTCGTCAACTTGATGACACCTGACCTTCAACGTATCCCAGAGACTTATCATTTAGTGAATCAGGATATAGTGGGAGCTATATCAGTAAATTTTCCTCGTTACTGGATTTACAATTTTGGATCCAGCACTACTTTTTTACAACTTAATTCAAGTGATTTGGATATTTATTTAGATATCATAGATAAACCTGCCAATGATAAAATATGCTTAAAAATGATTAAATCTGCTCTATACCGAAGTAAACTATTTCACAGTGTTATTGACATTCCTTCAGCCAAAATACCAATAGTTAGGGGTGTCCATACTGGTACCGGAATGAAATTTGACATAAATTTCAAGAACATCTTAGGAGTTGAGAACAGCAAATTGATTCGTTTTTATCTTTCTCTAGACAATAGATTGAGATCCATTATGTTGGTTCTTAAGTATTGGGCGAAAATTCAGGAAATAAGTGGTAGGAATCATCTTTTCACAAGTTACTCGATGGTGATGATGTTCATCTTTTATCTGCAGCAATGTTATGAATTTCCTAGTGTTTATCAGCTGCAGAAATATACTTATCCAACAAATCCAAGAATAATTTGGAATATGAATATCAACCATACTGACAATATAAAAGAAACTATAAGATTTGTTAAAACTATTGATATTTTGAAGGGGTTCTTCCACTTTTACTCAACTTTTAACTTTGATTCGAATATCATTTGTCCATATCTTGGAGAAACTGTTGAGAAACATTGTTTCTCTGAAGCTGGAACTGTACCAAAGGAATTCAGGTGTTATTTAAATAATCTGAATTCAATCGAGCCTCTCAAATACAACAAACCAGTGTGTCTACAAGATCCATTCGAACATAACGTAAATACATGCCGTATAATATTTAAGAATATTTTAGATAGATACATTACTGCATGCTCTGCAGCTCTCGGAAAATTATCTCAGAAGGAAGAAGACATTTTGGTATCCCTATTTTCTGTACCAAAGAATGTCGTCCAATCTCCAAAGAAGAAAAAAAAGGATGAGGATCCAAATACTTATACTATTTGTTTGAAAAAACCAGAGGATTTAAAATATCTCAAACCTTGTCCGGAGTCTGAGTTATCAGAGAAGTGGTTCCAACATACTATGGATTATTGCGGTGCTATATTTGAAAGAGTTCTCAAATTAGAGCTGACTGAGATACAAAAAAATAAAAGTGCGCGAGTTGGAACACAACAACATGCGAATGATAATATCAAAAAGTTTCATGCTGTTTCTTATGTCAATTTATGGGATTCTCGAATGATTGACTCAGAGACTATTAAGACCAAAATGAGTAACTGTAAGAATACCATGGAGAAAGATGTTCTGATAAGTGAACACATATGGAAAGAGAATTCTAAGATTCGGTCTACAGTACCCTTATTCGAATGTAACATAACTTTGACTTGCCAAGACAATCCTCCAAGTGTTAACATTGAAGTATTACGACTTAACTCTTACAAAAAGATGTTCAAAGCATTCGCATTATATGTTAGCAGTAAAATCCCTAGCTGGTATCTTGTTCACGTCAAAGAACTGAATAATATGGATTCTCCAGATGAAATAATTGTGTTGGACTGAGCAGATCTTCATGAAAAGAGGATGTGTGAACTTTTTTTAAAATTCTCATTGTTACGTTTTTGAACTTTCAGATTGTATGAAAATACATTTTTGGAATTGTGCAGGTTTGTTTGTGATATTCTAAGTTTACAGAAAAAATCTATTTTGTATTTCATTTATTCTATGTAGTTTATGCATAACACTTCATTTAATGTATGTATTTTTAAATTAAATGTAACTCAACTACAAATCTGGTTTTTCTGTCGTACTTGCACCTGAAACAAATGGTAGGTCATGTTCTTCAGTTGGAATTGGCTCAAATTTGTAACCATCCAAAGAACACTTGGGACAGTAAACAGGAATCGATTGAGCGTGTTTTAAAATTCTGCTGAAATTTCCAAATTCAGTGTCCGTTCCATTTAAAGTAAAATTTATAATCATCTAAAATTGGAAAAAAATTAACGAAAATTCCAACATTCTGGAATACTATTGAGGGTTCCTGATAGGATATTTCTTCATTAACAAAGAATGAACTATAAAATTACTGATGATTGTTATTAAACATTCAATTAAGTCACTTTATTAAAATGACGAAGTTATCATCCTTGGAAGTCGAATTCGAATCGATCAAATGTCCCGGGAATTTAACATACCGAAATGTCAAGGAGTTAAACATCTCAAAATAAAAGAAAATACATGTTTCAAGATGAGGAAGATTTTTTCAACATCTTCAGCTTGAAAGTTTTATATTAGGCGTTTTTTTGTGGAATGGGGTTTGCAGTAGGTAAGTTTTATCACTTGTGAATGAAACAAATTCTTATGAATTCATATTTCTTTAATGAAAATAATGTACATGTTTATTGCCTAGACCTCAAATATATTACACTTCAGAATAGGGTCTTATAATAAGATTTTTTATGACTGCTGTCATACAAGTTACCCAAATGCCTGAATGTAATTATTGTATACTTCAATCAAGAATTCATCCATTTTGAACAGTGACTAGTATTCCACTTCTTTACGAAATCGCATACAATAAAATTTTCGAATGTGAATGAAAAAAAAATACAAAAACGAAACAATTTCGTTTTGTTCCGTGGAACCTAGACAGTGCGGCGTTTCTAAACATTTACTACACACATATACCTACAAAGACTAAATCTAAATGGGTTTAAAAACACTCGACTGCATATTTACCATTTAAAAAATGTGAATGTTAGTAATCGCCACAGAAGTTATTGAAAGATGATAGCATATTTGAATTTTTACAGTGATATGATATATTGCTGGAATATGTGCAAAATCAATCATTATGAAATCTGTACAATTTTTTTCGGATATATGTTGATATGTGTATATTTGATCGATTTTGCATATATTCTATATTCGTCAGATTGTAGGAGAGAACAATGAAAACAGGAATTCAACGAAATCGAATTTGTTCTCTGCCACTATCTAAACTATGTACAGTTTGAAAGGAAACATGACTCAAATAAAATATTCACCTGAGATTTATTGAATGAAACGATTCACCTTTTACATATAAAAAAAGTAAATATATGTGTGTAAAGAGCTTCGAGATTTCTGATAGTCTACAGGGTGGAATTCGAGATCTCGCAAAAATGAAACGACGTCTTATAGGAAAAACTATACTGAAAAATAGCGCTATAAAAGGGCCGACCCTATCCATAGTATCCCTTTCGAAGGTCTATGAACAAAAACTATGTAGTCAGTCAGATAATCGACAAACAAAAACCATATAAATAAATTCTCAATAATCAAATAAATTAACGGTGATATCATGGACACATCAATATTTTCTTAATATAATAACAACCGTCTCAATTTCAGTTAGGAACTTTGAAATATTTTTGATTGGTCCTCTATACAAAAAAAGAACCGTACGCTTATTTACACTGACAAAAGGATTAATATTGTTCAATTTCATATACACATTGTTGGAATGCTAAACAAATAACTATGTCTAAATACGATGTATTTGCCATTCTATATAAATGTGCCTATTGACTTACTATCTATCTACAGTACTATACATATCTGACAGATGACAAACATTCATTTATAAATATTTTAGGACCCTGCTTTACTAAATGAATGTCAACTGACTATATATTTCACGAGTTCTAATATATCAATTAAAAAATATTGTTCATGTGGTATGTTACTCGCCGAATAAATCAATTTCAACTGTGATAAACTGAAACAATACATGATATGTTTGTTTTGTTTCTTCCGTGTTGTTTGAAAGGAATGATCATAAGAAACATCAATCCAAGTCATATCTGATATTATGTATGAATTATGCGCAAATTATGTGCAGAGCCCGATTGCGTTAGCACTATTTACAAAGAGCTGTCGTTTACCACTCGATTTTTATTAAAACGATGCTTGAATTATGTATGATTTATGTGCAAATTTATCTTGTCTTACAAACTAACTTAATTGTCAATATTCAATTGATAACACTCGATTTCGACGAAACAAAAGCTTAATTTATAGGGTTCCAAGCTGGCAATGAGTATTTATTGGTGGGTGCAAAAAATTGCACATAATTCCTGCGTTTGTTCTGTTCGATCTCGAATCAATCAGTTATTGAGAATTGTGCTAGCTGGCCGGGCAAGTTAGTGAAGAGCACCGAAAGGTAAAAATAATTTGCACATAATTTCAGCATTAAAATTGAAACTGAGCTGCCGAGAACGGTGTTAGAGCCTGCAGAATTCTCAATAAAAATTATTGGTGAGTGTACAGATGAATACGATTTTGCACATAATTCCAGCGTTTGTTCAATCGGAATCAAGACAAATTATTGGCTTTCTACATAATTTGCACATAATTAGTACGTCATAACACATGCCTTGGAGCCTTGGATTGACTGAGCCGAAATGGTATATACTATGTAATGTGGTAAGGAAACATACCACATAAAAACAATCGGATGATATAATATTCCTCAAATTTTTAAATCACTATTTTACATTGACATTCACAAAATAATACCGGCATTCATCAGAGTATAGTTAATACATCGAATGCAAAATACGTACATTTATACAATAAAAATAAAGCACTATATAAAAAATTAATGGACTGTACAACCTATATAACACTAAAATATTTTTGGCATAGTTGTCGAAATTTTCATCATAAAGTACCTTTACTCAGCCTCACCAATTTGATAAAAATTCAGATTTCAAATACTGACCTTTTGTGGAATGTTAATTTCTACGGGGTGTCCATACAACTGAGGCGAAATTTTGGAGCTCGAACTGGATTAAAACTTATAATTACTATAGGAACTTTTTATATTCGTGGAAGACTGTTCGTTGAATAATGGCAATGTATGAGAGTAAACCTGAAATTTTGCCCCAACAAAGAGAAATTGTCTCAGTTTTCGTCATCTAGTTCTGCGGTATGGCATACCTATCCAAGGAACTCACATTTTGATCTGTCCGAAGTTTTCTGCGCCATCAGTGATAAACTAAAGATTCATTGCACTGTGTTTTATCACTCCAAGTAGTGATCCGCAAAAAAGTTGACGTGGGGTCATTCTTGCTTGACCATCATGTTGGGGTTGAAATTATGACTACTGGAGGTGACTAAGGAAAGAGGACTAGGCGCTAGCGAATTAGCAATTGCGAACATCGCCCCGTTCGTGTTGGCAGAAGAACAAGGCGAACCCATCGCTGCTGCCGGGGGATTTATTCTCTTTTCTTTCTGCCTTCTATTGCAGAACCACACTCGAACTACTTCTTTTTCCATACAGAGTCCGTCGGCCAAAATCGATATTTCTTCGGATGTCGGCTTGGGGTTCTGCACGAAAGCTTTCTCTAAAGCTATCCGAACACTCGTTTCTATCGAAGTCCTCTTCTTGCGACGTCTGCCGATGGCTTCAGGTGTCGTCAAAGGGTTGCTAAGAGCACCTGGATTAGTCATGGTACTATCGGCATCTTCCAGCCACTTCTGAAGGAGCGGTTTCAATTTGCACATGTTCTTGAAACTGAGGTTGAGGGCTTCAAACCTTGAGATTGTTGTCTGGGAAAAATCGTTTCCATACAGTTTCCCCATAGCCAGTCCTACGTCTCCTTGGGTGAACCCTGAAAAATATTTGTTTCAGATTATTCCGCTCACCAATCGAGTCTTGAAGCAATGCAGTTTAAAATTTTTTTTCATTCATCAATCTAGATTGCAATAAATAATACTAACCTAACTTTATCCTCCTTTGCTTGAACGTTTTGGCGAACTGTTCAAGCTCTTCCAAATCCGTCGTCTCTTCTGGCGATGGCTCAAGGAGTCTGGAGGGAGTTTTGAGGTGCTGAGGGGTCAGTCCTACCGAACCAGGGGTACTGGGGGTTAAAAGACTAGCGGGAATGTGATGAGCAGCATTGTTTGGCGGTGTTGTTTGCGTTTGATGAGGCACTATCGTATTGTTTGAGGGGATGCTTGTGTTGTGCTGGTGTTGTTGTACCACGTTTTGTTGTTGATGCTGGGACTTTTGGAGTTGTTGTAATTGTTGAGCAATCTGTTGTACCTAAAATTGAAACAACACCATGAAGGAACGTTCTCGAATTGATTTGATGAAGACATCGATCATTAATGAAGCGTCTTCTGCAAATATTCACAAACTTGATATTGATAAGCATGCAAAGACAGCATATTAGAAACTTCACAACATAAATGAGACTGAACACTAATTATGTCATCATGGTATGAGTTTTAATAACATGCAACACAAAAGATAGATCTTAAAAAATCAACAGAATGTATCGAAAGTATTTCAGTGTTTCACATTATAACTTCGAAGTTACAAGGTGGAAAAATAATTCTTTTTCTCGAAGGGGTAGTGAATTTGAATGGACAAGAGGATAATAGTTTCCTTCTTGTATATTTGGTGTGGACATTTGATCTAATACCACTCAATAATCAGTGGTAAGGACTGAACGAGAATAAATTCGCTATCACAAAAACGCTTATATCTTTTGAACCACTGGACCTATTCCGAAAATCCAACTCATTTTCGAATCATCTTCTAATTCTAATGAAAACTGTTTTCACAATAAAAAAACCAAAACTATTTTTTACAAAATTTATGGATTTTTTCTGGAATTCTTCCCATCATGCTTCTTATAGTGTTCTCAGTCACTTTCTGGGATGCTGTCTTCCACTTTTGCTTGAATTCCGCTAATGTTTCCGTTGATTTCTTAGTCTTCTTCAATTCTCTTTTTACCAGGGCCCAATATCTTTCGATTGGCCTGAGTTCTGGGCAATTTGGTGGATTGGCCTCTTTGGGGACAAAAACCACCTCATTAGCTTCGTACCATTCCTTGGTGGCCTTGCTGTAGTGGCATGAAGCTAAATCTGGCAAAAAGATTGTTGACACATCGTGCTCACGTAAAAATGGTAAAAGTCGCTTCTTCAAGCATTCCTCGATGTATATCTTCGAGTCAACAGAGCCTTGGCCAACGAAAAATTTGCTCCTTTTCCCACAAGTGCAAATTGCTTGCCAAACCAGGAATTTTTTTGGAAACTTTGCTTGGTTCTTCACGCTAAATTGTTCGTCAACATTTCCACGAGAATTTGCAGTATAAAATTCCTGACCAGAAAGTTGCGAGAAATCAGCCAAGACATAGGTTTCGTCGTCCATCACGTAACAGGAATCTTTTTTTAATTTCTTTCCTCTTGATTTCGCTTCTTGATTCTTCACAGCGTTCCTGTCTGGCACTTTCTGCACTTTGTATGTTCTAAACCCACAACTCGACTTGATTTTCTAAACGGTTGACTGCGAACAACCCACTATTTGGGCCACTTTCTGTCCTGAAAGGTTAGGATTCTTCTGAAAAAGGCTGATGGCTTTCTTCACTTTTTTTGGGCTATGAAACCCCTTTTTCCTCCCGGTTCCTTCCTTGCGGCTAATTGCAAGATCTCCGTTGAAGCGCTTAACAACTCTTGATACCGTTTCCGGAAGAAACTCTTCTGCGATTTTTTTGAAGCTCCATTTTTGATTATTTTGTAAAAGTTTCACTATAAATCACAGATATCTGTGCTATAAATTCTCGTGTTTTCACTTCGCTTGACATTTTGCGACAGAGAATTGGAATATCTTTGAAGATAGATGCATCTATCTTTGAAGTAAATGTTCCACATGTTTCTGACGTTCATAGCAAAGCTAACTAATGATCAAATTTTGATTTTTCTCAATTGGTTCAAGAGATATAGGCGTTTTTGTGATAGCGAATTTATTCTCGTTCAGTCCTTATTACTGCAAAAAAAAAATGAAAAAAGTGAAAGGAATTGCCAAATCTTTTATGCAATGATTCGAAATTGAGTTGGAGTATTGCGAATAACGACACAAAGAGGTATCTATATAGCAATTAGAATATTGCTCCAATCGAGTAAGAATATCATTTTATCGTGGTCAACATCTTTAAGATCTATGAGGGGCCACATGACATTCAAAGCGTTCAAACACACCTGCATAGAATGTGGAGGTCTTGTAGTCAAAGGTGTTCTCGGAAATCCTTGCAGAAAACCCTTAGAAATATCAAACTGTTACAATCGACTCTAAATCCGGAGCGTATGGAATAATTACCTGATTCTGTAGGAAAAATTGCGTTTGCGGATTCAGCTGGTTGCCGCTCGCTTGTTGCAGCATGGCGAGCTGCTGCAGTTGCTGAAGGTTCTGGGGGTTCTGTAAAGCCTGCAAACTACCCAGCATCTGCAAGTGGTTCCCGAATATGCCACCAAGACCTCCCAGAGCTGCAAGAGCAGCCCCCACTCCTGGACTCGAACTCGTGACCTGGGAGTTGGGCGTTGGTATTCTGGGCTGTTGATCTGGTTCATTTGTAACCTAAAAAAATTTCGTTATTAGTACCACCTTAAAGTTTCTGATAATTTTCGTCTTAAAGGAAAATGAGAGCTTGGACCAACTTTTTACGACTCATCTTTCAAATTATTAAGTTATGAAGAAGTCTTTTTGAAATCTCAACGAGATGATTTACATTCCGAATTTCATATACAGGGTGTCGCAACAAAAATTCCCTTTGCAACTATTCGCACAATCAGGTTGAAGAGAATGAAACGATATTAGTAATATTACCATATTCTCAACTGAAATGAAGATATCGCTCAGGGAATTTCCTATTAAAACTGACATGTGTGGATGCAAAATCAGGTAGTTCATCATAAGCTGATTCCCCTAATCTGAGTTATTACCACGGATAATTTAACATTTAATTATATTCATTGGATAGAAATGTTCGACTGAAAATTAATGGTTGTTCCTTTGAATATGCAAAACATCGAGCGGCAAGATCATACATCGTCATATTCGAAAGAGATTACACCAATTTATAACCGTCCAAGGTAACTTTTAGCTTTGTGAGCTCAGAAAGTGAGCAGTGCTTATTGCCCACGACGTTAATGAATTTGCGAATGATGAACATTTGAAGTCATTAGTGGCATCTATAAATTCATCTTTATTGAAATGAGTGATTTCCTTCTTTTTTATGACATTGGATTTTGATATGCAATGTCATTATGATAATTTAGATACACAATAGGTTCGAAGAAACCTCTTGATACCATTTTCGCAAAATTAAGAATTAAGAAATGCCATTTGCATTCATAATTTTTCATAAATTAATCGCTTGTGGCCATTTTGAAAGATTTGAATATTTAATATATAAATAAGTTTTCAACTTCTATTAATTTTTATCCCGTTTTTTCAATCTTAATGACTTAAAAATAGAACAAACGATAATTTGATGATAATGAATCCAGTGTGCAGTATAAACTCAGGAAAACGACGTTGCAAAATCAAAAATCACTTTATTTTCTTCCAATGAATGTTTGGCAAGATTGATGTGTTCGTATTACACCGAAAGTCAGGGGAATCAACTTCCCTCAAGAGTTTAAACATTCAACTTTTGGAGGGGTTGCGCATCATCGGAGTATAATACGATTGGGACCAGCAACTTCTGATTTATATAGCGGGAGAACAAATGTTTTCGAAAAGAGAACAGGCTGAAAACAGCCCCAGGGAGAGATCGTCAATTATCTACACGTTCATTTCGTTTAAAGTCAATATTTGAAGAAATTTCCGATATTTCCTTAACGGAGGGTTCATTTTTCTGCTTTCACCTTTTTCTTTGTTTATGCAATCGTCTACCTGAACTATTATCATATACAGTATTGCTCAGAGGTCATTCTCTAGCGGAGGATTGATTCTCTCTCTAGGAAAAACAATTTCTAAAACCTAAAGCAACATATGGAGAATCTATCCAACTTTTCGATTTGCCCTTCTACACTTGAATATATTTTTAATTTTGATGAATATTAGTTGATTTAAATTGTGGTGATTTCCTCAAAAAACGACCAAGAAAAGATATCACATTAACACAAAAATAACAATTTATGTATTTTCTCATCACCTCAACATTGTACCCATAGTTATTTGAAATAAATCGAATAATCATTTGGAATTGAATACCAGTGCGTTACTGGTTAATTAAATGAATGAAAGTCACCATTTTGTCGTATATTTACTGTCAGAAAACGCTCCTAATTAATTGAGAGCCTAATTATTTTAGTGATACAATTTCCATATAAGTTAGTGAATGAGAAACTATCACAGAAATCAATTCGTCCTTAATTTAAACCTGAACACGCCCTAATTAAAATCGTATTCAAATGATTGAGTGAGAACTAATTAAACATTAAATTATGTAGCTGATACAGGAACATGAGATCATTCTCACTGGCTTAATGTAAATCGAACTATGCCCAAAACAGGATGATCCACATGAAAAAATCCGAATATTTCGCGTTTAACCTCTCCAGTTTCACAATATTACGTCAAAACTAAACGTAAGAAGTTTTCTCGCTACAAATAATGATATGTTCACGAACTAGAAAACCCGAGATAAAAAACGGTAATGAGTATCAGTGAACCCGTTCAGATGAAGAATAACTCACCAAGTTTAGCGCTCCTTCTCTTGTAGATTCCAAGGAATTCTCGTCGTGATGATCACCCCGGTCACTAATTAGACTCTGGTCATCACCACTGACATCTCCATTCGCATCTGTAAAGGAAACATAATCATTATCATCTCCTCGAGTTGATGATGCTTGAAACGAACAAGTAGTTCACAGATTTCGAAATTTTTAGTCGCCACTTTTGAATCGATCACTTTTCACGATCATCGTCCGTTTATTGCTGTATTTTCAAGTGTTAACCCCCTGTATATACTGAAAAAGTCTCAAGATTGAGTGGTTTCATATTTTGGTTGAGATTTCTTTAGGTAGGATATGACAAAATTTGAAATCATTGGAGCCCTCAAAATTATAATTATTTCATTATTTCCATTGATAATGATCGAGAGTTTTTTCATTTGGTAGGTACTCACCCATGATCGAAAGGAAAGAAACCATGATGTGGTCATAAAAGAGCGCACAATACCTTAGATAACTCCGAATTTATGATCTAAATTGATGCATTGTTTTCGAATATCCGCAAATGAAACAACCTGAAACGTATCACTTTTAATGATTGACATAAAAGGCGTACTATCCTATGCAAATTTAATGACAAATTTTAATATTCAATTATTTTAATCTTCACGGGTTATTAAATCCCATAAAGACTTGCAATTATACGATGTACCTCGTTTGTTTGAATAATAATGCTGCCTAATCACTTACTAAAATACGATAATTCTCATTTTATTATTACATGCCCCATTGTAATTCAACATTTTTCCATTAAGATCCCATTCAATTGCTAGTTTTATTGGTTGGACCCGATTTCGGTCCGTGCAATTAGAAGATGTAACTGCCTTGCCAAAATTCATTAAAGATCTCGTAATAATGTAGTTTTTAATTCGGGATCGGCCTAGAAAACCCGAGCTGCTTATTATATTCAATACTTCCTTGATTATGCACCATTATTGTTCCCCAAATTTCGAGGCTTTCGGTCTATCGTGTGGGAAGGGAAAAAAACGTTTAAATTTTATGCAACACGACTTCCCCGTCATTCTCTTCAATTAAAATCTTCTGTAATTTTCGAAAAACTTCGTTTTTAGAGTTTGAACATAAATAGGAAAAAATAATTTTCTTTCATGCAATATTGCAATTGCCAATCATCTGAATTTTCCTTCCGAACACAGCCCCGAATGCAACAAGCCGGACATGAGTATTTTCTGCCACCGATGAACGTCGTTAAGGCGTGAAAAACTCCTTTATGGCAATTTTCCGATAGACCAGTACCGCAAGGTGTTAACTTCTGCTCAAGACCGATAAGGGCAGCGCGAAAATGCCCCGATAAAATTCCCCTAGTGGAGCGTTGTTGGCTGTACGATAGCAAATTTCACACCGACTGAATTTTGATATTTAGGGATGCATCGGTCACTTGACGCGTTTGTTCAGGCACCGTGAAAATAGCTTCAAACTGCCGCTTGGGCTTGGCCACTCGAGCATCTAAACTTGTACGGCAATATCGTCCGATGCACTTCGGATAAATATGAATTCTTATCGTGGTTTATCCTGAATGGAAATTCCTTTCAATCGATTGCAGTCGAAGCTTGGAGGGATAAACCCAAAAAAATTGCATCTTGCCTCGAATGTTCATTATTGAGCAGTCGCTAATCGCTGAATCGCTGTTCCAATCGTAAAAAAGATCAGTACTTAAAAGCTCGACGTGAATAGCGTTCAGTAAAGTCTATTGCGAGTTCTACTTAGTGTTCCCTTTGTTTCCCAGAACTAGCGGCCTTAATCCGAAATTAAAACAGTTGTATCGATCAAATTTCTGGCAACATAACACCGCCCTAATTAGGCCATTAACGCGCTTTTGGCGTACAGATGTTCGAAAACTAAGATCAGGGAAAACCACCATGTCGACGTGTGATCGATCATGGTTACACAATATCCTTTTATGCGCTGTATCCAGTGTTAAAGCGGACAACCCTAATTCGTCTCTTTAGGTAACCTCATTGTTATCCGATGCCCTCCAATCAGAATTTATAATGCGATCCCCATTTGAATTCAACCCCTTCGGCACGCGCCATTTTAACAAAGATTGATTTTTTAAGCTTTACCGACTCTGCCAAGCGATTATGCGATTGGGGGGGAGATAAAACGGGATTGACAAGGAATAACAGATCGGGCGAGATTGGAAAATTATACGGAGGTCGAAATTATGATTTCTCGCATTGCGATTAAAGATTAACGGAAAAACAAGAAAGATGCTGAAACTGAAACAAATTGATTCATTTCTACCGCTGAAATGTCTTCACAGAATCAGTGAAGAGACTCCTGATCTTGGATTTAGTATACGATTTTGATGACGGCCATTTTTACATCTCTGATTGATATATCACACCCTCTGTCGTTATGTATTTCGACAGATCTTGCTACAGAAAGGTAGCATCTATAACATTTTCTTCGCATCATCCTCCCAATCAGAATACTTTTTTTAATGACTGATTGAAATCGAATTTAACCCTCGGAATCTCCTGATACCGTCCTGATTCACCCGCTCCTCATGGCGAACCCCTTGAATGGGATTTGATGGGGGTGAGCAGAGTTTGTCGATCGTTTATGATTGATTGATGACCGCCCGATTCAGTGTCTTTCATCTTTCAGCGCCTAACAGTTTGCGATTGGTTTTTGATGCTAGATTTTTCTGTCATGCAGCACCATCCGTTCAGTCGCATATTTCACACCCTCACCCCCTCTTTTCTCCATCATCTATCACTTAAAATTGGGAAATTGTTCGTTAGCCTGGAAGTATCGCTAAGGAACAAACGGAATATTTAGCTCTCTCCTCTAGTAAATATGACTTCTTGTGATAAACTCGTCGCTTACTGAAGTGAAAAACGATGGTACAACTTCAATTTCTTTGAAGAACAGCGAGGTTTTTTTGAATCTATGACGAAATTATAGGATTTTGGCCTTCTTAGAGGAATTTATTGCTTTAACAACCTTGGGCTTCTTAAGAAGCTTATATCCATCCTAATAAAACTGATGCATTATGGCAAACATTGGCACGTGCCTTCTAGATTTTTCTTCTGGAAAAATAATGTTTATTGCCTTTATCGTTGATCGTTTTATTTATTTTTTTCTCTGACATTCTCCAACAACCTTGATGGATTAATTGTATTGGTGATTATATTTTTATAATAAAGAAATTATTACAAGGTTTCAGTCTACGATCTTTTGAATGGACAATACCTATTTTGGCTGAGCCTTTGTCACAAAGAACTGTGAGAATGAAAAATGTTGAAGGAGAAGAAGCATCCCGTTTCAATCTTGAGGACAGTTTAAAGGATCATTCAGGAGGGATGAAATTGAGAATTATTGCCTAATATATCATTTTAGTGTCAATATATTGAGGAACTAGCTGTAAATTTAAAATTGTGAAGATGGGGGGACTGAGATCCCGTTGATAAATTGTCCCATCTTTTATAATTCAACAAACGATAGCACGTGCGCCATAAGCCATGGCGCGTGGCCATCTTCTTTATTGAAAAGGGTTAAACACTGTTAAGGGGTTTTAACTGCATAATGTACCTTAGGGTCGGTTTTATATAATGTTACAAGGATGATGGCGTTTTTTTCTGAAGGATGTGAATTTTTTTGAGTCTCTCTTAAACGTTATCGGTTTTTCTCTAATTTTTGTTTGTTTTGATCCTGACAAGAATGATTTGAAATGAAAATAGTTCACGACAGTTGGCTTCTCGATGATGCGAGATTGACTTCCGTTTAAACCGTCCATATTCAGAGGAAAAATTCAGTGGAATGTGCAGATTAACGCTTTCGGTGTCCATACCTAGTTTTCAACAGCCACAGGCATACGCACATATAAAACACATCGAAAGTAGGCATAAACAGCTTTCTAGCTAGTCTTGGAGGATTATTGCACTATCAATATCGATATGTAGAAAATATTTTCATGAATTCATCCTGAAACTTTCATCCGCTCTCGAATTATCATAAATTGAATGTTAAAATGTTGGTACGCAGACCTTCTGGCATCCGGCAAGTATCGTTTTTTAGGTTTCGAGAAAAATCGAAGTCGAAGATTGACGCGACAGGAATATAAATTAAGCTCATTCAGATCTATCGGACCGCCTCGTTTCCTTCACGTCGTTTAGACGGGCAGTGGATGAAGAATTTTTGCGTCACCATGTATGTAAAATAGGGTTTGATTTTCGTCGACTGCTACGAGTCGGGAATTTTTTGTCGAAATTCGATTTGGGCAAAGGGAGCATGCTAATTTTGTGTATCCGCGACTTTGGATATTCCCACTCGAAGCGTCTGAAAAATCGATCTCGGACAAATTCTGAGTTCCACACGGAAAAAATTTGCGAGGCTTGTACAGAGTGTACAAATTCGTATTGATAGGTTTCCATGTTGTCAGTAAGGAAAGAGAGGTTTCCATGTTGTTAGTAAGGATAAAGATGTTTCCATGTTGTAAGTAGAGATCGAGAGGTTTCCATGTTGTAAGCAAGGATAGAGAGGTTTCCATGTTGTTAGTAAGGACAGAGAGGTTTCTATGTTGTTAGTAAGAATAGAGAGGTTTCAATGTTAGTAGATATCGAGAGGATTCAATGTTGTTAGAGAGGATAGAGAGGTTTCCATGATGTTAATAAAGATCGAGAGGTTTCCATATTGTTAGTAGAGATCGAGAGGTTTCCATGTTGTAAGTAGAGATCGAGAGGTTTCCATGTTGTAAGCAAGGATAGAGACGTTTCCATGTTGTTAGTAAGGACAGAGAGGTTTTTATGTTGTTAGTAAGAATAGAGAGGTTTCAATGTTAGTAGAGATCGAGAGGATTCAATGTTGTTAGAAAGGATAGAGAGAATTTCATATTGTAAGTAAGGATATAGAGAATTCCATGTCGATACGATGCAACTTTTTGATTAAACTTAAGTTTTTGAGGGGTTTGGCATAACTTTCCCTGTCTCTTGTTTCACTTAAAGATGGCTCTCTAACTATGATTTCCAACGAAAAGACCATACTGACGATGACTGGATGATATTTTTTTAAATATCCGTTTTTGCGATAGTTCTTGTTTCACCAATTTTGTTTGGGATATGTTTCACGAAATGTAAATGTCTGTTGCCAAGATTATCCTTCAGATTGGACGAGAACTCTTCAGATATTCAAAACCTAACGCGAAATCACACTGAATAATAGAATAGATGGCACAATAAAAATTCACTGCCCACATAATGTTCCGGAGATTTTCGGCCTTACACGGTCTTCTGGGATGTAGTATATAGTGATATTTATTGATATGGTACCCAAATCGAGAGGGCTTATTCAAATTTTCCCCGATTTCCCTAGCTTTCGTAGCAGGATCAGGAACAAGAATGAAAGTTTTTTGCATATTTGAATGTTCCTTGATCATTTTTCATGATGACTATGAACTGCCAAACGTAAAAGGCCACTCTGTATCTGGCATCAACAAAATAATGCTCCGGATTAGAGAGTTCCTCGTGAGAATAACATGAATGACAACGAATAAATTGAAGAAAATTAACATGAATTCATCTGAGAATATGGTTCAGCACAAAATTCATTCTAAGTTTGCGATTCATCCCAAAATCAAATTTCTCCAAAACAAGAAAGGATTATTTATTATTTGTAACTTCAACTCCATCTACCAGCTACCAAATCTCTCTAACCTAACCTACTCTTTTCATTAAGAATACCGCACAGGTCGAGACTATAATTTAAAAATTGTAGCTTACAAAGTGGCTTACTTCCACTTGGTGAGATGATTGACTTGTTTCCCACACTCAATCTATACCGAAGAAGAAAAAATAAATAGCGTAGGTAAAATAAAAGGATCTTACCTTCGTGTGACTGTGGAGTTGATGGAGTTCTGTCCAGCCGATTTAGTGGTCTTTGCTCCGCTGAAAAAAAAAAAAGAATTTATGAGAATTGATTTTATTTTGATGTTGTTTGGGTTCTCTTAATCATTCGTTGGGGACTAAAGTCGAGAAACTCATTTCGTACTTAGTTTTTCTGAGTTCTAAGTGCAGGATATGAAAAATTTGTGATTCAGTTAAGTGATTCAGTGAAGATGGTAGTAATTTGACGAATAAGTATTTATTTGAGAACTTTCGTTGTTAACACTGCTCGAATCTGATTAAAACTTCTGGACAGAGTTATGAAGGTCAAGAAAAAGCCTTCTTTTCGCTCTACTGGCAAGTTTTATTTCAGGGTTGGCTGACAACGTAAAAAATGAAACTCCTGAAGTGATTTTATACCCCCGTGGTATTTGCATGTGAAGCACTGGGGCATCCATATTTGATAACCTACAGCGTGGTCTCTGAATATGAATCTGAAAGAATGGTACGCATCCTGAATATTTCAGGGTTCATTAGAAATATGATGTATTTCCATCTGATGACCGATGCGGTACATTTGAAATTCAATATTCAATTATATTCCCGATATTTGAAAGTCATATTCCGTGATAGACTCGACTGAATAATAAAGGAGAATTTGGAGGGTTGATAATACCATGGAATTTTCGTAGCAAGTTACGTTGAGCTCATTTTGCCCCCTATGGCATTGTTTGGTATACGTTCAAAGGTCATTTTCTACAGCTCAATACCAAACTTCAGATCCAGGAAACATGCAATTTTTGACATATTCGGAAAATGAAATTTCAAAAATTGAAAACTTTGTCCCTCAAAGGTATCCTGAATATTTCAAGAGTCTGGGTCTCTTCTTTCGAAGTAGTCGTGCTTGAGGTCGGACAGAATGAAATTTGAACACAAATTCTTCATCAGTGTGTTCAACATGACCATTAAAGAACAATTTGGTTCAAATGATTACAACATTTGGGACAAAATGAACGCTTTCGTCCAAAAGAACAAGCGCTCAAAAATACTATAAGTACAGGGTGAATCAACAGCGCTCGATCTGTCCATAACTCTTGAAAATTATTCAAATCTATGCTAAAATTATTATTTTCGACAGTCAGTCCCCAAATTGAGACATATTTTTATCCATGTGTGATCACTAACGAAATTGAAAAAGCTCCCCTCTGGGCAAAAGTTTCCTGATGTATTTCCCGAGAAAAAAATTGACTGTAAAGTTGACCAGAGCTCGTATATATCACCCTGGACAAGTTCTTAGTGAAATAGGGCTGTAAAGCATCGATGAGTCGTATAGAGTAGGATATATGCAAAGGTTCCAAGGATGAGGGTGAAAAATAATAGCATAGGGTCACCAATCCCAAAGGACCCATAACAAGTAACCTATCCGAGCCTTTCAGATGGACATTTCGGCCGCAAAGGATCGTTTGGTGCCCCAGCATCTTATTTATAAATAACACATACGCTTATTCACACAAATATCCCCAAAAATATCTATATATGCAGTAAACCCATATCAAATATCGGATGTCCTTATCTTTAAAAAACGGAACACGAGGCTGTTGCATCCTTTTATTCATTTCCTCGATAATCCTTTGAAATTTCAAAAATTGTAATTGAAACTCTCAATTATACATCAAATTTCAACCCTTACTTGTGCCAGAATTGGATAGACGTATTTTGAATTTTGTCTTTCCCTTTACTCATTTTGTATATTATGTAACATTTCAATCACATTGCTCAGTGAACCGCAGTTACATCGCATCTTCATAAAACCGTTTTTCTTATTGATTAAAACGTTACTTCGACATCATTTGATATCCAATAATAATACAACTTATCCCCAATATCCAATTATCAAAAATATAAATCAAGGGGTCCGCAAAAAATTAATTGCAAGGTTTGGTTTTGTCATTCGCTGTTTCCTTAAATCGGAAATAATTGGTTATTAACTGGTGATTGAAGTGGGGTAGAAGAACATCGAAATGATTTTCTGGATTAATTGTTGAAATTAGAAATGTTATTAGTTGTTGAGGGTGCAGCTGACCGCCATATAAGAAATTCAATGGGGCAGAATTAAAACCTAATTGGTACCATACTAATTTATTGCGTTTTTGTGTCGTATCCGTATAAAAGACGTATATTTTCTGGGGAATTAACTAGATTGAAACATTTCTAATAAAAAGAACCGATAAAGTAGAAAAGGATAAAAAACAATAATTGCCTTCTAAGTCAAAGTACACGAGCATTTGATGTAAATGAATATTCTATTAAAATAGGTCTAGCTTGAATAAGTTCTCAATGATAAATCCTACTACATTATGCATTGACTACTGAATGATTTCGAAATTTTATGATCCATTTTATACAAATGCTGAATGAGCTATTAGAACGTCTAAGGATAAAAATGTACATTATTATACTTTGGGTAATTCAAACAGAAAAACATGGTAATAATTATAAAATAAGGAGGTCGATACTTGTAATTATTATTTCATTCTTTACGAAACTTAAATCGAATTCATACATTAAAACTATTCAGTTCGATAATGTAACTGAATCAATTGAGTTTAATGGTAAATTTCAACGATTCTGTTGAATATCGTAAGTAGAAAACGTGTTTTTTCGGTTAACATAATTTTTACGGAGGAAAAATTACATGGTATCGAATTTCAACAAGCAGCGATTTGTGAGTTATTATGCAAAAGCAAATGAGGAGTAACCAATCATAATCATTCAATAAGCGTAATGATGAATAATTTTTATACGTGCATTCTACAGAGAAAATCGTCTTCTTATGAGAAATTTGATCAGATATTCCAAACATAATTTTCTCAAGATGTATTCAACATTGGGAGAACTACAGGGTGAGTCTTCGATTTGTACGAATTTTTCTAACTTATTTTCTGAACCTTTTCGAAAAATTGACTTCGTTTGAAAGGTACAAGGTGTTCAAAATCCAAATTCATCTTTTCTATAACTGCAGAACAGTACAGGGTGGGCAAAATTATTCGAAATCGACAAACAACGAAGTTCTAATGTGAGCTACAGCAAGTCATTGAAATTCAGAACGGTGTTTTCAGGTTTTTAATATTCCGAAAGTGGTGACCAATCGAAGTAACTATGTAAATGGATTGTTGACGAGAGCCAACCAGTATCGAGGCACTTGGGATTAAGCACAAGATATGTAAAGCCTACTTACGGATGTTGTAATGTGGATGTCCACCGGAAAAGAAATCTGCGTAATTTCTATAAGGCATATCCGTGTAATCGGACATAAGAGATGTCATATTAATGAAACGAAATTATAAGTACTGAATATTTAAAATGAAATATTTACTATATGTAGTAAATATATTGAACTTCGATAGGTTTATTTTTGAGATTACATGGCGATAAGATAAACCCGTATACGAGAGTAAGAATCATCTATATAAGAAGTATCAGCGCGTAGTTTATGACCAGGTATATAAGGGCGCTTATTATCAACACATTGACGATCAGAATTACATAGAACAACTCCATCGCGGATTTATTCATAGTCTGAAAAGGCACATAAAAAGTTTTTCGTTCGACTTTTCCCGCAGTTTTTCGATCTGCACGGAGTGCGAGATGCTCTTCTCCGCGTTATTTGATCTGAACTGACGCTCGGACGTCGGTCAGTTCTCGATATGAGCGATAATGCATTCACCCTAACTTTAATGCTCGTGCTCCTCCACTGTACTACACCCCCGAATGTCCATCCAGGGTGCATTTGTACGTCGCTGAGCTGCCTACTAATGTCCCATGTTTCTCGGTCAGGAGACGGCAATGTAAACAGTTTTTGCATTAGTTTCGTAATATAATATGCTGATGGTCTCTGGCAAATGGAAGAATTCGATATCTCGCAGCAAATATGTCGGGCAGGTATTTCGTTTCAACGAAAACTTACATGGCCGCCTCAAGAAATGATCAGTTTTAATACGGAGAAATAAAAGAAAGAGAAATGACCTTCAAGGGTAGGAAATTTCAAATTATGAAATTTAACATATACTCCATTCACAATTATAAAATCACAACTCTGGCCTTGAAAATTTGAGACATTCCACTCTGTATCGAAGTTATGACGTTTTTCAAAATATTTTTATGTTCCAAGTCAAAAGTTGCCCTTTCTACATTCTTAGCGTATTTCTCAGAATGTATATTTCATTTTGGAGAACACAACAGAAAATTGTGAACAATATTCTACATGAAAAGGAGTTTTTGGATTTATGATTGTAAAGATTTATCGATGTGCTTTGTTTTCATCATGATATTGTATGTGATATGATTGTGAGGGTGCATAACATTTCTATTTCTAATATTTCTTTATTTCAAATAAATAAAAGTTTTATTCATTCGTCACAAAGAAAATAAACATTATAACTAAATTAACGAATTTCTTCACAGAGAAACTAATAATTTCAATTCAATAGTAATTGACTTTTGGTTAATTTTGGTTATAAATTAATAAGCAAGAATGTCAATTCCTGAAAGCTTTATAGATATACATTTCATTTATTTGATCTTATGAACAAGGAGTAAAATATTCTGACTGTATAGTAATTTATTATTTTAAAAAATATTCATACATTACTACCACAGTAGGTTTGTACAAATAAAATGGAATAGGTCAAACATAGGTATGCTTCACATTTATCATTCACCTGTTCTAAAATAAGACACAAACTCCTGGAATATGGAAAAAACCGATGTATTCTGGTTCAATATAGCCTATTTCTACTTTCGGCAAAGGATTGATAGGAATGAATGCTCCAGTGAAACATTTCAATTCATCGGAATCTGAATTCAACCACCGTTGAATGCAATATAGTCTTATTTCATCTTTTTTTCAGCTTTTTCGACGTGTTTTTTTCTGAAACGTGAAAACGATCAACAATAATCATTTAGAGAACGATGATGGCCATCCAGAACCCGTTTAGGTACTTACGAAGTTTCTACTTGTCAAATGTCAAAAAATGTCAGCTTCAAAAGTGACATCTGCCGAAATAGCGCCTATTCAAAATAACACCTCTTCTGGGAAAACCTGTCAATTTAGACAGAATATAATTCGCCATAAGTAATGAAGATTTCCTGTAAATTTCAACGCTTCCAAAAAAAAATTAATATGAATGTTTCTGCAAACACTTCTTATTCTTGACAGTCTCTTTCGAAGTAACGCTGTTTGCTTTGAATATCGTTAAGTCAATAATTATAAACTTTTATATCGAGCTTTATGTATACATATTCAAATGGTGTTAAATTACAAAATAGGTAGATAACAGGTGGTATCAATAACAAGTTTGTTTGAAATGGTAAGATATTCATGCCGTGAAAATGAGTTCACGTCGCCTCAGTTTCAATGATAATGATTTATAGACTTTTCTCATTGATAATTTCAATATGACATACAATATTGAATGAATATAAATAGGAGTGACTCGTTTTGAATGGAAACGGACTCATTTTTATGACAGCGAATTGTTCTGATGAATGTCTTTTCTGTCAATAATTTTTTTCTTGTAATTTTCGTTAAAATATTAGTTAAATCAAGAAGATTATCAGTCTACCTCAGTTTCTTCGAAAATCTAACACTCAGGTTGGTGATGAAAGTGAAAAAACAAGAGGTTTGTCTGGCAGGTTTGCCATATGAAAAAACGCAAATACTCTCAATACTTCGTATTGGAAACATGACAAACTCCTCAGTTATACAGGAAAAGTTGCGAAAATTGAAAATTGTCGAGTATTTTTTAACAAAATAATAAATACCGAAGATATGAATCTCGAATCTTTTTAGACACTCTGTATATGTCCGGTTCGAGGCCTCTCCAAGATTTCTTTATGAATATAGGAGATCTATAGAAGAAGTGTGATGTTACACCTGTAATATATCATATTTTCTACCGAATTTCCTTTTCCTGTTATTCGAGAAAGTATAACTCATCGTAATTTCTTCCAAACTTTGGGTATCGAGAAAGCATTAAATATATCCACCAATAACTGTCAATTTATCACAATGACGTTTGGGGCGTCGGAGAAGAGGAAAATATAAAACTTAGGGAACATTAATTAACTTAATTAACGAAGTTTTCGGCATTAACAACTCTATGTTTGGAAATTTACGGCTCCAATATAATGGCGCAATATGGCATCTCCCCCTTTCATTAAATGTTAGTTTCTGCGGAACTTTTCAATAGAATTTGAAAAGTTCGATGATGGTTTTGTAGAAAGAGGAGTGGAATGGGGATAGGAGTATCGATTATACATAAATAAAATCTGTGTAGTGTGAACGCTCGGTTTATCTAAATTTCACACTCATCCCATTTTAATTGCCTGTGTACATCTTTTTAGGAAACTTGGTACAAAAATAATCGATCGAATATTCCGAGATTATAATTTAATCTCGTTACAAAACAATCTCCGAAATTATCCAATGGAAATTTCGTTTGCAAATCTCTCAGTCCATCCTCAACAAGAATAAGAACTAAAAAAATCTATGAACACTCACGGACCATTGAAATGAACGCATCGAAATGGTCCGACAGATCTCCCCTAAAATTCATGAATAGATTTAGAATCACTTTAAATGCTAAGAGTTTCTCTGTGCTCCACAAAAAACCTTTACGTCGAAGAATCCACTTCTATTATCCTGCCTGACGCATTGTTTGTAAAATGGTTTCTTATGCTACCCTGGTCCACTTTGAGAATTCGTGCTATTTGATCTTCGGAAATCTCCATGTCGATCGAGGCTTCTTGCCGATTCTCCATCTCATCAGTAGCACTCAGAAAGTTTCAAACAAACTATTGCTCGAAAATAATAATTTGGTATTCATATATGAATACTCAATTATACTTTTGAAAAAGCCGAAGATGTGAATTCCCAAACATCCACTTCTTTCGCCGTCTTTGAGATTCAATTTCGCCTTATTTAAAATGTATTCGAAATAAATACCAAAGTAGATTCTCCTGTAGCCGGCGGCAAATTTCAATAATAAAGCGCTGACCGGCGATGCTAAGGCCCAAAAGGTAAACGGACTATAGTATGCATTGAAGAAAATAAGTTTCATACGGGTTGACTCTAATGTAAACACTGGGAAAACTAATATTTCTGACCCCTGCTCGATAGGGACCAGGTGACCAATTTGTCGATGGATAGAACGGGATCTGTACCTACAGGGTGAGCAAAATTCGACGTCTCTGCTGTATTATTGGAACAGGAAAAACGATAGAAGAATCTGATTTGGCAACGATGTAGCAACTACCACCAGTTCAAGCGTGGGTGCATATGAGAGGGATCTAGTTTGCAATTCCACAGGGTTTGCTGATGGTCAGCTGTCCCTTGAACACCCTTATTGATATACTGTGTAAATATTGTTCTGCACTTTACCTTCAACCCCACATTGGTCCTATTTCTCTCTTGGATTCTATTTAGAAAATTTACATCCAATGAATATGTTAAATTTTTCTTTGTTATACAAAAACGTGGCTCAAATTCACTCCCTCTATAATCTTTTCGATATAAGGGATGGCAATTCGCATTTAAGTAGATCTTCCAAAATTAAATACGTGAAAATTGATATTTTTGTGAAACGAATAAGATTTAAACTAAATTCGAAATTATGTCTATATTCGTAACTTTGTTTTTGGAGTAATATCACTTGACACAATTAGATAAATTGGAGTGCAAAGTAGAATTTGATTAGCGATTACTCAATGAATTCATGAAAAATTAGTGAAATATTCAATGTAATCGAATTATCAGGTAGATAGTCCTAGATATGGATGTGCGAATTATCTTTTCGGCCCAAATTCGTGTCGATTCTTCATATCATCAATTTCAATTTCTTCATGAAATATTTCAAAAATTATTTCTACCAATTTATTAATTCACACTCCCAGCGTACTAGAATCAGATCAAAATAGTATGATGAAAAAAAATCGAGTTTCTGCCAGTGGCTGATCATAGAATGATTTGCGCAAAATTTTGAAAACTTCCCAATCGTCGTATAAAAAATTGTTTCGGTTTGAACTTTTATTTAAAAAATCTGATTTTTGAGGGTATCACCATCCCTCCTAGAGTGGTGATTGCACACCCACTAATTTAAAAGAAAAATGTCTCTTCTAAAATAAAAATCATATTTACGTTAACACTGTTTAATATGGTTCACCCTGTAAAAAATGCTCGCGATTGTGATGATTCAGTTGATTTCCTCCAGCCTCCAATTTTTCGACAGTGTAAACAGAATGTAGGATGCGTAATACAAAAACCCAAGTAAGTATTCAATAGAATTCCGATAAGATCAATCAATATTGATGAGAATATTTTCTATGGAATTGATTAGATTAGTACCTGTAGATCTGAACAGGAATCGAAAATATAGGAATATTTCTCATGATTTTTATGGTAATTGGTGACTGTCTCCTTGTTTTGAGTATATGTCTGAATTATATCTCCTGTTTATTTCGATATAAATATCCACTTCCTAGTCTTATTTTTCATTTTTGACAGGTCTATTATATTCAGAGATAAAATCTATTGGGTAGTTCCTGAATCTTGTTCAAGCATGAGTATATGTTTTTTGTAGTTAACCGTTATGCATATTCATCGAAAAGTGATTTGTATGAATATATACAGCACACGTTTATGTTAGTTAGGCACTTTTATCTAGCCTCGATAATTATAAAGTCATCAATTCAAATCATTCGGTAACGAGATTGTTAATATAATTCCATCATTTTTATATTAAAATAAATTGAAGACATGAATTTTTCAGAATGAATTGCAAGGGAAAATATATTTTTTTCCTGCATTATAAGTGTCATTTTAATTGATAGTCAATTAAAGCCCCCCTGAGTTTAATCTCGATTGTTTTATATTTCAGGGTATAAAAGTCAATTTAATTAATTATTAATTTTTCGGAGTAGTCCAATTATGGTAAATGAGAATGACCTTTCAGGTGGATTCAAGCATGGACAAAATGTAATCTACAATTTTTATTCTGCTTAGAATATTTTCTTAAAATCAACCAATATTTATTTGGAGTTTTGAGACCAATATACTCTGAAACAAACTTTTTTATACGCAATTTATGTCGCAATTTGAGTTGACTTAGGCAGTCAAAGTATAGTTGAAGAATTATCATTAGATACATATCACGATAAATTGACATATTTGAAGATTGTAAAATACAAAATTATATCTGATCAGGTAGAATAGATTAAACTGGTAAAATTAGGTTTTTTCGTTTCACCCAAATCTGATATTTGGATTATCATTCAGAGTGTCACAGAAAAATAGGAAATAGATCTAAATATATTAATTAATAATCTATTGAGAGAATTTATATCATAGATGTATAAGTGTATAATCGAATAACAGAACATTCGTCCATTTTTTTTTAACTGATGGTTTCACTTTGAGCATTGGTGAAACTACAGACTCCCTAGTTTCGAAATAATTACATATTGTATGAGTTTCGCCAATATATTTGTTCAGCAAAACGTTATATTACAAAAATTGACATGCAAGCATGAAGAAATACAAAAAAATATCCTTGAAAGATATGGGTTATTCAAAGGTCCATGAATATTTAATAGAAGATTATCAATACTCTTTCGATGTCGTCAAGTACCTCTTAGTACAAATAAAAACCAATAAAAGACACCCTGCCCTAAATGTTACGTTAAAGCAGACCCAATGACACCATTTCAGTCATGTAAATTAGGTTTATATGGGGGAATGAAGAATTTAAAGTATCCGAAGGGATCTAAAGCTGTTGAACCCCAACTCCCAAGTGGCTCACCGCGACTGTTGACACGTAGTGTCAAATCAGGGCGAACAGGTAACCAAGATCGCTTTCTGTGTACCGACAATGTCGAGCTACCCCAAAGGATGTCTATTTAAATTCACCCCTTCTGAATATTGAACACCCAATTGGTTTTTTATCAATGATCTGATGATGAATACATGCACGAGCCGAAGCTTCACGCAGGTAAGTGACGGTAACATGTGTTTTTAACCCTTTTATACGTGACACGCGCGCGCATTAGCATATTGTTGCATACAGGTGCTTTTTTTGTCCCGGGGGTTGAATTGATTAAGATTCAAGAACTTGATTCGGAGGGGATATCGGATTGAATCAATCTTTGATTTTGAATGATTAAAATCACACTGGCGGATCTAGGGGATTCGGGGGGTCCATGTAAATTTTCAATCAAGAGTACAGAGTGAGCCGAATTGAACACATTTGAATGTAAAGTCCTATTTATGAACTGTTTGGGTCGATCAATTTCCATTTACTACCTCATCCACTGCTTATGCAACCCATTATACTTCGACAACTTGAACTTTGATAACAAGATTATGTTATTACATTTACGAGACATTTTGATTTAATCATAATTCCCAAATGTATATTTTCTGAATCGATAAATATTTCTTGTCTCTCATTGCTCTCATTGAAACAAGCTTTATTTTTCGAAACCATATAACTACAGGGATTCTAGAAGCAAATTTTTGGAGAAGATGATTATTCCGAACACTGTTTTCCTATAAAAATAGGTCTTATTCGTTTTCGTTTAGAAGATAGAAGAATTTGAGAAATATATCTTATTTTTCAGGTAGGTATTCTCGTGCAGCTTTTCTGGAATATATTTAAAATAGAATAGAGTTAAATTTATATAAGCTGTAAACAAATACAGATTTCAAATAAGAATGTTCTTATCTGAACTTTTCCGGATCAGGAACACAGAAATATGGCCTCGAACCCACCAAAATCCCCTGGACAGCATGAAACACACAGAATAGGATGAAAAATCACACCTTATGTTCGTACTCCGAATCTACCCGAGCTCTAGAGGGGGAGAAAATGGTAAATCGAGTGACGAAAAGGGCCCTGACCAAATCGTCAAGACTCTAATGCACTAGATAAAGTATATTGGGTCACTTTTAAATAATGGAGGACCATTCAAGTCGAGTATAATTCCATTTAAATAAGAGAGAAAAGAAAGTTTCCAGCTGTGGGGATGGCCCCTTGCGAGGGACGCGGGGGGCGTGGGCGAACGTGCGAAATGCGAATTCGATAAGGATTGATTTTGGGCGAGGAAAACTCGGGAAATTCGTCGGGAAATTTCACAGCTCTTCCGGCTGGTGGCCAAAATTTCACGAACCTCACATGACACAGCCTTTCTTTGTGTATACAGAATTGTCCACTTTATACTAGCAGGGCTTTTTCTCACAAATCCCAGGTAATGAGATTAAGAAAGAGGATCCAGAAAATATGCCATCAGATGCAGTATGTGTTATTGTACTTGCCTGTTAAGTTTCATAAGGATCGTTCTTTTTCTTTTAACAATATTTGATCGGCTCCACACTTTACCACAACCCTGTATATATCAATGCAGTTTTTAAATTCAACGTGATAAAAACGAATGCATGAAAAGGAAAAAAATCCCATACGTTAAAAAATAATTTTTATATGTATATTTTCTGTAATATTTTTTCTATAAAATCTGCTGTTTCCTAATGCTTGGACCTGTTACGAGAATATATTGAAACATTTTTAGCCTACTATAGAACCAAACAAAATTTCAATGTCAAAATATTTTATTACTCAACATATCCTCCTCTTATTTGAATACATTTATTACAGCGAACCTGCAACGTCTCTAGACCTTTCAAAAAAAATGTTTCTTCTTGCTCTGCAAACCAGTCCTCCACAGCTTTTATTACCTCCTCGTTGGAAAAAAATGTACGATCTTTTAAATTTTTTTTCAGTTGAGTAAAGAGATGATAGTCGGACGGAGCCAAATCTGGTGAATAAGGGAGGTGTTCTAGTAATTCTAACCCTAAATCACGAAATTTTTGCATGGCAACATGAGATTTGTGTACTGGGGCATTGTCCTTAAAAAACAAAACACCTCTGGATAGCTTTCCGCGTCTTTTCTCTTTAATTTTTTCCCGTAGTGTGGTCAGTAATGTCGAATAGTAATCTCCAGTTATTGTTCTACCCTTATCCAAAAAATCAATCATGATTACTCCATGGCAATCCCAAAAAACAGAAGCAAGAACTTTTCCAGCAGATTTTGGACACGAAACTTCTTAGGTCTTGGAGAACCAGAGTGTCGCCATTCCATCGATTGTTGCTTTGTTTCTGGATCGTAGAAATGTACCCAAGTCTCATCCATAGTAACAATTCGGTTTAAGAAGTCTACATCGTTTTCAAATCGAGCACAGATCGAACGCGATGCTTCTACCCTTGCTCGCTTTTGGTCAACATTCAAACATTTGGGGATCCATTTTGCAGAAATTTTTCTCATGTCCAAATTGACGTGAACTATGTGATGAACGCGTTCGTATGAAATCTTCAGTGCTTCAGATATCCGTTTTAGCCCAATTCGACGGTCTGATAAAATCATATCATCATGAACTGCATCGATATTTTCGTGGACTGACACAGAAACTGGCCTTCCCGATCGGTCATCTACTTCAATGGAAAATTTACCTCTTTTGAAGCTTGCAGTCCAATTTTTCAGGGTCGCATACGAAGGAAATTGATCACCAAGGGTATTAAGCATGTCTTCGTAAATCTGCTTACCTCTTAACTCTTTTAAATACAGGTAACTTGATGGTGGCTCGATACTCAAATTTTTCGATTTTTACAATTTCGGTGGACACCTTTTGTAAAATTTATTTCGTAACTCTGATTCACTTTTTTGACGTCACTTCTAATAAGTTATTGTTCGTTGATATGGTATCGCAATATTTTGTTTATGCATGGAACTGGTCTAGGCTTACTAGATATCAATACATCCTCGTAAATAAGACTATTCCAGTGTGATCTTTCCCTTTGCTGATGACGAATGCTGAACACTCAATTTGATAATAAGGCCCAAGGTACGGAGCAACATGTGACATTAACAAGAAGGGGTGAGTCAGCGATTTGGGGTTTTCCTAATAATCTGTCAATGGGGCATGTTTCTCTGAAATCAATGATGTTCGGAAATTGACTGGGTGCCTTGAAAGAGAAACGAGGATGTTGAATAAACCTAATATTCCCGGCAAATCCATACATTATTGATGGGGTTTCAATATGAAACTGACCCTTCGAACGGGGTGAAACACCCCAGTCGTTATTTTTCAGTTTCATGCGAAAAATAGGGACCTAATTATTTACACGAGTGAATACAATTGGAAGCAATTTCCAATTATGGTGATAGCAAAAATAGGAATGATTTACATCTAGTTGAAGTTGACGTTTTACTCCGAAAACAAAGGAGATTTTCACGATTTTGAAAGAATCTCAAGGTGGTCATTATTTTGGGAATTGCTCCCAATTATTTGAGCTTAAATGGCCATTCAATTCGATGAAATCTTCAGTTTATAACACCTCGAATTTAGATATCATTCTGTCATACTATACTGGTGGAGGAAAACGATATTGAAGAATACTTCAACCCCTACGATCATCTGCAGAATTTATGACAGTTAAGATGTCGTACATCTAAGTCAAATTCAGTTACATATGCCTCTCATCCAGTGACATTTCAATATATGTTTTATGGAATGTATAACCTGCTCGGGCCATATATCAGAAGGGACTATCAGAGCAAGGTGCTGCAGTGCTCGGACCCCACAGGACATTCTGAAGGACCGATAGGGAGAGTCCCCTAGGACTAGCTCCCTTCTCCCACACAAATACCTTATCTAAAAACGGACAGGACTTCTCCATTTTCCGACTCTTATATTTCGGGAACAGGAACTTTTCCTTGTCCACGAATTGAAAATGAATGTTCAAACCTTCATCGGTTGAATTAGGATATTATATGGAGGGTTTCAAAATATTGAACATTTTTTTGATGGGACCAAACTTTATTATTTAAATTACAGAACTACCAACAGAATACCTTGTCTAAAAACGGACAGAACTTATCCATTTTTCGATATCTTTCAATGAAGCTATGTCCTCCCTGTTAAATATACTGCTCCACAAGAGTTAGGGATATCGTATTCAATCGTTTTTAAAAATATGTAATCTTCGAGAAAATCGCTGTAAAATCATTTAAAACTCAATAACAACTTGAATCGATCCAATAAGAATCAGTACGAGACATTTCGTCAATCTGGTCGCCTTTTTTCTGAAGTTTGGTTCTTTGCATATTCTTCATGAATGTTCTTATTTTGAAATGAAGTCAGTTTATCAACGGCTTCGATTTGAAACGAGTTTTCTGAAAATGCCAAGACGTAACAAACGCTGAGGCTAATAGGGCTATCGGAATGCTACAGGGTGGCCTAACTCAGGTTGTTGTAGCGGAAAGGGTCCAAGTCAGCCAAAGTGTGATATCTCGACTTTGGAATAGGTTCAGGGAGATAGGTTCCGTGTTGGAAAGACCAAGACTTGGTGGGCGACGAAAAACAATACCTGCTCAGGATCGTTTCATCACCGTTTCGGCGAGAAGAAACCCTACATCTACGTGTAGAATCCTACGGAATACTCTTCAAAATGAAGATGGGTTCCAAGTTTCCATCGAAACCATCAGACGACGTTTGAGAGAGGTGAATCTAGGTTCTAGACGTCCATTAAGAGGAGTTCCATTAACACGTGACCATAAGCGTCAAAGACTGGAATGGACAAGGCAACATATCAATTGGAACGATCAATGGCGTAGTGTCCTTTTCACTGATGGATCCAGATATGGACGATTTTCAGATTCTCGAAGAATAAGGGTATGGACAATACCACGCATACCCCGTAATCGTCCAAGAAGTGCATCCATTCCGAGGGGGTAGTGTTATGATATGGGCCAGGATATGTTTCAACGGGCGCACCGATCTACACATTTGTCCTGGGAATATGACGGCCTTACACTATAGGGAGCATGTCATTGACAATGTTGTGCCAAATTTTCACGCTGCTTTTGGTGAAACTTTTCAATTTCTAGACCAGTGATACTCAAAGTGTGTTCCGCGGAACCCTAGGGTTCCACGATACCCCTGTAGGGGTTCCGCAAGAATTTAGAAAAAAAATCGAAACACCACCTTCTGGTCGAACGTTTACTCGTAAGCGCTTTTTATTTATCAAAATCGCCGACTGTTGTATTTTGAGAATGTTCGAGATCAAGTCTAGGACCCTAGGTCCTAGGACCATGATACTAAACCCCACAAGATAAGATCACACTGTCTTGATGAACGAGTTTTGAATAGGTTGGCGCATGAGGTCTCTACGTGACAAATGGCGCTTATTTTCAGATTAATTTTCTTGCTTTCGCTTAATTCTTGCGTGAATATAATTTTCTTCTTCGGAATATTTGCAAAAATACCGTATCCGATCGAAAAGAAGTCAAAATAGTTGTTGATTATAAAATAACACTTGGAGATTCGAGCAAAATACTAACTAACTCGTGACAAATAGATGGGTAGTTAAATTAACGAGAATATGTTTCGACTTTCAAATCAATTTTCCTAATTTTTTTCTTGGAATGATTCAATTGCTGTAATGTGGTAAAGTAAGTAATAATTAATAACTGTTACATTGTACTTTCAATACGCTCATTAATAAAGAATTCACTCTCAAAAAGTATTTTTTTATTGTAGGGTTCCGTCAAGTATTTTGCTTGTCAAAAGGGTTCCGTCCCCAAAAAAGTTTGAGAACCGCTGTTCTAGACGATAACGCTAGACCGCACCGTGCAGCCATAGTTGAGAATGCGCGCAAGGAGCTTGGTATTCCACATTTACCAATACCTCCGCACTCACCAGATTTGAATTGCATAGAACATGCATGGAATATGCTCCAAAGAAAATTAGATAATCATCAACCTACCCCAGAATCCTTAAATGATCTGAGAGAGCTTCTGCCCCGTTTATGGAAGCAAATTCCTCAAGAAATGTTCAACAACCTCGTGTGTAGTATGCAAAGAAGATGTCAAGCTGTTATTGATGCTCGTGGAGATCATACATTGTATTGATAATCTTAAAATGCTTGAATTCTCTGGGAATAAAATTTCGTTATTTTACTCGATTTTTCTTAACCACCCTCTATACGCTGCAGACCTACAGGCAAAAATTTATTTGCAATTTGAAATCATATTAATATGAATTTTCATCACAAAAATCTTATTTTAACTATATTTTTTTGCAATTTAAGTCAATATCCCTAACTCATGTGGAGCCGTGTATTTTCGAGTTGAATTTGAATTTTTCAATATCTGCGTTTTTGAGGAAACTGCTTGAAATAATCTGAATTTTGACTTGAGATAGTAGGATTATGATTTCATTAAAATTGATGATTCTTATGTGTACATGGATTATTAATCATTCAGTGAAGCTGAGTCCTCCCTGTTGAATAGTTATTTTCGAGTTGAATTTGAATTTTTCAATACTTGAATTTTCAGGGAAACTGCTTGAATAATAGGAATTTCTTCTGGCAATATTCATAATTCTCTTAGCTAACATAAAAATTCATCATTCCCCCAAGTTCACCCCCTCAAATCAAAAAGTCACGAGTAAAAATTAGAACCGAGATTAGAACAGTGCAAAATCTGAGTTTTTGGGGAATTGGCTCGAGATAGAGGATTATGATTTCACAAAAATCAATGAATTCCGACATTTATCTTATTCTTGTGTTACTGACTTTCGATGAGATTTAGACATCATCTGCCTTATGGATCATTGACAATGTTGAAAATTCCAAATATGCCATGTGATTTTTCGCCCTGAAGAATTCAGGCATTTCGTTCAGAATTTTATCTTCCGATGATAAAACGGGGATACGCCCGCCCGTCCAATCATCCTATATGGTTCAGGTCACATGCAACAACGGAAATAATTAATGGCCACATCGAAAAACTTTCAATTTCCAATACTATCAATATTAAAGAGGCAATTTTCGAGTAGGATTCCGTGCTATCTCGATATAAATTCGATAAATGAGCTATCATAAATGTCGTCAGCCCTGCGTCCCAGCCATATAAATTGTGCCATCCCCATTCTATAATTAAAACCGTTTTACCCCGCGCCCGTGCTCGCGCAGACTTGCTGGACACTCCCAAGCAACTGTCGTCCTTCCCTCCATGCATAAACAATTCTGGCGTTGCAAACTTTAATGAGGGCGACATTTCAAATGATAGTCGTTTCTAGGAAAACGATACAAAGGTTAATCTGTAATCAGGGGTAAATTGGAAGTTATCGAGGGATAACTAGACGATTATTATTCATTATAGCATTATTCCATTGAAATGTACCCTTATGATGGTAATTAGCAAGGGTAGATATCGCCGCATTTGGTATTCTCGAAATTAAACATTTAAAGTTTAAAGTGGCTGTTCTCTTGCCTGCATTGTTCGGTGAATATTGGCATTTTTATGGTGGGCATCGCTCGTTAAAATTCTTTGATTCAGTCCTATTTGAACCGGGCGCCTTCACCAATTTGTCACCGTTCAAACGGATTTATTTGAGGATGTTAATGGAGATTTCTTCAATTCTTCCGTTCGTCAAGCAAAAAAACTAAGAAAATTGCATGGAAATGGTTAAGTTTGTTTATCTGATTCATCTCCAAACTGTTAACGGATTCGTTAACAGCACCTTTATTGAGAGTTCGTTCTATACTTTAATCTTGTAACGATGTCAGTATTTTTCAAATTTTTATTTCTTCATAATTTCAAAACTACGGAGTCTATCGGGATGAAATTTTGCGATTATATGGAGATTAACGTATTTTAGCTACAACAGAATTTTATTTCGATGGCTCAATGCCAAAACGTTCTAAATTCCAGTGAATTATTCCAAATATTTCTGAACCAACGAATCTTGGATTATGGACATTTTCTCAATTTTTATATCGATTTTTTCAAATGGCAATTGTAAATCAACCTACATAGACGAAAGCCTACTCAAAATCTCCTGACTTCAGGTAAGTACTTCTCTGTTTCTGTGAGAAAAAAGTTATATTCTGAAATGAATTTCTGTTTCTGAGACATTCCAGAAATTCCATCTTTCTCAATGTTGGTGAGATTAATAATGCTATTTCTGTAATTTGTATATGAATGCTGTGAAAATAAAGAAATATTCAAGATAATATTTTAGTCATGTTACTTACCAGGTGGGGAGAGTCCCAATCTCGAATGGAGGGCAGCTTTTGACTCTTCCACTGTCGGCAATGGCATATCTTGCCGCCAGTTTAATTCTGGCTCGTTCATCCATATTTTTCCTGAAAAAAATTGAAAATTCACAATTACACAAATACGAAAAAAAAAATGTTATGGAGAACTGGCATTTCTAAAACTTTTAGAAAAATTGGCAACATAAGTTGAATATTATGAATTTAACAATCGTAATAGTGAAATAAAGATTAGCTCATCAGAAATTTGAAAAACTTTATTTTTATGAAGTTCACCCGGAAAAGTTACTGCGTTTTCAAAATAGACGATAAACTTGTCTCTAAACGCTTTAGGGTATTTCAGACGGAAAATAAGCAAATTCGCATCAAAACTTGATAAGAATCCGACAAAAACTCCAATCAACGATTCCTGAAAACCAATGTTTGAAAATCTGACGAAATCTCAAACCTCACTATCATTTCTTCATAAAACAGTGACCGAATCCAAACTAGGAGATGGACATCTTCCCTTGACATTCACCGGGACATAAACGTAGCCTTGAGGAAGCCACCTGAGCGAGGAAATCCCAATTTGGGAATTTTACGAGCTGCAGAGGTTGAAGAACCCGAATCGTAACGTTGTTGTGGCTGCTCCAGACCGGTGGATGCTGCGTGTTCCAGGACGACGATTGTTGTGGTGGGGGGGAGGGGGGTATTGATTAGAGCGACCCTAGTTAGCGCCGCGCCCGCCCCTCGCGTCGCCACCACGCCGCTCTCTCTCACTCCATCGCATATGCCCGCGAAAAATAATTTCGGGCTTTTGTGGATATAAGGAAACAGGGGTGGGCGATGATTTTCGCCTTCCGGCCTTAATGAAATCGTGGATGGGAATAATTTCGAGATGAAACAAAGGAGAGGGGGCTGGGAGGGGAGTCGCATAATGTATATCTTTTTCTGATACAGAAACATTGGAGCTGAGCTCATATTGAGTATAATTTTTACTGAAGATCTTCGCCTATCTACAATTTCAATAAGTTGAATCACAGATGAGTAAGGCGTGGTTTATCGATGTTCCATCATAGATAGATATGAATTCAAATGACAGAAAAATACAGAATGAACGTTTCAACAACGTTAAGATATTCCATACGTGAAGGACTTCAGCCAAAACCTAATCTGTGCTTTTCTATAAATCGCAAAAGCGCTCTGTAAATCTACAAGCCTACAATTTTCAATGAAAGCATCCCCGTGCAGTGAAAGTACACAAGGCCACAATTTACTTAGGAAGTCCCTTTCACCAATCGAATTGTGCATCTTCAAAAGGATGCCCTTCCGCCACCCCCGAATCTCCGTTTGAGTCGGGCGCCCGCTAAAATGCCCTTATTTCACTTTTATTTAACTCAGTTTTATCTCCTCTAAATCACATAGCCGGTGGATGTTTGAATCTAGAACGTCCGACCATCGAGAAATTGGAGATTAAGGGATGGAAGCGGAGAATTTTCACCCCCTCTGACCCTCGCTCTTTGTGCTACCAGTATCAGATGCTCAAAAGTAAATATCCTTTATTGCGTGATAGGAATGGATGCGAATGTAGTTGGGACACAATCTCCCTTGTTCTGCTTCTTCAGAATTAGAAGATTCTCCGCACAATATGCATGTCCAATATTACAAATATTGACGGTGTTCCACAAGGGTCTATTCCAGGGACACTTCAATTTTCAGAAGTCGCTAATTAAAGCAATATCAAGGTAGGATATTCTCCGATTTTCTATCGCAATAGTTTCTAAATTCGCTCCTTTGTCACTGGAGCTTCCAAATCATCCGAATTGGTTTCTCAGAATCAATCATCTAGCAACAGAAGACGATTGTTTCGGTAATAACACCCCGCGGCTCTTTTGCAGACACAGTTCCCATGACTACTTTGTTAAAACCATTCTTATGTCATCCTTCGGACAATTCCTAATTTGTTGTCCCTCTCACAAAACTGCTACTTATGATGATTTCGACCCAAAACGTGACCTATTCATTATGATGGTCCCCGTTTTGACAATTTTACGTTTTGGGCGCCAATTATATCGATTTTGGATTCTCGGAATTTCCAAGAGACTGACTGTAACACTGGTATATATTTAGGCGAATGACAGGATATATTAGAATGAGGACAACGCGTGCTGCCATAGATTGGTGCAGATTTTCAGATGATGAACGTGTGCAGTCTTCAAATTTCTAAGGACAAAAATATTCTACGCTAGATCTACTCAAACTTGACATTTTTAAAGCGAATTGGTTGAACGTTGATGATGCTCCAAATACCCAATTTGGAAAATTTTTAAACCCATTTATAGTGTTTGTCAATTGCAATGTTCAAAACCTATTTTTTTCTTATGACAATTGTTAAGCTCTGGAATTATGAAATCGCTGATTTTGAAAGCTCCAAGGCTGTTCATGACAATATATTGTTGCTGAGTTCTACCAACTGATGATTCATAGCAATGAATCATCCACCAGTAGAAATTCAAAGCTTTTTTTTTCTGCCATTAATCTTTTTCGAACCCAAAAAATATTTTATACACTATATCTTCATTTTATATTTTATTCTTTATTTAATCATTATTACTTCACTTATGAAGTATGTACATTAATTCTTCGTGTTCTTTCTACAGAGTGTAACAGCCAAATGGAATAAATTCGATAACGAATAAATGAGGGCGTGTTGGGAAAAACGCTCGGACACGTCGATTTGTAATTTTAAATGCGCATATTTTTCAAGAAAATAATATTATATAGGGTGTTCCATGTAACCGTGGCCAATACCAACTTTCTTATTTCAAATGCAACCCCCTGTATATTATTTATTTTTTTTATTCTTCAGAGAATTCTAGACACAATTCATGCACAATATCCTAAACCTATCTTTAACTATTTCGGAAGTATTAAGTGTTTTCAGATTTATTGCAAAAATCAACGTTTTAAATAAAAATTATTTTATTTCACAAATTCGGTACATTACACTTAAAACCTAATAAGTAATACTGATTATTTCTTAATTATTAAAAAAAAAACAAAAAAAAACATTAAAGTCAATATAGGAAATGTTCAAAATGCTCGCCGCGAACATCTTGGCAACATGCTAATCTGGTGTAGAATTGTCTTCTAACGTTATTCAACATTTCAGGCGTGACTGATCTAATCGCAAGCGTGATTCAGTTTTTTAGGTCGTCTAAGTTTAAGGGTTTCGTTTCGTATACAATACTTTTGACATATCCCCACAAAAAGAAGTATAATGTAAAATTGTAAAAAATCTGAAAGCACTTAATATTTCCGAAAAAGTTGAGGATAGGTATAGGACATTGTACATGAATTATGTCTAGAATTTTCTGAAGAATCCAAAAAATAAATAATATACAGGGGGTTGCATTTGAAATAAGAAAGTTGGTATTGGCCACGGTCGCATGGAACACCCTATATAACTTTATTTTCTTGAAAAATATGCGCATTTAAAATTACAAATCGACTTGTCCGAGCGTTTTTCCTAACACCCCCTCATTTATTCGTTATCGAATTTATTCCATTTGGCTGTTACACTCTATCTGTATCTATTGTTTGTTAGAGAGTTGAATTATTTATATTATACATAGTAACAAATAGAATTTTTTTTTATTATAATTTAATTTTTTTTTTGGTTTATATTTTTCTCAAATGAAATGGTTATACGTTGCTTCTCTTTATTGAATTTTTGTTTAAATTTGTTTAAGCACATCTGAATTAAAAGATTCAAATCTGAAATTAGCAACAAGTTTATTTTTTGAGAATTTATATTATACATTATTCTGAACGAAATGAATATCTGATCGATGAAAAAGTTTTATTCCAAACCTGGCATCGGCCTGGGCCATGAAATCAGAATGAAGAACGAAATCAGGTGCTTTATTAAGATTCCAATTTATTTGCCCTTCCGCAAACCTTCCCGTAATAACGTTAGAAGCCCTTTCTGCCGCCCCGCAAAACAACCCCCAAATATAATAATAAGGTACATGGCCCCACCGGAAGTCCTATAAAAAGGACAAATAAGAAAAGTAAACGGCATGATCGAATATCGAAAGGTCGAGGCATAAAAAAAGGAGTCCGGGCAAGACGACCGTTTAGCACGCGTTGCCATTGGCTACCCTTTGAATAAGGGTTGAAATCTTATACGGCATATCGAGGTATGGTGTGAAGCGAAAGGGATGATGATAAAAATGTGCATGTAAAACGCGTTAGGGCGCGCACGCGTCGCGCTTTTTACATAATATCAATAGAGAGATATGGGCGGGATACGCTTGCGCTATGCAAAACTACCCCTTTTCATCTGCATACGGCGGACAAAAAAGGGGATGGCGCTCGCGAGTGAGAAGACGGTCACACCTACCCGGGAACTATTTTTATGAATATATTGACGGAAGCGCCGAATCGGAGTTTTTCGACTTTATGGGGCGTTCATCGCCGAGATTCCAAGAAAATATGGCACCCAATATCGAGTTTTGTCGACCCGGAATGCCCTCCAACCGAATTATTGGCTGGGTAAAATGCGCCACGGTGTTTTGAGTCGACTGTGAATGTTTCTGAATGTGCCAAAATTTTTTAATCGAATTATTCTATGAGGCATAGGTGAACAGTATTTTTAAGTCATATTTCACATTCTAAAAAATAAAAAACGTTCAAAATAAAGTTCGACAAACGATCATAGTAAGAGAAAAAAAATAGAAATCGATAGGGGTGAATACTACTAAGAAAATAATTAAATAAAATGTATCTGCTAAACTACTGGAAATATAATAAAAAACATATTGTATTTAGCCGACAGCACTAACAAGTTCAGCGTCAAATACCGAAATACACAAAGGGATCGAGATGAAATATAGTTCTGCTCTCGTATACAAAATTAACGAATCGTCAATGACGGGACCCGCCGTTTTTTAAAATATGACGAATCAAAACTACTAACGCCATTGTTAGCTACCGAAATCTGAATTGGAAACAGTCGTCGATTGTTCGCTAACTGACAGAATGCCACATGCCGCTGCGTGGGCATTTATTTGCCATTTTTTACTCCTTTGAACGTTTGAAAGCATTCGTTTCTATTGTATGCACACGCTTGACAGCGTGTTTGTCTGCGCGTACCAATGTGTGTGTACCTGGGGTGTGCAGCTTCGCAACCCTTAATAGCCTGAGCGCCCCTCACCCCTCCGACCCCCTTCAACCCCAGCCCGGACAGATTCTGCACATCAGCTGTGGTGGAACAAACATGTTATAGTTAAATAGTTTAGATTTGTGCGGATCGGATTTTTTTAACGGGGGTTTCTTGGAATGCCTTCCAGATAGGACCTGAAATAATATTCCCCATTGTTGGGGGATTTTTATACGTCTTAAGAAAAATTTGATCTGCAACATCGAGATTTGTCCCTTTTGTTGGCGACGCATCAAGACGTTTTGCTGAATGTAGAAAAAGGTGCGAGATTTTAACAAAGAGAGGTTTGAAACTGCATCAAGAATTCAAAAGACATCAATCTAAGATAGAAGCCTTTCAATGAGGATAAGAATAAAGAAGAATAACTCTTGATGCTGCCTTCAACATCTCATTCTATTTACTGCACAGCTTGATAGAGAAGTAATTCGGTATGTCCAAGAGAAGCTTTTAAAAATTCCCCAATTTTACCCCCATGGTGCTATACGCTGAAATAGTTATGAAGGAAAGTGGTACTTTTCCGCACGCGTGCGGAAACGTCAACATTTTCCGCAAGTCTGCGGAAAAGTCAACATTTTCCCCAAGTCTGCGGAAAAGTCAACAATTTCCCCAAGTCTGCGATAGAACGAACATTTTCCGCGAGTCTGCGGAAAAGTCAACATTTTCCGCAAGCGTGTGGAAAAGTCAACCTTTTCTGCAATAATATAAAACGATTTTTTGGTATTTTCTTCTAAACTATTGAAGGCCACTTTCTAATATCATTCTTTTTCAGCATCAATTTTATTTCATTCATCCTACAAAATTAAGCTCCTCAAGTACCTGTAGGTTCTTCAGATCCACAACCGTTACAACCACACGCCATACATTACTCGACAGTCATTTAATCCTTTCAAATCCCTTTCCATTTGAAATTCTAACCGTTTTGCCAAGGTAGATTTTAAAGAATGGAAGTGTGCAGATCTCGTGTGGTAGATGTTACACGTGTGGCATATTTTTATGTTTGCCTTGGACCAACAAAAGGGAAAGGGTTCAACCCTAGCATCATCGCGTGCTGTTATAAATGAGAATGTTTTTGTTGCGGATGGAATTCTATTGGAGAGACTGAGGGACCAATAGTTTTGCATAATACGTGAGCGTTTTTTAAACAGACCAAAATGGCAGACTCCCTGTAATTTGTCTAAGAAGTGGTTTCAGTCGAGGCAAACTATCTCAATTTCGAGGTTTCGTTGTTGAACGGCAGACAGTTAATTGCTTGAGAGAAAATAAGTGAGATTTAAGATGAAAATATCAACAATGAACTACTACTTGAAGTTAGTTGTTCCCTTTTATCGGAACGAAAAAGAAATACAACGAAAACATGAAGAAGTAGGGTAATTTTCGTCAAATACAAATACATAACTTAATAATTTTCATGAGCTATTTATCGATTTTGAGGCTACATGCAGGATGAGAAGGTAGCTTATCTTGTAAATTGAACAAAAGGAAGAATGAGAGATTAAATGTTGTCACAAATACTTCGAATCAGTAGAAAAAGAGCCCGACGAAATTTTGCACAGAAAAAGGGAATAAAAATAATCCTCAGAGATGTCAAATTCATAACGGTTTTAGAAAATGTAAAGAATAGATTGATTATCCAATAAAAAACCCGTAGCTCCTTTCCCACGCTGATCTGACGCAATTTCTGGAAACTGGCAGATTTGAAATTCATACGCGTTCCTTAAAAAACCCTGTTGCACCCCAATTTTTAGGGGTCGGGGCATAATAATGGCCATAAGTAGGTAAAAATCGCGATGGGACTGAATGAAAGGAGCACTTTACCCTAAAAAACGGAAACTTAGGGGAAGCTCTGTGACCCAAATCCGCTGCATTTTTTCCCGTAAAAAAGCGCAGATTGGCGTGGAATATGCAACGGAATTCCTGATTTAAGGGGTTTTATGTTAAACCTTTGAAACTGCCATCGTATTGTCCTTTCACTGTGTGAGAATCTATCTTTTTGGGGAATCGGATATTTTTTTGGGACGGATGGGAAGATTTGATCCGCTTGGCGGCAAACTCAACGAATATTTCCTGTTAATCAGAGAATCCGTTAACTGATTCGACGTGCCTGAGGGTTGTAACAGTTTTTAACGGAATTTCAGATGACTTACGAAGATTTCCACAAGATTTCTCATTGATATTGACGCATACGTATATTCGCGAACAAAAGATCTGTCATTTCATTTGTTCTGTCGAGATTCTAACGGATTTTTCTAGAAATTATCCTTTCGCGCGAAAAAAGTGAAGATTGACGAAGAATATACAACGGAATTGCTGATTTAAGGGGTTTCATTTTGAACCTTTGAAAGTACCACTGTTTGTTGCTTCAAAGGGATTTGATTCGCTTAGAAATAGGTTAAAATAGCGGGAATACCTCGTGACTTGTAACTGTTTTTAACGTTTTTTCAGACACTCACAAAGATTTTTTTTTTGCTTTGGAGATTTACGAACAATAGATCTGTCCTTTTATTTAGTCCTCCGAGATTTCAACGGATTCTTCTAGAAATTGTATTTTACATGAAGAAATTTGAATTCTACACACTGTCATGCAGTTACATCGAATTTTAAGAGAGCTCTCAATATTGAAGTTCCAAATGTAACCCTCCAAAAGTTGTTTGTGATAATAAAATTACAGCTTCAACACAAAATAAATTTAAAATTTAATAATAGTCAATAAGATCACTGAATGAAGAAGATTCAAAATAAACCATGAACAATCGTGAAGGTATATCTATTATAATAAATTCTATTTCTAAAAATCAATGGTGAACTTCATTCTTTTGAATACCCTCATGGCGATTGCGTGAGTCTGGCATAGAAGCACCTGAACTTTTACCTGTTTATCACAATGATTAGTCCATTTTTCAATTTGGTACCTCTGAAGAATAGCAGCGGAACAGGCTTCTCTTATAAGATTCCACTTTCTTCATAACTTAAAAGATTGCATTCTTTTCAAATCATATCGGAGTTCTTTTAAGACGTCAATCATCGGCTGGATTGGTTCATTTTCAAAAAATTGAATGCTTACCTGTTTTCAGCAAAACACCGGACGTTGTTCATTATTAATATCCAATCGTCTGAAAATGTGCCTGCCTTTTATCTGACTACTTATTCTATCTGGCATTCGCCCTAATTACATTATTATTCCATTATTCATGGTTTGACGCTAATGAGGGCAGATAAAAGATCAGGAAGAACGCCATCGATATGTTCATTCCCAAGATCTGCGGGATTTCAGGACATTCCATGATCGATAATCGAGCCGAAGAACAACTCTAATAAATCATTGAACACCAATTTCTGGTCCACAAGTGCTGTATTGAAATATCTTTTACATTAATGAAATCTTAACTGATTTATCTCATTTTGAATTGCCATAAAAAAGTAGAATTCGGTATTTTATTTCAAACCAATAGGCATATCGTCATCGTATACCTACATTCAGAATGTTATAGTTCCCACCGAAATAATATCTATCAACATATGAAGCAGTTTATCATTCGTAACTTATATTTTTCTTTAATTGGTTCAGTTCCGTGAACCACAGGTTTCAGGAGCTTTAATTTGGTATTTTATGGGCAACCACGCCATGAAACAGAGGACGAATGAATGATTTCGTCGAAGAAACCTTATAATCAACTACAACATCATTGGCGTTCGTTAGAATATTAAAAAACGTTGGATATAATTGTATGAGAATTTCGTTAATGAGTTGTAAATTCTAGTTGGTGAAAATTCTTGAAGTACGTCACTGAAAATGTGAGGACGAATTGTAATTAATCAGTTTCGTGATCCATTTCATGGTCCATCTTTTCGTGCATCTTAAAGTAGTTAATTACATCGTTGAAAAGAAAATTATGGTCAAGCTGAACTCTTGCACACAACACTACCAAATGAAGTCCACATAAACATTTGGTTATATTATAAAAAATGAGACGTTTTCTTTTCGGTAGAAGTTAATTTGTACTAGACCATTAATCTTGTTTAGTATATGTAGTTAGCCATTGTGGCTGAGAGAACAAAAGAAGCAAAAAATGTTATAAGTGACCAAATTTTCCCAGGTATTCCTACAACTTTTGCCAGCGGTCGAGTACAAAATTCCTGTTTGACTATTCCCACAACGTACAACCTATTCATCATTCAAATAGGGTGAAGTCAAATCAAGGGGACAAAGAGTATGTTTGTAAAAAATTAATAGATTTCACCATGGCAAGAAACGCAAATATGCAAGAATCCCTGGAGGTTGCTACCATCGAATAGATTTCGGCATTTTAAGAGCACAAAAAGAACTTCTCATCAATTATGTGTGAGATACAGTCGTCTACCTGCTGGTCAAATCAGTTGGACGAACAAATGAATAGGATGCTCCCCATTGGGACCAGGCAACTAACTCGCATGAAAATCATATTCGGATATAAATATTGGATTATGTTTGTTTATACATGGAGCTAGGTCTTCCACAGCAATAGTAGATGAAGAAGCTATCATCACCTTCATCCAGTCAGTATCAAAATGAATCCATTAGTATTAATATGACTAGAAGCCAGCATTTGAAGAAAAGGGTGGTATGGTGGTCACAACTTTCGGACCAGCCTATATAGTAAAAAATAATGAAAATGAAGAAATATAGAAAGAAGGAGCGAAAGCCTTTTCGTTGCTTACTGATTAACTAGAAAACCTCACATTTTAATTGAGCTGCGGAAATTGGAATACCTTTGCCGATTACAAGATTTTCTCTCACCTCACGATCTTGCCCGGCTTATCTTCAAAGTAAAATCTTGTTTCTTAGCGGAGCAGCACTTATCCGCAATAAATCAGAGCAATTTTTCTTGCACGTCCTGCCCCTGTTCCTAATTAATAAGCTGATTTGAATAATGCCAGAGTGAAATAGAATATGTACGAATGAATAATCGTATTCATATAGATACGAACGGGTCTAAATCTAATAAAATGCACTGCTAATAATAAGTTGAAGAAGAACAAAACCGTTATGGTTTTTTGCCCATGCAAATCTACAACAGAAAGGTAATCCTCTGAATATTACAAAACGTATAGGTAATTAAACCAGTTTCCTAGATTCTTATTGTTTTAATAAATACAATTAAATGTATATTTTCTTACTTTCATGCGAAATAATGATATGTGTCTGCTGATAAATTACATTAATCTCGCTTTAATTGTAGACGTAGAAGTTCTCCGTTTGTTCTCAGTCTATCACCATCACAGAGCGTTCTTCATCGTGGAATTGGAAAAGATATTTTCGAAAAACAAAAATCCGTATGAAAACTGAATTTAGAATACATATAAGACATACAGAGTGTAACAGCCAAATGGAATAAATTCGATAACGAATAAATGAGGGGGTGTTAGGAAAAACGCTCGGACACGTCGATTTGTAATTTTAAATGCGCATATTTTTCAAGAAAATGAAATTATATAGGGTGTTCCATGCGACCGTGGCCAATACCAACTTTCTTATTTCAAATGCAACCCCCTGTATATTATTTATTTTTTGGATTCTTCAGAAAATTCTAGACATAATTCATGTACAATGTCCTATACCTATCTTCAACTTTTTCGGAAATATTAAGTGTTTTGAGATTTTTCACAGAAATTAATATTTTAAATGAAAATTATTTTATTTCACAAATTCGATACACTACACTCAATACTTATTTCCCATTTACCTCTTGATATGAAGAAAGTAAGCAAAAACGCCTGTCATGTTGAGTAACGTTAGAAGACAATTCTACACCAGATTAGCATGTTGCCAAGACGTTCGCGGCGATCATTTTGAAATTTCCTACATTGACATTAATGTTTTTTTTGTTTTTTTTTTAATAATTAAGAAATAATCAGTATTACTTATTAGGTTTTAAGTGTAATGTACCGAATGTGTGAAATAAAATAATTTTTATTTAAAACGTTGATTTTTGCAATAAATCTGAAAACACTTAATACTTCCGAAATAGTTTGAGATAGATATAGGACATTGTGCATGAATTGTGTCTAGAATTTTCTGAAGAATCCAAAAAATAAATAATATACAGGGGGTTGCATTTGAAATAAGAAAGTTGGTATTGGCCACGGTCACATGGAACACCCTATATAATATTATTTTCTTGAAAAATATGCGCATTCAAAATTACAAATCGACGTGTCCGAGCGTTTTTCCCAACACGCCCTCATTTATTCGTTATCGAATTTATTCCATTTGGCTGTTACACTCTGTATTTTAACAGTACTAAAAATGCTGAAATGAGCGTGCAAATCGAGGAAATATTATGCGGCTCTGAGCAAGGTCGCTAAATATAAAAAACCGATGATGAACCCCTCATAAGCTTTTTCCCAGAATGTCCCTCGGTTATCTGGCAAGGTTCAAAGATCAAAAAAAGGAATTGCCCCAATAGAACGTTGCTGACACTCGATGAGCCAATTCTAGCGGTGGGTGAGTATTGAAATGGAATTTATCGCGACGCAAATATATATACTGGGGGTAAAATTCAATTACCGACTTCTATAACTACTATTCCGATTTAGAGGCTGAATAGGGGGCGACAGGGCTTAAATTGTAGGCGTATCTGCCGGTTCTCTATCCGAGGCACTTGTATTTATTATACGATTCGCACAGTAGTTCCGTGCCAACAAGACAATTCAATTACTAGGTTCATTTCTGAGGATAGTTAGTAACAAGTTGAAGGAGCGCCCACTGAGACAGCGGTCAACCTCTTCATCTGAAGTTTTCCCCGAATTCCCTTTTTCCCGTTGATATTTTAGGCGAAAAAGATACGTGCTTCAATGACATGAAGGGTTACTCCCTGAATTGATTAATGTACAGTTGTGGTTTTATTTGCTATTAAAATTTTGATTGTGAATTAATATTTGAAAGTTCGAGACGTTCATACGTAAACAAAGTGATCAGAACTTAACCCAGTTTGCATAAACTATAGTTTTTTCCCTCTAGATGAGATATGCTGTCATTCAGTTTATTTTAAATTTCACTATGAGATTCTTAATTCAATATTTCATATTTTATTAAGCCTAAGAATTTTAATGGCATATTTTCTGGGAATGTTTTTTTCCTTTTTCTTTATTCACACCATGTTATGTGAAAACAAATTATTGTTGATACAATAATCTTGAGCGAATCAATAAGGTAAGCAGTCAAAAGTCTTTCAACTCAATCAATTCCAAGAACCATATATCGTCTAAAATAAAAATCTTTGATACAGCACATAATATAGATTTTTATGAATATTCAAGGAGCTTAATGTAGTTATGAAAACGTTCTCTGAATGGGGAACCATATAATTATCCTCTCCAACTGGTAAAAAGCCTGTTGCATTCACATGCAATACGATTATTATTATTCACACGGAGATAAGCAAGAAACTCTACTATAATTCGGTTCCAACAATGTTTTCAATCGTAAAAATTTCCTTACATGCACCGCTCAGATAGAATCGTCACTTGATCCGTGTATCCGAAATAAAAACGTAATTAGATCCTCCTTGAATGATTTGGAAGCATGTTTAGAGCTTACCCAATAAGTTAAAGTTTATTATTTGTTGTAGAACTTGTTATATCGAAAAATGAATGAATTTTTTCTCAGATCATTCTACATCATCGATATCAAAAAGGATTTCGATTGAATATTCCAATATTCTGAGTATTCTGAATTTACCCCAAATGATTATATCATTCTGAACCCTACGGCCATGATTGTATTTGGCGATAAACGAACCCCAAAAAAGCTGTATACAGTAGGGGTGAACGAATCAGCGTATGCGATTTCGTTGATTTGAAATTGAAAAGGAAATGTATATCGCCATATTTCCGATAGAAAATTTCGAATGACACATTTAACCTTTGGGTTTCAGGTTTCATTTTGGTTTTTCAGGTTTTGTTACTTTTTATTGTGGTTTTTTCTGGTCGCATCAATAGAGGGCAATAGATCTCTGATATATCAGTGAAAACTGATCCTTAATACAGTTTATGTTGGATTTGTATGGACCCATTCAATCTATATTGAATTATTTCAATTTAAGTCTATTTTTATTATGAATTCGTCTAGTTTATTTCGATTCGTATATAATAATTCAATCTTCTCTGAAAAAAAACTCATTTTCGAATTAGTTTTCGAACAGAAGAATCTTTATTCGTTTTACTGATTACTTCTTTTAATTCTGATCTTTTATCTTATTGTTTTTTGTTTCTTATACTTGGTTACTAATAAATGTTGAAGAATACATACGTATAAACCACAAAAATGGGAACCACATTTTGTAGAGGTCACATATTCAATACAGGATGTTCTCAAATATCATCTGATCATAGATATTACGCAAAGAAAGTCAAAATTCACTCACACCATTTCGGGCGAACAAATACGTGTCCTTTATGCCTTCAGGACTGTACTCAAAATGGCAGCACTAATAATACCTTCTTAAATAACACGTTCCATTTTGTGTACGTAACAAAAGTCGACTGTTATTGTTATTAAATTATTGAATGGTGTACGAAATGTCTCGCATATGGTGGGTGGGGATTCCATGCGACATTGCGAGTGAACCAATGGTACATGTGCATAATTATTCAGCCAATATTGTGGGTATTAATAAAGTCTTACAAATTCGCAAAGGCACCAAAGGAGTTGCAGTTGGAACCTCACATCTGGGAAGTGAGTAATGGGGCTCATTTAAATGATCTATTTAATGTTATGATGAGCTGTGTACAAAGAGTTTAGGAATGCAAAACGCAAACAATTTGAATTGCTGAATGTTGAAATATAAAATGCATGAACTTCTTCATACGTAGTCAACTTTCGATTGGTGTTCTGGAGCCCATCTTTTTAAAACGTCATCAACGCAGTTTATATCGAATAATTATTTCTCTTCTCATTTATTTTTATAAGAGCGTATATCACGGAACTCATCACATTATAAGAACAATAATAAGCATAGGTAATTTGCAGTATATCAAGTATTGAACATAGCGGCGCTCGGAAAAGAGAGATATGCAAAGGGAAGCGAGCGATATAGTGTATAAATTTTAAATCTGCATTCGGATTCTTTCAACTTGTTCGACGTTTCGTGCTTATCGCCCATAAAATCGACTCAGTGTATTTATCACGGTCTCTCTATTTAATCATGCTTCGGTAATTTAGTTACCTCTAACTCGAGCTCAATTGTGAGTTATGGATCCACAATAAAGGCTCTGTCTGTAATGGCTCCGAGCCTTTACGATTCACTGTTTCTTTAGTTTTATACCATTATCATTAAACGCCTCATTTGCAGAACCAACAACCGAGATCGGTGTTTCGAAAATTATCGGTATCAACTGTGGTTATCTGTCAAATATGACAGATATACCACTAAAGGAAACTTCAAAAATATGACAAGATCGTCAAGAATGAGGATGGACTAAAGAAGAAAAATTAATTGATTTAATTGACTGACGAAGCTCTATAAAGAACAGATAAAAAGCTTCAGTAAAAGAATACCTATTCATTCGTATACTATAAGCACCTGTCAAAATTCAAGCGCATCGAACGAGTAGAAGTGGATTAATCTTCATTTGCAATATTTTACCTCAACATATATTTTACATTGAAAGTCGAATGAAAGCTTGTACGAAAAGCAAACATTCATTGCAAATAAAAGCTTGTAAAATTCGTAATATATTCGTCATTTGCTGAAATTTTGGGAGGATCTGACATTGGAACTTAAATATCACTCATGAACTCGGAAATTAATTCTATCGAAAAAAATATCAAACAAATATTTGAGGGCTTATAAGACGCATTTAAACGATTTTTGTATCGAAAAGTAGGTTTAAGAGGACGCTGAATACGATAAAAATTAATTCAGAGCCCTATCTATAAAAGGTTAGATTTTCAACTTTCAAATGAATAATTCTTAAATTTGAACTTTTAACTGTGCTTTCTCATTCATATCCCGCCTCAGCACGGCATTGGTTGTGGAATAACTCCTAATATCTGGTAAAATGCTCAAAAAGAATTGAAAAATTACTTGAAATTTCTGTTAGAAGTGCAGACAATATTCTTGGATCAAATTCCGCTTGAATATCAATTTCTAATCGAGTCTCTAATGGAACCGATGTGATTTCAACCAGCTTTGATTCCGGTTAGAATCAATTTCGAAATGATTCAATTATCTTTTCAATTTCAGTTAGCATTTCAATGCTTGGTCCCAAAAATTGAAAAAGCGAAGTCAAAGTTCACCTCGGAATCAATGTCTATTCCTAATGGCCTAAAGTGATACCCCAAAAAGAATCGATATTCCTCAATTAAGAGTTATTGATTTGTTAGAACGCGTCACTAACCTACCATTCTTCACATCTCAAACGAGAATAGTGTTAAGCTTACAAAGTATATTGAAGGCAATAATATTAACTCCAGACATGCATGAAATATGATTAATCAGATATGTTTTCCTTACCGATCTCTTTGTAGGTACCGCGAACTCGCTTCATTCAATAACAAATTGTTTCTTAAGTGAACGCTGCTCAAGCCTTTGGATTTTTACTTCGTGTTTTACACGCTTTTAGCGCTTAGGGGTAAAGTTTGGACAGGTCAGAACTCAGCAGAGGATTTCAAGTTGCATTAAAAATTATACGTTGATTCATTTGGAGTGAGTCTCTAGAATGAGCAATGCTAAGAAACGTTCTGTTCAAAATTCCTCATCACATTGGCATTCAAAAACTTCCAACCAAGGGTTGTCGTTATCCATTTGCTCATAATCTTCTCATCGCCACAAGAATTAGGGGACTCAACATCCGCTTGTCCCAGTTACAGGTGCCCAGCAGAAATTAACATAAAGTATGTTCCAAAACGCCGGCATGCAAATGGATCGGTGAGTTCCAACGGTGAAACGGAGAATTCTCTTGAGATAAGGGCAAAGGATAATCTTTGAAACGAAGCCATTCCAAGAAGGAAGTGTTCTTTTTGGTGAGTTGTCCGAAAAAAATGAGAAGATTTCACGAGTAAATACGAAACGACAAGTTAATTTTTTGTACAGGTAAATTTTTTCATGAATTTAGACGTGCATACTTTGAACAAGAGCCTCTTTGTATTCCGCACCTTTTTCCTCTTTTCCGGAAGATATTCTTATTTGATAAGGGTCTGAACACCGTCTTTTTTAAATCTTCTAGTCAGATTAAAAATACAAAGCCGAAACCTGCTTTGACTATCTTTTCCGATTCAACCTGCTCCAAAAACATCCGATACGGACCTGTGCCCGGCGATCTTATTCGACAACAATTAATTAATTTGACTATGATCCGGCTTTGAGTTTATCCGAAATTCCCACATAACAACGCTAAGTAACGAAGTTATTCTAGGCAATGATTGATAACAATTATTTAATGATATGTTCATAGGATTGTTATTAATTATCATTCGATATCTGTTTCTGAGCTCCAACGTAGAGATTTATAGTTCTGGAATACCTTATAAATTAACTCTAATTCAAAATGTCAGTCGGGTTTGAGAAATCAATCAGTGGATTCTTGGCCATGTACGGGAAGAAGACAAATTTTATGGTATTCTATGAGAACGCGATTTCTGCAATGAAAACATTGGGAAAAATAGTATTTTCCATTAAGGTAGCATGGAAATGAATGATGAAAATAAATAAATAAAGCAACGAAGACTACAAATCACCGAAACTAACTTGCAATCTTGGTATGAAAAATGAAGATTAATTAAGACAAATTCGCAATAATTATGAATGTAGATGTTTATATTAATCAACCTATCCCAACAATTATAGTTTGGTTTTAATAATAAGATACCTGCCGATCATTAAAGGTAATTATTATTTTTGGAAGAGGCCCTGATGGTAGATTCCTTGTAATAGCCGTTAGAGACCGAATAAAATGCTAACCATGAAAAATAATTATGGGAAATAAACTCCCTGGCTAAGGGACTACAAATTGAGGGTATCCTTGTAATTCACTCGCCTATAAACTCATGCTCATTAGTGGTCCTCTTTTTTTGAAAGCGGTAGCAATTTTATTCCTTTTTTGTTTCTGATATTTCTCTAATTTTTGTTGAGTTCTTTGAAAACAAAGAATCATTATACCGAATTGGGTTATCAAATAATTCAATATTCAACATTTGCGAAATTAATTTACATTAAGTTTCATTTTGTTCACTCTTTAATGAATCTCCGACAAAACGCTTGATTTTACGAATGAATATTACTGGAATCTCATTCTTATTCATGACGACTGTAATAGAGTTGTGAAAGTACTATTAGTATTATTGAGAGATTTCCAGACCGACCTAGACCATCGTCTATGGTCGATGGGACATTATTCGTTTGTTTTTAGAAATAGAATCATAATTCGATAAAAAAATTTTGGCTTTATAATTTCGAATGGGAAAAAGATGACCCTGTATATTTATTTTTCGAGTTTACATTTTGGGATTCAAGCAGAACTCTTTTCATCCAATTCACGTTTTTTATAGCTCTTTTCGTTGAATATTGTCGATTCTTTTGGCTCCAAAATTGGGCCAATTTGGGTGTCCCGGTTAAGGGTTGATGTGCCACCGGGTACACCGATTGCATGATGGGGACCAATGGCCGGAAGTGCACCTGTGATTCGTTAATTCCATTCTCGTTATTCTCGAGCGGTAATTAAAAAGAATACACAAGAATTTGATGGGTGGCTGAACTAAAACAGCATACGTAATTATCGAAATGAAGGATGTGTGCATGTCTCAATTCTTGAGCATTATAAAGTTGAACGTGGTGGCGGAACCAGAGAGTCACTAACCTTGAGTTATCATTCATAACCATTAAATGTATTTTCTGTCATGATACCAGTGCAGCGGGACTGTGCTAGGCGCAACAAATTGCAGAAACTACAAAGTAGGAGGACTGTAATCGATTTTTTCATTTTCGTTCACAGTTCACCATCTCAAGATCCACCAGTCGAATATTAACAAATTTCACAGCCTCTGACAATTTTACTTGCTTTTTTTCAGTGGAAATTTAGTCCAAGCTTTTATATTTTTATATTTTCAAATTATCTCTTCTCTATAACTTTATAACATTGAAAACTGCACCAAGTTGTTCAAGAAATAATGTAGCATGTAGACAAAAGGTGGAACATTAGGATAGAAACTTGAAAATTTAGTACAATTACAATTAATCTTCGGATGGTAGCATTGCCTTGCCTGTTGAGAAATATTCCTGAAATTGTTCTCCCATCAAATGATCCTCTTGAATATGAAAAATGAATTTGCAAGCGGTATTTCTCAATTAATCTAACGAAATACCTACCGTCAAGTACTTCTGTGGGAAATATTCAAGTAAATTCGAATCGAAGACAACAGAAGGTGTTCTTTCACATGGAAATCAATGCATTATTACCATGAATATTCATGGTTATTAAAAATATCATTATTTCATTTGTTTAACGATCAAATTTATACGCTATCTAATGATTACTGGAGAGGAATGATTGAGAGATTCTATTCTCACGCAGAAGATCGATGTTATCTGAGAGAGTATTTTTATTAGGACACGATCGGTATTTGAAAAATCGTACCAATCGAGATGATGCAAAAACTATTATAACACAAAAGAAAGGTTCCAATACCCTCTCTAAGTACGGCGAAAAAAGATTTCCAGCAGTTATATAATCGTTAGATACAACATCGTAATCAAATTCTGAGTTATCTACGTTACTTGATTCTTCCAGATTTTTCTGCCAAATTAGGAGATTTAGACATTAAACGTATCAACTTTATTGAAAGTGATGTTGTTTACTGCCGGACAGACGGACAGAATTGAATATGACCACGGCTTCTTTATGCTTAAGTAGGTACTATATATAGTTGGATAGCCTTTAACTCGTTTTTTCAGGCTTTCAAGTGGTGTAGTATTATCGGAAACGATAAACCGAATAGGTTCACGAATGTATCATCAACTGGTTGTCCCATTTGCAGTTCCACCTGAAGGACTGCAGTCAAATATGTTAAACAAGCGTAACATTGTCAGCGCCTAAACAAACATTATTAAATTAAAATGTTCTGGAGGTAAGTGTTACGGCATGATTGTCACATCTGGAGAAACATTAAAATCGAATTAGTTTAATAATTTCGAAGCCGCATTTTCTTTTTGTGTCTCCTGGAAATTACGATACGCAAATTAACTTTGAGCTGTCGCAGGCAGATAATAAATTCACACAACGGACATCGCTGTAATTTGGAATCAACGGAAAAAAATCCGATGGGTACTTTCACTTCGCGATGTAATCTATACCTACTACAATGTTCGAGTGTTTGCATAACTATTCTATTATATTGATGTCTAGGGTAATTTACAATAGCTATTATGCAAATAAGATTAATTTAGAGATTGCTTTATTGAAGGACTATCCATCATATTTCGATATTTTAGAGATTTATTAACTATCTATTAGTTGATAGTCGTGACCGATACCTAAAACTGTTCAATTTGATCTCCAATATTAAGGTATCGAATACGCAAATGTAAAATGTTTTCAGTAGTATCAAATCTACTTTTTTTTGACATATCGTTTTTTCTCTACTGTCTCCAATTTGAATGTGTCTAACATTAGTTTATAATAAGATGTTTTGAGAGAAAAAAAATATATGGTTGTCGAATTTTTCGGAATTTTTAAAGAGAAATGATAAATTGTTTCTTATGTCATATCTTTAACTCCAATCCCAAATAATAGTCAAGCTTTTGAACAAAATGAAAATGAACCAAGGAAAAAACTACAGAGCAATATATTATTTCTCAAGAATTGAGATACAAAGCTGAAGTGCGATGAAAAGAAAAATTGGTCAAAAAGAGAAAAAGGTAGAACAAGGAACTAATAAAGAAAACCAAAACCTACAAATTTCCAACAGACTGAGACAGATAAATGACTCCTCAATGTTAAGTAATGAAAACAAGTAACATATAGGTGATAAAGTAAACCCCATTTTTATATGTATTTCAATGATTCGGGAATATAGAGAAAGAAACTGATTATTCTTCTTGTTTGGTTGTTCCTTCAGAAAATTCCCCTCTGCTTTTTATTAATGAGAACTAATGAATTCACAGTGCGTTAATGGATGGGATTCCAATTTGAATAATTTCTAAACTTACTTATTCCCATGAATCATGATGGATGCATTCATTTGAATATTCTTCAAGGCTGATCGAAAGTCTTAGTAAAAATCTTCAACGTCATCCTAGAACTCGAATGGAATCTAATCGTGACATGCCTTCTCGTTCAGTTGAATCTTCAATATGGATTATTCGAAGAAACAATTTAAAATTATTTGATTTCTTGAGAAAAGAAAAACTTTTTCCTTAAAAATCAATTTAATCTTCGAGTTTTATATAATCAGCATAAGGAACTAGACAGCTGTCCCATAAAAATGATTATGACTAAAATAGGCAGCGTATTCGATTTCATTGTAACGATTCCCTATTTGTTTAGAACTTTTCCGAGAATTCAATTTTAAAATCGTAAAAAACTTCAGGTTTCGCATTGTAGGTCACAAAGACGACATCTGAATGTGATTTTTTTTTACTACCTGGGAGAAACTAATGAGAGAATATTATTCTTAGCGGAACTACCTGTGTCCGACAGTGCTTTTCGGCGATCCAAAAAGGCGCCAGCATTTGCCATTCAAACCTGTCGTTTTGGGTGCCCGAATATGCTTATTCTTGTAGGAATTCTTGTGCGAGATCTCTGTGATCGATAATGAATGGTAACAACGTTTCCATTTTAAAGATATGTGATGGGCACAATCAGGAAGATAACCTATTGGCTTCATATACAGGGTGAAACGCACAAAATTCGAAGGTGTTCAATGTAGGCGTCCAGTTGTAGAATAGCGAATATTATTGATGAACATCCTCAAAATTGAGTAACCCTGCCAAATTTCTTGACTGAGATTGTTTCCTACCGATTTCCTGAAGAATCCTTAGGCGTCAGCCATAATTATGAGATAAAAAAGATATCGTGAGAATGCCAGTGATATCCTCCTACAACCAAGAATTCCTTGAACCTTAGTCCTTAATTAGTATCAACTGTGGGGTCTATAAATTTTTTTACACCGACTGCAAATTTAATACATTTCTGGTAGAAACGGACCAGTTTTTATGAATGGGCGGCACCTTCAAGAGTTCCCCAAATCATCTGGTTCTTACGGATTCATAAAAATTTGAATATAACCTTCTGGTCTTGTTTTCTTGGTCATTCGTCCATTCTAATCTTTTTTTATGATAATTATAGGACTTTGCTGGATCCTCTATGGAATCAGCTGCCCTGTGGGTCTTAATGCGTTTTAAAACATGTCGGACTCGATGAAAACCAGGTAAATTTCAGACTGCGGCACAAATAAGCTTTGGACACCGTCCTGTAAAAAGTTGTTTGGTTAAACACACTTCGCTACCACATTACGAAGTAATTTGTTTATATTAATGACGTTTTTATATCAGAAACCGTTGAATAATTTTAAGGCGATTCTTTTCATTAGGTGTCATTATGATAGGCCGTTGTAATTTTACTTTTTCACACTCCGAATTAAGAATTATGTTTCTGCAAATGACTCCAAATTACATGTGGATAGCGGGTCATCAGCGTAAGTTGTTATGCATAAGTGATTAAGCCTGATATTTCGAATATTGTGTAGGCAGCTCTGGAATTAAATGCCCCAGGTGGTTCCCACAATTTTGTCATCGACGACAGAAACGCGCTTTTCTCATTTTATTTGTTGGCTTTCATTCCTTCAGCCACCTTACAAATATGCATTCCTTTGGTTGGCTGTATTGATTGTGATTACAAACTTACGTCTTTGAAATAATTCAAGTTATAAGGTTAGGATAGTATCAGTTGTGATTCGCAACAAGGTACTTTTAACAACAGGAAACACTAAAATCTCCACGTAATCCTCTCCTACTTCAAAGTCCGCCGAATGGTCCACAATTAATCATTTTGTAATAATTGTTACACATAGAACAATCACGTAAAGAGTGTAATTTAGAAGATGTAACACAGACTTCAGGATAGACAGAAGAAATAATTGCAGTGACTGCTGTACATGGGTTTAAAGATGCCGTACGTGGTATAAGAATATAATTTACACTGGGGAATAGTTTATGGAAATTACAAGTGGCAAGTTTTTGTTATAATTCACAAATGATTATTGCTCGAGCATATATTACTATCATTTGCTTATATTCCCACGATCGTTAAAACAAAGAAATGGAATGGATATATCTCGTTCTTCTAACCTTTTCGCGCAAGACTTTCAAAGCAATTCTTGCTCAGATTAGGATAATGTCACAGAAGTCGTAACGCTCATTTCGATGCGTCTGATCGCTTTACACCTAATCAATGGACGCAAATTTTTCGACACCATATATCAGCTTGGTAATTAATTGCCATTCCATCAACATTTTATATAATCCCAGTCCTTTGTAGTCCGTACGAATGAGTTTACTTTCTCATTTATGCAGGCATATCCTTTTTCGTTTGAATATATTGGCAAGCGTTGGAAATTGAATAAGGCAGTGTTAGTCAATTGTTGTAGTTTATGGAGTCTTTTCTCCAATCAATTTGTCTCGGATTTCTCGGAAAATGCTAAGTTCAAAGGTCAACTCGAGGCTTGAGAGAGGTGTTGCAAAATTGAATCACTCGTTTCATTGAATTGCATGCAAATACGACAAATATATTAAAACTTCTCTTGAGAATCATTTCTCAGTGATAAAGAATATCATTGCTCGTGAAAATTATAAACAGGTATATAGGATAATGTCACAGAACTACTTATATTTGGTAATTTCAATTAAAGTACTTCTGGAAGTTGGAAATTATTAATTGAAGCTTTTATTTTGATTTCGCTGGAACTTGGAACTAACCCTATATGGTGTCAAATCCCAAAAATTTAATGCATCAGGTCTTCTAGGGGTTGCAAAATCGGATATCCGTCAACTCCTCCACGCCACGATGACTGATTCTCATGTTCTTGTCTGGTGGATTTTCCCCCTGAGATACGCGTCCCAGCTAAGTGTGGATGTTATGAAAAGCACATTTAAACCTGTTGCAACCCCCTAGACGCGGAGGGAAATCTCCTTCAACGCACGCGATCCTTTCAATAAATGCCTGGCATTCTTTTAACCCCTAAGGTTATGACATTCTCCGAACTGCATAAATATTTAGTACAGGAATTCAAACACTTGTTCAATTCGTTTTAGAGGATGGATCCCCTTTCTTACAGATTTTTTACAGGGGGGTGAAAGCCTTAAAAATTGTCCCTTACGTTAGTGAAAGTTACAGTCGGTATTTATTGCCTGGGTAGATTGTTCCGCTTTTTATGCGTCTTTTAAAAAACTGCAAACATGTTTTTTAGGTGCTTTATTGCTCGAAGGTTTTTAAATGGGTTTACGATGACCCATTTGTAAGGGAAAGTTTCTGAAGGATTCTAAATATTTTTTCGAGGTCAAGCCATTTTTTAGCACTTACCAAACTTCTTCTCGGCAACTGGGGTTATTGGTGAGCTCGGGATATCTGAAATAAAAAATGAAGATTTATGAGTTTGTTGGAGTAATTTGTTTGCAATGATACTTAAAATTTATGGATTATTCGACCATTTTTTGGAGATGCCATAAAATCTTGAAAGAGGATGTTGAATCTTTACATTATATTTCAGAATTATTTCAATACACATATTCGGTAAATTTAACCTATTCATGTAAACAGGGGGCTTCACAAACTCCATGAAAACTTTGCAGATGATAGCAAGATTTATTTGAAAATTTGTCAAAAAAATATCACGTTTTGGCAATGCTAATGTTCAAAGTATTAATGCGCTAACCAAAGAAAAATCCTCAAAAGTATCACCTACAATCGCTAAGATTAGTAAAAGTATCAAAGATATTCCACATTTTGTAAGTTCGAATCGATCGGCGATTTTGGGGCGAAATATCGATAGGAAATCGCCAATTTTTCCGTTCTTCCTCGTCCAGAAGAAGTTTCCCATCGATATGAGAAGTGTCATTTTTCCTTTCACGACTTTTGGCGTGAGTACGAACGGAAAATTTGAATTGGACCAAAAATCGATTTATAAGCATAAATAAAGCGAAAGTAAGTACTAATCGACCTTTTTTCACTTGATAACAAAGTTTTTTTTAGGTATCTGGCCGTTTAGAAAGATTTCAAACGAAATTCCGGTCCCCCAGAAGTTTGGTTAGTTTCGGTATCGTTTTTTGTGCTCAAAATTTATTTGGAATGTGTAAATGGACAAAAAAGGCTTCCTTATACGATCTTCTAACGAAAGCGACCGGAAAATATAATTCAGGTAGGATTTTAGAGGAATTATGAGGAAATAACTTGCAGAATGAAATTGCACGATTTTCGTAAGTACCTAAACGGCTTCTGGATGGCCATCATCGGTCTCTAAATGATTATTGTTGATCGTTTTCACGTTTCAGAAAAAAAACACATAGAAAAAGCCGAGAAAAAGAAGAAATATGACTATATTGCATTCAACGGTAGTTGAATTCAGATTCCGATGAATTGAAATGTGGCACTGGAGCTTTCGTTCCTATCAATCCTTTGCCGAAAGTAGAAATAGGCCATATTGAACCAGAATACATCGATTTTTTCGATATTGTGTCTTATTTTAGAACAGGTGAATGATAAATGTGAAGCATATGTTTGACCTATTCCATTTTATTTGTACAAACCTACTGTGGTAGTAATGTATAAATATTTTTTAAACTAATAAATTACTAAACAGTCAGAATATTCAACTCCTTGTTCATAAAATCAAATGAATGAAATGTTTATCTATAAAGCTTCCAGGAATTGACATTCTTGCTTATTAATTTATAACCAAAAATAACCAAAACTCAATTACTATTGAATTGAAATAATTAGTTTCTCTGTAAACAAATTCGTTAATTTAGTTATTATGTTTATTTTCTCTGTGAGGAATGAATAAAACTGTTATTTATTTGAAATAAAGAAATATAAGAAATAGAAATGTTATGCACCCTAACAATCATATCACATACAATATCACGATGAAAACAAAGCACATCGATAAATCTTTACAATCATAAATCCAAAAACTCCTTTACATGTAGAATATTGTTCACAGTTTTCTGTTGTGTTCTTCAAAATGAAATATACATTCTGAGAAATACGCTAGGAATGTAGAAAGGGCAACATAGTGTTGACTTGGAACATAAAAATATTTTGAAAAACGTCATAACATCATACAGAGTGGAATGTGTCAAATTTCCAAGGCCAGAGTTGTGATTTTATAATTGTGAATGGAGTATACTGATTCGATCGGAATATTGCATTTAAATGGCAAAGCGACATGCGAAATTTAGTCCAGATCTATGTGGAAACCCTACATAAGATTGTTGAATGCGAATGCACCTACAAGGTGTATGAACGAGCGGTCAAAAACTCCTGACTTCAAGTGAGTGCTTTCAGTGACCCCTTTTTTTCTATATGGAATTCCCCGATTTGCTAACACAAGGCTACGATACCGTCTGCTCAATTCGATGCTTATTAATGAGTCAAGGAAGGTTGCGGAGAGGTAAGAATTCCACAGTACGTTTATTTCCGGTTAATCCGATAGATACCCGGTGTTACATAAGATGACCGCGGTGTAGATATCTACCTGAAGGTTCACGGTCTCTGAAGGCCGAATAATTGACAATGCCCGGCAACATGCAAATACTGCGGATGCCAGACAATGGACCCGATAATAATGACCATTATCATCACTCACTGAAACCTAATAACGAACCTTTAATACATCCAATTTATTTCATTATTATAATTCATTTCTCAGTTATAATATGACTCAGCGATATATCCTTAGCTGTGAGACTGAGACCGCCGCGCTGTTCCACCATTCGATATCTTCGCATAATCACCCGAGAAGAAGTTTCAGGACTTGGGTCCACTGTAATCGGAAAGTGGTACACGCGAAATCTTCAGCATGGGAAAATTCTCGCTCTGTTCGCTTTCGGAATCGTGAACGATCTGGTGATTTACTCAGGCCACCAGCTCATCAATATTATTTACATATCGGTCACAAACTTGGTTAGATTTGATTCAGGTACATTCTAATTATTGTAGAAGGATCTTCAAGCTTCAGACCACGAGAATACCTACTTGATTATGTCATTTCGATATGAAAAAGCTTCGTGAACTAAACTGGAAACAACACTTCCAAAAAATCTCATTGGAAAGACTTCGGAGCTAAAACCAACGTGGTCCTCTGGTCCTACATGGCTCTAGTATACGCCCCATTGTCACCTAAGCGTCTTCAGTATGGTGGACAAAACCAGAAGAGGTCTCCACATGCAATAGTCTGCAGACACTGTAACTGCTTCTCTATGCGTGTCTCCAAGAGTGTAAAAAGAAATAACAATGGTCAATCAGCATTGAGAGCTCTGAAATCTAAGTACCACTCCTCTGGGAATGAAGCAATATCATAAAGCAACTGGCCAGAGGCCAAAAGTGACTCTCTTATGGGTGCCAGGGCACTTTGGCATTGAGGGTAATGACACTTGCGAAAAGTGCATCAAAGGTTAAACCTCTTGAACCTGGATCTTTCTGAGACCATTTTAAGGTAGCGTTCAGCGTTGGGAGATGTAAAACATGACACTCCTCAGAGGAAGATCTCCAGGATCTCCAGACAAGCGAAAAGATTTGTAAAGATCTCGCCGACTTACACAATGAACCTTGTCCAGCTAATGTGGATAGATCTTAATTTATAGAACGTTGTTGTTTTGAAATTTGGCAAACTGTCGTCATCATTCACGATTTCTAAAACTTAAGAAATCGTTGGGATTTCATTCCGGAAAAAAAAACCGTGGACAATTCTTCTGATGAGGTCCATATCGAAATCGTCAACCGAATCGATTATTTTTAACGACTGGGCTCTCCTCTTAGGTGGCGTCAATGTTTTATTCTCTCCATATTCTCTGAGAATTCTGAATACAGCTGAATCACTCACCTCTGAGGATTTTGAAACAATTCCTACGAAGTCTCTTTTCGATAAATCAAGATGTTCTTCCAATTCTCTTCGTAAAATGTTCAAAATTATCTCTTTCTCTGCAGCAGAGAAATGCGACCTTTTGGACCTTTTTCGTGGTGGTCCCCATATATCACCCTCAGATGCAGTATCCGTTTCCGAATTCGACATTGTTCTATAAACACTATATACACTTTGTCAAAAGATTTTCCAACAAAATACACTTTTCACAACAAAATCTATAAACACTTTCAACACCTAGACCTTCACACTAGCTCTAGATATTTTAACTGGTCTTGTCAATTGAACACTTCGATATTTATGCAAATCAAGATGGCTTTAATTCATTAAGGAAAAAAACCCAAACCTGGTGTTTCCCGGAATTAACTTGTCGGAATCTTGAGCAGCCGACAAAGAATTTCGTACAACAAAATATAAAATTATGGACCGAAACTAAATATATTTCGAATATTACAAGTAAATGACCATTATAAATTTGAACAGAGATCTTTTTCGAGTCTTGTCAATTGAAAACTTCGATATTTATGCAAATCAAGATGGGTTTCACCCATTAGGGAAACGGACCTAAATCTGGTGTTTCCCGGAATTACTTTGTCGGAATCTTGCAAGATTCCGACCCAAATCTCTAAAACTCTGGTGTTTTCTGGAATTACCTTGCCGCAATCTCGAGCATCCGAAAAAGAAATTATTCAGAATATAATAATATAAAAACAAAACAAAATAAATAAAGGGTACGTCGGATATAAAATGTTTATAACAGTTGCAAATCATAACAGAAATTTTGCACTAGAGTTTGCTGACTCAAATTATTGAATAGTTTCTATCTAGTACCATCCACAGTCCGAGTACGATCCTGGCAGTTCCTCAGGGCGGTCGAAGGGAGCGTCGTTATGATGGTTTAACCAATAGGAGCTTTATTGTGCGCAAACCAGACGATTTTGTTTGTTCACAAAGCTCCTTCTTATATTTTTGAACGGACTATAGGAATAAGTCTCCCACACTCAGTTCCATGTTGACTTAATTCATGGATTTTAATTATGAATACAGGTATGATACCGGTATTCTTTCAAACGGGTGAATCTAGGAATATAAAATCCGTACGGCGCGGATTGTTTATTGTAGCGCCGACATTAAGTTGGTTTTACCGAGAAGCATGATCAATTAAGGTTTGACAGGTACTTTACGACATGCGCCGATCGTACTTTATGGTAATTATTTGTTGCATTGTGAAACTGCTCATAGCATCGCTAACAATGAGGAAGAAAAGTATGACGTACGAAAAATTGCTCATTAAAACTGAATAATAAACCATAAGGTGTCGAGGAATCACTGGATTCTACAGATTTTTTAGGCACTAAGCGAATCAATTAGTTATTAATTATTTTATCGGTAGATACGAGTTTTCTCTTAAAATGACCCTAATCATACTTGATTTTGTTCATTTAGTAAGATGGGGCAGAGATTCTCTAGTGATTTTTGACATATGTGATCCAGAGTAACAAAAATTAAATAGTTCAATGTTAGAAGAATAGTTTGTATAAGTTTCTATACACTAAGACAGAACGCAAGTCTCCGTTGATTATCTATAAATAAATCAAGGAGGGATGGTATGCAAAACATAAATATTTTAATTTGTAGGAGGGCGTAACTTGTGTATTATAACACGTCCTGAAAGAAATATTGTTCGGGTTTGTATTAAAGAACTGCGATAGCCGAAGCAGGGCAGGAACATAATAATTTTCTCACGATTTTTCAATGTATCCTGAAGAATTTGAAGAATATGAAACTAATGAGTAAAGAATAAAATGAGAGACAGAAAACAATTGAGAAAATCTATGCTAGATTTTTAGCTCCATTTTTTTTTAATATTGGTTCTCAATGCTCAAAGTTTATGTTTGCTCTTCTGTAATTATTGATCGAATCTGTCTCTTGTGTCAATTTCGATTGCTATGTTGCATAAAATCTGTTTTCTCAGATAGCAATGTCATTTATTTAACTAAGGTGGTGATTCTGGATAGCGTTTAGTCCTCTTCTTCAATCTTAACCAATGGAGTCCCATAAGGATCAATCCTGGGTCCTCCCCTCTTCACAATCTATATTCACATCAACTTTTGGTGATATTAGTCTTTCAGCAAACTTCAAGCAGATATTGACACTGAATTCGCTCTTGTGAAGCTGATTCCGTAAAGATCGTATGAAAATAATATCCGAGATCTTCAGAGTCCCTCTCTGGACCGGTCAGAAACTGAACTGGCCCCCAGATCCACAAAAGTTCCGAATGTTTCCACCTTTCGCCTAATTGCATTATAATTGGTGATTTGTTTGGAAGATATGTCCGTTGTAACACACCGCTGTAAGATCTTGGCGTACCATCGAGACAAATTCACCAAGGGATATGCCTGCCTCCATTGGCCAATTTGCCCAACTTGCAGACCTCCAAAGCGAGCGCATTTAAGGCGACCTCGGACCCTTTTTGGCCATTTTTTAGATTTTTCGGCGGAAAGATATCGTCTATCGAATTTGAAGAGGGTACCATGGGAAAATGACGGAAAAATAGGGAATACATAGAAAAGCCAAGAGGTAATGAATATGTATCTATCATGAGAAAATGTAGGAAAAATAAAGAATGTGTATTATTTCGAATGAAAATACATAGAAAAGCCAAAAGGTAATGAATACTTTTTTCACAGCCTGAGCAAACAAAGAAAAATAAGAGTAAAGTGCAAAGAAGCGGAAGCTTGAAATTTTAGTATATCTTTGATAACGATTGAAGATTCTGTTCAAAAGATAGTGCGAAGTCTTCTACAATTGTCGAATGGTTTCAGTGCTCGATATTGAGATCAAATCATTTTTAAATTCCTGAATATCACGAAATATTTCTTCTTGCACCGAATAGAAATTGTACAAAAAGAACAACCTACCATAAATTTGAATTAAACATGAAATTCGTTTCGGTAGCAACATTTTCTCCTCTAACGATCTTTTTCCATCGAATTTGAGTATTCATATGGTAGCTGTTACGAAAGAGAGCAGAAGAATAATGACGAAGGTAAGAAACCAATTTTCAGCCTGACTTTTACAAATGTGTTCAACTTTAACGACGTATTCAAATGCGTTTGAGCCACTTCACATAACAACCGTCGCTTCGGAGTTTCTGATGCGATAATGATGGTTCTGTCAAATTAAATACTAATGCATACAGGCTTTCGCATATATTTGCATGACAAATTCCCATTTTTGGGCATATGGGAGTCGGAAGCTCACACCGATTTTCGTTCATTATTATCTGTAATGATGATGATTTTGAACCTTTAGAACCGAGCTCGGAAATTGTTTATCTACGTCATATAAGTGTCACTTGTACCACCAATTTAACGTGGAAAAAGGACTTCATTGTGATGATACCCATTCTCACTTACCACAATCGAAATCTGCAAGACCCAGGCAATCGAAATTTGTAATTCCTTTCATTTAATTTGTCTGCAAAGCAATGGATTTTGTGTTCAATTTCATGACTGTGAATCACCTATTTTGAATAATTTTCATGTAGACGAAATACAGCGTTCGCGTTGTTCATGCAAATTGAAACAATTTTGGGGAAGTTGTGCTTACGTAAATATTCAGCTTCATTAAAATTTGTAGAATATGTAAAAGTAAGTAATTAGCCGTATGTAAAAAATATAATTCAGATTTTGGTATTTTTCCATCGTTTTTGCAGAATGAATAATTTTTCTCGAGACTTCTACTAATGTATTCGTAGATTGCCATGGTTTATGTTATGTTTCTTCTTCACTTTTAACTAATTCATTAAAATCGTGTGTTCGGTTTGTTAATTGACAGGCAGAAATAAAGTATGTAAATTAATTCGGATAGTTATGACTTATTGTGGTTTCGATGGATGAATGAGTTTCTGGAACGGACAGATCCTCATTTACGGGGTGGTCGGTTATTCGTGTCTTGCAAACGTGAATTCTGGCCAAACCGCAAATGGTCTATCGGAAATACACCTGCGAACTGACGCCAGAATGTCCTAAATAATTGATAAGTGGCTTGCTATTATGGTGGTTCTACGGAGTTAATACAAAGGGCAGGTTGCCGTCATGGGCATTAAGCTACGGATCCCATTTTACTCAGCAATTTTCGGGTTTCCACGGTAGCAATTTATGATTTAGCAGTTTGCTTGCTTCCTCTTCTATTCAAATAATATGAGAAATGAAATTTGAAAATTTCAGAGATGAAAAAATAGAAACGAAAGTGAAGAGATCAACTTTTTATTTTAACTTAGATTTTTCGTGCACTCTAGCTGTGTCAAGCAATCTCTTAAACCTAATTGAAAATATGAATTGAATACTCTGAAGTTTTCGGTAATTTTGTTTCGCCACTGAAATTGCTTATTCTTGAAGAGGAGACTCATATGAACTCTTCATTTAAATAATGCTTATAATTTTATTCATTTTTATAGTATGCGGCGCATTTAATTCAAAATAATTGGCCGTAAGTCCAGAATTTTTTTGTTAAAACTTGTTTCAGCCCCACCAAGAGTTCTTTGGTCGAAATATTAATTAATGCATTCCAAAATCTCATTCGTATGATAATTATAACCATATTTTTATTAAAATTATCGCCTAATTGTGAATAATATGCGTGACCACAATGCAGTCAGATTTACCACAGCAGATCATGACTAGTAATCATTTATTTTGCATGATTTACATTCGAAATTGTTGAACGTGGTGAGACAGACTTCAGACACATATATTCTATTAGCGGAGAGATTGTTGATTAATTTCGAACCTATAACTAATTGATTCCAATCAAATCACCGAACAACTGTTTATCAACATATCATTGATTCAGAACATGAGACTAGTTTTTGTTGCAAAACTGTGCTTTATAGAAAGGAGAATTATGGGAAATTTACCTACTTCAACAGAAGATATTGCACTGCTACTAATTTTTGAATCATTGTTCAGGTCAAGCAATAGGGTTAGAAAGGCCATTAATTCATGTATTTCGATAAAAAAAGCGTCAAAAATAGAACGCGTCATTAATACATGGTTCGTACGGTAAGAAGTTGAGGAGAACTTTTTTAATTATGAATGGTGAGATATTTTGTGATATTTTATTCATTTCCTACCCATGGTTCCTGGTCGACGTACAATTAAAGCGAGATCATTATCATAACTACCATTTATCGTAATTTTGTTAATTTCCATGTATACCCAGTGGAAACCCTCCATGCGTGATGAAGCCAACATAAACCCGCCGTTTCTACGAAGAATTCATTAAAATTTCCGTTTCGAATATCAAATATTTACCGTCAAACCCCAAATATCGTGAAACCGCAAGGATATTTGAATACTCACACAAAAACCAACGCCGAACGAAGGTTCTAGGAACGTTGTCCCAATAAAAGAGCGGTCCGAAAATTTGAATACGAAGAATATAGAGGATGAATAGCAGAAAGATCCCTTGGATACACTAATAGATGTAGGACCAACGGACTTTTTTGTGCGAAGAACGAATATTTTCCACCACGTAGCAGTAGCTACCTGCACGAATTATCTAGAGAACCCATTTCTGCATCATCTATGGTCCTATGTGCAGGTGTCAAGAGCTTTGAAGAATGGAGATTCACAACATGTCAGGTAGTGCGATGTGGGTGAATAGCAGATTTTATATTTCCACAGCGATCCCATCGTTAACTTTTAAATATACACTCATGCCGTCCGAATTCCAGGAAGATTCAGAAGGAATGGAAGCATGTGAACAGTTTTAGCGAGAAAAATCCATTGATGAATGTATTTTAGTTCATAAATCTCCAGCAAATGAGCAAATCACCATCTTTTGATCTCTATTAGGGCAATTAGAACCTTCCAGTGCCAAAACAAATCAGGATATCATGTGAAGGAGACTGATGAGTCTACCCAAAGAGTTACACCAAATCCTAGATTAACATTTTGATTTCCTCAGGTTGAGGACCAAAAAATAATCATTTTCCCCACGAAAACGACTCTGGAGAAAATCTTGATCATGCTGTTGCATCATACCAATAGATTTACATACTGACTCGATATTAGAAGAAGGAAAATGCTCATAATCACTGTCTACAATTTATAGGTAGGGATATATAAGATAGGTGATGGGTTCATTGAAACATAAATTAATTGAAGACAATCATTAAATCATAGATGCTCTAGCTGCGCTGATTTACAGTAATAGGAACCATTAATTATGAGAATATCGTATTGTCCAGATTTTCACAGAATGACAATAAGACATTAAACCTGGCCATGATTTTGAATATGTATCAAAGAGCTTCATTCTGAGCCAGAAAGACAATTCTACCAGATTTTCATTCATTTACATATGCGAATGAGCTCAATCGCCACATTCGAGCTTATTTTGGATAATTCTTATGTGAATGAGCTGAGGAGCAAATCATTGCTTGCTAATTGGTGTTAGTTAAGCAGCAGATATCTTGCAGACAAAATGATTAATTTTCAACTTGAATCTGGGATATTCCAGAGGAAACAAACAGGGACGAAGAGCAGACGAAGCTCCAGAACTAATCAACCCGTTACTTTTTATGATGGAAGAGATAACCTGCCTCTATTTTTCGAAATGAGCTTTCTGTTTAGTTCTACATTGAACTAGCTTTTCCATGAGACCCTCAATGGTGAAGGTCCTGCTGATTCTACCACGAAGAAGCTCGCAACGGAAAACAATGAAGACTTACCTTCTCCTCTGAGAGGTCCAGGGCTGGGAGGCAGCGATCTGAGCGGAGAACTGGTGGTCGGAGGTCCAACACCTTCCTCTTCGGAACTACTCGAAGGGCTACTACCGCGCGTGTAGCTCTTATTGTTATTGCTCCTGTTAAACAGCACCCCATTGTTCTGCAACAGCATCATGTGCTGTTGGGCCGCCACAAAATTGTTGAATTTAATCTGATGCGCGTTCACCGACCCGCCCGTTTTTGTCTTAAACTTAGACATGGTAAAGTCCAGGGGTTGATCGGTTTCGTGGGTGGCCAGGTGCACGTGTGAGGGTGGCTGTTGCAGCAACATCGGCATCTCTTCCTTGCAGGGATGTCTCCAGAAGCTCTGGAAGTCGATGTTGTTGTTTATGTTGGGTTTGAAGGAGGACTTTGGCGTCTCCACGTTATTGTTCTGTTGGAGGGTGGGTAAAGGGCTCGATTCTACCCACCTCCTCACCTTGTCGCTGTGCAGATCCGCCAGATTCCCGATTTGCATGGGACGATAATTAGGGTTGACGTTAGCTACTAAGAACACACCGAAAGTCACTGCATATCCTTCAAGATCGCACTGATTGTCTCGTTAGTCGTCTGTGAGGGTTAGCACTGGGATATGTCACACTGTCACTTGCATCGCGTTTGTTGACATGAGTTTAAAGCTGCGCCAACCTATACAGACTCGTGCTTACGGCGCCACAGTCTATAGCGGTATAAACGGCCTTATACTTCTACATATTTGCATCAGGAGGATGCTGTGCCGTGTCGAGAGAGGGGGCTTTGGATCCGGGCCTCCGGGTAGTGGGGCGGACGCGCTCCGACCAATAGCAGCGGACTCCGATCCCGATATACAATAGTGTATAAATTGTATGGATTATTTATTTATTCCTACATCTTATATATGTATTTATGTGAATATATGTATGGAACGGAAAGGATTATTCCTCGAGGTAGCTCTGCTTTTTCTTCTCTTTCTCCACCGCGCTTTAATGGCGAACCTACTACTGGTGATCGATAAAATTGAAATTTAAATTGCGGCTACTTCATATTATTCATAAATTTCGTTTTTTCATATCGCTATCTTATATTTTATTCAAAGGGGGATCGTCATTTCGACTGGGATATTTTTGTCACATGTGAATAAACTCCGCAGACGATGCCAGGTCGAAATAGTCTTGTTTTATGCTCGGTTCGGTATGACACTTGTCGATTGACGCTGTCAATAATCAGGGAAATGATTGATATCGTTCGATTTGTTCGCATACATGAAATATTCAGCAAGCTTCTCTACAAAACAGAACAGTTGAATGAGAAGAAGAATCTGATTTTTGTATAATTTAAGATTCCTTTTCCACGAGGTTATTTCTTAATTCATTCAGACATCGACGAAATTCATAGAAGATATCTTAATTTTCCATAATCACTCGGAATGAAATATGAATTTAATCAACCATATGATAATTATTCAAAATTAACCAATTCATAGTTGATGTAGATTTTTATTGAAAACAAAATTAATTATTTCGCGATAAATGATTCATATTAATCTTCTTATGGTGCATAAAGCTACATATTCCTATTCAAACTTAGTAAGAAGACCTGCTTTTCTTTGGTCGGAATTTAAGGTGTCAATCTGAAATTTTCAAACACTTTTAACATCAATATTTCGAATATTTGTTTCTTTATTCAAAAATATTTAATTATTCGTTCCAATGATAATAGTTGTTAATAAGTGACAGAACGAAATATGTGATTACCAAATGATCCAGTTTGAAAAATATATAAATGAAAAATCTCTTCTAAATTTTTTTCAAAATTTTGTTCTAACTGAATGACGATTGTGAACATTTTCTAAGAGATTTTTCATATTTCTAATATGAAAGCGTGGATCAATATTCGTCCCATCCTATTATTTATAGAGCAGGTCTCATACCTATTAAAATATGCAGTATGTCCCATCAAATATTTATAGAGAAATAATTCTGTACCTGATAAGTAGAATGCTTGATTCCTTCAGAAAGCCACACTGAAACAGATATCGATTTTATCCCATAATGAGTAATGAGTCCAGTTCACTCCACTCGCGAGAAACAAGATGGGGTCGTCACCCCCACAAATAAACATAATCTTTTGTAAGCGTAGCGAATGTATGCAAAAATAAGGGGCTCAATTCTGAATATGCGTCAAAACCATTATGAAAATTTATGCGGGCGAGAATACAATATTGGAAATATGTGTATCCTGTTTTTATTATTATCATTCAGAATCCATTGTCAATAAATTTCTGGCCTCTGGGAAGGTATCTTTAGTTTATCTGAGTCCGTCTCATTCATCATTTTACAGCATGATTCTTTTATTTATTATACAGAGTGTTACAGCCAAATGGAATAAATTCGATAACGAATAAATGAGGGGGTGTTAGGAAAAACGCTCGGACAAGTCGATTAGTAATTTTAAATACGCATATTTTCCAAGAAAATAATATAATATAGGGTGTTCTATGTGACCGTGGCCAATACCAACTTTCTTATTTCAAATGCAACCCCCAACATATTATTTATTTTTTGGATTCTTCAGAGAATTCTAGACACAATTCATGTACAATGTCCTACACCTTTCTTTAACTATTTCGTAATTATAAAGTGTTTTCAGATTTATTGCAAAAATCAACGTTTCAAATGAAAATTATTTTATTTCACAAATTCGGTACATTAAAACCTAATGAGTAATACTGATTATTCTGTTTTTTAGGTCTTCTAAGTTTGAGGGTTTCGTTTCGTATACAATACATTTGACATATCCCCACAAAAAGAAGTCCAATGTAAAATTGTATAAAAAATCTGAAAACACTTAATATTTCCTAAAAAGTTGAAGATAGGTATAGGACATTGTACATGAATTATGTCTGGAATTTTCTGAAGAATTCAAAAAATAAATAATATACAGGGGGTTGCATTTGAAATAAGAAAGTTGGTATTGGCCACGGTCGCATGGAAAACCCTATATAATTTTATTTTCTTGAAAAATATGCGCATTTAAAATTACAAATCGACGTGTCCGAGCGTTTTTCCTAACACACCCTCATTTATTCGTTATCGAATTTATTCCATTTGGCTGTTACACTCTGTATAATAATAATATCTATTAATTTTCAGTATCAAGATAACGAAAACCAGTAAAAAGCGCAAGATTTTAGTGTTCAATAAAACATGGCTTTTCTGTAGCAAAATATTGAAATATTAATTGATTTGGAAAATATACACTCCATCTGTCATAATCATGGTACATTATTCTGTCAAATCTTGCCTTCTTACTGAAACACCCCTCAGAATAATTTGAACATACTCAAGGGCGTCGATAATTTCTTGGGTGGGGTAAATAAAAGAATCATTTTGCAAAATGGTGAATGAGCGAGGCATCGCAGGTGTATAGATAGCACTCAAAACTTTGTCGTTCGGAGGGGGGTACTTACCCCCATTACATACTTGTGACATTCAAAATCCCCCCTTCTCTGTAGCTATCTCTGTAGCTATCTGGAGCTATCTTTCTGAAGTGAAAACACTACATGTGCTTCTGAAGACACTCCCCATATATTCGTTCGAAAGAGAAAAACCAAGACTTTTGAAAAAACAAACAAAATAACAACTTCAGAGAAATAGCGACGAGAAACATATCGTGATAAGAGAAAAAAAGAAGATAAAAAACAAGAGAGGAGAGAAAATAAAAAAAGATGAAGAACAAAAACATGAGTGTTATGAAGGAGAATGTGTTCACAGAATAAGCTGACATATTCAAGCTGCATAGCTTCTTGCACCTGAAACAAAATTCATTAGTTTCTTCATAGATTTGGACGAAGCAACTTGAAATTAGCAGAAAGGAATAATATTGTGAATATCATTGACAAGAATGCAACAATATTAAGAAGCAATCAAAGTTACTTCTCTACAATTTTATGTTCCTTCTTGTTTCTTAATTTAAGAAGAAACAGGCGGTAGTCCCTGACTACCTGATGACAGATCATCCTTTGACGTGCTTGTCACTTGTCAACTGTAGACAGTCCAGCACGATGCCCTTCCCCTTCTAACCCATCGACAAAGATCAGTCTCCGGAGTGGGCAGGCCGGCTTATCAACTGGTCCTATTTGCATACGCTTTTATCATCCTATCTTATCACCGACCAACCAGGCCGACTCTCGCCCCCCACTCCTTTGGCTCCGCACAGACGGTGAGAAGTTTAAAGCGATGGAAGTCGACGGCACCTTGATGTACGCATATTCAGATTTGATTTGATATCGAAGGTGGCGGTGGATGAATATCGGGGGCGGCAGCGCAGTCGCGGATGGCATTATGTATGCGCCAATGCGAAACGATAAGGGTGCCGGGTGGAAAGCGTTTTCCTCATTTTAAAGTCGTTTTTCATTGGCTATGGGAAGGAAACGCGATATGCAGAAATATGTAATGTATACGGAAGCTTCCCTGGTATATAGCAGGCCGTTATATACGGCGAGAAATGAAATGAGTTTGTTCCGTTCGATCAAGATATGATGATTTAGTGATTCTTTTTCATTATGCGATTTAAGGGTTGAATGTTTTGTATGATTATTTCAAATACTCTATAATGAGAATACTTATTTGTGTTAGATCCTCAGGTTTTTTTAGGTATTTCTAATTGATCTGAATTGTAGCAATTGGATCAATCAAAGTCTCTGCAAAATTTGCGTTAACTTGGTTCCTGTATTTGAAGCACTATGATCTTCTTTTGATTAAAATTCTTCGAAAAGCATATTTCCCATATCTTTTTATATTTGTTGGTATTTTTCGAAGCTCATTCAATACTATTTCTTTCTGGATGCCACCTTTTCATAAGTTGAGTAATAATTTCCTTTTTTTATACATCTGAATTTGCAACTGATTTGAGCAAATTTTCTCGGGGTAATCATTTTGGAAAACTCTCCTGGTGGTTTTAATGATTTCAAAGGATAATTTTTCCATTTCTCAACAACAAAAATGTCGTTTCATGATGTTAATTTCAAGATGATAGGTATAACTGTTTCTCCGTAAAAAAAGAATAAAATTTTATTTCACAATCAAAATTTACGATAATAACATCTCATAGATATATTCTATCTGTGAAGAGACAAAAAGAGTAAATTCCTTATCAAAGCAACTCCTGTCTCACCTTTTTATGAGATAATTTTGATGAACATGAAAGGACTGCCAAAAAATGAGTACATATTCGAACTCCACCTCTACTTTCTAATTTTTTTTTGCTCTTCATTAATGTCATTCTGTCAATATTGTGTGGAATTTATGTTGATTCTATCGTCATAACATATTCATGCATACATATTCCTGTACAGAAAACCCATTATTAAGTATTCATTTATGCTCACGTGTTATGTAAATTTATAGGTAGGTACAGAGTGTTTCACATAAACTGGTCAATGGATTTCGAGATTGATTCTTTGAGTAATATTGAAAAGTGAACCATTAAAATGATTTAGTTTTTTGCAGGCTATCTATACAGAGTGTAACAGCCAAATGGAATAAATTCGATAACGAACAAATGAGGGGGTGTTAGGAAAAACGATCGGACACGTCGATTTTTAATTCGAAATGCGCATATTTTTCAAGAAAATAAAATTATATAGGGTGTTCCATGTGACCGTGGCCAATACCAACTTTCTTATTTCAAATGCAACCTCCTGTATATTATTTATTTTTTGGATTCTTCAGAGAATTCTAGACACAATTCATGCACAATGTCCTATACCTATCTTTAGCTATTTCGGAAGCATTAAGTGTTTTCAGATTTACTGCAAAAATGAACGTTTTAAATAAAAATTATTTTATTTCACAAATTCGGTACATTACACTTAAAACCTAATGAGTAATACTGATTATTTCTTAATTATTAAAAAAAAACAAAAACATTAATGTCAATGTAGGAAATGTTCAAAATGCTCGCCGCGAACGTCTTGGCAACATGCTAATCAGGTGTAGAATTGTCTTCTAACGTTACTCAACATTTCAGGCGTGACTGATCTAATCGCAAGCGTGATTCTGTTTTTTAGGTCGTCTAAGTTTAAGGGCTTCGTTTCGTATACAATACTTTTGACATATCCCCACAAAAAGTCTAATGTAAAATTGTAAAAAATTGTAAAAAATTTGAAAACACTCAATATTTCCGAAAAAGTTGAAGATAGGTATAGGACATTGTACATGAATTATGTTTAGAATTTTCTGAAGAATCCAAAAAATAAGAAAGTTGTTATTGGCCACGGTCGCATGGAACACCCTATATAATTTTATTTTCTTGAAAAATATGCGGATTTGAAATTACAAATCGACGTGTCCGAGCGTTTTTCCTAACACCCCCTCATTTATTCGTTATCGAATTTATTCCATTTGGCTGATACACTCTGTATATGCTATCGGAAAAACTATCTACCATTAGTGTGGAAGGTATTAACGGAAAAAACGTTTTTCTAAAAACAAATTCGAATTATTCCACTGGTTTTCTAAATTAAATGGTATACAGACAATTTTGTCCAATATTTTGTCATTTGAACTTGCAGTTTTCCCGAAAAATGGAAACATTTTCCTTGCACAATATGATTCATAAGATTTCTCCATAATTTCTGAATGCTCAATAGATTCTTCATTCGAATATAAGGGTAGTTTTGTATTTATTTCGAGCACTTCAATTCGAAATCCCGCTGAGTAAATTGAAAATCAACATTCGAAAAGTATATCCAGGTGTTTATGGTTCATTTAATATCGGATTCTCAAATTCTGAGGTTTTGTTTCTCGACTATTTTATAAGCGCTAATATAAGGCGTGAATTCTCATTCAAAGCTTCCAAAATATATTTTCCACAGAAGAAAGATGCGGAATTATGGAAATATAACTCGGAAATATAAAAATGAAAACTTGAATCGATATTCGGCATGTATTTGTCAACACCATGTAGAGTTTATGTGTCAAATAGGCGTAAAAAACCTACAAGATGGCTTCAACAATAAAATTTCATCCTGCTAACGTTGAAGGGTAACTTTCTCATCATCCCAAATAGAGAATACTTGTCCAAATGGTCAAATAACTAAATATTAGCGTTTCTAAACATCTTGACTTTGAATCTAACCTGAACTGAATCGAAAATCTTCAAAATTGAGCCGTATAAACCCGAAGGATCTCAAACCACAGAGACTTCGAACAACAACCAGGAAGTGTGGACATATGCCACCGAAATTCCCAGGAAATAACCCACGCCATATTGATGTAAATCAGTTTGGGGTCCAAGGGGTTGCGCCATTTTAAAACGGTTAAAACGTTCGACGGTTCCTCGACATACGCGATTATTCAGACGTATTCTCGTACGCAGGGATAATGTCTGGCACGTGTCGGCGGTCTGGTCCTCCGAATTGCAAATGACACAACCTCAGACCAAGGAAAGAGGAGACCTGGGATGTCATTCATAAATTCAGGAACTTTTGAAGCCAACATCCCGACCAATTTCCCATGAGTGGAACAAGGACAGACGTAGCTGTCCTTGTTCCACGGATATCGCGCTGGCAACAATGCAGAAACTAGATTCGCGTGAATTCGTTTGCCGCCAGTGGCGTGGATCTGCCGTGTTGTTTAGGGGGTTCCGTAGTTATTCACATTTGAAAATGATTGCTTCGGAGCTCAATATCTTTGGAACTACAGTCGAACTTCGATAAATCGAATTCGTGATAACTCGAATCAAATTGGTTGGCAACAGCATTTGAAGATTATTGTTTTTCAATAACTCGAAGTCTTGATAATAATTAGCTGAAATTTGGTTCCAATTTGATATGCGCACGTTAGGTAAATAACTTTTTATTGATGAAATCAGAATTCAATTAATTTCGACGGAAAAAAATGTATATACTCACATTGTCCGATTATGGGCCAATTTTTTCGCGTGGTTCCGGAGTTATTCACATTTGAAAATTATTGCTTCGGAGCTCAATATCTTCGGAACTATCAATCACAATCAGCTGAAATTTCGTTCCAATTTGACATGTATATTAACTGAATGAACTTGCCGAAGAATTCGCCTCAAAGATGAACCGGTTGAAGAAAAAAATGAGCTCACCTGAATTTACTCAATAAAATTCACGAAAATATGTTGATTCAGAAGATTTAATCATGTTACAGAAAATGAATTACCCAAAAAAATATCAAAATAATAATCCAAAGGTGAAACAATAATTATAGTTAAATCACAATCCACAATAGCACATTAATTCAAATTTATTTCACAAATAGTTACAAAACGAATGGTAACAATTAATAGTTACATTGAAATAGTAAAATTATTCATTCCTGAACAATATAAGTTTTGTGTTCATAGATCTTGATCTATTTTCTTTGGACTCATCTAAGAGTTTAGTTGTTTCATGATGGATCCTTATTCTAAAATAAATTTTATCAACTGATAATATGTCTTTCTTAGACAAAAATTCATTTTGAGGGTCATGTTAAAGTTGGGCTTCAGAGAATCTTGTAGAGATCACTTCAAGGAAAATAACATTTTAACTACATATGATGATATGGCTTATATTTCTACAGAGTACTTGTTTTCATGGCTCATCATTCTGATTACTTTAAGAACTACAAGGCACATTGAGCCTTACTTGTATCCGTGTCACACTTTGTCTCTTACAGAAAAGTCTTCCTTATACATGGGTCTTAAGTTGTTCAATGCTCTGCCTCACAAATTGAAGACCTCGAATAAAAAAATTTTAAAGACTAATTTATTAAAAATGCTTGTTCAATGTGAGCAATATTCTTTAAAGGAATTTTTTGAATGAAAGAAATAATCAATAGTTCAATGTTCTCGTATATTTGTACTGCATACAATATTCGACCCATCAATCATACATGGGGAGTCAATATACTGATAAAAATAAGAACATAGCATTTATTAGACATACAGAATGTAAGATCTAAATATGAGTCATAAAATATTCATAGCCAAATAATCTTCAATACCATACTTTGATTGTGTCAAGAAAAAATAAATTTGACGAATTCAACCTTTATTGTACAATTTTTTATAGCAATGAGCTCTTGAATTAATAAACATTATGAATTATGATCAGCATGTCCATCAATGAAATTTCCATCAAAAAGATGATTTTCAAAATGGTGTAAAATGGATGAATTAACATTAAACATAGTTTTGCTGATCAGAACTGGTAACAAACGTTCTATTGAAAATATTTGAAGTTTTATGGGAGAATTTGAACAATTTTTCGCCCTCTTTACAAACATCAATTACAAATTGGCTAGCCCTAATTAATCTTCCATGTTTTTCTTCTTTGGAGAAGTGAAACATCTACTTCATTTCTCAAAAGATCAAGGTCAGGGCCCCCGTAAGGGCTACTGGCGCCTGTGTGCAAAAAGAATTTTGGCGCCCCTTAAGGCATTTTGGATTTTTTTATTTATTAGGTGGGAAGGTAGCTAGGTGCTTGAAATATATTGAAAAACTGAACTTTAGAAGTCAAAAACTAGATATTTCTTTTTAAACCAAAAAATAAAACAAACAAAACACAACAGAACAAACAGAATAAAATCATAACGAAATAAATAACTCAAAATAAATTCTTGTTCACAACCACTTTGAAGTATTTTCTTGACTAGTAGGGTACAGACACTCTGTTGTTAAATACTATAAAATAACCCAAAACTAAAAATCACATCTTTTTCAGGAACAAAAAACAGAAATATTCGCTAATGTGTTGGAATTTAAAAAAAAATTGGTTTTATGAAATTACTCTCTACACCGTACACGATTTTTTTTTGGGTTTCGGAGGTTATGAGTACGCATTGAGAAACATTTTTTCCTAAACAAAATGATGTTCAATTTTCACCAGTGGCGTCCGTACAGACTTCTGTCCGAATAAATTCGGTGCAAAAATTGGTACGCCAATAATTTTTCTCGAATTTTAAATTATTTAGGTGATCACCATACAGTAGCGTATATAGAAAATATTTTCGGGGGGGGGCCCGTGATGCTTACACCATCAAATGCTTCTCGAGCCTGTTTAATTTATTGTAGTAGTTCAGTTTTCTTTATCCATTTCGGGGGGGGCCCGGGCCCCCTGGGCCCCCCCCTATATACGCCACTGTCACCATATAATTCACAATAAGAATGGTTTCTTGAGTTTTTTACCGGCGAAGAATACTTTCTGAAAAAAAAATAAAATGCAATTTCATCTAAGAGAGTTAAGAAATTCTTTGATTACCTACTTCTAAAATCGTCTGGACACAGATTAAGGCAGCTTAGTCGCCTTCATATTTGATATTTGCAAAATTGATTTCGACTGCTGATTTTACAGAATATCTAAGATGGTAAATTTCACAAACATTTTTTTTTTATTTTCAACACCCTTATCTTAGGAACAATGCGTCAGAGAGCCATAGTCCATAGGAACTTTATATCATAAAATCATCTGGAGATTAAGACCCCGAATTCACGGGAACTTATTATGGAAATGAGTACGCATTCAAACACATGATGAGATTGCATTTTATTTTTTTTCTCAGAAAGTATTCGTCGCAGGCAAAAAACTCAAGAAAACATTCTTATTGTGAATAATAATTTTTTATAGGAAAAAATGTGTCTTGATGCGTACTCATGACCTACCAAAACGCAAAAAAAATCGTGTACGGTGTAGAAAATAATTTCATGAAACCAATTTTTTTTTTAATTTCAACACCCCGTATCTCAGAAACAGTGCGTCAGGGACCTATGGTCCATAGGAACTTTATGTCATAAAATCATCTGAGGATTAAGTTCCCAAATTTATGGTCCCTCATTCTGAAACACCCTGAATATATTCATATAAAAGTATCACTTTCTACTTATACTTAGGTATTTTAAAAAATATGCAGGTACTTCTTTGAAAAATACCGAGTTCACTTCCCCATAAAATCAAAAAAGAAAGCTAGGTACAGTAGAAGAATAAAAAAGTGCTATTATAGTAGCGATATTTCCCTAGACTTGGCCGTTTGTTGCAAATTCATCAATTACATCGCTAAAATTGATACCTACCATCAAGAATTTCTTGTTCAATTGTTAATATTGCTAGTCCAGACAATCTTTCTTGAAGCATTGTCGATCTTAAATAATTTTTAATGATTTTCAACTTTGAGAAAGATCGCTCGCCAGAAGCTACAGATACAGGCAATATCAGAAGAATTCTTGGTGAAATGCTTAGGTTTGGAAGGGTCGAGATTAAATTGTTTTCAAAAATATATTGTAAAATACTTAATGGGTCAGTATCATCAGGTAATGAGAACAACTACATGTGCGTTGAAGAACGTTTACAGAGACGCATCAAATACAAACATTTTCATTTTAGCATTAATTTTTGTTTATTTTTTTTTGCGATTTTTGACCCAGGACTTTGGCGCCCCTAAAAGGATGGCGCCCGTGTGCATTGCACACTTCGCACAGATGGTAGCGGGGGCCCTGATCAAGGTACTTTCGACATGAAATAAATTTGTCAAGTATCCGTGCAACATATCCTACAATATCTTCTGAATATGTAGTGAGATTCCATGCTGTTGAAGTTGCATACTCAAATTTATCCATATCTGTAAAAACACTTTCCACGACTGAAGCAAACTGTTCTTTTTTTTCAATATTGGTTGCATGCTAACTGCAGATTCGAATGTCAGGATATTGATGGATACCTGATTGATGTCATTTCCGGTATCAGAAGCGGATATTTGTGAGTGAACAATCAACCTTTTGTATGCTGCATCGAACTGTCTTGCAGTGGGGTTATAGTTATGTCCAGTTTTACTTCTAACACTGTCCTGCGACAGTTTATAAGTGAGAAGATATTTAAGGAATTTTTGCTTCAATGACATATTTCTTATACATTTGTTCCAAACTTTCAATGCAGATCAAGAAACCTAAAAATCCTGTTTTTCTTCCACTTCTTGTAATAGGTATCCCTTTCAATGTCAGTCCAAGAATAGATCTTTTCATCGTATGCATATAATCTGGTAAATTTCTGCATCGAGGAATGAAACTTGATCTCTGCAAATATATTTCTTTGAATATTCATTGTCAAACGGCAAATTATAACTTTTATCATCTTGGGAAGTGACAGTTGAGCTTGAGATGCAAAAAAGTTCTCAATTAATGTATTGAATTATACTTTGTGAAAAATAATATAATATTATTATATAACAATATTTACTGACACATATTCTGACTCTATTTAATGAAGTTATATTCAAACAGGTTGAATTAAAATATGAATCTCTAGAACTTCCCACAGAAACTTACCTTGAAGACGTAAGTTCCCAGAGTTGGAACAGGATTGACATCATTTTTAAGATATTTTGTACCATTCACTTGAAAACCAAAATCTTTGGATTCGAAGTGCTCCGAACATAAGAACAGATTTTGAGGCATGTTTTCAGCATCAACCAAGTGCGAAATTGAAAGCCATATATTTCTTCTCTCAATATTAGAAGGAAATCTGAAAGTAAAATTATAAACATTGGACAATCTACGCCACTGATCTGCAAACATGAAACTAACCTGTGAAAACTCAAACTAGGGTTGCGAGAGTCCAATTTGCCAAACATTTGACACTTACGAACCATTATTTTAACGTATTTTCGAAAAACTCTTTGATATTTTGCTCAAGATATTCAGAAATGTCTCAGAAATTCAATTATTTGACACAACTGAACTAGATAGCGGCATGGCAACGTGTATCAAACATGAAATGTCAAATCGTAGGCCAATTTCGCTGATTGGTCGAGAACAATATTATGAATGAAACTGAAACAACCGGTGTTGTCAAGTTGGGAACCAGGTAATCACGTGAATTGCCATTCTGGAAGGATTCGACGTTAATGAATCGAAAATCTCAGACAACGTGACAACGTCGTTCAGATCTTAGCGTAATTCTCGTTTTGTAGTAATAGAGTCGTCCAGTTCGTTCTTCATTATGTGGCATCTTGGCTTCAATATTTATCATCCTATACCACGTCTCCTCTTTCCTTTGTCTAAGGACACAACCCTTTCGGTGGAATCGAATTTCGGATTCGTTCTAGAGGAGGTGGCCGCCTCGACGGGCCTGGATGGGTGGCTTGGGGCCCTTCCTGTGGAGCCGGTCGTGTGCCAACCGATTGTTACGAGATTTGGGGCTAGGTTTCGGATTCTTTTATGGGACAGTTGCTGGGTGATATACCGATAATTGATGATTTAATTTTATGCTTTGTTTGATGGCGGGTTCCATCCTAGGAATGTCCAGTTGTGGAGTTGATGCGTCTGTTTAAACAGCACGTAAAATGATAGATAATTGAGCTGGAAGAACAGATGTCGAGTATAATGAGATGGTAAATCTGTGGGTCCGATTAGATCGAATGAATAAAGCAGCATAGGTCCTTCTTCACTTTCGAATATTTCTTTTTATCTTGTTATTGATTTCTTCGCAAGATTCAACTAAAAATAGTTCGATTATGTGACAACTTTTCAAGGAGGACTTGGTGTGAAATATTTGGGGATAAGTAATAAGTATGATGATCATTTCCAACAAAAAAAACTCTTCTTCAAGTCAATCCAAAACTGGTGGTTCGTGAGATGTTAGTTTTTGAATTATTTGGGGCTTTCTCACCCTGCCCTGGAAAAAGAGTCCAGAAGATTGTATAGGGTGTTTTTTTTAGAGTGATAGAACTTCAAACTGGAATTAAACACATTTATCTACTCCCATAGAATAATATATCCATTTTTCAACTGACTTTGATCTGTAGTCTCTATAAACCAATAGTGTGAGGTAATAATAACTCACGCCTCTAATACAAATAGGAAAAATGTAGCTTACGAAATTAATAAAAAAGTCGGGTCAATGATGGGGAACTCTATTTCAGACATCAAGGTAACGTTCTCACCATCCATTTCTACATTTTCTTAGGTCTGAATATCCAAAAATTGCATTTGGAAAACGTGACTTTTTGACGTTTTCTACGGGATTCGATATCGATTCGATTTTCGACCACAGAAATCGCTTTTCGGGTGATTCAGGTCTTATTTCAGCGAAAACACGAGTTATGTTGCCTTCCAATTCGTCTATTGTTTCTGGTTTATCAGCATAAAACAATGACTTGACACATAACCCCGAAGAAAATGATCCATCGGAGTTATGATCTTGGAGGCCATTTAATTGGACAATTTCTCGAATTATTGTTATCGCCAAATCTTTCTTTCAATAAATCAATTGTTACGGTAGCAGCATGAGGTGTATCACCATCTTGTTGAATCCAAAACACTTCTGGGTTGATACTATTCAAATTTTGAAACAAATAATCATTAATCATTGATCTGTAACGAGCAACATTCACTGTAACATTCGCTCCAGCATCGTTTTTAAAGAAATATGGACCGATGATGCCTCCAGCGTGTAAAGCACATTATACAGTGCTTTTTCGGATTATGGTCACTCCATATACGGCAGTTTTGCTTGTTTACGTAGCCCTTCAACCAGAAATGAGCTTTATCACTAAATACAATTTTTCGAAAAAAAAGTGGATCAACTTCAAGCTGTTCAAGGTCCCAATCAGCAAACAAACGAAGCTTATTATGGTCAGGTGGCTTTAGCTCTTGAACCAGTTGGATCTTGTTTAGGTGAAGACCAAGATCTTTACTCAAATTTTTCTATGCGATGGATGCACAGAGTCCAACTTGTTGAGAACGTTGACGAATGGATAAATATGGATCTTTATAAACACTATCACTAACAGCAGCGATATTTTCTTCCGTACGTTCAGTTCTTTGTCTTGTTGTTGTTGTGGCATCGAGTAGAGAAAATGTTATCGAAAATCTATCGATAGTTCGACGAATAAGCTGCTCTGATGGATGATTATGTGAACCGTTAATTTCACGAAGTGCTCTATAAGTTTGGCGAATAGAAAACTGATTTTGAAAATAAATTTCAACAATTTGTAAACGTTGTTGCGGCGTTAGTCTCTCCATAATAATTTGTCAATGCTTTCTGAACAGAAATGCTGAAACAACATGGCTTCTACTTTCTATCAAATCACAGTTATCCCTATCGAAAATTCTATATCACTCTAAAAAACACCCGCGATACTCATAACTTAATAGATATTTAATCATTCGATAAAGCCAAAGTGCAATATTTTCGAGTTTGAATTTGATCCACAACGATTAAATAAAATACTCTTGTGCGCTTAGAAACAGAGATCCGATATTCATAATGCATAAAGACAGCATCTTTGCAACATTAAAATCAATACCGACTCTCATACGGCGTAATATATCTGCAGGTCTCCATTTTCATAGAGTGCCCGCCTATTCCTTCTCCATCGTATATTTCTGCGAAAATTGTTATAATTAGATTTCTCTCTTAATACTGAAGGAAGAGATGTATTTTTATTGCGATGTGCCAGCAATTTACTTTGTGCTTTATTGCTGTAGCACATCTTGAGAGACTGTTGCCTCCTGTCTGGAAGGTTGGCTTTCTTTGCTCTTCGATAACTCGGGACATAAAACATATTTTGTAAGAAAGTAATCGTAGGAAGGGATTACAATTTTGTAACCAATTTCAAGCATAATTCAATTGTTTTATCTGTATGTTACAGCTTGAACCTCTATTTCAATTTTGCAAATTCTTGAACAACGATTCAGACATGTTCCTTCAGAGAAAGAAATCCAAAGAAGTTCAAATTCAGACATTTTACCTTGAATAATCGAGGAACTAAGTGATGATTTATTTATGAGTATATCACCTTCGGTGATTTTGTTGTGCGAGCCACAGAAAACTAATACCAATCCATTACAAAAGAATCAACTAACTTCCGTTCATTATACCATGCAATGATAAATTTTCTTGATATTCATGTATTCATTTATTAGCTTATCGTGCGTTTACATTAATAACTTGCTTAGGATTTACATATTTATCGCCCATTATTTGTTAGCCGCTCACGTTCATTTATTTCACGAGACTAACGCGAAAAAAAAGGAGAAATGCGAGGAAATTAGTATTCACTTATTCAGATAAAGCTGTGAAGAAGTACGTCTCTACGCAAATATAATTTTATGCATAACTCGACGCTGTTACGATGTAACGAGAGGAATTTTATGATCAGCGATTATTCAAAGATGCATTTGCTAACGCCCTCCGAGAAATTTGATTGACTAACTCTTCGCTATCTTGAGTTTTGTAATTTTTGTTTTCACCTTGATCTTTGATAGTTTAGTCGCTCTCATTCCTAAAGGAATGAAATCGCCTATTTTTCCGTTCTTCGTCGTCCAGAAGAAGTTTCGTGCAAGTGTCATTTTTTTACTTTCACGAGTTTTGGCGTGAGTACGAACGGCAAATTTGAATTGGACCAAAAATCGATTTATAAGCATAAATAAAGCGAAAGTAAGATCTAATCGACCTTTTTACACTTGATAACGAAGTTTTTTTAGGTATCTGGCCGTTTTGAAAGATTTCAAACGAAATTCCGGTCCCCCAGAAGTTTGGTTAGTTTCGGTATCGTTTTTGGTGCTCAAAATTTATTTGGAATGTGTAAATGGACAGAAGAGGCTTCCTTATACGATCTCCTAACGAAAGCGACCGGAAAATATGGTTCAGGTAGGATTTTCGAGGAATTATGCGGAAAGAACTTGCAGAATGAAATTGCACGATTTTCGTCAGTAAAAAACGGGTTCTGGATGGCCATCATCGGTCTCTAAATGATTACTGTTGATCGTTTCCACGTTTCAGAAAAAAAAACACGTCGAAAAAGCTTAAAAAAGAAGAAATATGACTATATTGCATTCCACAGTAGGTGAATTCAGATTCCGATGAATTGAAATGTGTCACTGGAGATTTTATTCCTTTGCCGAAAGTAGAAATAGGCTATATTGAACCAGAATACCTACATCGTTTTTTTTCATATTCCAGGAGTTTGTGTCTTATTTTAGAACAGGTGAATGATAAATGTGAAGCATATGTTTGACCTATTCCATTTTATTTGTACAAACCTACAGTGGTAGTAATGTATGAATATTTTTTAATCTAATAAATTACTATACAATCAGAATATTTTACTCCTTGTTCATAAGATCAAATAAATAAAATGTCGTCAAGTCTTGAACTTTCAGTTCAAGAGGATAATAAACATTAAATCTTCACAAGCATGCATATGAAAATTATATGAAAGCAATGCAATTTTTTTCCATTGCGAAAAATAATATATTTCAACAGTGATCTCTTGTACTTTTCATGCAAATAACTAGAAAAGGAATCCTTTGTATCAATTCATATAAACGTTAATTATTTTCGTCCACCACATCTTTTCCAATTCATTCACATTCTGAGAAATACGCTAAGAATGTAGAAAGGGCAACATAGTGTTGACTTGGAACATAAAAATATTTCGAAAAACGTCATAACTTCGATACAGAGTGGAATGTGTCAAATTTCCAAGGCCAGAGTTGTGATTTTTTAATTGTGAATGGAGTATACAGATTTTTCTTTTTCCTGTGTCACTTAGTTTATTATTGGTGAAATATAAAATGTAAAAATAAAAAATCAATATTAATTTGTTTCTGATATTTCTGACATCGTTCATCATTGAAATGAACAAATAACCCCATGGGGCCCTTTCTCTTTGAAAACCTCTCCTCTATTTGCATTTCTACCAATCTTTGTCGTTTCTTCCCCATTCTTCGACTGGTACAACACAAAAACCCACACTTATTCAAACAACCTGAAACATCATCTTCCAATCTCACGGTATGCATACAAAAAACCGAATCCCTTACAAAATCGCAACATTCAAATTCTTCCCCGATACATCGCCTTGGGTTATGGGGGTTAAAAAACTACCTGCAATCACCCCTGCCTCCCCCATATTAGCGAAAATATCCTCGTTCGCTTCGGTTGGCAACAATCGAATTTCTTCCTTTAGCGGGGAATATTTCATTCGGTTTCGCCATACCTAGATCTACCTAAAGTCATTATCTCGCAGGCCAGCCGGCCTTTGTGCCCTAACGAAGCATATGCATCTATAATTTATTATTGGTCGGAAGAAAAATTGTGTCTGCTCCAATTAATAGCTTTGATATGGAACGGTGAGGTTATCTTCAGGATTTGAACGGTTTCGAGAACGTGCCCGTAAAAAACACCTTGACGAATGTCCTTCTGAAGACACCAATAAAAGAGGACAGGAAATAGAACCCATCAAAATAAACCATTCTACCAAAAATCGCCATAAATTATAAAACTAAGGGACAACATTGAAACTACAGAAACTAATAAAAAATAATCCTGGTTTCAGCTCATTAAATTGGGCATTTTTCTAATGATCCAGTTGAAATTGAACAAAGTTTTTTCACAAATTTCGGAGCAGTGTGCGATATGGACTCCACCATAATATAGAAATGGTAGGGTTCAACCAATTCGCATGTGACGAAATATGTTTCTTTTAATTCAATTCAATGTTAATGGTAATTTCTTTGATTACCAGAGTAAAATCCCCATGAATATTCATCGTCCATATCTCAAAACCGGAAACCACTTTATTAAATCTAGTCTCTACATGCATCACAATTAATATATTGTACCTGAGACACGAATAAACTGTACAGGAGTACTCGAAATCAGTAAATCGGAATTGCATTAAGTTAAGGCATTATCAGTATGCTGGGGATTCTAGTGAGCCAGCAGGAGGTTTATAATGAAGTCATTTGAAAGGAATAAAAAAGATTCCGAATAAATTTCAAAATGTCACGCTTTGGCAAGGCGAATATTCAAAGTATCCATACTTTCTAATCAAAGAAAAAATTCGCAGAAATATAACCCGTTGATACTAAAAGATTGGGCGGTTAATAACTGAAAAAAAATTGGAACGAATTTGTAGTGAAATTTGATGTGAAACGTCTTGTGCCAACTCTTGCAAGAAAAGTAGGGGAAATACTTACAAAACGACATAAATGGAAAAAATGACATAGGCATCATAATTTGAGTTTGGAGGTATCAAATGCGGAACTGCCTACCAAATCACACGACCCGAGTGGGTTCAATTGACCTCTGAAAACTCGCAGGTGCTACGCTTGTTCATTCGGTCGTTATGAGTGATAACAGAAAAAGATAGGTCACGAGTTTTTTTTTATTGCGCCAAATTTTTCGAAGAAATGGCCAGCTTTCACAATTTTTTTCATTTATGCTGTATTCATTTCGAACTTTACTTATTTGTCATTGTCATAACGAAGCTTTTTTTATGTTAAATATACTTTTCGTATCAATTAGATATATTTCTAGTTTTATAACGCTTTATGGACAAAATGACATATTCAGGGAGCGGACAAAATGCTATTTCAGCTGAATTAACCGTATCCACCGGACAACACCGAGACCGTTCATCTCAGGCTCCATCAGCAATCAAAGAGCCAGGACTTGTCTTAACATATTCATAACAAAATATTCCTCTGCGGCTTATGAAGTCAATGCATCTTAATAGATTTAGATGAAAGATGCATTGATGATCCTATGAGGACGTTCCTCCAATCCCTAATGGACGATTCATAAGTGGACAAGGCAAACGTGAGCCGAAGACACAACTTCTAAACCTAATGCTGTCCACTCACGAGGCGACCGATCCGGGATTTTTATTACATTTTATGAGACCACGTGCGAAAAGAGTCTCTGTGATTGGTCGGGGGCTCATTAAATGTCATAAAAGGCCATAAAACGCTCGGATCGGTGTCCTCGTGAGTGGACACCTTAATATGATTGCAATCAAATCAAAAAATGAGCCCATACCTCTTCCAAAGAAAAGGAGTCCCTAGGGTATTATTTTTAAAGAAGAAAATGTTCCTAGCAACTAGATGATGAAGACGACTGTCCATCTATCTATTGTTACGGCCTTTTGTAACTATAAGAAGAAAAATACAGTTGCCTATTGCCGGTATGTCATTTTTTCCATAGCATTCGGACAAAATGAATTTCGTTTATCCCAATTTATCTGAGATTATTCTATTTTTTGAAACTTTTATTTCATAAAGGTTGATTAGATTTTGTGAAGAAAGGACCAAAGATCATAGTTGTAGAATATGACATTACTGTGATTCACCACTAACAAGTTATGCCTCAGAAATAAAACCCAATGTCATTTTGTACGTACTTCCCCTACTACAATAACTTTAAGGTTATGATTGACCCGTTTAACAATAAAGTATTTATACCAGCCCGAGAAGCCCGAGATGCAATCGTCAAGAAGAAACTACAAGCAGATTCTAGTAAACGAAAGTATAGTTCAGACAAAGACAAAGCTCCCCTGTGAGTCTTTTTCATAAACTGATATCAAAACGAGGCAATATTACCTCACCACGACTATTCTTAAAAACAAATCGACACTAAGAAAATGAAGAAACTAACAAATGGTACGACAATGTTACTGTTGAAATAAATACCATAATTGGATAGACTAAATCTGCTGCTGATGCTATTGGCTTGAATGTAAAGGGCAAAAAGATAACAAATCACTCGAATAATAGATCAATGATGTTAGCGCATTGGCAAAAAGTGGTGTAGCAGAACAATAATTGCTGAAAATTGCTGGTCATAGCAATCAAAATTCTATAAAACCTAACTTAAATCTTGATCAAGAACACCACAACAAGATCATTAATATTTTGCGTGGAAATATAGATCTTCCATAGTACAAAACAGCAACGATCTAATGTTCATTTGAATTTCAATAATTGTACTTTCACTAGCTGTACTTTTAATGATTAAATAAATGTTTTCTTGTCTAGAAATTAAATTTATTTCTTCAAAAAAATTTCGGCCAAATATCCCTCGGACATTGAAAATGCATCGAAATTTCTGATACAAAAAATTAAGTTTCACATATTTTTTTAATTCTGGAAAGGGTTGCTTTACCACAAAGATCATATTTCGATAATTCATAAGTTGCATTATCAATCTTAGGGCAAATCAAAGGTGAAACTTCCCATCGGTTAAGGATTTACCGGTAGATAGTTCCCAAGAAGGGTTACCTTGAAAATTACGACCCTTTTGGTGAAATTATTCAAAAATTATATCGATCCTTCAACGAGATAAGAATAACTAGCCCTAAAAAGCGGATTTTTACGCACAAAAACCCTAATTCTGCGAGGGAAATAAAATAATAAAAACGTCGATCCGTAGTTTCGAAGGGTGAAAAAAGGTTTTATTATATAAAATTTCAAAGAATAGGAAACCGAACCCCTCGGTGCATAATGGTTCCCAGGAAACGGCTTTTTTCGTTATTTTTTACGGTGTTCTACCTTGCGACCTACTTAGTTTTTTACCTAAAAGCAAATTTCTATCGGACTTGCCATATTCGACCTTATTGCAGCGCTTCGGGGAGGGTGAACGACAGATTCCCCGTTTATGTAAACTTCTCACACTCTGCCCGAATTTAGGTCACATATTGTGCTCCTCGAGAATGGAAGCGTAATCAATTTATCTATTCTTTTGAATGCAGCTTTTTCGTGAAAAAACCAGGTTGGTGAGAGATCCTCCAGTTGAAAAGTGTCGGTATGGAGCAAATTTGCATTTATTCAATTGCAATCGTTGTGGAAGTTGCTCCGTTTTATTTGAATGAAGAAGATTTATTGGTCCTTTTCACATTTGAATACCCAGTTTTGTACTTCCTGGATTTGTTCATTTCCAATATACTTAGATAAAAAGTTGGGGCGTAAAGCATTATATTTTGTTTTTTGATATTAATGGAGCCATATTTTGATATTTTCCATGGCTCTACTCAAGTTATCTTTCACCCCAGGTCAGCTGCCATTTATGATCATTATCTAGGAGTAAATTCATATAAAAAATAAATAGAATTGGACCAAGTACTCTTCCTTGAGGAATTCCCATCTAAATTTCTAATTTATCACGGGACATGTCAGATATTTGTGTCAATTGTTGTCTCTTGATCCCATATTCAGAAAGGGAATTAAAGTTTTAGGGATCTGGAAATTCTTTGCATTTTTTTAACGTTCAAACGATACGAGGATGTATTGATATCTAGTTAGCCTAGACCAGTTCCATGCATAAACAAAACATTGCGATACCATATCAACGAACAATAACTTATTAGAAGTGTCAGTGTAGAGTTCGACGTCAAAAAAGTAAAACAGAGTTACGCAATGAATTCAAAAAAAAGTTGTCCACCGAAATTGTAAAAATCGAAAAATTGGAATATCGAGCCATCATCAAGTACCTGTATTTAAAAGGGTTAAGAGGTAAGCAGATTTAAGAAAATATGCTTAATTCCCTTGGTGATCAATATCCTTCGTATGCGACCGTGAAAAATTGGACTGCAAGCTTCAAAAGTCGTAAATTTTCCATTGAAGATGATGATCGATCGGGTAGGCCAGTTTCTGTGTCAGTCCCCGAAAATATCGATGCAGTTCATGACATGATTTCATCAGACCGTCGAATTAGGCTAAAACGGATATCTGAAGCACTGAAGATTTCATACGAACGCGTTCATCATATAGTTCACGTCAATTTGGACATGAGAAAAATTTCTGCGAAATGGATCCCTAAATGTTTGAATGTTGACCAAAATCTGGCAAGGGTAGATGCATCGCGTTCGATCTGTGCTCGATTTGAAAACGATGTAGACTTCTTAAACCGAATTGTTACTATGGATGAGACTTGGGTACATTTCTACGATCCAGAAACAAAGCAACAATCGATGGAATGGCGACACTCTGGATCTCCAAGACCTAAGAAGTTTCGTGTCCAAAAATCTGCTGGAAAAGTTCTTGCTTCAGTTTTGGGATTGCCATGGAGTAATCATGATTGATTTTTTGGATAAGGGTAGAACAATAACTGGAGATTACTATTCGACATTACTGACCCCTCTACGGGAAAAAGTTAAAGAGAAAAGACGCGAAAAGCTATCCAAAGGTGTTTTGTTTTTACAGGACAACGCCCCAGTACACAAATCTATGTTGCCATGCAAAAAATTCGTGATTTAGGGTTAGAATCACTAAAACACCCTCCTTATTCACCAGATTTGGCTCCGTCCAACTGTCATCTCTTTCCTCAACTGAAAAAAAGTTTTGAAGGTCGTAAATTCTCTTCCAACGAGGAGGTAATGAGAGCTGTGGACAACTAGTGTACAGAGCAAGCAGAAACATTTTTTTTTGAAAGGTCTAGAGACGTTGCAGGTTCGCTGTAATAAATGTATTCAATTAAGAGGAGAATAATGTTGAGTAATAAAATATTTTGACATTGAAATTTCGTTTGGTTCTATAGTAGGCTAAGAATTTTTCAATATATCCTCGTAATGGACAAAGCCTGTTCTATAAACCTTCTGGTTGGTGTCCTCCATTTTCGTTAAGTGACTCCATACGACAAAATGAGGTAATAATTGCAACATAACTACAAGCCATTCGTACACGCCAAGACAACAATTCGAAAAAATCGAACTTCTAACCATAATAATCGGATGGAATGAATGAATGAATAAATATTTTACCTCTTCCGCTAGGATAGTACCTCGCTTATTAAAAGTCCGCCCACAACATCACCTGTAATTATTTTCCATTTTATTAAACACTATATTCAGCGGTAGCTTTACGTTGGATCATAAGTAGGCAATTAAAAGCCAATGACAAGAAATTGTACGTTTGGTTCATTCATTCCATATTGAAAACTATGAAACTAATTGACTATTTCGATACTTCATTATGGCCGCCTAATAGCCGTCTATGAATGAATATTTATCTTCCTGTGTATGACAACGCATTCATTTCAGTTGTTAAAAATTGAGCCTTTCCTTCTGTCGTGGAAGACTCCCATTACAGATCGTCACACAGGTGTGGGAACTCCTTTATATTATACTAGAGAAGTTTATGAATGTTTTTCTAAAAATTTTGATTAAGAAATCGTTTTCGACAGACCACCCTGTATAAAAAGGTTCATGTGTCTATATTTTTCGTCGGGAAATTTCGTAACGGTTTGAAACAAAATCGCAGATGATGGAGAAGATGTGCTTCAATGATATGCATAATTTCCGAGAGTGAAAATGATGTTATAGGTTTTTGAGAGGTATGAAATTCGTCATCTGCTTCTATGCATATTAAAAATGATCCCTTATGTTAATTTGGCTTGTTTTTCGTTTCACCAAAATTTGGAACTAATTAAATTCGTAGACATAACCGTGAAGATGGTATCCACAACATGATGTTCTTGAAGCATACGTTTATGTCTCAAGGATCACCTTATCTACAGTGTTACTCTGAGATTCGACAGTTCCATAACCTATTTTCAAGAAATTCCTTCAAATATAGAACTGCGGAAGCTCTACATAATAGAAATCATCACATGAGAGACAATGGAGAATCCATAAAAATGTACATTTTCAATCATTGTGATTCAGGATATTCCCTATAAACTGCTCCACATGAGTTAGGAATATTAGTTTAAATTGCAAAAAAAATAAAGTTAAAATAAGATTTTTGTGATGAAAATTCATATTAATATGATTTCAAGTTGCAAATTAATTTTAGCCTTTACGCCTGCAGCGTATACAGGGTGGTTAAGAAAAATCGAGTCAAATAACGAAATTTTATTCCCAGGGAATTCAAGCATTTTAAGACTATCAATACAATGTATGGCCTCCACGGGCATCAATAACAGCTTGACAACTTCTTTGCATACTACACACGAAGTTGTTGAACATTTCTTGAAGAATTTGGTTCCATAAACGGGGCAGAAGCTCTCTCAGATCATTTAAGGATTCTGGGGTAGGTTGATGATTATCTAATCTTCTTTGGAGCATATCCCATGCATGTTCTATGCAATTCGAATCTGGTGAGTGCGGAGGTATTGGTAAATATGGAATACCAAGCTCCTCGCGCGCATTCCTTACTATTGCTGCACGGTGCGGTCTAGCGTTATCGTCTAGAAATTGAAAAGTTTCACCAATAGCAGCGTGAAAATTTGGCACAACATTGTCAATGACATGCTCCCTATAGTTTGAGGCGGTCATATTCCTAGGACAAATGTGTATATCTGTGCGCCCGTTGAGACATATCCCGGCCCATACCACAAAACTACCCCCTCGGAATGGATGGACTTCTTGGACATAGCGACGATTACGGGGTATGCATGGGATTGTCCATACCCTTATTCTTCGAGAATCTGAAAATCGTCCATATCTGGATTGATCAGTGAAAAGGACACTACGCCATTGATCGTTCCAATTGATATGTTGCCTTGCCCATTCCAGTTTTTGACGCTTATGGTATATGGTCACGTGTTGATGGAACTCCTCTTAATGGACGTCTATCATAAAACCTAGAACATTCTACACGTAGATGTAGGGTTTCTTCTCGCCGAAACGGTGATGAAACGATCCTGAGCAGGTGTTGTTTTTCGTCGCCCACCAAGCCTTGGTCTTTCCAACACGGAACCTGTCTCCCTGAACCTATTCCAAAGTCGAGATATCACACTTTGGCTGACTTGGAGCCTTTCCGCTACAACAACCTGAGTTAGGCCACCCTGTAGCATTCCGATAGCCCTATTAGCCTCAGCGTTTGTTAATTTACGTCTCGGCATTTCCAGAAAACTCGTTTCAAATCGAAGCCGTTGATAAACTGACTTCATTTCAAAATAAGAAGCATATGCAAAGAACCAAACTTCAGAAAAAAGGCGACCAGATTGACGAAATGTCTCATGCTGATTTTTATTGGATCGATTCAAGTTGTTATTGAGTTTTAAATGATTTTTCAGCGATTTTCTCGAAGATTACATACTTTTAAAAACGGTTGAATACGATATCCCTAACTCTTGTGGAGCAGTATATTCTGTAATTCGGATTGAAGTGGCGTGTAAAGTATGGGTATCTAATAAACTATTATTGAATTACTTGACGCTAAATCTCTGATCTGCATTATTGATTAAAACCCAAATTATCGAAGGACATAGAACGCTGGATTCAGGTCACATAATCTTGATAATTATTCAGTGATAGTGAACAGCGCTTTAATAACATAATATGGAAGGAATGTCATAATTATTGCCTTGGGTTGTTTGCATATGGGGTATCACTTATTTGAATCTGTTGCGTGTCCAGCAAGCCAAATGAGCCCTGAGGCACAGGTGTTTAACAGGTGTCAATCAATATTCATTAGGACTTTCGCATTTTCCTGTTGGAGCCATATTCAGAACAGAACTTACAATTCACCTCGTGCTTTATCAGAGGCAGAATCAATTTTTGGTGCCTCCACACTAAATCGTCCTGTCTGATGATGATAAGATCCCAATTTTCGTTTCGTGTAAAACAATGGACAATTATAAGAGGCAATCAGGTCTTGAAATCAATCGAAATTAATTTTTCTGAAAATGTTTCTTTCTGGTATTCTCTGGAAACTGCAATAAATATCACATTCGGTCAAGCTTCTCTTGGCGAACCATTCACAGCTCAATCAGCCGTTGAATTGATTCTGAAAAGGTGTTAGAACGTCTTGAAGAAGTCGGCATTAAGCCATTCATCCCCCACAACGTACTGCCCCCCGGTAATAATTCATTTAAGCAAGGGACAATGCATAAATAAAGGAGACAGCGCTGTTGAGAAATGCGAAATTGTAACACACATAGTAAATCTACAATTGGGCTGACCCAATGGTCAATTCTGCGCACCTTCCGCCAAGAAGACACGAGGACAAACGGCCTTAATTTCCAGTGACGGGGATGAGATTTGGCCAGGGAACAAGATGTCAAATTCGGACAATTTGAAAAACCATCATGCAGTCGAGCATTGAAAGACAAAGGCAAAAACAAACATTATAAAAAGTTACAATTTCAATACTACAAAAACAGGATTCAACTAATCTAACTGCATTGTAGTTTTCCTCTGTTCAATTCGTAACTTGAAAGGTTTCTTGATGTCCTTTTTGGTTAGAGAGAATTAGACTCTTAAATTTTTTTGAATGCTGATTTGAAAGTAACCCCTATTTGGATCACTCAGTGAATAATTTCCAGCACAACGTTGGAATGGGTATAAACTGAAGAACCTTTTAAGGATGAGCTTAATTCAAAATATTTTTTGGTTTGATCAATAATGGGCTCAGAATTTCGGAGAGGAGTAGAGGAATCCCTCAGTTCACAAAAACCTTGTAGTCTGTGGACTAAGTTTTCCTTCAACCACCAAGATCAAGCAAAACCTTCGCGTACCGCCCCTGGTCCGAATCGAAGACGAAAGTCTTCGGTCTGTATTCTAATGCGGCATTCTGGACAATGCCATGGCATTCTGGCATTGTGATTGTGTAACCACCCCCGTAGAGTGTCATTGCTAAAGTTGGCGACAGCTGCGTGGTGCCGTTAAAAAATGAAGTTTTCAACCTCCACCTTAGCTACAGTTAATTTAACCCGGGTCGTCTCTCGTCCTTATTGCGTGAACAGATGGTCCTGCCCGATAAAGAGGTAGGAGCGAACTCTATTAAGATTGCCTTCTAATAGAGTCGAGATCTATCTGTTTAGTTTTTTATCGTCCTCGGCCATCAGAGGAGAGGGTGAATTCTTAATTTTGCGGAAACGGAGCTTATTCAGGAGATGCCGTTTCTGGGTTTCACGCATCTCTGAGCATAATAAAATCGATTTCGAAGATCTCAACTTTTTGGGTGAAAAATGAGGTTAGACTCCCTAAAACACCGTATTTGTCGTCAACAAAGAATACCTGGCGGATCTAATGGTTTTTTTTCATATGGAAGATCTTCAACTCATTCGAATCATACGGAATACCCATGCATATTGCGGATCAATATTACCCATACTGTGATTGCGTTGAGCTCCTGAACAATATTCGAAAGTGAAATATGGAAAAATAAAACAAGAAAAAATTCAAGTCATAAAAGGCCTATATGGACAAGTTCGGTATCAAAATATAGGTTTTCGAGGACGCTGAATTCAATAAGAAGTATTCCAAGTCTCTATCTATCATGGTTTAGATTTTGACCTACGAAATGGCATTTTTCAAAAAAATCGAATTTTCAACTTGTCATAACTCCCGCTCCTGTGATCGTATCCAGCTTTAATTTGTATATTGTTAATCAGCATCAATCAAAGTATCTATTAGCATAATAAAATCGATTTTAAAAATCCCAACTTTTCGGGTGAAAAATGCCAAAGGGGTAAGACCCCCCAAAAACACTATATTTGTCATCAACCTGGAATGCCTGGCGAATCTAAACGTGTTTTTCGATCTGGAAGATCTACAATCCATTCAAAACATTCAGAAAATCCAATTGGCTGATCAATATCACCAATACTTTTTGCGCTTTGAGCTTCTGAACAAAACTCGAAAGTGAAATATGGAAAAATAAAACAAGAAAAAATTCAAGACATAAAAGGCCTTTATGGACAAGTTTGGTATCAAAATATAGGTTTTCGAGGACGCTGAATTCGATAAGAAGTATTCCAAGTCTCTATCTACCATGGTTTAGATTTTGACCTACGAAATGGCATTTTTGAAAAAAAATCGAATTTTCAACTTGTCATAACTCCCGCTCCTGTGATCGTATCCAGCTTTAATTTGTATATTGTTAATCAGCATCAATCAAAGTATCTATTAGCATAATAAAATCGATTTCAAAAATCCCAACTTTTTGGGTGAAAAATGCCAAAGGGGTAAGACCCCCCAAAAACACTATATTTGTCATCAACCTGGAATGCATGGCGAATCTAAACGTGTTTTTCGATCTGGAAGATCTACAATCCATTCAAAGCATTCAGAAAATCAAATTGGCTGATCAATATCACCTATACTTTTTGCGCTTTGAGCTTCTGAACAAAACTCGAAAGTGAAATATGGAAAAATAAAACAAGAAAAAATTCAAGTCATAAAAGGCCTATATGGACAAGTTTGGTATCAAAAATCAAAATATAGGTTTTCGAGGACGCTGAATTCGATAAGAAGTATTCCAAGTCTCTATCTACCATGGTTTAGATTTTGACCTATGAAATGGCATTTTTGAAAAAAAATCGAATTTTCAACTTGTCATAACTCCCGCTCCTGTGATCGTATCCAGCTTTAATTTGTATATTGTTAATCAGCATCAATCAAAGTATCTATTAGCATAATAAAATCGATTTCAAAAATCCCAACTTTTTGGGTGAAAAATGCCAAAGGGGTAAGACCCCCCAAAAACACTATATTTGTCATCAACCTGGGATGCATGGCGAATCTAAACGTGTTTTTCGATCTGGAAGATCTACAATCGATTCAAAGCATTCAGAAAATCAAATTGGCTGATCAATATCACCTATACTTTTTGCGCTTTGAGCTTCTGAACAAAACTCGAAAGTGAAATATGGAAAAATAAAACAAGAAAAAATTCAAGACATAAAAGGCCTATATGGACAAGTTTGGTATCAAAATATAGGTTTTCGAGGACGCTGAATTCGATAAGAAGTATTCCAAGTCTCTATCTACCATGGTTTAGATTTTGACCTATGAAATGGCATTTTTGAAAAAAAATCGAATTTTCAACTTGTCATAACTCCCGCTCCTGTGATCGTATCCAGCTTTAATTTGTATATTGTTAATCAGCATCAATCAAAGTATCTATTAGCATAATAAAATCGATTTCAAAAATCCCAACTTTTTGGGTGAAAAATGCCAAAGGGGTAAGACCCCCCAAAAACACTATATTTGTCATCAACCTGGAATGCATGGCGAATCTAAACGTGTTTTTCGATCTGGAAGATCTACAATCCATTCAAAGCATTCAGAAAATCAAATTGGCTGATCAATATCACCTATACTTTTTGCGCTTTGAGCTTCTGAACAAAACTCGAAAGTGAAATATGGAAAAATAAAACAAGAAAAAATTCAAGTCATAAAAGGCCTATATGGACAAGTTTGGTATCAAAATATAGGTTTTCGAGGACGCTGAATTCGATAAGAAGTATTCCAAGTCTCTATCTACCATGGTTTAGATTTTGACCTACGAAATGGCATTTTTGAAAAAAAATCGAATTTTCAACTTGTCATAACTCCCGCTCCTGTGATCGTATCCAGCTTTAATTTGTATATTGTTAATCAGCATCAATCAAAGTCTCTATTAGCATAATAAAATCGATTTCAAAAATCCCAACTTTTTGGGTGAAAAATGCCAAAGGGGTAAGACCCCCCCCAAAAACACTATATTTGTCATCAACCTGGGATGCATGGCGAATCTAAACGTGTTTTTCGATCTGGAAGATCTACAATCGATTCAAAGCATTCAGAAAATCAAATTGGCTGATCAATATCACCTATACTTTTTGCGCTTTGAGCTTCTGAACAAAACTCGAAAGTGAAATATGGAAAAATAAAACAAGAAAAAATTCAAGACATAAAAGGCCTATATGGACAAGTTTGGTATCAAAATATAGGTTTTCGAGGACGCCGAATTCGATAAGAAGTATTCCAAGTCTCTATCTACCATGGTTTAGATTTTGACCTACGAAATGGCATTTTTGAAAAAAAATCGAATTTTCAACTTGTCATAACTCCCGCTCCTGTGATCGTATCCAGCTTTAATTTGTATATTGTTAATCAGCATCAATCAAAGTCTCTATTAGCATAATAAAATCGATTTCAAAAATCCCAATTTTTTGGGTGAAAAATGCCAAAGGAGTAAGACGCCCCAAAAACACTATATTTGTCATCAACCTGGAATGCATGGCGAATGTAAACGTTTTTTCCGATCTGGAAGATCTACTATCCATTCAAGGCGTTCAAAAAATACAATTGGCTGATCAATATCACCTATACTTTTTGCGCTTCGAGCTTCTGAACAAAACTCGAAAGTGAAATATGGAAAAATAAAACAAGAAAAAATTCAAGACATAAAAGGCCTATATGGACATGTTTTGTATCAAAATATAGGTTTTCGAGGACACTAAGTTCAATAAAATATAATTCAAAGCTCTATCTGTCATAGTTTAGATTTTCACCTGCGAAATGGTATTTTTTCGAAAATCGAAATTTCAAATCGCTGAAGCTTCCGTTCCTCTGATCGGATCCATTCGAGATTTGTATATTTTTCATCAGTATTTGGTTTGGAATTCAGAAAGATTTACTGTTGATCGAGTTAAATTTAGCAATCATTCAGAAAAACCATGTAACATGAATTACGGACAAAAAATTAAATATATTCTTGTCCAACAAGTTCATATTATTATAATTAAGTTGAGTATCAAAACGGCATTTCTACATATAAAATTCCCACGAAAAATAACGGTTTTGCTGACACCCTTCCATTCCAGAATTACGTAAGCCCTTTCTAATTTTTCCCCTTTCATCGTGATTTCGTCAGATTGAGTTATAACAAGCAGAAAGCTCACAGCAAGGGTTTCCACATTCCTGTGATTTCAGATTCACACAGGGATAATTACATATCCGCAACTTCTTCCACTCGAATATTCCACATAATGAAATTGGCGAACGCAAAATTGAGCTTTATTGTTCATCTCAGGTCCCTTTTTTTTTCCTGTAGTAGTGTTCGGCAATATTACAATGGACGGCTTCACTTGTTCGAAAATATTCTGCAGGTTCGCAGCGATAGAAATCTGTAGTAAATTTCATTATTGTTATTTTCAATATTTTATTCTTTTTAACGATTCAAGCAATTTTTTCCACTGATTACAAACAAAATATTATCTGAATGGAAATGTCTTACCTCCATGATAAATTTTGATTTAATTCTCGCAAAAATAATAACTTTGGATTCTTTCGATGAAATACAGGGGGAGGAACTGAAGAACTATCTTCGACCTATCTTGAAGGTCAATCATCTGTGAAATCATGGAAGCTTACAAGATTCTTCAATCGTTCATTTTTTAGATTCACACGACGATTACGCTTTTTTGACGAACATGTCACCATTCATAATCGAAATTGCATAAAATGGTGCGAAATATCATCTACCTGCTCTCTCGATTGAGACATATCGAACAATTCTATGAATGCTTCTGTAACATGTGCAACATTCTTATGTTTTCGAAGACTTGGATTATTTCGAATATCAGAATCATAATGCACTGGGGTCCCAGTCGCACAATGAACTTAATGCAGCGTAAAAGTAGCTTTATCGTTCGTAACATGTGGGTGAAAAATTCTAATCTCACCCTTATTGTCCCGACCGATGTAGCAAAATTACCATTAGAAAAAATGATATTTGAATGGTATTCTTTATTGTCTCTCTTCTCAACAGGTTAGACTAGGTTGGGTCACACTATAAAGCTCTGAGAATTTTTTGGGACTAAATACTGATGTCAGGAATTGGACAACGCAATTCAATTCTCCTCTTATAAATTTCTTCTAAATATTTTGTTTTTTGATATAGAAAAATAGTTTATATTTGAGGAGCCATATTTTGATTCTTTCCATGGCTCAAGTCAAGTTATCTTTCACTGCAAGAGCCTACTGTTACCCTTTATGATTCAAGCTGTATCATCAGCATAAAAAAAATAACACTCCACTTGAATTTGGTGAATTTGGACATAAAATAAATAGAATGGGACCAAGTACTGTCCCCTGTGGAATTCCCATCTTAATTTCTTGTAAATCAATCAATATGTTCCATATTTCTGAAAGTTGTTGTCTCTTGACAATATAACTGTATTATATATTATAAACTAGTAGGCCCGGCGAACTTTGTTTCGCCTAAATGATACTCAAGGTGGATTTCACAAATTATTAGCCATTAACCGTAGCGACACATAGTGACCTTATTTAAAAGGAGGAAATGCATTTCCTACATAAGCAAATTCTTCATCGCGTTTTTCAGAGTTTTATTGTATTTTATAACAACCAGGCCGTAGACGAATCCATAAATGAAGTTTCATAGCAAACAGTCCATCCGATCTCGAGTTATAAATGGTGTAACCAACAACTTTGTTTTATATATATATTGATTAGAAGAATATTGTCGTCGCTATGAAATTTTAATACGTCACGATTATGCTCAATAAGTATCGCAAATGATCATTAAATTTGTCCCACAATCGTTAATGAGCAAGGGCAATAATCATTGTTTCTGGCACACATAAATCATCAATCTCCTTCCAGCACAATTTTCGCTAACTGCGAAAACACATCGCCTCAATTTCAAATTCTAGAGAAACAAATGGAGCAACGACTTGTTATTGTCGCTACGTAATGTCGCGTACACTTAATCGGCAAGATAAAAGACAAACCAAATATCTAAATGAATGTAAATTAGACACAGTCGAAATTAGCATGTCTACCATATTAACCCTAGCTAACACATCCGAACGTTTGATATGCCGCCTCAAGACAACGACTCGCAATATGGAAAAGGCTTTTAAGAGAATTGGAAGAATCGCGGTACGTTTCCGCCAGTACCGTACTGAGAAAAAAAGGGAAAATTAACATCTCTGGGAATTAAAAGAATTTGAAATTTTTTTGATCGTTTTTGATATATACAGGGTGAACCTTTGACTTGCGCATTCAATTCAACATCAGAATGAAAATTTCCGAACTCTTGACCAGGAAGTTAATCAATTTCTAATTTTACATATTGCATTCATTCTCAACCTCAAATCAGTCCAATAATTTTCTAAAACACTTCTGGCCTAGGCTCGTTGTAAGCGGGCGTGCAAGGCGTGCACTGCACAAGGGCACGTCCATTATTATTGGCGCATACTGGTTCCACACTATTCAGTTGAACGAATTCCGCCAAGGGTATATGAACGCGATATTTAATGCACTCATTTTCACACCACCCTGTAGGTAGAGTGCTAGGCGCGTTTTATTTTGAGTGGTATCCCCAGTAGGCCTAATCCACTTTGTGTCAACATTGGCGCATACTAGTTCCGCATGTGTGTTCTCTGAGACATTTTTCGTTCGCCAGAACCTTTCCGAGATTAATGTCGATATACACACAACCAAACTTATATGGAATCACCCTGTTATTTGGAAAAAACGAATTTTAATTAAAAAAAAGTCGCTGAAAAGTGAAGAGCAGTTTTCCCAAAACAAGTTTATTACAAAAATAATATTAATTATTGAAAGATTATTTTTATAATAGAACAGAAAATTAAAAGTGTAAATTTCTCTAAAAATAATTTTTATGTAACTGAGAATTGAACAACAAATAAAACGATTTTAACAAATCAATAATCAGTATTACCACCCCTGGCATTGATACAAGCTTGAATTCGACGAGGCATGCTTTCTATTAAGTTGTTAATTTCTTCTTCTGTAACATTTGCCCATTCCTCTAAAGCCGCTTGTATGAATTGCTCTGCGTTACCAGGATTATTTTGATGAGCTCTAATTTTTCTTTTGATCCTATCCCACAAGTGCTCGATAGGATTAAGGTCCGGTGAACAAGAAGGCCACTCTAAAACACTCACACCTTCTGTTTCAAAAAAATTTTTTGCAACTCTGCTGGTATGTGGAGGTGCATTATCCTGCATAAATAGGAAATAATCTCCAAAAGCACCTCGCCAGAGCCTCACTACAGGTTGTAGCACTAGATCAACATACCTAGGCCCTGTCAGAGATTGTCTAATGGAAATTAAAGGAGTTTTCTCACCAAACATAATTCCGCCCCAAAACATTACAGTACCTCCTTTGTATTTAGGGATCGGTCTTGCAGCTTGGAGCCTAGGTTGCCTCTCTCTACCTCTTAAAATGCGAACACGCCGGTCGTCTGATCGTAGGCCAATTCTGGTCTCATCCGAAAATAAGACTTTTTCCAATCTTCAATAGTCCAATTTTCATGCTCTAAACACCAATGGAAACGGTCAACTTTATTTTGCCTTGATAGTTCTGGAACTCTTAACGCTCTTCTCTTGAATAATTCCCGAGCGCGAAGTCTTTTTCTGATAGTTTCGACAGAAACACTAACACCTGTAGCTTGCAAAAATTGCTTTTGAAGCTCTGAATGAGATACTGCGGGATTTCTTCTTGCTGTTTGGGCTAAAAAGCGATCCTGCCTTTCTGTAGTTACTCTTCCACGAATTCTTCTCGGCCTATTCTTTAGGGTTCCTAACTCCAGAAACCTTGCATAGGTTTTTGAAACAACCCCTTGTGTAACCCCCACCGTTATTGCAATCTGTCTTTGTGACATACCTTGTTCTGCCATAGTAATAATTCTTCCTCTCTGGACTACCGATAACCCCACATACGGCATTGTTTTCAAAACTTCGCAAAAAAACAAAATATAAATTCACTGCGACGTTCGAACGAAATGGTAAAATCGACAATGCAATGCCAAATCTTATCAAGTGCTTATGAACCTAACTGTTTTTGTGAGTAAACACATGCACTTTTTATTTGCTCCTAACGAAAAATATATCAAAATAATATTTCATCTTAATACTGGGTGATTCCATATAAGTTTGGTTGTGTGTAAATAAACCACCACCAAAAACCCTAAAAGTCACTCACTTTGATGCTTCAAACTGTTGATTTTCCGCTCTTGGTCCATCGATGGCTGGAGTTGGGAATGGCATCCATGAAATCCCAGTTCAGCCCGGAAAGGCCAAGGGTTCTCTGGGACCTACCTTCCCTTCCACCTGAAAAATCTGAAAAAAAGGAACGTTACCGCTAACTATTTTTGGCGCATTATTTATTATTATTATTTGAACTGGGGTCGTTTTGGCTCGTTAAGCCTTCCGAGAACTGCGACCGTGTAGATCTTTTGTTCCCTACCCTACTCATTCATGGAAACCCAAGGAGGTCGTCAATAGTGTTGATAAAATTGGCAACCTCCCTAGGAGCCTTGGCCGTGACCTTTTTTTTGGCGCATACTTGTTTCCGCATTTATTGGCGCATACTTTTTCCGCATTTATTGCCGCATATTGTTTCCAAATGGCGTGAGTCAGGTCCTGTGAGGAGCGAAGGTTGTTGCAGCACAGAAAATTGGGCCCGTTTGAGACGGTCTCAATTAAGCAAAGAGTAGAGGCAGCTGTGCAACGAACTACGCACTTATGAATATAATTGCAAGTTAAACCACTTTATGTAAATATTAGTTTAATTGCGTTTGCCAGGATAAACTGGCCGGGATTATTTCTCATGGATCACAGGAATTCGCGGTGCTAATCAGCCGAATTTCCGTCCTTCGTTAGTACCTTTAAGATACTCCGCATACATTAAAATTCCTACCCAATTTTTTCCTTGTCCAATATCGGCGGCGAGATTTTGCGATAATTCTCATTATGAGTTAGGGCTTTAATTGGATCATGGCTGCCGATGGAAGATTCTGCATTGCTGATGATAATCCTAAGTTATACATCCATATTCTTAATTTATGAAAAAATAGATTTTTTATAAGAAATTTGTCGGAGTCACACAGCTCATGTAGGTTATAAATTTGTGAAACATCACGAAAATAATATGTAATATATCTATTACCTACTACTCTACGAAGAATCGTCGATTCTTGTCCACCAAATGTTCATTCATGAAAAATAAATGTTTTTTTTTTCATTAAAAATTATCGTGTCTCAGCAACTATAGTCCGTTCAAATATGAGAAGGAGCTTTGTAAACAAACAGAATCGTCTGGTTTGCGCACAATAAAGCTCCTATTGGTCGAACGGTGATAACAACGCTCTCTTCGGCCGCCCTAAGAGACTGCCAGGATCGTCGGACTATGGATGGTACTGGATAGAAATGATTCAATAATTTGAGTCAGCAATTCCCACATTAGAACTTTTTTCCTCGGAAACTCTAGTGCAAAATTTCGGTTATGATTTGCAACTGTCATAAACATTTTATATCCGACGTACCCTATTTTTTATTTTGTTTTGTTTTTATATTATTATCTACTAAATAATTTCTTTTTCGGATGCTCGAGATTGCGGTAAGGTAATTCCGGGAAACACCAGAATTTTAGAGATTTGGTTCGGAATCTTGCAAGATTCCGACAAAGTAATTCCGGGAAACACCGGATTTGGGTCCTTTTCCCTAATGGGTGAAAGCCATCTTGATTTGCATAAATATCGAAGTTTTCAATTGACAATACTCGAAAAAGATCTCTGTTCATATTTATAATGGTCATTTACTTGTAATATCCGAAATATATTTAGTTTCGGTCCATAATTTTATATTATTTTGTACGAAACTCTTTGTCGGCTGCTCAAGATTCCGACAAGGTAATTCCGGGAAACACCAGGTTTGGGTCCTTTCCCTTAATGGATTAAAGCCATCTTGATTTGCATAAATATCGAAGTTTTCAATTGACAAGACCAGTTGAAATACCTAGAGCTACTGTGAAGGTCTAGCTGTTTAAAGTGTTTATAGATTTTTTTGTGAAAGGGGAATTGTGTTGGAAAATCTTTTGACAAAGTGTATATAGTGTTTATAGAACAATGTCGAATTCGGAAACGGATACTGCATCTGAGGGTGATATGTGAGGACCACCACGAAAAAGGTCCAAAAGGTCGCATTTCTCTGCTGAAGAGAAAGAGATAATTTTGAACATTTTTCGAAAAGAATTGGAAAAACATCCTGATTTATCGAAAAGAGACTTAGTAGGAATTGTTTCAAAATCCTCAGAGGTGAGTGATTCAGCTGTATTCAGAATTCTCAGAGAATATGAAGAGAATAGAACATTGACGCCACCCAAGAGGAGAGCCCAGTCGTTAAAAATAATCGATTCGGTTGACGATTTCGATATGAACCTTATCAGAAGAATTGTCCACGGTTTTTTTTCCGGAATGAAATCCCAACGATTTTTAAGTTCTAGAAATCGTGAATGATGACGACAGTTTGCCAAATTTCAAAATAACAACGTTCTTTAAATTATTGAAAAAAATGGAATTCAAGTTCAGTTAAAACTGAACGATTGTGTAAAATTTCCTCGATTCGACTCTGGACGGAAAGAAACTTTACGAAGGCCCTCCTACCGCTGCGCCAAACATGTTATTATTGCTCCTCCTTACATTTGAACAGAGTATAGGCCATTTAGACAAATATTCAATTCTTTTATGCGTTACAGATTTAAGATTTGAACAGCTCCTTCTGAGTGCTGCAGTTTCTTTGTCAGTTAGTATATTCAGAGTCGTTGTCAGGTTGTGGATAGTGTTCAAGGAGTCCATACTCTTCACTGAACTTTATTTTTCAATTTATTTTCAACATTTGACCCGATATATAATGTCCTACGATACTTTTGCTTTAAAATACGAGTTGATGAATCTGCTCCCTGTATATACAGTGCCAACAACTGCACATCTATCTACCTATTCACGCTAAGAAATCGAGTTTTCTCAAGCTGTGAGCTCCGAAACGTCGAACCGAGTTTGTGCTCCCGCCTACTGGAAAATTTAATCATGTACCCGAATATCAAAAATTCAGAACGGAATGTTTGCTTTGTGCACCCTGCATGAACGGACGCTCCGTGAGCCAACATCCAAAGGCTGGACCGACCTCGCCGATCGTGCGACCTAAAGGGAAGAGATGGAGGACCGGTCGAGTCGAGGGACCCGAGGAAAACGTATTCCAAGCAATTATGCGGTTCGCTGGTCCCGCTTACATCTATTTGATAGTAAAATTCCTGCGAATGACGTTTGAGAGTAGCTCCGGAATACGAGACGAGCGCATATTGAACTATTCTATTATTCCTTCTTCCTTCCAGACTGATCGGAGGGACTGCTCGCCCTGCCGAAGTTCTTCAGGCGGCTAATCAGAAAACGGGATACACAAGAAGCCAGGAAGGTTTCTTTAGTCATCAATATCGACCGCAAAGTTGAATATTCAGCTTCAAGTACACAAACAGCAATTTTAACTTATTCTTCTGAAAAAACTGATTCAGTTACAAGGGACATACAATCGGTCAATAAAACCTGAAAAATGTGTTTAATAAATTCACTCCCAATCCTCAAAAAGGGGTTTTTCAATAAAAGAATAAAAGCGCAAGATTTGAGTTGCCCGCCATATTTCACATTCATAGTCTCACTTTGTTTCATTGACTATTTTCCTGTTTAATCAATTTTGTTTCCAATTTAATTAATAATTAAAAAAGTTTTTGGCTGTATGGTTTGGAAATTATCTAAGATTTTTCGTTCAGTCAAATCCATTTCTTTTACGGCTGCACCTAAATTAGGTAGACCAAAACTCAATAAAACCTCAGTTGATCAAGTATTGATGAATAATTTTCCATTGAATCTGATTACACGAATGTGTCATTGCTCAACCTTGAGAATGATGTAAAAGATGGTACTATTTATATAAGCTCTGGGGAAACCTATAAATTCAAGATAAATAATTACTCATTATTGAAATGCACAGCCATTCGATTTTGAATATCAATATCACATTAGCCAAGAAATTTCAGGAAACAGTTTCGCAATGGGTTTTTTCTATATTTTGAATACGTGAAATAAGGACTGAACGAGAATAAATTCGCTTTCACAAAAACGCTTATATCTTTTGAACCACTGGACCGATTTCGAAAATCAAACTCATTTTCGAATCATCTTCTAATTCTAATGAAAACTGTTTTTACAATAAAAAAACAAAACTATTTTTAACAAAATTCATGGATTTTTCTGGAATTCTTCCCATCATGCTTCTCATTGTGTTCTCAGTCACTTTCTGGGATGCTGTCTTTCATTTTTGCTTGAATTCCGCTAATGTTTTCGTTGATTTCCTAGTCTTTTTCAATTCTCTTTTTACCAGGGCCCAATATCTTTCGATTGGCAATTTGGTGGATTGGCCTCTTTGAGGACAAAAACCACCTCATTAGCTTCGTACCATTCCTTGGTGGCCTTGCTGTAGTGGCATGAAGCTAAATCCGGCCAAAAGATTGTTGACACATCGTGCTCACGTAAAAATGGTAAAAGTCGCTTCTTCGCATTCCTCGATGTATATCTTCGAGTCAATAGAGCCTTGCCAACGAAAAATATGCTCCTATTCCCACAAGTGCAAATTGCTTGCCAAACCATGAATTTTTTAGGAAACTTTACTTGTTTCTTCACACGAAATTGTTCGTCAACATTTCCACGAGAATCTGCAGTATAAAATTCCTGACCAGAAAGTTGCGAGAAATCAGTCAAGACATAGGTTTCGTCGTCCATCACGCAACAGGAAAAATGTTTCAAGAAATCTTTTTTCAATTTCTTTGCTCTTGATTTCGCTTCTTGACTCTTCACATCGTCCTGTTCGGCACTTTCTGCACTTTGTATGTTCTAAGCCCACAACTCGACTTGATTTTCTGAACGGTTGACTGCGAACAACCCACTATTTGGGCCACTTTCCGTCCTGAAAGGTAAGGATTCTTCTGAAAAAGGCTGATGGCTTTCTTCACTTTTTTTGGGCTATGAAACCCCTTTTTCCTCCCGGTTCCTTCCTTGCGGTTAATTGTAAGATCTTCGTTGAAGCGCTTAACAACTCTTGATACCGTTTCCGGACGAACGCGAGCCTCTTTTGCGATTCTTTTGAAGCTCCATTTTTTATTATTTTGAAAAAGTTTCACTATAAATTCACTTCGCCTGACATTTTGCGACAGAGAATTGGAATATCTGAAGTAAATGTTCCAAATGTTTCTGACGTTCATAACAAAGCTATGATCAAATTTTGATTTTTTCTCAATTGGTTCAAGAGATATAGGCGTTTTTGTAAAAGGGAATTTATTCTCGTTCAGTCCTTTGTGCAATCATCGAGAAGAATATCCTGATTTCAAGAAACCCATGCATACGATTCCTAATGATAGGGGAAATATGTGTGAAGAACTGAGAATATCTTTTAAGAAGCTCGTTCATAATTTACTCAAGATGTGGACAAACACTTTTGAGGTATATCTGAAACAGTTATAACAGAAATTATGGAAACTTTTTCGATAATTCACAAAATTTGTATGATGGTTCTGACTTCTGATGAAGCAATCTATACGAAATGTTGCACTTAGATTGAACACTGTAGTTCTGGAATAACCAGGAAAACAGAATAACGAGCAGACATAGACACCTATTAAACATTTCCATATGAGCAAAATAAATATTTTATTCATATAGATTGAATTTCCCACAGTCAATCTACCAGCTAGTTCACTACCGAGAAGAACAGCTCATTTTATTTTATGACCATCCATATATCCGATAATGGCAGTGGTTTCGCCACAATGAATAAGAGCGTGGAGAGTATTTCCAAGAATTGAGCGTCCTTCTAATTATGCATCTTATAACAACTCAAGACTGAAGCGAAAGCATGCAAATATACCGCTCTTGCTAGTGACTGTTATGTACTCAAAGCTAACTCCGAGAGTGATCATCGAAGAACAATATATCGCTGAATGTATGTATATTCAAATGAGGATTGAGGAACTCAAGAAGCCGCAGGCTATACAACGTTGCCAACTCATTCCGATGGGTTACACTTTTGTGCAAAATTTTTCATCTCATGGAAGTTAACATCTCAGCACCCAATATCTTAGTTTCGGACCTAGCTGAACTGAAATCATTAGGACAGCACAATGTGTCTTACAGGCTGCAGTATTTTAATTCTCCCCAACAGAAAATGTTATCAAATCATAGATTTTGAATAGGAGAACAAACTAAAGATCACTGCCTAAAAAAAGCGAGAAAAATTAATACAGAATAATGACATTAATTAAGGAAAAGAAATTGATTGTAAGAAAAAATTCACACCTCAAAAATTCTATATTTCGCCTTTTTCGATCACGCAAAACTTGCGGAACTGTGGCAACATGGCAATAAGTAGAGACCTTCATTCCAAGACGATTTGCATCTGTTCGAAAGCAATATAAATAAATCCCCATCGAAAAAATCATTATTAATCAGGATCAATTATACATGTAATTTCTGATTACAATAAATCGTAATGACAATGCATAATTACACAAACTTCAACGATAAAAATATCAGAGAAGTCGAATTCATTCTCTTCAGCATGTAAATTTATAATTACTCATTTGAATATTCAAATTATAAGATCGCGGTGATAATTCCCATTCCAGGATATATGCAGGTGAGCTATCAATGAAGGACGATATAAGGCGATATAACAGGGACAAACCATTACAAATATACTCGAAAAACTGAAAAAAAATACAAATAAAAATAATTGCAAAGTAAAAAAAACAAAATAAAGGAGCGACGAAATATGTTGAGATATCTAGAGATGATGAATTTACCCTGAGAACAAAAATGTACTTGCCTCCTGATGAGGCAGAAAGAGCAGACAAAGACATTAAAGAAAATTAACACACATAAAATAAATATGAAGAAACAACCATTACATTTTAATAATGCAATTAAATAACAGAGGTAACTTCGACTATAATGTCTTCGTGCTTAATGCGGAATAGAATAATGTTTCCATTCAGTTACGGAAAATTTTCTGACGGTTTCACGGTTGATAACCATATCAGTCGAGTTTGTATTCAGAAAGACAATTGCGGCTTTTATGTTGCTTTTACGAGGGTCTTGGACTGGGAAATTGCATTGAAATTTATACAAGACATGAGAGGGCTCCAAGAATGCTGTTGAAAGATTGGAACTTTGAGAATTTTATATCTCCACGTCTCTCACACCAGCCCCTACTTGAAGACGAGACAATATTTTCCACAAACCACAGTAATACTTTCTCAAGGCTTGTTCTATATTATACTAAAACGGTAACTCGTAACTCTGTGGTCCGGCCCGGGGAATCTGTCGAAAAAGTGGGTCCAGAAGAATCTTTAATTCGCAGCGAAGCTGCAATACAGGAGAGAAATTTTTACACGGTCTGAAAGAGGAATGATCGATTCGTACGTGGGCAAAATTCCGATCCTCTAGGCGATGTAGAAGTATTTTAAAAAAATTCGCGAAAATCGCGAAAAAATTCGGCAAAAAGGGCAATTTTAAACTCGATGAAACTTTTTTCGCAGATATCCTGGTCGTGATGTAAATATACGGATCGAAAGAGGATGAGTCAACGCAAAATAGCTTGGTATTCATATTTTCCATAATTTCTCCATTTCTTCAGGAAAACTGATCAAAGTTTGACATTTCTCCTATAAAATCGCCCGATCTGCAGAGATCACAGAGAACTATTTGACATTGTAGCTGTAAGCTGTCAGAGCCTTCTATAGGGAAAGCCCGGAACACAATCTGACAACTGCGCTCAGATTCCGCGACCGGAGGCCTACCGATAAGGATAACTGTTTAAAAGGTAGATCTGCTGGCCCATACTAGTCTATCGAATTAAAACGAACCCTTGCCTGAAAATCTCTTTTGATACTGAATTCCCAACAGAAAAATTGAATATTATGAATTTTTTTTAAGGATAATCATGATCCTTTCCACAGTTTCAATTCTACACAAATTGAAAACAAATCAGCTGTCATAATAATTGCAGTAAAAAAATGATTCCTTGTCAAAAAAAGAGTGTGGGTCTTATATTATAAACTTTTCTTTTTAGAGATCCCCCTGTTAAGTTACAGCCCCCTAAAGATTGCACCCGAAAAACTGTTTCAATTTTTTTTCTTGCAAATCAAGTACCTGAAAACAATAAAACTATGCAAACATTCTATGCGAGCGAGGGGGCAGTAAAAAAATTTTTATTGGTGTTCCTCTATGATTGCAAGGGGTAGAAAAAACCACCGCAAAAACTTGATTGGCAAGAAACTTTTTGTATATTCATATTTAACAATAAAAAATGGTTTGGACAACTTGATCCTTTTTCAACAAATAAGGTCTCTTATAATTTATTTCTGAAGCTCACGGTTTTTGAGAAAAAAATAGAATATCAACTCAACTGATCAACTGACCAATGTTTCCTAGGAATTCAATTTTTTTTAGACCTTCGAAAGCACCTGTATACCTACGAGTAACAAAGGATTCAATTTTTGTTCAGAGTACAACATTTTTACAGTGTGGAAATTGAAGAAAAGTTTGTGGAAATTGAAATTACAACAGTTGAGTTCTAATAGCGGTCTTCTCCCATACGTTTTTACTTTCACGTATGTTGCTCCATTTGTCGCGTTTTTTGTATTCCCAACTCAAAAGGGGAATTTCAACCGCAACCATATGAATTCACAACGTAATCTTGAAGTGCCTCAATTATAGCACCTAAATCCTCCAGTTTCCTAGTTGGGCGACTCAAGATAAGTTCCTTGTGTTTAAAATATCTCGTCTCCGGGTAGCATTACCTCAGATACCGCCACATGTTTTATCCAATCATTGTCGGAGAAGAATTACCGTAGATTTGTTCGCTCTAAATGGCTCGACAATAAAAATGTTATTACTCTTAATTACTCGAAAATTGCGCGCATATAAATCATGAAAAACACTAGGAATACTCAGAATGTTGTAATAAATGCTGCATCTCTAGCCGAACCAGTAAAGTTGCGTTTATTCCATATATTCGAGAATTTGAACGATTATCTGATCCGAATTTTCTTGTATTATCCTTTGTTGGCATCGCATCTGGAGTTTTTCTATGCAGACAGGATAATGGCATTGAGTTTAAATATACAAAACTCAATGATAATGGTTAAAATTCATAGAGAAGGATTTGAAGATGAACGTGAGGGGTTTCTTGACATGATTTTGAAACGTTTTAGCACCTGTATTTCAAATAGTAGCTGTCTTTTCCGTTAATTAATTAGTCGTCATTGAAAATTTGTAGGGAATTCTTTGCGTGTTCATGCCGGAGCTTAGACTCTGTTCAAGAAATTTCTATTCCCATCTGTTAGGCCAAAATGCGGTTGGTGATTTTTTAGAAATATTGCTGACGGTCACAAAAAATACGCATACGGTAGGAGGACCGTTCATTTCGTCCCATCGATTTCGGTAGTCTAAAATCGGAGAGCGGTAAGCAACAAAGACAAAGGAGCGCCCTATAATTACTAAACTGAGTTCGCTAACGACTATCTGAGTGGCGTGTGACTTGGTCTGTTCGAGCGCCAAGTGTATCACTCAATTTAGCCACAACTAGCCGTAATGCAGAGTGAATTATATGAATTCCTCTGTGGCGCTAAGCCCATTAGGCCTCTAATTGCATTAACTTCTTCGTCAAAACAATAATTGTCCTAATGTGTCGATAGTGTCCTCAGCAATACCTACAATTTCCTCATCGAATTAACTTTGATGCCAGCCTGATTTGAATAATTAGTAAATTGATGACCTATTCTATTAGTAGATTAGTGGGGATATACAGGATATTCTATGAGCTCTATGACAAAATCTGGCACGTGATATCGGCTTATTCTGAACATCCTCTCTTCCTATTCGTTCTCATTTAGAAGTCTAGAAGATACAAGCATTTATAGAAACACAACACAAGCTCTTTTATATCAATGCATAATTTTGGAAAACATCTGATTACCATAAACAGGTAATATCAAGTCAATCTTGAGAGATAGATATATGCTATGCCGGACTTTTTTGTAGAACTATTTTTAAGAGATACATTTCCGTCTTACATTGTATCCACGTAGGTAAGTCTTACAGTTTTTGCAGCGCACGTGAAAATAGCTGATTATGGCTGATTTTTTTGTAATTATTTGAGTTATAGTAGGTATCCTTAATTTTTTTAGGCGGAAAGTATAGCCTATGTCACTCAGGGATAATGTAGCTTTCTAAGGGTGAAAGAATTTCTGAAATCGATCCGGTAGTTTTTGGGTCAAGTCGTATCAAACACACAAAAATACAAATCTTTCCTCTTTATAATATTAGTAGGTATAGAAATACTCGTATTTTGGTATCGGTCGAAACTATGTTTAAACTTTGTCAACCTTCCTTGAAAATTATGGTGAATGAAAATACAGGGTGCATTTCAAGGTGAGGCTTTTCTTGTGACAGGTGATAGAACTCATCAAAATAAGTCATTTTACCGAAAATTCCTCATATGAAATGTTCAATTTAAAAAATTCATCAAAAACTTTGGGCTTCAATACCTTAATACAATTCTGGCCTGCATCTCTCTACATCTCTGCACCAGGTTTATTAACATCCGCGAAATTGGGTGATTTCTTAGCGGAAATCTACGCTGAACTGGCATGAATTAAAAGCATATCAACAAGTGCATTATTTGAATAAACGTGCGGCATTTTCGAAACATAAACCTCGACGTAACACGATCGAAGATACACTGACCACAATCGATATTCTGAGTCATGTATGATAAGAAGACAAAAAACAAGAGATGTTGATATCTACGGGGCGAGGGTGCAGGTTCGGACTGAGGAATTTTCAAATTCACCTAGAGATTAGAAAATATTCTAGTTTCATATTCTCGAAACAGGGGCATAATTCATCTAAAGAATTTTCGGTAAAAAGACGTATTCTGATGAGTTCTACCATCTGTAAAAAGAAAAGCCTGACCTTTAAATACACCCTGTATATAGATGCACAACTAAGGTCCCGCTGTTTTTTTGATGAAAATGCAACTTCATTTAGGAAAAATAGTCGCAAATGCATCACTCAAGGTATTGAGAGAAAGTGGATTAGTGGAGATCTCATTCAAAAGTAAACCGCTAGGTTCGTGCTGCTATCGGAGAAGAGTAGTGACAGACCAGTTTCTGGCTTGTTATGCCGTCATCAGTGCCACGATAGAAACCAAATGAAACGTCAGGACTTATATTACACGGCAGGGTTATGTGGCACTGATGACGGCATAACAAGCCTGAAACCGGTTTGTCACAACTCTTTTCCGATAGCAGCACGAGCTTAGCGGTTCACTTTTGAATTAGATCTCCACTCGTCCACTAGTCTAAGCTAAGTTCATGTCGTTTTGGATATGTCAAAATCGACAACACAGTTCGTGTTATTTGATCAATCCTTGAAACTTGTGAAGCTTTCGGTGTTGGTTTATATTGCTACTTTTTGTGATTTTGTGAATGAATAATAAACTGCTCCACATGAATTAGGGATATTGACTTAAATTGCAAAAAAATATAGTTAAAATAAGATTTTTGTGATGAAAATTCATAATAATATGATTTCAAGTTGCAAATTGATTGTAGCCTGTAGGTCTGTAGCGTATACAGGGTGGTTAAGTTAATCGAGTAAAATACTGAAATTTTATTCCCAGAGAATTCAAGCATTTTAAGACTATCAATACAATGTATGGCCTCCACGGGCATCAATAACAGCTTCACATCTTCCTTGCATACTACACACGACATTGTTGAATATTTCTTGAGGAATTTGGTTCCATAAACGGGGCAGAAGCTCTCTCAGATCATTTAAGGATTCTGGGGTAGGTTGATGATTATCTAATCTTCTTTGGAGCATATCCCATGCAATTCAAATCTGGTGAGTGCGGAGGTATTGGTAAATGTGGGATACCAAGCTCCTCGCGCGCATTCTCAACTATGGCTGCACGATGCGGTCTTGCGTTATCGTCTAGAAATTGAAAAGTTTCACCAATAGCAGCGTGAAAATTTGGCACAACATTGTCAATGACATGCTCCCTATAGTGTAAGGCGGTCATATTCCCATACCATAACTCTATCTCTTCGGAATGGATGGACTTCTTAGACATAGCGACGATTACGGGGTATGCGTGGGATTGTCCATACCCTTATTCTTCGAGAATCTGAAAATCGTTCATATCTGGATTCATCAGTGAAAAGGACACTACGCCATTGATCGTTCCAATGTGAACGCCAACATAGTTGATGGTGTATAATAATAATAATAATAATAATAAAGTTTATTTTCAGAATCATCATCCATAGATAACAAAATGAAAACAAGTCACAAAAACAGTATTAAGGATATTCAATAAAGTAACTAATGAATATGTAATTTACAACACACTTCAAATTCATCAAACGAATATGGTTCACAATTCAGTATCAAGGAGAATAGGGCTTTACGAAATGAGTTATAGTCTGATAAATTTCTAATGATCTTTGGAAGAAGATTGTACAGTTTTATACACATATATAAGGTGCACCGTTCAGTATTCGAGTATTTATGAATGGGATAAAAATATTCATGAAATCTCCTAGTTGAGTTATTATTTTTATAGAGTTCGAAATAACTACTATGTTTGCGAAAAAATAATAGGATTCTATAGATATATAGCCCTGGCAATGTCAAAATGTTATTCCGTTTGAAAATGCTCCTACAAGATGATCGAAAACTCATACTGAAAATTGTTCTGATCGCCTGTTTTTGAGCAACAAAGATGTGTTGAGCCTGTGAGCTAGAGCCCCAAAAAACAATACCGTAAGATAGAAGTGACTGGAAACTAGCAAAATAAATGGTCTTCAATATATTAATATCTACTCTAGTCTTGATAGCTTTCAGTGTGTATATCACTGAGTTCAGTTTCGGTACCAGTTACCAGTGTATCACAATGTTGATTCCAATGTAGATGTCTGTCAATCGTGATATGTTTTAAGATATCAATCAAACCAACAAGGATTTCGTTGAGTGAAAAGGATATTATTATTAATATTGATTATTCTAGTATATGGAGAATGGGTTGCCCGGTGCTGAGGATTAAATTCCCGAAATTATGAGTTCTAACGCCTTTTCTTTGACTGTACCGAAATTTAAATTGGACGGATTTTCATAAATCAGCCGCTTTCCTTGATATGCAGATGTTCAACCAATAATTATCGAGGGGCATTAATTCCACCGCAAAATATCATTAAATGGCGAACAAACATCCAGCCTAGGTCAAATTTGAAGCTGTCATAGAAAATATACCTTCGGATTTGATTGATGCGTTCCTTCCTTCAAAGTTACCACCATATATTTTCCGCTCATAACGCCTACCGTCTGTTATTCACCAATTCATAGGAACGCTGCAACCTCTGGATGTTCCCGAAATCACAGGTAGAAAACAATGAGGCGCCTGCATGCTTTATGGTTCCGAAATTTATGGAGTTCGCTAGGATGCCGCGTAATGATCTCTACCGTTCGCTCTCGGCTTTTCGGCTACTTATTTTTAATTTTTAAATCGAAGAATTTTTTCTGAATACCCCCGTTCTAATTATATATGAGCGTGACGTATTTCTGTGATTAATGAAGCGGATACCTTATCATTTTTGGAAATTAATGCATTCCGTAATTTCCTGAATATTTCGAGAGTTTCGTGGTGGTTAGATGAGTGCTAACGCGTTTAGATTGTTCGCGGAATGGCGAAGTGAAAATTTTCCAGGAGAATCTAATAGGATATGGAGATAATAGAATTTTGATGGCCTTATCGTTTTTCAGCACAACACCCCTGAGAAAAACTTTTGCCCCCCCTGAGAAAAACTTTTGCCCCACCTGAGAAAAATTGCAGCGGGTGCCCATGATTATATGTTCTTTTAAGGTTTAACTTCGACACAGGATTCGTAGAACTACTCCATTTTCATACTGACGCATCTCAAGGAATTTAATTGTCTTCTGTAGGCTTATTTATTGAGAATTTAGAAAAATGGGGAATTCCATAAGTCCGTCTGGTCGTTTATGAGTTTATCTGTCGGGTTAGTCGGTTACTTTTATCCTTTTTTCCAATGAACTATCACAATGTAACGGTCTATTCTGTCCATTATTTTTCAGTAAAATTTCAACACTCGATTCTTGAATTCTGTACCAGAAAATAGCATAACTGAATCTTCCAACCACGTTTATATACGTGAACTATACTGCTTCACAATAGTTAGGGATATCGTATTCAATCGTTTTTAAAAGTATGTAATCTTCGAGAAAATCGCTGTAAAATCATTGGAAACTCAATAACAACATGAATCGATCCAATAAAAATCAGTATGAGACATTTCGTCAATCCGGTCGCCTTTTTTCTGATGGAGTTTGGTTCTTTGCATATGCTTCCTGAATGTTCTTTTTTTGAAATGAAGTCAGTTTATCAACGGCTTCGATTTGACACGAGTTTTCTGAAAATGCCAAGACGTAAATTAACTAACGCTGAGGCTAATAGGGCTATCGGAATGCTACAGAGTGGCCTAACTCAGGTTGTTGTAGCGGAAAGGCTCCTAGTCAGCCAAAGTGTGATATCTCGACTTTGGAATAGGTTGAGGGAGACAGGTTTCGTGTTGGAAAGACCAAGGCTTGGTGGGCGACGAAAAACAACACCTGCTCAGGATTGTTTCATCACCGTTTCGGCGAGAAGAAACCCTACATCTACGTGTAGAATGCTACGGAATACTCTTCAAAATGCAGATGGGGTCCAAGTTTCCATCGAAACCATCAGACGACGTTTGAGAGAGGTGAATCTAGAATCTAGACGTCCATTAAAAGGAGTTTCAATCGTTTCAATAGTGCAAGGCGTAGATTCGTCGAATGGGTCAAAACGTTTGGTGACCGCCTAATTTCACTTTTTGGACCTGTCAATTGGCCTCCAAGATCTTGTGATTTAACACCGCTAGACTACTTTCTGTGGGGCTATGTATAGTCATTGGTCTATGCGGATAAGCCACAAACGCTTGACCATTTGGAAGACAAGTTTCGTTGTGTTATTGCCGATATACGGTCACAAATGTTGGAAAAAGTCATCGAAAATTGGACGTCCAGATTGGACTACATCCGAGCCAGCTGTGGCCGTCATATGCCAGAAATCATATTTAAAATGTAATGCCACAAGATTATCTTTCGGATAAATAAAATTCATGTCAATCGAATAATCCATCGTTGTTTCATTGCAATTTAAAGTTCTATACCTCTAAAAAAAACACCCTTTAGTATTAACAGAGAAAAAAGTTTCTTCAACATTCGCCAGGTCTTTGGAGTTACTGAATTCACATAATATTTTCCCGAAGTAAATAAACTTTTTGATAAATACGTGATTACTACGACCGCTTTGTAGAGAGGACAACGTTGCTTAGTTATCTTACAGAAAAATGGCTACAATCTAACATTTTCAAAATATACACGGTGAAATGTGTCAGAATTTCATGGCAAACCGGGATACTTTATAAAAGTGAATGGAGTATATAAGCTCTGCATTCACTTCTTCAGCTGATCCGTTCACTCGGTTACTATTCAAGATATACAAGAACCAGTGATAAAATCTGAGCAAAAAACTAACACTCAGATACTTCCCCCAGTGCACACGGTGCTGTATGTACCCGATACAATAAAACCCAGCAAAAAGCCCAGGAAATTTCTTGTGATAAATAAAATCGCATGTTGTATTAACTCAGCGGAATATCGGCAGTATTAAATTTATATTATCTAGAATCTTGTCTTATCTCATTAAAGAAGACACATCGTTAAAGAGGGTTCACTCGAACGGGGCAGCAGCCCGGAGGATTTTACTCGGATGCAGATTCCACGCGGGCGGAAGCGCGGCCCGGTAACGTACGAGCGTATTCAAATGAGCAGAAGTCGTGTTATGCCAAGGCATGGCGACCACCCGGAGGACCGCTTATCGTTGCCATCTCCACGCTTGGTTCTGGCCAGGTTGCTATCTGGTGACAATATCTCCAATCTAGATCATGCACACACCTAGGATTTAATAAACGGTCAGCGTAGGTGAACGCTGCTGCCTTTACGCTACGACCATTCGTCGGATATGGCCAATTATTGAAATCTTACAACAATGTGTGTGTATGTTCAGATTTCTATCTTGTCGTTCGATAGGCTAATTCCTGATCCGAATGCCGATTTAGCACCTTCCATGGCCACGGAGCTTTTCGCATTCAGCGCAGTTTGAAGGCACAGTTGCAGGTTTACAGAATGCCAGAAGCATTGCAATCCAGCACCACTGGTGGGGCTCAGATTATTAGGGGAAGTACGTACAAAATGACGCAGGGTTTCATTTCAGAGCATAACTTGTTAGTAGTGAATCACAGTAATGTCATAATCTACACCTGATGATCCACATGATCTTTGGTCCTTTCTTTATAAAATCAAATCAACCTTTATGAAATAAAAATTTCAAAAAATAAAATATTCTCAGATGAAAAGAAAATTCATTTTGTCCGAATGCTATGGACAAAACAAACTCGATGCAAACCTATCTTCAGTCCATAATTGAGAAGAGATGAAGACGAAATTCGTCATGTGATATCGCTGTAGCATATCATTATTCATCGACTGATCTTCGAAAACATTAATTGTACCACGCGAAACGTCAATTCATCTCAATCTTTACGTTTTCTGCTGATTATATCTTCAAATCTTCTGCAGATTGGCAAAGTCATGTAACATATCTTGTAAGTGGACGCCAATTCTGAAAATTATCTCGTAATCATATAATGATATGGAAAGATCACATTACTGTGTTAATTCCTATCCTAGTTGGAATTGAAACATTTACGCAAGAATGGGACATGAAACGATGAAACATTGAAACATTAAGACATATTGGAAAATTTTATGTATACAGGGTGAGTCTTTGACTTGTACATATATTTAAACTGTAGATTCCTCTCATCAAACGAAACACTTTTTTTCCATACCATTTTTCAAAATTCGGTTTCGTTTCGAAGATACAGGGTGTCGAAAATCCATGAAAAAAACACTTTTCTGTTTATATCTTCGGAACCGTTATTTCGAATGAACTGAATTTTGGTAGAATTTTTACTCTATTCATGGTGCATATTCGTCGATCGAAACCTATTCAATATCTCTACTAGTAAAAAAGTTACAGGGTAGTCGACTCATCAATACACGCTGAAACACCACAAAAACACTTTAAAAAGATAAACGGTTCATAGTTTCGAAAGAATCAATCATTCAAGAAACTAAAAGTATTCCAATTTTTTTCAATAAAACCCGTCGTTTTCGAGTTATTTCCAATTTTACCCGGAGAAATTTTACGAAAAAATCATTAATTCCAAGAATAATCTGAATGCGTCTCTGAATTAAATATCATCGAATATTATTCCTTCTCTGGTCTTTAAACGAGTTTACAATGTTGTCACAATATTTATCAACTTTGTCGAGATATTTTAATAATAAAATCCCAGAAATGTGGGAGATAAAATTGAGGATTCAACACGCACAGTTTCTATTGGAAATTCATAGTTACCGGTTCATATTGAAGTTAAATGTCGATGAAATAAAAAATTCGGATATGAATGATGAATCTCGATACAAATTAAATTAAATTGAAATTAATGAAAAATAAAATGATCCTTATAATCTGTGTCGATGATTCTATTTGAACAATATTCTCTTGGAATTTTATAAACTCGACACGGTTAAGATTATATTAATTCACTTCACATAATAATCACACTAGAACAATAATTCACTGAATGTATTCAGAACTTCACATAATGTTAACAGTTTGTTCAGAGACTCTGGTTTGTTATTGTTTATAATTGGCCTCCAGATAACCAATCCTTCGGTTTTCGCTCTACGCATGCGTGGTTAAAATTTGGCGGCAAAGTCGATTTATGATGGAAACGGCAGAATTCATAGATATTTATACCACGGAACACAAGTGTATCGTGATTCATACTATGTTTCGTAACAAATCCTTAATCTCAATGAAATATCAGCAAGCTGACAACATCTTCTTGAAATTTCTGTGCAAACATTCACAGAATCGATACAAATTAGATTAGGTTAGGTTGTTTAATAATAAATCTGAATAAAGAGTCTTTCTTCATGATATTGTTTGGGAATTTCGAGGAAAATATGAACAAGTTATTAGTGTTCACAAACTAATCTGCAGAAAAATCGAAGAAGGAACTTATTTTGGTGGGATGAATGTAGCTTTTTAGTTGCAGGTATAATCCGATGAAACTAAATGTTTTTGTTGAAATTATCGTGTTTGCAACATTTTTATTCCAATAAGGTTAGTACTTGAGTATTCCCTAAATGTATAAACTCAATTTCTATCGAGAAATAAGAACTTTGCATCAATTCCAGAAGATCATTTCAGAGGAGTAGTCAGCCCAATTTTTTTTTTCAAATGGCTATATCTTTTTAACAGAGCCGAATTCGGAAAAATGGAAAATGAAAAAAAGGTTTCTTTTTACCTCAAGAATCTTCAGTTAAAATATATGTACAAGTCAAAGACTCACCCTGTATAGGGCCATTTTCGTTATATTCAATCATTAGTACATATATTATTCATTGGATTGTAAATGCTGCACTTTAATTGTTTAATTCTATCACCTCCCACTCAATTATCTGAATAGTCCTCAACAGCATAATGGAAATATTGACAAAATTTCATAGCGTAAGTATGGATTTAAAACTACACAATGAAAGCAGACTGACTCTTCCTTCCAAGATGAGAATTGGAAGATACTTTATTCTCCATTCCGCATTTTGAAAGAAAAAGAATATATGGAATAAAGGCTGAGTTGACGCTTCACTGCTTGCAAATCCCCACGATCAGTATGCTACAGCGCTCTAGTTGAGACTTATATCTTACGTAGAAATAGAATGAAATGAGGAAAACTTACCAATTCCTCACCCCCTTTGTATTATCAGGAAGATATAGCCTGGATCTTCATAACAACAATGCGGCAAATGCATTCGACGTTAAATTCAAATCCATTTCTGTTTCCTCAGAAGAAATTATTTTTCTGGGTACAAACACGATAGTGTACAGAGTGTCTCATAGGTATTGGAAAATATTTCAACTAAAGAGTCTCGTGCCTAAAATTTGAAGATTCATGCGTAATCACCTGGCTAAGATACAGGGTGTGTACATAACATTTCTGCCAACGCTCATGTAGATTGAATATTTTCAAATTTTCAAAATGAGTGCCTTATTCACTGAAGATATTTCAGAATACCCATCTTCTCATCTGTCCTATCCTCCGCTATGGCGAAATAGTGGACACATCTCGCGTTTTGTGATATATCAGACGGGAGAGCAGCGCCAACTTAATGAAAAGATATGTACTTTGTATAACGTGATGGCTCTTGCTGTCATGAAAAATTGTATTAATTCTACTGGAATCATAACTTTGGAAATAGGACATTTCGGACGCCACTGAATAATGGATCTAACAGCGGAAGCTTTTTTGGGCAGAATCGTCTAGCCTTCACTTAATTTCAACTCTATCCCAGGGTAGTTTTTCGCAGTAATACCGAGTGTTTTGGAATTCTCCACGATTTTCCTTCAGTTAAATTATTCAAGATGTTTGAAAAATAGGCATGTATAAGAGCTCATAGTGGTCACTTTGAACACCTTGCCCACAGAGCAATTATCAGTTTTCAACATTTAGAAATTAAATGAAAAATAGCTTTTTTTCAGATTCAATATTGTCGTTCATAATCTGACTACTGCAGACTCCTCTAGTACTGTTTTTTCTGAAGATAAATAAGAGCCTTATATTGCATCAAATTTTCATCACTCTAGCTTGCCCACAAAAACAATTATGAATTTTCAAAGATTGTGAATTGAATAAAATTATTTTCTTCTAGAATCGATTTTGTTTCTCCTGATCTTATCAGCGCAAACTTCTCCTTAATTTTTTTTCTGAAGATTACGAATTTTCAAAGTTTGTGATTTGAAAAAAAAATTTGTTTTCCAGAATTAATTTTTTTCCCCTAATCCTACCACCGCAGACTGCTCTAGATATGTTTTTTCTGGAGAAGAATGAGAGCTTCATATCGGATTAGAATTTCATCACTGTAGATTGCCCATAGAAACAATCAAAAATTTTCAAAGTTTATTAATTCAAAAATTTTTTTTTTCAGATTAAATTTCTTCTCTCATAATCTTACCACTGCAGATTCCTCTTGTAATGATTTTTGTGAAGAAGGAGAGCACATTTCACCGCAGTTTCATTATTCTAGCTTGTTCACAAAAATAATTACGATTTTTTTCTGAATTGAATTAAATTTTTTTTTCTACATTTAATTTTGTTTCTCCTGATGTCATCTCTGGTTATGTAACTTACACGCAATTCAGAATTATTCCAAGTATTCGAAAAATAAAAAAGATGCAGTGGAACAAGTATCAATATATTTTCGCGGTAATTTATTTCCTCGTAAATTATATCAGCGACACAGATCGCGAATTGAGCCTTTTGAACCTCAATTATCTTCGTTACCATTTACCCGCAGGAAATAGAGACTGTTCCATTTTATTTTGCATTCTGTCTGCCCTATAAGTTGTTTGTCGGATGGTGTGGAGACTAATTAATTTAAACTTCTACACGGGTAGATTTGCATGTTTTTCCATGCTACACTCAATAATGAGGACAACGGATTCGACTTCTCTATGTATAAATTATGGGTCGTTTTTATTTTCCTTATATTCAAAAAACTGCATATTCGATTGAGTTCAAATAATAAATAACCTCCCTGAGGTTTGGTTGTAGGAAATCGATTTTCTGGTTAATAAACTGCTCCACATGTGTAAGGGATATTGAATTAAATTGCAAAAAATATAGTTAAAATAAGATTTTTGTGATGAAAATTCATATTAATATGATTTCAAGTTGCAAATTGATTTAAGCCTGTAGGTCTGCAGCGTATACAGGGTGGTTAAGAAAAATCGAGTAAAATAACCAATGTATGGCCTCCACGGGCATCAATAACAGCTTGTCATCTTCTTTGCATACTACACACGAGGTTGTTGAACATTTCTTGAGGAATTTGATTCCATAAACGGGGCAGAAGCTCTCTCAGATCATTTAAGGATTCTGGGGTAGGTTGATGATTATCTAATCTTCTTTGGAGCATATCCCATGCATGTTCTATGCAATTCAAATCTGGTGACTGCGGAGGCATTGGTAAATGTGGAATACCAAGCTCCTCGCGCGCATTCTCAACTATGGCTGCACGGTGCGGTCTAGCGTTATCGTCTAGAAATTGAAAAGTTTCACCAATAGCAGCGTGAAAATTTGGCACAACATTGTCAATGACATGCTCCCTATAGTGTAAGGCGGTCATATTCCCAGGACAAATGTGTAGATCTGTGCGCCCGTTGAAACATATCCCGGCCCATACCATAACACTACCCCCTCGGAATGGATGGACTTCTTGGACATAGCGACGATTACGGGGAATGCGTGGGATTGTCCATACCCTTATTCTTTGAGAATCTGAAAATCGTCCATATCTGGATTCATCAGTGAAAAGGACACTACGCCAGTGATCGTTCCAATTGATACGTCGTCTGATGGTTTCGATGGAAACTTGGACCCCATCTGCATTTTGAAGAGTATTCCGTAGCATTCTACACGTAGATGTAGGGTTTCTTCTCGCCGAAACGGTGATGAAACGATCCTGAGCAGGTGTTGTTTTTCGTCGCCCACCAAGCCTTGGTCTTTCCAACACGGAACTTGTCTCCCTGAACCTATTCCAAATTCGAGATATCACACTTTGGCTGACTTGGAGCCTCTTCGCTACAACAACCTGAGTTAGGCCACCCTGTAGCATTCCGATAGCCCTATTAGCCTCAGCGTTTGTTAATTTACGTCCTGGCATTTTCAGAAAACTCGTTTCAAATCGAAGCCGTTGATAAACTGACTTCATTTCAAAATAAGAACATTCATGAAGAATATGCAAAGAACCAAACTTCAGAAAGAAGGCGACCAGATTGACGAAATGTCTCATACTGATTTTTATTGGATCGATTCAAATTGTTTTTGAGTTTTGAATGATTTTTCAGCGATTTTCTCGAAGATTACATACCTTCTTTTAAAAACTATTGAATACGATATCCCTAACTCTTGTGGAGCAGTATATTCAGAAACATTTAGGGTTTGAAGTCACTAAAGATCTCAGTCAAGTAATGCAATGAAGAGATTGACTGAGATCTTGACAGGTGCACAATTTTGGTGAATAGAATCAAGATTGGGTTGGATGCGAAATGAATCTTTTTATCAGAGCAGTCCATTTAAGCGTAGAAGATGTAATACGCGAGGAGCAGGAAGGTGAATTATCCATTTTCCACATAATGAGCCTTTCTCATATAATCCTCCCGTCCTCCGGTCTGAGGTCTGATTATTACCACTTATTCCATGCATAAACGGCAGAGAACGACCCGGCATTTTATTATAATATTTCCAACGAACTGCACACTCGTGATGCCGCTATTCAGATGCAATCTCTGGTTTTGCGCTCCTCAACAGCCCGATACAATTCTCAATTATTGTCTGGTTCCGCCTCGTTTAGCATGGGCTTCCGCCTTTTCCGAGTTTTTAATTGTAACCCTTATCCGACCCACAAATGGATGCTAACGAGGTGTTCTGATCTCGTCCAACTTACCCGGTTGCTAATAATTACGACGAAAGTGATAATGCACAAGATAGTTGCGAACGGGCTCGCCTCGGTTTAGCATCCTAATCTCAATTGAGCTTTCTGAAAAATTCATGCGGTTCATGTGGAATCATGGTGGTAGGAATTCTTTTGTTATTCTCGATCGTTAAAGGTTCTCATTTGAAATACGTCGTCTATTTCTTCTATTCTTAGTTACGAACAGGTCATTTCTCCTAGATTAATAACCTCTGTAACTTATTTGTTTATTTATTTATTCAAATTTATTAAATAAACATATTATTATTATTATATTATTATTATTATTATTTTTCCGAGCTAGACTTTGGTAAATGAGGATTTCTCAATTGACACCCTGTATACTACTTCTCACACCTTATTCACACTGTGTTTTTCAAATATAGTGATTTTCACAGAATGTTCTTCACCCCATAGTCTTCTTCACATATATTGTTTTTTACTTATATCACTCTTTTATGTTTTGTAACAACTTTATTCTTGATCGATAGTCACCATCACAAATGTTCGTCTCACATTATGCTTTTTCACAAGGTGTCCTTCACATAATGCTTACGTGCACTAAGAAATATGTTTAAGGACAACTTTTAGGTATGTGTAGTATTTGAGTGAGACAGTGGGTACGCTCCCCACAAAGTTTCCTTGACACATAGTCTTCATCACACATAGCGTCCTTCATACATAACGTATTTCAGACATAGTTGTTTTCTTTCCAAATAGTGTTGTTGGCACACACTGTTTTCCACCCATATTGTTTTTCATACATTGTGTTCTTCACAAATTGTGTCGTCCCTCATATAGTATTCACACAGGGACAACTTTGTCCTTTATACATGGCCTCTTTCACACATGTTCAACATACATGATGTTTTCCACACATAGAGTTGTTCACACATAGTGTTTCTCACACACAGTAATATTCACACATAATACTCACGTGCACTAACGACTGTGTTCTTGAAGAACTTTTGGAAATAAGTTATCAAGGATTCAGTTATAGGTACTCTTCACACATAGAGTCCTTGATGCATAGTCTTCCCCACACATAGTCATGGTGTCCTTCTTACTTAGTGTTTTCCACATACTGTTTTCCCCACTTAGTTTTTTTTATATATAGTGCTATTTTCACATAGATTTATTCATACATAGTGCTTTTTACACACGGCTTTCTTCACACATAGTGCTCACGTGCACTAACAAACAACTGTATTTTGGGTTGATTTTAGAGTTACTCGGGATTCAATTGCAAGTACTCTCGACACATAGAAATACATAATCTTCTTTACATACAGAGTGTAACAGCCAAATGGAATAAATTCGATAACGAATAAATGAGGGGGTGTTAGGAAAAACGCTCGGACACGTCGATTTGTAATTAAATGCGCATATTTTTCAAGAAAATAAAACTCCCTGTATTTTATTCATTTTTTGGATTCTTCAGAAAATTCTAGACATAATTCATGTACAATGTCCTATACCTATCTTCAACTTTTTCGGAAATATTAAGTGTTTTCAGATTTTTACAAAAATTAACATTTTAAATGAAAATTATTTATTTCACAAATTCGATACATTACACTCAATACTTATTTCATATTTACCTCTTGATATGAAGAAAGTAAGCAAAAACGCATGAAATGTTAAGTAACGTTAGAAGACAATTATACACCAGATTATCATGTTGCCAAGACGTTCGCGGCGAGCATTTTGAACATTTCCTACATTGACATTAATGTTTTTTTTTAATAATTAAGAAATAATCAGTATTACTTATTAGGTTTTGAGTGTAATGTACCGAATTTGTGAAATAAAATAATTTTTATTTAAAACGTTGATTTTTGCAATAAATCTGAAAACACTTAATACTTCCGAAATAGTTGAAGATAGGTATAGGACATTGTTGCATGAATTGTGTCTAGAATTCTCTGCAGAATCCAAAAAATAAATAATATACAGGGGGTTGCATTTGAAATAAGGAAGTTGGTAGTGGCCACGGTCACATGGAACACCCTATATAATATTATTTTCTTGAAAAAGATGCGTATTTAAAATTACAAATCGACGTGTCCGAGCGTTTTTCCCAACACGCCCTCATTTATTCGTTATCGAATTTATTCCATTTGGCTGTTACACTCTGTATAGTACTTTTCCATACATAGTGTTTTTCACACGTATCGTTCTTCGCACCTACTGTTTTTCATGCATAGTGTTTTTTTACATTGTGTTTCTCACACATAGAGTTTTTGATACATAGTGTTCTTCACACATAGTATTTCTCACACAGAGGATTCTTCATACATAATATTCACGTGCACTGAAACGAGTGTTTTGGCACAATTTTCAGAAATGAATTTCTAGAGATTCAATGGCAGATCCTGTTCACACATAGTGTTCTTCACACATAGAGTTCTTCATACATAGTGTTCTTCACACATAGTGTTTCTCTCGCAAAGTGTTTTTCAGACATAGTGTATTTTATACGTAGTGTTCTTCACACATAGGATTCTTTATGCATAATACTAAGGGAAAACGTGTGTTTTGGGACAATGAATTACTACAGATTAAATAACAGGTCCTGTTCACACAGTGTTCTTCACACAGAGTGTTTTTCACACAGAGTGTTCTTCACACATATTGTTTTTCACATAGAGTGTTCTTCACACATATTGTTCTTCAAACATAGTGTTCTTCACACATAGTGTTCTTCACACTAGTGTTATTCACACTAGTGCTATGTACTCATAATGTTTTTCACACATGGTACTTCTCACATATTGCTCATGATCACAAACAACTATGTTCTGGGACAACTTTATGAGATGAGTTACTAAGGATTCAATTGTTCAATTGAGCGATATCCTCGAATAGTTAAAGACTATGTGCTTCAGCTCTTCTTCCCCTCGTTGCCAGGCGTTTATCGAAAAAGCGTCTAAAGAGAACTTCCAAGTGCGATATCATCGACAAAACGACTTATTGCTCCATTTAGGCTGTAATTCATTATCCCTCCCATGGAATGATTGTATTCACCATATCGCCGAGCATCAAAAAGGAAAAATAAATCTATAATGAGATCGTAGTGACAAGAGGCCGATGCAAAAGACCAATTAATTCGTCAGATGATAGTTCTAGTAATAACGAGCCTTTGTGCCGTAAACTAGTTAGCAGTAAATATGGGTAATATCGAACAGAATCCGAGTACAAAAAGTTCACGGCAGTTGAAATCTCCACCCGCTCTCAATCGCGATCGAAAAAATGCCCACATAATTATAGGAGACGGGTAATAGTATTACAATCGGCCGAGTGAACCTTCCACATACACGTGCAAACTGGGCCTCGACTAACCGGTCGTGCAACTGCAGAAATTGCACGCTTTTGCCCGAGTTATATGTCGGATCAGTATGGAAATTTACGAACGAGATGAGCATCTCCTCTTCTTCATTATAATTTCGAGAGTAATTTAGGAATATTTAAACATGTACACAAAAGATTTAATGAGAAAGTGAAGCAGGTCGTATAATTTCATATTTTTCGTAACGATCGAGAGTCTTACACCCGGCTGTGTCGAGATGGTAATTGGGGAAGGCATGATGGTCTATTTAAATTTAATTGAAAAAGGTGCAAAGAACGCTGCATTCTTCGAGGTAATTTCACGAAGTTTGGTAATGATGTCGAATTAAAGTGAACGTGATATATGGTGTATTGGCGGCAAGAATATGATGTAAAATGGCAACATCAACGCGGAAATCATGTACCAATTAAAAAATAAGCAAGGGCCGTTGCATGAACTCTCCCTCATTTGGGAACTGCAGGCGCATTGCTCCAAGTGAAATCCACACAGAACTTAGTTCAAGTGTATCAGGGAAGAAAACTGTGGGTTCTGTGGTTGAGTGTTGGATTCTGAGCCTAGAATTCTAACCTCGAAACTACAAATCATACCTCAAAAGGTAGCATCGTTGTTTCATGCTGCTTTGCTGAAGGATCTGTTACTCATTGACTGTTATTTCTCACTGTTTCTAAATGGGTTTATTTTTTCACCACCTTTTTCAAATATGTTACTAAGAAATACGAGGATATATTGAAAAATTCTTAGACTACTATAGAACTAAATGAAATTTCAATGTCAAAGTATTTCATTACTCAACATATTCTCCTCTTAATCGAATACATTTATTACAGCGAACCTGCAACGTCTCTAGACCTTTCAAAAAAAATGTGGCTTCTTGCTCTGCAAACCAGTCCTCCACAGCTTTTATTACCTCCTCGTTGGAGGAAAATCTAGGACCTTTTAAACTTTTTCTCAATTGAAGAAAGAGATGATAGTCGGACGGAGCCGAATATGGTGAATAAGCTGGTTGTTCTAGTAATTCTAACCCTAAATCACGAATTTTTTGCATGGCAACATGAGATTTGTGTACTGGGGCGTTGTCCTGTAAAAACAAAACACCTTTGGATAGCTTTCCGCGTCTTTTCTCTCAATTTTTTTCCCGTAGAGTAGTCAGCAATGTCGAATAGTAATCTCCAGTTAATGTTCTACCCTCATTCAAAAAATCAATCATGATCACTCCATAGCAATCCCAAGAAACTAAAACAAGAACTTTTCCAGCAGATATTTGGACACGAAACTTCTTAGGTCTTGGTGAACCAGAGTGTCGCCATTCCATCGATTGTTGCTTTGTTTCTGGATGGTAGAAATGTACCCAAGTCTCATCCATAGTAACAATTCGTTTTAAGAAGTCTACATCCTTTTCGAATAGAGCACAGATCGAACGCGATGCTTCTTCCCTTGCACGCTTTTGGTCAACATTAAAACATTTGGGGATCCATTTTGCAGACATTTTTCTTATGTCCAAATTGACGTGAACTATATGATGAACGCGTTCGTATGAAATCTGCAGTGCTTCAGATATCCGTTTTAGCTCAATTCGACGGTCCGATAAAATCATGTCATGAACTGCATCGATATTTTCCGGGACTGACACAGAAACGGCCTTCCCGATCGGTCATCATCTTCAATGGAAAATTTACCTCTTTTGAAGCTTGCAGTCCAATTTTTCACGGTCGCATACGAAGGACATTGATCACCAAGGGTATTAAGCATATCTTCGTTAATCTGTTTACCTCTTAACCCTTTTAAATACAGGTACTTGATGATGCTCGATACTCCAATTTTTCGATTTCTACAATTTCGGTGGACATCTTTTTTTTTAATTTATTGCGTAACTCTGGTTTACTTTTTTGACGTCGAACTCTACACTGACACTTCTAATAAGTTATTGTTCGTTGATATGGTATCATTGGTATCGCAATATTTTGTTTATGCATGGAACTGGTCTAGGCTAACTAGATATCAATACATCCTCGCACTGCTCGAATTAGGGTTGAGTAGATCTAGATATTCTGTTGATAGTAAAGAAGAAACTCACAGTTTCCATTCCTCTAACATATTTATATTTGATTTTGTGGAATATTTTTTATTAGCATAGGATTCAATTGTAGCTTGTTTTTTTAAATTCTTTTCATTTGAACTCAATAAAACCCATGATACTGAGAATTTCTTTAGAATAGAGATTATTTCTAGATCCTTATCAATTCTAATTCTATATCCTAGGGACGTTACGTTATCCTCTATTTTGATTATTCTTATCAAGTTTCTTTCTGTGTATGTACGAAGATTGTTATATTTATCCCCTGAATAAAAAACACTTTCGTTTTCACGGAGGACACTAATTGAATGTTGATATTCGGTTGTCGTCCGAAGAAACCGAATAAACTTTCATTAACTGAGATCACTGTCCTGGCACAAAAGGCTCTCGATGTTTTTTGCGTTGAAGAATTATAATGGCAAAAGAAGAGGACCGTCTAGTTTTTTATTTTTTGGTTCAACACTCTTCCATCTGGTTGTTGGGCCATCTTCTACGGAATTTCATCAGATATTGCGAATAATTCATTTCTCATGGACCTTTGCTGATAAAACAGTGGCCTACTGTTTACATCACTTCGTATAGAAAATTTTTTGCTGTTTTTGGAAACACAGAGATCTCGCTTTTAAATAGACATAACTTTTTTGTTTGTGATAGTCATAATACGACATTACTTTTGTTGTATCCAGCGGGAATGTTCTTTATTTCGTCACAATTTGTAAGGAAATAGATACAAATTCGAAATAAGATCAATCATCTTATATTTTCAAAAATATTTAGTTATCTATAATAATGAAAAAATGAGTACCATAGACGGTCCAACCATCGATTTACGTCTCTGTGACCGAACCTAAGAGGCGAATCTACCTACAAGGCGAATCTACTTAAAAGGTGAATCTACCTGAAAGGTGAATCTACCGCGAAAGCGAATCTATCGAATATATTGATCTGCGGGCCCATACGTTGTTAATTAACTAAAAAACGAGTTGTTCCGAAAAATTTACATACGAATCTGTATTCAAAATTATGCCTAGATACTGTATGAGCAGGTTGATGGCTATTTAGATTCTTCCTTCGGTATATCCATCTGAGTAACATACTGTTCTCGACATCCTGTATATGAAGTTGATACCGAAAGTCTTTTATTGCAAAGTTGGCAATATAAACTGACCAGGCGGGGATTTGCACCCATAAAATGCGCTCAGTTATTGCCCTTCCCTGTGTTAATTATGGTCGAATATGAGAAATAAAATGATAATTTCTTGCGGACGTTCCAGTTGTTTCATGGCTTTATTAAATTTATCATTAGCAACAAGGGACGCGCTTAACTTCAGATAGTGCCACATATTGCAAGTTTCTTGAAAGTGTCCTCTCTGTTATGGCAATCTCATTTTATTGTCAAGGGGACATAACTTAATCATCCATTCATAGTGACTTTTACAAGGTGAATCATTGGTTAGTGTTTGGACAATTATTCTTATCCTCCATCTTGCATGTTGGTACAATTTAATTTTTTATTCGAATTTAAATGTCAAGTTTTGTTTTACCAAAATATCTGGATCGAGATTAAAGCGACTTTATTACAACCGTAGATCATTTATATTTTGTATACTGGACTCACAGAGCTCGAAGCTATAGAAGCGTGCTGGGCCCATAACCTGTTGAAGTTAACTACTGGTTCATATAATTAGCATTTCGAGTGCACCTAGGTACAGTCCGCGATACCACTCTACCCATGCATAAACAAGTAGCACTGGTAGCAGCAGTGAGACTCCTTGAGCAAGCATCTTGGTCGCATGGCTTGGCAATATTAAATTTGAATTTTTATATGACTCAACCAATCGTGTGTATAACGATGACCGCGACCGCGGAAGGGGGCACGGGCCAATAGAAGGCAACGGAGGAGTGGCCACCCATCGATGTTTATTTGTTTGTGTGCATAACAACTCTATGCTGTTCACGTAGGCACAGAGCATTGCACATATCTTAAGATAAGGCATGTCAGCGCGATTCGGTGACCTTGTTTGTTCGATGAATTCTCGGCACGTTACAGCCATCGACCGTGTTTATTGTTTCCGTTTGCACTACCGGGAGATGACGGTGACAATTAGCGAAGAGTGTACGCGCATGCTTTTGCTTAACTAATTTTTTTCTATTTATATTGAATAAAGCTGAATAACCTAAACTTTCATAATGCTCCATGTTTACTCACTCCAATCTGTCAACTTCCGATCTGTCACGTCATAATCATTCGACATTTTGACTGTCAAACATGGCGCGCAAATCAAATCTTGCGCTCTTCTTGAAACACCCTTTGAATGGAAACCGTATTAGTTTTGAAATTTCGGGACATAAGCTGTCATTATTTATCAACTGAGTTTGTCAAATCTGCAATATCCTGCAGAATCATCAGGTGGTATTTTTGGAATTATGTCAGTCAACCTTCGCAGTATTTTTTTTCAAATACATTGATAATTCTTCATAGGGAATAGAGGGTGAGCTAAACCTCAATAAAAATTTGCAAACCATAGTATTCATGTAGAGGGACAAGTGATCTTTCAATTGCGGTAAATCTCACCCCCCCCATTCCCTATTGAGGATTTAGGGGTGATAGCTCTACACCCAGGGTTGAGGAGATTTCGGCTCACAATTCTACTCAAAAAATGCCCCCCTCCGAATAAAAATTGACCTGTTCCGGAATTTTCTCTGAAAACATCCTTGTCGTGACATAATTGGACTGGCAAGTTTGTCACCCTGTACTGAACACAATAATATAAGCTCGTAGAAAATATATTTAACAATCACTGAGGGCCATATTGTTCTATTTGAGAATGGCCACAGCGGAATTCAGATGCGTGCAAAATCTTTTGGTCCTTTGAGCCGAATAGAGATGAAAACCGTATTACTTCATGGAGCATTAGATAAAGTGTATAAAATAGCTGGAAGAATATTGAACCGCAAGCATCAGACCGCTACCATTGAAAGAACAAACTCCTGGACAAAAAATGCATAGAAACTCGTCGAATGAATATCTAGTTTCAAATGATCTAACGATGCCGTAAAGCTGTAACTACCTTTGACATGGCTACTAAGATTAATTCAATGATGTTGCATGTAATAAAAATGGCGTCATTAAATTTAATTATCCCGCGAAGCCATCGAAAAACAGGTTGCTATGCGATAGTTCTTCAATAATGTATGCTCAGAATGATTGGCAAAACACGGAAAAGAGGGAATGTGCGAATTATGAAGTAGGAGAAAAAAGTAATGATGGAAATGCAACCGAGCGTGATGGCTATCGGAGCTGGAAACGAATCATTAATTATCCCATTCTGATAAGAATCCAAACAAAACGAAATGTTAATCCAGAAAATCTAGACAAGTGTAGAAACTCAACTTATCATGTCTACGTTCGTGATTCGCTGTTTTTTGACAATCAGGACGCGTTTTTCTACCATGTTATGCTCCATGTTTACTAACTCCCATCTGTCAACTTTCGATCTGTCACGTCATTATGACATTATGACTGTCAAACATGGCGCGCAATTCAAATCTTGATGCGCTCTTATCAAATCCTGATGGAATTAGTTTGTAGTTAAGCAGAAACTTGGCCAAATGAAAGTTTTAGAAAATTGACTCTGGAATGCGATAATTCAATGAGTTTGCCATTTAGAAAAACTGAAATTTGAAGTGAGCTATACCTGTACATTTCTTGAAGAAGTATTTCCTTCAAACATTATACAGATAATTCAGCCTGAAAAAATTCAATCTCGAAAGTTATACGGGTGGTCCATTGCAAATGCACAATCGGATCCGATCATCTATCTAACCAGAGGTGATAGAGAAGTCAGCTTCAGAATCTTCTTTTTGCCATTATTCCTGACATGAGAACGTTGCTGTATCTATACCGTATCCTGAAAAACTCAAGACTTTGATTCAACTCGTACAGACTGCTCGCTATGCGATCTGCCACAAAAACTGGTATGATTTATTATCGCTAACAGTAATATTGTTGTAAAAATGACATTGTAGTATTGTTTATCGAAGATCGCGATAAAACTGTCGGCTATTCCTGCGAATTCAATAGATATTAACTTTCTAGATTTATCGTAAATTATTTTCCACCCAGTCTAGCGATTTGTAATATTCATTTTCGATTTATCTCCTCGCGAACTCGCAAATATTTCATCATTAAATATGACGGATTGCATCTGTGTATAAACAAGGAATTACACATCACGTGGCTAATGTGATGGCATCCCAAGAATTTTTATGAGTTGCATTTCGTTATGAGTGACCTGGTTTTTAGAGATGCGAAAGTACTGTTATTCCGTTTATTTATTACTTGTCATACCTGTGATATTGAATATTGGCAATTTGTTGGATAGTGCTCTGAAGTGGCGTTCCTTCCAACCTACATGAATATAAATACTTTTTTTATTCAACACTTATGGCCGCGTGGGTGGTGTGTTCTAAAGACGCATCCACACTATGCCGATTCAGATCTCTGATGTCGACAGACTTTCGTTTCGAGAGAATTGAAACGAAATTACGTCCTTAAACGGTTTTGGTCCATTCAGTTTAACAACTTCATCCCAAATAAATTTCAAAAAGTAACGTTTTGGCAATGCAAGTATAAATGAGATAATCAAAGGAAAAACAACTACAGAAGATTCATATAAGCATCCAGATGACTCTCCAACAAATCGCATCAAATACATGCCGGTGTTCAGTAAAACGTGCCAAGGGGTTTCTAAAAGCTGTACAAGTAGTAAATACATACACTGCGCAAAAAATTTAACGCACATTATGGAAATCTCAAATTTATTCTACAACTGAAGGTGTTCTCAATGATAATTATTTTTATCAGAATTATGCATGCATATGTTATCCACTTTCAACGTTTTTCTTCAATACAGATGTTTTCTCCCAGCAGGAATAAAAAAAGATTATATTATCAGATTTTGAATGTATTGGCTCCATTCTAAAATCAGTTGTTCTCGATCAATTCTAGTGATCAATAGTTTTTCTTTCGTTTGATTTCCTACACTCGATCGCTATGCAACGAGAAACACGCAATTTGACCCAAGTGGAATGTGCCCAAGCGGTAGTTTTGCGAGAAGAAGGGTGGACATACACAAGAATTGCAGAAAGGTTTGGAGTTTCCCATACAAGTGTGTCCAGAATGTTGCAGCGATTCAGGGAGACAAGTATGAATGTCCGAAGACGAGGACAGGGTAGACCACAGGTAACAACTGCCATTCAAGAACGATACTTGAGAGTTTCTTCGTTGAGACAACGGTTTGCAACCGCTCGCCTCCTTCAAAATCAGCTTGAGCAAACTCGTGAGGTGCAAATTAGCACTCAGACAATAAGAAATCGTCTCAGATAATATGATTTAAGGCCTCGTGTCGCGGCAAGAGGCCCAGCTCTTACCCCAGCCCATCGAAGGGTGCGTTTGGATTTTCCGAGAGAGCATATCCATTGGGAAGAGGCCGATTGGGAAAGAGTTCTCTTCACAGATGAGTCTAGATTCTGCCTCTATACCATTGTGATCGACGTTCCCTTGTATACAGACGTCCACATGAAAGATATGCTCAGTGCAATTTCCTAAATACTACTGGTTTCGGGGGAGGATCGATTATGGTATGGGGTGGAATATCTTTGACTACTCGCACAGACCTAGTGGTCGTTGATAATGAAGCTATGAATGCTGATAAGTATTTAAGGAACATTCTTGAAGAGCATGTAGTGCCATTTGCCCATACATTGGTGAAAATTTCATTTTTATGGACGATAATGTCAGACCCCATCGCGCGCATCGTTCAGGAGTACCTTGAAGTATCTCGAATGGAATGGCCAGCAAGAAGTCCAGATCTCAATCCGATTGAGCAGGTTTGGGACAACCTCAATAGAAGGCTGAGAAGTTCAGAAAATCATCCAGCTACTCCTAATGACTTAGGAATCCAACTCGGAGAAATCTGGGAAGGATTAGATCAGAACATTTTAACATCACTCATTTTGAGTATGAACCATCGTTGCCGAGCTGTAATTAACGCAAGGGGTGGAAATACCAAGTATTAAATCACTTATCAGCATTTTGAGCATTTCAGTATTTTGAAAATTGTTCATTTCTCTTCTTTCACATAAGATTCGGTGAAATCCTGAATTTTTCTTCCATTTAATGTGTCTTGTTTCGTTCAAAACCTTCCCGAGAGAACATGAAAAATAAGTTATAAAGTCAATGTAGAGTTAACTTTCATTAAAATCGAGATTTTCAGAATGTGCGTTAATTTTTTTGCGCAGTGTATTTGATTTCCAATAGTTAAAGACAAAGCTCCCCCTTCCGTCCAATAAACTGATATCAAAACGAGGCGATAATATCACCTCACCAAGACTGTTCTCAAAACCAAATCGACTCTGGAAAAATGAAACTAACAAATGGTACGATAATGTACCTACCTGTTTGGAAGAAATACTATAAATGGATGGACTATATCTGCTGCTGAGTCAATTGGTTTGATTGTAAAGGACAAAAAGATAACAAATAACTCTAATTGGCTAAAAGTGGTGTGGAAAACAACAATTGCTGAAAATTAGGGGTCATAGCAATCAAAATTTTATAAAACCATACTTAAATCTCGATTATAATACTACAATAAGATCATAAATATTATGCGTGGTGATAGATATTCCACATAAGAGAACAGCAACCAATCTAATGTTGGGTTAAATTTTCATAATTGTACCTTCAATGAATAAATAAATGTTTCGTTGTGTTTCAGTCAAGAACCCAATAAGCATCCTCATATTGAGTTGGAAAAATCAGATTTCATTGTTCTTTTCCCTAAATGGTATTAGAAATGCTGCAATAATCGCACTCGAAGAAACAAATCCCTGTCTCGTCGCCACTTATAATATTTGAATCTCTATTCATTCATTTCTCAATCTTATACTGTTCCAAAACTGGTAATCCAAAATAACAAGCCAACTTGATAGAATAAACACAATAAATGTGAATGAAAATAAATAAATGACTGAAAAAGTTATATTGGAAGAGAAATAAGCTCGCTGACATTAATTATTACAGCATAATGCTCCAATAAAAAATGAATAACATCTCGATTCATTCAATTGTTATCTCGATAACGAGCGGGTTCTTACTTCACCCTGTTCAATATTCAGCAGGAGTATCGATTTGGCCCCCCCTGAAGCCTGGACAGTTCGCCACTGATGATATCAACGTCCTCACGTAAACAGTTGAGGACGATGACTGACAACGAGTTGATTTATTTCAATTAATGGAAATATTCACTCAGGTCTTTATACGGACAACTTTTTCTCCTGTGGACTAAGACGCACTAAACCAGAAAAATGTTACATTACTATGAATGCGGAGCCCCTCGTCGTATAATGAAGGGAGTTCATATATATCTATATACATTTAAACTCCAATTAAATGATTATTTCATGAAGGCCACTTTTTGCGTAATACATATTAAGCAGCCAAAGTACATTATACATAATATGCCTGCGAAAAACTGAAATGGAGAAGCCATATGAATTTTTCATGTGTAAAAATGGTGTTTTGTTTATTTGTTGGACTGTATTTCCATTCCTCGACGGTAATAAATGACGATGAATATTTCAGCAATAAATCAAGAGAAATTAGGCAACCTAGTAAGATATAAAAGGAAGTTCTTCTGTTGTACGTATTCGTTTCAACAAAATTGTTTAGTAACTGATTTGATGCAATATGAAACTGTATTATAAATTTGAGGGAATTAATCACAGATGAATATGGAATTTTAATAGTTCTTTAATGAAACATTGAAAGGTTAGATTGAGCATAAGCCGATATGAATCATTGAACTCCTTGATCACATCTATCTGAAAAATTTATTAAAGTATGAACTATTAATTTATAAATTAATATTTTGGTCATTCCAAATAGATCACTTAAAAAAGATTCAATTAGTTCAACTTATCAAAAGGGGAAATTCAGTGATTTCTATATTTAAATATGAGGATTTAGCATGTTATAGTTAAGTCAAATCCTTAAAAGTGCTGATTGACCACTGCCTTCACTTGGGCTTCATCCTCGTTCTTCTGGACGAAAAGATATAAATATCTTATTGATTGCTGAAGCGGCCGATGAATTAGAATTGCCCCCGTGCAGAAATCGATGACTATCAGTTCATTAGTGATAGTGCGATTACTGGTGACACTGGTGTCATTCAAGATTAATTTCTTTCTTTCCCATATAAATTAATTAGTTTCAATAAATATAGTCAAAGGGCAGATGCTCATTCAATTGAATACATCAACCAAATGACAATTATCTCATCAATTTTCCAATTATAAATTTACTTAATACAATGAAGTGGCAGCGGTAATAGTCGTCATTTAACATGTCAATTGGCGGTTGGACTCCAAAAATGATGAAACCAATACCGACTAGAATGATATCAGAGAATATGTTAGCATTTGAATCATATCCATCCCGAATGAATGAAGAAATAACAAAAACAAAATACTTTTTTACAGAAAAAAAGTTTACATTTTTTTTTTTTAATGTTGTGATTTTCACGAAAAGGAATATCCTGTAATGTTCAGAGAACATCGTGAGAACCAAGGGCAAGCAGGTAGGAATTGGTGTTCTTCTTGAATTTCTGCAGGTTATATGCCTCGGGGAACACCTCCCTAGGCAATGTGTTCCAAAGCCTCGCTGTTCGTTGGATAAACGAGTCTTTGAAGAGAGATGTTCTGCAGGTCTCCAAAGTTACCACGAAGGGGTGTGAAGACTTAACTTGACGGGTTAGTCTGGAAGAGACTGCCAGAGGGGGAACGATTGCTGATAATTCAGAAGAGCATCGTCCATGGAAATATCTATAAAATAGAGACAGATCGCCCACTTTTCTACGGTGTTCCAGAGAAGTGAGCGAGCTTGTAAACGATGCATCACCGACGAGACGAATTGCCCTTTTTTGTACGGAATCCAAGAGTTTTAAGGTGTGTTTAGGTGCAGCACTCCAAACAAGGGAACAGTATTCCAGGACAGGCCGAATCTGTGCCTTATATATCATAAGCAGCTGACCTGAGGTGAAATAACTCCTGGCACGTTACAGAAAACCAAGTTTTTGGGATGCACTTTTAGCAATGGATCTCACGTGATTCTCCCAGGAAAGGTTACTGCCGACAGTAATGCCAAGCATCGAAATGGATGACTTCAATGGTATGGTCACTCCCGACAATTTTATGCTGGGCACAACAGTAAGATCGGCTTTTCTAGAGAAAAGACATGCTTGTGTTTTGTTTGCGTTGAATTCTACCAAGTTATTAGATCCCCATTCAAGAATTGTTGCCAAGTCCATATTTATGTTGTTAACATTTCTTCCTCGTTCGTTTTTGATTTGGCGGGCTGGTATTGGAGCCCTAGAAGAAAAGGCGGTATGGAGGGTACTATCATCCGCGAAGCTGTGCACTGGACACGAAGTTGCTTCCAGCAAATCGTTGATGTGAAGCAGAAACAGCGTTGGAGCCAGAACTGATCCCTGGGGAACACCAGCATTTATGGGTAGGGAGTCAGACGAAACTCCATCGACCACTACATGGAGAGATCTGTTTGAGAGAAAGCTAGCTAGCAGAGAACATAGCTTTGGGGCCACGCCATAAGATGGAAGCTTGGCGAGGAGTCCCTGATGCCAGACTCGATCGAATGCCTTGGAGATATCCATGAGAAAGAGTCATTGGATATCCAAATGAAGATTCTCTAAATTTCAGGATTTAAGTGGTAGCTTAAATCGAATCATAGGCCTTATGAAATTAACTAAATTAAGAGAGTAATCCTCAGCTAAGAATGTGTAGAGGTCAGGGCAGGGTCGTCCATCAAACGCAATCAAACGTTGGAGACACTTTTATGTCATTGTATCTCTCCAACCGTGAAGTCAACGACAAAAATAAGGGCTATTCCATCAAAATGAACACATACGGAGTGGTTTATCGATGCATGGCACTATTTGCTAATTGGAATATAACTGAAATTATACGCACGTTTATTCAATCAACCTAACTAGGATATGGGGGTCTTATCTCTTTTATTATTCTATTTAATCATTCCAATAGCCAATAGGACGTTCATTGATCAGCCGTCGAAGGATTATTCAGTCTCAATGTGTTCAATTGTACTTGAAGTTTCAAAGGAAGGAATGAAACAATATGTATTCATAGATGGATCGGAGTATTTTACCTCCTTTCCAACGGTTTTGAAATTTGTTTTCCACATTTTTGAGGGGGTCTTCTGGAAGAATCATTCACAAGAGATGTCTAAAATTCTATATTGTTTCAATTTTTTTTTTCAAAATTCGAAATTTCAATTTGTCAAAGCTCTTGATATCGTATATTATCAATCAGCATTGCCCACAATATCTCTGGTATAATGAAATCTATTTAAAAAATCCCAATATTATGGGTGAAAAATGATCAAGGGGTGAGGCCCTGGAATGCCTGGCGATTCTTAACGTGTTTTTCGGTCTGGAAGATCTACTATCTATTCGAGCCATTCAGAAAACCCAATTGGCTGATCAATTTCACCAGTATACTTTTCGCGCTTAGAGCTTCTGAACAAAACTCGAAAATGAATTATCGAAAAAAAAAAACATGAAAAAATTCAAGTCATAGAAGGTCTATATGGACAAGTTTGGTATCAAAATATAGGTTTTCGAGGACGCTGAATTCAATAAAAAGTATTTTAAGGCTCTATCTATCATGGTTTAGATTTTCACCTGCAAAATGGCATCAGAATTTTCAACCTGTCATAACTCCCGCTCCTGTAATCGTATCCACCTTTAGTGTTTGTATATTGGTGATCAATAGTAATCTATCTCTGAGCATAATAAAATCGATTTCGAAAATCCCAACTTTTTGGGTGAAAAATGCCGAAGGGGTAAGACCCCCCAAAAACACTATATTTGTCATCAACCTGGAATGCCTGTTGAATTTGAAGGTGTTTTTCAATATGAAAGATCTTCTTCCTATTCGAATAATACAGAATTGAGAATACCCATTTCGCTAATCAATATCACCCTTAATTTGATTACTCTGAGCTTTTTAACAAAACTCTAAAATGAATTATGGAAGAATTAAAACCAAATAAAATCGACTCTAGGAGGAATTATACGAACAAGGTTGGTATCAAAATAAGGACGCTGAATCCAATAAAAAATAATTCGAATCTTCATCTATAATAGTTACGATCTTCTCCTGCGAAATAGTATTTTTTCCAAATTCGAAATTTCATATTGTCAAAGCTGCTGATCCTGTAATCAGATTCACAGAGGATTTGCATATTTTAAATCTCAATATTCCAAAACGCATTCAAAATGAAATCGATTTATCGATTAATACAGGGTCTGAATATCGCAAAAATACTCAATGTGCTGATCAATATCAATTTTAACTGAAGACGATTATGGTAGATCAAATTGAACAACTCATTCTACCAATCTAATTATTCAACTCGGATGCATGGAAAACAAGAAGCAATCAACGGCTCTTCTTGTATTCCACAGATCATAAATCCTGGCGTTATAGAAAATCGAACTAAAAACCACGGTCTTCGTACAGGGTGACGTTCGTTGCTATTCCCTGTAAGTTGGCAGGCTCATTTACAAACAACACGTCTATTTATGCTCGCCTTAGAAGCTTGACTTTTTCTTAGCTGTTCCTCCTTATACGCCAATCGACCCGTTGCTGCTGCGATAGAAATTACTGTGGTTTACGTTTGTCCTAAGTTCAGATACGCCATAAATCGTCACTTCACTTAAATGGTACAAAAACGGAGGTGAACACACTTTCGAGAACTTCCATTGACGGAAAATTTCAATAATGTGGGTGGCCATTCTTACATTATGCATGGTTCTGAGGCTTCGAAACGTTTGGCATATAGGGGAACAGTTGCTGACATGTTTATATTCAATTACTTTTCTTCCTGGGTGTATTTGGAGCACCTCATACTGCTGGAGACACCAAAAGGTTAACAACCTTTCATTATTATTAATGAACTACCCAGTTCATTAATTTACCAGTACTATATCATAGTATTCACTATGATAGTTCTGTCGAACGTTTCATTTATTCTTTCGAATCAGAGGGATTCCATAAAATGCACGGTGGCGCCTCTATCGGATGAGTTTTCCTACTCGCTCTGAACGGCGACCTTAAACATGAGAAAACTGATTGCCTAGGAACTGGGAAATATTCCCAAGATTTTTTGTACGATTGGAGGGAATTTTTGAAAGACTAATCCAGTAACTTCGAAGTAATTCAATGTATTTCTTCATCAAAACCATATTTCCTTTGGAGTCGAAGATGCAATCAACTGTAATGAATAGAATCATAACGCCATATATATGAGTATCATGATGCACATTTTATGAAACCTTTCGGAGAAGCCATATTCATATATTCGAACCAGCTCTATTGACGACATGGTTTGATAACTATGAAACAAATTGATGCTCGTGGTAATTGTATAATTGTTGGACGGTGTAGTTTTTATACTTCAACTCTTGAGTTCTCGTAAATGATCCTCGCCATTTTCACAAGCAGTCTTGCGATATGGCGCCTGTTCTGATCATTCCTGGAAAAAATTTCGATGCAGCGAGCATCAGGAATTTTATTGTGACTCGTTTAACCGTGAGAATTGATAGTTTTCATGAACGCGGATTGCGTTAAAAAATTATAACATTGTACTTACCATGGCAGGATAATAGGTTGTTAGGAAGATGGACATCCATTCGCGTTTCTCGAATTCGATTCAATTTGCGATAAGCACAAATGGCGGAACAAAGAGAGGACAGTTCAAGGTTCTCTATCTTCACCCTCCAAAATTTGAATGCTCAATAAAGACACTACCAAGTTTTCGTAAAGAATAGTTATTTTTGTATTAAGTGCGTATAATTTTTTTTCATGGCATGGCTGGAGAAGCGAATACAATTGTATACAATATGTTACCAGCCAAATCAAATCTTAAATATGAGAAAATATACTGCTCCACAAGAGTTAGGGATATCTTATTCAATCGTTTTTAAAGGTATGTAATCTTCGAGAAAATCGTTGTAAAATCATTCAAAACTCAATAACAACTTGAATCGATCCAATAAAAATCAGTATGAGACATTTCGTCAATCTGGTCGCCTTTTTTCTGAAGTTTGGTTCTTTGCATATGCTTCATGAATGTTCTTATTTTGAAATAAAGTCAGTTTATCAACGGCTTCGATTTGGAACGAGTTTTCTGAAAATGCCAAGACGTAAATTAACAAACGCTGAGGCTAATAGAGCTATCGGAATAGTACAGGGTGGCCTAACTCAGGTTGTTGTAGCGAAAAGGCACCAACTCAGCCAAAGTGTGATATCTCGACTTTGGAATAGGTTCAGGGAGACAGGTTCCGTGTTGAAAAGACCAAGGCTTGGTGGGCGACGAAAAACAACACCTGCTCGGGATCGTTTCATCACCGTTTCAGCGAGAAGAAACCCTACATCTACGTGTAGAATGCTACGGAATACTCTCCAAAATGCAGATGGGGTCCAAGTTTTCATCGAAACCATCAGACGACGTTTGAGAGAGGCGAATCTAGGTTCTAGACCTCCATTAAGAGGAGTTCCATTAACACGTGACCATAAGCGTCAAAGATTGGAATAGACAAGGCAACATATCAATTGGAACGATCAATGGCGTAGTGTCCTTTCCACTGATGAATACAGATATCGACGATTTTCAGATTCTCGAAGAATAAAGGTATGGACAGTTCCACGCATACCCCGTAATCGTCACTATGTCCAAGAAGTCCATCCATTCTGAGGGGGTTGTGTTATGGTATGGGCCGAGATATGTTTCAACAGGCGCACAGATCTACACATTTGTCCTGGGAATATGACAGCCTTACACTATAGGGAGTATGTCATTGACAATGTTGTGCCCAATTTTCACGCTGCTATTGGTGAAACTTTTCAATTTATAGACGATAACGCTAGACCGCACCGTGCAGCCATAGTTGAGAATGCGCGCGAGGAGCTTGGTATTCCATATTTGCCAATACCTCCGCACTCACCAGATGTGAATTGCATATAACATGCATGGGATATGCTCCAAAGAAGATTAGATAATCATCAACCTACCCTATAATCCTTAAATGATCTGAGAGAGCTTCTGCCCCGTTTATGGAACCAAATTCCTCAAGAAATGTTCAACAATCTCGTGTGTGGTATGCAAAGAAGATGTCAAGCTGTTATTGATGCCCGTTGAGGCCATACATTGTATTGACAGTCTTAAAATGCTTGAATTCTCTGAGAATAAAATTTCGTTATTTTACTCGATTTTTCTTAACCACCCTGCAGACCTACAGGCTAAAATTAATTTGCAACTTGAAATCATATCAATATGAATTTTCATCACAAAAATCTTATTTTAACTATATTTTTTTGCAATTTGAGTCAATATCCCTAACTCGTGTGGAGCAGTTTAGACATAATTCTATATGCCGAAATTATAACCGCATCTCGTTCTGAACGTTTTTTATCAGCTCTACACGCACTGAAAAATATTCAGATACTCCCAGTTCCATTCGTTCAGAACCATAGAAATCTATTTCATGTCCGACTACATCTCACGATAAAAGAGCAGGTAATTAATTCCCATAAGGTTACTATTAAAAACAGAAATCGTCAATTAATAAAAAATTAGAGGAGAAAGATATATGAAATTATGCAGTACCAGCACAAGGATGAATCCTGTGTATAATTACAAGACCGAATCCTAAATAAAATCGACTTTAATTGGGTGCATGGCCCGCGTTGATGACTTATAAGTATAGTTATTACTAGCATTTCGCTAATTCAGAATGAACGTTAGAATACTTGAATATTCATGCTACGTTATTAGCTGCTTTTATTCGAATGATATCAATGAGAATTCGGTGATTCATGAGAGAATTTGAGCGATCAAAAAGCCGTAACACATGATCATTTACGAATACGAGAAACTCCAGTGAGAAACATCTTCAAGTGATATTCCTCGGAGTTAACTACCTGTTAGGTACGGAAGAACAATATACAGTCATGTGTTCCTGCCGATTTGAATTTAAAATTTCGAGTTTATAGCACAACGATAGGAAGAGGGTATAAATCAAAGTTTTTATTGTTTTCACCACTTGTTCATCATTATTTATGAATCGTCTCTGTTGATGAACCTTCTTTTTTTATACCTATGCATGAAGGCCAAAATATTCCTAATACTAATGGCTTCAGAGGATTCAAAATTATCTCATAGTACTAGCCCAAAAATCAACAATCTAACTGACCAATATCTGCGGAAATAACTTGCCCTTAATTCATTTATTGGTAGATAAAACCATTACCTTCATAAGACTTGTCGTAGCTTATGGATCTGGAAACGACTAATCATTAAGATGTAGCAAGGCTCATATACGAGGATGTATTGAAATCTAGATATTCTATCAGACCGTCGAATTAGGGTGAAAGGGATATCTGAAGCACTGAAGATTTCATACGAATGTGTTCATCATATAGTTCACGTCAATTTGGACATGAGAAAAATTTCTGCAAAATGGATCCCGAAATGTTTGAATGTTGACCAAAAGCGTGCAAGGGTAGAAGCATCGCGTTCGATCTGTGCTCTATTTGAAAACGATGTAGACTTCTTGAACCGAATTGTTACTATGGATGAGACTTGGGTACATTTCTACGATCCAGAAACGAAGCAACAATCGATGGAATGGCGACACTCTGGTTCTCCAAGACCTAAGAAGTTTCGTGTCCAAAAATCTGCTGGAAAAGTTCTTTTTTTTTTGATTTTTTGGATAAAGGTAGAACAATAACTGGAGATTAATATTCGACATTACTGACCACTCTACGGGAAAAATTAGAGAGAAAATACGCGGAAAGCTATCCAAAGGTGTTTTGTTTTTACAGGACAACGCCCCAGTACACAAATCTCATGTTGCCATGCAAAAAATTCGTGATTAAGGGTTAGAATTACTAGAACACCCCCCCTTATTTACCAGATTTGGCTCCGTCCGACTATCATCTCTTTCCTCAACTGAAAAAAGGTTCAAAAGGTCGTAAATTTTCTTCCAACGAGGAGATAATAAAAGCTGTGGATGACTGGTTTGCAGAGCAAGAAGAAACATTTTTTTTAAAGGTCTTGAGACGTTATAGGTTCGCTGTGATAAATGTATTCAATTAAGAGGAGATTATGTTGAGTAATAATATATTTTCACATTGAAATTTTGTTTGGTTCTATAATAGTAGGCTAAGAATTTTTCAATATATCCTCGAATGGTGGCACGGCTTTGTAAGTTTCTATTTCATATGGTTTATGGCAACTAGAATAGCAAACCAAGCTCATGTGGATATTTCAGTAATTTTTCTTGCAGAAGCGAATCGAAGCTCAGCTTCCTCTTCTTTTCGTCTTCGGTCAGTTGAGGAACATCGGAATGTTGCTTTCTGTCTTCCGATTACGAACAATTCGAACAAGCACATCAAGCAAACCCAACATATTCCTCTGTATGTTCGATCCTTCCGATTCGAGTGAATATGCAGAATAAATTAACAGCTGCCGATCGTGGTTTCTCGAATTTTTCGCATTTCACCGGCCGCAGAAGGCTTTATTCCAGTAAAACGGCATCTCAGCCGTATGGCGATCGCTGCTTCCAAGTAACAATTCAAGGAAAAAGAGTGTCTATGCAGTATCCAAATGCAACGAGCAACCTACTGCGAGCAGTTAACTACTTAATGAGTTCCAGCAATGATTGGACTGGAAATGGAAAACAAATGAATGCCATAGGCTAGGGATCAAGCACCGATTAATTGATTTTTTGTGACATATCTGTCATGTCTGCATAGCTCGTTATTCCGAATGGATAATTAACCGTGCAGGTAACTGAGCATTTCCATGTTGAATAATAATGCTTAATTAGGGCGGCCACTGCATGATGCAGCATCAGGACTGCAGCAGTACAGATTCTTACATTGACCACGTTGCCAAGGTTTTCTAACGAAAATCGATTCAGTTGATTTGGACGACGGCTAGTTTAACCAGCAACTTTTTCTTTTTTTGATTCTCGATCTTGAATGTCTTCAAGTTCCCTGACAAAATCATACAATAAAAACGATAATTTCTAGTAACCCCACAGGAGCATGAATTTTTGACGCTTCGAGACAAAATAAACTGCTCCACATGAGTTAGGGATATTGACTTAAATTGCAAAAAAATATAGTTAAAATAAGATTTTTTTTTGATGAAATTTCATATTAATATGATTTCAAGTTGCAAATTAGTTTTAGCCTGTATACAGCGTATACAGGGTGGTTAAGAAAAATCGAGTAAAATAACGAAATTTTATTCCCAGAGAATTCAAACATTTCAAGACTATCAATACAATGTATGGCCTCCACGGGCATCAATAACAGCTCGACATCTTCTTTGCACACTACACACGGGGTTGTTGAACATTTCTTGAGGAATTTGGTTCCATAAACGGGGCAGAAGCTCTATCAGATCATTTAATGATTCTAGGGTAAGTTAATGAGTATCTTATCTTCTTTGGAGCATATTCCATGCATGTTCTATGCAATTCAAATCTGGTGAGTGCGGAGGTATTGGTAAATGTGGAATACCAAGCTCCTCGCGCGCATTCTCAACTATGGCTGCACGGTGCAGTCTAGCGTTATCGTCTAGAAATTGAAAAGTTTCACCAATAGCAGCGTGAAAATTTGGCACAACATTGTCAATGACATGCTCCCTATAGTGTAAGGCGGTCATATTCCCAGGACAAATGTGTCGATATGTGCGCCCGTTGAAACATATCCCGGCCCATACCATAACACTACCCCCTCGGAATGGATGGACTTCTTGGACATAGCGACGATTACAGGGTATGCGTGGGATTTTCCATACGCTTATTCTGCGAGAATCTGAAAATCGTCCATATCTAGATTCATCAGTGAAAAGGACACTACGCCATTGATCGTTCCAATTGATATGTTGCCTTCCCCATTCCTGTCTTTGACGCTTATGGTCACGTGTTAATGGAACTCCTCTTAATGGACGTCTAGAACCTAGATTCACCTCTCTCAAACGTCGTCTGATGGTTTCGATGGAAACTTGGACCCCATCTGCATTTTGAAGAGTATTCCGTAGCATTCTACACGTAGATGTAGGGTTTCTTCTCGCCGAAACGGTGATGAAACAATCCTGAGCAGGTGTCGTTTTTCGTCGCTCACCAAGCTTTGGTCTTTTCAACACGAAACCTGTCTCCCTGAACCTATTCCAAAGTCGAGATATCACACTTTGGCTGACTTGGAGCCTTTCCGCTAAAACAACCTGAGTTAGGCCATCCTGTAGCATTCCGATAGCCCTATTAGCCTCAGCGTTTGTTGATTTACGTCTTGGCATTTTCAGAAAACTCGTTTCAAATCGAAGCCGTTGATAAACTGACTTCATTTCAAAATAAGTACATTCATGAAGCATATGCAAAGAACCAAACTTCAGAAAAAAGGCGACCAGATTGACGAAATGTCTCATACTGATTTTTATTGGATCGATTCAAATTTTTATTGAGTTTTAAATGATTTTACAGCGATTTTCTCGAAGATTACATACTTTCAAAAACGATTGAATACGATATCCCTAACTCTTGTGGTGCAGTATATTTCAATATTTCATAATTATTTCATTCAATTATGAGGAAAATACAGTCTGACGTTTTCTCACAATGAAATATTTCATGCAATATTTCAGTTAGTCGCTGAAATATTTCTCTGTTTACTCTTACAACATTTCTGTTAGGATAGGTTAGGTAGGTTAGGTTATGTTCGGTAAGGTTAGTTTAGGTTAGGCTGCTATAATGTTGCAACAATTTTCCGATTTTAAGGGCAGATATTTTCATATTATTCGTGTCGTAGAAAGACTTTCAGAAAATGTGGAGGAAATATTATCCTTTATTTGACGAATTAAGTCTCCGAAAGGTTAACTAAGAACAGAATCATCAATATTTATTCTCACAATTCAGCTTTGTTTTCATTTGATTGCTTGATAAGCAAATTTTTTCGAAAAATACGAAAGTTTCTGGCAAGTTTGAGTCTTTTTTGAAAACGCAGTATATTTTCGGCGTTAACTATCAGTTTGGCCTTCTACTCTTGGATAGATTTTCTTTGTTGATATATTTTTAGATGAAAATTATGGAACGAGATATTCCCAAAAAAGCCAATAAAAGATAACTTCATTCATTATTATTAATGACATATTTCAATTGCAGGTGCTCCTCATGGCTCCGTGTTCTTCACACCTTGTTCTTCCTCTTTACCTTCTCCATAAAGTCATATCGTATCAAGTGTACATCAGCGGATTCGTCAAGTGGATGTCTGAAAAAAATAAATTGGTGGGATCAACAAAATAAGGAAGTATTCAACGTCTTGAAGACACAAACATTTTTTAGATGCAATTCGAAGTATATCTCCTAAGGATTGAGATTTGTGCTGTAACGTGCCTAGTAATTTCTTGATAACGTTTATGTGTGTTGTATTTTTCATCATTGTTATTAATTTTCCTGATATTATATTATTCTTTTACATCAGGGTTACTCATTTTCAGTAATGTTTGTATGCTATTTCAAATCATTTCTAAACGGACTTCTCTATGATCTAAGTGGGTGGATATATTTGGCCTAAACAAAAACTTATTGGCAATTCTTCAGCCAAATATTATGAATAGCCTCTCCAGCATTACGGTTCTATCAACACCCAACAAATCACCGACAAATATCGCATTGAACGAACAATTCTCAGCTCCATAGGTATACCTCTGAAAAAAGCGTTCCCGTGTCCGAAAAATTCTTCAGACTGATGACTTTCTTCACATCTCGCAACCGGGGGAATGCCTCGTTCAGTTGTCATCGAGCGTGGTCTCGATGCTTTTGTTTTTGCTGCTCGTCTAGTGGACCTGTCCTGTCACCTATCAATCAAAGGTAGCGCGACCGCTTTTTGTCAAACCTTCATACCGGACGCTAGTAGCCGAGTCCATTTCAGGAGTGCACATCTTTCGGCATCGCCGAGGAATATTTAAAATAGCCGCCAAGCAACGGATTCAGCATCCAGCTCGGAGGGTCCTGGAATGTGAGCACCTGAAAAGGTCGAATTCTGGATTTCTCGGAATTTCAGATGTGAATGAATCAAAGCGGCCGACCGAAGAGTGGAAGAACATAGAAGAGTGTTTCATCGATTTAGTACTATTTCCCTTTGGTGATCCCAAGAAACTCGAGGTTTTCTGTGATAACATCCACACTGAAGGGATTGCCGCTGTGCATCGGTTTGGTTATACACCGGAACGTGACAGGCAGGGTCCCTCATCATTAGGTTCAATAGGTATTTTAGGAAGCTTATTCTTATTATGAATTAAACGAAATCGATTCAGATGATTGTTTTATTTTATTCGACACGGAATAACTACTACTGTGAACTTCTAAATCAGTAGAACTTGGTTGAAAAGGTCAATGGCTCTTGGGAAATTCAGAAAATATGATGTATGTTTAATTTATATCATTCGCCGTCACGGTATGCACAGATCAGTGTTAAATAATTCATCATATCAAGCAGATATTTCCCATGTAAACTTGTGTTGAAATTAATGTCAGAACTAATTAAACATAAAACGAAAACAAGTTAATGACAAGTTAAGTTTTTAATAACTCCTTTTGATTCGTGAGAGGTCACGTAGAAATTTGTGATTTCATACGTAATTTTCTGCATTTTAAGAGGTTATAAAAATTTTCCAACGATATGGAACGTTCAAATTGGGTCTCGTTATCAATGCTGCTATGGATCTATCACAAAAAACTCAACTGGTCCAAGAAATGAAGCCCAATGCTCAGAGTTGGCAAAGGGATTTTGCAGCTTTTGTCATACAACAATCCAGCCGCAATATGTAAAAACATCATGATAATTTAGAATGACATAGTGTTCTAATCATTATTGTAATCTTTTGGCCCTTTCACTTGAAAATACTAGGGCACTAATTGGATAATTTTTCACCTAGGGGAAATACGTACAAAATGACATATACAGAGTGTAACAGCCAAATGGAATAAATTCGATAACGAATAAATGAGGGCGTGTTGGGAAAAACGCTCGGACATGTCGATTTGTAATTTCAAATGCGCATATTTTTCAAGAAAATGATATTATATAGGGTGTTCCATGTGACCGTGGCCAATACCAACTTTCTTATTTCAAATGCAACCCCCTGTATATTATTTATTTTTTGGATTCTTCAGAGAATTCTAGACACAATTCATGCACAATGTCCTATACCTATATCTTTAACTATTTCGGAAGTATTAAGTGTTTTCAGATTTATTGCAAAAATCAACGTTTTAAATAAAAATTATTTTATTTCACAAATTCGGTAAATTACACATAAAACCGAATAAGTAATACTGATTATTTCTTAATTATTAAAAAAACAAAAAAAAAACATTAATGTCAATGTAGGAAATGTTCGAAATGCTCGCCGCGAACGTCTTGGCAACAAGACGCAAGCTTGATTCGGTTTTTTAGGTCGTCTAAGTTTAAGGGTTTCGTTTCGTATACAATAACTTTGACATATCCCCACAAAAAGAAGTCTAATGTAAAATTGTAAAAAATCTGAAAACACTTAATATTTCCGAAAAAGTTGAAGATAGGTATATGACATTGTACATAAATTATGTCTAGAATTTTTTGAAGAATCCAAAAAATAAATAATATACAGGGGGTTGCATTTGAAATAACAAAGTTGGTATTGGCCACGGTCGCATGGAACACCCTATATAATTTTATTTTCTTGAAAAATATGCGCATTTGAAATTACAAATCGACGGGTCCGAGCGTTTTTCCTAACACCCCCTCATTTATTCGTTATCGAATTTATTCCATTTGGCTGTTACACTCTGTATGTACAAAATGAGATAGGCATCATAACTTGATTTTGGAGGTATCAAATGAGAAATTGCCTACCATATCACACGACCCGAGTGCGTTCTATTCACCTCTGAAAATTCGCAAGCGCTACTCTAAGTAAATTCGGTCGTTATGAGTGATAACAGAAATCAATAGGTCACGAGTTTTTTTGCATTGTGCCAAATTTTTAGAAGGAATGGCCAGTTTTCACTATTTGTTTCATTTATATCGCATTCATTTCAAACTTTACTTATTTGTCATTGTATTCACGGAGCTTTTTTAATGTTAAATATACTTTCTGTATTAATTCGATATATTTCTAGTTTATAAAGTTTCATGGACCAAATGACATATACAGTGAACGGACAAAATGACATAGGTATTCCAGCTGACTTAAACGTATCAGCAAACAAAGAGTCAGGACTTGTCTTAACATATTCATAACAATATTCATCTGCGGCTAATAAAGGCAATCAACTTACTCTTGCTGATCCTATGAGGAGGTTCCTCCAATCCCTAGGAGGATTCATAAGGGGACAAGGCAAACGTGAGCAGAAGACTCGATAAACGTACTCAGTTTCAACTTCTACACCTAATATGATTGCAATAAAATCAAAAAATGAGGCCATACCTCCCCCAAAGAAAAGGAGACCTAGGGCTTTATTCAAATAAGACAATGAAGAAGAAAATTTTCCTAGCAACTTTCGAGATGATGAAGACGACTGTCCATCTGTCTATTGTTATGAGACCTTTTTTCCCGATTTAGATCTTCTCCAGGATTAGCCCTGGAAAAGACTGGTTACGATGCATGCATTGGTTGCATTGGGCTCACGCATCTTGTGCTGATGTTCCTAGAAGAACCAAGCGTTTAATTGGTGAACTTTGTCAGTAGATTCGTAACTATAAGTAGAAAACTACAGTGGCTCGATGCCGGTATGTCATTTTGTCCATAGCATGCGGACTGAATGAATTTCGTTTATCCCAATTTATCTAAAAATATTTTCTTTTTTGGTACTGTTATTTCATAAAGGTTGATTAGATTTTATAAAGAGAGGACCAAAGATTATAGGTGTAGAAGATGACATTACTGTAATCCACTAATAACAAGTTATGACTCTGAAATAAAACCCTATGTCATTTTGTAAGTACTTTCCCTACTAATTCCCTCGAAAAATATCTTGTATAATTAACATTGCTTTCAACATAAGATTTAGACTGAAATCAATATCAGGGAGGTTAGAAATGAAACTCAAAATTCTGCTGTGAATCCTTTATCTTATTGCTTGAATGAAATCGATATTTGGTACAGGAAATCTTAAGGTTTGGTCTTTTGACAGTTTGAAATGAAAGCTTCTCCAATTCAGTCGTAGTGTCAAGTATCTTCTATTGCTTCAATACTCAAGAATTAATACCAATCCTTCTACATTCACCAGGAAGAACCAATTGACCATTTCGCGGATACCAGTAATGCATAAAATGAAATGGAGCAACGGATAAATAAATTTCGCTTCGTGGTTGTTGAAATCCAAACCGTAAAAAAGAAAAAGAAGAGAACGTTAAACGTCAAGAAGAACAATATGTTCATTAGCCGGACCAAACCACGGCAGCCGGGATTTTTAGTCTATGGCCGAGAATCGTGAACCATCGACGTTAAACCTCAAACCGTGAGAGACCACCAGGGCCGATCCTATGTAATTAAAATCAGATACTGTATTTATAAAAGGACCCGTCACCGCGTTATATATAATCTGTATGTAAATCGTGGCCACGATCCAGATTTATTAATACACACTCGATATTGACGTTATATTTATATTTAAATTATATACCAGTCCAATATTGTCCGATGTTTCAACTTGTTATTACCCAGGTCGCTAATTATTAGGTTTCTAATCCGAGATACGGAAGGTAACTATAGTGATTGCATTACTTCATTAGCTCCTATCGCTGTACTCACAGTGGCGGGTCAAACTAGAGTCCCTCGAAACCACTGGATACATGTTCTTATATTAAGAGAGCCATCCAGATTTCATTTGAAGAAATCAAACATCATGGCAACTGCAACAGATTAAAGATCAATCTGTTTCCCGCTACTTATCACAGTATCAGAAGAGGAAATGTCAAATGTGACACTTTGGAATTCTACGTATACTCCATTCACTTTTATTTAATCACAAAACGACGTTGCCAGTTCCTTTTTTTTACATCAAAGTGAAAGTATCAAAGATATTCCACATTTTGTTAGTTCGAATCGATCGGCGATTTTGGGGCGAAATATCGATGGGAAATCGCCTATTTTTCCGTTCTTCGTCGTCCAGAAGAAGTTTTCCGTCGATATGAGAAATTTTGTTCAAGTGTCATTTTTTCCTTTCACGACTTTTGGCGTGAGTACGAACGGCAAATTTGAATTGGACCAAAAATCGATTTATAAGCATAAATAAAGCGAAAGTAAGTACTAATCGACCTTTTTACACTTGATAACGAAGTTTTTTTAGGTATCTGGCCGTTTAGAAAGATTTCAAACGAAATTCCGGTCCCCCAGAAGTTTGGCTAGTTTCGGTATCGTTTTTGGTGCTCAAAATTTATTTGGAATGTGTAAATGGACAAAAAAAGGCTTCCTTATACGATCTTCTAACGAAAGCGACCGGAAAATATGGTTCAGGTAGGATTTTCGAGGAATTATGAGGAAAGAACTTGCAGAATGAAATTGCACGATTTTCGTAAGTAAAGGGGTTCTGGATGGCCATCATCGGTCTCTCAATGATTATTGTTGATCGTTTTCACGTTTCAGAAAAAAAAAAACACGTCGAAAAAGCTAAACAAAAGAAGAAATATGACTATATTGCATTCCACAGTAGGTGAATTCAGATTCCGATGAATTGAAATGTGTCACTGGAACTTTCATTCCTTTGACGAAAGTAGAAATGGGCTATATTGAACCAGAATACATCGGTTTTTTCCATATTCCAGGAGTTTGTGTCTTATTTTAGAACAGGTGAATGATGAATGTGAAGCATATGTTTGACCTATTCCATTTTATTTGTACAAACCTACTCTGGTAGTAATGTATGAATATTTTTTAATTTAATAAATTACTATACAATCAGAATATTTTACTTCTTGTTCATAAGATCAAATAAATAAAATGTCGTCAAGTCTTGAACTTTCAGTTCAAGAGGATAATAAACATTAAATCTTCACAATCATGCATAGGTATGAAAATTATGTGAAAGCAATGCAATTTTTTTCCGTGGCGAAAAATAATATATTTCAACAGTGATCTCTTGTACTTTTCATGCAAATAACTAGAAAAGGAATCCTTTCTATCAATTCATATAAACGTTAATTATTTTCGTCCATCACATCTTTTCCAATTCATTCACATTCTGAGAAATACGCTAAGAATGTAGAAAGGGCAACATAGTGTTGACTTGGAACATAAAAATATTTTGAAAAACGTCATAACTTCGATACAGAGTGGAATGTGTCAAATTTCCAAGGCCAGAGTTGTGATTTTATAATTGTGAATGGAGTATACATATGAAGCAACTAAAATTTTGCTTACAAAAGATGTCTAAATGATATCGATAAGATACGCCACTGATTAACGTTCTTGTTTATGCATAGCAGGTAAGTTACAGTACAGACTTGGCTCTTGGTTTGACTTATTAGATTACGCCACAATGAAACAACCTCTTTTTGCATACCACACGATTTGATGAGGCACGCAAGTCCTGATCGAGATACCTACTCTAACCAACAATTTGTTATACAATTTCAAAGATTGCTTATGCCTGCGTTGTGTTCTTATCGAGGATCTTCTCGTGCAGCACTGCTCGAATTTTTGAGATTCCATCCTGCAAGAAAAATGTTTTAATTAGACATAACTACATGAGGTAGATGAAGAGAATATGAACTCGATCTACTGTCTACATATGTTTCAATAGATTAATCTGGTTAAGTTTATATAACAATGGGGGTTAATGAATATGAATTGGAAAATTTTTTGATGATTTGAGGGTATCTATTCAATACGTCTTTCATTTGCAACCTTTTTTTCCACGCAACGAATTTTTGTATGTTGAATAATTGGAAGGCTAAGAAAATCGATGTTCATAACATACACTGCTCCACAGGAGTCAAGACGTAAATTAACAAACGCTGAGGCTAATAGGGCTATCGGAATGCTACAGGGTGGCCTAACTCAGGTTGTTGTTTCGGCGAGAAGAAACCCTACATCTACGTGTAGAAAGCTACGTAATACTTTTCAAAATGCAGATGGGGTCCAAGTTTCCATCGAAACCATCAGACAAAGTTTGAGAGATGTGAATCTAGGTTCTAGACGTCCATTAAGAGGACTTCCATTAACACGTGACCATAAGCGTCAAAGACTGGAATGGGCAAGGCAACATATCAATTGGAACGATCAATGGCGTAGTGTCCTTTTCACTAATGAATCCAGATATGGACGATCTTCAGATTCTCGAAGAATAAGGGTATGGACAATCCCACGCATACCCCGTAATCGTCGCTATGTCCAAAAAGTCCATCCATTCCGAGGGGGTAGTGTTATGGTATGGGCCGGGATATGTTTCAACGGGGGAACAGATCTACACATTTGTCCTGGGAATATGACCTCCTTACACTTTAGGGAGCATGTCATTGAGAATGTTGTGCCAAATTTTCACGCTGCTATTCAATCAATTCATCAATTTCTAGACGATAACGCTGGATCGCACCGTGCAGCCATAGTTGAGAATGCGCGCGAGAAGCTTGGTATTTCACATTTGCCAATACCTCCGCACTCACCAGATTTGAGTTTCATAGAACATGCATGGGATATGCTCCAAAGAAGATTAGATAATCATCAACCTACCTCAGAATCCTTAAATGATCTGAGAGAGCTTCTGCTTCGTTTATGGAACCAAATTCCTCAAGAAATGTTCAACAACCCCGTGTGTAGTATGCAAAGAAGATGTCAAGCTGTTATTGATGCCTTTGGAGGCCATACATTGTATTGCTAGTCTTAAAATGCTTGAATTCTCTAGGAATAAAATTTCGTTATTTTACTCGATTTTTCTTAGTGACCCTGTATACGCTGCAGACCTACAGGCTGAAATTAATTTGCAACTTGAAATTATATTAATATGAATTTTCATCACAAAAATCTTATTTCAACTATATTTTTTTGCAATTTAAGTCAATATCACTAACTCACGTGGAGCAGTTTATTTACTTTGTTTTATTCTTTATACCAAATTTGTTCTTATACTTTGTTATCTTCATGTGGCGAATTGAGTATTTGTCTTTCTAATCTAATTTTTTTCTAGAGATTCCCCAATGGAATAGGAGAACATGAAGTGAAACAGCTAGAAATTATTAGGATATGGTTTACTCTGCCTTTTAAGAAGAATTTTTTCGAAACAAGAACGAAAATATGGAGGACTATTATTTAAACATAGTTTCAAACTCACAACTAATAGAGAAATAAGTGTATGTTTCCATTTACTATGCTGGATTCAGATATTTGTGAATTTCACATACATTATCATGTATTTCTTTGATGGCTAATAAATGATATTGACTCCATTCTAGAAGCTCCATTACTATCTACAAATGTTTTATTGACTGCGAAACAAAAAAACTGTTACCAGTGGCGTGGTTATTTTATAATACCACAAGGATAAGTGTGCACAATTTGACATTTTTAGCAACGGATTTTCACGTCAGCTTCATTCCATATTCGTTTGTCGAGCTCGAGCAATCTCATATTGGAATAGGAGTCAGCGACAGGATCCTGTTTGCTGATATATATGTAACTATATTTCACTGTTATTTTTGAGTGCATTTATCCTTTCATTTGTTTTGGGTTTCAATTAATTTGAGCTAGTGGACTGTCCACTAGCTCTATCTTTTTCTCACTCAGAAAATTATATTTCGAAAGTTAAATTTAAATAATTGAATCACACTTCAGTTGGTAAACTGAAATTCTACCCAACAACAACTGCTCCAATTCTTTTCAAGATATTTTCAAAATACCCACCGATTGCTTAAACAAACTGTCCTTCCTTCGAAATGATAAATTTTTTTTCATCACACAAATCTTATTTTAACTATATTATATCCCTAACTCATGTGGAGCTGTTTATATTCCACAATGCTACTCTATTATTGAAACATAGGTGTCCGTATCAATAGAAAGTCAGCGTCTACGGGCAAGTAGAGCGCTATAACAATAGTCAATAAGCCCGCGCAAAATTATTCAAAGCTTTGGGGATCATCTAGCCATCTTTCATTGACAGATGGTAGAGTTGCCCAAAGACCTCAATTTGAGTAACGAATAAACTGTAAGTTTTAGCTCAAGATATCTTTAAGTAGTAAATGATGAATGCTTCAGGTAGACCAACGAGACATCCCGAAAGTTAAATTCCTAAAATTCGAGTATCGGAGCCGCGACTTCAGTGGAGGCCGCAAAGCGGGTCTCATCTTCGTTGGCATCATTGTTAGCGCGGTCCGGTTGAAAAAGTGAGTCGCGAATGCGTACATACATATAAATTATTTAAATGTTGGCAGATATGTATGCAAGTGGCTCAAAGAATACCGCCACTTGGCAAAAACTGGCACCGTACACTCTGCGCCATAATTTGCAACCGTCATCTCTGTCGTCGGTCGCGATGGTAGACCCCGCCGATTGTGTACTTATCATAACCATTATTTTTTACAGGATCGAAATTCTCGATGGCCTGATGAATATCAGAATATGTGAGATGGACGTATCGGCATTCTCTCATTGTATGAATAAAATTGGCGATAATGGTGAGATACTTCTGCGAGATACCGTATTTACAAGTTCTTTTTATCCGGTGCCTTCGTTTGATTAATACTTCTTATTAGTAACCGAAAGTTTATCGGCTGATTTTAATTGCCCAGGATGTTGTAGAATGCTGATAATATTCGAGCACACCAGGATGAAATTGTCAGGCATTTTAAATATCGATCAGTCTGTTTTGTTAATTGTTACTGTCGCATACACAACTTTGACAGCAGTTGGAAAATGAATAACAAGCAATTTGGGAAGCAGACCAAATTTATCGATAATCATAATATTGATGATTCAAATTAAGCGTTTTCATTCAGAAAATTTCAAACGGCATAGCTAAATTCAAACAATAAGATTCGAAAGAAGCTAACTGCTGATGCCATTACCAATTATAAAAAAGTAGGTTATACTGAAAATGGATCTAACACATCAAAATGCTATTGAGTTCATGTTACTCAAACATACATTGGCGATCATAAAATAAACTGCTCCACATGAGTTAGGGATGTTGACTCAAATTGCAAAAAAATATAGAATAAGATTTTTGTGATGGAAATTCATATTAATATGATTTCAAGTTGCAAATGTATTTAAGCCTGTAGGTCTGCAGCGTATACAAGGTGGTTAAAAAAAATCGAGTAAAATAACGAAATTTTATTCCCAGAGATTTCAAGCATTTTAAGACTATCAATACGTGGCCTCCACGGGCATCAATAACAGCTTGACATCTTCTTAGCATACCACACACGAGGTTGTTGAACATTTGTTGAGGAATTTGGTTCCATAAACGGGGCAGAAGCTCTCTCAGATCATTTGAGGGTTCTGGGGTAGGTTGATGATTATCTAATCTTCTTTGGAGCATATCCCATGCATGTTCTATGCAATTCAAATCTGGTGAGTGCGGAGGTATTGGTAAATGTGGAATACCAAGCTCCTCGCGCGCATTCTCAACTATGCCTGCACGTTGCGGTATATAGCGTTATCGTCTAGAAATTGAAAAGGTTCACCAATAGCAGCGTGAAAATTTGGCACAACATTGTCAATGACATGCTCCCTATAGTGTAGGACAAATGTGTAGAACTGTGCGCCCGTTGAAACATATCCCGGCCCATACCATAACACTACCTCCTCGGAATGGATTTACTTCTTGGACATAGCGACGATTACGGGGTATGCGTGGGATTGTCCATACCCCTATTCATCGAGAATCTGAAAATCGTCCATATCTGGATTATCAGTGAAAAGGACACTACGCCATTGATCGTTCCAATTGATATGTTGCCTTGCCCATTCCAGTCTTTGACGCTTATGGTCACGTGTTGATGCAACTCCTCTTAATGGACGTCTAGAACCTAGATTCACCTCTCTCAAACGTCGTCTGATGGTTTCGATGGAAACTTGGACCCCATCTGCATTTTGAAGAGTATTCCGTAGCATTCTACTTACACGAAGATGTAGGGTTTCTTCTCGTCGAAACGGTGATGAAACGATCCTGAGCAGGTGTTGTTTTTCGTCGCCCACCAAGCCTTGGTCTTTCCAACACGGAACCTGTCTCCCTGAACCTATTCCGAAGTCGAGATATCACACTTTGGCTGACTTGGAGCCTTTCCGCTACAACAACCTGCGTTAGGCCACCCTGTAGCATTCCGATAGCCCTATTAGCCTCAGCGTTTGTTAATTTACGTCTTGGCATTTTCAGAAAACTCGTTTCAAATCGAAGCTGTTGCTAAACTGACTTCATTTCGAAATAAGAACATTCATAGAGCATATGCAAAGAACCAAACTTCAGAAAAAAGGCGATCAGATTGACGAAATGTCTCATACTGATTTTTATTGGATCCATTCCAGTTGTTATTGAGTTTTCAATGATTTTACAGCGATTTTCTCAAAGATTACATACTTTTAAAAACGATTGAATACAATATCCCTAACTCTTCTGGAGCAGTATATTATGAATGTACCTACTGCTTCATAAAAGTTAAGGAAGTTCCGAAATTTGTGACCCCTTTCAAAAGTGGCCAATTCTTGTCTATCAAATGGTCATTTAGGAAAAATAAAATATTTACTCTCTTATTTCTGAATGGTTCTCTTGCTCTTCTTTTGAGTTTAAGACAAGTTATTATCGTTTTCGATTAAAAAAATTTTGGTTCAGTTATTGTTTTTTATTCTCACAATCAACTGTGATTCAAAATCAGAAAATGAACGTACAGAAATCGTTATGCTCAAAGTTTTCATATTCTTCCACTATATGAAGTGTTTTCTAATAAGAGATCGTATTTTGGAATTCAAAGAAAATTGCCACTTTGAAATAAATGATCGGATGTTGATTTCATCAATTTTATAGTGAATTTTAATAATTTCACTGCTCTGTTGAAGCGTATATCGTACCATTTTCATTAATTTCTACTTGTCGAATGTCGAAAAATGACAGCTTCAAGAGTGACATCTACCTAAATAGTGGGCTATTCAAAACTACACCTCTTATCGGAAAACCCTTCACATTTCAATTGTTGAGCATGGTACTTGAAGGTATCGTGGCAACTTCGGAAACTGGAACATCAGTTATTCGCTTCGCACCGTCTAACTTTTCTAATCGGGAAACTGCAACAGAAGAAAATTCTGCCTCATCTCTCCCGGAAACCGTCTCGGGAATTGATAAATTTTGAAGATGAAGATGGTGTTGTAAACTTATTAGATAGAAACTTATTCCATTCTAGGCGATGAAATACGCCCGAATCAGTATGGGCGCTTGGGCGTGAGCCGCCGTTAATTTTCCTCCCTTGTGGAATCAAAATCCGAAGACGTAAATAACCAGTTTTCCGTTATAATGACGTCACGTCCGGAACTCATTACTTTTGCGCGTTATTTCAAGTTGGACCCTTAATATTTTCCGGGTTTTCACACAGACTACTAATCACCGGAGATATCCCTTTTGTATGATGAGGAATGGGGAAACGCGAGACGAGAAAAACTCATTTGCTGGAGGAATGGCTGATTTAAGTTCATTACCGGGAACATTTTCATGCTGGAATAATTCCGGGCACATACAAGGCGTGGACTCTCTCTTGTTCATGTATAAGTTTTCGGCTCCCTTTCTTCGAATTGTCTTCCGGAATGAAGTTCGTTAACTAACAGACTACACATATTCATATACAGAATGAGAAGTACGAGGATGTATTGACACCTAGTTAGCCTAAACCAGTTCCATGCTTAAACAAAATATTGCAATACCATATCAACGAACAATAACTTATAAGAAGTGTCAGTGTAGAGTTCGACGTCAAAAAAGTTAACCAGAGTTACGCAATAAATAAAAAGAAAAGATGTCCACCGAAATAGTAAAAATCGAAAAATTGGAATATCGAGCCATCATCAAGTACCTGTATTTAAAAGGTTTAAGAGGTAAGCAGATTTACGGAGATATGCTTAATACCCTTGATGATCAATGTTCTTTGTATACGACCGTGAAAAATTGGACTGCAAAAGAGGTAAATTTTCCATTGAAGGTGATGACCGATCGGGAAGGCCAGTTTCTGTGTCAGTCCCCGAGAATATCGATGCAGTTCATGATTTTATCAGACCGTCGAATTAGACTGAAACGGATATCTGAACTGAAGCACCGAAGATTTCATACGAACGCGTTCATCATATAGTTCACGTCAATTTGGACATGAGAATTTCTGCAAAATGGATCCCCAAATGTTTGAATGTTGAATGTAGAAGCATCGCGTTCGATCTGTGCTCGATTTGAAAACGATGTAGACTTCTTTAACCGAATTGTTACTATGGATGAGACTTGGGTATAATTCTACGATCCAGAAACAAAACAACAATCGATGGAATGGCGACACTCTGGTTCTCCAAGACCTAAAAAGTTTCGTGTCCAAAAATCTGCTGGAAAAGTTGCTTGCTTCAGTTTTTTGGGATGCCATGGAGTAATCATGATTGATTTTTTGGATAAGGGTAGAACAATCACTGGAGATTACTATATATTCGACATAACTGACCACTCTACGGAAAAAAGAGAAAAGACACGGAAAGCTATCTAAAGGTGTTTTGTTTTTACAGGACAACGCCCCAGTACACAAATCTCATTTTGCATGCAGAATTCGTGATTTAGGGTTAGAATTACTAGAATACCCCCCTAATTCACCAGATTTGGCTCCGTCCGACTATCATCTCTTTCCTCAACTGAAAAAAAAGTTTAAAAGGTTGTAAATTTTCTTCCAACGAGGAGGTAATAGAAGCTGTGGAGGACTGGTTTGTAGAGCAAGAAGAAAAATTTTTTTTGAAAGGTCTAGGGACGTTGCAGGTTCGCTGTGATGAATGTATTCAATTAAGAGGAGAATTTGTTGAGTAATAAAATATTTTGACATTGAAATTTCGTTTGGATCTATAGTAGGCTAAGAATTTTTCAATATATCCTCGTATTTGATGGATAATCCGCTTGCTGCTTGAGACATCCCCACTGATTTGAAAATTGAAAATTCTGTTCATTAAAACTAGTAATATTATAGATTCCTAAATATGCGACAATTCTTGAATTCCAGCTGTTTTTTTCAACGAAATTTCGAAGTCATTGTGAAATAATGGTCACGAATGAATTATCAAAAGTTCAAAAGAAACTATTGAAAAACCCCCGTAACAATACAAATTTTAGGAACATTTAGAATAGTTTCTCACTTCAAAATTTGGTAGGCACACATTACCCTAATTCCATTAACTAGAAAAAAATTAGCTTCGTAATACCAAAACCTACAATTACCATTTGAAATAGACATGTAAATAAATTCAATTAATTTAATGATACGAGTTAATTAGACAGATTCAACCGAAATGCCAGACTATTCATAAGAAACTCGAAATTTTAATAATTTCGTAATTGAATAATCTACTCGGAAATCTCAATAATTACAGATGTAAACGGTTCTTACAAATTACTCGAGGTCCAAGGAGCGATATGAACAATAAATTATTTATGATGTTTCCAGACGGAGTAATGGAGGAAAACAGTTCTTTTGGCTTGTTGCACCCTCGCAATACTAGAGGGAATAATTGCAAATTGCTAGCATACCCCACATCTATGTATCTTCATCTCTCATTTATTTTTGCATTTTTCCAGCATGATATATGGTAATTTCATTAATTTTGGATTCATAACAGTACTTTTCGCGATGGAAGTAAACAATGTAAGGTGCCTGAAAAAATAGTAGATAGAGTGGAATTTGCGATAAATATTTTTATCTGCATTTTGTGGTATTCGACAATGCTTTCACAAAATCTATTAGATGAGAAATATAATATATAAATGTTCTTGTCATCATAGGTAAAAAACCTTATTTGGTTGGAACTCTTGAACAAATAATTCAAGTTTTTTATACCATTCGTTTTTTATAAAAGGAGTTAATTATTGCTGAAACTTGTACAGTGGGTGTAAAAAATTGTTGGCACACGACATCTAGACTCAAGATTGATAATTTTTTGGTCATTGCTTCCAGTTCTTCATCTACTATTCTAGGACGCAGCAATAAAACAAACCAATAATTTATAACTCGAAAGAACCGTTTCTTTAATCAATTGATTATATATAAGCCACAATCAAAACAATTATTCGCCACCGGTCAAAAACGTAAAATCTACATATTCGGTAGCCCTGTAGACACCCTAATAAATCAATAGTTTCAACAAGTCCCGATAATTACAATATACAGGTACAATTATTCACTTTATTATTCAGTATACAAACCTAATTATATAATCAAAGCGAGTAATAAATATTCGTACTTCTTGATTTATACAAAGCAAGATCGAAGAAATTTATGGTTGCTTCTGCCCAAAGGCTATGGTTTAATTTGTATTGGAAGGCATAGAATTTGAGGAGAACTGTAATTTCTGTGGTGTCCTCATTACGAATGATTATGAGAAACGATCATATCTTTGAGACGTGATATTAATTTATGTGCTGTGATCTCGTACGCAGTTTGATTAATCAAGTGTTCTCAAACTTGAAAATTTAGATTCAAGATTCTTTTTTCCAAATTGAGAATATAAAATTACTTCTTTTCCTGGGGTCGTATATACAGAGTGTCACAGACAAAGGGAATAAATTCGATAACGAATAAATGAGGGCGTGTTGGAAGAAACGCTCGGACACGTCGATTTGTAATTTTAAATGCGCATATTTTTCAAGAATATAATATTATATAGGGTGTCCATGTGACCGTGGCCAATACCAACTTTCTTATTTCAAATGCAACCCTCTGTATATTATTTATTTTTTGGATTCTTCAGAGAATTCTAGACACAATTCATGCACAAAGTCCTATATCTATCTTTAACTATTTCGGAAGTTTTGAGTGTTTTCATTTTTATTGCAAAAATCAACGTTTCGAATAAAAATTATTTTATTTCACAAATTCGATAAATTACACTTAAAACCTAATAAGTAATACTGATTATTTCTTAATTATTAAAAAAAAACAAAAAAACGTTAATATCAATGTAGGAAATGTTCAAAATGCTCGCCCCGAACGTCTTGGCAAAATCAAAATCAAATCAAAATCAAAACATTTTATTTCCATAAGACAATTACAGTTAATTGTATCGGAATAGTCAAAACATTCAATATTTCCGAAAAAGTTGAAGATAGGTATAGGACATTGCACATGAATTATGTCTAGAATTTTCTGAAGAATCCAAAAAATGAATTATATACAGGGGGTTGCATTTGAAATAATAAGAATAAGTTGGCATTGGCCACGGTCGCATGGAACACCCTATATAATTTTATTTTCTTGAAAAATATGCGCATTTGAAATTACAAATCGACGTGTCCGAGCGTTTTTCCTAACAATCCCTCATTTATTCGTTATCGAATTTATTCCATTTGGCTGTTACACTCTGTATATAATATAACATTGAAGGTTGCGCTTGTGGAAAAAACTAGAAAAATATTTGTCGAAAACAAATCTTGACAAATCGCATGTGATCAAAAGTACCACCTTAAAACCATATTCTTGATTTCTTCTTCAATTAGATTTAAGCTGATCTAACGGTATAATCGAATGGAAATATTGTTCAAACCATGAAAATCATTCATTAGAGCCATTTTGCAGATGAATAAAACTGAAACATCGAGTGAACTGAGCTTCGTATTCATGGTTGAATTGGGTATAAAAAGTCTGATATGGTTGGGTATAAGAAGGAGAATAGGCGCCAATAATTAAGGATTTCATTCTTAAATACCCAGAATTACAGAACTTAATTTCAATTCCATGATTCGGAAACAACGAAATGAATAGGAAGAGAGATTATTCATCATTTATAATTCCACCCATTAGTCCACTCAAAAATTCTGATGAGAATTGCTAATGCATCGTGAAACTGTGTTAGGGGAATTCCAAAATAATTGAATAGGTATTACCATTGTTTATAAAAATAATGGTATTACGGAGTCTCCAAACCAAAGCACACAGGTTCAAATATTCCATTGGAAATAGAACACCTTGTATGCAGATCCACCTTGTGTAGGTGAATTAGCCTTTTTCATTTGAGGAAACTGCTTGAAAAATCATTTGATGGCTATCGAAAGAAAATTACAGCATCTGTCTGTTGTTAGAAAAATATCGGGATTTTTTCGGTAATTAGCTAGAATTTTTTATGGTCTTCGTTGACGATCTGAACCAAACTTTGCGTGTAGTTTGAGCACATTTTTCTCCACCTAAATGCGGAATTTCTTATTGATTGAATCGACAGTTTCAAATTAGCAGGAAAAAGGATTTCGAAAGCCCTTTCACAGGATTCGCCTGCAAAATTTATCGCTCGTGATCGTTCAAGACCATCAACAACCTTCAGAATCTTCTCCTAAGCATATGGCAGGAGAACCGATCGCTTTTTCCGTGAAAAAACTAAAAAAGGAAAGAAAATACGAAGATTCGTAAGTCGTTTACGACCGGAAGTGAAGAGATATGCGTGATGTCCTTCTCCTGCGATAATTTCGATTTGTGAGATCGCTAAATCAAAAACGCCATATCGTTTCCGGTGTAGAGTTTGGGTACGTTCCGAAAGGCACAGAGAACGTCCATTTGTTCCTCGACCTCAGCTAATTTATGGAATTCTACGGCTCACGCTGGGATGCACGTTCTGGTTCTTATCTTTATTGAAATTTTGCCAGAGCTTAATATTTGTCGTATTCGGTTTGCCTCAGTCCTGCGATTTCTCGATTTATGTTGTTGATTGAATTGAATGTGGAAAGGCTTTCTTATGTTTAGACTTCACCGATTTTTACATCGAAAAACCCCCCACCAAAAGACCAAGAGCAAAATTCTTGAGGAGAGGGCAAAAAGGGCAAAACCTACTTGATACTTTTACACTCAAGAGGATTTGAGTTGTAGAAGCAGGAATTCCTAAACTTATTTCTCATTTCCTAACAGTTTTGGCTTTGTGGTAATGATAAATCCACCCAATAATGAAAGAAAATAGAAACAATGCAGACAAAAGAAAATCTATACTGATATGGTGATTGATCACAAAATGGCGCATGCACAGGGATGCTTGGAACCTCTACTCAAAATATAACACACCACACAAACATTGAACTGCTGCAGCTGATACTATACTCTGTTCAAATGTAAGAAGGAGCAATAATAACATGTTTGGCGCAGCCGTAGGAGGACCTTCGTAAACTTTCTTTCCGTCCAGAGTCGAATCGAGGAGATTTCACACAATCGTTCAGTTTTAACTGAACTTGAATTCCATTTTTTTCAATAATTCATAGGACGTTGTTCTTTTGAAATTTGGCACACTGTCGTCATCATTCACGATTTCTAGTACTTTAGAAATCGTTGGGATTTCATTCCGGAAAAAAAATCGTGGACAATTCTTCTGATAAGGTTCATATCGAAATCGCCAACCGAATCGATTATTTTTAACGACTGGGCTCTCCTCTTAGGTGGCCTCAATGTTTTATTCTCCTTATATTCTCTGAGAATTCTGAATACAGCTGAATCACTCACCCCTGAGGATTTTGAAACAACTCCTACTAAGTCTCTTTTCGATAAATCAGGATGTTCTTCCAATTCTTTTCGAAAAATGTTCAAAATTATCTCTTTATCTTCAGCAGTGAAATGCGACCTTTTGGACCTTTTTCGTGGTGGTCCCCACATATCACCCTCAGATGCAGTATCCGTTTCCGAATTCGACATTGTTCTATAAACACTATATACACTTTGTCAAAAGATTTTCCAACACAAAACACTTTTCACAACAAAATCTATAAACACTTTGAACAGCTAGACCTTCACAGTAGCTCTAGGTATTTTAACTAGTCTTGTCAATTGAAAACTTCGATATTTATGCAAATCAAGATGGCTTTAACCCATTAAGGGAAAGGACCCAAATCTGTTGTTTCCCGGAATTACCTTGTCGGAATCTTGAGCAGCCGACAAAGAGTTTCGTACAAAATAATATAAAATTTTGGAGCGAAAATTTCGGATATTACAAGTAAATGACCATTATAAATTTGAACAGAGATCTTTTACGAGTCTTGTCAATTGAAAACTTCGATATTTATGCAAATCAAGATGACTTTAGGGAAAAGGACCCAAATCTGGTGTTTCCCGGAATTACTTTGTCGGAATCTTGCAAGATAAAATGTTTATGACAGTTGCAAATCATAACAGAAATTTTGCACTAGAGTTTCTGAAGAAGAAAGTTCTAATGTGGGAATTGCTGACTCAAATTATCGAATCATTTCTATCCAGTATCATCCACAGTCCGTTCCGAGTACGATCCTGGCAGTCTCTCAGAAGCCCAGAGTAATTCACATATTGAAAAATTTCAACAAAAAAGAGATTATACATATAATGAAGAATAAATTTATTTTGATTCATAAAAGCAGGTCATTTTCCTTTCAAAAACTCCTCAAGAAGACTCATACTCCAGACATTTCTAGATTTACTTTCGAGTCTCATTTCAAGCAGCCAATGATTCTTTGGAATCCGCCAATGGCATGACACACATGCATCTAACAACCGGCAGGCGGGTCATAACATTATTTTTCCAAGAAGTATTGCCACAATCCAATGGTGGGAGTTTTCCAACGGCTATCGCGATAGCGCAAAATATTTACTTGCATAATCCAGAAACCGTATAATACGGCAATAATACTAACAATTAAGGAACATTATCTTTTATACAATGAACCATTATGGTGAAGGAATATTCCAAACAATTAATTAATATACTGCACTCAAATATACCTACTGGTTATGTGCATAGTTTCAAAGCGGATATTGGTAACGAAATCATCCTATTAGAATTTATATTGCCTTTAATTGAAGTATAAGTATCTTTCTAATCGTTACACATGAGTAGTCCATTTTTATTGAAACGTTTCGATGAAATGATGGATGCGGTGAGCAGGCCAGTTTTCCTATTGGTGCAATTGATCGGTTGTCGTCATCTTTTGCTAACGACATTCATCATCGCCTTTAGAGATTGGCTAAGATAAACGTTGCTTTACCTATAGTTTACGACTTACGTCCTATCTGATCAATTCTGCGGAATTAAAAGTACTATGTAACTCCATTCACAAAGTAAAAAAAGAGTAAATAGAATAATAGAAATTAGCATTGGCAACGTCTCTGAGAATTATTTGACATTTCACGAGTACCAACCTGCGACAGTTTTAAGTAGAAATCACTCTAAGTAAAAAAAAACTTGAATAATCTAAATCATAGCCAACCGAGATACGTTATAGAAGTAATGAATCGAATGAACTTTGAATACTAAGGAAACTAAATATCAAACTTTTACCTCAATCCACAGAGGTATTTCGAATTTAGGAGATTTGAAAATCAATGCCCAACTTAATATGATGCGTTTGTACATTCATCACATACAGTATAATGAGTGGTTTTTGGACCGTCATAAAAAAAGTTCCACAGAAATGCAGACTCAAAGTCTTTTTCGGAAAGGGAGAGAATAAACGAGATTTCCAAGGTGTTGAACTTGATTCGAATAAATACACTGCCCAAAGAAATTAACGCACATTATGGAAATCTCAAATTTATTCTACAACTGAAAGTGTTCTCAATGATAATTATTTTTATCAGAATTATGCATGCATATGTTATCCACTTTCAACGTTTTTCTTCAATACAATACATGTTTTCTCCCAGCAGGAATAAAAAAAGATGATATTATCAGATTTTGAATGTATTGGCTCCATTCTAAAATCAGTTGTTCTCGATCAATATACAGGGTGCGGCACGGAGGATGGATGGTTTTAAAAAAATAATAAAAGCGTTAATTTTTACTCAAAAACACATTTATTGACGGAATCAGATTCTCAAGGAAATAGCATTTGAGACAGTCAAGTGTGGAAAATCACATCAGGCATGTGGTGGCCGAAATCGGTGATGCAGTGCTGGAGGCGCTCAATGGCTTGTCGAACGCGTTCAACATTTTCAGGCGTTCGAACTGTTCGCACAGGTCCTCTTGGTCTTCTGTTGATCAGTTCACCACGTCTGCGAAGTGATTCAACCCAACGAAGGATGGTGTTTCGAGAGGGAATAGCTCTATTCCGATGAATGTGGAAATGGCGACGAAACTCACGCTGCACGACCGTGACTGACTCATTATTTCGGACGAAACTATCATAGGCGAAAACACGATGCTCCACCGTCCAAGGCTCCATGACGACAACTGGTAAATAAAAAAATAAATGCTAGGAACACACGAGTCTAACGGCACCTTCCCCACTTCTCTCGTCCTCAGTGGGGGAAAGTTATGCCCATCTGAAAAACGTCCGCCCTCCGTGCCGCACCTTGTAGTATAATAATTAATATAGTTTTTCTTTCGTTTGATTTTCTACACTCGATCGCTATGCAACGCGAAACACGCAATTTGACCCAAGAGGAATGTGCCCAAGCAGTAGTTTTGCGAGAAGAAGGGTGGACATACACAAGAATTGCAGAAAGGTTTGGAGTTTCCCATACAAGTGTGTCCAGAATGTTGCAGCGATTCAGGGAGACAGGTATGAATGTCCGAAGACCAGGACAGGGTAGACCACGGGTAACAACTGCTATTCAAGAACGTTACTTGAGAGTTTCTTCGTTGAGTCAATGGTTTGCAACCGCTCGCCTCTTTCAAAATCAGCTTGAGAAAAATCATGAGGTGCAAATTAGCACTCAGACAATAATAAATCGCCTCAGAGAATATGATTTAAGGCCTCGTGTCGCGGCAAGAGACCCAGCTCTTACCCCAGCCCATCGAAGGGCGCGTTTGGATTTTGCGGGAGAGCATATCCATTGGGAAGAGGCCGATTGGGAAAGAGTTCTCTTCACAGATGAGTCTAGATTCTGCCTCTACCATTGTGATCGACGTTCCCTTGTATACAGACGTCCACATGAAAGATATGCTCAGTGCAATTTCCTGAATACTACTGGTTTCGGGGGAGGATCGATTATGGTATGGGGTGGAATATCTTTGACTGCTCGCACACACCTAGTGGTCGTTGATAATGGAGCTATGAATGCTGATAAGTATGTAAGGAACATTCTTGAAGAGCATGTAGTGCCATTCGCCCCATACATTGTTGAAAATTTCATTTTTATGGACGATAATGCCAGACCCCATCGTGCGCCCATCGTTCAGGAGTACCTTGAAGAGGTTGAAGTCTCTCGAATGGAATGGCCAGCAAGAAGTCCAGATCTCAATCCGATTGAGCAGGTTTCGGACAACCTCAATAGAAGGCTGAGAAGTTCAGAAAATCATCCAGTTACTCTTAATGACTTAGGAATCCAACTCGGAGAAATCTGGGAAGGATTATACCAGAACATTTTAAGATCACTCTTTTTGAGTATGAACCGTCGTTGCCGAGCTGTAATTAACGCAAGGGGTGGAAATACCAAGTATTAAATCACTTATCAGCATTTCACTATTTTGAAAATTGTTCATTTCTCTTCTTTCACATAAGATTCGGTGAAATCCTGAATTTTTCTTCCATTTAATGTGTATTGTTTCGTTCAAAACCTTCCCGAGAGAACATAAAAAATGAGTTATAAAGTCAATTTAGAGTTAACTTTGATTTAAATTGAGATTTTCAGAATGTGTGTTAATCTTTTTGAAATACTATTCTGAGGACCTGAGCGCCACGACTCGTTATCAATTACTATTAACACTTCAACGACCAAGACTAAAGAATTGATCGGTTGCCTGTGATATGTAATAATGGCGTGAAGACCCTTTGGGGTAACTTTTGTCCTTTTAACGTCTTCAAGAATATTTCTGTCCTGCCAGAAGGGAATGCTGAAATATCTCAGTTTGTCAAGATTGTGGATTGAGGTAATCACAATATCGAGAAAAAAATTACTGAAACATTTGAGAAATGTTTCTGATTCACTCTTTCGCAGAAACTGTTGTTGTAACATTACGGGTAAAAGCGTTAATTCATGAATGAGATCAGTTCGATCAATAGGCTCTGTTTCAGGGCCTTCTGCGTGGGAAAAAGCGTACCAGATCTATTATAATTGTCAACCATGAAACGCTCGAAGAGCAGTAAATTAGTGATCGTTCCGCGTTTTTTCTCATTTTGTCCGCATAAACGTTCTGTGTGCCTCGTCATTGGCGGCAATTAGAATCGAGACTTTTCTCCGTTTTTCAGAAATCGTACACTCGGACTACTCGGTCAGCCAAGTTTACGTAACATTTCAGCCGCTCAGCACGTAGAAGGAAAATTAATGAGTGACTTGTACACGAGCATCGATCTTGTTCATTTGAAATTATTCGCAGTTAAATTCCCCTCAATGTTAATTACTGATAATGGGTCTCCAGATTATTTATGCTTTTAACGGTGCTGTCCCCTTATTTTCGCGTGTTCCAGATTCTGCCGCAACTTTTATGGTCTGGAACTTACCACTGATTCGACGAGTTCGCAGAAACATCAAGCACAAATGATAACAGTTGCTTGTTATGTACAAATTAATTACTGTCTACTAATTTGCTTTGACGTTGACACCAAGCAGACTCTGCAAAATTCAAATTCTACGCTAATACCAGGAAGTGGCTCGTCCAGAATGTGAATCCTCTACTTGAAGGTACATCACACACTCTGGTAGAATAAGCAATTCTTCCTAGTGGTACCGTTCTTCGATATCGACTCACTTCTATCTCCACTGACTACTGAGGCCACTGAGGGTATCCTGCCCTGTGAAGGATATTAAATCCACTGGAGTCAGACCTCTTGGCATAACCATCAGATGATATGCCAACAATCTTCGATTCCGAAACGCCCTTCGAATATGTCTACTACTGAAGTATTTCAAGTTATGCGAAATAGTTATTTAATCAACAAGTTTATTAATGACAGCGATTAATGCTCGAAATATTTTAACGCGCTCGCTCCGCTCACGCGTTAATGTTTGAGACCATTAATCGCTGAATTAATAAAAGAGTAGATTACAAGACTTTTCCGTCGACCTCATCACGAATTGAATATGAATTCTCGATAGAAATGAATTTTTATTTTGCATAATAGACAAATTTGATATAATGTAAATTTCTATGTTCATTTCGATATATTAATATTTATGCTCCCTATGGAACAATTCGCAAAATTCATAGAGGGAATATTGGACATGTTGTGACATGCTGAATATTTACATTTAGTTCACATTTATATAATTACCTATGATATCCGATAAGGAACGTGTGAAGAAAGTGGAGGTTGAAGTACTATCTACTTTGCATTTTGTATCACCTGAAATTTCTTCTGCGGTCTATTTTATTTTGAATGGAGTTTCCAATATACCCTTCTGTGACAGAAGTTGATTTCCAACCAAGCTCGATAGTGTTCTGACTGAATATTTTATGTTGCCATGACAATCATGCATTAAAATAGGTCATTAATGGATGATTTCGAGTGCGTTAAAATGAGCTTTTATTCTATGGTCGACGGAAAAGGTATTCAAATGTCTTCTGTAGGCTTATTTCTGCAGAATATTGAAAACTGGTGAATTCTCCAGGTCCGTCTGTTCGTTTAGAAGTTTTTCTGTCGGATTATTCGAGTACTTTTATTTTTTTTTCGAATGAACTATCACAAAGTAACGCCTAACGGACTATTCTGTCCATTATTTTTCAGTCAAATTTCAACACTGGATTCTTGATTTCCGTACAGGAAAATAGCATAACTGAATCTTCCAACCAAGTTTATATACGTGAAATATTTACAGTATTAACAAAAAAAAAAGTTTCTTCAACATTCGCCAGGACTTGAATTATTGAATTCACATAATATCTTCTCAAATCCAATATTTTCCCAAAGTAAATATACTTTTTGATAAATACGTAATTACTGCGACCTCTATGTAGAAAAGAGAACGTTGCGTATTTATCCGACAGGAAAATGACTATACCCTAACATTTTCAAAATATACACGGTGAAATGTATCATAATATCATGGACAACCGGGATACATTATAAAAATGGAGTATATATTCAGATGCTTATTTTTTCAGGTTTTCTCATGTTTTATCTTGGAACTGAACTATGGTGTCATCCACAAAGCTTAAGATCTTTTTGTTATTCGTTTTTGAGAGGCTTTTCAAGTATAAATCAAACAAGAGAGGCCCGTTCAAGGTCCCTGTGGTCTGTGGTACTCCAAAATTAAGTCGATTTTTTTATGCTATAATTCCTTTGATAGTCAATTTTCGTTTTATTTGATGAATAGCCTGGAAGAAGATCCAATATTGCTCCACGAAATCCGTTATTAAAAGCTTTTATTTAGTTTCACCTGTCCCGGTGTCTGTCTGTCTGTCTGTCTGTCTATCTGTAATCAAATCTTGCAAGTTGAATATGACACACTTCTAATCGTCCGATTGATTTGAAATTTGGCAGGTGTACATAATTCTGGTGACAATGCATCATGAAATATTTTTTATAGAAAAAAACAAAATGGCGGCTCCAAAATGGCGGATGAGTTTTGTAATTATCATCCGATTCCATTCAAAATTAGTATCTGGGGGTTTTTGGGTTCGACAAAGATGATTCTTTCGTCAAAATTGAAAAATTCAAGATGGCGGCTCCAAAATGGCGGATGAGTTTAGTAATTATGATCCGATTCTATTCAAAATTGGTATCTGGGGGTTTTCTGGGTCGGAAATTACGATTTTTCCAAATTGAGAAATTCAAGATGGCGGCTTCAAAATGGCGGATGAGTGTTGTTATTATAAAAGCTTGTCTTAAAAAATGATTTTTTTATTATAGCTTGTTTTTAAGATTTTCCACAAGTCATAACTGAATGGTATCGGATTGCCTTCAACAATGATAAAAATTGCTCAAAAAGTAAACCCCGTCATCGATTCAGATCCAGAGTAATTGGATGAAAATAAGATTGTAGATAATTAAAATACTTTGAGCAGTAAACCAATCTTGGTTGTCTGTAGCTACAACAAATCCAGGGCCGATTTTTTTGCGGAGACATTGCATGGCAAAGGTAAAGGAGAAAAATTTAAGTCTTTCCAATTGAATTTTTTTCGTTAAGGATGCGGAAATGTTTCCAATCCGAATTGAAGTCGAATCAACAGTTAGATTTCGTACCTAGATGAATGGCGATCAGATAAAAATCACGATTGATTGTCGAGAAAAACTGGTAATTGTAGATTTACCGTATAAGTGTACGTAAATGTTCTCGGTGGGATATGCAGCAACCTGTAATGAATTAGAAACAAGTTGACAGTTAGTGGCTGCTTTCTTAGAATATGACTACTTTATCGTGTTCATCGTTAGCTTTATTGTCTTTAAATTTGCATTCGTTTGCATATTAACATGAAAGTAATGCCTTCGAATGATATTGCGTAACGTACTTCGCGTTTATCTTTTCCAGTTGCGTCTCTAAAATACGAGCATTCGCGTAATTATTTTCCTATTACAAGAATCAAAACAATGGGCCATATTTTCCACTGATGCGGTTGTTGATTCACGAGGAAATTCTTCCTTTTACCACGTGACTCAAGCAAATAGAAGTTCAGCTAAGTACTTCATCGTCTCACTACCTTTTCAATCTAAATTTCGTAATAAAACAGTGGGTAGAGAGGGCAAATTTTGTCGCGATGCTATGGGTTAATCTCTGTATTCTTGGGAGCCTTACACTCAATCACGTAGATAATATTACTACCTTAAAGATCAGTCGGTGCTTTCATGAATGGAACCTGCAGGTCGCGGGTTATCTGAATTTACCTGGTCTTCGGGCGTGAATAACAAGTGTTATGTTAATGAAAACAGCTTCTTCACTAATCTGTCTAACCCTTCCTCACTTCACATGTGTTTTATCAGGCAGGTAGGATCTGAAGCAGGCTGCTTTGTTTTTGGGAACTCCAACAGTCCAACTGTTTGGAGAGGTATCGAATGACGATGTTGCATCGACGAGAATAGTTTGAATGAGTTTGGAAAATTTCAAAAACTCATTATTTAGGACTCCAATCTGTAAAATTAGGTTTTATGTGATTTGAATACACTGCGCAAAAAAATTAACGCACATTCTTAAAATCTCAATTTTAATGAAAATTAACTCTACATTGACTTCATAACTTATTTTTTATGATCTCTCGGGAAGGTTTTGAACGAAACAAGACACATTAAATGGAAGAATGATTCAGGATTTCACTGAATCTTATGTGAAAGAAGAGAAATGAACAATTTTCAAAATACTGAAATGCTGATGAGTGATTTAATACTTGGTATTTCCACCCCTTGCGTTAATTACAGCTCGGCAACGACGGTTCATACTCAAAATGAGTGATCTTAAAATGTTCTGATCTAATCCTTCCCAGATTTCTCCGAGTTGGATTCCTGAGTCATTAAGAGTAGCTGGATGATTTTCTGAACTTCTCAGCCTTCTATTGAGGTTGTCCCAAACCTGCTCAATCGGATTGAGATCTGGACTTCTTGCTGGCCATTCCATTCGAGAGACTTCAACCTCTTCAAGGTACTCCTGAACGATGCGCGCACGATGGGGTCTGGCATTATCGTCCATAAAAATGAAATTTTCACCAAGGTATGGGGCAAATGGCACTACATGCTCTTCAAGAATGTTCCTTATATACTTATCAGCATTCATAGGTCCATTATCAACGACCACTAGGTCTGTGCGAGCAGTCAAAGATATTCCACCCCATACCATAATCGATCCTCCCCCGAAACCAGTAGTATTCAGGAAATTGCACTGAGCATATATTTCATGTGGACGTCTGTATACAAGGGAACGTCGATCACAATGGTAGAGGCAGAATCTAGACTCATCTGTGAAGAGAACTCTTTCTCAATCGGCCTCTTCCCAATGGATATGCTCTCTCGCAAAATCCAAACGCGCCCTTCGATGGGCTGGGGTAAGAGCTGGGCCTCTTGCCGCGACACGAGGACGAGGCCTTAAATCATATTCTCTGAGGCGATTTCTTATTGTCTGAGTGCTAATTTGCACCTCATGAGTTTGTTAAAGCTGATTCTGAAGGAGGCGAGCGTAAGTAACGTTCTTGAATGGCAGTTGTTACCCGTGGTCTTCTCTGTCCTGGTCTTAGGACATTCATACCTGTCTCCCTGAATCGCTGCAACATTCTGGACACACTTGTATGGGAAACTCCAAACCTTTCTGCAATTCTTGTGTATGTCCACCCTTCTTCTCGCAAAACTACCGCATATTTTGAGACTATCCAGAATCAAGCAATTTTTTGATGTCTTCAAATGTGTGGAACAGCTGACAAGCCATTTCAGCGATTCAAGAAAGATTTCAACGGGTTCAGCAACGTGAGGCCGAGCGTTGTCATGCTGTAGAATCACTTTTATGTGTCTCTGCTCGTATTGATGACAATATTCGCGAAGTGGCTTCAATTCACAAGGAATTCAAGTTCCCTGTTTTTTAATCATTCCCAACTCATGGAGTAGCTTGGAAATGGCTTGGTGAGTACCTCCCAATGCTGAAGAAAGCTCTTCTTACGTTTGGCACGGATCCTCATCGAGCAACACCTCCAATGCAGCGTCTTCGATTCCTAACATGTTGAAGGACTCCGGGATTGTTGACAGCTCCTGAAATTATTTGTTCCAATCAAATATGTTTGGAAAACTGATTCAACTTCATATCTTAGTGGTGTTATGGGCAAATTCTTGAAACTATGAGATTGCAATCTCTATACAGGGTTGTAGTGAAATATGGAATCCAGTTAATATACTAACTGACAAAGAAACTGCAACACCAAGAAGGAGCTGTTTAAGTTCTAATTTTTTTTTGTGAAACACAGATAGTATAGGTACAGCAAGAAGTGAATGATTAAAATTTTGGAAAAAATCGTGAAGGTTTTTTCATGTTAACATTTTTTGTTGCTTAAATATTGTAGTCGTTCTTTGCAAATATTTTTAAATTCTACAACAAACCAGCTGCTCGAGGATATCCAAAGTCGATGTTTAGTTGTTGTTAAAATGCCTAAAGCAAGTGTACGCGGAATTTATCGCCAGCTAAGTGTATTTAAAAGAGGCCGAATCATTGGTCTGTAGAAGGCGGGGTTGTCATTTCGAGAAATCACTAACCGTACGACAGATATCCAATTATCCAAGTACTGTTATGGGATGTTGTCAAGCGTGGTTTGATAATGCCCAAAATCGAAGAAGAGTAGGCACCGGACGTCCAAGGGGCACGAATGAAGTACAAGATCGACGTCTAAGACTTAAGGTCATTCGAGACCGATTTGCGACAACTCGATCTTTGGCTGACGAGTGGTTAGGAGAACAAGGCCGTCCTGTAACTGTCCGAATGGTTTACCGCCTTATAAGGTCTTTTGGACTGTAGCATTATCGACACCATCTTGTGTTACCTCTGATGGTTGAGCATTGCTGGCAACGTTTAAAACTAATTGAGGGTTCGAATAATTCAGAAATATAGCCTTCAAAACTCTGCGCTATGAGTGTTTATTTCAGGTTGAGACAATGTCAAGTCAATGTTCAATTTGAACAATGAATTCAATGAATAAAAAACGTTCGATACTACTATAGAGTTGGATATTTTAAAATGAAAATTGACCTGTTTGAGCATTTTTCTTCAAACTGATAATTACGGAAGATGTGAATTTTATTCGTTACCTTCTACGGCTTTTACTCTCTCTGTAGAGAACATGTAGATATGGGATGTAACTTTTCAGAGGTGTGCATTATTTGAATGATGAAGTTTATGAGGTATCAATTTTACTTCGTGATAAGGTAATATGTAGGTGAGTGACTCCTTGTAAAGAAGACGCTGTTCCCACAGGTACGCCTCGAAGAAAAGTGTGCAAATCGTCATAAAATAGATAAGAGATAGAAGAAACTAGAGTGGTCGTAGTAAAATATTCAGGAGGCGAAAAGAAAACGATGATATCTCCAGCTGTCACGTATTCGGTATTAAGAGAGCACCTAGATTAAGGAAAAGAGAGAACAATCGCATTTAACATCGCGACTTTGATGTTGCCGCGCTTTGATCTTGCTGCCACTGAATAATATGGGTCATCATATTGTACGACTGTGTGAAAAGTACATTTGTTTCTGTCGGAATGGACATTATTCACAGCCTTAGTCATGACGTCTGATGCGTTCCCCAGGAATATTTCTATGTGGATATTAAGTCAGCCGATTAGAATTTCCATCACGGTTGGACATTAAATTTATCTGGAGGGTTCCCGAAAAGGACTGTTCAAGTTTGTTCACATTTTTCTTCACTTTTTTAAGGAGCTGAAATCGAATATTTGGCCACTCATCCTATTCGAAGGTAGCAAAACACCTTAAAAATGTCGTCGTTATCAGTTTTTTGCTTATATTAAGGGCACATCGTAGTAATCACCGTCTCTGAAGCTACTTAACCAATCACGCCGCTTTCTCCGAATGAAACAAGAAGTTATCTGCAATGGAGTCCATCCACACACCTTTAATTTCCTCCAATTATGCAGTTGGTGTAACAAATCACCAATAATCAATTGAGGATATCTGCCGCCGAATAATTTTCGAGCGAATCCCACAGAATATTCGGCCATAGAGAAAAAATCAATGGAGACAGCCCAGCACAAATGAATCGTCTATCGGAAAACGCAAAAAAAAGTAATTCATTGAGACGAATCCCAGCGTGACCGATCGTCGTGAATTGCGCCATGCATCATTAAATTTTTCGGAGACTGTGGTTCGGCCGGCCAATCGACCTTCTCGAGAAAAAGCAGTAGCTGCCACAAATTATCTCACCGTATTTCGGCCACTTTACTATTCGTTGTGGATAATTTACGCCGTGTTTGAAGGCATCCCATATGGACCGGGTACGGGGTGAAGGAATTTTGATTATGGGAAGTAATTTTATTCAAATTGACTGACGTATGCAGATTCGTAACGCTGAATAATGAAGCGGACGACTATAATGGTCGTGAAAAAATTTATCATTTCGAAGGAAGGACAGTTTGTTTAAGCAATCGGTTGGTATTTTAAAAATATCTTGAAAAGAATTGGAGCAGTGGTTGTTGGGTAGAATTTCAGTTAACCAACTGAAGTGTGGTTCAATTATTTAAATTTAACTTTCGAAATATAATTTTCTGAGTGAGAAAAAGATAGAGCTAGTGGACTGTATGTATATATCAAATTAATTGAAACCCAACACAAATGAAAGGATAAATGCACTCAAAAATAACAGTGAAATATAGTTACCTATATATCAGCAAACAGGGTCCTGTCGATGACTCCTATTCCAATATAAGATTGCTCGAGCTCGACAAACGAATATGGAATGAAGCTGACGTGAAAATTCGCTAAAAATGTCAAATTGTGCACACTTATCCTTGTGGTATTATAAAATAACCACGCCACGGGTAACAGTTTTTTTGTTTCGCAGTCAATAAAACATTTGTAGATAGTAATGGAGCTTCTAGAATGGAGTCAATATCATTTATTAGCCATCAAAGAAATACATGATAATGTGAAATTCACAAATATCTAAATCCTGCATAGTAAAGGGAATCATACACTTATTTCTCTATTAGTTGTCAGTTTGAAACCCTGTTTAAATAATAGTCCTCCATATTTTCGTTCTTGTTTCGAAAAAATTCTTCTTAAAAGGCAGAGTAAACCATATCCTAATAATTTCTAGCTGTTTCACTTCATGTTCTCCTATTCCATTGGGGAATCTCTAGAAAAAAATTAGATTAGAAAGACAAATACTCAATTCGCCACATGAAGATAACAAAGTATAAAAAACAAATTTGGTATAAAGAATAAAACAAAGTAAATAAACTGCTCCACGTGAGTTAGTGATATTTACTTAAATTGCAAAAAAATATAGTTAAAATAAGATTTTTGTGATGAAAATTCATATTAAGTTGCAAATTAATTTGAGCCTGTAGGCTGCAGCGTATACAGGGTGGTTAAGAAGAATCGAGTAAAATAAGGAAATTTTATTCCCATCTTCTTTGCATACTACACACGAGGTTGTTGAACATTTCTTGAGGAATTTGGTTCCAAAAACGGGGCAGAAGCTCTCTCAGATCATTTAAGGATTCTGGGGTAGGTTGATGATTATCTAATCTTCTTTGGAGCATATCCCATGCATGTTTTATGCCATTCGAATCTGGTGAGTGCGGAGGTATTGGTAAATGTGGAATACCAAGCTCCTCGCGCGCATTCTCAACTATGGAAGCACGGTGCGGTCTAGCGTTATCGTCTAGAAATTGAAAAGTTTCACCAATAGCCGCGTGAAAATTTGGCACAACATTGTCAATGACATGCTCCCTACAGTGTAAGGCGGTCATATTCCCAGGATAAATGTGGATATCTGTGCGCCCGTTGAAACAAATCCCGGCCCATACCATAACACAACCCCCTCGGAATGGATGGACTTCTTGGACATAGCGACGATTACGGGGTATGCGTGGGATTTTCCATACCCTTATTCTTCGAGAATCTGAAAATGGTCCATATCTGGATTCATCAGTGAAAAGGACACTACGCTATTGATCGTTCCAATTGATTTGTTGCCTTGCCCATTCCAGTCTTTGACGCTTATGGTCACGTGTTAATGTGGTGTTGTTTTTCGTCGCCCACCAAGCCTTGGTCTATTCCAAGGTCGAGATATCACACTTTGGCTGACTTGGAGCCTTTCCGCAACAACAACCTGAGTTAGGCCACCCTGTAGCATTCCGATAGCCCTATTAGCCTCAGCGTTTGTTAATTTACGTCTTGGCATTTTCAGAAGACTCGTTTCAAATCGAAGCCGTTGATAAACTGACTTCATTTCAAAATAAGAACATTCAAGAAGCATATGCAAAGAACCAAACTTCAGAAAAAAGGCGACCAGATTGACGAAATGTCTCATACTGATTTTTATTGGATCGATTCAAGTTGTTATTGAGTTTTAAATGATTTTACAGCGATTTTCTCGAAGATTATATGCTTTTAAAAACGATTGAATACGATATCCCTAACTCTTGTGGAGCAGTATATCTTCAAAACGAAAAAGGCGTTGTGCATCTGATGCCATATTTTTGTCACAACCGTTCTCTCTATTTGGATTCATAAAGAAAATATCCAGCACCCCCAAAAGATAAATGTTTGGAAGGGAATTTCTATAGGCAGGGAACTTGATCGGTGACAAGTATTTACATCCAGTAAGTTCTCAACCGGAATCTGCTTTCAACAAATTGAAACGCCGATTTCGACTGTCATCGAGCTTTTTTAATTGCGGTGGAATCTATTATGCGTTTCATCAAGTAAAAACGATTTTACCGAGCTAAGATCCAGTATTATACATGCACGAATCTTCTCTAAATTGAATTTCTGAAAAAGTTGTTTCTAACAATTTACATTTTTGCGTCGTGGTGATTCCTCCAGATTAATTTAAAGTCAATCCAATTCGTCTACCAATTTCACAGGCAACACGATTGATTTGCATCATGTTTTTTGTTCGTCCGGAGCTTGTCTGCCGTTGTGAGCAGGTCAGTATCACAGAAATTGGACATTTTCAACAGTGTGCGAAGACACTTTTTGCAATTTACAGAACTTGCAATAGGTTTTTCACACCGAAACGATCGCCAAACCAAAATTCTTCACATATTATTCATTAAAAAAACTGCCAAACCATCAAAACAACATTCAGATACTAAGAAAGAAGAAGATTTTTGTTCGTTAAAACGTAAGTTTAGTAATTTCTCTTCTTTTTACCTAAAATCGAACAGTTTTTTGGCGGAAAGAAAAAGTATTCTGAATTTCCCAAGGGACCCTTTTCAGCTGGAACCATCGTTACAGATGTTGGTCATCTAACCGACCCTGCTCGAAACGCCAAGTCACCCAATTTAAAACGAAGAAGAAGTCGTATAAAAATGCAGATGAATCAAACAACCATGAAAATGTAAAGTGGTTGCCGTGAGAAATAAAACGGAGGAAAAAGTCATTTATGCTTGATTGAATAATTTAGTTATTAAGTAGTAGCTTTTTATGTCGCGTTTAGTACTAAACGCACGACTGGTGGGCAAGACCGAGAGTTTCGTTGCTCTGTTGGCGAATTTCTAATAGAATTGACGGAGTAGCTCATGTGATCTTCCAAATTGCATCTTCATTAATCCATTGAGTTCATGAATAGGCATTGCGTGATAAGGGACCTTATAATTTGTCGGTTCATTTGTCGGAAGTTTTACGTTTGATGGAAATTTAAGGCCTTGAAACAAAAGTATAAGATGGAACATTCTTACCAAAAAAATAACTGTTCTTTTCGATCGTAGGAAGTAACTGTACTTCTGAAAACAAATATTTGTTTTGATTAACAGAAGGTTGAATATTTGAGAGGTCACTGTCTGCCGCAAATTTATGAAAAACTTTTTCAAGCTGGAAAATCTCATGAAACAAAAAGAATCATCAAAAGACCAAATACCTGGCCAGATCAAAGCGATTCAAACTGCACGCTTCAAATATATGTATTTTTCCACCTCAAGAGATCAATCAGGCTTCTGCTCATTTCCTGTGATGGTCTCTGCAGAACAATATAAATTAAAACAAACTATCCATATACAATTTTATAACACCTAATGATATTTATTTCTTTGAAATTTTAGATTTATAAAAGTGTTGATGAAATACTCACTATCTCAGAATATTTCTGATGTCTCGTTGAGTAGTTGCTGACGACTATACCTTGTGTCGCATTTCTGTATCAATTTCAAATGATGATCAAGATTCTCTTTCATGTTTCGTCTATTCCTTTTGAGTGTATTTCAGTCTGTATCATTACCTTAGAGATTTTCATTCCTTGAACATCTCGTTGCCGTCTCATCTAACTGCCCCCCACAAAACAGTATGAATTATTAGTTAAATTGCGTAATTAATTGAATTAAAATTAAAATTTCATCAAAAGATTCAATTTCATTAATTGATTACAGTTCAGTTCCATTAATCAATTGAATTTCACTGATTAATATTATTTAATTTATCAAGTTCAGTAATTCATGAATTAAATAATATTAATCCATCAATTGATTTATTTTCCTTTATTTAATTTCTCGGAATAATTGATTGTTATCAATTAATTTGATTTCATAATTTCATTCAATTTAATTCAAATCAAGTGATTCAATTCATGAATTTCATTCATTTATTCAATTCGTGGATTTCCATTTATCAACGGAATTGATTGACTGAATTAAATAGATTAAATCAATTAAATACGTCAATCAATTAAATTTGATTGATTCTGTTAATTAAATACTTGATCAATTGATCGATGAATACATTAATTCACTGATTAATTAAATTATTAATTAATCAGTCAATTAATTGATCAATTGACAGAATTAATCAGTAGATTAATTGATCAATTGGCAGAATTAATCTAATTTCATTAATTGGCTTAAATAATTGATTTAATCTATTTAATTCAGTCAATCAATTGAATTTTATAGATTAGATGTGAATGAACTGGACATATTTCATCTGAGATTGAAAAACCGTTACAAAATGGCGACTTCTGAGCCACTTTTGAGTCTCACCTCTCGTACAACGATCCAGAGGCGGTTTTCCATTAGAAAATGAATTTCGGAATCCATTATCCGTATTGCCAATCAGGAATGTTCCTATGAATCCAATTTATCTCGCCAGCGGGAAACCCGAGTAACTTTCGACGCAATTTTCCGTTGTTTGCTTTCCCAAGGACGGCTGCCTCTAAATTGTAAATTCTTGTCTTCGCCGGGGATAGTTTTGAGTCAACTTGAAAGACGTGTGCATGTGTGTTTTCGCAGGGAGAATCAAAGGGGGCCAACCCAATCAAGACGGGGATTGTAGTCCGGGGTCCCACCCCCGCGCCCCCTCGTACATGTGTGTCTATTGACATTGTTGCCATTGTTGAAATAGACTTTCAATTCATTAGTGAAGGGTCGCAGGTAGGAGCGTGTGTCTCTTTCCGGAAACTTCCATATGTTTCCTTTTTCGTCGTCCGGGAGTCCTGGAAAATTGGATGGCATCAGTCAGAATAGAAATTCTATTCGAAAAAACGGTTGTTCGAGAAAAAAATTGGGCGTGTTCATTGGAAAACGGCTTTTTCTTAACAAATTCCTTCTTCTACTAGAAAGGTTCATGACTTTTTGAAGGAAAATCGTTGATACTCTGTTTATAACGGAAAAAGTAACTCAAAAATGGGAAAAGCCCATTGGGCGCCAAATTGTAACGACGAAGAAGAAGAAGAAGAACAAATAAATAATATAGTCAGTGAAACAAGCAACATAAAGTGGAAATGACTGAAAGAAAATATAAATACACTACCGAATGTGAATATGAGGAATTTATGGAGAACAGAACATTAAGAATACAACAAAAACATTTTTGCTTAGTATCTAAAAAAAATAAGACCTCCAAATGCATCATACCCCATCATTTTTCACTCAATGGTCATCAGTGCAATGGAATGAAAAACAAAAATTACATATCCAAACACTCTGGACGGGGAATATTTTCCCCGGAATATAAAACGTACATAAATATTGATTGAAGAAAAGCACCTTTCTACATTATTCAGTTCTCTTTCGCATGCGGCCAGTTGGAATTCCAGTCTTCGAATCTCCTGGCTTTTCGGATTCTACCTCTCCGAAATATAAGGAAAACTGGAACGGGGAGTACGGCTGACATTGAAGGATATCCACAGGGGTGGCTTCCTCCTTATCCTGGTTATATATCTACGAAAAAAAAATTATGAGAAACTCGAATACGAAGATTTTAGAACAGAGTGAATCCTAGAATGTTTCTTTGATAATCTACCTCGAAATACACTGCGCAAAAAAATTAACGCACATTATGGAAATCTCAAATTTATTCTACAACTGAAGGTGTTCTCAATGATAATTATTTTTATCAGAATTATGCATGCATATGTTATCCACTTTCAACGTTTTTCTTCAATACAGATGGTTTCTCCCAGCAGGAATAAAAAAAGATGATATTATAAGATTTTGAATGTATTGGCTCCATTCTAAAATCAGTTGTTCTCGATCAATTCTATTGATCAATAGTTTTTCTTTCGTTTGATTTTCTACACTCGATCGCTATGCAACGCGAAACACGCAATTTGACCCAAGAGGAATGTGCCCAAGCGGTAGTTTTGCGAGAAGAAGGGTGGACATACACAAGAATTGCAAAAAGGTTTGGAGTTTCCCATACAAGTGTGTCCAGAATGTTGCAGCGATTCAGGGAGACAGGAATGAATGTCCGAAGACCAGGACAGGGTAGACCACGGGTAACAACTGCCATTCAAGAACGTTACTTGAGAGTTTCTTCGTTGAGACAACGGTTTGCAACCGCTCGCCTCCTTCAAAATCAGCTTGAGCAAACTCATGAGGTGCAAATTAGCACTCAGACAATGAGAAATCGCCTCAGAGAATATGATTTAAGGCCTCGTGTCGCGGCAAGAGGCCCAGCTCTTACCCCAGCCCATCGAAGGGCGCGTTTGGATTTTGCGAGAGAGCATATCCATGGGGAAGAGGCCGATTGGGAAAGAGTTCTCTTCACAGATGAGTCTAGATTCTGCCTCTACCATTGTGATCGACGTTCCCTTGTATACAGACGTCCACATGAAAGATATGCTCAGTGCAATTTCCTGAACACTACTGGTTTCGGGGGAGGATCGATTATGGTATGGGGTTGGATATCTTTGACTGCTCGCACAGACCTATTGGTCGTTGATAATGGAGCTATGAATGCTGATAAGTATATATGGAACATTCTTGAAGAGCATGTAGTGCCATTTGCCCCATACATTGGTGAAAATTTCATTTTTATAGACGATAATGCCATCGTGCGCGCATCGTTCAGGAGTACCTTGAAGAGGTTGAAGTCTCTCGAATGGAATGGCCAGCAAGAAGTCCAGATCTCAATCCGATTGAGCAGGTTTGGGACAACATCAATAGAAGGCTGAGAAGTTCAGAAAATCATCCAGCTACTCTTAATGACTTAGGAATCCAACTCGGAGAAATCTGGGAAGGATTAGATAAGAAAATTTTAATATCACTCATTTTGAGTATGAACCGTCGTTGCCGAGCTGTAATTAACGCAAGGGGTGGAAATACCAAGTATTAAATCACTTATCAGCATTTCAGTATTTTCAAAATTGTTCGTTTCTCTTCTTTCACATAAGATTCGGTGAAATCCTGAATTTTTCTTCCATTTAATGTGTCTTGTTTCGTTCAAAACCTTCCCGAGAGAACATAAAAAATAAGTTAATGTAGAGTTAACTTTCATTAAAATTGAGATTTTCAGAATATGCGTTAATTTTTTTGCGCAGTGTAATATCTTCAAATTGAGAGAAGTCTGCTGTAATGATACAGGGTGAGTCTTCGACTGTGAAGTTTATTACAAGTGGTTAAGGGGCCGTTATACTCTGGCCGATTCTCCATTCAAATAGTGCCTTTCATTTTTCCAAGTTCACGCCCTCAATTTTTCACATAAAAGCTTGATTTTTTTTTAAATCGAAGTTGAAGGATGTCTTGAGGGCACTCCAATTTCTTCTCTTTGATAAAATTATTTTTTCGCATGAAAAAATCGGCTTCGGCACCGATTCTCCATCCAAAAAGTGCCTTTAATTTTTCCAAGTTTACACCCTCAATTTTTCACCTAAAAGCTTGATTTTTTCTCTTAATTGAAGTTGAAGGATGTCTTGAGGGCACTCCAATTTCTTCTCCTCGAAAATATTTTTTCGCATGAAAAAATCGTGTTGAATTTGAGAGTCTATGAAAATTCATAATTCAAAATTCATATGAATGAAAATTCATAATCGTTTTTCGGCAGTTTTTCATCATTTTTTTACAGAAAATTCATTGGAGTGCCCTCGACAAATCAATTTTTTATATTTAAAAAAATTCATTTGGAAAGGCGCTTAATTGATGCAAAAAAGATGTAACTATAGAACAGACTTTCAGAAAGTGTAAAATCGCAGAGAACTGTTTGAAATTCCAGGGGAATTTAAAAGAAATAAAGCTTTCAGGTGGAAAATTGAGGGCGTGAACTTGGAAAAATGAAAGGCACTTTTTGAATGGAAAATCGGTGCCGTCGTCCAGAGTATAACGGCTCCTTAAGAACTGCTGGTAAGCAGGAAGACGCAAATATATTTTTTCGGAATAGGATGACCAAAGCTGCCATCAAGTTCTAAAAATAATTTTTTTCGCTTCTCTATCCTTCCCCCTCCCTATCCAAGCAATAAATATAAAAGAGGAACGATGCGTGGGGCTAAAAAATAAAAACCTGTCTTCTTAAAAATGTTGCATGGCTTTGACGACCCCTGATCGGTGTGAGATTGCACCTTTGGGACGCCGACGTGGGGAGAAGACGCCTCCCCCCCTTTATGCCGGCCGTTATGACGTCAGAACGGGATTTGAATGTATTCAGAGCCCTCCGAGACCCGGATTCCCCGTTTGTTATCTCGAACAGCGCGGCCCTGGTAGATTATACGCGAAGAAATGGGTGGCGGTATCTGAAAATTGGCAGATCAGGTTTTTTGCGTTATCAGTGCTGTCCAGGAATCTTCCGACGGGATGAAAATGTTATGGACTTGGGAATTGTAGGATTGCGGAGGGGTCGTCCGGGTGGAGTGCTTGTTTTGATAACTTCGCTGAATAAAACGTCGGATTAAGATACGGAGCAAATTGGAATTTTGATGGACATTGTATTGAGACGTAGAACATTCACTTTTCTGACCGCATCATCACTAACAGAATCGTTTATTACTGACACGTTATATTATGCTCTATATAATATTCTACCAATTGCTTGTTGACAACACGTTTTATACTTGCGACATACAATACATATTATTCAACTGTGAAGAAGAGGGTTTTTGCTTTTGGGAACCGAGCAACTTTTGGTTAGGTTTAATATCTCTTTGGAGCTACAGGGAAGGATTTGCAAAGATGCTCAAGCTCTCTTTACCTGAGTCACTACACCTTCATTATAAAGCTTAATTATGTTTATAACCGAATGATATTATACAGCAGAGACGTTCCTTCATTGATTACCACATATATTTCTAGTTAAGTTCAATTTTTAGATAGGAAATATACTTCTCCACAAGAGTTAGGGATATCGTATTCAATCGTTTTTAAAAGTATGTAATCTTCGAGAAAATCGCTGTAAAATCAGTTAAATCTCAATAACAACTTAAATCGATTCAATAAAAATCAGTATGAGACATTTCGTCAATCTGGTCGCCATTTTTCTGAAATTTGGTTCTTTGCATATGCTTCATGAATGTTTTTATTTTGAAATGAAGTCCGTTCATCAAGGGCTTCGATTTGAAACGAGTTTTCTGAAAATGCCAAGACGTAAATTAACAAACGCTGAGAATAGGGCTATGGGAATGCTACAGGCTGGCCTAACTCAGGTTGTTGTAGCGGAAAGGTCCAAGTCAGCCAAAGTGTGATATCTCGACTTTGGAATAGGTTCAGGGAGACAGGTTCCGTGTTGGAAATACCAAGGCTTGGTGGGCGACGAAAAACAACACCTGCTCAGGATCGTTTCATCACCGTTTCGGCGAGAAGAAACCCTACATCTACGTGTAGAATGCTACGGAATACTCTTCAAAATGCAGATGGGGTGAGGGGTCCAAGTTTCCATCGAAACCATCAGACGACGTTTGAGAGGGGTGAATCTAGGTTCTAGACGTCCATTAAGAGGAGTTCCATTAAAACGTGACCATAAGCGTCAAAGACTGGAATGGGCAAGGCAACATATCAAATGGAACGATCAATGGCGTGGTGTCCTTTTGACTTTATGGACGATTTTCAGATTCTCGAAGAATAAGGGTATGGACAATCCAACGCATACCCCGTAATCGTCGCTATGTCCAAGCAGTCCATTCATTCCGAGGGGGTAGTGTTATGGTATGGGCTGGGATATGTTTCAACGAGCGCACAGATCTACACATTTGTCCTGGGAATATGACCGCCTTACACTATAAGCAGCATGTCATTGACAATGTTGTGCGAAATTTTCACGCTGCTATTGGTGAAAATTTTCAATTTCTAGACGATAACGCTAGACCGTGCACCGTGCAGCCATAGTTGAGAATGCGCGCGAGGAGCTTGGTATTCCACATTTAGCAATACCTCCGCACTCAACAAATTTGAATTGCATAGAACATGCATGGGATAGGCTCCAAAGAAGATTAGATAATTATCAATCTACCCCAGAATCCTTAAATGATCTGAAAGAGCTTCTGTCCCGTTTATGGAACCAAATTCCTCAAGAAATGTTCAACAACCTCGTGTGTAGTATGCAAAAAAGATGTCAAGCTGTTATTGAGGCCTGTGGGGGCCGTACATTGTATTGATAGTCTTAAAATGCTTGAATTCTCTGGAAATAAAATTTCGTTATTCTACTCGATTTTTATTAACCACCCTGTATACGCTGCAGACCTACTACAGGCTAAAATTAATTTGCAACTTGAAATCATATTAATATGAATTTTCATCACACAAATCTTATTTTGACTATATTTTTTTGCAATTTAAAACAATATCCCTAACTCATGTGGAGCAGTTTATTAAATGAATGATAAGTTGTGTGGGGCCAATATAGCAGGAGTTCTGACGATCATAGTTCGTGTATGTTGGACAGCTGGGAAGGATAACTACGAATCGTCTGAAGCTCTAACTCTGTAGTAGCTTATCTTTTATCTTTGTTACGACGACTAAAAAGAAATCTCATTGTGGGGCCAATGATGGGAGCTTCAACGATTCTAGTGCTTCTCTTGTCAGAGAACTGAGCTGCACTTGAAGATGCAGAATCCGAGATTTATTCCTTATGACCACATGCTTCATTAAGACCTCTAAACAACAATCTTAGAAAATATGAAATATGCGCACAGGTTCTGTCAATCCAGCACCATAAATTATGGAATTCCGAATGTAGTCGTGCATAATTTTCATGATTTATCTCGCAAATTTGAATTGTAAATTCACCGATAATTGTGTTTTGTGTTTGGAAAGTTGAAATAACTGAGATGAGGACATCGCAATCCGTCATCAGAGTGTTGACAAGCTGACTTACCTTCAGAATCAGAAATACTTATAATAAGTAATTATATGGGTAGAATATTTTAATGGCCGATTCCAGGGCTTCTTTTGCGTCGAAAAGTTCAAAAGTTTAGTTTTTCAAACATCAATTTTAAATAAATAAAATTTATTTTCAATTTCGCTCCTTTGCATGATAACCTTCATGCCCGATGTTTTGGATGAATGGTATTTGAACTTGAATAACCCATAATAATAAATTTTCATACTGGATTATTTCAAGTTGTGCATAAAGGTATTTAAATGTCCTCTGTAGGCTTATTTCTTGAGAATTTCAAAAAGTGGGGAATTCCATAGGTCCGTCTGTTCGTTTAGAAGTTTTTCTGTCGGGTTATTTGAGTACTTTTATTCTTTTTTTGAATGAACTATCACAAAGTAACGGACTATTCTGTCCATTATTTTTCAGTAAAATTTCAACACTCGATTCTTGATTTCCGTACAAGAAAATAGGAGAACTGAATCTTTCAACCAAGTTTATACAGGGTCTTTCACGAGGAACCTCACCCATATTTATACGGGAAACTACAGAACGTATTTTCATGAAATTCAGCACTTATAAGTATTTCACGATGCTGATGAAATCTAAAATATTTTCAAGGCATGAGCACCTCCGGTTTTTCCGGAAATGACGTCAACTTCCGTTTTTCAAACTAGAACACCATTTTTTTATTGCAGAAATAGATTCCTTAGAAAATTTCAAGGCATTTTGATGTAACATTTTTCAGTTTTGGTTGGAAAATTCTCTCTGAGCGGGAAAATTCGAAAAAAAAATCGAAAATAGAGCTCCGCTGAAACAAGAATAACTTCGAGGTTTTTGGATGGAAAATTTTCATTTTTGGGATTTTTCAAGATGTAAGATTGATGACTTTGACTTTGAAAATCGAAATCGCGATTCATGATACAGGGGGTGAAAAAATCGCTTTCAAAGTTAGGGATGACAAAATCGTGGAAAATCAATTTTTTCAAATTAGAACCCCATTTTTTCATGGCAGATATTGAATCTACGTTAAAAAATAATGTGAGTGTATGTATCACACCCTTGCCCTAAAGTGGATATTAACTCAGAAAATATCCATGGATACATCAATCTTACATCTTGAAAAATCCCAAAAATGAAAATTTTCCATCCAAAAACCTCCAAGTTATTCTTGTTTCAGCGGAGCTCTATTTTCGATTTTTTTTTCGAATTTTCCCGCTCAGAGAGAATTTTCCAACCAAAACTGAAAAATGTTACATCAAAATAACTTGAAATTTTCTAAGGAATCTATTTCTGCAATAAAAAAATGGTGTTCTAATTTGAAAAACGGAAGTTGACGTCATTTCCGGAAAAACCGGAGGTGCTCATGCCTTGAAAATATTTTAGATTTCATCAGCATCGTGAAATACTTATAAGTGCTGAATTTCATGAAAATACGTTCAGTAGTTTCCCGTATAAATATGGGTGAGGTTCCTCGTGAAAGACCCTGTATACGTGAAATATTTACAGTATTAACAGAAAAAAAGTTTCTTCAACATTCGTCAGGTCTTTGGAATTATTGAATTCACATAATATTTTCTCAAATTTATTATTTTCCCAAAGTACCTAAATAAACATTTTGACAAATACGTAATTACGGCGACCTTTATATAGAGAGGACAACGTTGCGTATATATCTGACAGGAAAATGACTAAAGCCTAACATTTTTCAAATATACACTGTGAAATGTGTCAAAATGTCATGGCTAACCGGGATACATTATAAAAATGAATGGAGTATATCTATAAACATGCAACGTTGCCACATTTTCGTTTGGCTTCAGTATAAAATGATCGAAAGCGAGAAAAACTGGACGGATATTTCGGAGGCGATTTCGCGCCGACATTCGAAACAGCCGAATATCGGAATAGCGATATCGGAGATGGAAAACATGGAAGGAGGAGGCGATAAATCAGGGGGGATCGATGTACTAGCAATATAAAAATAATTTACGTTCGTACGAGCGATTTCGCGCGGTTCGTCGAGATGACCCGGCGTACAGGGAAAAAACAACGGCTTTACGACCGGGGATGTTCCCCGCAATCCCCTTTCTCGCCTAACGTCGCCGACGCCGCCGCGTGATATATCGTTTCGGAGATACCCGGTGCATTAAATGTGAAGGAGTGTGTGCGAAGATTTCACGCTGATAATTACGAACGTGTACCGGCATAATAAACGTAATAAATGCCCGTGTACCTGTGCGTTTCGCTCCGAAAGTCAACGTCGCTGCGACAGGGAAGAACATGCCTACTTGGTACCTATATGCGGCGTTGTCAAACTTAACGAATCATCTGTAATCCTACCGATTTGGAAAACTATCATGACTTTTGTTGGAGAAGCGTGTAGGGCGTAGGCTAACCGTGATGTCTTCATGGTTGCCTACGCTGATAACAACTTCGCATCTATTTATACTCTGTTCAAATGTAAGAAGGAGCAACAATAACATGTTTGGCGCAGCGGTAGAAGGGCCCTCGTAAAGTTTCTTTCCGTCTAGAGTCGAATCGAGGAGATTTCACACAATCGTTCGGTTTCAACTGAACTTGAATTCCATTTTTTTCAATAATTTATAGAACGTTATTCTTTTGAAATTTGGCAAACTGTCGTCATCATTCACGATTTCTAGTACTTTAGAAATCGTTGGGATTTCATTCCGGAAGAAGAAACCGTGGAACATTCTTCTGATAAGGTTTATATCGAAATCGTCAACCGAATCGATTATTTTTAACGACTGTGCTCTCTTCTTAGGTGGCGTCAATGTTTTATTCTCTCCATATTCCCTGAGAATTCTGAATACATCTGAATCACCCTGAGGGTTTTGAAACAATTCCTACTAAGTCTCCTTTCGATAAATCAGGATGTTCTTCCAATTCTTTTCGAAAAATGTTCAAAATTATCTCTTTCTCTTCAACAGAGAAATGCGATCTTTTGGACCTTTTTCCTGGTGGTCCCCACATATCACTCTCAGATGAAGTATCCGTTTCCGAATTCGACATTGTTCTATAAACACTATATACACTTTGTCAAAAGATTGTCCAACACAATACACTTTTCTCAACAAAATCTATAAACACTTTGAACAGTAGCTCTAAGTATTTTAACTAGTCTTGTCAATTGAAAACTTCGATATTTATGCAAATTAAGACGGCTTTCACCCATTATGGAAAAGGACCCAAATCTGGGTGAGGAGGTGATCACAATTGGCCACCGAGATCTTGTTATTTTTTTGGGGCCATGTGAAAGAGAAGGTCTACGCTAAGAGCCATCGTCGATTGAAGACCTCAAAGATGGAATGCGTGAGGCTATCGTGGACATAGTGCAGCCACTTTGCGATTTGGTTCTGGAAATTTCCATGAAAAGGATATGGTCCTGTAGACGTGGTCCTGGTGGTCATTTGGCTGATGTTATTTTCCATTATTAACGGCATACCTCTTTCTTTATAATGAAGTAATATCCGATCATTTATCTGAAGAATGGCATTTTTCTTTGAATTTCAAATTAAAACCTCTTATTGAAGAACTCATAAGTACCGAAAGCATGAAAAATTCGAACGTATGGTAGGCAGCTCGGCAACGCGGATGCGCCCAACTAAATCGGAAATGCTGAAGATTATGCATAGCCATAAATCGGCGCCAGCATCGCCTTGTATATCGTTGTTTTCATAACTCTTGAAAATGCGCTTGTCGAGCACGGTCTGTTTCCTTCGACCAGACGAATATGTCTGATAGTGATAGATCCCCTTAAATAACGTCCAAATGAGAAATTGAGCAGGATACTCTTGGCCCCAATTAAAACGGAATAACGATACGCTATGAAGATTTGCATATTATACATATTGAGCTTCATTGGTAAAATGGCTTTCATCAACACAACACTAGATAAAGAATCCTTGTACTGTGCTGCGTTCGTAGGGGAATTACGTACAAAATGACATAGGGATTTATTTCAGAGGCATAACTCATTAGTAGTGAATCACAGTAATGCCATATTCTACAACTATGATCTTTGGTCCTTTCTTCACAAAATCTAATCAACCTTTATGAAATACCAGTATCAGAAAATAAAATATTCTCAGATGAATTGGGATAAACTTCATATTTTGACCTCCATAACGGACACCCTGTATATGACAGGTTGATCGTTTAGGAACTGTGTCATGGCAAATCCTTCAATTAAAAAACTTTCAGATCAAATTCATGTAACTATCGTTTGAAAATGAATGCAAATTATACTCCATTCACTTTTATTTAATCACATAGGAAATCATGGTTTCGTTTTCAGGAGTTGGTGCACCTGATGAAAAGTCTGTGCGCGTACAGAAAATATCGTTAATGACAAAACGACGTTGCCAGTTTATTTGTTTACGTCAAAGAAAAAGTATCAAAGATATTCCACATTTTGTTAGTTCGAATCGACCGGCGAGTTTGGGGCGAAATATCGATAGGAAATCGCCTATTTTTCCGTTCTTCGTCGTCCAGAAGAAGTTTCCCGTCGATATGAGAAATTTCGTGCAAGTGTAATTTTTTCCTTTCACGAATTTTTGCGTGAGTACGAACGGCAAATTTGAATTTGACCAAAAATCGATTTATCGCAGCATAAATAAAGCGAAAGTAAGTACTATTCGACCTTTTTACACTTGATAACGAAGTTTTTTTTAGGTATCTGGCCGTTTAGAAAGATTTAAAACGACATTCCGGTCCCCCAGAAGTTTTGTTAGTTTCGGTATCATTTTTGGTGCTCAAAATTTATTTGGAATGTTTAAATGGAGAAAAAACAAGCGAAAGCAACCGGATAATATGGTTCAGGTAGGATTTTCGAGGAATTATGAGGGGAGAACTTGCAGAATGAAATTGCACGATTTTCGTGAATACCTAAACGGGTTCTGGATGGCCATAATCGGTCTCTAAATGATTATTGTTGATCGTTTTCACGTTTCAGAAAAAAACACGTCGAAAAAGCTGAAAAAAGGAAGAAATATAACTATATTCCATTCAACGGTAGGTGAGTTCAGATCCCGATGAATTGAACTGTGTCACTGGAGCTTTCATTCCTATCAATCCTTTGCCGAAAGTAGAATAGGCTGTATTGAACCAGAAAACATCGGTTTTTTCCATATTCCAGGAGTTTGTGTCTTATTTTAGAACAGGTGCATGATGAATGTGAAGCATATGTTTGACCTATTCCATTTTATTTGTACAAACCTACTGTGGTAGTAATGTATGAATATTTTTACTCCTTGTTCATAAGATCAAATAAATGAAATGTATATCTATAAAGCTTTCAGGAATTGACATTCTTGCTTATTAATTTATAACCAAAACTCAGTTCCAAGAAAAAGTTCCTCTTGCATCAGAACTCCCTTCAACTATTTGGATTCCAATAGAGGGATATAATGTTCCATTATTCTTGATTCTTGTAATTACCCATCAATTCATCTTATATCTTTGGGTTGATTTTTTTGATGAATTCTTGATTAGAATCAACAATTGATGTCGTCGAGTCTTGAACATTCAGTTCAAGAGGATAATAAACATTAAATCTTCACAAGCATGCAAATGAAAATTATGTGAAAGCAATGCAATTTTCTTCCATGGCGAAAAATAATATATTTCAACAGTGATCTCTTGTACTTTTCATGCAAATAACTAGAAAAGGAATCCTCTCTATCAAATCATATAAACGTTAATTATTTTCGTCCATCACATCTTTTCCAATTCATTCACATTCTAAGAAATACGCTAAGAATGTAGAAAGGGCAACAAAGTGTTGACTTGGAACATAAAAATATTTTGAAAAACGTCATAACTTCGATACAGAGTGGAATGTGTCAAATTTTCAAGGCCAGAGTTGTGATTTTATAATTGTGAATGGAGTATAATATGTGTTTTATTTAATCTAAAAAAACTTCGCAACTTGAAACACCTTTTATAACTATCCCTTGCTTTTATAGTCTGATGGAACTGAAAGAATTGATCATAATGGAATCGATTTCCTCATTCTCTCTTCGCACGTTCGCCCTGCTCATTATTCCGGAATAATCCCTCCAAAAAACACTCTCCGCCACCCCATGGTTCGTCACCAAACCGAGTTCAAATGCTAAAACACGATCTCGATAAATCGCCAAGGTTGAAATCCCCATTTTCGAGGGAACCGGCATAACGTGCCATCATTTCTCAGGCGCGCCCGGTACGAATATTCATTGTGAAAATCCGTCTAGGTCCTCGGCTGAAAGCCAAGGAAATTTCTCCCTTGCGAATAAGCAAGCAGCTTACGCGGAGGCGGGGTGGAAACATTTCTTTTGAAACTGAAAATGCGCGGATCTACACGCATCCATACACATGTGTCCCTCCGGCGAATTTCCAATTCACGACACGGTTGTGCGGCCGCTGCGGCAAGGGGGCGAGGGGTGAGGGAAAAGGGATGAAAATGGAAGGGATGTCCGGGCCGGAGTTAAGCTCGTTGTGGAAATGATTTCTGGGAATGCGGAATTCATTTCGGTTGCAGATATGGGAATTCGATTCAAGTTTGGAAATGCCGAGGAGGAAAATTTGTTTCGAGTACTTTCAGTGTGATACCTGGCGAAACTAAAGGTGATATCCAATATGAAAGATCTTCTACTCATTCGAATCATGCAGAATAACCATTAGGCTGGTCGATACCACCTATACTTGAACTCCATTCACTTCTATTTAATCACATAGGAGGTCATGGTTTCGTTTTCAGGAGTTGGTGCGCCTGATGAAAAGTCTGTGCTCGTACAGAAAATATCGTTAATGACAAAACGACGTTGCCAGTTCCTTTGTTCACATCAAAGTAAAAGTATCAAAGATATTCCACATTTTGTTAGTTCGAATCGATCGGCGATTTTGGGGCGAAATATCTATAGGAAATCGCCTATTTTTCCGTTCTTCGTCGTCCAGAAGAAGTTTCCCGTCGATAGGAGAAATTTTGTGCAAGTGTCATTTTTTCCTTTCACGACTTTTGGCGTGAGTACGAACGGCAAATTTGAATTGAACCAAGAATCGATTTATAAGCATAAATAAAGCGAAAGTAAGTACTATTCGACCTTTTTACACTTGATAACGAAGTTTTTTTTAGGTATCTGGCCGTTTAGAAAGAAATTCCGGTCCCCCAGAAGTTTGGTTAGTTTCGGTATCGTTTTTGGTGCTCAAAATTTATTTGGAATGTGTAAATGGACAAAAAAGGCTTCCTCATACGATCTTCTAACGAAAACGACCGGAAAATATGGTTCAGGTAGGATTTTCGAGGAATTATGAGGAAGAACTTGCAGAATAAAATTGCACGATTTTCGTAAGTACCTAAACGAGTTCTGGATGGCCATCATCGGTCTCTAAATGATTATTGTTGATCGTTTTCACGTTTCAGAAAAAAAACACGTCGAAAAAGCTAAAAAAAGAAGAAATATGATTATATTGCATTTAACGGTAGGTGAATTCAGATTCCGATGAATTGAAATGTGTCACTGGAGCTTTCATTCCTATCAATCCTTTGCCGAAAGTAGAAATAGGCTATATAGAACCAGAATACATCGGCTTTTTTCATATTCCATGAGTTTGTGTCTTATTTTAGAACAGGTGAATGATAAATGTGAAGCATATGTTTGACCTATTCCATTTTATTTGTACAAACCTACTGTGGTAGTAATGTAGGAATATTTTTTAAACTAATAAATTACTATACCTACAGTCAGAATATTTTACTCCTTGTTCATAAGATCAAATAAATGAAATGTATATCTAAAAAGCTTTCAGGAATTGACATTCTTGCTTATTAATTTATAACCAAAACTCAGTTACTATTGCATTGAAATTATTAGTTTCTCTGTAAACAAATTCGTTAATTTAGTTATTATGTTTATTTTCTTTGTGATGAATGAATAAAACTGTTATTTATTTGAAATAAAGAAATATTAGAAATAGAAATGTTATGCACCCTCACAATCATATCACATACAATATCATGATGAAAACAAAGCACATCGATAAATCTTTACAATCATAAATCCAAAAACTCCTTTACATTTAGAATATTGTTCACAATTTTCTGTTGTGTTCTCCAAAATGAAATATACATTCTGAGAAATACGCTATGAATGTAGAAAGGGCAACATAGTGTTGACTTGGAACATAAAAATATTTTGAAAACCGTCATAACTTCGATACAGAGAGGAATGTGTCAACTTTCCAAGGCCAGAGTTGTGATTTTATAATTGTGAATGGAGTATATACTAAGATTGCTTTGAGCTTCAGAACAAAACTCAAAAATGAATTATGGAAAAAAAACGAAGAAAATTCGACTATAGGGACAAGTTTGGTATCAAAATAAAGGTTTTCGAAAACCCAAAATTCAATAAAATTCCTAAAAATACACGTTATCATCTCACCATTCATAGAACCTCCTGTACGCACATCTCAAACAAGCTATTCCAAACACCATTACACAAAGTGCGTGAACTGCACAATGAATTTTAAAATGAAAATCCTTTCTACCCTCTCCCATCCTACCACCAATCTTGAGATGAAGGGTAGTTTACATACGCATCCCTCTCTTCGATTGGTTAAGGGTTGATACAAGGGGTTGTTTTTTAGATGGGGTAATTCAGTCACCCTTTTTTATACAACCTGATGCGCACACTCTTCCTGAAAGAGTTTTATTGGAAGATCGGATGCAAATTGCATCAGAGGAATTGTTGAAAATGAAAGGGGAGTTTCTTTCATGTAGTTTGGGGTTCGAAGTTTGAGTTTAGCTCCTTTATTTAGAGCTCAGTGTATTAGAGTATTAAAGATAGCGATTGGTATGGTGTAGAAAAAGGATAGTTTGGATGGACAAATGTGTCGAGGAATATGAGTTTTTCTTTCCATTTTCACCATTATGATTCACACTGTTGCTGTCGATATTGGTACGATATTTGCCCATACATTTTCTGACATGCTGTATAACGAAAGAATTCCTGGGAGCAATAGGAAAGAATCGAATATAAGGATTGAGTCATACAAAGCTTCGCACAAGGCAGGGAACCACGTCCAAGTTTTCTAAACGCGAATAATTTATAGGCACATTTCCATTTCCCCCATTTCGACAGTTATGATGTTCCCTAACTGCGTGAGGGCAAATGTCACAGCATCCCGATACAGGGGGTGAGAGGGTGAAAATAATATCGATGCCGTTTCTGGGCATAGCCGTTGGTCAAAGATATACGCTTACGATTTAGACTCAATATCTTATTTATTCCCATGATTTTGAAATACGACTGCCATTTTAAAGGAGCGTTTTTTGGGGAGATGCCCGGGTTGTTTTTCTTCTTATATCCTGTTCCTGAATTATGTTCGGGAATTTGAAACATTTTTATTCGATTCATGACTGAATTTGAAGACTCTCATATTGGGGAGTGAATGAAATGGATGCTGAATTTCAAATGGCTACCCAGTATTGGTTTCAGGAGAATTAAAACCTCAAGATAACGCCAAGCAACTAGATAGCGTTCAGACGAAAAATCTCCATAATTTTTCTACGAGATTCTAGTCGATTTTGCAAAGAACTTTCGTCTTTGAAACGCCATGGAGACCATATTTGAAAATTGTAAGAATATCACTAGCTACATCAGTCTTCAGGTAGCGAATTCCACCAATCTATATCGTGTTTTGAAGAAAATAGCACGAACATTAGAAGTATCCAACCTAGACTACGGAATGGTGAATGCGCCAGTATCTTTAATTGGACTATATTTTTTTAAATACTTTCTTTTACATTTAATGGAATGGGATCTCAAATAGATTTATTATGAATTGAATCTGTTGGAATCACTACCAGAAGGTACATAATTTGAAACATTGTGAATCGAAATGCTCCGATCAAGAATTGCAAAAAACCCAGATAAAATGTGAAAAACCAACTCGACTACTTCAACACGACGTGGGTCAGAGTTGAAAGCAATTACAGGCCATTGTTGCCAACTGCAGACCTATGTACGACATAAACGACTCGACTTACTTACTTTTGCGCTCGCCAGATTTCAATTTGACGATAATGCTGAATAATATTGGAATCGTGCAAAAAGCGAACTGATGCAATTAGGATATATTCCTTGAGGAACGTTCCGATTTAGACTGTATCTGGAATGGGTTTTCTATTTGGAAATCGGGCACAAAGAATTCGTAGGAAAATAGTTTGATGGATGGCTGCAATTTCAGCGTTTGTTGCAAGGATATTAAGCAGTTGTTGAGAGCTCGTTCCGCTTGAACAAGGGCTACATCATTTCGTCACGATTTCGAATGGTTTCAAACGGTAAGATTCGACTCACTAATCAAGTCAAATTTTGTTCTGTCTGTACGTCCATTCGTCCTTAAACACGACAACGATTGAATGTGAAAACGTAGAATCAGTTGCAGACCTCTTTCTAACAACTCTCTTTTCTATAATAGATATCTTCACGTGGAAAATAGGAATCAACCTACAATATGGATAAACTAGCGTAGCGATCAAAAGCTTCGGACCAGTAGAATCATGAGTGATGGGAATTTCAGGCCCGGATCTAGGGTGGGGCAAGCGGGGCGCTTGCCCTGGGCGCCAGCTTAAGGGGGTGCTAAAAACAACCAGAGGTTGAATTTTTTTATTTTTGATTTTCTCGGAAAAAAATATTATTATTAAATATGACCCTACTCTGAAGTGCCACCTTGACCACTCAAAAAAAGGACAAACATCCTATCTTCCCAAAAATATGCAAAATGAAATTATCGATTTGATGGCCACCAAAGTTCGGAATAGCATTATTAATGAGATCAAGGAGGCCAACTATTTCACTATTATGTTCGACTGTACCCCAGATGTATCTCTCACAGAACAAATGAACCAGGTTATACGATATTTAAAGAGAACGTAGTCTGGATATGAGATAAAGGCAAAGACTTATAATACTGAAAATAAAGGAAAGTTTTATTGACTTCTTAGAAGTTGACAAGCTGGCATATATATCAAGGAGTCCAATCCAGAATTATACACTCTCTGAATCTTGTGGGTGTCCATTCGTCTTTATCATGTTCAGAAGCAGTAAATTTATTTGGTGTTGTACAAAAACTGTATTGTTTTTTTGTTAGTTCAACAACACGATGGACAATTATGAAAAAGTGGACGAAAACAAATTTCAAAGGAAGCAGCCAAACTAGATGGACTAAACATCAAGCTGTTAATGCCTTGTAATAATTTACCGGGAGTTGTGAAGGCTGTGGAAGAAATCAAAGAATCCTCACTAGTCGCAGAATACAAGTATGAAGCTTCATGCTGTGATGGATTTTAGATTCATACTGAACCTAACAATTTGGGGTCATATTCTGCGGAGAGATCAATATGGTCAACGTGGAAATTCAGAAAGGAGATATAGTTATTTCACGTTCATTATCATTCATGCAACTGGATCTCGGAAGCTATACACTTCTTTCAGAAGAATTGGATGTGGAGCCAATTCTTAGAAATAAACGTGTTTCCAAGAAGAAAAAGCAGGTTAACGAAATGTGCGATGATGAGTCAAGAACGGATCTAGTTGGTTTATTCTCCGAGGAAATTGAGGTTGTTTTCGACAGATTATTGTCAGAAATCAAAAAAAGATTAGAAAGCGCTGAGAGTCTGCATAAGAGTTCCTCATTCCTCAATGGCCATGCCCTTTTAAACATGCAAAAAGAGGATCTGCAGAAAATGGGACCCTTTTAGCGCAAAATATTGAAGAGACTTGAATGCAGTTGATTTTTGTTAGGAACTAGCGATTTTCAAAATATTTGTATCCTGAAATAAGTGAAAGATCGACTTCATTAGACCTGCTACAAATTCTTCACAGGCAAGATCTGAAAGATGCTTTCCCTATAATGTCAGTATAGCTGACATTATATAGAATATAGTGCACATTGTCTACCACGTCTGCAAGATGTGAAAGCAGTTTCAGCAAATTGAAAATAATAAAAAATTATTTGCGTTCCTTAATGAGTCAGAAAAGTCTCTATGGCCTCTCGATCTTAGCTATAGAATACAAAACTGCTTCCGAAACAGATTTCGAGGAGCTGATAGATGCGTTCGCGGAAAGAAAATCACGCCGCGTGATGCTATGTGAAGGAAAAAGTCCAATTTCTTTCCTTGTGATATTTTCCTTATTACGAGTATTAGTTTTTATTTTCATTATTCATTTGTTTTATTTATTTTTGAATTCATATATGTTCATTTTAGACAAATGGGGGCGCAATCATGAATTTTTGCCTTGGTCAGAAAAAATCGTAGATCCGGGCCTGGGGAATTTGCGAAATTGAAGATCTGATCCTGCATCGAAAAATTTCCAGAATTGCCATTTTTCTCAGTCGCCTTGAAAGTAGGGCGATCTTAATGGAGGTGTGGAAGCATCAATATCTAAAAAGATTTATTTTCGTGCATGTAAGCCGAGAAGCAAAGAACCGTCAATATAAAACGTCCGCCTGATCCTTGAAGGACCGAGCTCCGGATAGATCGAATGATGATTTATAATATCCACGAGACGTTGTCAGGACAGCGAAAGACTGATGCTTGCCTAAGTTGGAGGAGTGACGAGTAAAAAAAGCTGCATATAGGGAAGATCCATAAATCATCTCTGGTAATGCAGTCAAAAAGCCGTGGGCCAAATTGTATCAGGCGCTTTTTAACTCGGTTCATGCTTTGGGGAGTGACTTCGCACAAAACGCATTATGAATGGGCGAAAATTGGAAACTGATAAGGCGAGAAGAGGCTGAGGAGATGATGGTTTCACACTCGATTTGCTGATGTTGTCTCCCTGACTGGGCTTTTTTGGGTGTTGAGGGAGACTTCTTTGGACCATCAGTCATCGGATGCTGTTTGAATGAGTTCATGTCGCAGGCAAACTGAATTTTTTTATGATTATTTTCAGTCAAAACCAACAAGCTTCAAAAGTGTTTTTATCGAACTACCGCCTTGTAGCCAGAATTTTCTTCCTGTCGAATGTCATAGGAGGAATTATTCACCTGGAACTTACTGAGCAGTAATATACAGCATATTTGAGCTTAAACTGATGAAATATCATCCTGTTATAACAATTAGAGACTGAAACCAAATCCAAACAAGTGCCACTCTGCCACTTCATTATTTCGAGTCATCAACGAATGTTGCGATACCATATCAACGAACAATAACTTATTAGAAGTGTCAGTGTAGAGTTCGACGTTAAAAAAGTAAACCAGAGTTACGCAATAAATAAAAAAAAAAGATGTCCACCGAAATTGTAAAAATCGAAACATTGAAGTATCGAGCCATCATCAAGTACCTGCATTTAAAAGGGTTCAGAGGTAAGCAGATTTACGAAGATATGCTTGATACCTTTGGTGATCAATGTCCTTCGTATGCGACCGCGAAAAATTTGACTGCAAGGTTCAAAAGAGGTGAATTTTCCATTGAAGATGATGACCGATCGGGAAGGCCAGTTTCTGTGTCAGTCCCCGAAAATATCGTTGCAGTTCATGACATGATTTTATCAGACTGTCGAATTGGGCTACAACGGATATCTGAAGCACTGAAGATTTCATACGAACGCGTTCATCATATAGTTCACGTCAATTTGGACATGAGGAAAATTTCTGCAAAATGGATCCCCAAATGTTTGAATGTTGACCAGCGTGCAAGGGTAGAAGCATCGCGTTCGATCTGTGCTCGATTTGAAAACGATGTAGACTTCTTAAACCGAACTGTTACTATGGATGAGACTTGGGTACCTTTCTACGATCCAGAAACAAAGCAACAATCGATGGAATGGCGACACTCTGGTTCTCCAAGACCTAAGAAGTTTCGTGCTGCTGGAAAAGTTCTTGCTTCAGTTTTTTGGGATTACCATGGAGTAATCATGATTGATTTTTTGGATAAGGGTAGAACAATAACTGGAGATTACTATTCGACATTACTGACCAATCTACGGGAAAAAATTGAAGAGAAAAGACACGGAAAGCTATCCAAAAGTGTTTTGTTTTTACAGGACAACGCCCCAGTGCACAATTCTCATGTTGCCATGCAAAAAATTCGTGATTTAGGGTTAGAATTACTAGAACACCCCCCTTATTCACCAGATTTGGCTCCATCCGACTATCATCTCTTTCCTCAACTGAAAAAAAAGTTTAAAAGGTCGTAAATTTTCTTCCAACGAGGAGGTAATAAAAGCTGTGGAGGACTGGTTTGCAGAGCAAGAAGAAACATTTTTTTGAAAGGTCTAGAGACGTTGCAGGTTCGCTGTAATAAATGTATTCAATTAAGAGGAGAATAATATATGTTGAGTAATAAAATATTTTGACATTGAGATTTTGTTTGGTTCTATAGTAGGCTAAGAATTTCTCAATATATCCTCGTATATGTCTCTATCATTATCTCCTATTATTTGCATCAATGAACGAAAATGTGAGGTAGGTTCAATGTCCAGAATTAATTGCATACCGTAATCCTCAAAACCCTCATTAAAGATTCCATCGTTATCGATTCGAGGAGTTTCGCCACATAGCACGGACCGTTTGAGGGGGTGGGATGCAAAGAGCATTATTATTTCCTGCGTCCCAGAATAGTGCATGTTTTGTTATTGGGATGAATGAACGTGAAAGGGTGGCTAGGGGAGACGTAGTGAGCGCACACAAGAGCTAGGAAAGTGAAAGTTGTCACGCACAAAGTTTGATTGGACTGCTGCCAATCGATATCGAGAGATTCACCCTAGTCTGGCTGGACCAAGTGCTACTACCCTTGCTGCATATTTAGATCGTTTCTCCGTGCTTCCCTTCGCCTCTCCGGTATATACGGCTTCTTATGACGAGCACATATAAGAGAAGTTATTGCTGCTCGAGTGTGGCCATTTGGAAATATCGAAATCGGGAAATGATGCCGGTAAAAGGACCATTTTTCTGGCAAGCATCCTCAGGTGCATCCTCCGGATTTTTTACTTTGAAAGATTGATCTCTCCTTAACGTTTTAAATAATGTAATATTCTTATTTGCGTGTCAGTTCTTTTGAAATTCATTATTTTGGCATCATACCCGAGGTTTCTTTCAATTTTTTTCAAATACCGTTCAGGTAACCAGTGTTGAAGTAAAGGGTGTTCGAAATTGCGTGTTTTTTTTAGAATAAATAAAACACATAACTTGCATTCATTTGCAAAATCTTTTTATTGGTAATTGAAGTATCAGTTATGACATTTATGTACGAAAAATAATATCTTCCAAATGGCCTCGTCTTGCAGCTCTACAGACGTCCACTCTTTTGTTTAAATTTTCAATGACATTTTGACATAATTGAGGCTCTATCTCCCTAACGACAAGAATAATTTCATCCTTTAGTTCAGGAATCAATTGTAGATTATTCTTAAAGACCTGACTTCTCATATAACCCCAAAGAAAATAGTCCAACGGTGTCAAATCACATGATCTTGGTGGCCAATTGACATCAACGTTTCTCAATAAATCAATTGTGCCATTTGTAAAGTGAGGTGTCCTCTAGATCAATATTCATTATTTCAGGCCACAAAAATTCGATTATCATCCGACGGTATCGATCACTATTGACAGTTACAGCTTCACCAGCAGCATTTTTATAAATGTCATACATCATACTTCTTAAATGTCAACATACGCAGACGAATTCGGTGCTTCATCTATATTTTATTTATTCTTAAAAAAACCGCGCAATTTCAAAAAGCCTTTAGATATGCGGCTTTCTTCTGAGTAGAAGTTTTGTGTACAAAAGTTGTGCGCAGTAAAATCTCACAGCTGTCTAGACCACGATGTCATTCGAGCTCTCGTTATAAGGCATAGATCATAGACATAAAAAATTATCTCCGATTTAGTTTTCGTCGTTGTTCTCACAATCAAGAAGTTTCCGATTGGTAAGCGCCTAAATCAATTATTATTTCGGTAGTTGGGAACTCACTTTGGCATGCCGAGCAGACACAGACGGCCTTGTCAGCAGCAAGACAATTGACTAACGAGAATTGGGCTCATTAGCCTCAAGGTGGACATCAGCGGACTGTTTGGATGTTCGAGACTTCATTGAATACAGAGGGAAGATAATTTGTGGTGGTTTTAACCAGGAAAGTAGAGCTTTATGTATCTGTTATAATAATTGCAACTGATTTATAGAATTATATTTCTTTCTGTAAAAAATAATGATAGCATGTGTTATTTATAGAAGTTTAGAATCTAGGTGTCATTTTTGTGAAATTATAAAATAGATATCATCTTTGAAAATTGAATTTCATTACGTATTAAGAAATTTCTGCAATCCTGTAGAAATATTCCGCGCAAATCCACTTCCAACCTAATTTTTAGAGGAAAGAAATAACGGCAATGCAGACAATTGAATATTTTTGAAATTCCGGAAAAAGTCACACACCGTGCAGGAATCGAACCTGCGTCTCCCTACTTTCCGGGCGGGGGCCTTACCACTGGGCTAACGATGCATATGATACTTTCTCCGGAATTCAATATCTTGAGGTTCACCTCATATGTTGGTGAGAGGAGGATCCCCCTCTCACCAACATATGAGGTGAACCTCAAGATATTGAATTCCGGAGAAAGTATCATATGCATCGTTAGCCCAGTGGTAAGGCCCCCGCCCGGAAAGTAGGGAGACGCAGGTTCGATTCCTGCACGGTGTGTGACTTTTTCCGGAATTTCAAAAATATTCAATTGTCTGCATTGCCGTTATTTCTTTCCTCAATTATATTTACAGACGTTAAACCATTCTCATATACCTAATTTTTAGAATTTTAGCTATCCAACAATTTAAGAGATTACTGTTATAAAGTTAACATCAATTTGCCATTTGATGCCATATGTTGAATAATGGGAAATAGAGTTAGTTGAATTAGACTATTAGAGAATAAAGGACCGTATAAAAGAGCTGTTGGTAGTTGAGGTAATAAACAGCAAGCGTCCAATGGTTCTACTCGACATTTAGTACCTATACGTTTCGTTGAATTTATTTTACTAATTCAATGCAGTTTGGCAAGTTCACATGATATGTGGTCCCGCATTAACCATGTCGAGTTGGTTGATTTGCTTAATTTGGGGGATGCTGAAATATTGCTGATATTAAATGAGCTTTTGTAACGCAATAGGTCCCCTTCCTGTGCTGGTGAGGTGTAGGTAATTAAGAAAATATCACTGTAGGTTCGGACCTACAAAGCCACAGTTGAGTTTGTTAGCTTCTGAGCGACATCTAGGAACAATAGACTTGTCATAGGGAATTTGCACAATATAAAAATCACGCAAACGTTGCTATGAACTCATTCAACATTAAAATAATCTGCCGGCTTTTGGATCTGATGGCATTAACTATTGATTCTAAGACAGTAATTCTCATAATGCGCGAATGATGTCATATTGGGTATATAAATATTTCCACAGAGAATGGCTAGCCATGAAAACATCACCAATTTGAAACTCAATACAGCCCTCCCAAGGAAAACAAACGAAAGGAAACGATACAGCAATAATGGAGTCCGCCACATATTCCATATCCTCTCATGTGCAGCTGCGAAAGAGTACATACACAATGCACTTTCGGAATTGAATTTCGGGTTCATTATAATTTAGGTATCATACGCGATGGCACCATCGAAATAAAAATCGCTAATGGTGTGCCATAAGGGGACCCAAGATCTCATAATATTTCCACTTTTTAATGCAATTATGATCAAGACGGCACTTAGGGTGCTACGGACTTGCGGCGACGAAGATGTTAATGTCTTTATTTATTTTTTATTCTCAGACTATCGTCCTCTGATTGTAGAAGTCATTTGCTGCAAATTTGGAGAGATTAAATTTTCTTTAGATCATACGGAATCTAAATGGTAATGTGGTACAATCTGAATAATCTGATTCTCGAATAAAATGTAACTCTACTAGTCTAGTAGACTTACTGACGCCACTAGACTGAGTGGAGAAGTTGCCATGGAATAAATAAAATGAAAAATAATTCTAGGTAGAGAAGGACTATAAGGTTAATATTGATATCAAAATATAGATTTTCGAGGACGCTGAATTCAATGAAAAATAATTCGAATCTGAATCTATCATAGTCCGAGGACACAAAGGGTTGAAGACTCCGGAAAATTTATCACTCGTATTTGAGCTTTCAGGTCTTCAACCCATTCGAATCCTTCCGAATACCCATTTAACTGAGCGTGTGAACAAAGCACGAAAATGAAAAATGGAAAATATTAAACTAAAAAAAACTGCTTGAAGAAATACAATATGGCCATGTTTGGTATGGAAATATAGGTTTTCGAGGACGCTGAATTCAATAAAAAATATTTCAAGTCGCTATCTGGAAGGGTTTAGATTTTGACCTGTCAAATGGCATTTTTTGAAAAAATCGAAATTTCAAGTCGTCATAGCTCCCGTTCCTGTTGTCGCATCCACTTTTTATTTTTATATTGTTAATCAGCATTGTCCCAAGTATCTCTAAACCTAATAAAATCGACTTCGAAAATCTCAACTTTTTGGATGAAGTATACGTAAGGGGTAAGACCCCCCAAAAACACCATATTCGTCATCAGCACGGAATCCCTGGGAAATCTAAAGGCGTTATTCGATCGTTAAGGTCTTCATCCCATTCGTATCTTTCAGAATACCCATTTTGCAGATCCATAACTTCAAAATTCTGCATGCTCTGAGCGTGTGAACAGAACTCGAAAATGAAAAATGGAAAACATAAAACTAAAAAAAACTGCTTAAAGAAGTACTATATGGTCATATTTGGTATCGAAATATAGGTTTTCGAGGACGCTGAATTCAATGAAACACATTTCAAGTCGCTATCTAGAATGGTTTAGATATTGACCTGTCAAATGGCATTTTTTGAAAAAATCGAAATTTCAAGTCGTCATAGCTCCCGTTCCTGTGGTCGCATCCACTTTTTGTTTGTATATTGTTAATAAGCATTGTCCCAAGTATCTCTAGGCCTAATAAAATCGACTTCGAAAATCTCAACTTTTTGGGTGAAAAATACGTAAGGGGTAAGACCCCCCAAAAACACCATATTCCTCATCAGCACGGAATCCCTGGGAAATCTTAAGGTGTTGTTCGATCGTTAAGGTCTTCATCCCATTCGAATCTTTCAGAATACCCATTTTGATGATCCATAACTTCAAAACTCTGCATGCTCTAAGCGTGTGAACAAAACTCGAGAATGAAAAATGGAAAACAAAAAACTAAAAAAAATCTGCTTAAAGAAGTACAATATGGTCAAGTTTGGTATCGAAGTATAGGTTTTCGAGGACGCTGAATTCAATAAGAAACATTTCAAGTTGCTATCTAGAATGGTTTAAATTTTGACCTGTCAAATGGCATTTTTTCAAAAAATCGAAATTTCCAGTCGTCATAGCTTCCGTTCCTGTGGTCGCATCCACTTTTTGTTTGTATATTGTTAATCAGCATTGCCCCAAGTATCTCTTGGCCTAATAAAATCGACTTCGAAAATCTCAACTTTTTGGGTGAAAAATGCGTAAGGGGTAAGACCCCCCAAAAACACCATATTCGTCATCAGCACGGAATCCCTGGGAAATCTGAAGGTGATATTCGATCGTTAAGGTCTTTATCCCATTCGAAGCTTTCAGAATACCCATTTTGCTGATCCATAACTTCAAAACTCTGCATGCTCTGAGCGTGTGAACAAAACTCGAAAATGAAAAATGGAAAACATAAAACTAAAGGAAAACTGCTTAATAAAAATACAATATGGTCATGTTTGGTATCGAAATATAGGTTTTCGAGGACGCTGAATTCATTGAAGAACATTTCAAGTCGCTTTCTAGAATGGTTTAGATTTTGACCTGTCAAATGGCATTTTTTCAAAAAATCAAAATTTCAAGTCGTCATAGCTCCCGTTCCTGTGGTCGCATCCACTTTTTGTTTGTATATTGTTAATTAGCATTGTCCCAAGTATCTCTAGGCCTAATAAAATCGACTTCGAAAATCTCAACTTTTTGGGTGAAAAATACGTAAGGGGTAAGACCCCCCAAAAACACCATATTCGTCATCAGCACGGAATCCCTGGGAAATCTAAAGGTGTTATTCGATCGTTAAGGTCTTCATCCCATTCGAATTTTTCAGAATACTCATTTTGCTGATCCATAACACCAAAACTCTGCATGCTCTAAGCGTGTGAACAAAACTCGAGAATGAAAAATGAAAAACATAAAACTAAAAAAAATCTGCTTAAAGAAGTACATTATGGTCAAGTTTGGTATCGAAGTATAGGTTTTCGAGGACGCTGAATTCAATAAGAAACATTTCAAGTTGCTATCTAGAATGGTTTAGATTTTGACCTGTCAAATGGCATTTTTTCAAAAAATCAAAATTTCAAGTCGTCATAGCTCCCGTTCCTGTGGTCGCATCCACTTTTTGTTTGTATATTGTTAATCAGCATTGCCCCAAGTATCTCTTGGCCTAATAAAATCGACTTCGAAAATCTCAACTTTTTGGGTGAAAAATGCGTAAGGGGTAAGACCCCCCAAAAACACCATATTCGTCATCAGCACGGAATCCCTGGGAAATCTGTAGGTGATATTCGATCGTTAAGGTCTTTATCCCATTCGAAGCTTTCAGAATACCCATTTTGCTGATCCATAACTTCAAAACTCTGCATGCTCTAAGCGTGTGAACAAAACTCGAGAATGAAAAATGGAAAACAAAAAACTAAAAAAAATCTGCTTAAAGAAGTACAATATGGTCAAGTTTGGTATCGAAGTATAGGTTTTCGAGGACGCTGAATTCAATAAGAAACATTTCAAGTTGCTATCTAGAATGGTTTAGATTTTGACCTGTCAAATGGCATTTTTTCAAAAAATCAAAATTTCAAGTCGTCATAGCTCCCGTTCCTGTGGTCGCATCCACTTTTTGTTTGTATATTGTTAATCAGCATTGCCCCAAGTATCTCTTGGCCTAATAAAATCGACTTCGAAAATCTCAACTTTTTGGGTGAAAAATACGTGAGGGGTAAGGCCCCCCAAAAACACCATATTCGTCATCACCACGGAATCCCTGGGAAATCTGAAGGTGATATTCGATCGTTAAGGTCTTTATCCCATTCGAAGCTTTCAGAATACCCATTTTGCTGATCCATAACTTCAAAACTCTGCATGCTCTAAGCGTGTGAACAAAACTCGAGAATGAAAAATGGAAAACAAAAAACTAAAAAAAATCTGCTTAAAGAAGTACAATATGGTCAAGTTTGGTATCGAAGTATAGGTTTTCGAGGACGCTGAATTCAATAAGAAACATTTCAAGTTGCTATCTAGAATGGTTTAAATTTTGACCTGTCAAATGGCATTTTTTCAAAAAATCGAAATTTCCAGTCGTCATAGCTCCCGTTCCTGTGGTCGCATCCACTTTTTGTTTGTATATTGTTAATCAGCATTGCCCCAAGTATCTCTTGGCCTAATAAAATCGACTTCGAAAATCTCAACTTTTTGGGTGAAAAATGCGTAAGGGGTAAGACCCCCCAAAAACACCATATTCGTCATCAGCACGGAATCCCTGGGAAATCTGAAGGTGATATTCGATCGTTAAGGTCTTTATCCCATTCGAAGCTTTCAGAATACCCATTTTGCTGATCCATAACTTCAAAACTCTGCATGCTCTGAGCGTGTGAACAAAACTCGAAAATGAAAAATGGAAAACATAAAACTAAAGGAAAACTGCTTAATAAAAATACAATATGGTCATGTTTGGTATCGAAATATAGGTTTTCGAGGACGCTGAATTCATTGAAGAACATTTCAAGTCGCTATCTAGAATGGTTTAGATTTTGACCTGTCAAATGGCATTTTTTCAAAAAATCAAAATTTCAAGTCGTCATAGCTCCCGTTCCTGTGGTCGCATCCACTTTTTGTTTGTATATTGTTAATCAGCATTGCCCCAAGTATCTCTTGGCCTAATAAAATCGACTTCGAAAATCTCAACTTTTTGGGTGAAAAATGCGTAAGGGGTAAGACCCCCCAAAAACACCATATTCGTCATCAGCACGGAATCCCTGGGAAATCTGAAGGTGATATTCGATCGTTAAGGTCTTTATCCCATTCGAAGCTTTCAGAATACCCATTTTGCTGATCCATAACTTCAAAACTCTGCATGCTCTAAGCGTGTGAACAAAACTCGAGAATGAAAAATGGAAAACAAAAAACTAAAAAAAATCTGCTCAAAGAAGTACAATATGGTCAAGTTTGGTATCGAAGTATAGGTTTTCGAGGACGCTGAATTCAATAAGAAACATTTCAAGTTGCTATCTAGAATGGTTTAGATTTTGACCTGTCAAATGGCATTTTTTCAAAAAATCAAAATTTCAAGTCGTCATAGCTCCCGTTCCTGTGGTCGCATCCACTTTTTGTTTGTATATTGTTAATCAGCATTGCCCCAAGTATCTCTTGGCCTAATAAAATCGACTTCGAAAATCTCAACTTTTTGGGTGAAAAATACGTAAGGGGTAAGGCCCCCCAAAAACACCATATTCGTCATCACCACGGAATCCCTGGGAAATCTGAAGGTGATATTCGATCGTTAAGGTCTTTATCCCATTCGAAGCTTTCAGAATACCCATTTTGCTGATCCATAACTTCAAAACTCTGCATGCTCTAAGCGTGTGAACAAAACTCGAGAATGAAAAATGGAAAACAAAAAACTAAAAAAAATCTGCTTAAAGAAGTACAATATGGTCAAGTTTGGTATCGAAGTATAGGTTTTCGAGGACGCTGAATTCAATAAGAAACATTTCAAGTTGCTATCTAGAATGGTTTAAATTTTGACCTGTCAAATGGCATTTTTTCAAAAAATCGAAATTTCCAGTCGTCATAGCTCCCGTTCCTGTGGTCGCATCCACTTTTTGTTTGTATATTGTTAATCAGCATTGCCCCAAGTATCTCTTGGCCTAATAAAATCGACTTCGAAAATCTCAACTTTTTGGGTGAAAAATGCGTAAGGGGTAAGACCCCCCAAAAACACCATATTCGTCATCAGCACGGAATCCCTGGGAAATCTGAAGGTGATATTCGATCGTTAAGGTCTTTATCCCATTCGAAGCTTTCAGAATACCCATTTTGCTGATCCATAACTTCAAAACTCTGCATGCTCTGAGCGTGTGAACAAAACTCGAAAATGAAAAATGGAAAACATAAAACTAATGGAAAACTGCTTAATAAAAATACAATATGGTCATGTTTGGTATCGAAATATAGGTTTTCGAGGACGCTGAATTCATTGAAGAACATTTCAAGTCGCTATCTAGAATGGTTTAGATTTTGACCTGTCAAATGGAATTTTTTCAAAAAATCAAAATTTCAAGTCGTCATAGCTCCCGTTCCTGTGGTCGCATCCACTTTTTGTTTGTATATTGTTAATTAGCATTGTCCCAAGTATCTCTAGGCCTAATAAAATCGACTTCGAAAATCTCAACTTTTTGGGTGAAAAATACGTAAGGGGTAAGACCCCCCAAAAACACCATATTCGTCATCAGCACGGAATCCCTGGGAAATCTTAAGGTGTTGTTCGATCGTTAAGGTCTTCATCCCATTCGAATCTTTCAGAATACCCATTTTGATGATCCATAACTTCAAAACTCTGCATGCTCTAAGCGTGTGAACAAAACTCGAGAATGAAAAATGGAAAACATAAAACTAAAAAAAACTGCTTAAAGAAGTACTATATGGTCATATTTGGTATCGAAATATAGGTTTTCGAGGACGCTGAATTCAATGAAACACATTTCAAGTCGCTATCTAGAATGGTTTAGATATTGACCTGTCAAATGGCATTTTTTGAAAAAATCGAAATTTCAAGTCGTCATAGCTCCCGTTCCTGTGGTCGCATCCACTTTTTGTTTGTATATTGTTAATGAGCATTGTCCCAAGTATCTCTAGGCCTAATAAAATCGACTTCGAAAATCTCAACTTTTTGGGTGAAGTATACGTAAGGGGTAAGACCCCCCAAAAACACCATATTCGTCATCAGCACGGAATCCCTGGGAAATCTGAAGGTGATATTCGATCGTTAAGGTCTTTATCCCATTCGAAGCTTTCAGAATACCCATTTTGCTGATCCATAACTTCAAAACTCTGCATGCTCTGAGCGTGTGAACAAAACTCGAAAATGAAAAATGGAAAACATAAAACTAATGGAAAACTGCTTAATAAAAATACAATATGGTCATGTTTGGTATCGAAATATAGGTTTTCGAGGACGCTGAATTCATTGAAGAACATTTCAAGTCGCTATCTAGAATGGTTTAGATTTTGACCTGTCAAATGGAATTTTTTCAAAAAATCAAAATTTCAAGTCGTCATAGCTCCCGTTCCTGTGGTCGCATCCACTTTTTGTTTGTATATTGTTAATTAGCATTGTCCCAAGTATCTCTAGGCCTAATAAAATCGACTTCGAAAATCTCAACTTTTTGGGTGAAAAATACGTAAGGGGTAAGACCCCCCAAAAACACCATATTCGTCATCAGCACGGAATCCCTGGGAAATCTTAAGGTGTTGTTCGATCGTTAAGGTCTTCATCCCATTCGAATCTTTCAGAATACCCATTTTGATGATCCATAACTTCAAAACTCTGCATGCTCTAAGCGTGTGAACAAAACTCGAGAATGAAAAATGGAAAACATAAAACTAAAAAAAACTGCTTAAAGAAGTACTATATGGTCATATTTGGTATCGAAATATAGGTTTTCGAGGACGCTGAATTCATTGAAGAACATTTCAAGTCGCTATCTAGAATGGTTTAGATTTTGACCTGTCAAATGGAATTTTTTTCAAAAAATCTAAATTTCAAGTCGTCGTAGCTCCCGTTCCTGTGGTCGCATCCACTTTTTGTTTGTATATTGTTAATGAGCATTGTCCCAAGTATCTCTAGGCCTAATAAAATCGACTTCGAAAATCTCAACTTTTTGGGTGAAGTATACGTAAGGGGTAAGACCCCCCAAAAACACCATATTCGTCATCAGCACGGAATCCCTGGGAAATCTAAAGGTGTTATTCGATCGTTAAGGTCTTCATCCCATTCGAATCTTTCAGAATACCCATTTTGCTGATCCATAACTTCAAAACTCTGCATGCTCTAAGCGTGTGAACAAAACTCGAAAATGAAAAATGGAAAACATAAAACAAAACAAAACAAAACTGCTTAAAAAGTACAATATGGTCATGTTTGGTATCGAAATATAGGTTGTCGAGGACGCTGAATTCAATAAAAAAATAAGTATTTGAAAAACTATAGAAAAATTCAAGATACTGGACAGTGAAATATATTCCCATCTTGTTCGCAAAGGATAGACGAACATAAAAAAAAAACCAAATAAGCCGACTCCAAATCTTCCATTCCGAATAGGAATATACGGCCCTGAGTTATCGATGGCGCTGTTAAAGATGTGACACTTCCGAATTGCAGGAATATAAGAAGTTCCCCCAAATAATACGACCTACGTCAGGAAAAATGAAGAGCATTATCCCGACTGAACGAAAAAGTTTAATACGGGATGAACCGGGAATTTCAACAATCGAGACGCATTTTCAGGAAATCCATTTAAATACACGATAACTCGTAAATCACCGACTGGAAGTTTCATTTACTTCAGATATCTCTGAATCTGGAGCTGTATTCGGACAGAAAAAGTTGAAATGGATCGAATGCACGAAATCCGCAGTGCCAAGAAAATTTCCCTCATTTAGAGAGATTCGCAGAATACTTGTATCTACACACAACCAAACTTATATGGAATCACCCTGTTATTTGGAAAAAACGAATTTTAATAAAAAAAAGTCGCTGAAAAGTGAAGAGCAGTTTTCCCAAAACAAGTTTATTACAAAAATAATATAAATTATTAAAAGATTATTTTCTCAATAGAACAGAAAATTAAAAGTGTAAATTTCTCTAAAAATAATTTTTATGTAACTGAGAATTGAATAACAAATAAAACGATTTTAACAAATCAATAATCAGTATTACCACCCCTGGCATTGATACAAGCTTGAATTCGACGAGGCATGCTTTCTATTAAGTTGTTAATTTCTTCTTCTGTAACATTTGCCCATTCCTCTAAAGCCGCTTGTATAAATTGCTCTGCGTTACCAGGATTATTTTGACGAGCTCTAATTTTTCTTTTGATCCTATCCCACAAGTGCTCGATAGGATTAAGGTCCGGTGAACAAGAAGGCCACTCTAAAACAGTCACACCTTCTGTTTCGAAAAAATTTTTGCTACTCTGCTGGTATGTGGAGGTGCATTATCCTGCATAAATAGGAAATAATCTCCAAAAGCACCTCGCCAGAGCCTCACTACAAGTTGTAGCACTAGATCAACATACCTAGGCCCTGTCAGAGATTGTCTAATGGGAATTAGATAAAGAAGTTTTCTCACCAAACATAATTCCGCCCCAAAACATTACAGTACCTCCTTTGTATTTAGGAATCGGTCTTGCAGCTTGGAGCCTAGCTTGCCTCCCTCTACCTCTTAAAATGCGAACACGCCGGTCGTCTGATCGTAGGCCAATTCTGGTCTCATCCGAAAATAAGACATTTTTCCAATCTTCAATAGTCCAATTTTCATGCTCTAAACACCAATTAAAACGGTCAACTTTATTTTGCCTTGATAGTTCTGGAACTCTTAACGCTCTTCTCTTGAATAATTCCCGAGCGTGAAGTCTTTTTCTGATAGTTTCGACAGAAACACTAACACCTGTAGCTTGCAAAAATTGCCTTTGAAGCTCTGAATGAGATACTGCGGGATTTCTTCTTGCTGTTTGGGCTAAAAAGCGATCCTGCCTTTCTGTAGTTACTCTTCCACGACTTCTTCTCGGCCTATTCTTTAGGGTTCCTAACTCCAGAAACCTTGCATAGGTTTTTGAAACAACCCCTTGTGTAACCCCCACCGTTCTTGCAATCTGTCTTTGTGACATAGGTACCTTGTTCTGCCATAGTAATAATTCTTCCTCTCTGGACTTCCGATAACCCCACATAAGACATTTTTTTTAAAACTTCGCAAAAAAACAAAATATAAATTCACTGCGACGTTCGAACGAAATGGTAAAATCGACACTGCAAAGCCAAATCTTATCAAGTGCTTATGAACCTAACTGTTTTTGTGAGTAAACACATGCACTTTTTATTTGCTTCTAACGAAAAAGATATCAAAATAATATTTCATCTTAATACTGGGTGATTCCATATAAGTTTGGTTGTGTGTATATCGGAATAATTGGAATTCTTCGAAAATTAATTTATTTGGAGATTTAATATTTTTGCAAGTATCTTTATTTGAATTCATATGCTCCTATTGAAGTTTTCTATTTTATACTTATAGAATTGCAATACACAGTGCGATGGAAAACAAAATATATAGTACACAATTTCTTTATAATTCTTTGATTATTTGGACCTGTATTTTTCCTCAGGTTAGAATGTTGCTTTATTGATCTCTGAATGAGAAATATGTGAACTTAATTCGAAAACAATCTATGAGGTGGTTGAAGAAGAATTTGCCTTTCGAAAGATCCATTCAAGAAAATAATCCCATAGAAACGCCTTTATTTTCTTTGAGTACCAAAATTGGATAACATGTGCAATTTGATGGATAAAATTCATAAATTCCCAATGAACTGTTGATACCGTTTCCGCACTAGCAAGAATTGAAACATAATTCCATAACAGGAGTGGATGGGCAAGATAAAAAACAATAAGAATAAAGTCCAGCTAGGCAGTGGTGGTGGTAGTCCTTCGCTCTATTAGTAGACAGCAGATAAAGTTGGGCCATTGCCGTTGCCACTGGCGAATGTATCCCCATAACAGGGGTGTTTCCATTCCCCCAACGACCGAATTACACTGATGTCGACTTTATATTTCTGTCGTTTCCTTCGAAAACATTTCTGCGTTCTTGAATGACCTTTTAAAGTTATCAATGTCATGTTAAATTTTCCAATTGAATGGCATCGAGTGGCTGACTTCAGCTGAGGGATCCACAAGCATCAGTCCAAGATACGAGGATATATTGGAAAATTCTTAGCCTACTGTAGAACCAAACAAAATTTCAATGTCAAAACATTTTATTACTCAACATATTCTCCTCTTAATTGAACACCTTTATTGGCTTTATTACAGCGAACCTGCAAAGTCTCTAGACCTTTAAAAAAAATGTTTCTTCTTGCTCTGCAAACCAGTCCTCCACAGCTTTCATTACCTCCTCGTTGGAAGAAAATTTACGACCTTTTAAACTTTTTTTCAGTTGAGGAAAGAGATGATAGTCGGACGGAGCCAAATCTGGTGAATAAATGGGGTGTTCTAGTAATTCTAACCCAAAATCACGAATTTTTGGCATGGCAACATGAGATTTGTGTACTGGGGGACTGGGGCGTTGTCCTGTAAAAACAAAAGACCTTTGGATAGCTTTCCGCGTCTTTTCTTTTCAATTTTTTCCCGTAGAGTGATCAGTAATGTCGAATAGTAATCTCCAGTTATTGTTCTACCCTTATCCAAAAAAATCAATCATGATTACTCCATGGCAATCCCAAAAAACTGAAGCAAGAACTTTTCCAGCAGATTTTTGGACACGAAACTTCTTAGGTCTTGGAGAACCAGAGTGTCGCCATTCCATCGATTGTTGCTTTGTTTCTGGATCATAGAAATGTAACCAAGTCTCATCCATAGTAACAATTCGGTTTAAGAAGTCTACATCGTTTTCAAATCGAGCACAGATCGAACGCGATGCTTCTACCCTTGCACGCTTTTGGACAACATTCAAACATTTGGGGATCCATTTTGCAGAAATTTTTCTCATGTCTAAATTGCCGTGAACTATACGATGAACGCGTTCGTATGAAATCTTCAGTGCTTCAGATATCCGTTTCAGCCCAATTCGACGGTCTGATAAAATCATGTCATGAACTGCATCGATATTTTCGGGGACTGACACAAAAACTGGCCTTCCCGATCGGTCATCATCTTCAATGGAAAATTTACCTCTTTTGAAGCTTGCAGTCCAATTTTTCACGGTCGCATACAAAGGACATTGATCACCAAGGGTATTAAGCATATCTTCGTAAATCTGCTTACCTCTTAACCCTTTTAAATACAGGTATCTACTTGATGATGGCTCGATACTCCAATTTTTCGATTTTTACAATTTCGGTGGACATTAATTTTTTTTTATTTATTGCGTAGCTCTGGTTTACTTTTTTGACGTCGAACTCTACACTGACACTTCTAATAAGTTATTATTCGTTGATATGGTGTCGCATTATTTATGCATATGGAACTGCTCTAGGCTAACTAGATATCAATACATCCTCGTATTTTCTCAAACTAAACTGCACGCAAACTTAAAAACACCTCAAACTTTAATTCTGCTCAGTACCCTGCTGTACAAGTACTAAATGGTTGGTTTTCAATGGTGAAAGACAAAGCTGCCCTGTACGTCATTTTCATAAACTGATATCAAAACGAGGCGCCAATATCACCTCACCACGACTGTTCTTAAAACCAAATCGACACTGGACAAATGAAACTGACAAAAGGTACGATAATGTACCGTTTGTAAGAAAGGTACTATAGATGGATGGACTAAATCTGCTGCTGATGCAATTGGCTTGAATGTAGAGAACAAAAAGATAAGAAATCACTTGAATAGAACAACTGCTGTTGGCGAATTGATTAAAGTGGTGCAGAAGAACAGCAACTGCTTGAAAATCCTGATCATAGCAATCAAAATTTTATAAACCCATACTTGAATCACGATCAAGAACACCACACCAAGATCATTAATATTATGCGTGGTAATAGATCTTCTATAGTAGAAAACAGCAAAGAATCTAATGTCTCATCTGTCATCAATGACAATCTAACTTCATTTTGTCCTAGTTCATTTCTCTATCTGTTTACCATCTCCTTCACTTCTTGCCTAATTCAAACATCTCACTCTAATTGGCTACAAGCACCCTGGGAATATGTCCGTATAGAATTCGAAGCTATTTCAATATCATATCATCTACAAGTAAAACACCCTAAATGATTTCATAGCCAATGAAATCCAATTAATTTTTTTCGCAGTCCCGACTCCAAACAATCCTACATTCTAAGGAATGATTTATGAATATCAATATCAGAATCGTACAAGCAATTAAGAAATTACCGGCTCAGTCAAGATATCTTCGGTTGGTTAGGAGTTGCATTCTGAATTGTGTGGAAGGAACTTGCATGAAAAATATTTGCGGAGAAAAAAATTTCTTGAATACACTGATTGGGTTTCGATCGGACAGTGCCGTACTAGGACACAAAAATATATTATGTCAAATTCAGTACGACTTAAAAAAATTATTTGTTGTTGAATGCTTTCATCACCAACTTCAAACTTTCCTTTCTCTGCTTTTGCTAGTTTATACACAATTTTCTGGATTTATATTGTGTTTTTTTTTTTTGAGAAATATGTTGCCATATATTTTTGATACTATAACATATCGATTTTGAAATAAATGCAACTGATTCTTTAAGCAAAACAGCACACTCTAATATTATGATTATTCCTGGATGTTTGAACATTCTTGTGTCAAAATACGGAGATTTGCTGGCATGGTCCGGACCTGCCTGGCGAATTGCATCCGATAAAACCTTCTTCTGTCTTGACCGAGCCTCTCTGTCCCTCTAAAGGCAGCGGCTCTTGTCAGTTGTCAAGCATTCGTCAACTCGTAGACGGAATTAATTTTTCCTCCTGCCCCCGCCCTATCGGCGACCGTTCTATATCGACTAAACCCCATTATTCCGAGGCATTCCGAAATTCCGGCCATCATAATTTGAATAATTTCCAGCCACTGTATTCCTTTTCTGCCAGTTTTTTACGGCCGAGCGAGAAACGTTTGACTAAGTGAATGTGCCGCCTCCATTTTCGGCTATTTGAATACATCAGCATGATATACGAATACAATAAGATTGAAGAATCCGTTCAACTTATTGTCATATTCAGTTCTGAATTTCATTTTGTGAAAAAAATTCGAAAAGTCACATATACAACTGAATGCCAAATTAAGGAAGTACGAGGATATATTGAAAAATTCTTAGCCTACTATAGAACCAAACAATATTTCAATGTCAAAATATTTTATTACTCAACATATTCTCCTCTTAATTGAATACATTTATTACAGCGAACCTACAACGTCTCTAGACCTTTCAAAAAAAATGTTTCTTCTTGCTCTGCAAACCAGTCCTCCACAGCTTTCATTACCTGCTCGTTGGAAGAAAACTTACGACCTTCTAAACTTTTTTTCAGTTAAGGAAAGAGATGATAGTCGGACGGAGCCAAATCTGGTGAATAAGGGGGGTGTTCTAGTAATTCTAACCCTAAGCCTAAATCTCGAATTTTTTGCATGGCAACATGAGATTTGTGTACTGGGGCGTTGTCCTGCAAAAACAAAACATCTTCGGATAGTTTTCCGCGTCTTTTCTCTTTAATTTTTTCCCGTAGAGTGGTCAGTAATGTCGAATAGTAATCTCCAGTTATTGTTCTACCCTTATCCAAAAAATCAATCATGATAACTCCATGGCAATCCCAAAAAACTGAAGCAATAACTTTTCCAGCAGATTTTTGGACACGAAACTTCTTAGGTCTTGGAGAACCAGAGTGTCGCCATTCCATCGATTGTTGTTTCGTTTCTGGATCGTAGAAATGTAACCAAGTCTCATCCATAGTAACAATTCGGTTTAAGAAGTCTACATCGTTTTCAAATCGAGCACAGATCGAACGCGATGCTTCTACCCTTGCACGCTTTTGGTCAACATTCAAACATTTGGGGATCCATTTTGCAGAAATTTTTCTCATGTCCAAATTGACGTGAACTATATGATGAACGCGTTCGTATGAAATCTTCAGTGCTTCAGATATCCGTTTTAGCCCAATTAGACGGTCTGATGAAAATGATGAAATCATGTCATGAACTGAATCGATATTTGCGGGGACAGACACAGAAACTGGCCTTCCCGATCGGTCATCATCTTCAATGAAAAATTTACCTCTTTTGAAGCTTGCAGTCCAATATTTCATGGTCGCATACGAAGGACATTGATCACCAAGGGTATTAAGCATATCTTCGTAAATCTGCTTACCTCTTAACCCTTTTAAATACAGGTACTTGATGATGGTTCGATACTCCAATTTTTCGATTTTTACAATTTCGGTGGACATCTTTTTTTTCTTAAATTCATTGCGTAACTCTGGTTTACATTTTTGACGTCGAACTCTACACTGATACTTCTAATAAGTTATTGTTCGTTGATATGGTATCGCAATATTTTGTTTATGCATGGAACTGGTCTAGGCTAACTAGATATCAATACATCCTCGTATACCTGCTTCATTGAGATGCCAAAATAAGATGACTTCCTGTGTTTCCTGCATTTAATTCAAAACAAATTCCTATTACAATAAATCAAAAGCTTTTTTTCTTCGAGGACCTTTAAAATGAGGCAACATGAATGTAAAAAAAAATGTTGGAGTGGAACAATTGGAATATATTGCAAAAATATGAATCTGCGAAAAATTCCCTCGAAGATTCCCCGGATTATATCCCTGTTGAAAATAAAGAACTGCAAGGCAAGATGGCGTAATAAACTCAGTAACATGATCTCTTCCAATCCCCTCGTCGATGTATTTTTTATTCATAACCCTCGGACTGAGGCGCGTAAAATGTGAATTTTATTCTGAAACCGAAGGGATTTACCCCAGAAACATGTCAAAAATTGTTCCCAGTTTAGAGCGGAATTGATGAGGGTCCGGAAAAGTCTGCGGCGGAAATGGACCAAGGGAAATTGTGATGCTGTTCTGAGCCCTGGAATTGTTTAATATGGAGGGAATCTGAATTATTCAGCGTGGTGAACAATGTTGACGTCAGATTCGCAGCAGAGAGACTGATGCTGGCTGAGTTTCCAATAATATACGAAAACTCAGAAGGAAATTCATTCGAGCTGAATGATGAGCAATTGTTATATTGAACATAAGATCAGCTGATTTTCCTATTCGTTCGGTTAAGCTCCAAATTGCGAAGGTTTTTATACTCCTAATAAATAATTCGATACCTGAGGCTTTTTCATGAATCTACAGAATTTAACTTCGAATATTTCCAATTTCCATACTCTTCTACGTCGAAATATACCACTCAGGCAAAGAGAAAATGTGCACGAGAAACGAAACTTCATATTCATCACATCGCTCCAGAATAACCAAACAGTCTCCATCTAAATTCTTTTTGTATCATCCAGAGAACTCCAAAGTTACGAGACAAACGTTGTTTTGTACTTATTTCCTTCGCTCCAGGAAAATTCGAAGCTGTATATTCATTCCTGTCAATTCCTCCCATTCCCATAGTCTGCCTAACATAGTCAGTCCACTGTCTCTTTGATGTTGGCTGAGACGAATCCTAAGTTACAACTTTTATCGAACTCTAATATTTATGAGGGCCAAGCAAAGGGAATTCGGTGAGAAGGAGGGTGATTGTCAGAAGTGGAAATCGATCATTGAAGAGAAAAGTGGAATGCGAGTATGGTTGCTTCCGTTTGTGAATAATTGAAGTGCTGTCAGAAGATTACGATGAGCCAGGAATAGAGATGTGGCATCTTGAAACTGTCCAGGGCTGCCCTCGCCAAACTTATAATATTGATAGGTTGTTTAAAACGATTTATGACCCTTTAATATTCCATTAAAACCCAAGAAAAGTGTCTAGCATTATGGCTTTTAGCGTAATCGGAAACAAATGTGGGGTACTACTATGTTTGAAAGAACTGGTAACCAAGCTTAAGGCGTACATCTAATGGTTCCACTGATTATCTTCATAGAAGCATTAGATTGCACTAAACAGGACAACGGGATTCAATGGAAGAGAACCAAGGCCAAAACAGCCGCATCATCCATCAGCACACTATAAAGTTATTCGAGTACTTTTATTCTTTTTTTGAATGAACTACGAGGATATATTGAAAAATTCTTAGCCTACTATAGAACCAAACAAAATTTCAATGTCAAAATATTTTATCACTCAACATATTCTCCTCTTAATTGAATACATTTATTACAGCGAACCTGCAACGTCTGTAGACCTTTCAAAAAAAATGTTTCTTCTTCCTCTGCAAACCAGTCCTCCTCAGCTTTCATTACCCTCTCGTTGGAAGAAAATTTACGACCTTTTAAATATTTTTTCAGTTGAGGAAAGAGATGATAGTCGGACGGAGCCAAATCTGGTGAATAAGGGGGGTGTTCTAGTAATTCTAACCCTAAATCACGAATTTTTTGCATGGCAACATGAGATTTGTGTATTGGGGCGCTGTCCTGTAAAAACAAAACACCTTTGGATAGCTTTCCGCGTCTTTTCTCTTCAATTTCTTCCCGTAGAGTGGTCAGTCATGTTGAATAGTAATCTCCAGTTATTGTTCTACCCTTATCCAAAAAATCAATCATGATTACTCCATAGCAATCCTAAAAAACTGGAGCAAGGACTTTTCCAGCAGAATTTTGGACACGAAACTTCTTAGGTCTTGGAGAACCAGAGTGTCGCCATTCCATCGATTGTTGCTTTGTTTCTGGATCGTAGAAATGTACCCAAGTCTCATCCATAGTAACAATTCGGTTTAAGAAGTCTACATCGTTTTCAAATTGAGCACAGATAGAACGCGATGCTTCTACCCTTGCACGCTTTTGGTCAACATTCTAACATTTGGGGATCCATTTTGCAGAAATTTTTCTCATGTCCAAATTGACGTGAACTATATAATGAATGCGTTCGTATGCAATATTCAGTGCTTCAGATATCCGATTTAGCCCAATTCGACGGTATGATAAAATCATGTCATGAACTGCATCGATATTTTCGAGGACTGACACAGAAACTGGCCTTCCCGATCGGTCATCATCTTCAATGGAAAATTTACCTCTCTTGAAGCTTGCAGTCCAATTTTTCACGGTCGTATACGAAGGACAATGATCACCAAGGGTATTAAGCATATCTTCGTAAATCTGCTTACCTCTTAACCCTTTTAAATACAGGTACTTGATGATGGCTCGATACTCCAATGTTTCGATTTTTACAATTTCGGTGGACATCTTTTTTTTTGATTTATTGCGTAACTCTGGTTTACTTTTTTGACGTCGAACTCTACACTGCCACTTCTAATAAGTTATCGATCGTTGATATGGTATCGTCATTTTTTTTATGCATGGAACTGGTCTAGGCTAACTTGATATCAATACATCCTCGTATCACAAAGTAACGGACTTTTCCGTCCATTATTTTTCACCAAAATTTCAACACTCGATTCTTGATTTCCGTACAAGAAAATGGCATAACCGAATCTTCCAACATGTTTATATACGTGAAATAATTCCAGTATTAACCGAGAAAAAAGTTTCTTCAAAATTCGCAATGAATTCACAAAATATTTTCTCAAATTCATTATTTTCCCAAAGTAAATAAACATTTCGATAAATATATAATTACTACTACATCTATGTAGAGAGAACAACGTTGCGTATGTATCTGACAGGAAAATGTCTACAACCTAACATTTTCAAAATATACACGGTGAAATGTGTCAAAATGTCATGGCCAACCGGGATACTTTATAAAAGTGAATGTGGAGTATTTCAGTAACGATTGTGTCAACGCTTGACAGTTCTGTCACCCTGGAGACAAGATAACCTCAATTCTTCCGTTTGTTCACGTTGGTCGTTGGAATACTCCACATTTCCATCCTGGAATATCGGGACGGTCTCACGTCGTCCAGGATAACTGGACCTAATAACATGAAGCGGGTAAAGAGCGAAAGTCTCTAAGGCGGCCCCAATCTGTCGCTTAAACAAAGAGTAACAAACAAACGGATGGACGGACGGGTCCTGGACGTACTGTCATTGTTGGAATGCAATAGCAAATCAAGATTGGATTTCAGCCCTGCTTTTCAGGGCAGGGGTCGAAGTCGCTAGTCTAATCTCGACCTCGCACTCGAATAACGCATCCTGCCCCTCGGACACAACCCCCTTGGCCATAGCGATCTGCCAGGGGCGGATCGGATCACTTCTCCATAGTTTTTCAGCTGTTAAATTGGCTTTCTGTTATAACCTAATGAGTGAGCATATGCCTAACTACAAATGATTCTTCCTAATGTCTGGTTCATGTTGCATCTATCGGAAGAGATGGTTATCTGACCATTTGAGCGTTTCTGAGTAAGCCTCTTAGCTCCAGTTCATACTACACCCAATTTCCTACCTTTCAGATCATTCCCCTTGATTTTAAACGATGGCCAATAGCTGGTTGAGTGACTCCAAGTATGTTCGCGAGTTTTTCTTGCGTTAGTGATGAATCTTCATCGAGTCACGCCTCTAATTCTTCATCCAGAAACTTTTATGGCTTTCCATGTCGTAGGTATTGCCACTTTTGAGTCGGGCAAACCACTTCTGACATGTTCGTTCAGCTTTATCATCGTCACCATAAACTTCCACTCAAATACGACAGCCTTTTTCTTCATATTGAAGTAATGAAGTAAAACCCCCACAAAAACCATAGAACTTATCATGCCAGATCAGAAAGTGGGTTAACATCTCAAGTTGGAGGAAACAGCAAGATTTTCATGTTTCCATAGATATGAGCTGTCACACAGAACAGAAACAGACATTTTTTGCTGGAATGTTAAGATGTCTAGAATAGTGTTCAGACATCGAATGAAATGTCAAGTGAATCGGATTTTGACGATAAGTTTCATAGTATTTCTGCGTTTCTGTTCTGTGTGACAGCTCTTATCCATGGAAACATGAAATCCCGCTCTTCCACCAACTGAGATGTTCACCCATTATTTCAAGCTGAGCAGCAAGCCTGATACAATTCCATTATAATGTAAGTTCACTGAAAAAAGAATTTTTCTGTCGGGTTATTCGAGTACTTTCATTCTTTTTTCGAATGAACTATCACAAAGTAACGGACTATTCTGTCCATTATTTTTCAGTCAAATTTCAACACTCGATTCTTAATTTCCGTACAAGAAAAAAGCCTTACTGAATCTTCCAACCGTGTTTATATACGTGAAATATTTCCAGTATCAACACAGAAAAAATTTTCTTCAAAATTCGCCAGGTCGTTGGAATTATTGAATTCACATAATATGTTCCCGAATTAATTATTTTCCCAAAGTGAATAAACATTTTGATAAATACGTAATTACTACGACCTCTATGTAGGAAGGTCAACGTTTGCTTGGTTATCTGACAGGAAAACGACTATTACCTAACATTTTCAAAATATACACGGTGAAATGTGTCAGAATGTCATGGCCAACCAGGATACTTTATAAAAGTGAATGGATATACATCAGAATAACAGATACTGAAAAAGAAAACCTAACACTTCAAAATGACATTGTTGCCAGATGAAACATTGGAATAATAAACTAGAATCTGTTATTGAACCTCACGAACTTATTCAAGTCCTAATAAATAAAATCTTTATTTTTTGCGTCAATTTTCCTTGGTCCTGCAACATCGCCTACAAAAATACTGAGAAATTCTCCCTTTCTGGGGTCTCATTATTTTGAATTCCCCCCTGTCCGTCCACACACAATGACGTGTCCAAATCAAAGTCCGGCCTTCTTTTATCCCGTCCAATTCGACAAATTGAAAAATACTCATTAGTTGGATGTTTCGCACTCACCTTTCGTTAGTCGTTACTTTGCGACCAGATCCTCAAGTGGGGCGGAAATTAAAAGGAGAAAATATCTGACATTTTTCGACGAGATTCTCTCCAGGAACTACAAAGGTGTTTGGTTTCGGGAGCGTGAGGATCGTAGAATGAGATTCTGGCCCACTAGACCCAATAAAAGGCTCTTCAATTCAAAATTCCACTTTGTTTTCGTCAAAATACCCAAAAGCCTTGTGTGAAAACTCTTTCCAACCAGCTCTTGCCAAAATATCATCGAATTTTTGATAGCCCCAGACTTCATCAAAAATAATAATGATAAAAATAGAAGATAATGAAAATGAACAGTTCTAGAAAAGAAAATACCACTGAAGGAATCGTAGAATGCGATACTGGGCTTTAATTCCCCTTTGTTTTCCTCAAAATACAAAAATCTTGAGTGAAAACTCTTTCCAACCAGCTCTTGCCAAAAAATTTTTGATAGCCCCAAACTTTATCAAAAATGATAATGATAAAAATATAAGATAGTGGAAGTGTACAGTTTTAGGAAAAAAATACCACTAAAGGAATCGTAGAACGCGATACTGGGCTTTAATTCTGGCCCACTAGACTCCAGGAGAGCCTCCTCAATTCAAAATTCCACTTTGTTTCCTTCAAAATACAAAAATCTCTTTCCAACCAGCCCTTGCCAAAATATCATCGAATTTTTGATAGCCCCAGACTTTATCAAAAATAATAATAATAAAAATAGAAGATAATGAAAATAAACAGTTCTAGAAAAGAAATACCATTAAAGAAATCGTAGAATGCGATACTGGGCTTTAATTCTGGCTCACTAGACCCCATGAGAGGCTCTTCAATTCAAAATTCCATTTGTTTTCCTCAAAATACAAAAAGAAACCAGCTCTTGCCAAAGTATCATCGAATTTTTGATAGCCCCAGACTTTATCAAAAATAATAATAATAAAATAGAAGGTAATGAAAATGTACAGTTCTAGAAAAGAAAATGCCACTGAAGGAAAACTTCGAACTCTGTTGACAATAATTTTGAAATGGCTTTGATAGAGCGATAGATTAAAAAAGCTGAGAAAATAAGTTCTTAGACTTTATTAAAATCAATTCAGGAATTTTTTATAAACAACCCAATAAGTATAAAATGGGAATAAAAACAGAAATGGGTAGAAATTTCTCCAATTCACTTCTTATTGGATCAAAATAATCGAATTCTTCACGAAAAACATTTCACAGTTATTCATCCTCTTAATCAGGTTTTTCCATCTAGTTTCCATCACTCTGAAAGCTTCTCCCCGTGCTCCCCTTCTGGTCGCGCCACTTTTAAAACGGCATATAGGGGAATTGAATGAAAGTTCCAAATAAACGCCATTTCAGTGAATAAAATCGAATAACTTCAAGTTATTTACCCCGCATTGTGTGCGCTACATTTTGGTTGGAAACATTTTGGGGTGGCTCGAATTCACATTGATTCCTGCGAATATTTTCAACAGGAAAATTGAATACGTTGTTGTGAAAAGAGAGGAAGGTACCTCAGACTCAGTAAAAGTTATTTCCAGCAGAAATATATTTATGGAGCTCAAAGGACCACTTTTCATATCGAACTTACAGAAATATTTTCATAATACAAGGAAAAAATTGCTTTAGAATCAAGTTGTTGTCACAACATTGAAAAATATGTGCCTATCTAAACAATCTGAAAACAAACAATTCCTCAATTCCTTCTGGAAAGGATTCTTAAAATATTCAACGAGAATAAATTCACAATTTTATTCTGCAGTATCATTATCACAGTCTGCTAAAAGCTTGGTGCCTGAAGTCCCCTGATGTAATACACTAATGCGTGGGTGGGGTGAGTGACACCTTCAACTGTCCCCGAAGAGTTGATGGATTACCGACCGAGAACCAACAGTTAACCCTTTGGGAATTTGTTTTTCGATGTATTGCATTAGCTATAAGAAACTTCGAGATGTAGGTACTTATATCATACCAAAAGAAAAAGAATTTCGTAAGACACAAGATTATCGAGCTTATAATTATTAAAATAACATCAATACTCCACATTCCACACATTCAATTTTTGAAGCAGATATATATTTCAAAAATAACCCAGTAACTGATTAAAATTAACATATTCTGGATTCCCCACCAAATTTCAAAGTACCTAACTTGGATGATATTCAGTATTTTTCGAAACTATCCCGAGTTATTCGAGCCTTTTGAGACAAAAATTCTTCGATTGGAATACAAAAACTTCCTCATTTCAAATATTTTGTTCAGTAAAGCTTCTGAACTTATAGAAAATCAATTAAAACAGCTTCAACCTAACCTTATCTAACCTAACCAAACCTTATCCAACCTAACCTTATCTAACCTAACCAAACCTTATCTAACCTAACCTAGCCTTATCAAACCTAACCTCATCTAACCTAACCTAACTTTCGACAAGAATCCACTTATTCCATATACAGATTGCCAAAGCTCTCATTCTGAGGATTTATCCGCCAGCGAGTCGAGGAAAATTGTCTATCACACACCCTCTGGTCGGTAAATGCGGTTTTATTCATAGAAAATATCTTTCCAAAGCCAAATTCCATCCCGGAGGAATCGGCAAATATTATTTCAATTTCTTTAATGCTCTAAGCCGCTTCCCCCAAATGTTTGCCTTTGCATGTAGCAGCATTTTTTATGTTCCGGCGCCTGGACCTTGCCAGGGTCCCATGGGACGCCAACGACGTACAACAAGAGGGAGGAAATGGATGAATGTTATTTCGACTGATGTTATCGAATTTCGTGGAAAACCATTTTCGCACGTTCTGCCTTTTTCGAATTGCATGACAAAGAACGGTTCACTCATGGAGATCTGTACCAAATCGGCATTTTATTAATATACGGGTCTTTTCTTAAGTAGAAAATGAACAAATTATCTTCCATTGAAGTCGATTTCAAATCAATCATCAGTAAACGAGCAAAGGCTTCTAGTCTCAGAGTTCAATACATATACCGAAAAGTGAAGAACGGTTTGTTTGTTCTCCTCACCTCACCTCAAAATAATCCAGTTAAGGTTTGACAAGAAATCGGATTAAAATTTTGACAATTCCGCGAATGTTCATTATAAAGAGGTGGAGAAAGATATTGGCAGTTGAAAATAGAAATAACCCAAAGGTTGCTTCTGAAGAAATGTGAAACATTCAATTATCTACATTTTATTATAAAAATAAATAGGGCGCTGCATTTGAAATGGCTTGTTTTCTGCCACAATGGATTACCGAATCATACTGGACCAGAATAATACCGAGTGGGATTTTCGGAAAACCCTTTATTTCCAGAAATTTCAAAACCAGCCTGTTACGATACAACGCCAATCGGTTATAAACGACCGAATTCTGCTTTTAATGACTGGAATAAAGAAAAACGTCGCATCCTGCAGGCGCAGTATTAAGATCATTTTCCCCAACGCGTGTGCATCCAAACTGATTCATTATTTTCCGCATCCCGTACATCACGATTCCCTGGGTCTTAGTGGTCCGAAAAAGGGGAGAAATAGAATGAGAATAAGTAGTTTCTGTCAGATCTGGGAAGAATATTCAGTTCAGAAAGTGTCTAATTAGAGAACTTGTGCGAGGAAGATGAAGGCAAGAGGGAGTGAATAAAGCTTTGCGATCCTACGATTCGTTTTTCGAGCAGGAGGGATGTACAGCTGGTCCAGAAATTGGAGAAAAACGAGGATCAGTTAGTTACGAGGATATATTGAAAAATTCTTAGCCTACTATAGAACCAAACAAAATTTCAATGTCAAAATATTTTATTATTCAACATACATATTATTCTCCTCTTAATTGAATACATTTATTACAGCGAACCTGCAACGTCTCTAGACCTTCAAAAAAATGTTTCTTCTTGCTCTGCAAACCAGTCCTCCACAGCTTTTATTACCTCCTCATTGGAAGAAAATTTACGTCCTTTTAAACTTTTTTTCAGTTGAGGAAAGATATGATACTCGGACGGAGCCAAATCTGGTGAATAAGGGGGGTGTTCTAGTAATTCTAGCCCTAAATCACGAATTTTTTGCATGGCAACATGAGATTTGTGTACTGGGGCGTTGTCCTGTAAAAACAAAACACCTTTGGATAGCTTTTCGCGTCTTTTCTCTTTAATTTTTCCCGTAGAGTAGTCAGTAATGTCGAATGATAATCTCTAGTTATTGTTCTACCCTTACTCCATGGCAATTCCGAAAAACTGAAGAAAGAACTTTTCCAGCAAATTTTTTGACACGAAACTTGGAGAACCAGAGTGTCGCCATTCCATCGATTGTTGCTTTGTTTCTGGATCGTAGAAATGTACCGAAGTCTCATCCATAGTAACAATTCGGTTTAAGAAGTCTACATCGTTTTCAAATCCAGCACAGATCGAACGCGATGCTTCTACCTTGCACGCTTTTGGTCAACATTCAAACATTTGGGGATCCATTTTGCAGAAATTTGTCTCATGTCCAAATTGACGTGAACTATATGATGAACGCGTTCGTATGAAATCTTCAGTGATTCAGATATCCGTTTTAGCCCAATTCGACGGTCTGATAAAATCATGTCATGAGCTGCATCGATATTTTCGGGGACTGACACTGAAACTGGCCTTCCCGATCGGTCATCATCTTCAATGGAAAATTTACCTCTTTTGAAGCTTGCAGTCCAATTTTTCACGGTCGCATACGAAGGACATTGATCACCAAGGGTATTAAGCATATCTTCGTAAATCTGCTTACCTCTTAACCCTTTTAAATACAGGTACTTGATGATGGCTCGATACTCCAATTTTTCGATTTTTACAATTTCGGTGGACATCTTTTTTTTTAATTTATTGCGTAACTCTGGTTTACTTTTTTGACGTAGAACTCTACACTGACAATTCTAATAAGATATTGTTCGTTGATATTGTATCGCAGTATTTTGTTTATGCATGTTTTAAATCTCAATCATAATTTTCAAGATATTTCCATTGTAAATTCTGCGAATCAATTAAATTTGCACGAAAATAACAATCCCCTTTTCCTAAATTTGATCCTTTTTTTCATAAAATTGATCCTTTTTTTCTAAATTTGGTCCCTTCTTTTCTAAATTTGATACCTGCTTTCCTAAGTTTGAATGATATGTATCCCTTTTCTCGTCTGCATGTCCCCTTTCATCGTTCCATCTTTGCCTTGATCCCTTTCTTTCTTCATTTTGATCTAATTTCGTTTTAACTCGATTCCTTTTCTCTTCAATTATTCCTTGTGTTATTTTCGTACCGCTATTTTAATTTTGTGTTACTTATGATGTTTTGAACAGTTTTGTCTTCGCGATATGGCGTATGAAAGTGAGTTTTGGTTTTATTTCTGAATATAATTAGCAAAATACGTTGAAAAGAAGGTTCGTATGTGTTTTGTTTGTGGTGAATTGGACTATTTGCATCCTGATTTGAGTTTACACAGGTATTTTCCACTCTTATCATTCTAAGTAACAGTGTATTTTTAGAATTTCTTTTTTCAAATTCCCGTCTGATATTAAAAGAAGAAACGTTTGGTTATCAATTCTGAATTTAGCTGACTTTGTTTACCTAAATCGGGATCGGTTCCAATGTTCGGAACATTGTATGAATTTGTCAAAAAGAGTTGATTCACTTGTAATTTTATTTATATTCTTCAATACCGATAACACCACGCCACTGGACCTTTCAAAGTTATATTCTGCAATATTGTCAAGGCATTATAAAATGACATTTCTATCATTTATGCCATCTTCGTCCCACTCATTGAAAACTGACAGAATTTTAGCTTCATCAATTCTCGAATTAATGAGATGCTGTGTCACCTCTTTTTGTGGTCTAAGATTGAGATGATACATCAATAACCTCAATTTGAGGAAGAGTGTGATTCCCCCGACAGAAACTGTGGCGGTTCTTTCCGAACCGACCTGTAGATATTCGTATGAGCTTTCGAAGTAGTCGAGAGCTTTGGCACATCGTAACTCAAGGAATACGTGAGGCGTGGCGCACTAATCGATGCGATATTGCGCTATCGATTGCCGCCTCCGGCAGCCACCGTCCGTGCCGTCGCGATCGTCCTCGTGCTATCCTTTCGGTGCAACCGCCTATTCCCTGTGTGCATCAGCATCTTATTGCTTTTCCTTACATAAACATGCTCAACTCCCATCCATTTCCCCCCAATTCCCTCTACGGAATTATCCCGCCTATGCATTATTTCTGTCTAGTAATCAGGGAATATCTCGCATTTGGGGTTTGCGATATAAATGGAAATGGCATATTCGTTTGAGCCACGCTAAGAAATAATTGGTTCTGCAGTATACTCCATTCACTTTTATAATTATACAACTTTACATTAGATTCGTTGCTGTTCTCCACTATAGATCTTTTACCACGCATATTTATGATCTTGTTGTGATGATCTTGATTGAGATTTGAGTATGGTTTCAGGTATAGAATTTTTATTGCTATGATCAGTAATTTTCAGCAATATTGTTGTTCTTCTACGTCACTTTTTCCAATTCGATAACAGTCGTTGATCTATTCGAGTGATTTTTTATATATCTAGAGCACCCAATCTTCAAGTATCCTTGAAAATTCTTCTAAGCTTTCATGTTCATCTTATAAAATCAACTTGAACAAAATGGCTTCGAAAATTCCATGTTATAAATCATTCTTTAAGATCCCCCTTGATGGCAAACAGTTTATCATTCGTATCCACGATAGCAAACTCGTAATATTCATACGTCAACGTTTTCCTTTTTCCCGAATACAAATGGTGCCCGAAGGGAAAAAACGTAATGATAAGACTTACTTAACCTCTGACCGGTCCTCATCTTCGATAACAACTGCAAAGCTCTAGGGGTAGAAAATTGCAACATAAAAATGTCCCTTCCCTCAGCAGCCGAAGGCCATCTTATATTGTCGCCAGGCCCTCTATTTGCCCCCATATATTTGGATATCAATGTTTTTTGTCCTTTGGTATCCAGATTGATATCGCTTAGATATACGGCATTTCCGATTATTACTTGTGGGGACGGTTTTTATTGGAAGCATAAAAATCATCGATATTCATTCGAACATATCGTTCCATAAAAATCTCAATTGAATTGGTTCACGTATTGACATTTTTTAAAGACTATTTTGTGAAAATCGTTGAGAGAAAGAGTTCACTCATCAGAAAAATAAGTTCTCCTATCAAAATTGTCTTCCAAGAGCTCCTGGGTAGGTATCATCTTGAAGAGATGCATTTATTTTGTTTCAATAAGGACTGAACGAGAATAAATCCGCTATCACAAAAACGCCTATATATATCTCTTGAAACAATTGAGAAAAAAATCAAAATTTAATCATACTTAGCTTTGTTATGAATGTCAGAAACATGTGGAACATTTTCTTCATAGATATTCCAATTCTCTGTCGCAAAATGAAAACACGAGAATTTATAGTGAAACTTTTTCAAAATAATCAAAAATGGAGCTTCAAAAGAATCGTAAAAGAGGCTCGCGTTCGTCCGGAAACGGTATCAAGAGTTGTTAAGAGCTTCAACGAAGATCTTACAATTAACCGCAAGGAAGGAACCGGGAGGAAAAAGGGATTTCATAGCCCAAAAAAATTGAAGAAAGCCATCAGCCTTTTTCAGAAGAATCCTAACCTTTCAGGACGGAAAGTGGCCCAAATAGTGGGTTGTTCGCAGTCAACCGTTCAGAAAATCAAGTCGAGTTGTGGGCTTAGAACATACAAAGTGCAGAAAGTGCCAGACAGAAACGCTGTGAAGAATCAAAAAGCGAAATCAAGACCAAAGAAAAAAAGATTTCTTGAAAAATTTTTCCTGTTGCGTGATGGACGACGAAACCTATGTCTTGGCTGATTTCTCGCAACTTCCTGGTCAGGAATTTTATACTGCAGATTCTCGTGGAAATGTTGACTAACAATTTCACGTGAAGAAACAAGCAAAGTTTCCTAAAAAATTCCTGGTTTGGCAAGCAATTTGCACTTGTGGGAAAAGGAGCAAATTTTTCGTTGGCCAAGGCTCTGTTGACTCGAAGATATACATCGAGGAATCCTTGAAGGAGCGACTTTTACCATTTTTACGTGAGCACGATGTGACAACAATCTTTTGGCCAGATTTAGCTTCATGCCATTACAGCAAGGCCACCAAGGAATGGTACGAAGCTAATGAGGTGGTTTTTGTCCCCAAAGAGGCCAATCCACCAAATTGCCCAGAACTCAAGCCAATCGAAAGATATTGGGCCCTGGTAAAAATAGAATTGAAGAAGACTAAGAAATCAACGAAAACATTAGCGGAATTCAAGCAACAGTGGAAGACAGCATACCAGAAAGTAACCGAGAACACTATATAAGAAGCATGATGGGAAGAATTCCAGAAAAAATCTATGAATTTTGTAAAAAATAGTTTTGGCTTTTTTATTGTAAAAACAGTTTTCATAAGAATTAGAAGATGATTCGAAAATGAGTCCAGTGGTTCAGGAGATATAAGCGTTTTTGTGATAGCGAATTTATTCTCGTTCAGTCCTTAATATCACATCCTCATTTTCCACACTGTATAGTTACTCGTAGACTTTGATAACAGATTAGTTCGCAACCCTTGGCCAGTTACTGTGAATCGTTTTCCACCGAAGAAACTGCAGGTGATTGATAGAACCAAAACCAATAACTTTTCTCGTTATTCGATGAAAAATGCAGCAATTTCGCAGCGAGTCTCTCTCGCCATACAAATTGAGTAAAATAATAAAAGTGTCATGTAAAATGAATGAAACGGAAAGACGTTGCAGCGTAGGGCGAAAAGTTTCCACGATGAAAATTCCCTGCGGCAATATATCTACGGTGAAGCATCCCTAAATATCTTGCGGTCGAGGCCACCTGCGCTCGTGGTATAATAATCATGTCACATAAAACAGAAAAATATCGAAAATTCGCCCTTACCCTCCGGCTCCCTGCAGCGCTACGCCACTTTCGTGTATTAACATATCTTCATCGGGGGGAAGAAAAGCTTTTGGCTGGTCGGAAATTAGACAGTTTTTTTTGTTGCGAGGTGAAAAAGGAAAGTACGAGTATTTCGTAGAAAGAAAACATGTTTGATGCCCGAATTCATTCATTTTTTACACCATATATGTATGTAAACTTTCATTTCAGCAAGTTTCATTTTAGGTAAGAAAATCACTGTCCTGCAGTAATTACAGTTCGAGATTGAATCAAACTTTCCTTTCTTTGTTTTCCCATAAATGTGATAATTTATAAGCATTTCATTTTCTCACAATTTTTGTTTTGGCTTTTTGATCTATCGTTTTATTGCCCAATACATAGAATTATCGATAACTGTTTTATACTTCAGAATAAATGCAGAATTCGGTAATTTACATCGGACTACCTATTTTACAATAACATCGTTTCCTGATTTTGAATGTCCTGTAGGTGCTCTTAACTTTATTTTCTTTTATTTTTAATATTTTCCTAATATTATAGAAGACTTAAAAGGTGTAGTTAGCATTAGTCCTACGTTCAATAATATTATTCCAAATGATAATATGGTACATAAAATTATATCATTTTATACAGGCTTGGGATTTTTTTTTTTAATTTAGTGATGTGAATTTTGTATAATGGTTAAGATATTTTTGTACTCACCAGAAGAAAACTTTGCGTCCGGCCTTTTAAGGGCCCTCAGAAAAATTCACATCCCCAAATTAAAAAAAAATCCCAAGCCTGTATAATGTGAAATGATTTTATATACCATATTATCATTTGGAATAATATTATTCAATGCATACTAATGATATCTACACCTTTTAAATCTTTCAAAATATTAGAAAAATATCAATAATAAAAGAAAATAAAATTAACAGCAATTACAAACTCTTTGAAAATGAACATGAATCAGAAGAATCTCCTGAAGTGAGCTCAATTGCATCAAAATATTCAGTACAAGAAAGATACAAAAAAAAATATACAGTGGGTCTCTAAATATTATGCTTCAGTTACATAAACGCCAATAAAATGTGTGAGTATCACTACAGTATCTGTGGATATTTCCCAATATCCAAATCAATTTGAGTAATTCACAACTGAAGGACACATGAGGAAGAATACTTACTACATTATGTACACCGTAAGATAGATATCCCTTGGAGAATCAAACAAACCACTTGAAATTACACATTTAATAGAACAAACGACCAAAAAATCACTTATAGTTGGAATATCTCTTTCGAATACATTCAAATTCACTTCACCCTCCATCAAAGAGAGAGAACAAGCATGTAAATGACACTCCGAGCATCCAATAACATTTTCAAACCTGCTCGATAAGATCCACAATGTTAACTGAAGGCTTGGGGCACATTCACTGCACAATTCCACAGGAAATATCCCTTTCACAAGGACGCAAATCCTTTAAAAAAGGGGTGGAGCATATGTAAAGCTCTCTTCGAGCTATTCGGAAGGACTCACACTGCTTCGGTCTAAAGTTCCTTCGTAGTGGGGGACAGGGAACACACTCCAAGCAATATTTTCCTCTCCGAAGCCTTTGTTAACTCTCTTCAACCCTTATTTTTAGAATAAGTAATGCAGACAACCCTTCTAAAAAAAGGGGGAGCAACCCTAGCTTTTTTAGAACCTCCATTAGTGTTATCGAGTGGATATTAACTTCTCATAAATTGATTTCCTCATTTTTCAAGGCTCAATTTGTGGAAATTGCAGAAATTTCACTGGAATATTGTATCTAAATAGTCCATATATTAATTTAAAGCTGAAATACATGCACAGAAATATGAGAATTGAATTTTATGAAAAATCAATCCACCCCTTCTATTGAAATCAAATTCTGATATGGTATGAACCCTTTATGTACATAATAAAAATCACAGATCAATTATCGAGGTTTTTACCCCTTCAGCAGATGGCTAAAAAGGGTGTCAGGGTAGGGTTGGTCTTAACAGTGGTTTTTTTAAGTAGGGGAAAGGGTGAAATAGTGTTTTAATATAACGTACGCGTGCCACACTGTATCGCACATGTTGACTCCTTAACTTTCTTACTATAGATGAATCTTTGGATTTTGGTTCCTCTTGAGATCATTCCTTCTTGCAAAATATATAATGCTTGAATTCTATAAATATCATGGTTTTATTATGGAACTTTTTTGCTGGAAAAGCAATAACACAGCAACAACATTTTTTCAAACACAAATTCAAGAAAGTCCGTCTGTTTCACATTGATCTGACACATTCTCTGCAACCTAACCTGAAAATAAAAAAATTGAGAGGTGAACATAAAATAATTGAAATACACACAACCAAACTTATATGGAATCACCCAGTATTAAGATGAAATATTATTTTTATATCTTTTTCGTTAGAAGCAAATAAAAAGTGCATGTGTTTACTCACAAAAACAGTTAGGTTCATAAGCACTTGATAAGATTTGGCTTAGCAGTGTCGATTTTACCATTTCGTTCGAACGTCGCAGTGAATTTATCTATATTTTGTTTTTTTGCGAAGTTTTAAAAAAAATGCCTTATGTGGGGTTATCGGAAGTCCAGAGAGGAAGAATTATTACTATGGCAGAACAAGGTATGTCACAAAAAGACAGATTGCAAGAACGGTGGGGGTTACACAAGGGGTTGTTTCAAAAACCTATGCAAGGTTTCTGGAGTTAGGAACCCTAAAGAATAGGCCGAGAAGAAGTCGTGGAAGAGTAACTACAGAAAGGCAGGATCGCTTTTTAGCCCAAACAGCAAGAAGAAATCCCGCAGTATCTCATTCAGAGCTTCAAAGGCAATTTTTGCAAGCTACAGGTGTTAGTGTTTCTGTCGAAACTATCAGAAAAAGACTTCGCGCTCGGGAATTATTCAAGAGAAGAGCGTTAAGAGTTCCAGAACTGTCAAGGCAAAATAAAGTTGACCGTTTTAATTGGTGTTTAGAGCATGAAAATTGGACTATTGAAGATTGGAAAAATGTCTTATTTTCGGATGAGACCAGAATTGGCCTACGATCAGACGACCGGCGTGTTCGCATTTTAAGAGGTAGAGGGAGGCAAGCTAGGGTCCAAGCTGCAAGACCGATCCCTAAATACAAAGGAGGTACTGTAATGTTTTGGGGCGGAATTATGTTTGGTGAAAAAACTCCTTTAATTCCCATTAGACAATCTCTGACAGGGCCTAGGTATGTTGATCTAGTGCTACAACCTGTAGTGAGGCTCTGGCGAGGTGCTTTTGGAGATTATTTCCTATTTATGCAGGATAATGCACCTCCACATACCAGCAGAGTTGCAAAAAAAATTTTCGAAACAGAAGGTGTGACTGTTTTAGAGTGGCCTTCTTGTTCACCGGACCTTAATCCTATCGAGCACTTGTGGGATAGGATCAAAAGAAAAATTAGAGCTCGTCAAAATAATCCTGGTAACGCAGAGCAACTTATACAAGCGGCTTTAGAGGAATGGGCAAATGTTACAGAAGAAGAAATTAACAACTTAATAGAAAGCATGCCTCGTCGAATTCAAGCTTGTATCAATGCCAGGGGTGGTAATACTGATTATTGATTTGTTAAAATCGTTTTATTTGTTGTTCAATTCTCAGTTACATAAAAATTATTTTTAGAGAAATTTACACTTTTAATTTTCTGTTCTATTATAAAAATAATCTTTTAATAATTTCTATTATTTTTGTAATAAACTTGTTTTGGGAAAACTGCTCTTCACTTTTCAGCGACTTTTTTTTAATTAAAATTCGTTTTTTCCAAATAACAGGGTGATTCCATATAAGTTTGGTTGTGTGTACTTATAACATACAGGGTGTATCAACAGTGCTCGGTCAGTCGACCATTCTCTTTTATTTTGTTCAGGCTCCGCACTCCGCACAAAAATGGAATGCAGAGCTTTTAAACAACTATTCGTTTTAGGCACAACATATCTTCAGATTTCAGGAGATGATCTCTAAATTGAATCATCATAACTATGAAATTTGTCGAAAAAAAGTGGCATACATTACAAAGTAATAGATAAATTACGACAAGTTCGAAGAATCGCTTAAAGATTCAGAATAAAATAAAAAATAAATAAATTTTAAAATGTAATTTTTTCAAAGTATTCGGTGGATTGTATAATTTGAACACTGTTGTGAGGAGAATTGTAAGAGCTTTCAAGAGAAATCTTACTCGTTCCCCAATGCTGATCATAATTTCAAAAAACAATATCCCGAATCCAGTTATCCAATTTTTCTTATTCGCCGAATAGAAATGGGGATATAAAGCGGGTTCTGGCAAGTTCAATACCCAGAGGCGTTACCTATATTGAAGATATAATCGGAAAGTTACGCAGTTGCTCCTCTTCCTGACAATAAAAAAAGTTGGCTTGAACTCTATATCGTCTGTCAGAAAATATGAAGCCTTTTATTTATCTCGTAAAGCAGCTGCCTTCAACAATGATTAGGCGCTAATTTTTCCGCCTCAGACTGTCTTTTATTTCATTATATTCCATTATTGATCGATTTTATCCTTCGGGCAGAGTTAGCGGTGATGCTCTCAAACAATTAACCCTGCCAATAACGCTCCCAGGATCATATTTGTTCCCGAAATCTCGACGTGCTGAAGCTTTCTCCTACCATAATTTAACAGTCAATTTTTATCGGTGTTTCCTTCAAATATCGAACAGAGGCGTTCCGGTTATCGAAGTAACCTTTATCGTTATGAGATCAAGTGTTAGCTCCCTCATTCGAATTTGTTAAAAGGAAATTGATATTTTATGATTACTTTAAATTCTTCATCTAGACTAGACTTTTCCTTTCAGTATTATCTACTAAAACTTTAAAGATGCGAAATATATGAACATTCAAAGTTTTCATCACCTTAGGAACATCCTCTACAGGGTCTTTCACGAGGAACCTCACCCATATTTATACGGGAAACTACTGAACGTATTTTCATGAAATTCAGCACTTATAAGTATTTCACGATGCTGATGAAATCTAAAATATTTTCAAGGCATGAGCACCTCCGGTTTTTCCGGAAATGACGTCAACTTCCGTTTTTCAAATTATAACACCATTTTTTTATTGCAGAAATAGATTCCTTAGAAAATTTCAAGTTATTTTGATGTAACATTTTTCAGTTTTGGTTGGAAAATTCTCTCTGAGCGGGAAAATTCGAAAAAAAAATCGAAAACAGAGCTCCGCTGAAACAAGAATAACTTCGAGGTTTTTGGATGGAAAATTTTCATTTTTGGGATTTTTCAAGATGTAAGATTGATGTATCCACTTTAGAAATCTAAATCGCGATTCATGATACAGGGGGTGAAAAAATCGCTTTCAAAGTTAGGGATGATAAAACCGTGAAAAATCAATTTTTTCAAATTAGAACCCCATTTTTTTATGGCAGATATTGAATCTACGTTAAAAAATAATGTGAGTGTATGCATCACACCCTTGCCCTAAAGTGGATATTAACTCAGAAAATATCCATTTTAGGGCAAGGGTGTGATGCATACACTCACATTATTTTTTAACGTAGATTCAATATCTGCCATAAAAAAATGGGGTTCTAATTTGAAAAAATTGATTTGATTTTGTCATCCCTAACTTTGAAAGCGATTTTTTCACCCCCTGTATCATGAATCGCGATTTCGATTTTTAAAGTGGATACATCATCTTACATCTTGAAAAATCCCAAAAATGAAAATTTTCCATCCAAAAACCTCGAAGTTATTCTTGTTTCAGCGGAGCTCTATTTTCGATTTTTTTTTCGAATTTTCCCGCTCAGAGAGAACCAAAACTGAAAAATGTTACATCAAAATAACTTGAAATTTTCCAAGGAATCTATTTCTGCAATAAAAAAATGGTGTTCTAATTTGAAAAACGGAAGTTGACGTCATTTCCGGAAAAACCGGAGGTGCTCATGCCTTGGAAATATTTTAGATTTCATCAGCATCGTGAAATACTTATAAGTGCTGAATTTCATGAAAATACGTTCAGTAGTTTCCCGTATAAATATGGGTGAGGTTCCTCGTGAAAGACCCTGTATAGTCTATAAATGACTGAATAGATTGCCTGCCGACTAACCTAACCTCAAATCGAAAAACCGCCCAATTTTTTAGCGACCAAATCTACGGTTTCCTCTCGAGCTGCGCCGATCAACCGAAACCTTCATGGTCGAAATCATAACAGGATGCGTTTTTAGGGGGTTCCCGGAGGAGCATCAGAATTCAGGAAGGCGGGAATCGAGAGGGTGGAACGCAGCGGGGCGAACCGGAATAGAAGCCACATTTAAAATTATAACACCCCGCGGCGATTCATGCTACATTACCCCGTTTGATAAACTGAAAACTTGCAGACAAAGCTGGATGGGAAGTTGGAATATTCTGTAAATTCACAGATTTGGACAATTTGTCCGGATCGTCGAAGCGTGAGACCCTCTTTGATGCGAGCTGCTCTCGAAATCGATAAAATTCGTGGAGGCAAGAACCCGGGTGAAAATCATCGTTTGTTTCTGGCAGAGTTAGTTTTGAAAGGAGAGTTAAAAAATAAATAACTAACCAAGTTGAGAGCCTCAGCAGTCACCCATTAAGGACTGAATCCACCAAAGCTGCTTTGCTTCCAGATCTTCTAATGGTACAATCCTCACCCTAATTTCTAACACTTGAGTTCGTGTTTGAGGAAACTCTACATACCTAGGGCTTCGATGGTAGATTGACTTCACTGAGACGTCTTGAGACAGTGCTTGTGGAAATTGAAGTACCTATGGCATCTCGAAGACATTGACCTGCCATTCTGCTGAGTGGCTGTCCTCTCTCCGAAAGAGTCTTCTACTGCCCTACTGGCATTGTAGCAAGTGGTCTTCAGCTTCTAGGTCTTTAACGAACAGTTCCAGTGGTAGAGTACCGTAATATCGCATGTTGAAGAAACTGACCACTTGCACTTGCTCTTGAAGCATTCCAAAGGCTCTGTTGGCATCGTCATCGAATAATACTTGTCTGGGCATAATGAAAATTCGATTTTTAATGGCTTAGACCATTTGGTGTCATTACAACAAAATACAGAACAGATAATCGATGAAGTGTGCCTTTCTGAGACACATTGATGAGCAGTGTGTTTTGATATTCAACGAAATTTTCATATCGAATAATCTCTTCCTATACTGGGTTATTCTAAATGGGTATTCAGGTTTGGTTGTGTATATTGATATTTCTGTTTTATGGAATGAGATATGAGCCAGCACTCCTCAAGAAACATCGATTCCGTAGCCAATAACTCCAGCTTCGAATTCACCCCCAAACCCCTTCCCCGATCGCCGTGAAAGGAGGCAACAGGAGAGGGAAGAGAAGGAGGAAGAGATCCATAATCTCCAGACGAAATTGCGCACATTCGGGATGCGATATATTCAAAATATGACGGGGAAGTGAATAAATCCCGACAAATTGCGCATATTCAAATATAGGTTATGCGCCTCGCGCGGGCCAATGATGGCCGCTTACCGCCCGCCCCGGTAACGTAAATATCGATTTTTTTAAAATATCCGACAGCCGATTGAATTGTTTCAAGGCAATCTTCGGTGAATATAAAACACCCATTTTAAAGGGCAACCTCGGTGGGTGGATCTTATCTCGATGCCAAGATGGCGGACTATTGATTAAGAGGAACTCATCGGCATGCATTTCGAAGCTCACGATTTTTTTCATGAATTTTATCAATCCTTAAGAATTGCAGCAACCGAAATGATCGAGTAGAAATCGGAGTTTGAAAGGGGGCGTAGGAAATGTGAATCAAGAAGGATGTACTCGAAAAACTTAAGGTACAGGACGTATCAGAAGAACAGCTACACGTCAAGATCACCACCGATGGCTTTTGGATCTACGGGACCACTTCACGTTCACAAGATCAATTGCAAGCCTTGATAATACTTATTACAACAAGAACTGTTTGTAGCCGGATCAGAAGTTTTAAACTTTCTTCATACCATCCTCAGTTTGTCTGTCCTACCTTTCACTCCTATACAGAGAACGGAATACCATTGTCTTCAGTGGTTTATCCTGATTCTGCTTAGCGCTTAGGCATAATGATGGGTGTTCCAAGGCTGAGAAGACGATGTGGTGAAAGAAGAGATCTTCAGTTCTCTATGAAAAGGCTTGAATACTACATTGTGGATTATGGAAGCTGGTGACCCTTGGTGTTCATCAGAGGCAACATGACCGCCACCTGCTACATCCAGGAGCTGGTGGAACCACAGCTGTTCTTCCTTACATACATTAGGAGTATGTCTTAGCATATAAAACATCTTGGAGACCCAACATATCAATTAATGTTTGAACAATTTCTCCAACGGTTGGATATTTCTGAAATTTTGATCATTTACTAACTTAACCCTAAGAGACAAGTATAAAAATAGTTTTAATATCTTCATTATAACTGGGTGCTCTTTTTTCTATGTCAGCACAGTAATATTGTTCCTGAGAATTAAGGCAGTTCGGAGAGATACCAAGTAGGCATGAACAAAATCCGAAATACATCCCCTAAAATCGAAGAGATACAAAACACAAGGCCTCCATACTAAAAAAGGCCGCCATAAATCTGTACGCCGGCAAAAATGGACGGAACGTAATTACGAAAATATAATTACGGCGGAAAGTTGCACAGAAGTTTCCACCGCTTCATAATTGATCGTCTTATTAAAGATGAGTTAGCTTCCTTTGTCTGACGGAAAAAGGGGAGGAAACGCTTCGAAGCAGTGTTGCCAGGACAACAGCCTCTTATGTTTGCTTATTGCAGAACTTATTTCCTAATTGGGTTATCGTTGCTTCGCATTTGCGTCATTTCTGGATAATATTACGTGCAGGTATCGGATAACGCAGTAGCGGGGTTGCAATTAAGCTGCCCGATGTTTCTTCCTGATGGAGGCGTTATATCGGGATGAAAGATTCCTCGCAATATACGCCTCCTCATGATGCCAATCAAATTAGCCTTATTACTCTTTATCATAGGTGAAGATATTCGACAACAGCCTTGATCTTCTTCAACAAGACTTTTAAAGGTACAAACACGCAAGGGACCTTTCAGTCAAGTAACGAGCAACAACTTGCAGGCGCTACTTTGTACAAGTCAAGTGTGAATGGTCCCACTCTGTTGTTTTGCAGATGCCTCAAACGTTACGAGCTGAGCCGTAGGATCAATCGCAGTTTTTAAACTGAAAGTGAAGTTCAAACAGCCCTTTTAGCGGGGCTAAAGCACCTCCTTCTTATCATTTTTCAGATAAAGTCACACACAAGAATTTGGAGCTGAAGAAAAAGCGAAAGGAACTACGTTGTCAATACTTTATTCAAGTGTAAATATCAATTGGCACCCAAAATGTCGCCTTTAAATCGTCATAATTTACTTGTTGTTACAATAAAACGAAATTTGGGACCAAAATATGTAAATCAACGATTATTCAAAGATACAGGGTCCGGCAGAAGTTATCCCACAGTTGAAATTTCAATAAAAACAATAACTTAGTAAAATTCAATATTTTTAATATATTTCACAGTGTAGGTACAATTATTTATGTTGATAAACCACTTTCGACATATGAAGACCTCCTGTGGTAAACTTGAAGGCCAATTGATGTCCCCTCTGAGGGAGATGCCATTGTCCAGAAAGACTAGAATGCCATCCAGTGGCTGTGTGGGTCTTAGCGCCGTCCTGTTGGAACCAAACCTCATCTAAGCCTTCTTTGTCAATTTCTTGCTCGAATTCTGCAAGTCTGGGTAGAGAAAAGTCCCTCAACATGGCCACATACCAGTAAGAAGAGTCACTGTTTCTACTCCTTTGAAAAAATGAGGACAAAGATCCCAAAACTGGAAACTGCACACCGAACAGTGACCTTTTAACTGTGTAGAGAACTAAAGGTTGTATTTTTTGCTTGTCCACGGTTCCACGCAAGTAAAATAGAGTTTTGCCGGACCCTGTATAATCATCTCAATCAACCGAGTAGATCAGTCACATGGACTATCGACCTGAACAACTTTGTAGATAATGAAAGCTACTACTCACTCATTTTGTAAGGTAAAAATGAAACTTCAAGACTCTAGGTCATTTCTGTCGAAAAATTATGGGTTTACGGCTGGCTGGACAGAATTTAATTGGAACACAAATTCTTTATCAGTGGGTCCAACCTAATCGTTAAGATTTTTTTCAGCTTAAAATTCTACAACACACAGGCAACATATTAACGCTCTTGTTTCTATAGGAACAAAAGCTCATCAATATTAAATACCTGTGTGCTCGTTTCACGAGAAATAAAGTAAAGCTCAGTGAATAAGAATTATGTTACAACCTCACAAATACAAAATTAATATATTTCTATGCAGATAGTTAGTTGTCAATGGTGAGAAAAACTTCGATTTCAAATTGAATGATCAAATAATATTCAATATTCTCTACCTATACATATCACATCCTCCTGTATTCGTCCAGGACTTCGAACATTGGTCCATGACCAGGTACGATCCAATTGGCTTTACTCAGGATTAATTTTCTATTCGCCGATTGTGATTTAGCGTTCACACTTCCTGCAGACTTCCATATACTGTCATCCAATAAATCTTCTTCCTTCTCGAACAAATCCCCTGTTACAGCTACAAGACCTTGATCTTTGGTTTCTACCATTACTGAAACATCTTCCATGGTATGTCCTGGTGTCGGTAAAACTTCCACAAAATCATTGATAATGTATGAATTCCCTCCTGTGAAATCATGTTCATAATAATGATCTTTGAATGAAATGCTGTAACCAACAATGAGTTTAGCTTTAGGGAACAGATAATTGCAACCGGTGTGATCCGAATGTCCGTGGGTGCATATAACATATTTTATGTCTTCGCATGCGATTTGATGTTTTTTCAATTCTTCTTTGAGTTTTTCTCCATCCCAGGGAGTCAAGGTGTCAACAATTATATTTTCTGCTCCCTTTGGAAGAGTACATGTACAATTTGCTCTGCAAACAGTTTCTTCCATTTCTGAGTATCCATCAAATAGAACTATAACTTCATACATCTTGAAATGAAATTGTTGCAATGGGAAACTTAGTGGAAATGGGTGAATTTCAAATTTGTTTATTTCTGATATCTGATGATAGGTTAGTGAGGTTATGTTTGTGAACTGAAAATGTCAAACGAAACGGTTAGCAAAATCTTTTTTACTCAGTTCGAATTTTTTAAAATACTTTCTCATTTAATAATACCGAAGATATCGCACAGACTTTCTTGTAATGAGTTTTATTTAGGAGTTTTTTCGATATTTGAATAGCATGACATATACAGTGTGTCCAATCAATGCGTGATTGTACATGACATGACACAAGTTATGGAATCTGGAACCAAACTGAAACTTGCTAAAGCAAAAACATTCCATTTGTGCTATACAGAGTGTTTTTTGGATGTCAAAACTTCATGTCAAGCATAAAGGACAACTGGGAAATTTCAAAATATCAGGATCGTACTGAAAAGCTCGGTTACTTAGACTGATTTCCACTAAAACACAATGTCGAAGTATGTAAGGAACTAACGAAAACAGTTTCAGTGCGATGCGAAATTTGAGGACAGTTGCGTCAATTTGTGTTTTGAATCCAGTTCTTTATTGACATGAGTATGTATGCACAAAAATTCAATTGAATATGTCGAAGGTTGGGAAAAATTCAGCAATGAAACAAGTTTCTATAAAAAATCTGACTTCTATTGAAGGATTCCACTACAAATAAAAGAAGTGCAAATAAAATTCTTTACATTAAATGCAATTTTATTTCCTGTAATCATTTGATCAATTATGCAATTAACCTTTACAGAATTGTTTATTGGTACGTAGAGATGATGAAATATCTAGCACATAAAAAATCGAAATAAATCCACACGAAAAATTCAGTCAGATATTCAAATATTAAGGAAGAGATTCAATGCCTCTTTCTGTCTTCATTTTACAATTACGTCAAAATTCATGAGATAATACTGATTATTCAAATAAATCATGTGCTCTTATGTCTCATTTTTTACAAGTAGTGTGGACAAAATCGAACTCTCAAGGGAACTGAATCGAAATATACATAATTCATTTGGTTATCAGCCTTCCGAATCTTAATTAAGACGAATGTAATTACGCCCCAAACAGGCTAGTACCAACAAAAGTGTGTACAGACCTCATACGAAATATATAACTAAGAAAATACCATGAGAAAAATCAGAACTTTGAATGATGAAATTATTTCCATATAGAGTTTACCCATATTTGTACATGCTGAAAAAATTATTATCAAATATAAAATTCATAAAACTGCACATTGATGTATCCTTAGCTTTTTAAATTTCCTTCAACTTTCGTTGATGACTGATCAAAAGAATCAAGAGAAACAATCAAGTATAAAAAGAGTAATAAATGAAAATTATTCATAGTATAAAAATGAAATAATCCATCATTTAATATATTTGTCACTCAATATTTTTTATTCAATTCAAAATACAATATAAATAACATTCTCCAAAATAAAAATATAAATAACCTTCATGAACAAATTTCATCAAGTCAAGTATGTAGAAAAATACTTTATCATAAAGTAAAAAAACTATGGAACAATTACGTACATCAATCTACAAAATAAACGAAAAATTTCGAAGAAATAATTTTCTTGTAGATTGAAAGCGAACAAAACTGCTTTTTCATCTGCATTAATATAATCCATTTATCTTACAGGATTTTCACTCGAAATTTCGATCGAAAATATTTCCAAAACCAAAAGGGAATACTCATTTCTGCATAACTCTGTAAAGGAAGATAAGTTCGAGGTGATTGAGACGATGAAAGAAAGCTCTAACAATTATTGATAGTTAAAAAGCAGATAACAACTACATAATATGAATCTTTGTAGTTGTATTCAATATTTGGTCTGAATAAGTCTTTAAGAGCAATATTTAGCAATAAAATTTAAGGAGTTCCATTCAGGTCTGAACGGTTGTGGGCCCAGATAACATTTTACATAATTTAAAATTACTCACCAGGTAACCCGAATCCCGTAATCCTTTCAGTTCCGGACATATTTCAGAGTGGAATTTCAAGTGAAAAGCAATAGATAATAATAAAGACATAAAAACATGTCAAATACAGGTAAGAATCTGAAAATGGAAAAGTTAATATTCGATTTTCTTAATTAGTTTTTGCCATATGATCAACATAAAGAGTTGCTTTTCAAATTTGTACAAAATTTCTTATTCGAAAATAAATACCCCATCACTTCCTTTAATGAAGAATTTCGTCCACCATACAAGTTTATAATCACAATTATTTACATTTCTACAAGTTGTCACCGACTCCTGTCGGAATATTCATTGCACGGAGGGGGAAGGGGGATAAACTTTGATGAGAACTGGATCTAATGGCATAAAGTGAAAAGACTGAAAGTTCGTTCTTTAACTAAGTAGTATGCTTATCTTGAAAAAGCTTCAATACACTAGAAAATTAATATAAAAATAACAATTAGGCTTTTTGTTTTAGTTACCTACTATTAAAAATTATATTTGTACACTTAATAATTTATACAGACTGCTTATTCGTAAATGTTTCATATTTTTCACAATCACTCAGCATTTCAGAACAGTTTTTTAGTTTCTGTTCAATGTCCAAACACTATCACTGGAGATCCGTACTTATCAACTTTATTGTTTTCTTTTCCTGCGATGATTAGGTCACCTATGATTCGATCCTTCGTTCATATCATACAGAATTTGGGCTATGGTTCTAGACGATTCGACATTACTGAGCGCTACATTCGCTAAATGAGACTCGTAATGTTTTAAGTACCTATAAAATATAAAGTATTCTAAAATAATAGATAATATTTCAATAATTAAACTAAACTGAAAATTATAGATCGTGTTTCCATCGAAATTCAATGTGTTTGAAATAAATCACTCACCTTCTACAATTCCCGCTATAGATAACAAGATTTCTCAGAATTAGTGATGCAGTTAGTCTAATACTTTTCGTTACTGGCCCCTCATTGTCGTCCTGAAAAATTACAAAATTTTGAACCCTATAACTAAGCATCCATTAAAGCGATACATCAATAACAAAACGAACAAACATTTCCTGAAAAACTATCTGGAAACAACTACAACACAATATTGAAGCTTGTTTTAAGACAACAAATAAAACATGGGTCCTTTGTCTGAAAATTTATTATGAACGGAACATGCTGTAAATTGGAGCAACAAAGCTAATGCACAGTATACACCGATCGCTTGAGACCTTCTGAAAAGTAAACACATTGAACGCCAGTCTGTATAGGATCGTCAATATTAATATAATTTGCTCAGTTTAATATCCAAAAGGGATCCGCAGTGTCACCATTTGTTTTCATGCAGATGTCAAAGATCCCTGAAATGAAATAAGCTTCTCTCTCCATTCTCAACTGGCGCTACACCAGATTCAACAAAAATAAACAAATTAACAAATGAAAAACACCCTCATGCGGCAGCGACACGATTAATTCTGACAAAATGAAAAAAAAAAACGAGCAAACAACACACTGAATTACAGAACCACCTCTCACCTGATCCGTTGAAGGTGGAACAACCTTCGGTGCGGCAATAACAGTTACACTGTTCAGTGTATTTTGTTTCGTCTGTTTTTGCTAATCCGAACAATACAAAAAGTTAGTACCCTTAAAAATAATTCATTCCACGATTCACAAGCTTTCAAGTGTTCAAATCGATTATTTGTCAAAATAAGTTTGCCTTATGAGAAGTGAATGATATTACGAAGAAAAAGCTGGACAAAAACAATCTAAATATGCATATCATCGGATAATAATCCCATTGAATGCTCAAGAAGTTTAATCAATACACAAAAATTTTCAAAATGTATCCTCTCCCCTTGCTACAATGTGTGAGTTTTGATGAAAAGCTTGCGAAACCGATATAAAAGGTTGTTAGTACATCGAAATTGGCGACGAGGTATGACAGACACTAACCTGAAGTTCCTTCGGGTTCACGAATTCAAGCGCATGCCTCTTGATCGCATGAAGAGCCGCGTCAGGTGCGTAACCGGGATGGGGGGAGGTGCTCACTGGAGGTGCCGCTGGTTCAGGTTTTCCGACGTTTGGTTGCGTTTTCCTCTTCAATAAAGATTGTTTCATAGCCTGAAATTCAGTTAGTGTAATCAAAATTTCAAAACAATGAAAATTAAAGTCTCACCTCTAAATTGCAGTGTTTATCGTGTAAGTGCGTCATCAATGAAAACTTCTTTCTTTTCAAATTATCGCAACGGTCCCACTGACAAACAACTTCCTCGATGTTGTTCTGCGGACAATGCGCTTCACAAGCATGTAGATACACTTCGTTAGCCGATTTGAATTTTGTTGTCCTGTTAAAAACGATTCAATATAAAAGATCCACTCACATCGATAATTTTCATCACTTACGCTGTACAGTCTATCCATTCGCAGACTAAAAGCTGCAGCATATCCTTCCCCGTCTTTCCTTTGACGATCTTGGGTTTGATATCTTCCTGTTTGACTGGGCTGGCAGTTTGGGAAACTACCGAAATGGAATTTGTCGAGGTAGCAGTCGTTGACGTCGTATTTATTGACGCGGGGTTAGATTTTATAACGGTGGAAGTCTGAACGATGTTGCTCACTGAAGTGTGGATCATAGGTCTGGCCACTTGGGTCACCACCACCTGCTGGCCCTGAGGAGTGACCATAACCTGCAATCATCAAGGAAAACACGGTTTTTGTTGGTTCATATTCATGTAAATCCAAGACATAAATTCTCTATATTCTTCAACAATTTTCAAAACACCAGATCTATCTTCAATTCGAAGTAGGTCAAATGTCGAATACGTGAAATTTCAAGCTTTCTGTATCTCCGCAGAAAACAGCAAGAATCTTTGGTAAAATTTTGCACTTACCTTCTGGTGATGAGTGGCATTACCCGATGCTGGCTGCTGCTGCAATATTATTATGGTTTTCGCGCCAGTAGCGTGCTGTTGCGCAGTTTGCGCCACCAACACCGTTTGCGGTTGTCCATGTACCATAGCTGTTTGAGGTTGAGCCACCATATACGTACCGGGAGTACCACCAGTCTGGAGAACGTACTGTTGTCCAGATTGTCCGCTGGTAACGAATTGTACTTGACCCTGGAGACCTTGAGACAGCAGAATCTGACCCGAGTTAGTTTGTTGCAACATTACCGGCCCCCGCTGTTGAGCTGAGTTCTGTACGATCACCGTTTGTTGAGGCTGCGCCACTGCTGCTGTTTTCATCGACTGATTCGGCTGTGACATTATTATCTGTGGAATAACAGGAATATTGGAACCAATTCCCCAGTCAACGAAAATTTCGCGAATCATATTCTGAGGACACTTCGAATAGCGAAGAATCTATATATATAAAACAAAGTTGTTGGTTACACCATTTATAACTCGAGATCGGATGGACTGTTTGTTATGGAACTTCATTTATGGATTCGTCTACGGCCTGGTTATTATAAAATACATTAAAACTCTGAAAAATTCCATGAAAAATTTGCTTGTGTAGGAAATGCTTTTCCTCCCTTTTAATAAGGCCACTAGGTGTCGCTACGGTTAAAAAATGTAACTAAGCCGTTGATCTCCGATCACTGGTGATTACGATTTGTGAAATCCACAGTAAGTAGGTATCATTTAGGCGAAACAAAGTTCGCCGGACCAGCTAGTTTCAAATAAACTACAAACATTTTCTGTAATCCGATTCAGTGCGACGTTGTAACGTACAAGTGGTACACTACAACAAAGGAAACGAGGATGGGATAAATAAAAACGTGATAAAATGAAGAAATCGTGAAAATTTAACTTACCTGTCGAGGCTGGGTTGTGATGAGCATCTGTCCCGTCCCATTGTCCATAACCAATTGTCCCACGGACGGACTAGTTCCCATAGAGTTATCTACTGATATAGTTGCCGGTGCTGGCTGTTGCGCTTCCTGAAGAAGTTGCTCCTCATCCTCGTCCTCCAATATATCAGCTGCCATATCGGCGAATAGCTTAGCTGCCGCATCTGAAACTCTACCACTACCCCTTGGTTCTTCATCATCAGCTTCATCTTGCTTTGCATCCAGAGAATCTGGATTAGGAGATAGCGTATTTCCGTTGATGTTACCGATGCAGGGTTTCTTGGCGTCCACTTTGGAAATATCTTCTGTGGCAGATCTCTTGACTCCGGTTTGATTTTCCTGTTTGATTTCGGGCTCTGGTTTGGGTATCACGGTCACTTTATCCCGGATCAACGCCTTTTCTATGTGATTCTCCACCAACTCCAAACCTTTGGCGGTTATTTTCAGATCTTTTCCTAGCGAACCGTTAACGATAACTGGAGGAGTCTTTTCGATTTTTTTCTCCAAAAGATCCGCCAACCTCAACGGTTTCCCTCGCGTTATCTCAACCGTGGAGTCTTTGGAGTTGCTATCCTCGTTCAGGGGGTTGTCTATATTCGGAACCCCGTTCAGTAGGCCTTCAAAGCTGTAAAGAAACGATGGATCAGTTCCCAATTACGCGGCGTTGTCAGATCTTGTTCCAGACTGTGGACGAACTTACCTCGTCAGTGAGTTATCGCCATCTTCCGTCGAAGAGATGCCACCGACTCCGACGATACTCGAGGCCAACGAATTGTTGCCGATAGAGTCGCTGTCTTCGTTTTCGACCTTGACCGGCGGCCTGACCATCCTCAGCTGGGCGGTGGACGTGAGCGGCGCTAGTGGCGGAGGGGGCGGCTGCGGCGGCTCTTTCTTCCCTTTTGTGGTGTTCGCGAACGGAGTCGTGGACGATACGGACGGATCGCCAACTTCTTCGTCGCCGAACAACTGTCTGGCTCCGTTCAGTTTGACGTTGGGCTGCTGTTCCGTCTTTACCGGCGTTTTATTTACAATCATTTGACCCTGTTGGGCCAGAAGCCTTTGCTGTCTCTCCGCGACCTGTTAATTCGTGTGTTTTGAAAAATAGCTCAGAGGCGTTTTTTTTAATTTCATTACAAATATCCACAATCTCGTTTTATTATTCGTAAATCGTGGCACCTTTATGCCAAATAGATTGATAAAGGAGTAACAGAATGTTTCATACAGTTATCATCATGCACTCGCAATATATGCGCAGACGGTTAGTGGCAACGTTTTTCAATCTTTAGTTATTGACAATCTTTATCATAATCTACAATGTTTCTTTCTATTTTGGACAAATTTATAGGAATTTCTACAAATTTTAACACACATTCAACAGAATAATAAAAACCAGGTATCGAAGGAATCGAGTGTTCACTTTTATGCAGCCTTTTTCCCAGTCATGAACTCCTCCACATGAGTTAGGGATATTGACTTAAATTGCGAAAAAAATATAGTTAAAATAAGATTTTTGTGATGAGAATTCATATTAATATGATTCCAAGTTACAAATTAATTTTAGCCTGTAGGTCTGCAGCGTATACAGGGCTTAAGAAAAATCGAGTAAAATATCGAAATTTCATTTCCAGAGAATTCAAGCATTTTGAGACTATCAATACAATGTATGGCCTCCACGGGCATCAATAACAGCTTGACATCTTCTTTGCATACTGCACACGAGGTTGTTGAACATTTCTTGAGGAATTTGGTTCCGTAAACGAGGCAGAGGCTCTCTCAGATCATTTAAGGATTCTGGGGTAGGTTGATGATTATCTAATCTTCTTTGGAGCATATCCCATGCATGTTCTATGCAATCCAAATCTGGTGAGTGCGGAGGTATGGTAAATGTGGAATACCAAGTTCCTCGCGCGCATTCTCAACTACGGCTGCACGGTGAGGTTTAGCGTTATCGTCTAGAAATTGAAAAGTTTCACCAATAGCAGCGTGAAAATTTGGCAGTACATTGTCAATGACATGCTACCTATAGTGTAATGTCGCGGCCACACCGAGCGCTACGTACGCTATGTTCGCGATGCATCTCAAATATAGCCATCGGTATTTTAAATGTACCCGGCCACACCGACACTGGTACGCTATGTCCGCTATGTCCGAACAAAACATACGTAGCGTCCATAGCATAGCGCTCGGTGTGGCCTCGACATAAGGCGGTCATATTCCCAGGACAAATGTGTAGATCTGTGCGCCCGTTGAAACATATCCCGGCCCATACCATAACACTACCCCCTCGGAATGGATGGACTTCTTGGACATAGCGACGATTACGGGGTATGCGTGGGATTGTCCATACCCTTATTCTTCGAGAATCTGAAAATCGTCCATATCTGGATTCATCAGGGAAAGGGCACTACGCCATTGATCGTTCCAATTGATATGTTGCCTTGCCCATTCCAGTCTTCGACGCTTATGGTCACGTGTTAATGGAACTCCTCTTAATGGACGTCTAGAACCTAGATTCACCTCTCTCAAACGTCGTCTGATGGTTTCGATGGAAACTTGGACCCCTTCTGCATTTTGAAGAGTATTCCGTAGCATTCTACACGTAGATGTAGGGTTTCTTCTGGCCGAAACGGTGATGAAACGATCCTGAGCAGGTGTTGTTTTTCGTCGCACACCAAGCCTTGGTCTTTCCAACACGGAACCTGTCTCCCTGAACCTATTCCAAAGTCGCGATATCACACTATGGCTGACTTGGAGCCAACAACAACCTGAGTTAGGCCACCCTGTAGCATTCCGATAGCCCTATTAGCCTCAGCCTTTGTTAATTTACGTCTTGGCATTGTCAGAAAATTCGTTTCAAATCAAAGCCGTTGATAAACTGACTTCATTTCAAAATAAGAACATTCATGAAGCATATGCAAAGAACCAAACTTCTGAAAAAAGGCGACCAGATTGACGAAATGTCTCATATTGATTTTTATTGGACCGATTCAAGTTGTTATTGAGTTTTGAATGATTTTACAGCGATTTTCTCGCAGATTACATACTTTTAAATACGATATCCCTCACTCTTGTGGAGCAGTATATTCCGTACTCAAGATCACGGAAAAATAATTTCAGTCTTCCTTTAAGTACAGACAACATTGTAAACAAGTTGAACAAACGCTAAAAAAGGATACTTCAGACATCAACTATCTTCAGTTAAAAAATGTCCATTTCATCTGCAAGATAATTCAATGAATGTGTGCCGTAAGTCCAGTTACTATTTTTTTAAATATCAAATATAAGCTAAAAAACAGTAGAATTGCGAGAGAATAACATCTAACGAATATTAAATAATTAGAAGCGATAAATTAATCGAACAAAATTATCTTAGAGTAGTTAATTGATTAGTGTGTTACCTGAACTACTTTTTGGCACTCTGCAGTCCTCATGCTCACTGCTGTCATGCATTCGTTTACCTTATTAGCCAACAAACTCTTAATAAGTGACGTGTTAGCTCCTTGCTGGTTCGTAATGACTTGTTGGCTGCCATCTTTATTCGTAATCAACGTCGTTGCGAATGTGGTTGTACTGGTGCTGGTATTGCCCAATAGAGCCTGGCTCAAATGGGGATGCGCTAAGGCCTATTTCGTTGAAAATTATTAATAGTTTATGCTATTCCATTCGAGAGATGTTTTGATATTGAAAAGATTTACACTAAAGTGCCGTAAAACTACTACAATGGGATGCCATCTTGGATTCAATTACTGTAACTGACACAAAAATATTTTTCTTCTGGAAGAATATTACATGACTTTTTCAATTCATTACAGATTCCAGCGAATATACAAAATTCTATCCGCTGGTTAAATTCCAAATCAATCGAACCTATCGATGAGTTTTTTTTGAATTAGTGCAATTTGAAAAATCCAGAACGAAAATGGTCACAAAACAAACAAGATTTCATGTCGAAGCAACAATTCTCAAATTGGACTGTTTAGACATGAAATTTCATTGTAATCACATAGTAACAAATATAATACAGTAAAATAATAAGAAATATGTCCCAACCACCAACACATATTGTTGAAAGGAATAATAATTAATGGACGTGAGGGGAAAAGGTTCAAGCAAAAGCGCTTTTTCAGGTTCAGGCAGCATACGAGAAAATAAGTGATTATTTTTGAATATCTCGTACTATCAGGCGGAATAATAAGTATGTATAAGTATTAGTTTGTGACGAACTTTTTTATTGTACCTCGAAGATATAAGAATGACTGGACATGCACAACTATCGAACGTTTTTGAACGCTATAAATGACCGATAATTAGTGTCAGCAGTTTATATACCATCAGTTCTTTGATACAACCAATTAATTTTGGAAATAAAGTCAAGTATGTGAAGAAAGAAGGTATAAAATAAAAAGGGAGAAGCATTAAACCACTCAATTAATTCACAGTGATCAAAAATGTTCGATTGTTCATTCCCGGGTTGACTACAACTGATTTTTAGACAACTTTTTGCGATGATTGATGTTAACTAAGACAGAATTAAATTTCGTTTGTCGAGAATAAAGTGGAAGATGATAAAGCAATTAGAGCACAAAAAAGTTCTCCAAAAGTAGCCTGATACCAAATTCTGAGTGGTTTTTCAATGAGAACATAACAAATTTGTATGATAAAGCAGAATCATTGAGATATTTGTAGAAACGTTGGCAATTCCCGTCTGATCTTGCCCCAGAGCTCCTCTTACGTTGTCGATGTGTCAGCATAAATAACAATTTAACGTAACGACATTAAAGTGAATCCAATGATGTTAAATCGAAAGCGCAAGGTGGTCATTCGACCAGACCTTTCTCGAGATCATTGACCAGCTTCGTGGCATGTGGCACTGTCTTATTGAAACCACATTTCATCGAAAACAAAATTGTTATGTCCCCATACGATTTGTCCGCGAATTCCCAGCCAAGCTACATCAGCACCTAAGACGTTACCCCCGTTAGTCGCAGAGTTAGTACCATTCCCTACGTAAGCTTAAACGACGATGAGATGAACCCTTCACCAGATGAGATTAGTATTGTTAGAGATACGTGGACGAGACCCCTTGTGAGACGAACGACAGCAGATATAAAGAGAGACTTAGGACAGTTCAAAAGCGTGTGCGTATTCGAATTTGACTCAAAATTACCTGATTCTTTGGATCGGTTTTATTGAGGACCGCACCGAGGGATGCGGCTGACGTCTCTCTTTGTTTTGGGGGAGCACTCAACTGGGCCTTGAGGATCGGGGAGGCGGGGGAGGCCCCGCCCTCGGGAGCCTCCACTTGAAGGTGTGGAGAGAGCTGAGGATGTACGGGAACGGGGGGCGATAAACTTATGTCTTTGGAAGTTAGAGCCGTTGCTAAACCCTGCGAGCTATTCACCGGAGACTGAGTTAGGCTGAAGGAGGAACTACAAGGGGCTTGACTAACTGCGGTAGGGATTTTGGAGGGTTCTTTAGGTTTGGATTTCCGCCTAGAAGGTTTGGGCGTGGAGGACGGCTGGGTGGTGGGGACCGGAGAAGATGGCGGAACATTGATTATAAGTGGGTGGTCTCGCACCTTAATACCATCGTAGAATTGGGGGTCCTTGGGGTTGCCCGGCTTCATTGGGTTGGGGCCGACGGTACCTCCAAAAACCGACCTGAAAAATATTCAATCAAACACCGTATTTTCAACAACTCTGAAGAATCTCATTCGCATATTAAAATAAATCACAAAAGAAATAAAACAAGAAATTTTCAGTCCAACACTTACTTCCAGATAATAAAATTAATTTAAACTACCTCAATTCTCTGAAATTATGAAGCACAATGTGATAACATTTTTTTAGGTACATCTTCTCATTTTGTTACTCACCGAACACATCTCGGGAAATGGAGTGGAGAAATAACACCCTGTCTGCCGATTTTTGTACACGAGTTGATGTAGTGCTTGTAAAGCTCCTGACTATTCATCCTACTGTTGTTGCAAGGCTCGTAGGTTGCCCTCAACCACGCAAGGGCAAACTGTTCGTTCTCGTGAATCGCCTGCTGATGAGCATGCTGTTGCTGTATCAACTGTTGTGGCGTCAACGACTGCGAATTTTGGTTCGCTGTAGACGCGGTGTTGGGTACGGACACGGGTACGGCAGCTGAAAAAGTGAAATCTCCATTTGAAAAGTTGGGACGATCGGTCCACAACTGCTACATCGTTACTATTTGATTTTATTACTTGACAGCCAATTTAATTGAAAAATATCAGGTTGATTTGGAGACTTTGGGGATATTTAGATTGATATGCACTCTTCCGAAGTGTTTTTATGCCTTTTTCAATTCTGTTTTTGTCGACCGATTGAATAACTGTTGATTCGGCCCTGTTCTCGTTTAGGCAACAATGGGGATTTCCAGTACCTCGAAATATGCACTTTTTTTCACATGACGTAATGAAGGGCAGTTACATTTGTAACCATTTATTCACTCTGAATTTTGAAGATTTGATTAATTATTCGATATTGAAAATGTGATTTCAACACGCGTGAATTCAAACGTCCGTCTGCTGTGATGTCAGTGGCTCAGTTTGTAATATAATTGGTTGAAGTTTGTGGTGGAGGAGACAAAGCCCAGAGTAACTGAGAGACACGCCGCTGTTGTCAAGTCTTTGTAAAATCTCTGAATTTTTTCATAAATATATTCAGTAATCGTATCATATTTGATGTGATCACTATAATGTTTTTGAAACATTGTCATATAACAATTTAATTTTCATTAAATTGTATATAATACTCATTCCCTGAAAATACAAATAATGATGTGGCAACCACGCCTACAAATTATAAATAAGAACATAACCTTCTTATTTGTCATTTCTATACTATAGAATGGCGTTTCTTACAGTTAAGTCTAGGAGTATTCTATACTCTATACTCCTAGGTTACGTCAACGACTGACGACTATACACAGTTGCCAAGTCCATAATTTTTCTTACCACTAATCTGCACATCTCAAAATGAAAATAATTATTAATGCTTCCTAAATTAGAAGACCGGCCTATATATACCAATTCTTACCTGTGTAGACTAGGGATAATTATTTTTAATTGAATTTCTCACCTATCCGCTTACTTGAACCCTCTTTATCTTCAATTAGGAGGTCGTAAATTGAATGATATTATGAAGCTTTATGGAGTACAAATGAAAATGTCATGATGATAAAAAAAAACATCCAAAATCAACATTATATTATGATATTATTAGGAAAGTGAAAGCAAGGCTTTTTCAGGCTAATTCTTTTTTTGTGATTTGGCAATTCTGTCATTTTTATATCAGCAGCACGTCATGACGAGTACAACCAATCAAAAATCTCTCTAGCCACTGACGTCACACGATTTCCCGCTTCTTCTGATCGTTTGAATTCGGAAGATTATTTTTGAGTTTTCAATTTTCTTAAGGGTATAAATTGATGAAGAAATAATTTGAAAAAAAAAATCACGAATTACGTGAGAATCAGATATGTCAAAATATATTTTTTCCGAAAATGACTGGAAATGCCCATTTTACACACTCGAACACATTTTACTTGATATTTCCCGATGTATTTTTAATAGAAGTTAAACTTTTGTTATTGTATGATTCCGACAGTTGATCACTGAAAATAATGTCGAATAAATATTATGTTCAGTAAGAAACACTTCCTTCCCAATGAAAGCAATATCGGCATCATAAGATTCCCAAATAAAAATACTAAAAAAAGTTAAGATTTAATTATTGAAGCAAAAAGATGATAAAAAAATACAAAAAATATTGCAATCCCTTGATTCCTGGTTAAAACTGTGGATAAATGGTATTCGATAAAAAACAGCACCTGACACCTAACAAAAAAAGATATACATAAAACCAAAACAGGAGAAAAAGAAAAAACTAAAACTGTACTCACTGGCCATGGGCGGGCTAGGGGAGGCGGTGACCAGCCTCTGTGGCGCCATCTGGATAGTCCTAACAGGCGTACCCGACTGGATGTTCTTAGGCGGCATCGGCACTGTCATGCTCTTCATCACCACGGAATTAGGCGGTATTTTTTGCAGTGCATTCAAGGTGGTGATTGGTTTCGGCGTAAGCATGGTGGTGGAAGAAACTTGCGTCGATACCGGGGTAGGGGTCTGAACTACGCTGGTGGTAGCCGAAGAATTCGAGGTGTTGACTGAAGCTGTCGACATAGGCACTACTCCTGAGACAGTTTCGACCAATTTCATGCCGATACATGCCTTAGGACCGTAGCTTTTTCCTTCGACCGTAACCAAAGATACCAGAGTGTCGACAACTCCATGATTCATGACGATGAGGTTACAAGATCTCTCTCCTAGCGAAGACAAAGAATACAAACACTCCAAGGTGTAAATAAGCAGCATCACGTCGTGTATGGTGAGAAAGGAACAAACTTTCTCGTACACTGTCGTTTCCAGGCTCCTCAACATGATATCCTCGTTCTTCTCGTTCTGACTCAATTTGTTCAGCATTTCTAAGGACGAAAGACACCATAGTCGATCTTGGGAATCCAGACCTCTCGTAATGATGGTCAAGAGAGCGGTCGCTAATTTATCCTTACTCAATTCTCTCACTACGAATTCACCAGCGATATTACCGAGCATGTCCAAACCGAGATTCTTCAAATAGTTCCACTTCGAACAACAACACAAAAGGATGAACCGCACAAAAGTCCTGTTTTTGGCCAGAATCTGAACGTTATCTTCGATGAAACTCAGGTTCCGAAGTATGGTAGCGATCTGTAACACTCTCTGACCGACGTAGTCCTGAGTCCCCAGCGTCCTTTCCAGACAGAACAGATCCCTATCCGAAGGATCTATGCTGATCTTTCGACTCGATTTTTTAGGATCATCGTCTAAATTGAACAGTTCACCGTCACTCTCGTCAACACTAATCACATGTTCGTTTCTATTTACATCGACTTCCATAGGAGTCTCTACTTGACTATTTTCCGATATCGGTGCGGCATTGGAGGGAGGATCTTCGGATTTTTTAGGCGATTCATTTTCCGGGGATTCTTTCTTTTCTGGGGATTCCTTCTTTTCAACCTCGTCCGGACTCTGTATGAGTTCCAAAATGTCCTTGGAATCGAGCACCTCGTCCCAGAAGTTGTGTATCGGGTGCTTTCTAACAACGTTGTAATTATATAAAAACAGTTTTCTTGTTGAATCTGAAAAAATCAGTTGTTAGACTAAATCATATAAAAGAGATTAATATATTGTCACTACTATCAATAATTACTATTATTTTTGGGTAAATGCTTATATTTACCATGATTGAAGACCCCAGCGTGAGCTAACAAATAATCTAGCAACCTGGGATTCTTCTCGACTTTCAATGTATGCTTCCCATCGTTCGACAGCAATGTACATACATTTATGGCAAAGTCCTGTTCGTTTGGAAGTGGAGAAATGAGAGAGAGGGCAAGACGGTCGTAGTCAGTTGGCTTAAAAAGATTTGTTGATAGGTGATTGAATTCTCGGTTTGCATCTGAAAAAAAAATTATAAGTGCATACAGATTCGAACAAGAATGAAATACGATGGAATCATTGAATAATGATATAAAGGGACCAAGTGTGTTCAAAGAATTAGCTCAGTTGTCAACTCTATTCCATGTACTTTTGAAAAATTCAGTAGAAATGCTTATTCCCAAAACACAATGAAAGAGTGTCACTTATTCTGAATGTTTTTGGTTGCAATTTATAATTATCATTGCTATTTATTCACAATGGGGCATCGATGTCCACCTGGAGTGTTTACTTTATAGAATCATCTAAAACTAAAGTTCATTTCAATAGAATTTAATTCTGGTTCATAGGCAAAGACTTCCGAAAAGTATAAATTTATAGTATAATTTAGAAATATTTCGTTCCAAACGTTTCAAATCCTGTTTAGCATAATGTAATTATTGACAATATCATTAGCAAGAAAATATGAAGTGCCTGATGTAGACTTATAAGGCCTTTGAAATATTAAAGTTGACTTCAACTGAATACAGATTTCTGAATAATCGATATCTACTCTCAGAGAAAACTGAATCTTGAAAAGAATCATTTCCATTTCCAAATATGTACCTAATTCATAGTATGTCAATACTAAAGTATCGAATTACATAAGAGGTGAGAATAATAAATGTAACCAAGTACACTTCAGCTTGAAGTAGACAAACCAAATGACCAATCAATTTCCACCTTTGGTTCTGTGGGAAAATGAGAGATTTGGTTTCGGACCTAGCTTCTATAACAATATGAGTGATTAGATCGAATAATAGAATTATCTATCCGTATGTCCTCCAAGTTTCTGAGGAAAACTATCCGACCCGATTGCGCCAAATCTTTGTTATCCTCGGGATCCTTGCTCCTTGAATCGAGAGGTCATTGCCATTGCCAACTTTTACTTATCTATTATTTCATACCTAAACATAACATCAAGTGGAGTGAGGGAGATCTGTGCGAGTGTGTGTAGTGAAATCAGTTGTAATTCACAATAAGCTCCCCCACCACTGAAATTGATCGGATTGAACTGAGAAAGTGGGACCGGGTCCTTCCACGTCCATTCATAACGCTGCTGTAGGTACAGTTGAGGCCAAACCTTCGAAAGGACTGCAGCTCAGAAGTAACAACAAAAGCGATACCATTAAGCGCTTGGCGTAAAGCCGAATTTACACGTAGCGTGTAGCTTAAACTAAATTTAGTTGCTTTTGTCGAGTGGACAACTTGTTTAAGTACTTGTTCTCGCGGACTTAACCCTTCAGTCTTCTTCAATTCTCTTTTTACCAGGGCACAATATCTTTCGATTGGCCTGAGTTCTGGGCAATTTGGTGGATTGGCCTCTTCGGGGACAAAAACCACCTCATTAGCTTCGTACCATTCCTTGGTGGCCTTGCTGTAGTGGCATGAAGCTAAATCTGGCCAAAAATTGTTGACACATCGTGCTCACGTAAAAATGGTAAAAGTCGCTTCTTCAAGCATTCCTCGATGTATATCTTCGAGTCAACAGAGCCTTGGTAATCGAAAAATTGGCTCCTTTTCCCACAAGTGCAAATTGCTTGCCAAACCAGGAATTTTTTAGGAAACTTTACTAGTTTCTTCACGCGAAATTGTTCGTCAACATTTCCACGAGAATCTGCAGTATAAAATTCCTGAGCAGGAAGTTGCGAGAAATCAGCCAAGACATAGCTTTCGTCGTCCATCACGCAATAGAAAAAATTTTTCAAGAAATCTTCTTTTAATTTCCTTGCTCTTGATTTCGCTTCTTGATTCTTCACAGCGTTCCAGTCTGGCACTTTCTGCACTTTGTATGTTCTAAGCCCACAACTCGACTTGATTTTCTGAACGGTTGACTGACCCACTGTTTGGGCCATTTTCCGTCCTGAGAGGTTAGAATTCTCCTGAAAAAGGCTGATGGCTTTCTTCACCTTTTTTTGGGCTATGAAACCCCTTTTTCCTCCCGGTTCCTTCCTTGCGGTTAATTGTTAGATTTTGCTTGTGTGGGCCAATTAGTCAAGGACATTTGCGTCTTCATTCAAGTATGAACAGTATGTCTCATTTTTATCTGGGCAGAAAATGAAACTTGCAAATGCTTAAATTATGGCATCAGTGGCGTCCCAAGCCGACATCCGATCGTCTGTTTCCGAGAACAGTATGGATTTTCAATCAAAGGCGGGGATTTTCAATTATCGGCGACCTCTCAAATTAACACCCCGACCTACCGGGCGACGTAAGTCAATCTGAAACGTGACGGAGCCAAAGACATCAAAGCGAACCATCCTGCGACCCGAGGATGGGCGCAACCGGTAAAACGAGTTCGCGATCTGCGATGGCGCGGCCGTTTTTCCACATTTTTCCGATCCATATCTCACTCGGCCGTCGGCGAAGTTTCGCTCGTCTCGCTAAATCGCTCGATGTCGCGCTGGAATGAAGACGATCCGGTGGGAAATCGGATCGCTGACGTTTTTCCGCCGGCCGACAGAGTCGGTGGCGCGCGCTTCGGAAATCGATAATAGTAGGTTTTTTAAAACAAATTGCATCGCGCAATTCGTTCGATTGGTGTTTACGTTGCGGTACACTCCCCCCACTCCAACGTTACGTGTTTAACGGATGGATTTCGAGTGGGTGCGAAAACGATAGCGTTATCACTATCGATTATTTGTTTCGTCTGCCGTTCAAGATGTTATCGTTCCATTGTAATGAAAGGGGCTCGTTTCGGTGCGAGTTATTCGAGGTCTATTTTATATAAAGTTGGCAGTAAGACTCGGGCGTATCGAACTCGAATAGCTCGAAGCTTTGCTGTTTTTTGTCAATTATTCAAACGCAGATTCAATCCCGCTCATCGACATGTCTTGTGAAAATCATTAACACACTTGGTTCTCGAAATTCCAAACCGAGATCAAAAAGAACCAAATAGAATAAGGAATGAACGAGAATAAATTCGCTATCACAAAAACGCTTATATCTTTCGAACCACTGGACCGATTTCGAAAATCAAACTCATTTTCGAATCATCTTCTAATTCTTATGAAAACTGTTTTTACAAAAAAAAAACTATTTTTTACAAAATTCATGGATTTTTTCTGGAATTATTCCCATCATGCTTCTTATAGTGTTCTCAGTCACTTTCCGGGATGCTGTCTTCCACTTTTGTTTGAATTCCGCTAATGTTTTCGTTGATTTCTTAGTCTTCTTCAATTCTCTTATTACCAAGGTCCAATATCTTTCGATTGGCCTGAGTTCTGGGCAATTTGGTGGATTGGCCTCTTTGGGGACAAAAACCACCTCATTAGCTTCGTACCATTCCTTGGTGGCCTTGCTGTAGTGGCATGAAGCTAAATCTGACCAAAAGATTATTGACACATCGTGCTCACGTAAAAATGGTAAAAGTCGCTTCTTCAAGCATTCCTCGATGTATATCTTCGAGTCAACAGAGCCTTGGCCAACGAAAAATTTGCTCCTTTTCCCACAAGTGCAAATTGCTTTCCAAACCAGGAATTTTTTAGGAAACTATGCTTGTTTCTTCACGCGAAATTGTTCGTCAACATTTCCACGAGAATCTGCAGTATAAAATTCCTGACCAGGATGTTGCGAGAAATCAGCCAAGACATAGGTTTCGTCGTCCATCACGCAACAGGAAAAATTTTTCAAGAAATCTTTTTTTAATTTCTTTGCTCTTGATTTCGCTTCTTGATTCTTCACAGCGTTCCTGTCTGGCACTTTCTGCACTTTGTATGTTCTAAGCCCACAACTCGACTTGATTTTCTGAACGGTTGACTGCGAACAACCCACTATTTGGGCCACTTTCCGTCCTGAAAGGTTAGGATTCTTCTGAAAAAGACTGATGGCTTTCTTCACTTATTTTGGGCTATGAAACCTCTTTTTCCTCCCGGTTCCTTCCTTGCGGTTAATTGTAAGATCTTCCTTGAAGAGCTTAACAACTCTTGATACCGTTTCCGGACGAATGCGAGCCTCTTTTACGATTCTTTTGAAGCTCCATTTTTGATTATTTTGAAAAAGTTTCACGATAAATTCTCGTGTTTTCACTCCGCTTGACATTTTGCGACAGAGGATTGGAATATCTATGAGGTAAAATGTTCCACATGTTTCTGACGTTCACAAAAAATCTAACTATGATCAAATTTTGATTTTTTCTCAATTGGTTCGAGAGATATAGGCGTTTTTGTGATAGCGAATTTATTCTCGTTCAGTCCTTATAAATGTTCGAACCTCATAAAGTCCAAAAATAACTGAAAACGTTAGACGTATGCACCTAAAACCCGTTCGTAATGTGTCATAAGAGTAGAGTTGAAAATAACTACAGACAAATATGTCCGACGTATGGAATGTGTGCGAATGCTCTCTCTACAACATAAATTACTTTTAAACATATTTCAAATGGAAATCTCCAGATGCGAATCTAATCAAAATATAAATAAACAGATTTTTCCCTATTCAATCATTTTTAATTTAATCAACGTCCGAGTTTCCATAAGGATATTTGATTAGTTGGTATGAATATCAACCAACTACAGTGTGCACAACGTTATGAAAATTATGGAAGGAAACCTTGACGAATGGATATAGCTTTCCAACTCTGTATTGTCGAGATATTGATTGAAGAAGACGCCAGGCGTAACGACGAATAAAATCGAGTCATCTTCTGTTGCCGTCAAGAACGGACTGATGAAAAAGGATAAAAGATGCTCTTACTGCGATCGCAATTGTCGCAAATCGCTTTTGTAGGCCATCTTGTATACGTGACTAATTCTCTCGTAAATTGGCTGAAACAAAAGCGAATACATCCTGACAATTCGTAAATTATTTTAGGAATTTTCTTCAATAATCACTTTCAAAGATAAATTCAATTTTCATCGATGACAAAAAGAAATAATTAAGAGAAAAGGAATAATAAACAATAAACAATAGGTACACATTTTCTGTAAGGGGTTTAACACTAGACTGATTTCAAGACAATCTAATTCAAATGTGTCAAATCAGGAACCGAAAAGTGACCAAATAATCTCTTGCTCACTCCGCTGCTCGGCCTCTCAGTGGTCCCATCGATCGCTGCTAGTAACTTACCGTTTACTACGTGTTGATTGTAATTGTAGGTCAACGGCACCATGTGCAATGCCCTAGCAGAGCATTTCTTGTGTCGGCCCTCCTCGTCGTCGTCGCTCCCTCGGTCGCCCTCTTCTCCTAAGAAGTGTACCTTTTCCCATCGATCCAAATACCTGAAAAAATTTGAACACGTCAGCCCCAAGGTCCTCAATCAGAAAAATATTGTATAGGTACTCCATTTTATAAAGTATCCCCGTTGGCCATGACATTCTGACACTTTTCACCGTGTATATTTTGAAAATGCTAGGTTGTAGTCATTTTTCTGTGAGATAACTAAGCAACGTTGTGCTCTCTACATTGGAGGCCGTAGTAATTAAGTATTTATCAAAATGTTTGATTAATTTGGGAAAATAATGAATTTGAGAAAATATTATGTGAATTCAATAACTCCAAAGACCTGGCGAATGTTGAAGAAACTTCTTTTTCTCTGTTAATACTGGAAATATTTCACGTATATAATAAACATGGTTGGAAGATTCGGTTATGCTATTTTTTGTACGGAAATGAAGAATCGAGTGTTGAAATTTTAGTGAAAAATGATGGACAGAATAGTCCGTTACTTTGTGATAGTTCTTTCGAAAAAAGAATAAAAGCACTCGAATAACCCGACAGAAAAACTTCTAAACGAACACCACCTTTCAAAATTCTCAATAAATAAGCCGACAAAAGACATTTAAATATCTTTTTGCGCAACTTGAAATACTATAGTATGAAAATGTAGTAGTACTACGAAACCTGTGTCACCAAGAACTAACTCCGTTTACAAAGTTAAAAAAGAATAGATAGAAATTAGCATCGGCAACGTCTCAGAGAATTATTTTGACCTTGCCGATACTTCACTAGTGCCAACCTGCGTCAGTTTTAAGTAAGAAAAACTTGATCAAGCTGAATTTTGTCCAACCGAGATACTTTATAAAAGTGTATGGAGTTTACATGTCGTGTAAATTCCTAGAGACAACATAAACATCAATGTAACGACAATGTTCTTGTCATGCTATATCAGTAGATTGGAGGGACACAAAAATTATTTATTTTTGAAACACTTTTCAGTTTCAAACGATTAATTTTTTCCTGATTGATGAAGGGATGTATGAGTGTATAAAGATAAAAATAATAAAAAAAATATTTTATAAGTAACATTTTCACCATCAAAACGGACAAATATTTTTGTGTTTTTTAATTTCAGTATTGAAGTTTATCATTTAGTTAATCAAACGTGTATCTCATTTTCATTTCAGAATTTACCGTTTTTTTGTAAATAATATTACAACAATGTGTTGTTTTAGCGAAATTTATTTCCTTGAATTTTTCTATTCGAAATGATAAATATCCATTTTTATCAACGACAATTTATTAAGGTTTATTTTAGCCGTCGATTAGTGAAAATTAATTGTTTCTTACAATTGTGGATTCTAACATGGAATTGAATTTCTTTCAAATTAAACTCCCATCAGGTATGTCCTCCCAGATGACTGGTGGAGGAAAGAGAGAGTATTATACAGCCAGTGTGAGATCTAGTTCAGGGTAGGATTTCTTGTTACATTCCCTGCGCCCCAACATTTGTTCTATTAAGCTGAATAATCCAATAAATAGAAATTAATGCACTGCATTGCCATTTGGCGGTATACGTTTCTTATTTTGAAGGCTAAAGACTCTTGAACGTCACTTGGTCAAGAGTGTCTTCAAAAAGTTGGTCCGCCATGAAGTATCATATTTCAGCCATCGTTTCCCTGTCCAAGACTGAAAACAGAACTAAGGATCATTCAGGATGTGAGTCTCGTCCCTTCTTCCCTATGATTTGAATATATTTGGAAATCCTCCAGCCAATCCATCAGTATCAACGTCACACGATCGATCATAACGTCCATTTTCGGCATTTTCAGTCGTGCAAGATTTGCTTCAGAAAGCAGTCATATCCTGTCCATTCCTTACCGAATATAACTGGCTTAGTCTGAAGGGCGTCAAAACTATGCCGATTCAGAATCCAAGTCACTGCTTCAAATTTGTTTGTTGGGAAAAGTATCAATCGAAATACAGGGTCTTTCACGAGGAACCTCACCCATATTTATACGGGAAACTACTGAACGTATTTTCATGAAATTCAGCACTTATAAGTATATCACGATGCTGGTGAAATCTAAAATATTTTCAAGGCATGAGCACCTCCGGTTTTTCCGGAAATGACGTCAACTTCCGTTTTTGAAATTAGAACACCATTTTTTTATTGCAGAAATAGATTCCTTAGAACATTTCAAGTTATTTTGATATAACATTTTTCAGTTTTGGTTGGAAAATTCTCTCTGAGCGGGAAAATTCGAAAAAAAAATCGAAAATAGAGCTCCGCTGAAACAAGAATAACTTGGAGGTTTTTGGATGGAAATTTTTCATTTTTGTGATTTTTCAAGATGTAAGATTGATGTATCCACTTTAAAAATCGAAATCGCGATTCATGATACAGGGGGTGAAAAAATCGCTTTCAAAGTTAGGGATGACAAAATCGTGAAAAATCAATTTTTTCACCCCATTTTTTTATGGCAGATATTGAATCTACGTTAAAAAATAATGTGAGTATATGCATCACACCCTTGCCCTAAAGTGGATATTAACTCAGAAAATATCCATTTTAGGGTGTGATGCATACACTCACATTATTTTTCAACGTAGATTCAATATCTGCCATAAAAAAATGGGGTTCTAATTTGAAAAAATTGATTTTTCACGATTTTGTCATCCCTAACTTTGAAAGCGATTTTTTCACCCCCTGTATCATGAATCGCGATTTCGATTTTTAAAGTGGATACATCAATCTTACATCTTGAAAAATCACAAAAATGAAAATTTTCCATCCAAAAACCTCCAAGTTATTCTTGTTTCAGCGGAGCTCTATTTTCGATTTTTTTTTCGAATTTTCCCACTCAGAGAGAATTTTCCAACCAAAACTGAAAAATGTTACATCAAAATAACTTGAAATTTTCTAAGGAATCTATTTCTGCAATAAAAAAATGGTGTTCTAATTCGAAAAACGGAAGTTGACGTCATTTCCGGAAAAACCGGAGAGGCTCATGCCTTGAAAATATTTTAGATTTCATCAGCATCGTGAAATACTTATAAGTGCTGAATTTCATGAAAATACGTTCAGTAGTTTCCCGTATAAATATGGGTGAGGTTCTTCGTGAAAGACCCTGTATTTGGAAATCCTTCAGCCAATCCATCAGTATCAACGTCACACGATCGATCAAAACGTCCATTTTCGGCATTTTCAGTCGTGCAAGATCCTGTCCATTCCTTACCGAATATAACTGGCTTAGCCTGAAGGGCGTCAAGACTGTGCCGATTCAGAATCCAAGTCACTGCTTCAAATTTGTTTGTTGGGAAAAGTCTCAATTGAAATATAGCAGTTCAAAACTCCCTTTTAACATCAAAGAAAAAAACTGGTTCAGACTCGACAATTTCGAAGGTCCATTCTTTAAAGCTAAAGTTGTCGAGGCCCTCTCCCCGAAAACGATAGGAAATGCCCGAATCGGAATAGTCGGCTTCGTGTGGCTCCAAGACTGTCGCCCAGTCCGCTGACTCCTTGGTCCACCTTACATCTTGCGCTCAAACGCCACCTCCAGACGTACAACTTCTGGTATACCAAGACGCAGAGCCAGGGTTCACGGCGGGTCATGGTTATCGCGGCACTAACCTATGGTACTAAGATCCCGCTGCTTTCTCGCCAAGCTAGACCGGGCGTTGCGCCGATAGCGCACCACGTGAGCATCGTCCGCCGTCACTCTCGACGCCCGGTGCCGTTCGCCCGCGCGCGAACCAGGAAGCCGAAAGCAAAAGATCCCCGCGTGCGTGTCGCCGAAACAGCTGATCTTGGGGTGTCAGTGCCACCGGCCGGCGAACGAGTACTTCGGCGGCGGCGACGACGTGGTCGTCGTCGTCGGCGGAGGGACAGCTTCCTCTCTCTCCCAGCGCGACCTTCTAGGAGGCGCGGACACCCAGACTGCGTGGCTCCTTGGACGGTTATCGCGTATGTGTGTCTGTGAACGGTGAAAGTTTATAGATCACCGGACCGACCCGGAGGTTAACCACGTGACGGGAAAGGAACGTTCGGAGACGTCGTCCAGGTATCCGGCGAGTCCGATACGTAAACAGAAGATTTTAGGAGATGCGGCACTTGATCTCGATGCTAATAAACTTAGTCTGCTCAAAATACGAATCATTCGACAGAAGATATGAAGCGCTCGCTCATCCCATATAGCATCATCTTTGTGGCGTTTTTTATTCCAATTTTGCTACCCCAGTCCTAGATTGTCTTCATTATACCTCAGAGGGATGAGTTGCCATCCTTCAGTTTTGGAATTCTGAAATTTGACAACCACTTTCGCAACGTCCCAAGAAAGATGTATAGAAACCCTGGTATGACGACTCCTAAACTAAAAATTGTAGAACAAATCGGCGATCTAGATTTTAGATCGGGTCCTAGTTCTGGAATGATCCGCAATATTTCAGTCATGGCGCTATTGCGGTAATAAAAAGAAGCGCGACCCTTTCGATGGGAAAAGAAAAGCAGGACAAAAATACTCAGATTTTCATTCGACAAGAAAGTCTTAAACAAAGTCTAATCAGTGCCAACACCAGCTATTGACCATATTCACCGTCGCCATACTGTTGTGCGACCATTACCAACTACCCAGGGTTCTCAACATCGAATAACGAAAGTCACTAATTTCTTAGGACCGCAGAAGTTTAAATGGAAATATTATGGTGTCAGTTTTTTTATTTTTAGATCTATTCCTTGGCCAACAATTACTGACACAACAACCATGGCCTCCACTATACTGATATCTACCCATATTTCCTGGATTTTATCACAAAATACTTAACCAAAGTTTACCACCAATTTTATATAACCTCTCATACCACATACCATACTAAGAATCTGATAGTATTTTTGATGAACTCAATATTTCTCCGTTGGGAACACTGAGTAGTTGGTATTGTCGCACAACAATATGGCGACGGTGAATATGGTCAATTCTATGCAACATCTTTCTTCATTTAATCTCAGAGGGAGGGGTTCTCATCCTGCAGCTTTGTAATTCTGTCAAATTCTGGCATATCATAACCTTATTCGAGTGCAACGTTCCAAGTGAAAATTGAATAATAACAGCTTGACATCTTCTTTACATACTACACACGAGGTTGTTGAACATTTCTTGAGGAATTTGGTTCCATAAACGGGGTAGAAGCTCTCTCAGATCATTTAAGGATTCTGGGGTAGGTTGATGATTATCTAATCTTCTTTGGAGCATATCCCATGCATGTTCTATGCAATTCAAATCTGGTGAGTGCGGAGGTATTGGTAAATGTGGAATACCAAGCTCCTCGCGCGCATTCACAACTATGGCTGCACGGTGAGGTCTAGCGTTATCGTCTAGAAATTGAAAAGTTTCACCAATAGCAGCGTGAAAATTTGGCACAACATTGTCAATGACATGCTCCCTATAGTGTAAGGCGGTCATATTCCCAGGATAAATGTGGAGATCTGTGCGCCCGTTGAAACAAATCCCGGCCCATACCCTAACACTACCCCCTCGGAATGGATGGACTTCTTGGACATAGCGACGATTACGGGGTGCATTTAGACATTCCGTACTCACGTACGGCACCAAGCGCGAATAGCGCTCTGCTATTCACCTGACCAATCTCACTTCGAATGCGAAACGGCGTATAATAATAATACCTAAACGTAATTCAATTGAAGTTCGGTATTTATTTATCATTTTATTCATCTGATTGAAAGTGAAATTATTCCAAGTGATGAATGAATCTTTACTGGTAATATAGCTGGTAATTTATATTCTGCAGCATCCAAATAGAATACTTTTGAGATGAAGAGTTATAAAGGAAGAACTTTTCAATTTTGAAGCAATGAAATGGAAACATCTGATTTGAATGGAGTACAATCATTTCGTAATTTTCTAAACATGAAAATTCGATGAATTCAATCACTTTCCAACTTTCCATAAAAATCCGAGATACAATCATTGAGTTCAAATATATTTAAACTCAATGGTAGTAGATATAGTGGGTTGGGTTACAGTTCAGACTAAAAACATTTCTACCTACCTAATTGAAAAATTAAATGGAGATGAGAATAGGTTATCAAAATATGTAAAGTAATTGAAAATTTAATCAACTGATATATCACGCGCGAGCGGAGCGAGGGCATTAATACCTACCTATAGTTCGATTTATTTTTATTCTTTTTTCATTGAACCTCTATATTATATGTGTAGGAAATCGTTGATACCGAAAGAAGTTATAAGCGATTTGTCTAGGGCTTGTTGAAAGAAACACAACATAGCGCTATTCGCGTTTGGTGCCGTACGTGAGTACGGAATGTCTAAATGCTTACGGGGTATGCGTGGGATTGTCCATACCCTTATATTCTTCGAGAATCTGAAAATCGTCCGTATCTGGATTAATCAGTGAAAAGGACACTACGCCATTGATCGTTCCAATTGATATGTTGCCTTGTCCATTTCAGTCTTTGACGCTTATGGTCACGTGTTAATGGAACTCCTCTTAATGGACGTCTAGAACCTAGATTCACCTCTCTCAAACGTCGTCTGATGGTTTCGATGGAAACTTTGACCCCATCTGCATTTTGAAGAGTATTCCGTAGCATTCTACACGTAGATGTAGGGTTTCTTCTCGCCGAAACGGTGATCCTGAACAGGTGTTGTTTTTCGTCGCCCACCAAGCCTTGGTCTTTCCAACACGGAACCTGTCTCCCTGAACCTATTCCAAAGTCGAGATATCACACTTTGGCTGACTTGGTGCCTTTCCGCTACAACAACCTGAGTTAGGTCACCCTGTAGCATTCCGATAGTCCTATTAGCTTCAGCGTTTGTTAATTTACGTCTTGGCATTTTCAGAAAACTCGTTTCAAATCGAATCCGTTGATAAACTGACTTAATTTAAAAGTAAGAACATTCATGAAGCATATGCAAAGAACCAAACTTCAGAAAAAAGGCGACCAGATTGACGAAATGTCTCATACTGATTTTTATTGGATCGATTCAAGTTGTTATTGAGTTTTAAATGATTTAACAGCGATTTTCTCGAAGATTACATACTTTTAAAAACGATCGAATACGATATTCCTAACTCTTGTGGAGCAGTATATATAAAATGATGAATGCGAACTCCAAATAAAAGCTTGTTATTTAAACAACTGGTACATGTCCCAATAGTTTTAAAATATCGCTGTCGTAAGCAGGGCTTAATACTGTATCCAACAAAAACTTGGTTAATCCAGTTGTGGGAGATATTTACCTCAGATAAACTTGTTTCAATGCGATGCTTCCATTGACACACTTCGACGGTAGGTTGAAGTGTTGAAGTAGATCTGGCCACGCATTCTTAGAATTGACCTGGAAAATATAAAAGAACAAATTAACTAAATTTCATTCACTCACAGAGAATATTTGCGCAAAATGCACCTAGAATTCAAACTTTTCAGACGTCAATACTGACTAAAGACTCGCATACACTGGCAATAAACTTGCGAGACTTCTTGCAGAGCTTGATCAGCTCTTGACAAAAACCAAATTAAAAGTTCTTATCTAAGAATAAAAGCATAGGAAACACGTTTAATTCATTTTGTTACAATTTCACGAGAAAATGCAAAAACAACAAAGAGAAAGGGGGCAATTTCTTTCAAAATAGTCTATGTTCAATCTACAGAGATTGGTGATCAAAAATTTATCGAGTTGAAAACTCTGATTATATCTTTCAACTGTAGGTTACGAACCAAGCCACCAGCAGCGTTTGCACGCTATTTGGAGACCACCCGTGAATTAATAAACGACAAGAAACGAACGAATCCTCAATCAGCTGCATTTCCCACGATCGACAAAAACAAAGATCTCCGCGTCACAAATAGATCCAAAGGTGACTTCCTGACTCCCCACCGTCGGCAGGCGGTCAGAAATAGAAAACGGCAGAAACGACACGGATGCGAATTGCACAAATCGCACTCGTCGTAACACGCAAGAACGAGCTCAAAAATGCAATCGCTCACTGGTCCTTCGAGCGACGGATCATCCCAGGGTCTCCGCCACGTTGCCAAACGTCCGCTCGAGTGCGGTCGGTGCAACGTTGACAGATTAATTATAGCGTTGTCGGTTTGTCGAGTGCTCGCGCCGGCTCACCCAATTCCGACCAAGGTTGCGTGTAGGGAATGCCGAAGTTGGGAGGCTATTTCGGGTTCGAGGCGGAATCTGTTCCTTGCGTAGGAATTTCCGTCAGTCTTTACGCATTTTACCGTAACGAGAATCCTGCGGAGCTAATGAATAGCGCCGCCACTGGCTCTCGTTATTTATCTGACAATTCGACCGTTTTTTCTATAGGAACATATGCGGTTTTTATGGCTGTGTTATCGTAAAGAGCACTTGTGCCGACAGAAATAAATAAGGGGTTCGAGTTTGAACAGCCACGATGTGGATTTGAACGAAACCCATGAGCAATGAGTTCCAGAAAAAAGTAGTTATTATAATTCCTATTTGTAAATTATCGCTCTCAAAAAGTCGTAGAGTCGCTCAAAAAACAGTCAAGCAATCTTGAACAGTTTTATGTACAACCACACCTTTATAACGAGGCACAACTGAGCGAAGGAAACTTGTAAAATGTGGTAAATTTCTTGTGTTGCTTAAATCGAGTGTAATTCGAAAAAAGACTCCAAAACATATTTAAAAGATCTTTTTTATTCTATGAATATACACAAATAGGTACCTATTAAAATATGGATAGAAAAATGGAATCAAACAAGCAAATATTTTATAATCAAAATTTCTTTATTGTCTTTCAAAATATTCTCGATAACATACTTCAGCAAGCGCTTCTCCAGACTTCGAAACATGTTGACCTCGTAATTTATTATTGATCTGCAGGAATAAGAGAACATCATTCGGGAACTGTACGTAGGATGGCTCAGTATACAGCTCAAAAACTTTTTGTTTGTGCTGATGTCTGAGTGACGACTTCTGCGATTGGTTTCCCCATCGTTCTACGTTTCAACGATTTTGCTAGTCTTAGAACATCCATACAATAGATTGAACTGGTAATATAAAATAAATACACCCTGCAAAAATCGTCGAGCATACATAAAATCGATATCATATGATGGGGACAAAGTTGAAAGTAACTATAAGGGTTCTTAGGTTCTATAAACCCTTAGGGCCGGTATTATAAACGTCGAATCGAGGATTCAACCGTGCGCCAACTACCAGATAGTAAGGCATTTGGTTGTTGGCGCACGGTTGAATCCTCGGTTCAACTTTTATAATACCGGCCCTTACTCCAACCGCATCGACCTATTGTTGTTACCCTTCTCATGCTTACTATCAACTAGCAACCCCCATAACATACGGAATGCCCAGTTCAGTGTCTAACATATGCATTCACCATGTGGGAAAATCTAGAGTGGAAATTTAAAAAAAGGTTTGATAAATTCCAGTAATTTCCAATAAGAAATACGTAAGAGCCACGAGGATGTATTGATATCTAGTTAGCCTAGACCAGTTCCATGCATAAACAAAATATTGCGATACCATATCAACGAACAATAACTTATTAGAAGTGTCAGTGTAGAGTTCGACGTCAAAAAAGTAAACCAGAGTTACGCAATAAATTGAAAAAAAAAAGGTGTCCACCGAAATTGTAAAAATCGAAAAATTGGAGTATCGAGCCATCATCAAGTACCTACCTGTATTTAAAAGGGTTAAGAGGTAAGCAGATTTACGAAGATAAGCTTAATACCCTTGGTGATCAATGTCCTTCGTATGCGACCGTGAAAAATTGGATTGCAAGCTTCAAAAGAGGAAAATTTCCCATTGAAGATGATGACCGATCGGGAAGGCAAGTTTCTGTGTCAGTCCCCGAAAATATCGATGCAGTTCATGACATGATTTTATCAGACCGTCGAATTGGGCTTAAACGGATATCTGAAGCACTGAAGATTTCATACGAACGCGTTCATCATATTATAGTTCACGTCAATTTGGACATGAGAAAAATTTCTGCAAAATGGATCCCCAAATGTTTGAATGTTGACCAAAAGCGTGCAAGGGTAGAAGCATCGCGTTCGATCTGTGCTCGATTTGAAACGATGTAGACTTCTTAAACCGAATTGTTACTATGGATGAGACTTGGGTACATTTCTACGATCCAGAAACAGAGCAACAATCGATGGAATGGCGACACTCTGGTTCTCCAAGACCTAAGAAGTTTCGTGTCCAAAAATCTGCTGGAAAAGTTCTTGCTTCAGTTTTTTGGGATTCCCATGGAGTAATCATTATTGATTTTTTGGATAAGGGTAAAACAATAACTTGAGATTATTATTCGACATTACTGACCACTCTACGGGAAGAAAATAAAGAGAAAAGACGCGTAAAGCTAACCGAAGGTGTTTTGTTTTTACAGGACAACGCCCCAGTACACAAATCTCATGTTGCCATGCAAAAAATTCGTGATTTAGAGTTAGAATCCCCTTATTCACCAGATTTGGCTCCGTCCGACTATCATCTCTTTCCTCAACTGAAAAAAAGTTTAAAAGGTCGTAAATTTTTTTCCAACGAGGAGGTAATAAAAGCTGTGGAGGACTGGTTTGCAGAGCACGAAGAAACATTTTTTTTGAAGGTCTAGAGACGTTGCAGGTTCGCTGTAATGAATGTATTCAATTAAGAGGAGAATATGTTGAGTAATAAAATATTTTGACATTGAAATTTTGTTTGGTTCTATAGTAGGCTAAGAATTTTTCAATATATCCTCGTATTTCATTTCAATCGTTTGGCTCGCTCTGTATACTGGTTATATTAATGGTGATCAATAAATTAAGCCGAAACTCATCAAACCCTGAAGGCTAAACGTGGTGTTCAGCTATGTAAACAATTTACACCGTAATTTTAAATCGCGCTTTTTTTAGATCTCTCGAATAGTTCACGGAGTTGCTATCTTACTTTCACCGTTTCACATTCGAATGAACGGTATGTTCTCAGTTTTCACCAATTATAAAAGCATTGTTCATTGTCCGTCGGTCTATGCCTACGTGGCGTATAAAAAAAAAATTCTGAATATTATCGATCAGAAAGATTTCATGTTGTAATTAAACTCCGGCTTACACATCGTGAAATATGAGAATACCAGCAAAACACGCACTGTTCCGAGATAAACTGTTATCGAATGAAACGGCCGCCTTTTATGTATTGTCGAAACGACTACGAACAATCGTCCTGTTTCTATGGGAAATTTTTATTTTCGCCTTTAATGACTAACCTTCGGCCTCCCCTCACCTACGCTGCACGCCGATATCATTGGCGTCGATAAAATCGTTCAGTATATGTACATATTCGGAAAATCAACGGTACAAGCTTTGTGAAGCCAAAACCCCTCGCTCAAATATCTCTATTATTATTTTTATTATAGAAAATCTTATTTTGAGATGAAAATTTTATATTATATTTCTATATGGTACAATGTTATGCTGAACACAAAATTTGGTTCGCAAAAGTTTAGGTAATAAGAAGAAAAAATCGAGAGACAGATCTTGGAGACTGATAGGAGCAGCCTATGTCACCGGTTTGGTGTCCCAGGAGGAAGCAACGTCCAGTTCATCCTCTTCTTCAGGAGTTCTAGGTCGTCATCTACTCTTCAGATGTGTTCTACAATGTGCCGGATCGGAAGAAGAATGACTGCCGATAGTTGGAAGTTTTCGAATTGTCATCGTCCAGGCGTTGGAACGAATCTGACAAGTGACAGCACCTGGCATCTGCTCCTCCACCAGCATCTCCCACGGAAGCATCCGCTAGATCGTTCCTGCGTTCAAACAAGATGCAGTTAATAAAAGCTATTCACGAAATCAACTGAGCTCAGCACCCCGAGTTTAGAGCTCGGTTGAATTACGCATCTCGGACCTGCGACATCGTGTTGTATGGTAATAAGCACACTCGGATGCGACAGCCCAGAGTCCATTCCATAGGATTCACGAGTGTAGCTGGACGTAGAGCCAAGTTCAGCGACCCACCGCGTAGAAACCACTCCGGTTAGGCCAGGAAACGGCACTAAGGCGACGGCGTTTTGACGAGCCGGAGATAAAGCGCTTCGTTTCACTCGATTATCGCCCAGTTGAGTTCGGGTTGATTTACTTTCCTGCCGACCTGCTGCTCGGTCGATGGATCGACAGGCCGCATACGAACCGCACTCCGGTTTCCTTTGCGGTGTTTTGTCTGTCGTTCAAGGTAACACATTCTTTCTGGCCGGTAAGTCAGTGCAGGGTTTCTCATTCTCGGCTCTGAATCCAACTAGGCCTCTTGGAGGAAACGACATAAATCTAAGATTCAGCTCCGTTGAGGGACAGAATAATGATTATTATTATTAACAAGCAGGCCGTCCCAGCTTCGCCCGGGTAGAAATTTGTCACACGCGGCGGTTTCATCTTCAACACTTCAACCTGCCATATCTTTTGATGTACTCGTTGCAATTGTTTGATGTGAAGGGCAATTTCGTTCTAAATACTGGGGATAAATAACGTATTAGGTTGGATGAGGAGCCATACCCAATTAATAAAAACGCACTCCCAAATAGTGCATAATTTTGGAAAACATCTGATTACCATAAACAGGTAATAGCAAGTCAATCTTGAGAGATAGATATATGCTATCACAGACTTTTTTGTAGAACTATTTAAGAGGTACATTTCCGTCATTCATTGTATCCACGTAAGTCTCACGGTTTTTGCAGCGCACGTGAAAATAGCTGATTGTGGCTGATTTTTTTGTAATTATTGAGGTTATAGTAGGTATCCTTAATTTTTTCGGGTGAAAAGTATAGCCTATGTCACTCAGGGATAATGTAGCTTTCTAAGGGTGAAAGAATTTCTGAAATCGGTCCAGCAGTTTTTGAGCCTATTCCTATCAAACACACAATAACACAAATCTTTACTCCTCATAATAATAGTATAGATAAGTAGGTTCAATTCCTAATAATACACACAGGGGTTCAATATAAACTCAGTTATTTTGATCAAAAAGCGAATAGGAAACTTATAAAATGTATTTTCTCCATTTTTTCTTCCAATAACGAAATCTCCTTACTGCATCATTCTTGATGACAATAATCTCAACCTGAATGTTAAGTTGTACCAAATTTCCAAGAAATACATCACAAATTCTCTCAAATGTAACTGCCTCAAAGGAAATCAAAATATTCCTTCAGCAGATCAAACTACCATATTTCGTCAGGGCCTTATCTCTTGAAAGATACCCAGGCTTTCTGTTTTTTCTTTGAGAATCACGCTCCCTCTTGGTATTAAGGAGATTCTGATGAGAGACTAAGACACAAAAACGTACACAAGAAAACGAAAAATTCATTTCTTCGTATCTTTGAGCAATTTTCTGTGTACTTGAACTTGACTACGATACAGTATGAACACATAATTCAATGTGGAATCGAGAAAAAAGCCATACAACCATTGAACTCTCTCTTTTATCGGTGAGATGCTCAGATCCTGGTTTATCGACTCCTAACTGAAAATCGTGTCCAAAAATTGAAGATCAAATTGGCACTGTTATTGTAGTTTTCGTTCTAGTTCCGGAATGATCCGCAATATTTCACGGTCGTGGCGCTATTCGTTGTGTGAAATAGGTTATGTTATATTTTTAGAGATGACAGATGTCTTTATTGTCGAAAATTCCATCGAAACATTCATCAATTTCGAATGTAATATAAGATTGTGGTAATGGAAGAATTGCAGAAATGAAAAGCAGAAGAAATACTCAGATTTTTTAACGACAAGAATATCTTGAACAAGATCTAATCAGTGCCTAAGATGTCTAGAATAACTCCTGATTAGATTTTGTTTCGCCAAAATTGAGAATATTAGAAAAGTTTCGTTCTTTCCACTTCAGGTGACGATATGTATTCACAAATTATGACTTATTTTCATTAGTTATTTCAAATATTTGAATTCATTCTGGTGAACGTGTTGTGTTAACGGTCGAAAGTTTTTTCGAGCAACAATTTGTGTTTATATTCTTGACATTTTGATTCAGTTCTGAGGAAAAGACTTTCATTATCTTTCATTACATAAAAATGTCTTTCTGTGGTCATGTCATAATTGACTTTGGCAGTTCAGCTGTTTATACATCATCAAATCGACAACGGAAAATACATTGAAATGACCATAGAATTATGTGGAAATGACATTTCGAATATTATCGATTTGGTCGAATGTCATTGCATTCAAAAATTGACTAGTCTAGACGCTGATGGCTGTGATATTTTACTGACTTGCCGTTTTGTATACAAAAGTTATGCTCAGCGAAATTTTTATTAGATGATAGAGACCTATGGTCTATGGATGAAACAAGGAGAACTCTTTCGTTGAAGATGTGAGGTCGTGTAGGCTTGAGGAGAAAGCCCTCTCAAATGTCAGCTTCACAGGAATCATAGGAATAGTCAACCAACTGTGACGATGACATCTGAAATGTGGAACTCTTCAACCAGAGGATGCAAACGAAAGCTGACCCGTTAAGCCGACTACACACACAATATACACACACACACACACGAGATCGTTCTAGGTCGAAGAGACCAAGTAGGTGTAGATCAGCAAGTGGCGCGCGCCAGAATTATCGGGACGGCCGATTACGTCACGAAAATGAAATCACTGGAAGGGAACCTCTGGGTACGATCAGCTGATCGGGAGGCTAGACACCGGAGCTTCCGTCAGCCGGAGTCGCTCTCTGCAGTTGGCCGTTTACCGGCAAAACAGCAGAATCGACGCGTCCGCCAAACGCCGCGGCGACGAGCTCCCCAGGTGAGGAACAGCTCGGTGGCTACACGCACACGGAAACAAAATTCTTCTAGTTTTTACACACTCGGCACCAGTCTCCTTTATCGTCCCAAGTTCCTTTTGCTGAGGTAAGTTCCATAAACAAATTTCAGAGAGGGAACTTCGAAGCCTTCGTCGTCATGCAGGCAAAGGACGCTTATCTTCGAAGTAGTCCATTTCACAAGAAATTTTCTACCTGCTCGTAAATAATTAACATAACCTTCTTCTGTCGGTTCTGCCGATTTGAACAGAAAGTTACAAAAGAAGAGAGCAACTTTTTCCACAAAGTTGAAGGAGTCATCCAAGTAACTTTGGTTCTCTTCTCGGCGAGTATCTAATTCAGCCACAACTGTCAAAATTCATCATCGAAGAATAACAACGTATTCCAAATAAAAATCTTTTCAACTTTCACCTGCGAAATAAAGACTGAACGAGAATAAATTCGCTATCACAAAAACGCTTATATCTTTTGAACCACTGGACCGATTTCGAAAATCAAACTCATTTTCGAATCATCTTCTAATTCTAATGAAAACTGTTTTTAAAATGAAAAACCAAAACTATTTTCTACAAAATTCATGGATTTTTTCTGGAATTCTTCCCATCATGCTTCTTATAGTGTTCTCAGTCACTTTCTGGGATGCTGTCTTCCACTTTTGCTTGAATTCCGCTAATGTTTTCGTTAATTTCTTAGTCTTCTTCAATTCTCTTTTTACCAAGGCCCAATATCTTTCGATTGGCCTGAGTTCTGGGCAATTTGGTGGATTGGCCACTTTGGGGACAAAAACCACCTCATTAGCTTCGTACCATTCCTTGGTGGCCTTGCTGTAGTGGCTTGAAGCTAAATCTGGCCAAAAGATTGTTGACACATCGTACTCACGTAAAAATGGTAAAAGTCGCTTCTTCAAGCATTCCTCGATGTATATCTTTGAGTCAACAGAGCTTTGGCCAACGAAAAATTTGCTCCTTTTACCACAAGTGCAAATTGCTTGCCAAACCAGGAATTTTTTAGGAAACATTGCTTGTTTCTTCACGCGAAATTGTTCGTCAACATTTCCACGAGAATCTGCAATTTAAAATTCCTGACCAGGAAGTTGCGAGAAATCAGCCAAGACATAGGTTTCGTCGTCCATCACGCAACAGGAAATACATATTTTTCAAGGAATCTTTCTTTAATTTCTTTGCTCTTGATTCTTCGCAGCGTTCCTGTCTGGCACTTTCTGCACTTTGTATGTTCTAAGCGCACAACTCGACTTGATTTTCTGAACGGTTGACTGCGAACAACCCACTATTTGGGCCACTTTCCGTCCTGAAAGGTTAGGATTCTTCTGAAAAGGCTGATGGCTTTCTTCACTTTTTTTGGGCTATGAAATCCCTTTTTCCTCCCGGTTCCTTTCTTGCGGTTAATTGTAAGATCTTCGTTGAAGCGCTTAACAACTCTTGATACCGTTTCCGGACGAACGCGAGCCTCTTTTGCGATTCTTTTGAAGCTCCATTTTTGATTATTTTGAGAAAGTTTCACTATAAATTCTCGTGTTTTCACTTCGCTCGACATTTTGCGACAGAGAATTGGAATATCTATGAAGTAAATGTTATCTTATAAATGAAGGGTACAGTGGAAAAACCAGCTAAGTCATTCATTGGCAAGATTTGAGATAATGCGCGCAAATTATAGCCAATCGAAGGATCTTTCTTTTCACTATATCGAACATGGGAAAAATCGGTTATGTAAGCTATGTTACCCCCGCTGACAGTCGTGGTGTCAAAGGAGTGTCCCCCTTCTATAAAAAATCGACGCTTCTAAGCCTTTTTCTAAAATGTTCACATCCGCTTTGTTTTTTTGTGGCAATCCTGTATACAACAACACAGTTTCTTTAAAAAATGTCCCATTTCGTTTTCAGTTCTGATATCAGAAATATAAATAGGTACGTCATTACGGCAGATACTTTGGCGGGTTCATTAAGTACCTACGGCTTTGAAGAACGTTTTTCGATATTCATTCCATTTAATAGTCCATCTAGCCTTGAAAAATACATGGATAACAGCATTCCAATTCAATATTTTTATGAGCTAGACAGAAAGTATTGATGGACACTTCAGATTTAATGAAATTCGTTCAGAAAAATGCCCGAGAGAAAAATCAATTAATTTATATAATTTAATCCTTGAAAATCAGTCAATAACTCAATTGGCTATTCCTAAACAGTCTAAACAAAATAACACACAATCTGCCACCAAAAGAAATTCAGTTCTATGGAACAATAACTTGTAACATTTTAAACACAGGTCAGTATTAATGAGATGACCTTCCTGTTCTGTTGCACAAAACAATGTAAGAATACAAATTATGCAACAATCAACAATGTGAAATGTTATCTTTCATTGCAGAAGTGGTTTCAAATTACTGTTGCTATTCCCAAGCAAGTTAGATCTGTAATAACTTGTATCATCTAAAAAATATGCACATAATCAAATTATTACTGTCACAGTAAAAAGTAGTGTGACATTAATCTGGATGTTATTTGATCATTTTAATAGCATTCCTACTGATCTCAAGATGAACACCAAGGTTGAGAATCATAGAGTAATAAAGGTTTCAGTTAATTATAATTATTCAATCATTTCAAGGAAATGATTCCGACAACTAAGTTTTAGTTGATTTGAACACTTGAAACTAAAAAAATTTTGCTATTGAGAGAAATAAATTCAGGAGTAAGCTCTGAAAAATTGAAACCATCAAAGTAAAACTCAAGTTATTAACCCCATTTGACAGCATATGACATTCATTTAGTGTATCAAGTAGGCACCCACATAGTTTCTAAAGGGAAATTTTCGATTATTGATGAATCTGTAATTATGAGAGATATGGAAATGAATGAGCATCATAATCAGAATAGGGAAATCCTCTAGCAACTATTTTTAAGGTTATGGAGGTACCAAAATTAAAAAGCTCAAGTTTTCATAGGCGAGTTCTGGACCTGAGTGTAGTGGAGAGTTTTCCACATCATAACAAAAACAAAAACATAAGCACATGCTATATGCAGCGCGCGTTAGAATCGACACAAATGGTACTTCCTTCTCTTGTTCCCCCATCAAATACAACCTGAATACACGGTATTCCAATTGAATTTCGTTACTTATTCCGATACAACATTCGGTGAAAGCAATGGGAACATCTTCAGGGAAATTTTCACGAATAACTTACCTTCAACCATCCTCCTTGCCCTGTTACTAGGGTGTAGAGCAGATAAAGGTCCACTTCCCTTCCACCGATTGTTGGGAGCTTCTTGAATGGGGTACTGAAAAAGCATCAATAATTTCCCGTTTCCTACGACTGAGGTTTTCATAACTTACCCCCTGGTATCGTGAAAGTGTTGGAGGTCTCTGATGAATCCATCACGCTCCTTAGAATACGTGGCTGGGTCTTTTTCCAGAACCTGGGCCATACTTAGCACGATAGACCGAATTTAAATCACTTCATGTGTCACTTTTCACTTTAAGCCATACCGGGAGCGGGAGCGAACTCCAGGGCGCTTACACAAGGTCCCGACGTAGGTTTTTTCACCTCCCGCAACTAGGGATGCTCGAGCCTTGTAGTCGTTATCCACTAGCCAGGCAGTTGACTCCCTGCGCTAGTACGAAACGCGACGCCAATAATGCGCAGTATCATCGTCAACGAGGCCAATAATCGTTTTACAACACTTATTGGATAAATCCGCACAGATTCTCCTCAGGTGTAAATATTCGAACTTCAAGAAAACCCGATTTTCTTCAGAAAGGAAACGACAACTTCACTGCACTAACCCATGATGCTTGTCAAGAACGAAACCACAACATGGCTGCCGGTTTCTCCGTTATTATAAGCGCGAAAATAATGATTTTTAGACAACCTCTCCATCATGACACTTGTTCATTCCATCCTAATGTATGTTCAGATATTCATTTCATTAATTAATTTATTCTAACGCACTTTCACTGTGGAAATTTCGAGCTTAACACCAATCAACAAAAATGTAAAGCCAACTTTTGACAACACCAGTAGGGAATAATGGTCATAAATGCCATTTTGTTTATTATGTCACATCTATGGGCGAATGACCGAACTAACCGTTCAGGAGCTCGGATCAAGAGGTGGCAGCACCAAATGATGATCACCTTTTCCAATTTCACAAATCTGAAACTGCATTTCATCATTTCTTCTCATTGAATAGTGACTATCTTTTGATACAGTCCACATATGCTCTCTTTTATACGAATATAAAATGCTATACTAAATTTTCTAGTTATCATTTATAGGCCAAATTGTAGAAATATCTTTTTAATTCAAATTTACGCGGACTTACGTCTATACACACTAGATGTCACTATGAATGCTTTATATCGAAATGTATAAGAAATAATTTTCAAATATTCATAACGCGAAAACTAGTAAAAAAATATAATTGAAGCAGTCATATCACTATCAACTGGTGGGTGGGTTTTTTTACAACTAGAAGGGCAAAATAATTATTTCGAAGCCCAATGTTCATAGACGAAGAAAACATTGACGTACAGCTGTACCAACATAACCTAACCAATATTGTTATTTTTATTTATTGCCAACAGAAGAATTATTTTTTCTACAAATTTACATGTGGTTAAGTTAGGTATGTTTTTTTATTTTGATTAAAATCCCACAGTTTTTGAAAATAACCTGGCATCTTTAAAATGTAAAGGAACCGCATACCCGTTCAATTAATGATTTTATTTCGAATTGAAATTTGAAGTATAAAACCCTCTGATAAATTGCTATGATGAGTATCAAAGCATTCACTAATTCATTCTCTCGCTTTCCAGCAGAATGAAACAGATTGTCAACAATCAAACAGTGAAAGTCCCGAAAGGGCTCACTGTTACAGCCAAGTCCAGAGTAGTCACAGTAACTGGACCTAGAGGAGTCCTCAAGAGATCATTCAAACACCTGGCTTTGGACATTCGTATGGTTAACCCTAGGTTGCTGAGAGTAGAAAAATGGTTTGGAACTAAGAAGGAACTGGCCAGTGTACGTACTGTCTGCTCCCATGTCGAGAATATGCTGAAAGGCGTAACAAAAGGTTACCAATACAAAATGAGAGCTGTGTATGCTCATTTCCCCATCAACTGTGTTACAATTGAGAATGATACTGTCATCGAAATCAGGAATTTCTTAGGAGAGAAATTTATTAGGAGGTCAGTAGATTGGAGAGAGAATTGTTCTTTTTCAGCTATAACGTAGAAAACTCTTTGCTTGACGTCCTGTTAGATTTCAATAGACTCAGGTTGATATAGTTTAGGTTGAAACATCATTCATTCATCGTATACGAGTACCTACCTCTTTGATTTCAGGGTAAAAATGGCACCAGGAGTTACAGTAAAGAACTCGCAAAAACAGAAAGATGAACTGGTCCTTGAAGGTAATTCCTTAGAGGATGTTTCAAGGTCAGCTGCACTCATCCAACAAAGTACAACGGTTAAAAATAAGGATATTCGTAAATTTTTAGATGGTTTATATGTATCAGAAAAAACTACAGTTGTACAAGATGAAGTTTAAGAATAAATCGATAAGACTTTGAGTAATTGTTTTTCTTATCAGTTCATCTGAATTGATAACTTACCTATCTGAAAAATGAGAAAAGATACCTACTTTTAATTCAAGTTTGATGAGAGTTGGAAAAAGTGTATTAGGAATAAAAAAAGAACATTCTGTGAAATCATATATATTTGTTTTAATAAATTAAGAACGCTATAGATAAATAGCTACATTATGTTCGATTACTCATCATTAATCATTTCGACTTCGTTTCATAATTTAGTAATATTATTACAATTCTAGTGAAAACTGAGTTCAGAGAATCTCGTTGTAATTTTGAAATGAGGTTGACTTTTGCATTAAAAAAGTGTTTACAAATGTTGTGGCTTGGTACATTGTACATACTTGTAGTGGCCTTCAGGGACTGTATAAGTTAAATAACAAAGTAAAAAGTCAGTCTTTAAAATATAAATGAATAGATTTGCTCGAGTTGGCCATAAAATTTTTAGTCCATAACAGTTATCACAATCAAGCTGAACCATCTTTTCCAATAAGGACACCCTGTAAATCTCCAGCCTCGTCTCTCAAAAATCGTTATTAATCATTATCGAGGATTAATGAATTTTTCGAAACGCCTCGGGTTTTGCTGAAAGATTTCAGCATCTGGATTTGGAACGTAAGGCTGATCCGCCATCAACTGATTAACCCAAATGTCCCTATTTAGATCGCGCTCTTTCTCGATGGGTTCGACCAAACTCTGACTTCCCACAAACTCAGAATCAGGATTTATCGGATAATTTTTTCTTGCGAGAATATAGTTGACGTTAATGTCATTACTCAGATCGTATGGCCTCCGAGGCTGTGCAAGAGGCCCGTCGATCCTGTTGTCTTCATCGAAGTCTTCGAGGTTGGCCCATTGGTTGTGGAAGGGATCTATTTTACTAGGAAGGGTGTAATCAATGTCGTCAAGAGGTTCAAGGTTTCCATAGCGAGCCTAGATCGTGCAAGAAAATGGAAAAGTGCAGAATGAGAACAAATACACAAAGAAACGATAAAAGGTTAGCATTGATGAATGATGAAATGGAAAATACTTGATTGCTACTCTTAGCTACGAACAAGCTTTTAGTTAACACTGATTACACGCTAATTTGTGAATTACTGGAAGAACGTGAAGAAAAATAAGGGACAAATCTTAAAGCAGAATATAATTTTCTTATTACTGCCTCTTCCACCAGTCGGAAAACTAATGAAACTATTCGTACAATTGATTTCGACTGTGTGACATGTTGAGGCTTTTATAGTGTCAAGTGCGAGTAGAACTCTCTTGGAAGTGAACCCTTAGCATATTTTTTTCTGCAGAAATTTGAAGACTATAGTTTTCCAACGTATGGTTCATTTATACACTCCTGCATGACCCTTTCAAAATCCTAGGCTCAGTATATTTGGAGATAAGAGAGGGGAGGATGGATCATTGGTAGCATATGTTTCATGAACTATGCTACAGGGTGAGTCAACATCAGTAGATAGTTCTTGGAAATATTGAGCTAAGAGAATATTAAAAACATTTTGATTCGTCTGAACATTATTTTAAATTTTGGATTATCCCAATTACGAGGATGTATTGATTTCTAGTTAGCCTCTAGACTAGTTCCATGCATGAACAAAATATTGCGATACAACTTATTAGAAGTGTCAGTAGTGTAGAGTTCGACGTCAAGAAAGTAAACCAGAGTTACGCAATAAATAAAAAAAAAGATGTCCACCGAAATTGTAAAAATCGAAAAATTGGAGTATCGAGCCATCATCAAGTACCTGAATTTAAAAGGGTTAAGAGGTAAGCAGATTTACGAAGATATGCTCAATACCCTTGGTGATCAATGTCCAATGACTGTGAAAAATTGGACTGCAAGCTTCCAAAGAGGTACATTTTCCATTGAAGATGATGACCGATCGGGAAGGCCAGTTTCTGTGTCAGTCCCCGAAAATATCGATGCAGTTCATGACATGATTTCATCAGACGTCGAATTGGGCTAAAACGGATATCTGAAGCACTGAAGATTTCATACGAACTCGTTCATCATATACTTCACGTCAATTTGGACATGAGAAAAATTTCTGCAAAATGGATCCCCAAATAATGATTGAATGTTGACCAACAGCGTGCAAGGGTTGAAGCATCGCGTTCGATCTGTGCTCGATTTGAAAACGATGTAGACTTCTTAAACCGAATTTTTACTAGGGATGAGACTTGGGTACATTTCTACGATCCAGAAACAAAGCAACAATCGATGGAATGGCGACACTCTGGTTCTCCAAGACCTAAGAAGTTTCATGTCCAAAAATCTGCTGGAAAAGTTCTTGCTTCAGGATTTTGGTATCGCCATGGAGTAATCATGATTGATTTTTTTGATAAGGGTAGAACAATAACTGGAGATTATTATTCGACTTTACTGACTACTCTGCAGGAAAAAATTGAAGAGAAAATATGCGGAAAGCTATCCAAAGGTGTTGTGTTTTTACAGGACAACGCCTCAGTACACAAATCTCATGTTGCCATGCAAAAAATTCGTGATTTATGGTTAGAATTACTAGAACACCCCCCTTATTCACCAGATTTGGCTCCGTCCGACTATCATCTCTTTCCTCAACTGAAAAAAAGTTGAAAAGGTCGTAAATTTTCTTCCAACCAGGAGGTAATGAAAGCTGTGGAGGTCTGGTTTGCAGAGCAAGAAGAAACATTTTTTTTGAAAGGTCTAGAGACGTTGCAGGTTCGCTGTAATAAATGTATTCAATAAAGAGGAGAAAATGTTGAGTAATAAAATATTTTGACATTGAAATTTTGTTTGGTTCTATAGTAGGCTAAGAATTTTTCAATATATCCTCGTAATCACACTATATGTGAACTTATTCATCTATTTCTTTTCTGGAATATTTTTCTGTTGGTTTGAAGCAGCGCTTATCAGTTTTTGCGAAGTCATTATAAAATGAGATCGAAACCTTGGTAGCTTGAAATATGAATTAATATTATCGGTAAAAGGTCAGTGAAGCAAGGAAAAATGTTGGATTTATGGATTAAGAATAAAAAAGAAGCTTTAGAATCATGCAGTAACTCAAAATAAACTATTCATTGTTAATATTAACGTTTTATTGAAAATATAAAACAATTCCAGTATCGCCAGAATATTGATCAAAACGTGTAAGGGAGACTGTCAATGGATATCTATTGCCATTAAGTAGATATATTTTATTTTCAGTATTATAGCTATTATAGGTATATAAAATGTTCTATGAACACCTTATCTACAAACCGACCCAGACACTTAAGTTATCACAAATGAAAAATAACTTCCGTGAATAACTACTCATACTTCTACTTGATAAAAAAATTGATTACGATTTAACACCGCAATTATCGACAAACACCTCATCGCTACGAAATTCAGTCTGCCGGTTTGTTAAAGGTGCTCATTGGTTCATATTAACAATAATAATTATCATTCATGCGATTATTTAATCAAGCTTGCTGTAACTTTTCTGGCACATTACTTTGTTTACCAACCTCAGTTCCTCCATGTTTGGATATTTCATTTTCCTGGCTGTTTTCGAGAGGTTCAACGTCCCTGGGTGGTATTTTGGCCGATGGTCCAGATTCAACGTCGGGATTTTCGGGTTTCACCTCGATTACTCGTACTTTGAAGAAGGCGCCGCCGTTGGCGTTCTCGTTGCTGTATTTGGTTTCGTTGATTACCACTTTGTGGCCGTCTATCACCTGAAAGACATCAATCGAGATGGTAGTCTCATTGTCGCTCAGACATTATTTGAAGGGTTGTATATTTTGTCGCGAGCAGACCACTGTGGGCGGATACAGGGCTCCTTGGACATCGAAATTGACGAAAAGCCCTTCATAAGGACTGAACGAGAATAAATTCGCTATCACGAAAACGCCTATATCTCTTGAACCAATTGAGAAAAAATCAAAATTTGATCATAGTTAGCTTTGTTATGAACGTCAGAAACATGTGGAACATTTACTTCATAGATATTCCAATTCTCTGACGAAAACGTCAAGCGAAGTGAAAACACGAGAATTTATAGTGAAACTTTTTCAAAATAATCAAAAATGGAGCTTCAAAAGAATCGCAAAAGAGGCTCGCGTTCGTCCGGAAACGGTATCAAGAGTTGTTAAGCGCTTCAACGAAGATCTTACAATTAACCGCAAGGAAGGAACCGGGAGGAAAAAGAGGTTTCATAGCCCAAAAAAAGTGAAGAAAGCCATCAGCCTTTTTCAGAAGAATACTAACCTTTCAGGACGGAAAGTGGCCCAAATAGTGGGTTGTTCGCAGTCAACAGTTCAGAAAATCAAGTCGAGTTGTGGGCTTAGAACATACAAACTGCAGAAAGTGCCAGACAGGAACGCTGTGAAGAATCAAGAAGCGAAATCAAGAGCAAAGAAATTAAAAAAAGATCTCTTGAAAAATTTTTCCTGTTGCGTGATGGACGACGAAACCTATGTCTTGGCTGATTCCTCGCAACTTCCTGGTCAGGAATTTTATACTGTAGATTCTCGTGGAAATGTTGATGAACAATTTCGCGTGAAGAAAAAAGCAAAGTTTCCTAAACAATTCCTGGTTTGGCAAGCAATTTGCACTTGTGGGAAAAGGAGCAAATTTTTCGATTGCCAAGGCTCTGTTGACTCGAAGATATACATCGAGGAATGCTTGAAGAAGCGACTTTTACCATTTTTACGTGAGCACGATGTGTCAACAATCTTTTGGCCAGATTTAGCTTCATTCCACTACAGCAAGGCCACCAAGGAATGGTACAAAGCTAATGAGGTGGTTTTTGTCCCCAAAAAGGCCAATCCACCAAATTGCCCAGAACTCAGGCCAATCGAAAGATATTGGGCCCTGGTAAAAAGTGAATTGAAGAAGACTAAGAAATCAACGAAAATATTAGCGGAATTCGAGCAAAAGACGAAGACAGCATCGCAGAAAAAATCCATGAAATTTGTAAAAAATAGTTTTGGTTTTTTTATTGTAAAAACAGTTTTCATTAGAATTAGAAGATGATTCGAAAATGAGTTTGATTTTCGAAATCGGTCCAGTGGTTCAAAAGATATAAGCGTTTTTGTGATAGCGAATTTATTCTCGTTCAGTCCTTAGTAGTTCAATCGATCCCTAATACTTTCAATAAAAAAATTTCATTTTAAGTATTTAACTTCTATAATGTTGGTAAAAAGGTTTTATCCATTCATGGCCACCTCTGAAAAAATTCATGTCCCTGAAAAACTGTCTGGATCCAGCGGTGCTACCCCCTCAGTATTTCTCAATCTGTTCTGATAAGAAAAGAACGTTTTATACGAAATCATGCAGGTTGCTCCATGTCTCTTGAAGAAATCTGATTGTACAGGGTGTACCAGGATGTCCATACGAGATCCGAATTTCTGATTAGTAGGTAGGTAGATACCCTACATTTTTCATTTTGCTCTCGAATTCTGTGTAAAATTCTAGATATTTCTTTTCCATCTTACCATACCTCAAAATTCAGTTCTCGAGATATTCGCCTTTAATTAGAAATTTGGTCATTTTCCTAGGAAACACAGACTTTTCCACGAGAGTTTATACCTACACTGCGGCCCTATGCGATGTGATTATAGAAACAGGTGGATTGGACTTAAATAAGTAGTTCAGATTTCTTTTTATACCTAGGGGAGCGCGGGGTAATGGGAGCGGTCGGGAAATGGGAGCTATGGTGATTTAACGGAATGTAGGCAAATTCAAGTGATTGTAAACACATGGACGCCTTCGCCAACCTTAGAGAAACTTCGCCTGAGCTGTACTAGCCCTTAGTGTCCAGCGTTCAGTCTGGGGGGACAATTGTTTGTTATTCGCTCCGCGCTTATAAAAAACTGTGGATTCCCACCGCCAAGGAAAGCATGAAATTTTATTCTCATTTTATTATGTTTATATTAATTAAATCCGTAGATTCATTCACTAACTGAAGCTATTTGTTCATTTGCGATTGAAATTGGAGTTACATTATTTATATTATTACTTTTCGAAATGGTAGTCAGCGGAAAATGGGAGCCAAGGATGGCTCTCACTCAAAAAGTGGGGAGATGTGGTACCGATGCAGAAATTGTGGAAAATGGGCTCATGAGGAATGTTCCGGAAGTGATAGTCCAGCTTCTTATATTTGTTCCTTTTGTTTGGATCCGTAGGATCTGGGTCATATGTCCTTTTTCAATAATTTTGTTTTTATTTTTCTTGTTTTTCTTAAAGAGTATATTATTTTATTTTTGTTATAATGGATAGCTTGTAGTTACTAATAAAAATCACATTCAAAGTGTGTTTAGTTCAACTTTGCGCAATAATTGACATTATGGCTCCCATTTCCCATGTGAGCGTGAAATGAGCTCCCATTACCCCAACGTGTCGGGTTATGAGAGCGATTGACTTTTTTCGCAAAATCGTTATTCTACCCTAACCCATGACTGTGATTTATTCTAACCGTGATTAAAAGATACCTGTATTATTGTTCTAAGAGTTCCTTATCGAAAATTATAAGAAGGTTAATAAATATGTGTTTTATGAAAGTTTTCCCTTAGTAGGCTCCCATTACCCTACGCTCCCTCACTGGATTTTTATGACAATTTTGATTTTTTCGATAGAATCGTTCACAATTTTTTTCTCGAAATCGGTAGAAGATACGAAAAAACTACAAGAGACCATAAAGTTTAGTATAACAACAATGCTCCTTTTAACAATTTTTCGAACTAACAGTGGTTCACTAAAAAAAGTTCTGGAGGAAAACAAGGGACAGTTTTCCAGAAAAATATCATCCTGTAGATTTGCAATAGAAATGTCACATGGTGAGGACTCTAAATTTCAAGTTGTTGTTAATTTTTTGCCTAATTCCAGTTGAATTGTGAAATGCAGATACTATGAGAAAAAAATTTAAGAAATTCAAACTTTAGGTCATGGAAATCCTTTATTCTTGTTTTAGACTAAATTTTGAAAAATCAAATAGAAATGATTGAATAAAATGTCGTAGACTTTCATGCAGATTTTGAACGAACAAATTGATCGTTTCACAAATAATTATCTACCTTTAATATTCAAGTGTTATTGTTTTCAACCCATATCGAAAGTCGTAACTATAAAACGGGGGCAAAATAATGTGAAACAAATCGATTATCATTCAATTATCACGTCATGTTATAAACATCTTGTTTACGCGAAATAAATTGATACGAATGGACTTTTCCGATAGGTGGACTATGAGGAATTGTCGCAATTGATTACATAAAATAATTTTTTTCAACTTTCAATTCTATTCTGAAATCGGTTCATTTGAATACTGAGTTATTAACTTAGAGATCATAAAACGCCCACAGGTTTTTTATTACATTTTTATATCTGTTAATTTTTGCAGTTGTAACAATAAATCTGACCTCATCGTTTGTGACCTCAGTTTCGTAGGAACCGAATTTTAGGGGTGGATTTTTCTACCCTCCACAACCACCAAAATCACTATTATTTTTTCGAAACTGTCACCGTCTATAAATATTCAATAAAAAATGCGGATATGGTCAGAAAATAAAACCGCAAATCGTATCTGTTGATATTATGAGACAGAAGAGATGCCACTAATGATGCGAGCTTTACCTTGGTGACTGAGGTGGTATTTCCTTTGCCCAAATCCAAGTCCGGTATTGCGGGTAGTCCAAAACTGGAGAAATCATCGACATCCGTGATGGCGGTGCCATTGGCTGTTCCAAAGTGGTTAAGAAGAGCGTTCATCTGATCGCGCATTCTTTTCATTATACCTGCAAAATATTATTGATAGCATCTACATTTCTATCCACAATCATCGGATATACAGAGTGTAACAACAAAATGGAATGAATTCGATAACGAATAAATGAGGGCGTGTTGGGAAAAACGCTCGAACAATCCGATTTGCAATTTTAAATGCGCATATTTTTCAAGAAAATAAAATTATATAGGGTGTTCCATGCGACCGTGGCCGATACCAACTTTCTTATTTCAAATGCAACCCCCTGTATATTATTTATTTTTTGGAATCTTCAGAAAATTTTAGACATAATTCATGTAGGTACAATGTCCTATACCTATATTCAACTTTTTCAGAAATATTAGTTGTTTTCAGATTTTTCACAAAAATTAACATTTTTAATGAAAATTATTTTATTTCACAAATTCGATACATTACACTCATTACTTATTTCTCATAATCTCATTCACCTCTTGATATGAAGAAAGTAAGCAAAAATCATTACTGAGAAGAAATGTTGAGTAACGTTAGAAGACAATTCTACACCAGATTAGCATTTCCTACATTGACATTAATGTTTTTTTTTTAATAACTAAGAAATAATCAGTATTACTCATTAGGTTTCAATTTTAATGTACCGAATTTGTGAAATAAAATAATTTTTATTCAAAACGTTGATTTTTGCAATAAATCTGAAAACACTTACCTAATACTTCCGAAATGGTTAAAGATAGGTATTGGACATTGTGCATGAATTGTGTCTAGAATCCTCTAAAGAATCCAAAAAATAAATATATACAGGGGGTTGCATTTGAAAAAAGAAAGTTGGTATTGGCCACGGTCACATGGAACACCCTATATATTATTATATTCTTGAAAAATGAGCGCATTTAAAATTACAAATCGACGTGTCCGAGCGTTTTTCCCAACACGCCCTCATTTATTCGTTATCGAATTTATTCCATTTGGCACTCTATATTTTCTTTGTAGGAAGATTTTCTCATATCTTGGGACTAACAAATTTTTTATACCGAAATACAGGGTGCGACGTTATTAATGGAAAATATGGTACTTGCGGTTAGAGGAATTTGTGGCTTTTCAGAAAAATATTTTTTATGTTCAGTAGAAGTCTCGAAATTTACGAAAATTTCGAAAAATTACGCCATCTGCCTCTCTCTATGGTTGCAAGGAACTTTTCAATTCTTTTTTTGGCGGTATTCTTGGATAGATGCGCTTTCAAAAGTTAAATATGATTTTTTGGGGCGCATGCATATAGTTTTTTGTTGATTCATTCATGATCTTCAATCATGATCACTTGTACGAGATTATAAAGGAAATCTGGTCAGTTACAAAAAGAAATAGAAGTTAGGGATTGTGTTCATTTTCATTAGGTCAAGAATTGGTTTCATCACTGAACAAAATTCTTCATTTCAAGTATTCAAGAAAATTCTACAATTTTTGTAATTAGGAAAAATGCTTCTGACTAATTGTAATAGAAATTTATTCTGGAAAAACAGTTATAATATTTCTGAATCCCAATGTAACGACCATCTTCATTCATGATAAATTAAATTATGTTATAAATAAAACACAAAACAATACATTAACTTCAAGGTTAGCCCATTATTTAGTACCGATAATTCGATAGGTATTGAAATATTTTGCGTAAATATTTAGCCTTCCACGGTAGTTTTGTTTATCCTGGGAATAAAATAATTCTTTCTCAATAAATAAACTATGTACTGCTTCAACACGTCAAAGTTTACACTGAAAAGTGAAAATAGAATAACATCCAAAAGCTCTTCAACGATATGTTTGAAGCATAATAGATACCTAAATCTCAACAAAAAAATAGATTTTTTTTTTATTAATCTATCGTAAGCGATTACCAAACGAAATGCAACATTATTTGACCTCGGGCTCGAGATAAAAATACGATATGGAAGAAGAATTCCAAATTGCACGGTTCGAGTGAGAAAATGAAAATGAACGAAATTTGGAAATCCAGAACTTGATTAAAATCCATACCTTCTCATATTTGCATCAATTTATTACCATTAATCAACGAAATAAGTTCGCGAAAACAAATCAAAGTCTAAACTTGTTTTGCAATTGAGTCGTTGATCGAAGTCAATGGAAATTCCTAAGTAAAGCTATTATAAAGAAAATTATTGCATGTTTTTCGTGGAAACTAAAAAATCTTACCCTGATGCCGTGCTCGATGATAGCGAAAAAAATCATCTCGACGAATCATTATGCACTGAACCTAGACCAGAAAACCGCACGAAGATCGAACGAATAATAGAAAAAATTTGAATATTGTGCACTCATAAATAAACACGAGCGCACCCACCTTAGGCCGTAGGTGTACCCAGAGCCTAATCGAATGGGAAACAAGAAGACCTTCCGCTGCCTTTTGAGTTTTTAATTAATGACAACGACAACCGAACCGAGCCGCAGTCTCTAATGATAACGGCCAATTAGGAACTTAATTACTTACTCTCCATGTTTTGGAAAATGTCAAAGGAACTGTCGAAGAATCCTCCACCGCCGCCAGTGATGACTCCGGTGTCCACGATTGGTTGGTCGCCATATTTGGGGTCGATCAGTTCAGTATCGCTCGGACGAGCTGAAATAAAGAAAACTGTAGTTGTACTTCATTCAAACAACCCGGATCATAGAGTTTATGGTCGAAATATAGGTTTTGCGGAATCTTGAAATTGCAGAAATGCTGAGAATCCTCGAAAAAATAAGTATCACGATGAGAAAGAGGAAGGATCAGAGTATAAACAAGTGGAAATTTCGTTTTTCTAGGTGATCGGGAAGTATTTTAAAAAAATTGGGGATAATCGCAAAAAATGGCCGGAATTGTCTGAAAGTGGAATCGTAGAAGTCGAAAGGCTTTTTTCACAGGGGTTTTTATCTCGATTTGCAGGAAGCAATCGATAGAGGACAGATCAAAGGATCCATATCTACCTTTGGTTATTACAGATATTGAGCCTTTTTCTTGGAAAATTAGGTAGAACCTTCGACATTTTGTAAACAAACCTTCGATCACAGAATATACTATGACAAGCGACAATAAAACCGGATAGATATAAATAGCCATATTTTTTTCAAGCAATCATCCCAGTTGACATAAAATAAGTATCGGAAATGCGCCTTCAGATCATCATATTACTCAAATTGAGAAATCAACAAAACGATTTGATGTCCTTGCTAAAATAGACTCATCATTTCGGTCGAATTCAAATGTTCTATTTTTGTCGAATAGGTGTCATTTATTTGTTTCGGTTTTCGTATTTGATTACCACAGAAAAAACCTCTAAATCTCAATTAAGCTTGAGTCATCAGGTGATGCACCTATTAAGTTGGCCATATGCAGAATATGAAAATGTGAACATTCCAAAACTTATGTAGCGCAACCTATTTTGATAGAAATGAGAAGTAGGTCGTAAACTGAGATTTTCGAGGTCCTAACACTCCTAAATAAAATCTAATCAGTGCCAACACCATCTCAATTTCTCATCAGCAATTTCTTTCATTTTGATAGGAGTTTGAAAACCATTCATCGATGAAAATTGGTTGTCGGTTTTATTCGTTCACGGCCTTCTAAGAACGAAATATAGGAAATTCCATCCTAAAAATAGTCATCTCAACATACACATCGCATATTTCACGGTGACATTCCAACAAATACCGAAGAACGAAAGCAAACCGCAGATTGAATTCTGGGAAATGGTAAAAAAAATCGAACCCATTTCTATCTTCTCTATGCGAGATGAAACATAGACCACAAGCAATTGCGTTTCATTTTTATACCAACCTGTCGACCTTGGGCAAATTCCTGTTGAATGTGTGGAATGAATGTTTTTAAACAAATTTGCATTATTAGTACCACTGTGCTAAAGTCACGAATTCGTTATTAGGAAGATAAAAATCCTTTTTGTAAATCTAACCATTGTTATGGGTACGATATGAGCTGCTACTTGCCCAATTTTGACAAAATAGCTTATTCTATCACTATATTATTCCACACAGAAACCCTACATGAAAATGAGGTTATTTTTTAGTTCCATTTCAGTTATTCATTCAACATCCTAGATTTTCCTACAAAAACGCTCTTTTCAAAACTATGAATGCCCTTAACGTAATTCCTAAATTAACAAAATCGAAAGAAGTGTTAACTGTTCTTCCACTTTGACCAATGAAAGGTACCTAAGACATTTGAGTCTGTCTAAAAGAAGATTCCTTCTGAGCGATAGATAAAAATTTCACGATATTTCAAAACAATTGCAAAGATCGACAAGTCCTATTTATTTCTCGTTCTTCAAGTTTTCGTATACTGAACTCATGAGTCGGAAAGCGCTTGCTCTGAAACAGATCCGTATTTCTTATTTCGCGTGATCCAATTCGACTTCAAGGGACGAAATGAACTTCTTATCAGAATCAGGTATCAATGTCAGATCGTCTGAGAGACATGGATGCTTTGAACCATAGGTGAGATTTCGGTTAAACTTGAGTTGTTGCACCGGAGAAAAACAGCGGAGATTATGCGCTCGCTCTTATTATGCAACTCGTTCTTCGAACATAACAACCATCAATTACTGAACGTCCTTCTCTGCCTGTTGATGGAATTATCCTCTAGATCGTGATGAGTGTATTTGATGCATCCTATTCGGGATTTTCCATGAACCATACATTGAATAGTAATGGTACAATACTTTTCTCTCCATCATCACTTAAAAAAATAATGAAATAAGAAGATCATGTGCAATTTTTTTCCTCTATCGGGAAATATAGTAGATAGGACTATGAATCACGATAATGCAACATGAAGGACTCTCAATTATATTCATTCTCTAGTTTAAATTGGCGCCATTATTGTTTGTTTACTTCCATCTGGTTGGTTGGATCATTATGTGCATCCTTTGTAGTTTGTATATACGATGCATGAATATGGTTCCAAAGTTTGGGCTATACACAGACAATATAACTTGTCTCTGATCTATAAAATCATTAAAGTTCCAGTAAGAAAAATGTGGCACCCTTTGAATTTGAGATGACACAAAATTTAAAGCATGTGCAGAAAGGAATAAATCTATGAAAGTTCAAAATTGTTCACTATGTCATTTTTGTAACTTATTGTGCTGGTGTAGATGACAGTTTTTTGTTTTATCTTCAGCTCTGAATCCTTCACACATTTGGGATTTCAATTTCTTTCAACTCAATCTATTATTCGTTTAGAATTATTGCTAATTTTTACTCTTGGCTTATTATTTTCAAACGTGTTCCATTATGCCACTAACGCAACGTATTTTTTTGACAATTTCCTGTTGATTTATCCAGGAGAAAAACGAGATAAACTTGCGGATAATTAAGGCCAAAGAAAAATTGTAACGAGTTAAGGATGTTAATCAAGCCTGATCTGAATTCAAACTACCCGTTATGGCGTGGTATTTCCTAATTGATGTCAAGAAATGCTGATGTTGTTTGATCCGCATACAACAGGTAGTAAAACGAAAAAAATAGCACATCATTCCTCGTATGGTCACTGACCCCATGTCCAGGATATATATTTTTATAAAGCTCGACCGCATGCAAATGCAAGCAACTCGTTACCTAGGCCACAAGGTGATCAGTTAAGTCACATCGACATTTCATACAATGTCGAATAACTGGAAAAACCATCCAATTGTTGACCTGTCGATTGTTAATGGCGTGATTTAATACCGAAGTTTATACAGACTGTTTTTCTGGTTGTGAATTGTCAATAAGAAAATGTTCGATCGAAGATTTTCGGGATAAACATACAATCAATCTTGTACATGAGACAGATCAATTTTTTTGTCATAACAGCCATTTGGCAGATCGATAATTCTCATAAGGACTGAACGAGAATAAATTAGCTATCACAAAAACGCCTATATCTCTTGAACCAATTGAGAAAAAATCAAAATTTGATCATAGTTAGCTTTGTTATGAACGTCAGAAACATGTGGAACATTTACTTCATAGAATTTCCAATTCTCTGTCGAAAAATGTCGAGCGAAGTGAAAACACGAGAATTTATAGTGAAACTTTTTCAAAATAATCAAAAATGGTGTTTCAAAAGAATCGCAAAAGAGGCTCGCGTTCGTCCGGAAACGGTATCAAGAGTTTTTAAGCGCTTCAACGAAGATCTCACAATTAACCGCAAGGAAGGAACCGGGAGGAAAAAGGGGTTTCACAGCCCAAAAAAAGTGAAGAAAGCCATCAGCCTTTTTCAGAAGAATCCTAACCTTTCAGGACGGAAAGTGGCCCAAATAGTGGGTTGTTCGCAGTCAACCGTTCAGAAAATCAAGTCGAGTTGTGGGCTTAGAACATACAAAGTGCAGAAAGTGCCAGACAGGAACGCTGTGAAGAATCAAGAAGCGACATCAAGAGCAAAGAAATTAAAAAAAGGTTTCTTGAAAAATTTTTCCTGTTGCGTGATGGACGACGAAACCTATGTCTTGGCTGATTTCTCGCAACTTCCTGGTCAGGAATTTTATACTGCAGATTCTCGTGGAAATGTTGACGAACAATTTCGCGTGAAGAAACAAGCAAAGTTTCCTAAAAAATTCCTGGTTTGGCAAGCAATTTGCACTTGTGGGAAAAGGAGGAAATTTTTCGTTGGCTAAGGCTCTGTTGACTCGAAGATATACATCGAGGAATGCTTGAAGAAGCGACTTTTACCATTTTTACGTGTGCACGATGTGTCAACAATCTTTTGGTCAGATTTAGCTTCATGCCATTACAGCAAGGCCACCAAGAAATGGTACGAAGCTAATGAGGTGGTTTTGTCCCCAAAGAGGCCAATCAATCCACCAAATTGCCCAGAACTCAGGCCAATCGAAAGATATTGGGCCCTGGTAAAAAGAGAATTGAAGAAGACTAAGAAATCAACGAAAACATTAGCGGAATTCAAGCAGAAGTGGAAGACAGCATCCCAGAAAGTGACTGAGAACACTATAAGAAGCATGATGGGAAGAATTCCAGAAAAAATCCATGAATTTTGTAAAATATAGTTTTGGTTTTTTATTGTAAAAACAGTTTTCATTAGAATTAGAAGATGATTTCAAAATGAGTTCGATTTTCGAAATCGGTCCAGTAGTTCAAAAGATTTAAGCGTTTTTGTGATAAGGAATTTATTCTCGTTCAGTCCTTATATGAAGCTGACTGAGCTTGAGAATCAAACTCAGATGGTCTCATCGTTTTTCAAAAAGTATCATTTAAATTCGGTTGAATTTTTGTTCTTAAATAAATCTGCCATTATACGATGCTTGCAGACTGAATTTTCCTTAGTGCTATCTCACAAGTGACGCTTCATTTATTTGGGGAAAAAGGATATAAACCGATTTCCTCATTCTATTGATATATGTGAACCATAATTTCGGATTTCTAAAATTTAAAATACTTTCCTTCGTTTTACAATAGTACAATTCCAAAGTGTTTCGACAGTTGAACACCACTGATATGGGTTTATGATTAAACCTGATTATGTTGATGTTTTACCGCAATACTTGCATAATCTCATGCGGGTCACTATAATTTTGTTCTATTTCAACCAAGATACCTGAGGAAGATATAGAGCGTCGATAATTTTGTTTTTCTTCAATTTCTCCAGAAAAATGTTGATGATCGAATTCCGTTGTCGATTGTTGATCGAATAGAGAACCTGAATTTTAATGAATTCTTATCATCTCCATTAAATTTTCCTACGTTCTTCATTATCCAATAAATATTGAATTGCCAGCGTAAAATTGTTTAGGACACTGTTATTAAGTATTTTATGGAATTTGATAACAGGAAGACAATAAGTGTAATAACGCCAATTTTTCAATCCTAGTATGATCATTACGTGATTCATATTGACAATTTATTCAACTCAATTACTATCGACTCTGGATCAGGAAATATGATTGACCTTGGTCAAAACTGGAGGAAATTTGTAATGATCTTCATTGAGGATGGTTTTCCAAAATCCATCCATATTCATGGGAATTTCTGAAAGAATTCTGACGTCAAACAACCCGGATTCATGCTTTTATGGGTTACGATTTTTGGATCCACCCCATATTCTCTGCTCTAAGAAGACCAAAGGATAATATGAACAAATGGTATTTTTTGAAAACCACTTTGTTGGTCAAATTTGATGAAATCTCAAAGTTGAAGATTTTCACAGTCGTTTATGATATTAAGCTCATGACTTTATTTTTGTGTTCGTATTTTCCCTATAACTATACAAACTTACACTCCTACACAGTGTTTTAATTATTTTCTGTAAGAGTTTTCTGGGTACCATAGGTAAATAATTAGCAAAAGTTAAGGTTTGAACTCACAATCCTTCAAATATCAAGGTGACAAATTTCTCCATTTTTTCGAAAACCTTCAATTTCAAAAGATATATTTTATTGTAACCTGGCTTTCAAAGACGGCTTGACGTAGAGTTTCAAGAGGCCTGTATATTCAATCTTGGATATTCAAGGAAATAAGTCAAGGGAATGTTTTCAAAATGCGGCCATATTTTATCAAGATGAACTTATAGCATTCAAAGAGAATCCATGTGGTAAATATTGATAACCAAAATATAAATAAAATAGCCGAGATAAAAATTTATTGTATTCCTTGAAACGAGTTGCCAAAATTCGTTAGAAAGATTTTGTTAATGATGGGATGCTTCTAGGAATACCTATCCCAAAAGCAGAATTTTCAGAATTACTCAAGAGAAAAACTTCCTTAACCAATAAAAACTGGAATTATATTTTGAAATCGATAGAATTTCTACTGAACCCACAAAAATATGTAGGACGTACCTACCTTCATTGTTAATTTGAAAATAACATATTATTTTTCGAATATCTTTCTCGAAATAATTCATAGATAACATCAATAAAACTGGTATTTAAAGTTATCGACTCATAAATCGAATTGCTGATTCTTGTACAGAAATTCTCTCCAACAAAATGTTAAAAATCATTGAAAACCATTTTTCAATTTCACGAATTGCAAGGAGTAACTGAATACTAAGAAAATTTTCCATCACGAAGAATATAAAACCTCAAAATCAGTTTTCATTTCGATGAAACCACGTATTCGATTTTTCGCATGCAATCATAAAAGGAACTCGCATACTGTACAAATTATTGAGCACACGTTTCCAGCAATTTCCACACCTGGTGAAAATGCAAATCACAATGTTTACAAATAAGAATATAGGTCGATAATCGAAACTCACCTGGCAGAGACGAGACACATGCCACAATCGCCAAAAAAGATATCACAGCAATTTTCACACTCATTTTGGAAGCACTCAGGTCGCGGAAATGGGGAAATTAGTGAAAAATCAGTTAATAAATATTAATAATCGCTTTGCGCTCGGCTCGGTCGTCTTCTGGGTTTTATTCTGCCGGTCTCGCGCTTGTCAGCTAAATATAAAGACTCGCTGGGAGCAGGATAGAAAACTGATAGCAAAAGGTAGATGGATCCCCCACTGTTAGGACACTGTAACTTGTTTTACGGCTAAAAATATTGCACTTGATGAGCTTTCGATGGAAGGTGTTCGAAGAAAAGACATTACTATCGATTTGACTGACTTATTTATTTGTCATACGTCCGGAAAATTAGATTGCTGTGGAAAATGAAGCAGAATGCGAAAACTATGCACATCCACACAAGCAATTTTATTTGGAATCACCCAGTTCTTCACAGAAATAAAGTATTCATAAAGAAAATTCCTTTGGGTATCGAAATATACTTCATTCCAACATAATTCGATTCAAAAATTGACCAAAGTCGAACAAAATTCCATATACAGACTTGCCCGTTACCATCATTGAAGTTAATGGCAAAATTCCACCAGTTGTTGATATGGTCGTTCGTAATTCAATTATCTCGATAATTTCAAAAGTACGAATTCGATCTTCATGAAATTCTGAATTTAGATGAAAAATGGTGTATTTAAGCTACATGCAAAATTGTGTCCAGATCGCATAAACAGAACTATATAAAATTACCGAAAAAAAATGCCAATATGTATTTCACAACCAAACTGGCATCATGGTCGATTTCTTTGTCAATTCTTTGACTGTTGTCAAAAAATACTTCCATGGGTTTCTTGAATGCGAATCTACTTACAAGAGTACAAGGTGAATCTACTTACACAGTGGATGATTTGGATCTTGAAATCACGAAAAATTGAAGAATCCAATCATCCATGTTTAATTCATTAATCGAAATACCATTTATTCACTATTTTGGTAGGAATTTTCTCTGAATTGAAGTTTCTGATAATGTTATCACTAAAATTTCAAGGGTATACAGTTCCAATTTTGCGAAGTCAAAAGACGGAGCTATTGACCTCTAGACACCAATGAGATAAGGGTATGATGAATATGATGTCGTAGTGACCACCTTGACCATAAAGGATGTGACGTCGTCGATTTAATGACGGTATGGACGTTGACTAAAATCCTCCACTAATAATATGACAATGAGTAATTTCTCTTAGAATTGGTTAAATCACATAAGCTTATAGATCTTGAATGAGATTCCTGAGAATGCACGCTTATGTGTAGGATGTTTTTGCTTTCTTAAAATAGACCATTTCACGTTTCATTTAACAGATGACATGTTTAAAATTGGTTTGTGATTGTGGTTGATAAATAGATTGCATTTGTACATGTATGGTGTATGATAAATAAAATATGCATCATCTCCTGGCTTATTTTATTGCTTCATCATTAATCTTGCTGAAGTGGTTTGATTACCTTCGAGCAGTTTTTCTTTCTTTATTATTATTACTCGTTTTGTCTGATCCAGAACATGGTAAAACTTGATATTTGAATCACTTTCCAAATTCTACTAAAGCTCCTTCTGTAAATCAGATTATTTCATGTAATCACCAGTGGCGGCTTGCAGTTATTCGGACTAAGGAGGCTCGGATCATAAAACAACCATTTCAAATGATTCAAGTCTATTTTTTTCAAATTTTTGAATTTGTTGAGCTTCAAGATACTTCTTCATTGTGACTTATTTTCAAATTGTTATCTCAACTTGAATAATAAAGAGGACCAATAGAATGGAATTTCACCTTGATCGATATATCCATTCACACTATTATATCAACCAGAGGCGTCGATAATTTTTTTGGGGGACAAATGAAAGAAACATGTTGCAAAAAGGTGAATGAGCCGAGTAGGTATAATGCACTTCGAACAAATATGATTCTGAGTTCTGACGAGTCTATCTGGAGCACTGGCGGATCCAGACAGTTTTTCAGGGGGGGTCATGAATTTTTTCATGAATTGATAGAAATTTTCTACCAACATTATAGGAGATAAAGACTTAAAATGAAATTTTTTTTATTGAAAATATTAGGGATCGATTGAACTACTATAAAGAGATTATTGTCAATTTCGAGGTCCGAAAAGGGCATGCCCCCCCCCTCTGTACCCGCCAGTGAACTGAAGTTTGATCCCTTCGAAATACAGTACGCGTAGTTGTGTTAGATAGAAGTTAGATAAAACCTAACTTTTTTCATCAGAACTCCTATGCAATCAAGAACCCAAATGCGAATCTACCTATCAGGTAGATCTACTTATGAACGAGCACTCAAAACTCAAAAGTGTCTGGCTGTACGTCAGTTCTTTCAGTACGAAGAGTTTATTGAAAATTTCAATGGAATGTCATCTTTGGATGATATTTTCTTCAATTGAATATTAAAATTGAATGAAATAATTAACATTGCTGTTGGATTTTGTCGTTTCCACCTTCTGAATTAGGTTCTTTGGTTGTTGTTTGGGAAAATAAGGTTGGGATAAATAAAACTCGAGCAGTTATTAAAGATGATAAAAATATATCTGATTATAAATCGTCACTTAACAATAATATTTAAAATTTATTTTGATCAAGCACAATCATGATTGGTCTTGTTGATGTTTCGATCACAGATATCCTTGACTATATTCGGAATGTCATCAAAACGAAAATAATTCCTTGAATTCAAAGTGGCATAAATTCATTGTACTATGAGAAGAATGAGGTGAATATCCTCCACCTTTTTTTAAAACTATATGGATTGAGAACTTTTATTGTCCTTCGAAATGAACACGATGCTTCCCCATTCTGAAATTATGTCACCTTTGGTAACATTATCAAGGTACAGAGTATTACCATCTCACCAGACCACGAAATGGTACATCTAACTTAAGCATGCAGAAAAGGATCATCTGAGGTCAACTTTATAAAAGCATTCAGTTTCTGTCACACTGAATATGAAACGAATATTTATTCACAATTTCAATCATCTCACACATCCTGATATGTATTGGAACATTACATTTAAGTAGTAGATTGGAAGACAAACGAAGAAAACTTTCGAAAAGTAAAACTGAGATAGTCATTTAATAAAAAAATTGAATGAGTATTTTTATGAAAACGTTATTGTCTTTCCTTTTGTTTTATATGAATATATAGAGACTATTGAAGATTTGAACACTAATTCATGGCTAAAATCATTTTGGAAAATATAAATCAACTTCATAACTCTGAAATTCTGATTTAGAATTAGAAACCTCAGATAATTCACTCTCCAAAAACAACGGAGAAATTCTTAAAACCTATTCCTACATGGAATAATAATAATAAGTATAAAAACTTTATAAACTTTGAAAAGTGATGATAAAAATCGAGGTAAAAATAACCTCCATCGTCAAAACAAGTTTTAAAATATCCCTTTGATATCACTATCCACGACTTCTCACTTTTATACTGAGTGCGCAAAAAGCAGCAAACCTTATGAGAGCTATCAGTGATATCATGAATGAAACACCAAACCAATAGTCAGCGTACTCCATATCCATGTTACGTAAAAATTTCCTGGGATGAACGTAATGGCAGTAATCGGCTTCACAAGGCAATTTTCCTCTTCCATATCCTAATACAGCTAGCACTAAGCCTTCAAGTCCATACTTCAAAAACGATATGTGGAAAATCCACCGGAAAAACGGATGCGCTGCGCTGTACTGGACGAAGAATCCAGAGAATATCGTGAATGGAAGGAAACAGAAAGGACCAAATATCACGCCATTCTGGAAAAAGCAGTTTTCATTCAATTCAATTTCAGCTACTTCATCAAAACTATGAATCATTGTAATAATCATTTTAATTCGTATTTGCGGAGTAGGAAAGATAAAATATAATATGAAACTCACCTTGACATTCATGCTTGCACCAATTAACAATCCAAAGCTCTGAGCTACCAGGGAGACCAATACACACATGAACATGAAGAATGCTATACGATATGGTTCATCTATAGGCTGTTTTGTCATAAAATACGTTATTGATGAGTAGAGTAACGTTGCTATGATCTGAAAAAATTACGAATGATAATTCTAATAGTACACAATTATTGACATAAAAGAAAATGTAGCAATCGAAAAGTAATAACTTTTAATCTGAATTTACAAAAAATCTGGCAGGATGTCTAAGGACTGACCGAGAATAAATTCGCTATCACAAAAACGCTCATATCTTTTGAACCATTGGACCGATTTCGAAAATCAAACTCAATTTCGAATCATCTTCTAATTCTAATTAGAACTGTTTTCACAATTAAAAAACCAAAACTATTTTTTACAAAATTTATGGATTTTTTCTGGAATTCTTCCCATCATGCTTCTTATAGTGTTCTCAGTCACTTTCTGGGATGCTGTCTTCCACTTTTGCTTGAATTCCGCTAATGTTTTCGTTGATTTCTTAGTCTTCTTCAATTCTCTTTTTACCAGGGCCCAATATCTTTTGATTGGCCTGAGTTTGGGCAATTTGGTGGATTGGCCCCTTTGGGGACAAAAACCACCTCATTAGCTTCGTACCATTCCTTGGTGGCCTTGCTGTAGTGGCATGAAGCTAAACCTGGCCAAAAGATTGTTGACACATCGTGCTCACGTAAAAATGATAAAAGTCGCTTCTTCAACCATTCCTCGATGTATATCTTCGAGTCAACAGAGCCTTGGCCAACGAAAAATTTGCTCCTTTTCCCACAAGTGCAAATTGCTTGCCAAACCAGGAATTTTTTAGGAAACTTTGCTTGTTTCTTCACGCGAAATTGTTCGTCAACATTTCCACGAGAATCTGCAGTATGAAATTCCTGACCAGGAAGTTGCGAGAAATCAGCCAAGACATAGGTTTCGTCGTCCATCACGCAACAGGAAACATTTTTCAATAAATCTTTTTTTAATTTATTTGCTCTTGATTTCGCTCCTGATTCTTCACAGCGTTCCTTTCTGGCACTTTCTGCACTTTGTATGTTCTAAGCCCACAACTCGACTTGATTTTCTGAACGGTTGACTGCGAACAACCCACTATTTGGGCCACTTTCCGTCCTGAAATGTTAGGATTCTTCTGAAAAAGGCTGATGGCTTTCTTCACTTTTTTTGGAATATGAAACCCCTTTTTCCTCCCGGTTCCTTCCTTGCGGTTAATGGTAAGATCTTCGTTGAAGCGCTTAACAACTCTTGATACCGTTTTCGGACGAACGCGAGCCACTTTTTTGATTCTTTTGAAGCTCCATTTTCGATTATTTTGAAAAAGTTTCACTATAAATTCTCGTGTTCTCACTTCGCTTGACATTTTGCGAAAGAGAATTGGAATATCTATGAAGTAAATGTTCCACATGTTTCTGACGTTCATAACAAAGCTAACTATGATCAAATTTTGATTTTTTTCTCAATTGGTTCAAGAGATATAGGCGTTTTTGTGATAAGAAATCTATTCTCGTTCAGTCCAGACAAAGATTGATTCAGAACTTTCCCATACCTATTATTCTGGCACTCAAAATTTAACAATGAAATCCTTACCTGGATGGGAACATCAGCTAGAGTAACAGCTAGAAAATAAGATTTCAAAGAGTACCACTTGTTGAAATATTCCTTACTGATAATTGGCAGTTCAGATGGAACTATAAAAAAACAATAACAAATTTTTAAGTTATTCAATGAGTATCTCAAATGGTAGACCTACATGTTGTTGAGATGCAGTTGAATGCAGTCATCATCAGAAACATCACAGAGAAATACATATAATTAAAGTTGTTGAGCATATTTTGTGCTTTTATTCCTATCCCATAATACAAATAACCTATAAAAAGGGCGATGATCACATGTGTTGCAATCCTTGAGTACGTAAGGGTCCTATCTCTACTTAAAATTATATAATTTCTTTTTACAAGGACTAGAAGTTGGTGTAGAAATGACGTGGAGTATTCAGATTGGCAGCATTTTGTGGTCTCATTATTTTTGTCTCTATCAGAACTCTTCATTCTTCGGAAGATCACTTGAGGTATATTGAAAGGCGTTAGTCTATTCTGCTGGATAGTTTTGCCTGGAAAATATGGACACAGATGTATTTTTCGATAGTATTTGATCAGTATATTAAGAACAACGACGAGATCATAGCCTGGTCAAGGGATATAAAGAAGGAGTCTGAAAAATATTGCAAATGCTTGTATTCATTATTTTCTCAAAAGACCTTTAGGAATAGGAAAATATTTCTGATATGATGCTTACTTGAACAACTTGGAACTGAGCTACATTCTTTCTTATTTTGTCGCCAGTCGTCTTTCAAACCATTTGCACTTTTTTCGAGTAAAGCATCGAAGTAATCTCCCAAGTCCCCTGCTGCTACTTCCATTACTGCGAATAAGTAAAATCACATGATCAAAAGAAAACAATAATCGAGCACGTCTTGTTTGTATCAATTATTCCTTTAACTCTGAACTGTAGAGGAGACTCTATTAATAAGTATGAATTCATATGTCTGACAATCCAATCAAGTGATGAAGCGCTTCAAAGGAATTAGGGTATCGACAAAATTAGGGAATCCAAGTCATGCAATATGGTCTCTACAAGTATACACACGTTCATTTCAACATACAGTAATGTAATCACCTGTATACTGTGCGTTTGTTTGTGTGTATTAGTATAGGTTTGTAATGAACTTAAGTAAGATCTGGCGCTGAACTCTATCTAAAATGAAGGTTTTGATTATACCAATTGGATTTCTCTCTTTCGATAAACGCATGTGGATATGCTCGAATACTCACTGAAATCGGCAGGATTGTGATAGGTGGGGCAAATTAAGTTTATATCACTCAGGTAAGGTAATAGCTGCCTTATGGCACCTTGATAAACGCAATAGCCTTTGGCCAAAACGTAGAGATGGTCAAACATCTCGAAAATCAAAGCACTTGGTTGGTGGATAGTACATATTATTGTTCTTCCTGTTGCTGCAAGCTCTTTGAGAATGGCCACACACTGTTTGGACGTCAAACTGTCTAGTCCACTGAAAAAATATTCTAGTGTTAGTCCCAGAATTTAGATAAAACAATCAATTGATGGAAAAGGAACAATGTTTTTCAGTGAATAAATTGAACTCAAGATAATAAAGAATAATATTTTTTATCAGAAACATGCCATTTACTGTTCAAAGTCCCTATAGAACCAAGTGGTTAATTTCGATGATTTTGGAGAAAAATTCATTGGAATGAGTTTGTTCACCTGGTGGGTTCATCGAAAAACATTATTTGTGGATTCTTCAGGAGTTCCAAAGCAATAGACAGCCTCTTTCTCTGCCCTCCTGACAAAGATTGCGTACGAATTTTTCTGTATTTCCACAAGCTCATCGAGTTGAGAATTTCCTCAATCTGAAAATACCATAATGATATGCTCATTAGTATTTAGTATATTTAATTGAGGAGGAAATTAAAGAGTGCAAATAGCTCTTCTTATGGTATGGCTCTCATACAATATCGATATTAACTGATTGTTTCAACTGATACCTTTTCTTTCTTCCTATTTCGGCTTATTTTGGTGCTCAGTTTCAAATTGGCTGCAACATTCATAGATTCCATGACTGTGAGGAGAGGTTGTAATTGATCATTTTGCATGATATAACAGGATTGCCTCCGAAAGCTGTCCTCATGTCTCAATTCTTTGTTTATCAATAGTTGACCATTGGCGCCTGTTCTGAAAAAGAATTCCGTGATTAGTTTTCTTTTAAATGCTTCTCATTCCTTGAGATGAATGGTAACAGTTGTTGAGTAGACAAGTCTACTAAACATAAAGTGATAATTGTGATCCGTTACAGCGGATATTACAGAAGTACAGAAAATTATATGGTAATCCTGATATGACCATTCACCTAAGGTGTCCTTTCATCGAGTCAAATTCTTTCCATATTCACTAAAAAAAATTTTGATGGTCCATCTCAGAAATAGGTTTGCTTTAAATCACTCTCGAAAGATGTGCCATAAATCAACGTCGACACTCGATCAATACATCAATTCATTTAAATATAAACAAACTGAATCGGTAACGAGAGATTTTAACTCAATAAGATTCCACAGTTTGTTGATTTCATTACATTCTTGCATTTTATTACAAGATCAAAATGTGTTATTCATTCAGATGCTTCCTGATTATAAATATTCTTATTCAGATTAAAATTTGAGTATTTTTCATTCTTAATTCATCGTGCATTTTTAGTGGTTAATTTTTGAAACCTAACAATTTGGCGTTCTGAGTATGGGTAAACAGGAAGAGACATAGAAGAGTAGGAGTTGAAAGTGTTAAGTATGCAAGTGTGGCATCGAGTCATCTTCAATGAGCCTCAAGGTTGGCATTGAGACCGATTACAGACACGAGTGTCTTATGTTTTTCGTCAGTGTAATTCACACACTTGTAAATATCTTGATTCCTATCATTTCTTAGATAGAGAAATTCCTGTTTTTTAAATTGAATGATAGGACTTTTTATTGCAGGAATTGCATCGAAATTCGCAGAAATTTCCTATTAACTTACGTATATCCTGCTAAAATGTTCATCAATGTTGATTTACCAGCACCAGATGGGCCCATTATTGCTGTTAACTCCCCGGCTTTGAACTCTCCGTGAATTCCATTGAGAAGAGGTTTCATTTCTGTAACAACAAGATTCTTTCATTCGATGAATTAAATAGTCGTCTTATATTTACTTTTAGTTTTCGTCAGAAATTTTTAGTGGCAATTTTTTTTTCATCATTGAATAGCACTTGCTGAAATGGAAGACCGGTTTGAAAACCAGACAGAGTATTGGCTGCTTTCATGAAGTGCAGTCACATACTTTATTTATATTGACATACAAAGGCAGCAGGTTTTATTTTGACGCCAAAATTTGTGGAATACTCATTTTGCAAATTTACCGGTTTTCTCAGATGAATATGCATCAACTATCTACAAAATATCATATGAAACAAGGAGCATGTAGAAGTTTTATAGCTATTAACTTTAGAATATGTGCAGACTGAAATATACCTGTTTTAATAGCCTTTTTGCCTTGAGTTAAGTGCGTTGTTGTTCGACAATACTCTGTACTCGCAATTTTATAGTTTTCCTGTACAATTCAGATTTTCAAAACGCGTACATATGATGAAAATTCAAAACAATTTTCGACCCTTCTCATCTCTTTCCAATTTAGAAATAGGTGTAAATTTTTATTTCTTCACAATGAGTAATAGGTTGTCATTAACGAGTAACGGGCTTCTAGATCATAATACCGATGCATTCACAAATCGACCTCGAAAGACAGCATGCTTTGTCTGGTTGTCTGCAATCCACGTGTAACATAAAGAAAATAATTAGTGGGTCATTCAATTTTATCGATTATTATCGATAATAATGTAAGTCATCTATTGATGACTTATATTGATGCATTATTTGTAATATCGTAAGCAAGATTCAATGATTTCAATCATTCATGAAAACATATGTATTGCTTCTTTCAAAGTGAAAAATCGTATTAGTAGAATAGCTGTCGTTAGTTATGTTCTTCATGTCAGAATACAAGAATACATGTGTGTCCCAACGAAAACCCACCCTCTCCTTGTATCTATTTAAATTGGAGCTCAATTCCACAATAAGGTACAGACATTTGGGCAAATTGATTGGAACAATCGATCAAAATCATAATTCATTATAACCTATGCATTCATCAAGGTTAATGCAGCATTGTTTGAGATTTTACCAGGTAAAAATGTAGTTTTTATAGAAGTGATGATAATGAAGCTTTTGTGGATATTGATGAAATTAGGTCAAAGACTATTCAGGAAGTGATATTTTTTAGATTCTAATCAGCGATCCTATTCATTTTAATGAATAAGGATAAATGAGGATTCACTAGACCGATACTGATTGCTGAGTTAAATTACAATTTAAATATATGTTGATATTATTGAATATATCCGATGGGTGTATCTTATCCATAATAATAATTGTAATCGAAATGATTGAAGTTATCTGGAATGGGAAATTCAAAATTCACCAAACTTCTCTCTGTCAATATCCCCTTTTAGTCGGTAAAATGTTGCATCGTCTTATTGAAAATCATGTCTCACAAAGACAAAACAAGTTTGGATATGTTATTCTGAATTAAATTGATAATAGGAATTCTTGCTCGTATATGTAGGTACATGCATATATATATCAAATCCTGAAATTTTCTGATGATCATATCTAGATGACCCTGTTTAGTTTTATAACGAATATGAATCAATCAATAAAATAGATGATTCGTTATCAAAATAAACATGATGAACTTGGTCGATGTTGACATTGATACTAGATATTCCTTTGTTACTCAAATGATGTATCAGTTACTTTGAGAAAGGTCGTTTTCATTGAGACGCAGAAAATTATGCACTTAGGTTAATTCCCAGCTTATAAGGATCAGATAAAACAATTATTATCTCCTCAGAAAAATGGTGCTGAAGGATAACTAGAATCTGGAGATAAATTGACAAGGAAAACATAACATCTTGACAAAATTGAAATGGTATACTAATTAGGATTGTTAATTAATCACGTTCAAATTATTTGAGATGGTTGATTCTTGAATCAATTCCTCTTCATTCCATTTCACATGAACCATTTTGATTTCCAAGACTCTTTTGCCTTCAACAAACATATTCATAATACTCGTAAAAAGCACTGGATACATTAAGGGGCTTGGTCTTTTCTGCTTGATCAATAACTGTGGAAATTTTAATTCCAGGAGCAGAAGAAGCGATCTTTTATGAGCACCAATAATAAAATATTATACTATATAATAATATAGTTTCATAATCAATCAGTCGTTTTTGAAATTGTAAATCGCTTGCGGCAAAATTAGAGCAAGTGAAAATGGAAACTGCAAATATTGACAAAATGAGGACGACTGATCAGTGACCTTTCATGCTGTCAGTTTCTTCAAGTATTTTTTTACAGTAAATATTTTTCCACTATCAACGAAGAAACAACCAGTGTAGAAGTATTGAACAGAAATTTCTGAGCTTATTCAATAATGTGGATCAGATCACAGTTTATCAACCAATTTTTCGTAGGAACATTGCACTATTGCGTAACCTTTTGACAAATATAAATTATGTTATTGCTTATTGCTTCAGCAGACCAATATTTCGATAAGACGTCAATGAAATTATTAATTTTGATCGAAGCAGTTGCGATAAAATGAGATCGCATTATAAATAATAATGCGCGAATGTGAATTTCTTGAATCAACCTATGAGAAAAATAAAATAATTGGATAGAACACTAGGGTAGCAACGAAATATAAAGGATCAGGAGGAATTGCAATTTGATAGCATATCCAACAATATTTGCTTGCCTTGTCATTCTTTCTTTCATTGTTCCTGCCAATAAATTGATAATTCAAGACAGTTCATTATTTTCGTATTTGTTGTGCTTTTCGCAATTTGTATCGGCACAAAAATTAATGGAATTTTGAGGCGGTATCAGAAATCTCTTTTCAGATAAGGAAATGGTCACATATATTGCAGTTTAAATTCAATCACGTGACGTTGGAGACGGTTCAATTATTTATAGATATAATGTGTGGCGAATGTAAATAAATGCCGTCAGCGCTTGCTCGCCTTGTAGGCTTGCTATTGTCAATGGTTCGTTAAACCGAACAACTCGCCAAAGTTAATAAAATTGTTGTTAGGCGGTCTGGGGAAAGATAAGCGATTTTGCGAAACATCAGAAACTATCTCTTTTTAAATAGACGATTGGTTCAAACCGACTAGTCTAGGCAGAACCAGTTCAATGGTTTGTTCTTCAAAAGAGTTGGTGACCATTTAAGAATCCCAATTCAGTCAATTATGTGTAACAATGAGGTTCAAAAGTTCAAATAACTCGAATGTAATGATAAACAATGATATCCCTGGCAGTGACACAGATGGTAGAGCGTAAACTGAGAGCACAGTATTTATTTCTACATCAGGAAACTATGAGAAATGTGAAAATTGAGACAACCCCTTCTTATCTGTCGATAAACCTACAAAGTATGATTCAAACTATGTCACAAGCCTTTTTCAAACAATGAATAAGCAATAGGTTTCCCTATCGACAGAATGACAAATATTTTTCTCCCCCAAATGAGCCATAATACAATAAGTAAAAAATCATCTGAAAAAGAATATCAAGAATCGGAGAATATGAGATTCCCTTTCAAATCCAGCCAAGCATTGAGTACCTATGTCCTAGAACTACGATTGCTCATTATGGGATTCATTTTTCTGTTCCTAACTGAGACGACAATTAACTAATTGAAGTCGAACTCTTTAACCTACTTTGTTCTAATCATGTTCAGGATGTCGTTCCATTTAATTTCCTGATGAATTTCAGCTGATGTGGTTTGAATGATGGTTGATGAAAATCGATCCTTGAGTTCATGAAAACTATTTGCAGTGGTTCAAGATTGAGACAACGGTTCTATTTATATCGACGTATACTTATCTGAGAAGGTATAACGACTCACTAGCATTTTCATTGCATCGCAATAGGAATAGAGTGTACAGTTTCTTTATGTAACTCAAAACAGGTTTTCGTGTGCGTGAGTGTGAGAATATAGGTTAAAGTGTGTTATACTTACTATCATATTCAAATAATATCGAATAAATTGAGTCAATTCAAGAGTTCAGCTTTTCGATATCGATTATGGAAAATTCTTCAGTGTGAGATTTCATGGAGTAAAGTCTATATTATTTCCAAATATACAGGGTCTTTCACGAGGAACCTCACCCATATTTATACGGGAAACTACTGAACGTATTTTCATGAAATTCAGCACTTATAAGTATTTCACGATGCTGATGAAATCTAAAATATTTTCAAGGCATGAGCACCTCCGGTTTTTCCGGAAATGACGTCAACTTCCGTTTTTCAAATTAGAACACCATTTTTTTATTGCAGAAATAGATTCCTTAGAAAATTTCAAGTTATTTTGATGTAACATTTTTCAGTTTTGGTTGGAAAATTCTCTCTGAGCGGGAAAATTCGAAAAAAAAATCGAAAATAGAGCTCCGCTGAAACAAGAATAACTTCGAGGTTTTTGGATGGAAAATTTTCATTTTTGGGATTTTTCAAGATGTAAGATTGATGTATCCACTTTAGAAATCGAAATCTCGATTCATGATACAGGGGGTGAAAAAATCGCTTTCAAAGTTAGGGATGACAAAATCGTGAAAAATCAATTTTTTCAAATTAGAACCCCATTTTTTTATGGGAGATATTGAATCTATTATCTACGTTAAAAAATAATGTGAGTGTATGCATCACACCCTTGCCCTAAAATGGATATTTTCTGAGTTAATATCCACTTTAGGGCAAGGGTGTGATGCATACACTGAAAAGAATGAAATATCATAGGGAAGACCTACATTAATCTGCAAACACTCGTCTGAGAGAAATCGATTGATTTTCTTTGGAGTTTTAAAACGAAGGTTCTAGGAAAATGCTCAACACACACATTCAAATGATTTAATATTGGTAACATGATATAATTATATCACAGTGTTTTCAGAAACGTGAATAAAATACGATTTCAATCAAATATCTATTTATTTCGTGCCTTAACTCAAGTTCATACTAATTTCCTGTTAACGATAAATTGTGATAAGATAATTTGGCGAATTTTTCATAGAAATTAGAAAAATATACTTGATGTTCAGTAAAATTCAAAATTAATTTCCTGTGACTAAATGGAATTGAATTTAAAGATAAGTCATCATTTACTAAATGATCTCTTTCATCAATCGACTGCATGGGATATGAACATCCATAAAATCTTTCAGGATTCTAAGCCAATAGTAATTTTCATGATCTTTCCAATTCCATAGAAAATATTATTTGATAGGTATATTATATCAAGTGATAGGTACTTGAGATTCTGATATCTGATACATTGGTATTGTTTTACTAACAATGCAAGCTTGATAAATAATTATTATGGCAAACACCTGTGCTCTGCGGATATTGATGAAATTCATCTGTATCACTGAAAAAATTACAACAATCTCGATAACGATTACATATTTTTCCAAATCTGATTCTTCGATTATTTTGGAAATCGTATGAATTAAAGGAAAATTAAAAATATTTTTTAGAAGAGTAAAGTTAACACCACTATTGAAATGAATAATCAATTGAGCCTGACACAACAGTTGAAAATACTCAAATACAAAGGAATTACGGCGAATTTAGATATTGTAAATAAATTTTTTGCATAACGGCCGAAGTACAGGTTTTAAAGTTTTAATTCTAATCATTTGTAGTGGATCAATGAAGATTTACATTTTTTTCTCATTTCACTACGTTACTTAGGAAGCAACGGAAGTTAGTTATAATGTTACAATAAAGATCTGATAAATAAAATGATAAAGAAAATATATAAACATATCTGGAATAAGCTCTCACTTATTAACCACTTCCGCACTTCCGCTAAAACTTTTTTATTTCTGTTTAGAATGAAATAAAATATTTTATGTTCTAAATTGGTGTCAATAGGATATTAATTGGTAGAAGAAAAGCAGGTGCCATAGCTGAAATGGAATAAAAGGTTCATATGTGAACGAACAATTCAATCAAATATAATTCTTCTACTGAACTGATTTAATGTCAGCAATAAATCAAACCATTTGATATTTGGAGAGCAAAATTAGCCCATATGGTTCCACTAGTATAGCTTGGGTTCACAATCAAGGCACTCCCACACAAGTTGCTATTTTTAGACTAGGTTCATAAAAATATTCAGTTTTAAGTTTTGAACGAACTACGTTTAAGTCTCGTTCAGTAATAAGAGAAATGCCAAGTTCTTGACTTGCAGAAAGCGATTAATAAGCGAGAAATATGTGCAAGTATCAATACCATTTATTTATATTCAAAGATGATCTCAACTCGAATCATTTAAAATTAAGAAAAAAAACAAGACATCAAATTTTCTATAACACTTCCATATCTTATCACTTATGTCTAATGTCTATTTGTTAGTTGACTATTTCCGTCTGAAATACCATCAACAATTTGTCAATACACACTCATGCATTATCTGAAAGTTCAACTTGATATTTGTACATTGTAGAGACGTGGGAATTTTGTATTCAAGGAATGTTTTAACATATTCCAGGTAGATATACGAACGCCCAACTTAAAAATATTAGGGTTCTTCAGAGGGAGAACTTCGATTCTATCGAAACAGTTATTTTTTATAGCCCATTGGCGGGTACGAGCAGTTCTTCGGCTACCCAATCAAGAATATCCTAAATCTAAATAGTGCGCTGGAAAGTCAACCGAATTTTTTCATTCCATCATCTAAATTATGAGAAATAATGTAATTCCAGTAATTTCTAGTAATTTTGGTCGCATAATCCAAAATAAGGCATATAGAGAGTGAGGGGAAATCTAGAGAAAGAGACTGAAAGTGAAAGAGTCGCCCCTGATCAATTATTCGGTTCTCTCCAAACATGCTTTCGAGGATTAGAGGGGGTTGAATTTGGAGTTTTATCTCATTCGTTCGTTCGTTGTTAGGATCCATGTGAAGGGTGGTTTGACAGGGTTTCTCAAAATTTACCGGCGGCCATGGATTTGGTCAGCAGTCCTCAACAAATTCATTTAGTCTTTAAAACAAATACTTGCAACAATATAAATAAACCGTGAAGATTTGAAAAAAAATATGAGGTCCTAATGAATTTATCCTTCGTATTTAGTATTTAAAATATTCACTAACAAATTTAGTCTGATTAATCTTTCAAATAATATAAAACGGAATATGAGTTATTCCTCCTACTTGACGAGTTTATTCAGTCGGTTAGTTCTGACAGAACTTAGATAAATGCTCTGCGACCTAGATCTACGAATTATATGGGATTGGTTCAGAATGAGCATTATTAAATATCGACAATGTTCCATCTTACAATGCTTTTCATATGAGTATTAAAGTTTTCAATGCTTAACATGAATAGAAATTACTGAAATAATTCATGTGAACTTGAAGTTTACTGATTACGAATATAATCGATTAAAATAAAAATGAATATGACCAGGTTCAATACCAAGCCATTTAAAGATAAACAAAAATATTATCTTCATTTTATCACTAATAAAGTTGAAAATTTCCTTCGAGGAATATGGAAATGTCAACACTATAAACTACAGAGATCTTGAAAACTGATTTCATAGTTTGATGGACATTGGCAGCTCGCCAAAATGCAGCATGCGACATTTAGTATAGACGTCTTCAATTCTTCAATATTTTTACTAATTGAAAACTTAGTTCATTAGATCCTCTTCGAAAGTAATATATTCATATAGAAAAGCAATATTTTCTACAATTTACAGTCAGCAGATTTGTCTACAGATTTTTATATCCTCATTTTCGAAAAATCCTTCAAGAAACTTCGAGAATCTTCTGGCTTTCGAGTAATAATCATAAAATAATTTTTCAAAATTGAAAACATTGACGAACAATTATTTTATGATTGTGATTCGTTCTAGAAATATTAGTGGGAAATTTCAAAAATCGCTTAATGTAATTTGTGATTATCGTGATAGGCATATAATTGGCTCCTGTTAACAATTGAAGATTCTCCGAATGATCTGTATCATTGAGAAAGGCCACCGAAAACAGCTTCGACACTATCGTTTTGTAGGTATAGAAAACAAAAACTAGTTTCTACAAGTGATGAAGTCATTTTCAGCCGGGCTCTAGCAACTGTTGATTTATTAATGAAGGGAGGGTCATGTTGATCAGTATCCTGCTTGACTGCGTCTTTTAGGCACAAGAAATTACTGTTTTCACTGTATACCATTGTTTCTAGACAAAAAATATCGAACGAAATCAAAGAATTTTTTTAATATCATTCAAGCCTTCCAACTGCTATTTTCGTATTTCTGCCTAATTTTTTTCGGAAAGAAATTAACAAAGCGAGAAAATTTACTGATTCGACTTCGTGTTAAATAAAATGTTTGAGGATTTAATTGTGATTTTTGCATGCATTGTCTGATTTCAGAAAAACCTGATACATTCATTTATTCATTTATTCAATATTTGCATGTTCTCGAAGCTTGAATTTTTTTTAAATTTTAACGACCATTAAATCGGAACATACGAAAATAATTCAATTAAATTTCGGTTTGGTCGAGGAAATCGAATTTTTTCATGTGAAAAATACAGTTAATTGCATGCACTCAACATATTTTTTTTCCTCATGTAGATATAATTTGATGATAATGACGTCCGAAACACAAAAATATACAAGAGCAATTTCATCTGGAAAAGCATATAAAACATTTTTTAGGTCCTCTTTTTTCAAGATTCTCAATAATAATTAAAATAATTAATTAATGTAGGTACTTGAAGCTATTTTATATTCACGAATCACTGATTGCAATCACACTCACGTACCTACAAAAATTACAATTTTTTGTTGTTGTGTGTTTTTTGGTTAATGCTTAACAAAAGTTCCTCTATTCTGAACTAGTTGTCAGATATATAAGATATAATGGGGAAATGAGTTACCAAATGTTGAGAATGAATTTTGTAACAGAAATTTGAATTCGAATTTTCTGAATATATACCAATTCTTTTGTCAACACAAATACGTGATATACAATAAAAATAGCTTTTTTTTGTTTCCACATGGATTCTATTCAAACTATGACTCATGACTCAAGTTCAAAATACTGAAGCCTCATAAGGACGACCTTCAGGAATAATAACGATTAATATACATTTTCATGAAACAAAACTCCACTGTAATTCACGTTGATTAATTGACATGATTGCCTGTAAAGAGCTGTTTAATAGAATGAAGAATTCTTCTTGAAGTATCCTGGAAAAAATCGTTCTTTTAAGTTTTCCGTCCACCATTGCTGCGTGAATTTTCAAATTCTCAATCATCTCTATAGAGTAGATCAGGGAGAAAATCGAATGTGACAGAGAGACTGAACTGCAGACACACGAGTGATCTTATAAAGATCTTTAAATATCGAGTATAAGGAATTCTAAAATTTTCCATTTGAAAAGATTTTAAAATTAAATTGTTTGAACGATTGTAAACAACACCAGTGGAAATAATGAACTTGAAAATTCAAAATTATTGCCGAATTTTAATGAATTACCAAGATAACCTCGATGTCTGTCTAGAACAACAGATAACCAATAGGATACCCAAGAATATACTGCATCCAATGTTGTACGAGCAAGGATAAAAAGAAAGGTCAATAGATACTGCAGCTTTATCTCTCATCTAATGAATAAACCGAGAAAACGGAGAAGTTTTTGGGTAGAAATAATGCGAAATAATCAACTCGTCATATCATTTTAGCCCCTTTTAATCCTTGAAATTTCAATGAATAAAATGTGTCCTAAAGAGGGTAGACTAGAACCATTGTCTAGAACTTTCTTTTTCATTTCAAGATTTAGCACTTTGCTGTAATTTGCTTCTGTTCGGGAGTTTTCCTATAATAATTCCAAGAAAAATCACAGTCCGAAAACTTTTTGGAATGCACCTGTAATTTTTTCCTCGATATTGAGACGGCGTGGAATTCATCTGAATGGAGCGAGAAGGAGTTTGAATCAATACCAAGTCCGTTGCAAAACTCCGTTTGCGAGTCCTTTCATATCTTGAAGGGGGATCAAACAAAAGCCCCCTTAGACCTTGGAGACTCCACTGACAAGGGCGATTACTGCATGGCATAGTTTCAGAACATCTAACGATAATTTCGATTATTTCGCGTGCTGAATCCAAACATAATGTTGGATGTGTCACTGTTTTGGTTAAAAAATTTGGTTCGCTTTTCGTAGAATAATTATGAATTTTGCGAGCGATGTTATTTGTTGCATACTTTAAATCCTTGAAGGTTTATTATGACAAGGAAGCTCAGTTCCTGGCAATGAAAATTTGCATGTATTCAGGCCAGGGTTAGCTCTAGCAATTTTTCATTTTACAGACGAAAATTTTTTTGGTGAAAACTGCAGGGATTTTTTTTTTGTCTCATTTATTATGCGTTTTTCGTAGACAAAGCGATTCTACTTCACTCTCATTCAAAAATCTTCTGCAAGTATCTTGCTAGTTATCAGTATAATCAATATCAATCTTAATTTCCAACAATTCTCGAAAATTTCTTCCGAATAATGAACCGATGGGAAATACAAAAATTAAAGTTGTCAAAAATACGATTTTTCATTTTTTTATTATTAATGAAGAACTACCAATTATTGTTATTCTTTTCATAAATTTTTATTTGGATCGGAAATTGTCTCGAAATGATATTTATTTCAAGCAAATATTCCATAATGTCGCAGTATATTCATAACTTTATCTGACAGGAAAATACACACACTGAATTATCAATGTGTGTCTTTAACCTACCTCTATCCAGAAATCCTTTGAGCGCAGTATCTTTGAATTCAGGGATTCAAGGTTGACTTGACTGTAGAGACAACTCTTTGAAATGAATTTCGTATTTTGTATGGTGAGAGGTTTTTTTCAGCTTTCTTCTTCAATATCAGTGGTTTTCTTAGATTTTTCAAAATTATGGAATTTTAATTTGATACGAGATATCAGGCATTCATCATTTGTGACATTAAATTTTGTATTCGTTCGTTTAAGATTTTTTCTTCATTTTTTGCTTATTGAATATTTGGGTGACATTTTTTAAAAAGAGAAAAGAACTTGTGTTTCCTACATTTTCCACATATTCGCATCAGTTTTCTGAATGTTTTCGTATAAACTGGAAAAAAAAATTTACAATAAAAAAAAATGAAACGACTCAAAAATTACGATTTTCAAACATATGGTCTGAAAGGAAATTTCATATAGGGTTTTCGGTCTTCCATTTGATAAATAAAGTTTATTCAGTATTTCTGGAAGTTGAATGAAATTCAGAATAGTCTAGTAGAGAATGAGTATTTTATTCGAAAACATCGGAGTTTGAATTTTCAAAAAAACTACTACCAGTAAATTCCAATCTTATCTAGTCGTGAAAGACCTTCCATAAAGCTTCAGAAGCCATTATGAAAAATTTTGAGAAACAAAGAATGTCTCATGATCTTATTTTCATTATTGAAAATTCCTGAAATAGATTAATGATCTCTTAGGGGATTTTTTAACTGATTAGCATCTTTCTTCAAAAGGTAACAGTAGGTTGCTCAAATATGTATTCCTAAATTGCGAAAGACATTATTCTACTTTGAGACAGGAAGTCACTTACTTGACTGATAAAAGCTTCCTCGTCTGTCTTGACAAGATTTACCCAAATTTATCGCATAGACACGAGAAGCATTCCAGAATCTTTCCACCCTTGACCCAAATATTCACCGATTCAGTGCAAGAAACTTGAGAAGAGGGAACACAATAGATTTTCATCTTGATCTTACAAGATGACAACAAACAGACATTGAAAAATATTTCGATAATGAGGAGTAGCAAAGATGGCATTCATTTTTGGCTAATTGAAAATGTGGGTGACATTTTTTAAAAAGTGAAAGGACATGAGTTTCCTACGTTTTCCTTATATTCGCACCAGTATCTCATATGTTTTCGTATGGACTGGAAAAAACAATAAACAATAAAAAAAACTGAAATGGCGCAAAAATTACACACTTTAGACATATCGTGTATTAAGGAAATCACAATAAATATCATCGTAGGTCCCAATTATGCAATAATATTCTTCCATTTAGAAATTCCTTCGAAAAAAATTACTCCTGAATAGAAGCTGACACCAATTAAAAATCTCTTAGGGAATTTTTCAACTGATTAGTCCCTTTCTTCAAAAGGTAACAATAGGTTGCTCAAATGTATTTCTAAATTGCGAAAGACATTTTTCTACTCCGAGACATTAAGCCACTTGACTGATAAAAGCTCCCTCTCTGTCTCTGACAAGATTTACCCAAATTTATCGAATAGACACGAGAAGCATTCCGGAATCTTTCCACCCTTGACCTAAATATTCGATTTTCAGTGGATGACACTTGAGAAGAGGTGAAACAAGATTTTCATCTTGATCTTAACAGATAACAACAAACAGAGGTTGAATGTTGAAAAATATTGCGATAATGAGGAGAACCAAAGATGGCAATCCTTGATTCGTTTTGTATTGAGAATGGAAATTTAGTTCTCAGATTCATTTTATTTTCATTTCGAGATAAAGGAGGAAATATTTCAGTGTTCAGTTTGTTTTTCTCTTCATGCTGATTAGATTGTTCATCAGGATATAATCGAAAATTCTTCGCCCATGGCTTCAGCAAACGTGACGGAAAGTGTAACGGAAACAGCGTATTTCCTTTGTTTACTTCCAGCCTACCTCTATTGAAAAATCCTTCGGCCACACTGTACGACAAGTTATCGAAGCCGACGTGCATAGGGTCGTCCAGACTTCCAACGGAGCCACCGAAGAACATTTTCTCTTCCTGGTTAGCCAGAAGGTCCACTTTTAATCGATGGGAAACGCTGGGCTGGGTGCTGTCGCTTTCAACGCCCTCGCCTGGCGTTACCGCGGCTGTCGCGCAAGCCATCGTTCGCAAGCGCGCCTGCAACACATACACACACTCCCGAAGCCCGACCAACTCTGAAGTTTCGATTTCAGTTCATGGATCTTCAGAGTGGAACGCCGTCCCCGACGTGTGATTCTGGTGATAGCGCCTGATAGCGTGTGGACAGGATTAGTATTAATAGGAAGTAGCAGCCTTTTAAATGCACAATTATTGCGTTCGTCTAATTTCGCGGCAGTCGCCACTGACGATGTTCGGACGAGAGAATGCCTCCACCAGTCCATCGAACATGGTCAGCATCTTCAAAATCTGAAGACAATGCATTGTCGCTGCAGTACTTATTCGCAGATTCACCGCACAATCTCTGGTCGAATTTTGTTCATAAACGACCTTAACACCAGCATTCGGGATCTGAGCCTACCCTGAAAAATTCAGGTCTCTAGGTTTATCCGTTCACAGTTATTGTGCTTACGAACAAGCCTAGTCGACTGAGACCATTTCCGTTGTTCTCAGTCTCAGTCTGGAATGCTGTCATCCACTTTTGCTCGAATTCCGCTAATGTTTTCGTTGATTTCTTAGTCTTCTTCAATTCTCTTTTTACTAGGGCCCAATATCTTTCGATTGGTTCAGGGCAATTTGGTGGATTGGCCTCTTTGGGGACAAAAACCACCTCATTAGCTTCGTACCATTCCTTGGTGGCCTTGCTGTAGTGGCATGAAGCTAAATCTGGCCAAAAGATTGTTGACACATCGTGCTCACGTAAAAATGGTAAAAGTCGCTTCTTCAAGCATTCCTCGATGTATATCTTCGAGTCAACAGAGCCTTGGCCAACGAAAAATTTGCTCCTTTTCCAGTTTTCCCCCAAGTGCAAATTGCTTGCCAACCAGGAATTTTTGTAGGAAACTTTGCGTGTTTCTTCACGCGAAATTGTTCGTCAACATTTTCACGAAAATCTGCAGTATAAAATTCCTGACCAGAAAATTGAAAGAAATCAGCCAAGACATAGGTTTCGTCGTCCATCACGCAACAGGAAAAATTTCTCAGGAAATCTTTTTTAATTTCTTTGCTCTCGAATTCGCTTCTTGATTCTTCACAGCGTTCCTGTCTGGCACTTTCTGCACTTTGTATGTTCTAAGCCCACAACTCGACTTGATTTTCTGAACGGTTGACTGCGAACAACCCACTATTTGGGCCACTTTCCGTCCTGAAAGGTTAGGATTCTTCTGAAATAGGCTGATGGCTTTCTTCACTTTTTTTGGGCTATGAAACCCCTTTTTCCTCCCGGTTTCTTCCTTGCGGTTAATTGTAAGATCTTAGTTGAAGCGCTTAACAACTCTTGATACCGTTTCCGGACGAACGCGAGCCTCTTTTGCGATTCTTTTGAAGCTCCATTTTTGATTATTTTGAAAAATTTTCTCTATAAATTATCGTGTTTTCACTTCGCTTGACATTTTGCGACAGAGAAATGGAATATCTATCTATGAAGTGATTCGGTCCACATGTTTTTGACGTTCATAACAAAGCTCTGATCAAATTTTGATTTTTTCTCAATTGGTTCAAGAGATATAGGCATTCTTGTGATAGCGAATTTATTCTCGTTCAGTCCTTATAGAGACCTGTATAGGTCGCTTCAAAAAGGTTTAAACTAGCTCTGGCAACATGAGGTGTGGCATTATCTCGCTGAAATATTGGAGCTCCTTCTGGGTGTTGCAGTTTCTTTGTCAGTTCGTATATTTTCGAATTCGACTTAGCATACAACAGTGCAGACCACTGATACTACGCAAGTGGTGTATGGCTGGTTGCCTAAAAGAATATCATTCTCAGGGAAACGAACTTCCAGCAGACGACAGAAAGCTTCACGAATAGATGGCGCGGTGGTTTTCGTTGTACCACAAAATACTCTTCTGACATGATTGTACCCCTAAAGCTTTGCCTGAGAAAACTTACCAATATAAAGGAAGGTATATTTTCTGTATGACGAATTACATATTTCGTTTCTTGAGTAAACGTTACCTATCGATTCATTGGTAACCATTTTATGCTCAAGAGTCTAGATGAATTGTGAGGTGTTTCATATCCAGAACCGAATATTACGTAAACGAATAATCAGATCTCGAAGGAGTGTTTACTGTCGTATTCAGGAGGAAAAGACCTTTTCAACAACATATCGCACCACCCATCTTTTCTATTCAGATTCAAGGGGTTGAAGTTGCCACGCAGAGAGATGAAATGATATGATGATGGTTATTATGCAAAAAATGTCCACCATGAACAAATTTTCCCGAATCTTTATTTTTCTACTATAGGACACCTCTGTATCCTTTTCAATGTGAAACCCTGTATAAACAATTCTGTGAGTTTTTCAATTCCATACATACGTTATACGTTGATTGTACAAAATATAGTAAATGAAATGCAATTAATAAAATATTTTTATTTATTATCATATTTACATCACAGAAACAGTAAAATACAATGTCCATATCAATAGAATATAGATACATAGATTTTTATTCACAACCTTTTATACACAGCCAATAGTTTAAAAGGGTGTTTTTTTATAACCATACAACTTCCTATTCGAAACCTAAACTGGCCTAAAAAAAAAACTTCAATATCTGCAATGATCGAACATTGCTGGATGAACCATTCTCTATATACAAAATACAGGTGTTTTTAAAGGTGAGAACTCATCAAAATAAACCATCAAAAATATCTAATATGACAGTTTCAAAATGAAGAAGGTGAAAAGCTCATCAGAGCACAAACGCCACTCAATCGCCCTGTACCTTTCTGTGGTGATGGTGAAGGCAAACGCACCTTAACAAAGAGGTTTTGGAGGAGGATGAAACTGAAAGACCCCTCTGGAGGAATCTTCTAGAAATGGATCTTCCCAAAAAGTTCTTTCGGGATTTTGGAACTGCAAGAACCTAGAATTCTTTGGATCTCAGTAAGAATCAGATGCATGTGATGAGAATGGGCTTCTCCGATACTGACGAGTTAATGGTCTTTGAGGTTACAGAAGACCTCGCCATTGCAAATTCTGCGCAAGGAATGTCCTGTACAAGAGAATTCGAGGAACGAGGATTCAATCTGCTGGAAGTTCTCTCAAATACTGCAGTTAATTGAAGCTATGGAGATGGAAAGCGAGCTGTAGATAACACAGCTCTGCTAGGGGGGTACAACAGAGGAATGTAACCCCTCTAAAAACAGAACTAGAAAAAAATAAACTTGAGCTAATCAATTACTAGAATACTAGATGGAGATATGTGATATCTGAGATTATTAAGAGTACCCTATTTCTGCACCTTCTCATATCTCAAGTGATGCACAAATAGGCACCCACCTTTTAAACACCCTGTATAGCAGTCTATCCACGAGTATTTTTGATTTTGTGCTCCAGCAACGCAACTTTAAGATTTTCTGGCTGGCTGTATATGAATGGTATTGCTTTGTAAGGCATGTCTCTAACTTTCATTTGATTACCATACATCCATACCACTATCTCATAAAATTCTGCAACTTGCACCTGAGTTACCGGAATGTACATTTCCCACATCGGATCAGCAAACACGTACTGGGCTACTGAAATGCTCGCACAAGCAATTTGGGAGGGAGTGAACTTTAAATGCTTGGGATCTAAAAGGAACAGCTGGCACATATACTGAAAGAAAATGATGTGGTTTAGAATCATTCATGTCACAGTTCTGAAGTAGAGTTAATTGTTTTTAGGAACACTGGACAAAAATGTCATCATTTTGTAAGTAAAATCGGTTCAAGAACTTACCGTAGCATATTTAAAATTCCTATCGTGACCAGGGTTATTGCTGTCTAATTCGTAGGTTTCCAGTAGATTCAGGAAGGTTAGAGGTGTAGGATATGCCAGATCGAACCTCAATAGCTTCAACATCAGTTGCTCCATGCGTAAGAATTCCTGATTTGAAGAGCTATTCGAAGCCAGTTGAAGAAGGTTTGATATTGATGCAATGTAAGGTGCCCATTCGAATTTACTGTGAAATAGAGTATTGCATTATATTGAAAATATGTCTTAAACACTGTTTATTTTATTGGGAGAGCAGAATACCATAAAGATAGGGGTCACTAAGAACCAATGTATGTTTTAGCGAATAAACGTTGAAATTGGAACGAAACGAAAGAGAAATATGTAATATGTCGTACGAACTTACGCTGCTATGTGTAAAGCCACCAGTCCAACTAGTTCCAATTTTCCTGTTGTAATTGAGAAATGTGACAGGAATCGATCCATATATTGTACTGCTAGAAACAGTACTTCTGGTTCGAACTTATACCCAAAAGCAATTTGAGAAATTAGGTCGACCACCTCATTGCGATCTTCAAAATTGACGAAATGTTGCTTGCTCATAAAATTTGGGTCGATCAAGTTCTTCGCCTGTGAACAATTTTTGGTTCATGCAGATAAAAACATATGCTTCAAATGATTTAGGAAAAAACAATTATTTGACCATATCTATATATATAAAAAACAAAGTTGTTGGTTACACCATTTATAACTCGAGATCGAATGGACTGTTTGTTATGAAACTTCATTTATGGATTCGTCTACAGCCTGGTTATTATAAAATACATTAAAACTCTGAAAAACTCGATGAAAAATTTGCTTATGTAGGAAATGCTTTTCCTCCTTTTGCATAAGGCCACTAGGTGTCGCTACGGTCAATGACTAATATTTTGTGAAATCCACCTCAAGTATCATTTAGGGCATTTAGGCGAAACAAAGTTCGCCAGGCCAACTGGTACTCTATATATTTAGAAGGGTACCGTGATACAGTTGGAGCACCCAGTATAAATGTTTTTCATTTGAAAAAAAAATTATTAATATGTGTAAAACAACGAATTACAAAAGTTATGTTTTATTCAGAACAGCATTATACTTGAGCAGGTTGTCTCTTACTACTTGAGTTTTCTCAGATGAAGAGATGAGAATGGGAATTAAAAAATATTGTTTGAAACCACTCACCTCTAATCGTCTCCAGAATTGGAACAGATCCTCTCTATATTCTGCTGATACCGTTTCTTTAGTATGCCTCCTCGTCAAAACAATATTTATATTGTTCACAAACGGATTCGTTGAAGTTGTCGGTATGGATTGATCGACAGGGTTCTTGTTCTCATCCTAAAGAACAAATCTTATAAAGTATAATATGACTGGATACTAAACAAATAATACCTTGGTAATTCCGTTATTTCCGTTTATCTCCAGTAGCTCCATCATCTTGAATATGCACAATTCTATATGAACACTATACAGAAAGTATTTCTCCACTGAAATAACTGACTTTTCGGTCAAACGACTGTAGCACGTTTGTCTCACTGTTGAACATTTCTGGACCATCCCTTAATTCCCTACCCAAGCCATGATGCAGGTAGAAAAACCGTACTAACTAAAGATATTTCAACAAAACATACTTTCAACCCAGTGATCGCAAGAGGGACAGGTATCGAGAATGACAGAAACTAAAATGGTTGAAACTATTTAATTTCTGCAACAAGTAATGACGATTTTATGAGTATAGCTATTATTCTTATCGGAATTTTATCAACTAGTTATATGAGATGTTTACAGGGACATCATCTATACTGAAACAACTCACCCTGTGTAATTAATTCACCATCTGTTTATCTCACTCAAACATGGGCTCATAGCTGCCATTCTTGAATACAAATGGGCACTCATTTTAAAAACAAATTACGAATTTGCCGGATATAAGAATTTCCTTTGAAATTTTGAATATAGTTATCATACCATTATTGGCATTCTTTGATATGCATTTTTATCAACATTTTCAACTTGAAGATATTTATGACACTAGTTTGAATGCAAAATGGTTTCAGAGACATTGTTTTCATTCATTATCTGCTGTATATAAAGTTCGCTAATTTGAAAAAAATTCGATAACAAAACCTGGAAATGTTCTGTTTACTGATTATCCTAGCAACACTCTATAATGCTAACTGCTATGATCAAGAGTCCTTGGAACTCAAGGTCAAATATCTGGAAGATCTGATCAAGAAGGAGGTTGCTAAGGCTGAAACTTACAAAGTGCGAAATAACAATAAAGACCTCTTAGGGAATGCCGTCAATTCTAAAACCATTGGTGAGTTGGACTTGGACTGATGACGTGAACTAATCATTTTTCATAGACCTCATCAAAGCAAACTCACCTCCCCTAAACGAAAAATACCTGAGATACAAAACAGATGAGGGTTTAAAAAAATTTCAGCAAATTTGCAACAAATTCAATGAGAAACTAAAAATGTTCATTTACTCTTTTACAACACAATATTCCTTCTGCAATGTACCTACTTTTGTTGTTGTTGTTGTAATAATTGAAAATAAAAATGTATTCATTTGCTCATTTTGAAAATTCAGTTTCGAGTTTACTTTTGTTAACTTTTGTATTTATTCATCTTCATATTTCATGCATAATAATTCTATATTATATTACTGAAATCTTCATCTTTTATACATGCATCGAATAGAATTCTATTAACTTCAAATTTATTGATAACTAGCATTATCGTTGCAGATTTTGGTTACTTTGACTTCATCGTGGTAGGTGCTGGATCTGCAGGTTCAGTTGTTGCCAACAGGTTAACAGAAAATATCAATTGGAAAGTTCTACTCCTGGAAGCAGGAGATCTAAACGATGATTATTCCGATATGCCTTTCGTTTTCGATGCTTCAGGATTGTCCGACAGGAATTGGGGGTATTTGACAGAAGCCCAAAAAAACGGATGTTACGGTTAGTCTCAGGCACGTAGCCAGGATTTTCTTTCGGGGGGGGCCCACAATTTCGGGGGGGCCCACAATAAGTAAACATTGCAAATTTTGTCAAATATACAGGCATTTTTTGATATATACAGGCATTTTTTGATATTTCGGGGGGGGCACGGGCCCCCGAGCCCCCCCCCTCGCTACGTGCCTGGTTAGTCTTTACATAACTCGCAAATTGTGAAGCATCAAAGGACAAAAAAATTAAGCATTTTCTTATATCTCCTAGAAAGCTTTCGCTTCAAGCTCCATACACTCTTCACAGGGATGCTCAAGAGCAGTTTTTTTTTCAGGTAGAGAAAGAAAACAGTGTCCTTACCCACGTGGTAAAATCTTAGGAGGCTCTGGCAGCATTAACGGCCTATTCTACTCGAGAGGCATAAAAGCAGATTACGATAAATGGGCAGAAGCAGGAAATCCAGGATGGTCGTGGAACGACGTACTCCCTTATTTCAAGAAACTCGAGAATTTCGAATCTGACCACCTCGACCCCAAATACAGAGGTTTCAGAGGACCTGTCAATGTGGCTTACATAAAACCTGAAACTGTTCCCCAGAGAGCCTTCATTGAAGCCAGTAAAGAGATTGGCATACCCCAGGTAGAAGATTACAATGCTGCCAACATTAATGGCGCCTCTTGGCTTCAGCACAACATCCAGAACGGCAAGAGAGTCAGTGGTGCCAACAATTACGTACGACCTGCTTGGAACAGGATCAATTTCAATTTGACATTGAGAGCATTTGCGACGAAGATTCTGATAGATCCGAAGACTAAAGCAGCTTCTGGTGTGGAATTTGTGAAAGATAATGTAAAATTTGTAGCATATGCTAAGAAGGAAGTTATTCTGTCTGGAGGTTCCATAAATTCTCCGCAGTTATTGATGCTTTCAGGAATAGGACCTAAGTCAGAGTTGAGCAGGCATGGGATCCAGGTGATTCAAGATCTACCAGTAGGGCAGTTCATGAAGGACCATATTTGGTTTCTTGGACTTCACTTCAGTTCAAATTACGTCGAGCCCATAATAACAACCAATCAGCTCGTGAGGCGATACCTCAAAGGAACTGCCTCACTGCACCAAAGAAGTGTCTCTTACTTCAATTCGAGAAACTGGAGCTCACCATTGCCGAACATTGAATTGTCATTTGCTCCCCCTTTTCCAACAGAACTCAACTTCCCTTCTTTTGACAACGCGAACAGAGAGATTCGTCTTTTCGACAGTAAAATCAATAAGTCGACAGATTGGCAATTTCAGTTGTCCCTCATTCATCCAAAATCATCTGGCAGCTTGAAATTGAGGTCTTCCAATCCTAACGACTTTCCTGCTATAGATAGTGCTATTTTCGATGATCCTGAGGACCTCGAGGATTTATTCAGGGCGATTGAAGTGGCTTTGAATCTTGCAGACACTTCTGTTGGCAGAAAATTCAATCTGACACTCAATTTGAACCTTCCATCCTGTCCTAAAAATGTCGCAAGAACAAACCCTAGGGAATTTTGGTACTGCGTTTTACGACAAATTGCACTACCTGCATACCATCTATCTTCCACTGTTAAAATGGGACCAGCTAGTGATCCACTGTCGAGTGTGAACCACGAACTCAAAATATATGGAATCAAGAGTTTAAGAGTGATAGATGTCAGTATTGTACCGAGTACTGTGACTGGTCACATAAACGCTCAGGCCTTTTTGATTGGGGAGAAAGGAGCAGATTTGATTAAGAAAGATCATTTGTAACTAAATTAATAGAATTAATGAAGAAAAAATAAAAAAAGTACTGATAAAACCTGACTTTCATTTCACTCCATCTAAATTTAACCTAGATTGAATAGGTAGTCAAGAAAGTTGTGGAATGTTCAACCCTTGAATGAATCAATGAGAAATTCGATCAAAAATCTAGGATGTTTTCTTCATAATCTTCATTAATATGAAACACAAATATTGTCCATTTCGTGTTTGTGTAAAAGTTACAAGGAACATTTTGCGATTTCTATTTTTGTAATTGATATGTAAAATGGTAATTTTCAGAATTTGCTGTTATGCTCAAATTCCGAATTTATATGCAGGAATTTTGAGAGAAGCTAATCGCATTAGTATTCCAAATATGGTATCCCTGAAAATATTCGAAAATTTCAGAAAATACGTAAGCTTGACGTAAAAATTAAATACATATTGAGTTTGTGTATATTTTTTGAAGAGTTTTCAACGTAATGCATTCCATACTCTTTTTCCTCTGCCAAACTCTAGCTTTCGCTATCAACCAAGATGCCCAAAATTTAAAGATTGAATATTTGGAGAGATTAGTTGAAACTGAATTGGAAAAGATCAAGAACTATAAGATAAGAACAGATAATAGGGATTTACTAGGAAAAGTTGAAGAAACAAAAGGGACACATGGTAAGTAAAAGATTAAATAAAGCTCAACTAGAAAATAGAAAGTGAAATGATACTTTTCATTATGATATTTTCGAGAAAGCTATGAAGCCGTTGGTTGAATGAGCCTTTTCTCCAATTCATTGCTTTCAGACTATGGAGACTTCGATTTTATAATAGTTGGTGGTGGATCAGCAGGTTCAGTTGTTGCGAATAGATTATCGGAGGTCGGAAGTTGGAAAATTCTCCTTCTAGAAGCAGGAGACATAAATGACGAGCTAACAGATATTCCTTATTTTTTCGAGCCTGCAGCAAACTCTGACAGAAACTGGGGTTACTTCACTGTACCTCAAAAGAATGCATGCATGGGTAAGATTTGAGACCATAATTCTAAAATTTGACTAGATTCCTTAAAAAAATTTTAGTTGCATCTTTATTGGAATTTTTTCATTGATCAAAAAAGGTTTGTAGGTAGGAAAGGAAACAGATGTCCTTTTGTCCAGGGCAAAATCCTTGGAGGCTCTGGAACAATGAGTGGTCTTGTATATTCCAGAGGCATAAAAAACGACTACGACAAATGGGTTTCGCAAGGCATTCCAGGATGGTCCTGGGACGACGTTCTACCTTATTACAAAAAAATTGAAAATTACGAATCACAAAACATAGACTTGAAATACAGGGGATTCAACGGGCCTCTCAACATAGCTTACGTGGAACCAAGAAGTGAAATCCACCAAGCTATTATAAAAGCTCACGAGGAACTCGGCATACAATTCAATGGAGATTACAATGCAGAAAAAGTAAGCGGTATATCTTTCACTCAACACAATATTCAGCAAGGAAAAAGAGCGAGTGGAGCAAACAATTATGTGAGACCCAGTTGGAATAGAATCAATTTCAACGTAACTCTAAACGCATTTGTCACGAAAATACTGATAGAGAATGTCGATAAAACGGCTTATGGCGTTGAGTTTGTGAAGGATAATAAGAGATATGTAGCGAAAGCGAGAAGAGAGGTGATAAGTTCAGCTGGTTCTATCAACTCCCCACAGCTTCTCATGCTGTCTGGAATTGGACCAAAATCAGACTTGGAGAAACTGGGAATCAAGGTCATTCAAGATCTTCCTGTTGGTAAACGCACAAACGATCACATCGGTTTCCAAAATTTCTACTTCAGATCTAACTACGCTGAACCAATACTGTCTACCAAACAACTTGTGAAACAGTACTTGCATGGTGAGGGATTCTATACAGCACCCACAAATTATCGATTGACATCGTACTACAATGCTAAGAATCTATCTTTGCCGAATCCGAATATAGAGGTGGAGTTTTCATTCCCCAAACCTTTATCAGCTGGTTATCCAGGTTTGAACAACTTCAAACAGGACATCAACAATTTTATAGAAAAAGTCAACCAGTCTACAACTTGGAGTCTTGAACTATTCCTTCTACATCCAAAATCGACAGGGACGTTGAAGCTCAAATCAGCCAACCCTAAAGACTTTCCACTGATTGACAGCAATATTTTTGGAAACACTGAAGATTTGGAAGATATATACAAGGGTGTTGAAGTATCTTTGAGGCTTTTGGATACAGCCGTAGGCAGATCTTTGAACTTAACCCTAGACTTGAAAGTTCCTGAATGTGCGGGTGAAAACTTCAGATCGAAGAGATTCTGGTTCTGCGTTTTACGTCATTTTGTTGGACCAGCCTTACATCTCTCGTCTTCTACTAAGATGGGGAATCCACGTGACCCTTTAGCTGTAGTAAATCATGAATTGAAGGTATATGGGATAAAGGGACTTAGAGTAGCTGATGTTGGAGTTGTTCCAGGCACAGTTACAGGGCATATCAATGCCCAAGCGTTCTTAATAGGGGAAAGAGCAGCTGATATGATCAAGAAGGAGTATTTGAAAAAACTATAAATAAATGTCTTTGAAATTCTAGTGTTTCGATTTGATTCAAGGGAGATGTTTATTCATTTGTTGATTAAGTCGTGAGAAGCTCAATATTGTTGGGATGAGAGTAGTTTTTCTAACGTATAATAGTAAAATTTAAAAGATGTTTTTGGTAGGACAAATCGAAAAAAACAAAAGTACAGTTTTTGAAGTCTTGATATTTTTATTACACATTGTGTTGTTCTGCCAGTGGCATGTCGTAAACTGGAGAACTCATAATTTGGAAATATAAAATAGAACATCGGTTAAAAAGAAAACATTTGTTTTGACAGGATTTTTTTCACCCGTTTCATTCTGATTGTTTATTTCAGTAAAAATCCTCGGTATAAAGAACTACAAATCTAATATACAAAATAATCAACTAGATATATCTAAGTACATTGATCACAAAGTCTTCTGAACAAACTAGTATACTTCAGAAATACTTCTCACTCTAGAATGACAATACTTTCTTTACTTCTATAATATTTTTTTATTGGCAGCATATCACCCAAAATTCGGAATATGACGATTCTGGTACTCATATATTGTCTCCTCTCAATCACAAACATACTCAATAGAAAAAACAAAAAAGATATAAATTCTTCATAATATATACAAAATATAACAAAACATTAGAAAAATATGAATGATAATAACGAAGAATATGGTAATGATTTATTCGCCTTAGGCAAGAGGACTAGTAGGTATCTATTGAATGTATAAATGTAATATACTTTTGTAATGCATAATTGATAATTATTTTTTTTTTCAACAATACGAATAACGGAATAATGTTCTCAATTTTGAGATTGTACAAACTTTATTTCTGTGATGTTGACTTCAAACATAATGGTTTCGAAGAATTTCTATTCTTTTATATCCTTGAGTTCATAAATCAAAATTCTTTTTTCATTCTTCCGATTTTCTTTGTCTTGAATCAAACTCCATGTTGACTTTGGACCGATTCACCCAGTATTACTTTGAAAATTACTAAAGTCAGCATATATACATAACATAAACTTCCTTGAAATCATATACAGGATATTTCGCAATATCTATGAAGAACTTTAGCATATGGTAGCAGGGTTTCAAAAACTTGTTGTTTCATTTCGATAAATTTTATTATTCGAAGGTTTATGATTGTTTTTTTCTTCATTTATTTTGACTAGTTGACCCATTTGATCCACGTTTCTAAAGTTTTGAACAAAAATTAATCGGAAACATACAGAGTGTAACAGCCAAATGGAATAAATTCGATAACGAATAAATGAGGGGGTGTTAGGAAAAACGCTCGGACACGGCGATTTGTAATTTTAAATGCGCATATTTTTCAAGAAAATAAAATTATATAGGGTGTTCCATGCGACAGTGGCCAATACCAACTTTCTTATTTCAAATGCAAACTCATGTATACTATTTATTTTTTGGATTCTTCAGAAAATTCTAGACATAATTCATGTACAACGTCTTATACCTATCTTCAACTTTTTCGGAAATGTTAAGTATTTTCAGATTTTTTACAAAAACTAACATTTTAAATGAAAATCATTTTGTTTCACAAATTCGATACATTACACTCAATACTTATTTCACATTTACCTCTTGATGTGAAGAAAGTAAGTAAAAACGCCTGAAATGTTGAGTAACGTTAGAAGACAATTCTACACCAGATTAGCATGTTGCCAGGACGTTCGCGGCGATCATTTTGAACATTTCCTACATTGACATTAATGTTTTTTTTTTGTTTTTTATTAAATAATTAAGAAATAATCAGTATTACTTATTAGGTTTTGAGTGTAATGTACCGAATTTGTGAAATAAAATAATTTTTATTTAAAACGTTGATTTTTGCAATCAATCTGAAAACACTTAATACTTCCGAAATAGTTAAAGATAGGTATAGGACATTGTGCATGAATTGTGTCTAGAATTCTCAGAAGAATCCAAAAAATAAATAATATACAGGGGGTTGCATCTGAAATAAGAAAGTTGGTATTGGCCACGGTCACATGGAACACCCTATATAATATTATTTTCTTGAAAAATATGCGCATTTAAAATAACAAATCGCCGTGTCCGAGCGTTTTTCCTAACACCCCTTCATTTATTCTTTATCGAATTTATTCCATTTGGCTGTTACACTCTGTATGCTTATTAAAGAAAGATTATTATGTAATAACCCAGGTAGCATATACCAAAGTTGGTCGTGAAGCTCGTAAATTACTTGAATAATATCGAGTTTAATCAATAAAGTCAGCCTTGGATCATTTTTATAGGAATTTCTAACCTGAAATTTGAAGAAAACCCTCTTCAGAGAAGCCAAAAAAATCTGAAAGGAAAGTTTTTGTAGAAGTTTTCTGCTGAAGGTATCTAATGATGAAACCGATCAGAAATACGAAAAAACCCCAAAGATGGGTATAAATTCCAAATGTTTGTGAACAGATAGAGGAAATCCATAAAATTTCCACTGAGTCAATAATTATTCTTCTGATGAAGACTCAGCAATTGGGTTGGCGTCAAAAAACAGATCCAAGCGTGTATTTGACAGACGATGGTGACTAATGAAATCAATGATCCAAGGCAGACCCTTCTGTACACCTATATACAAAACAATAACTAAACTGGCCTTTAGGAAGAGTAGGTAAGTTGCCATTTTTGCGTGTCTGAAGCACTGTTACATCTCTCAGCTGTTATACCCCGAACATCGTTCAGTCTCGAATCTAAACATAAAGGATATTTCGCGTGTCTTAGAAGACCTCCAGGTTCAATACGATGCCATTTCTGGTTATCAGAACCGTCGCAAACTCTCATGACCACTTGAGCACCTTTCATGAAGTTTTGTAGAGAGAGGCATAGGTCGTGATGTCTTATGAGTCCCGTGCCGGTGAGAGTCCATTCCTGGTTTCCTCCAGTATGGTGGCATTGATACAGAGCTACGTAGCCGTCCAAGAGATGGCCCATGGTGTCCAGGCAGAATACGCCTTGTCTGAACTCTCCAGTATGCGAGCTGGTGGAATGAGGGATGGACAGTTCTGGGTAGACGTGCTGAAGGTACCACTTGAAGGACTTACATTCGAGTTCGTTCCGCAGGCTTACGCGTTCAGATATGCTGAAAATGGGATGTATCTGTAGAAATTGAGGGAATGGAACTTTGTGGCTCTTGCCAAAGGAGGAAACATCGATTTTTTGATTGCTATTTAAATTTGTAACATTTTGAAATATGCTTTTCGGAGTCATTGACAAATAATAACAACTTCATCGGATTTATTGATCAGGAACCTGACTATCGAAATTGGCATCTCCTGAGTGATGCAGGAATTTAATCTTCCTTCTTCTACGTACATATTCCCTCCAGCCTGAGAAAGAATGTCTCTTTGGCCTGTGCGGAAGGGAAAATTTATGTGGTCGCATATATCAAGCGCTTGTACTGAGAATTTCACGAAAAATTTAAATACCCTCAAATTTATTGCTCAACATCCCCTTGTAGGATGCTGCACGTGTAGAGATACTGCAGGAAAACTGCCTTCGTTTCGTTGAGCTCTCCTTAATTTAAAAGGATCAAGTGGGGTAAATTGTGAGGCGGATATTATGTTTCATACAGTTCGGAAAGTTTAAAATCTGATATCACCACGTCGCTTTCAGACGCCATTCTTCCTTTTGAGATTTAGACATCCTAAATCCACCTATCTTTGTGATAGTATTTTGATCAACATGTTCAATACATGCTCGAGATAATCACGATTGATTTCGTAATTAATTCTCGGACTCCATCTCATTTTGAACAAGATCCAAGTGTTACCAACGATGCTGTAGCAACCGAATGGCGAATGACATCGAGCTTATTTCTCGACATGAATGAGTACTTATATTGTTTACAAGCCTACATTGTTTATGTGGACGATGGATATTTTAACCTAGACTGGATTGAGATCAGAGAAATCAGGAAATCTGTGGATAATACACTGCGCAAAAAAATTAACGCACATTATGGAAATCTCAAATTTATTCTACAACTGAAGGTGTTCTCAATGATAATTATTTTTATCAGAATTATGCATGCCTATGTTATCCACTTTCAACGTTTTTCCTCAATACAGATGTTTTCTCCCAGCAGGAATAAAAAAAGATGATATTATCAGATTTTGAATGTATTGGCTCCATTCTAAAATCAGTTGTTCTCGATCAATTCTAGTGATCAATAGTTTTTCTTTCGTTTGATTATCTACACTCGATCGCTATGCAACGCGAAACAAGCAATTTGACCCAAGAGGAATGTGCCCCAGCGGTAGTTTTGCGAGAAGAAGGGTGGACATACACAAGAATTGCAGAAAGGTTTGGAGTTTCCCATACAAGTGTGTCCAGAGTGTGTCCAGTGATTCAGGGAGACAGGTATGAATGTCCGAAGACCAGGACAGGGTAGACCACGGGTAACGACTGCCATTCAAGAACTTTACTTGAGAGTTTCTTCGTTGAGACAACGGTTTGCAATCACTCGTCTCCGTCAAAATCAACTTGAGCAAACTCATGAGGTGTAAATTAGCACTCAGACAATAAGAAATCGCCTCAGAGAATATGATTTAAGGCCTCGTGTCGCGGCAAGAGGCCCAACTATTACCCCAGCTCATCGAAGGGCGCGTTTGGATTTTGCGAGAAAGCATATCCATTGGGAAGAGGCCGATTGGGAAAGAGTTTTCTTCACAGATAAGTCTATATTCTGCCTCTACCATTGTGTTCGACGTTCCCTTGTATACAGACGTCCACATGAAAGATATGCTCAGTGCGATTTCCAGAATACTACTGGTTTCGGGGAAGGATCGATTATGGTATGGGGTGGAATATCTTTGACTGCTCGCACAGACCTAGTGGTCGTTGATGATGGAGCTATGAACGCTGATAAGTATATAAGGAACATTCTTGAAGAGCATGTAGTGCCATTTGCCCCATACATTGCTGAAAATTTCATTTTCATGGACAGTAATGCCAGACCCCATCGTGCGCGCATCGTTCAGGAGTACCTTGAAAAGGTTGAAGTCTCACGAATGGAATGGCCAGCAAGAAGTCCAGATCTCAATCCGATTGAGCAGGTTTGGGACAACCTCAATAGAAGGCTGAGAAGTTCAGAAAATCATCCAGCTACTCTTAATGACTTAGGAATCCAACTCGGAGAAATCTGGGAAGGATTATATGAACCGTCGTTGCCGAGCTGTAATTAACGCAAGGGGTGGAAATACCAAGTATTAAATCACTTATCAGCATTTCAGTATTTTGAAAATTGTTCATTTCTCTTCTTTCACATAAGATTCGGTGAAATCCTGAATTTTCTTCCATTTAATGTGTCTTGTTTCGTTCAAAACCTTCCCGAGAGAACATGAAAAATAAGTTATAAAGTCAATGTAGAGTTAACTTTCATTAAAATTGAGATTTTCAGAATGTGCTTTAATTTTTTTGCGCAGTGTAGAATTTACTTACTCTCCAAATGGAATATTCTTAGCCAAAGGCACTGAAGCATAATAAAAATGTTTGTAATCATCCATCCAAACTTCGGCTGCCCTTCTTGTATTTTTAGCAAACACATTTCCACTACCTCCAGGGAATGTGTAGGGATGACGCTTTCGAAAAACGTGACCAACCTAAAAATGGCCATTAATTTAGTGTAGTTAAATAATGTTGTGTTTGTAGAAGAAACTCACCCGACTGCAGGGGATGATTTCCAAGCTTCCTCCGCATTGCCAGACTCTGAAGGAGATCTCCAAGTTCTCCCCACCCCAGATATCCATTTGCATGTCGTATTTTCCCAGTTTGTTGAAGTAGTCCTTGTCTATGACGAAGAGTCCTCCGGCTATCATTGGAGTCCGAATTGCCTATGAACATCCTTTACTACTCAACTGTGCAATAGAGGAAAGTCACCAAATATGAAATAGTATACTAATATGGAATACCTTCATTTCTCAGAGTAGCCTGGGCTCCTGAACAAAAGTCGAATACGAAAAATCGAAAAACATAAAACCGAATAACTCGTTACTTATGAGGGCTACATGGGTGATTTTGGTATCAAAATATAGGTTTTCGAGGTCGCTCTATTCAATGAAAGATGATTCAGAGCTCTTACTATCATAGTTCAGATTTTGACCTGTCAAATGGCATTTTTTGAAAAATTGCAAATTTCAAACTCTCATATCTTCCGTTCCAATCATCTCCGACAAAAGTTATTTATATTATCTTGATCAGCATACCTCAATGTATTACTATGCAAAATATGAGCGATTTGAAAAATCTCAAATTTTTGGTGAAAAATGCCAAAGGGGTAAGACCCTCTGAAAACACCATATTTGTCAATAAAATAAATTTTCGTGTCAATTCAACCGTAATATTCGATCGAGAAATTATGCGAACCTTTCGAATCTTCCATATAAGCCATTCCACCCGAAGATATCAAAAATACTTTGAGTAGCCTGGGCTCCTGAACAAAAGTCGAATACGAAAAATCGAAAAACATAAAACCGAATAACTCGTCACTTATGAGGGCTACATGGGTGGTTTTGGTATCAAAATGTGGGTTTTCGAGGTCGCTCTATTCAATGAAAGATGATTCAGAGCTCTAACTAGCATAGTTTAGATTTTGACCTGTCAAATGGCATTTTTTGAAAAATTGCAAATTTCAAACTCTCATATCTTCCGTTCCAATCATCTCCGACAAAAGTTATTTATATTATCTTGATCAGCATACCTCAATGTATCACTGTGCAAAATATGAGCGATTTGAAAAATCTCAAATTTTTGGTGAAAAATGCCAAAGGGGTAAGACCCTCTGAAAACACCATATTTGTCAATAAAATAAATATCCGTGTCAATTCAACCGTAATATTCGATCGAGAAATTATGCGAACCTGTCGAATCTTCCATATAAGCCATTCCACCCGAAGATATCAAAAATACTTTGAGTAGCCTGGGCTCCTGAACAAAAGTCGAATACGAAAAATCGAAAAACATAAAACCGAATAACTCGTCACTTATGAGGGCTACATGGGTGGTTTTGGTATCAAAATGTGGGTTTTCGAGGTCGCTCTATTCAATGAAAGATGATTCAGAGCTCTAACTATCATAGTTTAGATTTTGACCTGTCAAATGGCATTTTTTGAAAAATTGCAAATTTCAAACTCACATATCTTCCGTTCCAATCATCTCCGACAAAAGTTATTCATGTTATCTTGATCAGCATACCTCAATGTATCACTGTGCAAAATATGAGCGATTTGAAAAATCTCAAATTTTTGGTGAAAAATGCCAAAGGGGTAAGACCCTCTGAAAACACCATATTTGTCAATAAAATAAATATCCGTGTCAATTCAACCGTAATATTCGATCGAGAAATTATGCGAACCTGTCGAATCTTCCATATAAGCCATTCCACCCGAAGATATCAAAAATACTTTGAGTAGCCTGGGCTTCTGAACAAAAGTCGAATACGAAAAATCGAAAAACATAAAACCGAATAACTCGTTACTTATGAGGGCTACATGGGTGGTTTTGGTATCAAAATGTAGGTTTTCGAGGTCGCGCTATTCAATGAAATATGATTCAGAGCTCTAACTATCATAGTTTAGATTTTGACCTGTCAAATAGCATTTTTTGAAAAATTGCAAATTTCAAACTCTCATATCTTCCGTTCCAATCATCTCCGACAAAAGTTATTCATGTTATCTTGATCAGCATACCTCAATGTATCACTGTGCAAAATATGAGCGATTTGAAAAATCTCAAATTTTTGGTGAAAAATGCCAAAGGGGTAAGACCCTCTGAAAACACCATATTTGTCGATAAAATAAATATCCGTGTCAATTCAACCGTATTATTCGATCGAGAAATTATGCGAACCTTTCGAATCTTCCATATAAGCCATTCCACCCGAAGATATCAAAAATACTTTGAGTAGCCTGGGCTCCTGAACAAAAGTCGAATACGAAAAATCGAAAAACATAAAACCGAATAACTCGTTACTTATGAGGGCTACATGGGTGGTTTTGGTATCAAAATGTAGGTTTTCGAGGTCGCTCTATTCAATGAAAGATGATTCAGAGCTCTAACTATCATAGTTTACATTTTGACCTGTCAAATGGCATTTTTTGAAAAATTGCAAATTTCAAACTCTCATATCTTCCGTTCCAATAATCTCCGAAAAAGTTATTTATATTATCTTGATGAGCATACCTCAATGTATCACTGTGCAAAATATGAGCGATTTGAAAAATCTCAAATTTATGGTGAAAAATGCCAAAGGGGTAAGACCCTCTGAAAACACCATATTTGTCAATAAAATAAATATCCGTGTCAATTCAACCGTATTATTCGATCGAGAAATTATGCGAACCTTTCGAATCTTCCATATAAGCCATTCCACCCGAAGATATCAAAAATACTTTGAGTAGCCTGGGCTCCTGCACAAAAGTCGAATACGAAAAATCGAAAAACATAAAACCGAATAACTCGTCACTTATGAGGGCTACATGGGTGGTTTTGGTATCAAAATGTGGGTTTTCGAGGTCGCTCTATTCAATGAAAGATGATTCAGAGCTTTAACTGTCATAGTTTAGATTTTGACCTGTCAAATGGCATTTTTTGAAAAATTGCAAATTTCAAACTCTCATATCTTCCGTTCCAATCATCTCCGACAAAAGTTATTCATGTTATCTTGATCAGCATACCTCAATGTATCACTGTGCAAAATATGAGCGATTTGAAAAATCTCAAATTTTTGGTGAAAAATGCCAAAGGGGTAAGACCCTCTGAAAACACCATATTTGTCAATAAAATAAATATCCGTGTCAATTCAACCGTAATATTCGATCGAGAAATTATGCGAACCTGTCGAATCTTCCATATAAGCCATTCCACCCGAAGATATCAAAAATACTTTGAGTAGCCTGGGCTCCTGAACAAAAGTCGAATACGAAAAATCGAAAAACATAAAACCGAATAACTCGTTACTTATGAGGGCTACATGGGTGGTTTTGGTTCAAAATGTAGGTTTTCGAGGTCGCGCTATTCAATGAAAGATGATTCAGAGCTCTAACTATCATAGTTTAGATTTTGACCTGTCAAATGGCATTTTTTGAAAAATTGCAAATTTCAAACTCTCATATCTTCCGTTCCAATCATCTCCGACAAAAGTTATTTATATTATCTTGATCAGCATACCTCAATGTATCACTGTGCAAAATATGAGCGATTTGAAAAATCTCAAATTTTTGGTGAAAAATGCCAAAGGGGTAAGACCCTCTGAAAACACCATATTTGTCAATAAAATAAATATCCGTGTCAATTCAACCGTAATATTCGATCGAGAAATTATGCGAACCTTTCGAATCTTCCATATAAGCCATTCCACCCGAAGATATCAAAAATACTTTGAGTAGCCTGGGCTCCTGAACAAAAGTCGAATACGAAAAATCGAAAAACATAAAACCGAATAACTCGTCACTTATGAGGGCTACATGGGTGGTTTTGGTATCAAAATGTGGGTTTTCGAGGTCGCTCTATTCAATGAGAGATGATTCAGAGCTCTAACTATCATAGTTTAGATTTTGACCTGTCAAATGGCATTTTTTGAAAAATTGCAAATTTCAAACTCTCATATCTTCCGTTCCAATAATCTCCGACAAAAGTTATTTATATTATCTTGATGAGCATACCTCAATGTATCACTGTGCAAAATATGAGCGATTTGAAAAATCTCAAATTTTTGGTGAAAAATGCCAAAGGGGTAAGACCCTCTGAAAACACCATATTTGTCAATAAAATAAATATCCGTGTCAATTCAACCGTAATATTCGATCGAGAAATTATGCGAACCTGTCGAATCTTCCATATAAGCCATTCCACCCGAAGATATCAAAAATACTTTGAGTAGCCTGGGCTCCTGAACAAAAGTCGAATACGAAAAATCGAAAAACATAAAACCGAATAACTCGTTACTTATGAGGGCTACATGGGTGGTTTTGGTATCAAAATGTAGGTTTTCGAGGTCGCGCTATTCAATGAAAGATGATTCAGAGCTCTAACTATCATAGTTTAGATTTTGACCTGTCGAATGGCATTTTTTGAAAAATTGCAAATTTCAAACTCTCATATCTTCCGTTCCAATCATCTCCGACAAAAGTTATTTATATTATCTTGATCAGCATACCTCAATGTATCACTGTGCAAAATATGAGCGATTTGAAAAATCTCAAATTTTTGGTGAAAAATGCCAAAGGGGTAAGACCCTCTGAAAACACCATATTTGTCAATAAAATAAATATCCGTGTCAATTCAACCGTAATATTCGATCGAGAAATTATGCGAACCTTTCGAATCTTCCATATAAGCCATTCCACCCGAAGATATCAAAAATACTTTGAGTAGCCTGGGCTCCTGAACAAAAGTCGAATACGAAAAATCGAAAAACATAAAACCGAATAACTCGTCACTTATGAGGGCTACATGGGTGGTTTTGGTATCAAAATGTAGGTTTTCGAGGTCGCGCTATTCAATGAAAGATGATTCAGAGCTCTAACTATCATAGTTTAGATTTTGACCTGTCAAATGGCATTTTTTTGAAAAATTGCAAATTTCAAACTCTCATATCTTCCGTTCCAATCATCTCCGACAAAAGTTATTTATATTATCTTGATCAGCATACCTCAATGTATCACTGTGCAAAATATGAGCGATTTGAAAAATCTCAAATTTTTGGTGAAAAATGCCAAAGGGGTAAGACCCTCTGAAAACACCATATTTGTCAATAAAATAAATATCCGTGTCAATTCAACCGTAATATTCGATCGAGAAATTATGCGAACCTTTCGAATCTTCCATATAAGCCATTCCACCCGAAGATATCAAAAATACTTTGAGTAGCCTGGGCTCCTGAACAAAAGTCGAATACGAAAAATCGAAAAACATAAAACCGAATAACTCGTCACTTATGAGGGCTACATGGGTGGTTTTGGTATCAAAATGTGGGTTTTCGAGGTCGCTCTATTCAATGAGAGATGATTCAGAGCTCTAACTATCATAGTTTAGATTTTGACCTGTCAAATGGCATTTTTTGAAAAATTGCAAATTTCAAACTCTCATATCTTCCGTTCCAATAATCTCCGACAAAAGTTATTTATATTATCTTGATCAGCATACCTCAATGTATCACTGTGCAAAATATGAGCGATTTGAAAAATCTTAAATTTTTGGTGAAAAATGCCAAAGGGGTAAGACCCTCTGAAAACACCATATTTGTCAATAAAATAAATATCCGTGTCAATTCAACCGTAATATACGATCGAGAAATTATGCGAACCTGTCGAATCTTCCATATAAGCCATTCCACCAGAAGATATCAAAAATACTTTGAGTAGCATGGGCTTCTGAACTAAAGTCGAATACGAAAAATCGAAAAACATAAAACCGAATAACTCGTTACTTATGAGGGCTACATGGGTGGTTTTGGTATCAAAATGTAGGTTTTCGAGGTCGCGCTATTCAATGAAAGATGATTCAGAGCTCTAACTATCATAGTTTAGATTTTGACCTGTCAAATGGCATTTTTTTGAAAAATTGCAAATTTCAAACTCTCATATCTTCCGTTCCAATCATCTCCGACAAAAGTTATTTATATTATCTTGATCAGCATACCTCAATGTATCACTATGCAAAATATGAGCGATTTGAAAAATCTCAAATTTTTGGTGAAAAATGCCAAAGGGGTAAGACCCTCTGAAAACACCATATTTGTCAATAAAATAAATATCCGTGTCAATTCAACCGTAATATTCGATCGAGAAATTATGCGAACCTTTCGAATCTTCCATATAAGCCATTCCACCCGAAGATATCAAAAATACTTTGAGTAGCCTGGGCTCCTGAACAAAAGTCGAATACGAAAAATCGAAAAACATAAAACCGAATAACTCGTTACTTATGAGGGCTACATGGGTGGTTTTGGTATCAAAATGTAGGTTTTCGAGGTCGCGCTATTCAATGAAAGATGATTCAGAGCTCTAACTATCATAGTTTAGATTTTGACCTGTCAAATGGCATTCTTTGAAAAATTGCAAATTTCAAACTCTCATATCTTCCGTTCCAATCATCTCCGACAAAAGTTATTTATATTATCTTGATCAGCATACCTCAATGTATTACTATGCAAAATATGAGCGATTTGAAAAATCTCAAATTTTTGGTGAAAAATGCCAAAGGGGTAAGACCCTCTGAAAACACCATATTTGTCAATAAAATAAATTTTCGTGTCAATTCAACCGTAATATTCGATCGAGAAATTATGCGAACCTTTCGAATCTTCCATATAAGCCATTCCACCCGAAGATATCAAAAATACTTTGAGTAGCCTGGGCTCCTGAACAAAAGTCGAATACGAAAAATCGAAAAACATAAAACCGAATAACTCGTCACTTATGAGGGCTACATGGGTGGTTTTGGTATCAAAATGTAGGTTTTCGGGGTGGCTCTATTCAATGAAAGATGATTCAGAGCTCTAACTAGCATAGTTTAGATTTTGACCTGTCAAATGGCATTTTTTGAAAAATTGCAAATTTCAAACTCTCATATCTTCCGTTCCAATCATCTCCGACAAAAGTTATTTATATTATCTTGATCAGCATACCTCAATGTATCACTGTGCAAAATATGAGCGATTTGAAAAATCTCAAATTTTTGGTGAAAAATGCCAAAGGGGTAAGACCCTCTGAAAACACCATATTTGTCAATAAAATAAATATCCGTGTCAATTCAACCGTAATATTCGATCGAGAAATTATGCGAACCTGTCGAATCTTCCATATAAGCCATTCCACCCGAAGATATCAAAAATACTTTGAGTAGCCTGGGCTCCTGAACAAAAGTCGAATACGAAAAATCGAAAAACATAAAACCGAATAACTCGTTACTTATGAGGGCTACATGGGTGGTTTTGGTATCAAAATGTAGGTTTTCGAGGTCGCTCTATTCAATGAAAGATGATTCAGAGCTCTAACTATCATAGTTTACATTTTGACCTGTCAAATGGCATTTTTTGAAAAATTGCAAATTTCAAACTCTCATATCTTCCGTTCCAATAATCTCCGAAAAAGTTATTTATATTATCTTGATGAGCATACCTCAATGTATCACTGTGCAAAATATGAGCGATTTGAAAAATCTCAAATTTTTGGTGAAAAATGCCAAAGGGGTAAGACCCTCTGAAAACACCATATTTGTCAATAAAATAAATATCCGTGTCAATTCAACCGTAATATTCGATCGAGAAATTATGCGAACCTGTCGAATCTTCCATATAAGCCATTCCACCCGAAGATATCAAAAATACTTTGAGTAGCCTGGGCTCCTGAACAAAAGTCGAATACGAAAAATCGAAAAACATAAAACCGAATAACTCGTTACTTATGAGGGCTACATGGGTGGTTTTGGTATCAAAATGCACTATGTAAAAACCAGCTAGATGTATTGTTAGTCTTGTGTGGGTACAGCACAGGATACAAAGAAATGTACAATAAAACCAAGAAAAATTATGACAGTCTTATAAGAAAAATGAAGGCAAAAAATTTAGAAAATCGGATTAAAAAGTCAGACAATAAGAATAAAACCATGTGGTCAATATGTAATGAAATACGAGGAAAAAATAATGACATAAGAGGATATCAGATAGAAGGAGACCCAGAAGACCTAGCAAACAATTTCAATGCTTACTTTAATAATATTCTGCCTGAAGTACCGAAATGTGAAAATCAGCATTCCTTAGAAGAATACAATCTCTCAAACGCTTTGAATGAATCAATGTACCTGAGGCCAGTTACCCCAGAGGAAGTCCTTGAAATTGGTAAACTCATGAAAAATAAACTCACATGTGGTGATGATGAAATTCCTACCAGCATAGTAAAATTATCTCTGCCTGAAATTAGTAGTGTATTGTCTTACTTGATCAATTTATCATTTAAACAAGCTATATTTCCAGAACAGTTAAAAAGAGCAATAATAAAACCGTTACATAAAAAAGGGAACCAACAGGAGTTAGGAAATTATAGACCAATAAGTATTCTGCCGAGTTTTTCGAAGATTTTCGAGCTAGCAATGTGTAACAGAATAACAACTTTTTTAAACACATCTAACTTTTTTTCACAAACACAACACGGATACTTGAAGGGAAGATCAACAATGACAGCTATATTTGAGTTCACGAAGAGTATCTTGGATCTGATAGAGGGAAACAACTTAGCACTAGCAATATTTCTAGATCTGTCAAAAGCATATGACTCTGTAGGTAAAGACATTCTGCTGAACAAACTGCATACATATGGAATAAGAGGAAAAGCCCACAAATGGATTGCATCATACTTATCTGACAGACAACAAAGAGTGAAAATAACGAAAGATGGCATTGATTATTTTTCTGGAAGCTTGAGGAGTGTAACTGGTATAGCGCAAGGAAGCATCTTGGGGCCTTTGTTGTTCCTGGTGTTCTTGAATGACCTATCCAATATAGTAGAAAATGAGGGAGAATGGGTTGTCAATTATGCAGATGATACCAACCTTTTAACTGGAGCGAAAGAGAACAATACCTTGGTGGATGCGGGATCGGACCTCTTCAACAGAGCCAAAAACTGGTTCGATAAGAACGGCCTGATTCTGAACACAGAGAAAACTAATGTGTTAGTTTTCAGCACAAATAAATGTAAAAAGGATAAACTAGATGAAATTGTATTGGGGGGTAATAACATCAAAATTGCTGAAAACACTAAATTTCTTGGTGTTTTCATAGACAACTTCTTGAATTATAGAAAACATGTGGAACATTTGAGTCTAAAACTTAATGGAGTAAATTTTGCATTAAGAACGGCTAGAAAATATTTGAATGTGGATACATTAAGAGTGCTGTATCATGCTAATTTTGAATCTGTGCTGAGGTACGGTATAGTTTTTTGGGGAACAAGGCAAAACTTGGAGGAAATGTTTATTGTACAAAAGAGATCAGTAAGATTGATTTTCAACTTAAAATACAGGGAATCATGTAGAGGTTTATTTAAAAGTAAGGGTATATTTACAGTATATGGGTTATATTTGTATGAGTGCTTAATTTTTTTGTACAAGCATAAAGAAAAATTCACGAAAAATAATACCAACTTTGTATATTCCACAAGAACAATGAATATAAACTTTCCCGTACACAGACTAACTTTAAGTGAAAAGCATCCAGCATATAGCTGCATAAAAATTTTCAACAACTTACCAAATGAAATTAAAGGTATAAATAATTTTAAATTGTTCAAGAATAAAATAAAGTTGCTGCTGCTGAATGTTGAGCCATATGATTTGAAAGAGTTTTTTGACGGATGAAATTTGTAACTTAGAATAGTTTTTGTTTTGACGTAGTTTCATTTAGCATCCTCGGGGTGTGTGGGTACTTGTAATTTGATTTATTGATAATTATACCTACCTGTAAATATTGTGGGGATGTTATTGGGAAATAAATCTATTATTATTATTATTCTTCTTCATCGGTCTCCCGGTCTCAGCTTAAGCTGGTATTATTTCTATGAACCAGTGAAAAAACAATTCAGTTCCTCCCACTAGTTCAGGAATTTCCGCACGATGTGACAGGTTTGCAATGCTTCAGCCCGTTGTGCATATCCCGCGATTCTCTGGGATAATTCGATCTTTTTCTTGAATGATTCCCTTCCGTCAGCTGAAGTTCCGGATGCATTCCGGTGAACTCGTTATAGAGGGAGTATCTCCATCCAGGAAGTGGTTTGTCCTCGCAATTGTTCACGTAATAAAAAGCTCGCATTACTTCAATATTCATGTCGCGGCTCCACTTGATACGTGCGTTGCGAGCTCCCCTGCGGACAGTCCTCCTCACGGTGGTCGAGCCAGCAGGTGGAGTGGCATTTAGATCTTCTGCCATGGTATCGGTTTCCACTTCTCGTTGCTGGCATTTTCCCCATTTTCATGGGTTCGCCACCATTTACCCTTGGTGGCCCAGGTAACTCGGGCCGTGGGGACGTCACCCCCCATGTGGCGTGGCAGAAACCAAACCACACCCGTGCGTTACTATTATTATTATTATTATTAGGTTTTCGAGGTCGCGCTATTCAATGAAAGATGATTCAGAGCTCTAACTATCATAGTTTAGATTTTGACCTGTCGAATGGCATTTTTTGAAAAATTGCAAATTTCAAACTCTCATATCTTCCGTTCCAATCATCTCCGACAAAAGTTATTTATATTATCTTGATCAGCATACCTCAATGTATCACTGTGCAAAATATGAGCGATTTGAAAAATCTCAAATTTTTGGTGAAAAATGCCAAAGGGGTAAGACCCTCTGAAAACACCATATTTGTCAATAAAATAAATATCCGTGTCAATTCAACCGTAATATTCGATCGAGAAATTATGCGAACCTTTCGAATCTTCCATATAAGCCATTCCACCCGAAGATATCAAAAATACTTTGAGTAGCCTGGGCTCCTGAACAAAAGTCGAATACGAAAAATCGAAAAACATAAAACCGAATAACTCGTCACTTATGAGGGCTACATGGGTGGTTTTGGTATCAAAATGTAGGTTTTCGAGGTCGCGCTATTCAATGAAAGATGATTCAGAGCTCTAACTATCATAGTTTAGATTTTGACCTGTCAAATGGCATTTTTTTGAAAAATTGCAAATTTCAAACTCTCATATCTTCCGTTCCAATCATCTCCGACAAAAGTTATTTATATTATCTTGATCAGCATACCTCAATGTATCACTATGCAAAATATGAGCGATTTGAAAAATCTCAAATTTTTGGTGAAAAATGCCAAAGGGGTAAGACCCTCTGAAAACACCATATTTGTCAATAAAATAAATATCCGTGTCAATTCAACCGTAATATTCGATCGAGAAATTATGCGAACCTTTCGAATCTTCCATATAAGCCATTCCACCCGAAGATATCAAAAATACTTTGAGTAGCCTGGGCTCCTGAACAAAAGTCGAATACGAAAAATCGAAAAACATAAAACCGAATAACTCGTTACTTATGAGGGCTACATGGGTGGTTTCGGTATCAAAATGTAGGTTTTCGAGGTCGCGCTATTCAATGAAAGATGATTTAGAGCTCTAACTATCATAGTTTAGATTTTGACCTGTCAAATGGCATTTTTTGAAAAATTGCAAATTTCAAATTCTCATATCTTCCGTTCCAATCATCTCCGACAAAAGTTATTTATATTATCTTGATCAGCATACCTCAATGTATCACTGTGCAAAATATGAGCGATTTGAAAAATCTCAAATTTTTGGTGAAAAATGCCAAAGGGGTAAGACCCTCTGAAAACACCATATTTGTCAATAAAATAAATATCCGTGTCAATTCAACCGTAATATTCGATCGAGAAATTATGCGAACCTTTCGAATCTTCCATATAAGCCATTCCACCCGAAGATATCAAAAATACTTTGAGTAGCCTGGGCTCCTGAACAAAAGTCGAATACGAAAAATCGAAAAACATAAAACCGAATAACTCGTCACTTATGAGGGCTACATGGGTGGTTTTGGTATCAAAATGTGGGTTTTCGAGGTCGCTCTATCCAATGAGAGATGATTCAGAGCTCTAACTATCATAGTTTAGATTTTGACCTGTCAAATGGCATTTTTTGAAAAATTGCAAATTTCAAACTCTCATATCTTCCGTTCCAATAATCTCCGACAAAAGTTATTTATATTATCTTGATCAGCATACCTCAATGTATCACTGTGCAAAATATGAGCGATTTGAAAAATCTTAAATTTTTGGTGAAAAATGCCAAAGGGGTAAGACCCTCTGAAAACACCATATTTGTCAATAAAATAAATATCCGTGTCAATTCAACCGTAATATACGATCGAGAAATTATGCGAACCTGTCAAATCTTCCATATAAGCCATTCCACCAGAAGATATCAAAAATACTTTGAGTAGCATGGGCTTCTGAACTAAAGTCGAATACGAAAAATCGAAAAACATAAAACCGAATAACTCGTTACTTATGAGGGCTACATGGGTGGTTTTGGTATCAAAATGTAGGTTTTCGAGGTCGCGCTATTCAATGAAAGATGATTCAGAGCTCTAACTATCATAGTTTAGATTTTGACCTGTCAAATGGCATTTTTTTGAAAAATTGCAAATTTCAAACTCTCATATCTTCCGTTCCAATCATCTCCGACAAAAGTTATTTATATTATCTTGATCAGCATACCTCAATGTATCACTATGCAAAATATGAGCGATTTGAAAAATCTCAAATTTTTGGTGAAAAATGCCAAAGGGGTAAGACCCTCTGAAAACACCATATTTGTCAATAAAATAAATATCCGTGTCAATTCAACCGTAATATTCGATCGAGAAATTATGCGAACCTTTCGAATCTTCCATATAAGCCATTCCACCCGAAGATATCAAAAATACTTTGAGTAGCCTGGGCTCCTGAACAAAAGTCGAATACGAAAAATCGAAAAACATAAAACCGAATAACTCGTTACTTATGAGGGCTACATGGGTGGTTTTGGTATCAAAATGTAGGTTTTCGAGGTCGCTCTATTCAATGAGAGATGATTCAGAGCTCTAACTATCATAGTTTAGATTTTGACCTGTCAAATGGCATTTTTTGAAAAATTGCAAATTTCAAACTCTCATATCTTCCGTTCCAATCATCTCCGACAAAAGTTATTTATATTATCTTGATCAGCATACCTCAATGTATCACTGTGCAAAATATGAGCGATTTGAAAAATCTCAAATTTTTGGTGAAAAATGCCAAAGGGGTAAGACCCTCTGAAAACACCATATTTGTCAATAAAATAAATATCCGTGTCAATTCAACCGTAATATTCGATCGAGAAATTATGCGAACCTTTCGAATCTTCCATATAAGCCATTCCACCCGAAGATATCAAAAATACTTTGAGTAGCCTGGGCTCCTGAACAAAAGTCGAATACGAAAAATCGAAAAACATAAAACCGAATAACTCGTCACTTATGAGGGCTACATGGGTGGTTTTGGTATCAAAATGTGGGTTTTCGAGGTCGCTCTATTCAATGAGAGATGATTCAGAGCTCTAACTATCATAGTTTAGATTTTGACCTGTCAAATGGTATTTTTTGAAAAATTGCAAATTTCAAACTCTCATATCTTCCGTTCCAATAATCTCCGACAAAAGTTATTTATATTATCTTGATCAGCATACCTCAATGTATCACTGTGCAAAATATGAGCGATTTGAAAAATCTTAAATTTTTGGTGAAAAATGCCAAAGGGGTAAGACCCTCTGAAAACACCATATTTGTCAATAAAATAAATATCCGTGTCAATTCAACCGTAATATACGATCGAGAAATTATGCAAACCTGTCAAATCTTCCATATAAGCCATTCCACCAGAAGATATCAAAAATACTTTGAGTAGCATGGGCTTCTGAACTAAAGTCGAATACGAAAAATCGAAAAACATAAAACCGAATAACTCGTTACTTATGAGGGCTACATGGGTGGTTTTGGTATCAAAATGTAGGTTTTAGAGGTCGCGCTATTCAATGAAAGATGATTCAGAGCTCTAACTATCATAGTTTAGATTTTGACCTGTCAAATGGCATTTTTTTGAAAAATTGCAAATTTCAAACTCTCATATCTTCCGTTCCAATCATCTCCGACAAAAGTTATTTATATTATCTTGATCAGCATACCTCAATGTATCACTATGCAAAATATGAGCGATTTGAAAAATCTCAAATTTTGGGTGAAAAATGCCAAAGGGGTAAGACCCTCTGAAAACACCATATTTGTCAATAAAATAAATATCCGTGTCAATTCAACCGTAATATTCGATCGAGAAATTATGCGAACCTTTCGAATCTTCCATATAAGCCATTCCACCCGAAGATATCAAAAATACTTTGAGTAGCCTGGGCTCCTGAACAAAAGTCGAATACGAAAAATCGAAAAACATAAAACCGAATAACTCGTTACTTATGAGGGCTACATGGGTGGTTTCGGTATCAAAATGTAGGTTTTCGAGGTCGCGCTATTCAATGAAAGATGATTCAGAGCTCTAACTATCATAGTTTAGATTTTGACCTGTCAAATGGCATTTTTTGAAAAATTGCAAATTTCAAACTCTCATATCTTCCGTTCCAATCATCTCCGACAAAAGTTATTTATATTATCTTGATCAGCATACCTCAATGTATCACTGTGCAAAATATGAGCGATTTGAAAAATCTCAAATTTTTGGTGAAAAATGCCAAAGGGGTAAGACCCTCTGAAAACACCATATTTGTCAATAAAATAAATATCCGTGTCAATTCAACCGTAATATTCGATCGAGAAATTATGCGAACCTTTCGAATCTTCCATTCCACCCGAAGATATCAAAAATACTTTGAGTATTCTCCAAGAATATAAGTAGGTAATAAACGGAACATTCGACCATCTTCTGTTTCATTCGGTCTACTAACTATCGCACTCACACCATCGAATCAGTTGCGCAACCGCTTAACGTGTGGCAGGCGTGTTTTGTTTTGTTGTCGTGAAGAAAATTTTAAAAGGTAAGTAGTAAATGAGTATTACCAGCTGTTATGTTTGTATACATAAGTGTTATACTATTTATTATATCGGTATTATGTTTATTTCACCATTCTGTGATCTTTTGTCATTAAAATATTGTGACTTGAAAAAATATTTAGAAGAGTTTGAACTAGTATAAAAATCCAAATATGGACAGTCGTCGGTGTCTAATTATGGAATATGCTTGATGTGTGGGCTCTGGGCACATTATGAATGTGCTGGTCCAGAGTTTGATACTTGGATATGTGACTTTTGCAAGTAATTATGTAACTTCTTTCATTTATCGCAATATGTTACATTCATTCAATTGATTTCAAAGTATTAATGTCCATTTTTGTTATTGTTATGTTGATTTAAGCTTATATTCCATATATGGGTTCCTATTCCATATTTGGTTACTCATTTGTGATTTTGTTTCTTGTGTTAGATTTCAATTAGATAACTAATGTATTTGATTAGAGGCTGTTAATTACTACATATAAATGTATGACTGATTAGTATAAACATTAAACTGATTCAATTAATTTGAAGTTTTTTCTTTATATCCCAAAAACAAAATGCTATTCCATATTTGGTGACTTTCCTCTAGACATTTTTTTGTCGAATGTATCAATTCATCAACTTCTTTGTTTTTTGCAATGAAGACTTGAATTGAAAATAAGTCGAATAAGATATTGGGGATTACCTGCGTAGGATCTCTCTGTCGGCTCTCCCTTTCTGCATAACTCAAATACTCCCACTTGAACACTAGGTTCCAATCGAAACCTCCCCTTAAATCCGCTGAAGCACCAATATACTGGAAAGTATCCATGCTGATAACATCAATTACTGGACAAACTACCCTAGTCGGATCCTGTAACGAAACAACAACGTCAGGACCAATTATGACAGCGATAAAGTTTCTGCTGCTGATATAATTTCTGATATATTCATCAGTGTTATCCAACGTGCTGTGTGATTAGAATTAATATGGCTCACCCTGCCATCAATTACGAAACCAGACATGGGTAAAAATTATAGTTTCCAACTAATAAAGCTGAATGCGTATGTATAAAATTAATGAAAATTTGTTGATGTCATTAAAAGATAAATGATGGAAACTTTTTTGACAAATATCATCGGACGAAATCAGGAATAACTCGGGAACAGAACGTTTCATGCAGAACATAAGGATACATTTATTTTCTGAGATAAATTTTATTGCAGTAATTTTTTCGTGTGAAACTGTAGCTTAGATACCAAAAAGATATTCAATAAGTGTTGAGGTAGAGTGAGCTCTTCAGCAAAATTCAGTTCATACGAAAAAACCATTTCGAAGATATGGGACAAAAGTGATTTTTCCACACCCTGTATTTTTCCTGCGAAACCGAAATCAACAGTTAAAAAAATTTAATATCGACAGTAGCGGATTAACCGGTACGCCTAGTACGCTGCAGCATAGGGCCCCGAGGTCCATAGGGGCCCCCGGCGATCGAACTAATTTTTTTTCTAGAATGAAAATTCAGTCTGTAGGTGTGAAAAAGAAATAGTCAGGCTGTAGGTACCTACTATATTTTATAAGAAGATCAGAGGCAAATTGTGAATTATTACATGCACATGAAACGCAATTGTATAACAAAAGCCTCAGAGCCAAACTCAGATGTTAAAAAAAACGCACCATTCGAGATTCAGCGTACAGTCCCTAATTATCTTGTCTGCCTGCAATAAATTCCTTCAAGGGTGGCGGCTGAATTCCAAAGTTTACAATTACATCATTCAATAAATTTGTCAGCATTTCCTCTAAAATCTAGGAATGTGCTACAGAACTGCCGACCAGATGTTGATTCGTTTAGGGGTGTAAAGTGAAAAATACTTATGCAGAAGTTTTTAGGTCTGTATATTTTTTTCTCACATTCATTTCACAAGATTCGAATAGTGTTGATAGTGACAGGTGAGTTTCGTGTAAGATTCAAATATTGTGAAAAACTGAGAAGTGTTGGTGAATTGAACTATTTCTGTTTGTGTTTGGACATTTAAATCCTTGTACTCTCATTGAACGATATAATTGCTATCAAAGGTAAGCTTTACAGTTCAGTTTTATATGCTAGAAATAACATTCTTCCAATTTTTCGGCATAAACATAATTCGAGCGACGATGAGGCAGACCAGTCAAATTCATTTTCGTTATAAGGCATACGAAATAATATTGGTTCAATACCGGGAAAAGGAAATACAAAATACGATTTACATAAATTATGGATGTATTCCTATTAAGATATTTATCAATCTAATTGTTGCAATTTTTCTTGACTTCCGATCATCTCCGATAGACTCATTCGCTATGTTCAATGATCTGTTCATATTTTACCATTCTTGTTGTAATAATTTGATAATAATTTTTCATACTTCAATAGAGCGAAGTCAATGAATTTCTGTGTTGTTCATTACAGAGTATAAAATAAAATTCAACATTTTCTTATCTTTACAGTTGCTAGTTGCATCTGTAATATTGACATGACACCATGTCTGACAGACGTTATATCAGCGGCTACCAAAAACGAAAGCTCAAGGAAAATAAAGAGCAGAGTAAAGCTAAGCATCCAAAATTTACAGAATTTTTTGCTCCAAATAAATCTAAAGAGTCTACTGAAAATCAAGAAAGCCTCTGTTCTCAAACCATCGGAAATGTCGATGAAATATGATAAAGAAAATAGTAGAGATGGTTTCCTGGAAGAAAACAGCGAATCTATGAGCTTTCATACCGTGACAGTGGAAAACAAAACTATTGATGACATGAGCCATTCTATCATTGAAACTAGGACTTTTGTATTTGAATTTTTGTAATATTTTTCCCCTTTTTTAGGATTTTATTCATCTTTTATATTTTGTTTTGATATACATACCTTGTATTTCATTAATAAACTTTATGTTTTGTTTTTAAAGAAGTGAGCTTTAATTAAAAAATTCTTTTAAAAAAAATCGAAAATGTTTCAGAGTGGGCCCCAAAAGTTTTGAAGCGTAAGGCCCCAGAAATCGAAAATCCGCCACTGAATATCGAAGTTGAGGTCCAGATTCTGTGTAACATCCAGGAAAATAAAATTTTCCGCAAGCCATAAACGAATAATTCTCCCAACTTCACCATTTCGGAAAAGGAATTCGAGTCGGAAAAGAAATTACGTATTCAGCCCTCACATGCCACATTCTGTATTTGGCACCCTCGAAAGTTCCAGACCAAACGTAGTAACATAATAGTGACACTTGGGACAAACTTGTGTTCCTCATTCCACAGCGTTCTGGCGAATCGGATTAAATTTCCCCACAAAGTGCTGCAGTTTGTGGTTTTCGTACGCGAAGTTGTGTAAACACGCCTGTCCACCCAGGAAATTATTTCTTTTATAAATTGACTGGATTTCGATCGATCCCGAATCAAGAGGGAGGACAATTTGGGAAATGTTCGCGGAAATGACCAGTCATCACTTTAGTTACGAGATAAAAATCTAAATGGTCGAAATGGCAGTGGCGAATTATTTGAATCACATTTCATATAATATCAACAAAATAATTTACCTCAGCAACTCTTTCGAGCAGTGGTTCCAACCAGTTCACGTTGCATTCACAGTGGCTGTCCAAAAATGTAAGAACTCCTGCTTTGGCTGCGTCCGCTCCTTTGACTCTGGACCTCATAAGACCTTCCCTTCTGTCGTTTCTCAACACTTTCACTTTTTGAATTTTCGCCAGCTCTTCACCGTCCTCAGCTGTGAAAATTCTGTTGGAAACAATCTTCGGTTTCTGTATAAATTATACTCACGGTTGTCACTGAAATCATCCACCAGAATGATCTCCTTGATCAAGTGTTCTGGACTTCGGTTTAGCACACTGAAAAAATCGATAAAATATTCCTCAACCCGATCATTCATATCAAAAAGTGAAATGAAAAAATCGAAAATAAAAATGAGAAATAGATATAAAAACATGTCCTGAAAATTCCTCTCGGCTGAACCAGGTTTTCTATCAAGGTTAGAAAGAGGACGCAATGAATGTCTTCTGATTGAAAATCAGCAAACAACTTCGTTCTTAAGAAAATCGAGAAGAATACTGACTGGAAGAATCTAACGGTGTGATTAAATGGGAAAAATATTCCAACCGTATCGATAACACCCATAACCTGGAGTGGCTGACTGCTGAGATTGTGAATAAAACTCAAAAATGAAATATCGAAACAGATAAATAGAAAAAAGTATTCACTTATGAGGGCTATATGGTCGACTTTGGTATCAAAATGTAGGTTTTCGAGGTCGCTGAATCCAATAAAAAAATTCCATAGTCGTAACTATCATAGTTTAGATTTTCAGCTGCGTAATGGCATTTTTTGAAAAATTGGAAATTTCGAACTGTCATAGCTTCTGTCCCTCTTGTCGTTTCCACTTTCTGTTTATATTATTTTGATAAGCATATCTCAAAGTATCTCTGTGCAAAATAGGAGCGATTAAAAAAATCTCAAATTCTGGGTTAAAAATGACTAAGGGGTAAAACCCCCTAAAAACACCATATTCGTCAATAAAAAAAATCTGGGTGAATCGGTGCAGTTGAACTAGGAAGTTGTTCGAACAATTCGAATCTCCAATATAAATAAATCATTTAGCTGATAAATAACACCCATACCACGAACGGTCTGAGCCTCTGAACAAAACTCGAAAATGAAATATCGAAAACAATAAAACTGAAATATTCTTAACTTATGAGGGCTACATGGTCAACTTTGGTATCAAAACGTAGGTTTTCGAGATCGCTGTATTCAATGAAAAATACTCCAGAGCCCTCACTATCATAGTTTAGATTTTCACCTGTGAAATGACATTTTTTGAAAAATTGGAAATTTCAAACTCCCATAGCTTCCGCCCCCCTTGTCGAATCTACTATTTGTTTATTTTTTGTTGGTCAGCGTATCTCAAAGTTTCTCTGAGTGAAATATGGGCAATTTTAAAAATCTCAAATTTTTGGTGAAAAATGAGCAAGGGGTATGACCCCCTGAAAACACCATATTTGTCAATAAAAAAAAATCTGGGTGGATCTTACGGTGCTCTTGAACTGGGAAGTTGTTTGAACAATTCGAATCTTCAATATTAACCATTTTGCTGATAAATAACACCCATACCACGAACGGTCTGAGCCTCTGAACAAAACTCGAAAATGAAATATCGAAAACAATAAAAGTGAAATATTCTTAACTTATGAGGGCTACATGGTCGACTTTGGTATCAAAATGTAGGTTTTCGAGGTCGCTGAATTCAATAAAAAATACTCCAGAGCTTTAACCAGCATAGTTTAGGTTTTCACCTGTGAAATGGCATTTTTTGAAAAATTGGAAATTTCGAAGTGTCATAGCTTCCGTTTTCTGCTACAAATACTTCTTAATCGGACTCGCTAGCCATAAAAAAGAAAATTATTAAATGTTCATTCCGAATACCCATACAATATTAATTTAAATTTCTATTCAAGACGCTTGAATTCCAATTACACGTACGAACCTCCCATGAAAACGATTTATCAAAGTCAAAACGATCTTTTTCACACGGATTTCCGGGGTAAAAATGTTGGCCAGAACGAAGAATAATAGCTGTCGTCCATGCCCACAGAGAGGACATGAAATGGTTTTTCCGAATAACTGCTTTCCCCATTATAATTGTGACAAATCGTACACAACCCTGACGTGTATTTCAAAACCACCCATTAAATTTGTATTCGCAAATGATAGAGCAAGAGAGAATAGCGGCCCACACACGAACACTTCGGAGCGCGCATCAAGCATTTGGCGTTCCGGAGCGTCACTCCTGAACGACACACGCTGGAGTGTCGCTTGCCCACTAACGTACACAAAATATCTACATTCTGATGTGACAGTATTGAATGTCACGTTCAAAATTGATGGTTAGTGGGGTGAAAATTTCCAAAATTGAAAGGTTTGGAGTGGCTCGTTGAGTTTTAGAAATTTTAAAACTTTGGAGCGTCACTCCAGAGCGCCACATCAGAGCGACACGCCAGAGCGCCGCGCCAAAGTGAAACGCCTAACCTTGGAGCGTTGATCGAACTAACCAAAACTTTTACACGGAAGTTTGGAACGGCGCGCATCAAACCTTCGCTCCGAAGTGTTCGTGTGTGGGCCGCTAATGAATCATATCAGAAATAAACAAATCATCAAGCTCTTCTTCATGAAGCAAACTGCCAGATGTAGAATTTCCTTTTCTGGTCATTCTCAACTATTGGCTTTTAATCAGAAATTCCTATTCCTGAAAAATAAGGGTGCCTACTATAATATCGGCTTATTTACCTGACAACAGTTCTCAACAAAGTTGATCTTGCTTCGTTATGGAAGGTAATGATTACACTGGTCGCTGGAAGCTGCATTGTATCCCATTTTTTTCTTCGACACCTAAAAAAATTAAGGGAACTACATTTAGGAAGGACATCTTTTCAATCTTTGTCAATATGAATGCATGATACCAGAAAATGTTATTTTCTTGTATGTATCGTGAAAGGAGGGTTCAGTTAATTATTTGTGTCAATTTTCAATTCAACATTCGTTCACAATTCTGGAAAATATAACTTCTGATGATGCTCTGAAAAAGTGCAAAAGGAAAATGCAATAATTCGTAGAAATTCATGAATTCTTAAAAATACAAACGAATATTTCGAATGACTTCTTTCATTCTCAACTCGAAAACTTTGTTATGTTATGGAATAATTTCAACAATCCCCAAGTTATTCAGGTTTTTAAGTAAAGAATTATGAATAAATCAACCGATAAGTCCCAAATATGCACAAACGTCAAAGGAAAAACTATCTGTATATAAACCCAATTACTTTAAATTCTTAGGACATTTCCATAATGATTTTTCTGGCATGGTTCCTCCATTCAATAGCATATGCAACATGTATCGACACTGAAGCTTACAATCTGCAAGTGAAATATTTAGAAGACCTGGTCAATACAGAGGTGCAAAAATCGAGAAACCACAAAACAAGAACTGACAATGGTGATTTGTTGGGAGAAGCCGAAAATTCAAAAAATGTCTATAGTGAGGAAGGTTTTTACATGACATTATAAATTTTGACAATTTCTTTGCAGATTTTGGTGACTTCGATTTCATTGTGGTCGGTGGGGGATCAGCAGGTTCAGTTGTAGCAAGTAGATTGTCGGAAATTGAAGCTTGGAAAGTGTTATTGCTTGAGGCTGGTGATGTAAACGATGATTTTACTGATATTCCATACATTTTTGATGCTTCTGGGGTATCAGATAGGAATTGGGGATATCTGACTGTTCCTCAGAAAAATGGATGCTTCGGTAATTCATTTGAGCCATGAAATAAGAAAATATTCGAAAACTTTATTTCTGTAACCCAGCAAGCTGCTAAATACGCTTCTGAATTTTCAAACTTCCTATTTTTCAGGCAGGGAAAATAGACAATGTCCCTACATTCGTGGAAAAATTCTGGGTGGTTCTGGAACCATAAATGGTTTAGTCTACTCGAGAGGCATACAAGCCGATTTCGATAAATGGGCAAGAGAAGGAAACCCTGGTTGGTCCTGGGATGACGTCTTTCCTTACATAAAAAAAATTGAAAACTTCCAATCGAAAAACATAGACTTGAAATATAGAGGATTCAACGGTCCACTAAACATCGCATACGCCAAGCCTGACATTTCCCTACAAGAAGATTTCATACAAGCCAATCAGGAGATAGGTATCCCATTTTTGGAAGATTACAATGCTGAAAAAGTCAGTGGGGTATCGAAAATCCAGCATAATATCCAGAACGGAAGAAGAGTCAGTGGTGCCAATAACTACGTAAGACCAGCCTGGACAAGAATCAACCTGAACGTCACTTTGAAAGCTTTCGTTACTAAAGTGTTGATTGAAGAGAAAACGAAAACAGCTTATGGTGTTGAGTTCGTATACAACGAACGCAAATTTAGAGCCAGAGCTAGGAAGGAGGTAGTGCTTTCTGGTGGGTCTGTAAACTCCCCTCAACTGCTAATGTTATCTGGGATAGGTCCAAAAGCTGATTTACAAAAGCTGAAGATCAAAGTTATTCAAGATCTTCCTGTAGGAAGAATGATGAAAGACCACATTGGATTTTTAAACCTTTTCTTCAGTTCAAATTATGTGGAACCTACGCAATCTACAAATCAGTTAATAAAGCAATATCTTGAGGGCGAAGGTGCTTTTACAGTTCCATCATATTACAAAGCTATTTCCTACTTCAATTCAAGAAACAGGAGCTCTCCATTTCCTAATATCGAAATAGATTTTGCACCTCCACGACCTGTTGCTCTGAATATTCCACAATTTGCGAACTACAGAAAGGAAGTGAGTGACTACGTCCAAAGTATCAACCAGTCGACACACTGGAACTTCCAGATTTATTTCCTACATCCCAAATCATCGGGAACGCTCAGTTTGAAAACAGCGAACCCTAAAGATTTTCCTTTGATCGACAGTAAGGTATTCGACGTTGAGGAAGATATAGAAGACATGTATAAAGGAATTAAACATGCTTTGAAATTGATGGATACTTCTGTAGGCAGGAAGTTTAATTTGAAACTGAATTTGAATCTGCCATCTTGTTCGAAGAACAAACCGATGTCGAAAAGTTATTGGTATTGTCTATTACGTCAACTTGCTTTACCTGCTTACCATCTTTCCTCTACTGTCAAGATGGGATCTCAAAATGATTCCTTAGCAGTTGTCAACAATGAACTTAAGGTGTATGGTATCAAGAACCTTAGGGTTATAGATGTCAGTATAGTACCGAGTACTGTAACAGGTCATATAAATGCCCAGGCTTTTTTGATTGGAGAAAAGGGATCTGACTTGATAAAAAAGGAACACTTCTCAATTTCTGGAAATAAATGATATTTCATTTGGCTTCTGATTCATTAATATATGCATTTTTAATTGAATCATTCTGTGTTGGTAATGAAACAGCTTATCATAAAAAAACAAATGAGGTATGCAGAATAGATAAATATGACTTGTTCTCATTTCATATCTTTGTTTGGCCTTATTCGAATGACTTAAATCTAAAGTCCAAGTTTGAGAATGAATAAAATTTTGAATGGCATTAAATAATCACATGCCTATAATGGTGCTTTTAAAATATTCCAACACAAAGTTTGGATTAGGAATTCGAGGCAAATATTTCAAACTGTTTCTATATTCAGGTATATTACCTCATCTAATTAACATAAATTATGGTATTCTTGCAGAATGCAACTGAGAGTTGAACTTTATAATTACATGATATTCGCAACGCTTGAATTCAACAATAAAGCCGGGTGATGATCAAGATTTTGAATGAAATTCATGCCAATTCGAGAATAAATATATTAATTTCGGTGAATGTAGCAAGCGCTAAAAAGAGTTGAGTTTGTTTTGCTCAAGCGAACCGGTCCGCAAGTTGCTTTTGGGTTTCATAATAAATTCCCCCCTTTGAAAGCAAATTGACCAACAAAATATCGCAAGAGATAACCTGGTTTTCGAGAACCAAGTCGAGTGTTTCTTGAAAAATTGTGAATTCAGTTACTAGTCGCGATAGTGATAGGACAATTAATACGTTATGCCACCTATAATTTTGACGATTCTGTTAGTTTTTTGTGGTAGTGTAAGAAATGAAAAAAATAGTGATTTGGAACTGAAAATAGATTACTATGAAGCTCTCATAAAGAAAGGGGTAAAGGAGGCAGCCAGCTACAAACCAAGGGTGGATAACAGTGACTTTTTGGCAAATGTTGATGGTACCCAAGTACATGGTAGGTGGCGAGAGTTCAGTGAGGATTTATACCAATTGGAAATAAATTTCGCATTATAAGGTTTCATGAATCTTCAATAAGGACTGAACGAGAATAAATTCGCAAAAACGCATATATCTTTTGAACCACTGGACCGATTACGAAAATCAAACTCGTTTTCGAATCTTCTTCTAATTTTAATGAAAACTGTTCTTACAATAAAAAAACCAAAACTATTTTTTACAAAATTCATAGATTTTTTTGTGGAATTCTTCCCATCATGCTTTTTATAGTATTCTCAGTCACTTTCTGGGATGCTGTCTTCCACTTTTGCTTGAATTCCGCTAATGTTTTCGTTGATTTCTTAGTCTTCTTCAATTCTCTTTCTACCAGGGCCCAATATCTTTCGATTGGCCTGAGTTCTGGGCAATTTGGTGGATTGGCCTCTTTGGGGACAAAAACCACCTCATTAGCTTCGTACCATTCCTTGGTGGCCTTGCTGTAGTGGCATGAAGCTAAATCTGGCCAAAAGATTGTTGACACATCGTGCTCACGTAAAAATGGTAAAAGTCGCTTCTTCAATCATTCCTCGATGTATATCTTCGAGTCAACAGAGCCTTGGCGAACGAAAAATTTGCTCCTTTTCCCACAAGTGCAAATTGCTTGCCAAACCAGGAAATTTTTAGTAATCTTTGCTTGTTTCTTCACGCGAAATTGTTCGTCAACATTTCCACGAGAATCTGCAGTATAAAATTCCTGACTAGGAAGTTGCGAGAAGTCCGCCAGGACATAAGTTTCGTCGTCCATCACGCAACAGAAAAAATTTTTCAAGAATTTTTTTTTTAATTTCTTTGCTCTTGATTTCGCTTCTTGATTCTTCACAGCGTTCCTGTCTGGCACTTTCTGCACTTTGTATGTTCTAAGCCCACAACTCGACTTGATTTTCTGAACGGTTGACTGCGAATAACCCACTATTTGGGCCACTTTCCGTCCAGAAAGGTAAGGATTCTTCTAAAAAAGGCTGATGGCTTTCTTCACTTTTTTTCGGCTTTGAAACCCCTTTTTCCTCCCGGTTCCTTCTTTGCGGTTAATTGTAAGATCTTCGTTGAAGCGCTTAACAACTCTTGATACCGTTTTCGGACGAACACGAGCCTCTTTTGCGATTCTTTCGAATGGGCTAGTCAGCAGACGAAATTTTCAGGCAAATTGAATGAAAGGTTTTTTGATGAATAAGTAACTCTTGTGATTGAAGTGCAAACAAACCGAAGTCCACCTATAAATATAGGTACGAACATTCCTGAAAGATAATCAGCATCTTTCATAATTTCTTTACGATTTACAGATTACGGAAAATTCGATTTCATAGTCGTTGGAGCTGGATCGTCAGGATCTGTTGTTGCCAGCAGATTATCAGAACATCCAGATTGGAAAGTTTTGGTTTTAGAAGCCGGAGATCATGAAACCGATCTGTCGGAGATCCCAGGACTTCACGTTCTCTTACCCAACACTGACAAAAACTGGGGTTACACCACGACCAAACAAAGGAATGGCTGCTTAGGTGAGTTCAATTCAGGATAAGATTCCTTCTTGAAATTCATGACAGCATGTCCACAAAATAACCTTCAAAACTTCACTCCGCCAAATGCATCTCAAACTATGAATCCGTCCTCCTTTTTTCCAGGTATGGCGGGAGGTAAATGTCCCTACGCTAGAGGAAAATCGGTCGGTGGTTCGGGTGCCATAAACGGCATAATGTACATTCGAGGACGCCAGGAGGACTACGACAAATGGGAAAAACTCGGCAACCCAGGATGGTCCTATCAGAATATATCCTATTATTTCAAGAAATCCGAAAATTCCCAGATACCTGACGGTGATCCAGGCTACCATGGTTTCGCAGGACCAATAAATAATTGCTACGCATCGTTTGAATCACCTCTTACTCAAGCTTTCATAGATGCCAACCAAGAACTTGGATCCAATTATATAGACGTGAATGGAGGTAAACCAGAAGGAGTTGGAAAATGCCAAAGTAGCGCCTTGTTTGGAAGAAGAGTGAGTGCAGGAAGTTCCCATTTGATACCTTCACTCAATAGAGTCAACCTCAATCTGACCACTAAGGCTCTGGTGACCAAAATTCTGATAGACGAAGAAACTGAAACAGCACAGGGAGCTATATTTGTCAAAGACGGTATAACATATAAAGCTTCAGCGAGTAAAGAAGTGATTCTATCTGGAGGTGCTATAAACACTCCCCAACTCCTCATGCTCTCTGGAGTCGGTCCTAAAGAAGAGTTAGAGAAGCATGGAATAAAAGTGATCAAGAATGCACCTGTGGGATCAACTATGAAGGACCATATAGCATTCAATCAGGTGTTTTTCAGATCAAATCACACCGAAAAGCTGGTACCTCTGAGGGACCAAATAAAGGACTACTTGAATGGTGTCGGAGTTCTGACAACTTCTTTTTCCTCCAAAGCTTTGAGCTTCAAGAATTTCGGAGATAATCATATTGAATTCGTTATGATCCCACCAAGTGGTAGATCAAAAAGAGTTGGTGCACCAAGGAACTTCAACAAAGAAGTGGTGGAGTCCTTGAAATCTTTCGATGGCAGCACTGACTTCATCATTTCTACAATTCTCTTGAATCCTAAATCTACCGGTAAAATATCGTTGAAGTCGGCGGATCCTATGGATTTTCCTGATATAGACATTGGACTGTTTTCGTCGGAAGAAGACCTGGAGACCCTATATGAAGCAGTTAGATATGCGCAGAGTTTGGGTAAAACCAAAGCCTTCCAGAAATTCAATGCGAAACAGTACTTGAAGTTCAAACCATGCGAAAAACATGAATTCGATACGAAAGACTTCTGGGTTTGTGTCATGAGACACCTTTCATTCAATGGTTATCATATGTCTTCGACAGCCAGAATGGGTCCAAAAGATGATCCCCTGGCAGTTGTCGACAGTGAACTCCGGGTATATGGGGTGAAGAATCTGAGAGTCATCGACTGTAGTATAATGCCTGACACAGTTTCTGGGCATACCAATGCTATTGCTTTCGCCATTGGAGAAAAAGCTGCAGATATGATAAAAAGTTACTACGGTATATTTAGGACGAATTGAATATATGTAATATATTATGAGTTTGTTGATATATCTAATTTGGTTTCAATTAAGTCGTGCAGTATTACAAATCTAGAACTCAATGTTATTTTTGTAGGCAGTATTGTAGATATTCTATTTTTACTTGCAGACTGTTGAGAATGTTAATGTTTTCTTCATATTGTATAAATCTTGCTGAGATTCCTCTCAATGTGTAAATATGAAACATGAAACAGAATATACACGAAATAAAATAATGAAGAAAAAGTTTTTTATTGAATTGTTGCATAATATTAAGAAAATAAAAAATCCTTATAAGAAAACCTGCTAATACAAAATTTTGTGAAGATTACAAGCATAAAATAACTAAACGCACTCTTTGGCTAGATTCTGCCATGCAACAAGAAGAATTTATAAACTCAGTTTCCTGAAAAATCGGTATTGCTCTCATGAATTTTTCTCAGATTATGGTAATTTCGATTTCATCATTGTTGGGGCAGGAACAACTGGCTGTGTTGTAGCGAACCGTCTATCAGAGATCTCTAACTGGAATATCTTAACGTTGGAAGCAGGAGATGATGAAGACGATTTATCTGAAATTCCTGGAATACACACCTTGTCCTCAAATTTTCGGAAGAATTGGGGTTACACTTCAACTAAACAAAGAAACGGGTGCCTTGGTAAGCAGAAAAAGGACCAAATTGAAACAATTTTGGTTACCCTTCCTTATATTGTTCACAGGTATGGAAGACCAACGATGTCTGGTTACAAGAGGTCTATCAACAGGAGGCTGCAGTGCTACAGGAGCCCTAATCTACAGTAGAGGGGTGGAACAAGATTACGACAATTGGGCATCAGCAGGAAATCCTGGTTGGTCATTCGAAGAAGTTATGCCATACTTCAAAAAGGTAGAGAACTACAGAATCAGAAATGATCCAGCTCCCCATGGATTCGCAGGTCCAATAAACATTGAATACTCTGAACCAAAATCAGGTTTGCATCAAGCAATCGTAGAAGGAATTCAACAATTGAGGTGCAATGAAACCAGAACAAAAACTAGTATACAAAAGATACAGTACAATACGTGGCAAGGAAAAAGAGTGAGCAGTGGTAAAACATACTTGAAACAAGCTAGAGCACGCTTGAACACAAACGTAACCACTCGTGCTCTAGTTACCAAAATACTTATAGCTAAAGGAAAAACAGCGTATGGAGTCGAATTCGTCAAAAACAAGAAGCTGTATCGCGCTACTGCAAATAAAGAAATCATCCTATCTGGAGGTGCTATCAACACTCCACACCTTCTAATGCTGTCAGGCATCGGCCCCAAGAAGATCCTCAAGCGGAACAAAATTAAAGTCGTTCAGGACCTCCCAGTAGGTCAAACTTTGAAGGACCATTTCGGTTACTTAAGTCTCTACATTCGCACAAATTTCACACAGAAAACCCCACCTCTAAGAGATCTGCTAGCCCAATACTTCGATGGACAGGGTTACCTTACCAAATCATTGAACTCCGCGTTTTTAGGATACTTTTCAACGAATTCCTCGATGAAAAGTCCAAATATAGAATATATCTTTGCCCCTCCTACAGGCACAAGGGTCGGTCTTTATGCAACCAAGAGATTCACCGAAGAAATGACATCCACTGTTTCGAGAAAAATAAATATTTCAACAGATCTAGCTGTATCAGTGACTTTACTGCATCCAAAATCGAAAGGTCAGCTTCGGTTGAGATCCTCGAATCCTATGGATTTTCCTGAAATAGATATCGGCATGTTTGAACACGAAGATGACGTGAAAGACATCTACGAAGGCATAAGGAACATACTGAGAATCTTGAAGACGGAAGCTTTCAGACAGCTCAACGCCTCGATTTATTCAGTTCCAAAGCCGTGTGAAGCTTTCAACGTCAATTCTGAACAGTTCTGGTATTGTAGCATAAAACACGTAGCTTTTGCTGCTCATCAGTTGTCTTCTACCACCAAAATGGGCCCGGACAGTGACGCTGGAGCTGTGGTAGATTCAAGTTTGCGAGTTCGAGGAGTTGACAATTTGAGAGTAGCTGACTGTGGGGTGATTCCTGTTACTTTATCAGGGCAGTTGAATGCTGTGGCTTATATGATTGGGGAGAAAGCAGCAGATTTGATAAAAACGCATCATTTGAAAGTAAAATTAAAGGAAGAACTTTGAAAGATGTTTCATTTATTCATTTCATATCATTGTTATTTGGTATCAAGCTGTAAAAATTGAATACAACCTCTGCAAAAATGTTTTTGGAATCCAGTGAGATTCAACGTATAAAATTTAAAAAAAATTCTCTCAATTCATTCTTACTGCAGCTTGAAAATTTTATTCTATTTATGCAACAGGATTTGATCAAGGTTATATTAGAAAAGTTCAACAAACTTATAGGAAATAGGTTGAATGCATCGCTGTCATGAGATCATGATTAAAATCAAGGTCAATGTGCAACTGACACGAACTCTGTCATTCATATCGAAAAGGTGCTTTTTAGGAATCACAAATCAACAATTTTTTTATTTTCGAAAAGCTCTTTCTTTTTCGTGCATACTTTCCCCCTTTTGATACTTTCACAGGTTTCAATAAAAGAAAAGATGAATAGAGTTAAAATTTTCAAATCGATAGACGAAGTAAAGTTGAGGTTCGAAGAATGTTAGATACCCAAAATATGGGCATACTTATTCGTTACACGTTGTTTTTTAGAAAGTTTTGGGCACCAGTGACCACAACCAAAATAACCGGTAGCATCAATTATGCACCAATTAACCAAAGATCTCACCGAGGTAATGTGACTTGCTCCAGGTACCTTGTCTATAAAAACTTGGGAGACTTAGAATGATGTACATTTGATATTCAGCTCTTCCAGCCAAGGTTACATAACTTTGATGATGTTTTACATTAATCTGAAGTGGGTTTTAATAATGATTTTCCCAGTAGTTCTTTGTGTGGTTGATTTGGAAGAAACAAACTACCTGCAAGATCTCATATTGGACAAGATCGATGAGGCTGTATCTTACGATTATCCTAAAGATAATTCCGAATACTTTGAAAATATTGACGATACTGAACCTACAGGTGAGTTGAATGCTAAATATTCGAACTGTATACGTTGGCCAAACCTAACTTAAAAGAGTTTCTAACTTCCAACTTACTACCTGTGGTTATTCCATAAATATTTATTAGTTTTGTATAGCCATGGACCAGAATAGTTTCAAAGAATAGTGATTGGCTTTGTCATATTACATGGCTAAAAATAAATTTATGTAGTGGATCAGAATCGAATGATCTTGATAACGAATACCTCACCTACAGATTATGGAACTTTCGATTTCATTATAATCGGATCAGGATCAACAGGATCAGTCCTAACAAACAGATTGTCCTCGAGAACTTCTTGGAATATACTTCTTTTAGAAGCCGGGGATATGGACAGTCCCTTTACAGACATACCCTCAATGTACCAATACTCTCTGAGGTCCAAATATAATTGGGGCTATAATACTACTTCCCAAAAGTATGGATGTAAAGGTATACAATTTAAATTCGAGAACTTCGGCTCTGACTGACCCTGGTGTTGAATATTTCAGGAATGATCAACAACCGTTGCCTTTTTGTAACTGGTAAAGCCCTAGGAGGCTGTTCTACCATCAACGGTCTCATATACACTAGAGGAAACGCTAAGGACTACGATAACTGGGAAAATCTAGGGAATACAGGATGGGGCTTCAACCAGGTTGAGCCTTTCTTCAAGAAAATGGAGAACGCTCAGTTTCCAACAGAAGTACTCGGCCACAGTGGGCCTTTATTCGTCAACTACAGCTTTCCAACCAACAAACTCCAAACGCTATTTTCAGAAGCTCTGTCAGAAATGGGAGTACCAGAAACTGACTACAATGGTGAAAATCAAATTGGTACTTCCAGAATGCAAACAAACATAAGGAATGGAAGACGTATCAGTGCAGCTAACAGCTATGTGAAACCAGTTTTAAGTAGAAGAAACCTGAATGTTACTCTAAACGCTTTGGTCACCAAGATTTTAGTGGACACAGAAACCAAAAGGGCATATGGTGTCAGGTTCGTGAAAAATGGTGAAACATTTGAAGCCACAGTGAAGGAAGAGGTTATTTTATCGGCAGGAGCCATCAATTCGGCGCAACTGCTAATGTTATCAGGTATAGGACCTAGAGAAGTCCTGGAATCGTTGAAAATACCTTTGATCAAAGATTTACCAGTGGGTGAAAAATTGATTGATCATGTGGCCTTCAATTTACATTTCCAATCCAACCTTTCGCAAGAACCTGTGGCTTTAGGACAGCAGATAGAAGAATACTTAGAAGGTAGAGGATTACTAACAACTCCTTTCAATGCCAAAAGTCTCAGTTTCACTCATCCTGACCATGAAGGAAGACCTACATTCGAATATGTACTTCTTCCTCCTACTGGTGGTGAAGACTATGCCAATAAACTTTCACCATCTCCTTTCATCGATAGCATCAATGAAGACTACATGAGTAAGATCAATCCAACAAATTTCTTCTCAATTGTTGTCATTCTTCTCCATCCTGAATCTCGTGGAAAAGTGTCCATTCAATCCAACAACCCTAAGGATTTCCCAGTCATCGACAGCAACATTTTTGGAGAAGAAGAAGATATCGACAAACTCTATGAAGCCATAACCTTCATTTCCAACATTACTCAGACTGAAGCTTTCAAAAAGATCAACGCTTCTGTGTTCACAAATATTTCTCCATGTCTTAAGTATGGTTTGGAGTCGAAAAAATATTGGTATTGCGCTATGAGCTACATGGCGATTCCTTCCTACCATAGTATGGGCACCACAAACATGGGTGTAGATTCAAGAACTTCAGTGGTGGATCCACAGTTGAAAGTTCATGGATTGAAAGGTCTGAGAGTTGCAGATTGTGGAGTTATTCCAGCTTCCTTGTCTGGTCATACAAATGGGCCAGCATTCATGATTGGAGAGAAATTGTCTTCCATGATCCAGGAAGAATATGGCGAACACAGGATTTCTTAGTGAATGAGGATGACTTTGAAGAAGATATGAAAGAATTAGTTTACGAATCTTTATAATAATTTAACTGCTGTGATATTATTTTAGGAATGGAACGAATAAAGAGTTTTCTTATCAGATTATTCTATATATGTCCCTCTCCTATTTTTTTTATGTTTTTAAAATCGAATTAATTTTTTGGATTTACGAAAACAATTTATGGTATCTGTAGCTTCGAATCGAAAAATTAAGTTCAAAAATGATGTTTTTAATGACAAAATCAGAATCATTTAGATATCACAAATTGGTCAGTTCAAATCTGATCTGCATCGATCGTTTTTATCACCTCGTTCAAATGCAACGTGAGTTAATTGAAATTTCGATTGAATCAATGATAAAATTTGATATTTTTGAACCTCATAAGTACGCAAAAATCAGGAAATGGGTTTTTCCTGAGAATTATTTTGAAGGGTCAGAATAACATAAATTTGCAAAAATGTCTGTGATTATCTCATTTCCATAATGTCTTGTCTATCTTATCAGTTCAATTGGTTGCCTGATTTTGGTTGTTAATGTTACTATATTTAGGTCGATTATTGTACGCCACTGGTAAGATTATGAAGAAACTCAGTGTGCATTTTTTGGCGAGAAACGAAAAAATTGTTCTGGATATCTTATATCATTAATATCCAGAACTGACATCATCCAACTCCCATGTTATTTGTGAAAGAAAAGGAAAGTGAAGATAAAACTTTTCGAACATACGTAAAAAGTTAGCAGCTTCTTCTATGATGCCTATAAATCTCTGTCGAGGATAAATGATAGTCTGCACCCCTAAATGGAGGGATGTTGTATATGAATTCAAATCATTCTCCCATCTACAAATGGTATAATAGGTACGAATTCATTTTTTTGCGAAAGAATGAAACTTTTGATGAGTTGATTGGCGTTATTAGGCGTTTCAAATCGAAAATTCTGTTAATTGGTTGCATTTCTAACCTTTTCATTCGTTCTGGTAATATCCATAGCTAATTACGAATAAATCAGTCTTTCTTTCAAGTCGTTGGCTTGCTATTTCAAACTGATTGATTGAATTCCGGCCAAATCGAATCTGTTATTCTTTTAGGAACTACAGTTCTTGTTTGATAATTGACTAAGCTAGTGATGCTGAGATTAGTATTATATTTCACATTGGGCTTCTAACAAAGGTAAAAGGAAATATATTTTCCAATTAAAGACTTAGATTTCAACAATATCAATAATGAGTTCATATGCATTATAACAGGGAAAACCCTCAATAAGTCAAACATAATTTGGATTAGGTACAGGGTGTTCCATTTGGAATAAGAAAGTAGATGGGTTTCCGATATAGGTATTCAGAAGTGCCATTCAACTCTGAATATTTTCTCAAACTGAACGTATCATCCACATTATTTTATATGGATCAAGGATTCCAAAATATATCTGGGACTATTCGTTCGAAAAATTTCGGAAAATTGATTCAGAATTACAAAAGTGACTACTGAATCCACGAAATAGAATTATGCATGTATAATTTCAGACTTTCCACCTAAATACGATAAGAAGACTCGAACAAAAATGTATAAAAATGACCTAAATCCATATTCGTTGTTTCCGACCACAAGGTTGAATTTTATCTAACAGCGACAAGGTACCATTTTCTGCCATCTCTTCTACATCTAACAATTTTGACAGCCTCGACCCACTGCTCATTCATTTTTTCCTTGAAGAAAGGACGAAATTCATGGAATTCACAATGACGATAATTAAAATCAGACAAACATCAACTTGTACACCTGATATCAGATTTTTTTTAGTATCATCGGTGCAGCCATAGAGATCATACTCATTCTCAGTATTGGAGCAGTATAGTGGGCTGGAAAAAAATTCTAGATGGTTTTCGTTTTGCTGCTGTTTATTCTCTCTTTGTCAGGGTATGGAGCAATTGCTCACCCCAGTGAAAAAAATGAGGATTATTACGTGCAAATGCTAACCAGGAAAGTTAAGGAGATACAGAATTTCGTCTTGCCAACTGATAATAGGAGATATTTCGGTGATTATATTCCTGATGAAGACACTGCGGAAGGTAAGTGTTGGAATATTTAGTAATCTCTATATGTGTTTCGAAGCATAATGAAGAAATTTTTCCGTAGATTAATTCCATTGATATCTCAACGAGATATGAAAATAACGCAATTCATTCTTCATTACCCCTTAGATTATTTGAATGAAAATATAGAAGGCCCTTTGGTCAGCGGTTCAATTAATTCATTTTGAACGTAGATTATGGAAAATTCGACTTCATAATAGTTGGCGCAGGCAGCAGTGGGTCTGTAATTTTCAACAGGCTGTCCAAAATAAAAAGATGGAGAATTCTCTTGTTGGAAGCAGGTGGTGAAGAAAATGACTTCAGTGATGTGCCAACCATGGCATTCAGGTCCCAATATACCGACATGAATTGGGGATACAATACCACCTCTCAGACCAAATCATGTTTAGGTAAGTTACCAAAACCATACATGAATGTAGAATTGAAAATCTTTCACAACTCTTTTTCATTGCTCACTGAATTATCCATAACTTTTTCCTATCAAGCTGTCGTCTTAATTATTTTCGAGACAACGAAATTTTGTCTAAGAATCCCGGTTGTATCCACAGTTTTTTGGCAAATCTGAAAATGTTTCAACATAACTTGCAGATCTCATTTTGGATCATCCTTTCCATAAATCGAAAAAGTTTAAGAATGTGCCACACATTGTCAGTATATCAAGACTGAAGTTTGACATCCTCAAAGGTCAAGTGGTACCCCCAGGTCCGGATCTAGGGTGGGGCAAGCGGGGCGCTTGCCCTGGGCGCCAGCAAAAAAGGGCGCTAAAAACAACCAGAGGTTAAAATTTTTTATTTTTGATTTTCTCGGAAAAAATATCATTATTAAATATGACCCGACTCTGAAGTGCCATCTTGACCACTCAAAAAAAAGGACAAACATCCTATCTTCCCAAAAATATGCAAAATGAAATTATCGATTTACCAAAGTTCGGAATAGCATTATTAATGAGATCAAGGAGGCCAACTATTTCACTTTTATGTTCGACTGTACCTCAAATGTATCTCTCCCAGAACAAATGATCCAGGTTATACGATATTTAAAGAGAACGTAGTCTGGATATGAGATAAAGGCAAAGACTTATAATACTAAAGATAAAGGAAAGTTTTATTGACTTCTTAGAAGTTGACAAGCTGGCATATATATAAAGGAGTCCAATCCAGAATTCTACGCCCTCTGAATCTTGTGGGTGTCCATTCGTCTTTATCATGTTCAGAAGCAGTAAATTTATTTGGTGTTGTACAAAAATTGTATTGTTTTTTTGTTAGTTCAACCACACGATTGGCAATTATGAAAAAGTGGACGAAAACAAATTTTGAAGGAAGTAGCCAAACTAGATGGACTAAACATCAAGCTGTTAATGCCTTGCTCAATAATTCAATTACCGGGAGTTGTGAAGGCTGTGGAAGAAATCAAAGAATCCTCACTAGTCGCAGAATACAAGTATAAAGCTGGTCATTTGCTTCATGCTGTGATGGATTTTAGATTCATACTGAACCTTACAATGTGGGATAATATTCTGCGAGAGATCAATATGGTCAACGTGGAAATTCAGAAAGGAGATATAGTTATTTCACGTTCATTATCTTTCATGCAAGGTCTCATGAAGATCTTGCAAGGAATGACAGAAAAACTTATTGAAAACTGGATCTCGGAAGCTACACTTCTTTCAGAAGAATTGGATATGGAGCCAATTCTTAGAAATAAACGTGTTTCCAACAGTGCCAGTTTAAGGTGCTTTCGGGCCCTGGGCGCAGGAGATTTACGGGCCCACTGAACTGAAATTTTTGTTGAGCCCAGGCCCTTCCGGGCCCCTTCGGGCCCCGGGCCCTTGGGCGCCCGCCCCAAGCGCCCAGTGGATAAACCGACACTGGTTTCCAAGAAGAAAAAGCAGGTTGACGAAATGTGCGATGATGAGTCAAGAACGGATCTAGTTGGTTTATTCTCCGAGGAAATTAAGGTTGTTTTCGACACATTATTGTCAGAAATAAAAAAAAGATTAGAAAGCGCAGAGAGTCTGCATACGAATTTCTCATTCCTCAATGGCCATGCCCTTTTGAACTACAAAAAGAGGTTCTGCAGAAAATGGGACCCTTTTAGGGCAAAAATATTGAAGAGACTTAAATGCAGTTGATTTTTGTTAGGAAGCGGTTTTCAAAATGTTGGTTCCTGAAATAAGTGAAAGATCGACTTCATTAGACCTGCTACAAATTCTTCACAGGCAAGATCTGAAAGATGCTTTCCCTATAATGTCAGTATAGCTGACATTATATAGAATATAGTGCACATTGCCTACCACGTCTGCAAGATGTGAAAGCAGTTTCAGCAAATTGAAAATAATAAAAAATTATTTGCGTTCCTTAATGAGTCAGAAAAGTCTCTATGGCCTCTCGATCTTAGCTATAGAATACAAAACTGCTTCCGAAACAGATTTCGAGGAGCTGATAGATGCGTTCGCGGAAAGAAAATCACGCCGCGTGATGCTATGTGAAGAAAAAAGTCCAATTTCTTTCCTTATGATATTTTCCTTATTATTAGTTTTTATTTTCATTATTCATTTGTATTATTTATTTTTGTTTTTTCTATGAATTCATATATGTACATATTAAACAAATGGAGGGGGCGCAATCATGAATTTTTGCCCCGGTCAGAAAAAATCGTAGATCCGGGCCTGAGTACCCTTGATACTGAATCATACAGAATTGCATCAATTCATAACATCAGGTTCATTATCAGACTCAATCTACGAATTTATTTACAAGGATTCGCGTTCAAAAGACAGACAACATCAGACTATCAATTAAGTACCCAATATCAGAAACAATATCATTCATATTCTAATAGATTGACGAGATAAAACCCGAAATGTTTATTTATAGGAATGAAAAATAACCAATGCAGCTATCCGAGAGGAAGAGTTATTGGTGGATCTAGTACCATCAACGCTCTTATGTACATCCGAGGAAATAGGGCTGATTACAATAAATGGATGGTTCATAGCAATCCTGGATGGTCTTACGAGAGTCTGCTGCCTTACTTCAAAAAATCAGAGCATTACGATCTAAATACAGGAGACATGGACTTCCATTCAGTCAAAGGGCTTTTGAACGTTAGTACCCATAACCCACCGGATCCACTCACTGAATATTTCTTAGAGGCTGGCAAAGAAATGGGCTCGAATGAAGTCGATTATAATGGGGAGAACCAAATGGGATATTCCAGATTGCAGATGAATTTAAACAACGGTAAAAGAGCTAGTGGAGGCAGGATTTTCATCGACCCAGTTAGAAAAGAACCCAATGTTAAGATAGTTACTAACGCTTTAGCCACAAAGGTGCTAATAAACGACCAAAAAACTGCTTATGGAGTGATGTTCTTGAAGAATGGAAAATTATTCAAAGCTTTAGCTACCCAAGAAGTCGTCTTATCTGCTGGTGCTGTCAATACCCCACAATTGCTGATGCTGTCTGGTATAGGTCCGAAAGAGCATTTGGAACAACTGGGAATTCCAGTCGTTCAAGACCTACCAGTTGGTAAACACCTTCAAGATCATCCAGTCTTTGTTGGGATGAACGTCAGAACTAACTATACCTTCACCTTGCCAACCCTGAAAGAACAAGTTGGAGACTTCTTGAAAGGCAAAGGACTTCTCACCTATTGCTTGAATACGCAAGCAATCAAATTCATTAATACTGCGGATCCAAAATCAAGCGTGCCTGATATGGAGTTAATTTTTGTTCCACCACCAAGCACGTCGTCGTTAGAAACCAAGGTTTTCAATTTCAAACCAGAAATTGCCGAGAAAGTTTTGAAGGAGAGGAATGCTTCGACCGATTTCAAATTTATGTTAGTGTTGTTGCATCCCAAATCTTTGGGGCAGATAACACTCAAATCTGCGAGTCCATTGGATTTCCCGGACATAGACACCAACTATTTTTCTGATTCTGGTGATGAAGATATCGATACAATTTATAGGGGTGTCCAGCATGCTAAGGAGATGTTGCAAACTAACGCTTTCAAAAAAATCAACGCTACCCTCACAACCAAAGATTTCACTAGCTGTGATCAATATGCTTTCGACAGCAAAGACTATTGGTACTGTACAATAAGGTATTTCACATCGACATTATACCACACCTCTGGTACTACCAGAATGGGCAATGACACGAGGACTTCCGTAGTCAACCACGAGCTCAAAGTTCATGGTATAAACAAGTTGAGGGTTGGGGATTGTGGAATAATACCTTCAACGACTTCTGGTCATACGAATGCTCCTGCTTTCTTGATAGGGGAGAAGATGGCAGATTTCTTGAAACAGAGATACCAAAGAACCAAGTTTAGATTCATAAAAAAAGCAAGAATCACATATCATTTTCGTAATGTGGAAGAAGATATGTATTAATGTATTTGATTTATTTGAGAAAAAGAGAAATTGTCAGGCATGTATAACTATAAGTTTCTCTCACTGAGCAGTATCGTTATAAAGAATTGTTATGTCCTGATTTGGTGGAGAAATATGTTTAACTAGAAGTAAGCTCATCCACCATCATTCTCATTTCTCTTGAAACGATTCCGAAGTAACTAGTCTCATGATGATCACATGATGAGGTCGATTAGCTATGGAAGAACTTTTCAGAACTGCAATCAAATCGATCTTTCGCTCTAGAGGGTCTCGCCCCTCATTTTAGGACCATACATAAATAAAATAAATGTTCATAAGAAACCGAGTTATTATTTGACCAAGTTCGTCATATACAGGGTCCTGCAATAGTGCGTTCTTCTTCCATAGCTACCGAACCAGACATCTCAGAGATTTCGTTGGAAAGTAGACCTCTTGTACCTTCATTTCTGGATCTCAGGAAATTATTTTCTGATATACAGGGTGTCCCCGAGAAATGTTATTCAACAAATGGATGATTTTTTTGATGGATAACCCCATATATTTTCACATATTTTCAATGACATTCATTACCTCTTTCATGACGTAAAATCTTAGGGACATTTTTCCAACAGTTCAAATCTTATTCGATGAAAACTGCAAAAAGGTGAGGGAAAAGCAGTTCAGTAAAAGTCTTCTGACGATTTCCAGAAGCGATAGTAACATGAATTTGAACTAAAAGTTTTTTAATTGAAGGATTTGCCTTGACATGGTTCCTAAACGATCAACCTGTCATATACAGGGTGTTCGTTATCAAGGTCCAAATATGGAGAACTTAAAATTATTATTTCTCGATTTTTTCAAATAGAACACCCTGTATTTTTTTCCATAATGATGTAGAAAATTGAATACCTCACATTTTCTCAGAAGTAACCTCAGGATTAATTTAACTCCCGTATCCAGCAGACACGAAAAATGATATCGCAACTGAAAATTGTATTCAAATAATAACATAATAAAAACTAACGAACATTCAAAAGACGTTAAACAATGAATTAAAACTGAATGAATAATTATTAACAAACTTCAAAACCTTCCCAGAATCATACTTCCTGAGCATCATCATGAAAATGATATTTCTTTTCCGTACAAGCAATACATATTGATCAGGTATTCAACCTATTATATCAGTTTTTATCGGCTTTCCAAAAAAAATATTGATCAAGTTATTGCTACTTAGAGCTCAAAGATACTTTCGAATACAGTGAATAAGTATGAATTTTTGGAAAAAATAGGATGGTTGGTATGATTTTCATGTTAGGGGAGTGCCACAGAACCTGTTTTTTAAGGAAGTCGAACTTATGCTGCCCAATATCCCGATAGGAAACAAAAATTCATACTGATTTACTGTATTCGAAAGTATCTTTGAGCTCTAGTAGCAATAGCTTGATCAATATTTGTTTGGAAAGCCCATAAAAACTGATATAATTGGTTGAATACGTGATCAATATGTATTGCTTGTACGGAAAAGAAATATCATTTTTATGATGATGCTCAGGAAGTATGATTCTGGGAAGGTTTTGAAGTTTGTCAATAATTATTCATTTAGTTTTATTTCATTGTTTGACCTCTTTTGAATGTCCGTTAGTTTTTATTATGTTATTATTTGAATACAATTTTCAGTTGCGATATCATTTTTCGTGTCTGCTGGATACAGCAGTTGAAATAATCCAGAGGTTACTTCTGAGAAAATGTAAGGTATTCAATTGTTTACATTATTGTGGCAAAAATACAGGGTGTTCTATTTGAAAAAATCGAGAAATAATAATTTTAAGTTCTTCATATTTGGACCTTAATAACGGACACCCTGTATATGACAGGTTGATCTTTTAGGAACCATGTCAAGGCAAATCCTTCAATTAAAAAACTTTTAGTTCAAATTCATGTTTCTATCGCTTCTGAAAATCGTCAGAAGACTTCTACTGAACTGCTTTTCCCTCACCTTTTAGCAGTTTTCTTCGAATAAGATCTGAACTGTTGGAAAAATGTCCCTAAGATTTTGCGACATGAAAGAGGTAATGAAATTCGTTGAAAATATCTGAAAACATATGGGGTGATCCATTAAAAAAATCATCCATTTGTTGAATAACATTCATCGGGGACACCCTGTATATCAGAAAATAATTTCCTGAGATGCAGAAATGAAGGTACAAGAGGTCTACTTTCCAACGAAATCTCTGAGATGTCTGGTTCGGCAGCTATGGAAGAAGAACGCACTATTGCAGGATCCTGTATAGCTTGTAAAATGTTTGTATAACTTGCAAATTACGCGGCACCCAATTGTTACACTTCAATTGGTATTATTATTTCATAGAAGCCATTGACGAATAAGGTATAGTGAAATCATATCGATGAAAGTGAAACCATCTAATATCGATGCATAACAGATGTCGCTGAACATTAGGAATCGAAATAATAATTCATCCTGAACTTGGCCCCTATCACTTTCCCATAACGGAAAGTTTTATCGTCAGCATCAAAAGGAAATAAACGATCGGTGACCAAAATGGGATAATAGAAAACCGATGTCCATCCATTGAATCGAACGTTAAGAAATGGAAACCTAATCTTTGAATGCAGTACTTTACGACAGAATTTATAGTGCATCAAGGTTTGACGATTATTTAACTTTCCATCTACAGCAAAAAAAAACGCAACCAAAGAATATGAGCTAAAAGCTTTGACTATCAAAGTATGGTATTGTAATCAATATCAAGTTCACGAAAATACTCAAAATACGAAGAAATGCAGATGTGGTGTTGTTTTAGTTCGTGACAGGCCCGGATCTACGATTTTTTCTGACCGGGGCAAAAATTCATGATTGCGCCCCCCCATTTGTTTAATATGTACATATATGAATTCATAGAAAAAACACAAATAAATAATACAAATGAATATTGAAAATAAAACTAATAATACGGAAAATATCACAAGGAAAGAAATTGGACTTTTTTTTTCACATAGCCTCACGCGGCGTGATTTTCTTTCCATGAACGCATCTATCAGCTCCTCGAAATCTGTTTCGGAAGCAGTTTTGTATTCTATAGCTACGATCGAGAGGCCATAGAGACTTTTCTGACTCATTAAGGAACGCAAATAATTTTTTATTATTTTCAATTTGCTGAAACTGCTTTCACATCTTGCAGACGTGGTAAGCAATGTGCACTATATTCTATATAATGTCAGCTATACTGACATTATAGGGAAAGCATCTTTCAGATCTTGCCTGTGAAGAATTTGTAGCAGGTCTAATGAACTCGATCTTTCACTTATTTCAGGAACTAACATTTCGAAAACCGCTAGTTCCTAACAAAAATCAACTGCATTCAAGTCTCTTCAATATTTTTGCGCTAAATGGTCCCATTTTCTGGTAGATCCCCTTTTTGCATGTTTAAAAGGGTATGGCCATTGAGGAATGAGAAATTCGTATGCAGACTCTCTGCGCTTTCTAATCTTTTTTTGATTTCTGACAATAATCTGTCGAAAACAACCTTAATTTCCTCGGAGAATAAACCAACTAGATCCGTTCTTGACTCATCATCGCCCATTTCGTCAACTTGCTTTTTCTTCTTGGAAACACGTTTATTTATAAGAATTGGCTCCACATCCAATTCTTCTGAAAGAAGTGTAGCTTCCGAGATCCAGTTTTCAATAAGTTTTTCTGTCATTCCTTGCAAGATCTTCATAATACCTAAAATACCTTGCATGAACGATAATGAACGTGAAATAACTATATCTCCTTTCTGAATTTCCACGTTGACCATATTGATCTCTCGCAGAATATTATCCCAAATTGTTAGGTTCAGTATGAATCTAAAATCCATCACAGCATGAAGCAAATGACCAGCTTCAAACTTGTATTCTGCGACTAGTGAGGATTCTTTGATTTCTTCCACAGCCTTTACAACTCCCGGTAAATTATTGAGCAAGGCATTAACAGCTTGATGTTTAGTCCATTTAGTTTGGCTACTTCCTTCAAAATTTGTTTTCGTCCACTTTTTCATAGTTGTCCATCGTGTGGTTGAACTAACAAAAGAACAATACAGTTTTTGTACAACACCAAATAAATTTACTGCTTCTGAACATGATAAAGACGAATGGACACCCACAAGATTCAGAGAGTGTAGAATTCTGGATTGGACTCCTTTATATATGTGCCAGCTTGTCAACTTTTAAGAAGTCAATAAAACTTTCCTTTATTTTTAGTATTATAAGTCTTTGCCTTTATCTCATATCCATACAACGTTCTCTTTAAATATCGTATAACCTGGTTCATTTGTTCTGTGAGAGATACATCTGGGGTACACTCGAACATAATAGTGAAATAGTTGGCCTCCTTGATCTCATTAATAATGCTATTCCGAACTTTGGTGCCATTAAATCGATAATTTCATTTTGCATATTTTTGGAAAGATAGGATGTTTGTCCTTTTTTTGAGTGGTCAAGATGGCACTTCAGAGTCGATTCATATTTAATAATAATATTTTGCTACGAGAAAATCCAAAATAAAAACAATTTAACCTCTGGTTATTTTTAGCTTCCCGCTGGCGCCCAGGGCAAGCGCCCCGCTTGCGCCACCCTAGATCCGGGCCTGGTTCGTGAGTATTATGCCATAGCTCCATCTGGTTTAATACCAAACAGGAGTGTTCGTGAATCCTCAAAGAAAAACAAGGAGACTGGAAATGAATGAGAGAGAAAAATATGGTAGAGAAAATTTTCTGATTCCCTTTGGAATAGTTACATTTCAGTGAATTTGTGATTTGTTCACCAGTGGAAGTTTAGCATTACTTGGAAATTCTGTACAGTGGATGCCACAGATCATTCAGGTTCAAATAATGTCATCAAGAACGTTAAAAAAGGTGAAGAGTTGATTCCTGCTGGAAAATTAATTCGTGAAATTCAAACAAAGACAATCTTTGCATTCCAAACATTTCTATCTGCAGTCTTTATTGGGTGAGTGTTCTTCACACCCCAAAAAACAAATTGCCTTCTCGCAGTCAATGAAATTCGAAATCCATATCGAAAGGCGAAGCCTTCAATCGTAAAAACAATAGCAATGGCGTTGGAACCGTATAAAAATGATCCCCTGCCCCAATAAATAAGTCCCAATGTGGAATTACAACGTCGGCTAACAACTCCTCCTGCTTTACATTTTATCGCAATAAGAATTTATGAGGCAATAAATCCGCGAATCGATATTAACTGTTATTGAATTTATTCAATCACTCTGTCCATATCTCGGAAACAAGGTTTGCCTGCGAATTAGCCGGAGATTCTCGCAGAATCGACATGGCTGGCACCGAACGCGCTGGGGAATAAAATCCATATATCCCATAGATTGGGGTCGAAGTATCCATCAGGAACTGCAAGCCATGATTTCGGGATTTGGCTCCGCGCCATCCCCGAGAAATTGCAAACGGTCCTGTAGGAATGGCTTCTGCGTCTGCTTTCGGTACGTCGTCGTGCATCGGGTACATTTCTGTGATTCCCCGAGCAGAAACGTAATTACAGTTTGTGTTCTATTGTGTCGGGTTTTCATCGACCGACATGAGAATTTCCTAGGTGTCCAGCCAGGGATAAAGTTGGGTCCGTTGTCTGAGAGCTGAGGGATCAAAATGCGAAGGTGAAAAGGGGATAGTTGGGGCTGCAGCCCCAAAATACTGCGATAGATGAGCGTCATGACTGTGAGACTCATAACCACTTATAGGGTTATAGTAGGAAGTCAGAACAGCTAGAGGAAAGCATTAGATAAGATACAACAGTTAGCCAGTGTGAGAACGTCGAGATCTAACAACTATCCAGCTAGTGATAGTTCTTGAGGACTTTCTAAGAATGTAAAGGAGAAATACGAGTAAAGAGAGTATGAATAACCGAGCGGCAGGTCCTCTTTGACCAGGTGCAACTCGTCAAGTCTTCACTTCAATACTAAGCTGGAAGATAGCCTGGGAAAAGGAATCCTCCAGGCAGACTTTCAAAAGGAATACCTACCATAAAATTGACAGATATTTCAAACATCAAGCAGGAACAGGAGCAGCAGTATTGGGCTCTGGCAACAAATGCTCACTCTATCGTTGGGCTTCGGTCTGAGCGTATTTGAGGCAGAATTAAGTGGTATACAGATGGTTCTGAAACTCCGATGGCGCTGGAGAATACGGGGCAAGAACAACTATAGTCCGTTCAAATATAAGAAGGAGCTTTGTAAACAAACAGAATCGTCTGGTTTTGCTCACAATAAAACTCCTATTGGTCAAAAGGTGATAACAACGCTCTCTCCGACCGCCCTAAGAGACTGCCAGGATCGTACTCGGACTGTGGATGGTACTGGATAGAAATGATTCAATAATTTAGCAATTCCCACATTAGAACTTTTTTCCTCAGAAACTCTAGTGCAAAATTTCTGTTATGATTTGCAACTGTCATAAACATTTTATATCCGACGTACCCTATTTTTTTATTTTGTTTTGTTTTTATATTATTATCTACTAAATAATTTCTTTTTCGGATGGCTCGAGATTGCGGCAAGGTAATTCCAGGAAACACCAGAGTTTTAGAGATTTGGGTCGGAATCTTGCAAGATTCCGACAAAGTTATTCCGGGAAACACCAGATTTGGGTCCATTTCCCTAATGGGTGAAAGCCATCTTGATTTGCATAAATATCGAAGTTTTCAATTGACAAGACTCGTAAAAGATCTCTGTTCCAATTTATAATGGTCATTTACTTGTAATATCCGAAATATATTTAGTTTCGGTCCATAATTTTATATAATTTTGTACGAAACTCTTTGTCGGCTGCTCAAGATTCCGACAAGGTAATTCCGGGAAACACCAGGTTTGGGTCCTTTCCCTTAATGGATTAAAGCCATCTTGATTTGCATAAATATCGAAGTTTTCAATTGACAAGACCAGTTAAAATACCTAGAGCTACTGTGAAGGTCTAGCTGTTCAAAGTGTTTATAGATTTTGTTGTGAAAAGTGTATTGTGTTGGGAAATCTTTTGACAAAGTGTATATAGTGTTTATAGAACAATGTCGAATTCGGAAACGGATACTGCATCTGGTGGTGATATGTGGGGACCACCACGAAAAAGCTCCAAAAGGTCGCATTTCTCTGCTGAAGAGAAAGAGATAATTTTGAACATTTTTCGAAAAGAATTGGACGAACATCCTGATTTATCGAAAAGAGACTTAGTAGGAATTGTTTCAAAATCCTCAGGGGTGAGTGATTCAGCTGTATTCAGAATTCTCAGAGAATATGAAGAGAACAAAACATTGACGCCACCACCTAAGAGGAGAGCCCAGTCGTTAAAAATAATCGATTCGGTTGACGATTTCGATATGAACCTTATCAGAAGAATTGTCCACAGTTTTTTTTTCCGGAATGAAATCCCAACGATTTCTAAAGTTCTAGAAATCGTGAATGATGACGACAGTTTGCCAAATTTCAAAAGTCCAACGTTCTATAAATTATTGAAAAAAATGGAATTCAAGTTCAGTTAAAACTGAACGATTGTGTGAAATCCCTCGATTCGACTCTGGACGGAAAGAAACTCTACGAAGGCCCTCCTACCGCTGCGCCAAACATGTTATTATTGCTCCTTCTTACATTTGAACAGAGTATAGAATGTTTTTCAGGCAGAAATACTTGCAATCGAAAGATGCGTGGACATAAACCTGGAAAGAACCTATCCAGGGTGTAGCATAGTGATCTATTTTAATAGTCAAGCTAATTTATAAATTTTGTATGCCGAGTAATAAACACAACGAATAAAAACTTGATATATAAGATCAAAGAGTAAATCTATCATCGAAAACATTGCGAACACATTGAAATTGAGAATAGAAAATCAATTTCGCCAATCAAGTTGATGGCGACTCATGGAAATATGTCTATTAAAATAATGGAACAGTATCTGGGTCATTTCTTGAAATGGAAGAAGCATAAAGCGTTCATTTACGATTGATTTTTACTTCTGTCCGTAATGATAAGTGATATAACAACGACTCGAAGAAATAAGCAGAATAAAATTGATGAGTACCAACAGGGTTGGAATGAACTGAAGGTTGAAGTTTTTCCGGAAATTGCAGAAACAGCTGTTTTTATTGTGGGAGAAACATCTTCTGATGACCTATTCATGGATTTTCTTCGTGAAATTGCTAAAATGTCGAAAATTCGTAAGCAGCATTACTCACATCTGATTCCTGGTATCGGGTATTTCCCTATTGCTGGGCAGATTATCGCTGGCCTCTTGATTGAACCGATTCCTAATGTAGGGATCTTCCCCTTGCCTCAGTCCACCTCTCGAAACGTAGCCTTCTTCGTCGAAGTAGTTCCAGGAAAGTCGTCCGTCGGTGGTTTCAACACTTCCCTGCACCGCCACCAGTGCTCCAGGAGCCGGTCCCAACTCGTCATATTGAGGCTGTAAAGTCACACCCTCTTTGAGCCGAAGAGCCCGATTTTCACCCTGTAAAAAATCAACGTGCATTTACATTCTGGGATGGTATAAACAAATTGCTAACTGGAAGGATATTTCAAGGGGTTTTCGTGATGAGAATGTGTAACTGGAGATCGATAAGAGACGGGGTAGTCGCATTTTGATATTCATATACGGGTTTGTTGCTTTCGGCGAAATATGCTGTCTGGCTGTCCTGGCATCTTGTCTCTTTCGTATTAGCATTTTTGATGATAACGAATGGAGGAAAAGAGGAAGATACGAATGGGGAATATGAAATGTTAGAATTGGAAACTCTCGCGGAATTGAAAAAAAAAAGAAGAAACAGTGACTTTGAGTGCTTTCAATTCTGAGGAAAACTCGAAAATGAATTATGGAAAAATAAAACATTAAGAAATTCAAGTCATAGAAGGTATACATTGTTTGGTATCTAAATATAGGTTTTCGAGGACGCTGAATTCAATGAAAAAAATTTCAAGGCGCTATCTGTCATAGTTTAGATTTTCATCTGCGAAATGGCATTTTTTTTTCAATCGAAATTTCAACTTGTCATAGCTCCCGCTCCTGTGATCCTATCCACTTTTTGTTTGTATATTGTTAATCAGCATTGTCCAAAGTACCTCTGAGCATAATAAAATCGATTTCGAAAATCCCAACTTTTTGGGTGAAAAATGCATAAGGGGTAAGACCCCCCAAAATCACTATATTTATCATCAACCTGGAATGCCTGGCGAATCTAAACGTGTTTTTCGATCTGGAAGATCTACTATCCATTCGAGCCATTCAGAAAACCCAAATGGCTGATCAATATCACTTATGATTTTCGCGATTTGAGCTTCAGAACAAAACTCGAAAATGAATTATGGAAAAATAAAACATTGAAAAATTCGAGTTATAGAAGGTCTACATGGACAAGTTTGGTATCAAAATATAGGTTTTCGAGGACGCTGAATTCAATAAAAAATATTTCAAGGCGCTATCTATTATAGTTTAGATTTTCATCTGCGAAATGGCATTTTTCAAAAAAATCGGAATTTCAACTTGTCATAGCTCACGCTCCTCTTATCGAATCCACTTTTTGTTTGTATATTGTTAATTAGCATTGTCCAAAGTACCTCTGAGCATAATAAAATCGATTTCGAAAATCCCAACTTTTTGGGTGAAAAATGCATACCTAAGGGGTAAGACCCCCCAAAATCACTATATTCGTCATCAACCTGGATTGCCTGGCGAATCTAAACGTGTTTTTCGATCTGGAAGATCTACTATCCATTCGAGCCATTCAGAAAACCCAAATGGCTGATCAATATCACCTTTGATTTTCGCGATTTGAGCTTCAGAACAAAACTCGAAAATGAATTATGGAAAAATAAAACATTGAAAAATCCAAGTCATAGAAGGCCTATATGGACAAGTTTGGTATCAAAATATAGGTTTTCGAGGACGCTGAATTCAATAAAAAGTATTTCAAATCTCTATCTATCATGGTTTAGATTTTAACTTGCGAAATGGCATTTTTGAAAAAAATCGAATTTTCAACTTGTCATAACTCCCGCTCCTGTGATCGTATCCACCTTTAGTTTGTATATTGGTAATCAGCGTTGACCAAAGTATCTCTGAGCATAATAAAATCGATTTCGAAAATCCCAACTTTTTTGGTGAAAAATGCATAAGGGGTAAGACCCCCCAAAAACACTATATTTGTTATCAACCTTGAATGCCTGGCGAATCTAAACGTGTTTTTTGATGTGGAAGATCTACTATTCATTCGCGGCATTCAGAAAACCCAATTGGCTGATCAATATCACCTATACTATTCGCGCTTTGAGCTTCTGAACAAAACTCGAAAATGAATTATGGAAAAATAAAACAATGAAAAATTCAAGTCATAGAAGGTCTACATGGACAAGTTTGGTATCAAAATATAGGTTTTCGAGGACGTTGAATTCAATAAAAAATAATCCAAGGCTCTGTCTATCATAGTTTAGATTTTCACCTGCGAAATGGCATTTTTTCGAATTTCAAATCGTCATATCTCCTGCTCCTGCTGTCGCATCCACTTTTTGTTTGTATATTGTTAATCAGCATTGTCCAAACTATCTCTAAGCATAATTAAATCGATTTTGAAAATCCCAACTTTTTGGGTGAAAAATGCATAAGGAGCAAGACTCCTCACAAACACTATTCCTGGCGAAACTAAAGGTATTTCCAATATGGAAGATCTTCTACTCATTCAAACCAAGCGGAATATACATTTGGCTGATCAATATCACCTATACTTTGAGTGCTCTGAGCTTCTGAACAAAACTTGAAAATGAAATATGAAAAAAATAAAACCAAAAAAAATCCAATTAAAAAAAAAGATGCATAGTGATTCTTGTTTGTATATTCATCAGGTTTTGTGTGGCTGATCTGAAAAGTTCGAAAATTACATGGAAGCATTAGGCAATCACGTTATAACAACGCCCTTCAGCACTCCACTAATTCGAACAAACAAAAACTTGTCGCATACAAATGGAGTGCTGTTGTTTTACCCATACCTTCACTAAACACCATTTACATAACACGGATTCATCCAATTAACGAGAACAAAAAAATAAATACACCTTTAAGTGATGAACTGACTGATCTGTACGATTTTCTATAGATCAGGAAGAGAAAGTGAAACGGTTCATCGTATAAGACTGCATTGTAATGATTATTTTGTGTTCCGGGTATTCTCAGGAACTGAAAAGATATCAGACATCACCCCTTTCACTTGGAATCATTTTGTTCCTAATATCATATTCACGAGGAGATTCACATCTCGGCAGAGATCTCTATGAGAAGCATGATGGTTCTCGAGGCAAGGCAATGGAATTTCATGCCATGGGATCTAGATTCCCCTTTCACATTACGTCTGAGAAATTTTTATTCTCGTTCCGGCAGTAAAGGCCAAATCAAAGTCAAGTTTTTATACAAACAATTCGTGCTATTGTCTTTAAAAACATCAGGAAATCACATCTGCGAAATTCATTTTCGTTCAGTCTCATTAGTGCTTATTACAATTTCGACAAAATGCCGGATTTCACGAATGAACATTTCTTGAATCTCAGTGTTTAGTCTTCCAGTTATTCCCCAATCATTTATTCATTTATTTGTTGATTTTGAAGCTAGAACAACAGATAGGAAGAGAGCAGTTCGCGTTCACGAAATGAGCGTTAGTTCGGGCGTGAAACGTGATGCTGCAAATTTGTGATTTTATCTCCGCAAGCGACCGAAACTTCAGGCTTCCTGAAATGTAGCGAAATAATTTATTGAGTCTTTTGAAAAGGAAACCAACGAGATAAGGAAACGCGACTTAATGAAGGAGGCAGGCGGGAGAACAATAGGGATTTCAGGTTCAACGCCCTAGGATGGGAAGTGTTGAAATTGATTCTGTTAGGGAAAAATTTGGTATAATGATTGATGAACTGTTGAAGAGTTCGTACAAGAGATACTCTTATCGATAGAGCCTTGTCAACAGTACCACAATACACCGAAGCTCAATACACTTTAGCTGGCCAAGATTCCCTGTGGAAGAGCTTGTTTTCGTTCTGTAGATCTTCTCCATAAGAGTGCCATGTCCTGCATCTCCCATTGTTGGAAGGTAGTTCAAAAAGTAGATGGCATTGCGTCAGAGGGTTTTTGCGATGTTTGACATGGGTATAACATAAACAAATTCTGCTCATTTCGGAATCTTGGAAGAAATGTTCATTTTAGTTTCCTATCTACGATTGAGTTATGTCGTAGTGGCTCTTGATGACTGCAAACTACATTCCACTTAATTTCCTAGTGAGGCTGTTGATATTTGGGTAATGCACAGGGAAAATTTCAAATAATAGAGTCTCGATCAAACGAAATTGCACTAGCTTTTGATGTTTTTCACTACTTTTCTATTCTGTGGATGAAAGATAAAGAAGAAAAGGTATAATTTATCAAGCAATTGAACGTTTTTGATATGTACATAAACCAAGCTAACTTCTTATTGTTTGACCATCAGATATCCTCAAAAAAATTCGACAGATCGTTGGATTGCCTGGTTAAATTCACTTGGCGAGTTCAACCTTTCACAAATTCCTCTGTCCTCATAACACCTCCTCACAACGAATTGCCTTCATTAAGTCGAAACTCTCCTCCCTGCCATCCCCAATACCCTCCTGATATTGGAATGAGACAAGTGAGTCAAATAATGTACCTGTCCTTGCCGAAATCTTGACATCCGAGAGATGGGAAGTACTCAGGAGAGCGAATCTTTCCAACTAAATCAACTCGGAAACTTATGTTACCCATCATGTTTGGTCGTGAACAAATCGAATCAAATCTGTTGAAAGGATGGGTAAGTAGAATTCAGGGATGTGTCCTTTGGGTTCACTCGATTGGTTCCTTTCCAGCTGGAAAATTCGAACGGAAAATCTATTGTCAGGCGGGATTTCATCCCGGAGATGGATCTGCGATGTCCAAGATCTATATTTGGTGAAGGTATACGAGAGGCTTGGCAAATAGCCGTTTTCAAGCAGGGGATTCATATGTAAATCTGCAGACGACTTGAAAACTCAAAACTCATTAAAAAGATACATTTATCTTCAAAGGTATGATCTCTTTTCACCATGATAGGTAAAGATACAAAACATTCTAATACTTTCCCCAAAAATTCATTAAATTTCTGTAGAAATGAAGCAGTGTTTCATCACGAGTTTTCATACATCGTGAATAAATAAATAAGTAAAGTTTTACTCAGTTCATCATGGATTCTGTTTCATTCAATGATAGCTGTACCATCTATAAACCCCACCCCGTATACATAACTTCAGTATCGATTGCCCTGATTTTTTCAGGAACATCGCAAAGTATTTCGCTATCTAGAACCCATTTGTTTCCTGGCAAAGTATTACAGATGGCCAAGTCGAAAAGGAATCCCATATATCACCCGGCTTGTGGCATGCGACGTATACAGCACTGGACCAAAATCACATTAAGAAGATTTATTTCCCCATCAATCAACATATTGTGGTTCAATTGGGAAATGACTGACTGTACCGATATAAAATCCGCAATTAATGCAAAGCCTGATCGACTTCGGGCGACAATGGTATACCGGGTGGCTCACCCATATTCCACTATAGTGCTTAAACAAAACGAAGCCTTTCTTAAATGTTGGTGAAAAATACAGAAAACGATTTTTGTTGTGACCCTGACCCAGCTCATTCGCCACTTTGTAAACTGTATATCAAAGATTGTTCCAGGATTTGGTTATGGAAATAAAAAGCGCTCCACTTGAAATAAAATCTTCTAGACGGTTTGTTATTCTCTTAGTCGCCATTTGGCTATCTAATAAACCCTTGGTTCAAATATTGTAAGTTCATTTTTCGAACCTACATATTCTAGACCCCTTTTTTCGTTGTTTCTATTCAAGATCAAAGGAATGGCATTCAATTTCATTATCTTTAGATGATTCAATCGAATATACCTACTATAACCGTTTCAACTGAGCATTATTAACTAAACTGCTCCACATTGACTTAAATTGCAAAAAAATATATTTAAAAAAAGATTTTTGTGATGAAAATTCATATTAATATGATTTCAAGTTGCAAATTAATTTAAGCCTGTAGGTCTGCAGCGTATACAGGGTGGTTAAGAAAAATCGAGTAAAATATCGAAATTTTATTCCCAGAGAATTCAAGCATTTTAAGACTATCAATACAATGTATGGCCTCCACGGGCATCAATATCAGCTTGACATCTTCTTTGCATACTACACACGAGGTTGTTGAACATTTCTTGAGGAATTTGGTTTCATAAACGGGGCAGAAGCTCTCTCAGATCATTTAAGGATTCTGGGGTAGGTTGATGATTATCTAATCTTCTTTGGAGCATATCCCATGCATGTTCTATGCAATTCAAATCTGGCGAGTACGGATGTATTAGTAAATGTGGAATACCAAGCTCTTCGCGCGCATTCTCAACTATGGCTGCACGGTGCGGTCCAGCATTATCGTCTAGAAATTGAAAAGTTTCACCAATAGCAGCGTGAAAATTTGACACAACATTGTCAATGACATGCTCCCTATATAGTGAGGCGGTCATATTCCCAGGACAAATGTGTAGATCTGTGCGCCCGTTGAAACATATCCCGGCCCATACCATAACACTACCCCCTCGGAATGGATGGACTTCTTGGACATAGCGACGATTACGGGGTATGCGTGGGATTGTCCATACCCTTATTCTTCGAGAATCTGAAAATCGTCCATATCTGGATTCTTCAGTGAAAAAGACACTACGCCATTGATCGTTCCAATTGATATGTTGCCTTGCCCATTCCAGTCTTTGACGCTTATGGTCACGTGTTAATGGAACTCCTCTTAATAGACGTCTAGAAACTAGATTCATCTCTCTCAAACGTCGTCTGATGGTTTCGATGGAAACTTGGACCCCATCTGCATTTTGAAGAGTATTCCGTAGCATTCTACACGTAGATGTAGGGTTTCTTCTCGCCGAAACGGTGCTGAAACGATCCTGAGCAGGTGTTGTTTTTCGTCGCCCACCAAGTCTTGGTCTTTCCAACACGGAACCTGTCTCCCTGAACCTATTCCAAAGTCGAGATATCACACTTTGGCTGACTTGGAGCCTTTCCGCTACAACAACCTGAGTTAGGCCACCCTGTAGCATTCCGATAGCCCTATTAGCCTCAGCGTTTGTTAATTTACGTCTTGGCATTTTCAGAGAACTCGTTTCAAATCGAAGCCGTTGATAAACTGACTCGATTTCAAAATAAGAACATTCATGAAGCATATGCAAAGAACCAAACTTCAGAAAAAAGGCTACCAGATTGACGAAATGTCTCATACTGATTTTTATTGGATCGATTCAAGTTGTTATTGAGTTTTAAATGATTTTACAGCGATTTTCTCGAAGATTACATACTTTTAAAAACGATTGAATACGATATCCCTAACTCTTGTGGAGCAGTATATTTACATGATAATCCAATCAGTGCGGCGCCTGACATGGAAAATCCTGAGGATCTGGGCGCCGTGACTTAGTCTTCTAGTAGGACCTATGAAAGCAATGAAGGTTTCTCCAGCTATGTTGCTTATTTTATTGATGCTAAAGTTTTGTCCTGTACTTTCTATTTTGATCCTATTAAAAATGCCTTGAACTCATTCTAACTTCAAAAATCCGCTCCGTTCAATCCTCAGCCCGCCACTGATATAATGAGAGGGAGATGCATTTTATTGGCTCAATTCCAGACGCCATCTTTGCATTTCGTTTGAAGTACAGCATTTTCTGCTTATATTGCGAAGATAACACCATTCGAGATCGATCCGTATGGTCGAGTGCCTTTTATAAAGAACCACATAAATTTCGTTCGATAGCGCCAAAACCCCAGTTATGTCTTTACAAGCAGGATAGCGGAATTTGTTCGCAGGACTGCGAATATTTTATATGAAAAACACGAAGACTCTTGAAATACGAGAAGCTGAACTCAGAACTATTGAAGTTTATGAAAAGTTTGTACTGAATTTGGCAGTCTGAGGCGCCTTCACGCAAGTTCCTGCCAAAGCTTGTTTATATTGCAGGATTATTGCAAGATTGAGCAGATTTTCGCATCGACTTAGATACTTAGCCCTGAAAGCTTCAAAGTGAATATGTTCAATAGGGAAAGCATTTCTACATAAACAAATTTTCATCGGATTTCTCAGAGTTTTAATGTATTTTATAATAACCAGGCCGTAGACGAATCCATAAATGAAGTTTCATAACAAACAGTCCATCCGATCACGAGTTATAAATGGTGTAACCAACAACTTTGTTTTATATATATAGATACCACAAAGTCAATACTCCGGATGGACTTTTCAGTAACGAAGGAGACCGAAAACTCAGTGGTAAATCCATTATTCTCGATTCTTTGGTCTTGAATCACCCAGAATTCCAAGATTCTACCTGTTCATGTCATTTCTACTACTTGTCTGATGGCAACGGCCTTGCTTAGGTACAAATAAAAATTTCTGTACAAAATTATCTTTGTGGAGTCATAACCCCGATGTTATTCAAGTCACAGGTTCTTCGGTCTCGTTTTTTATTAAAATATATCTGGTGTGATCGCCCCCAAATGAATTGAGATAGAATTCTTACCTCAGTAACTTATTCTCCGGCTTCGTTTCCTTTTAAATCAAATCGATTCCAATCTCTTTGGAGTATTCATATCGTGTGCCCATCGTCGGCACAAAAACCCGTTAAAAAAAGAAGGGGATTTTCAGAAAGGTAGAAGGTGAATGGCAAGAACTTTTCCTTTGCATAATAACGTCTGCCTACCCTATTGATCGATGTGATTTGCTGCTTCTGCTTTAAAGGCGGCAATCACCATTTATTTTCAAAGAAATTTCTTTCCCACCGAAACCCTGGATCTAATTATTTTCACCAATAGGTTGATAAACTTTTTCTGTAACAACTCAATGCTCATACAGTGCTTTTTCTTGTGCATTCATAAAGTTCATCAATTACTTTATTTGGCATTTCAAATCGCTAGATTGGCCCAGAAACCGACAAGAATTGAAACTGAAATAGGGAAAGTAAAATAGCGAGCTGCATCTTCGAAGAACCACAGGCAGAATAATGTAAAGTTGTAGGCAATAATAGGTTACGATGAAATTAACGAATTTATCGTGCCTTGGTTTAGCAATTTGTTCAACTTTGCATCGTCAAAAAGCAGAATGCGGAAGGAGAACGCTGAGAGAAATCTCAATTTCAAGAAGCCATCTTTCACACACAGATTGATATTAACAAACCATTGATAAGCGTGAAATACGAAGTTATTCGAGTAATTTCATGTCTCGGGTGTTGAAGACCAAAGAAGATGGGAATTTTAATGTTGACAATGAAGAATTTGATGAAAGGACCCCGCACTTTTCTTATGGCAAATGGCGTTCCGTCAAATGTTCTAATTTTTTGGTATAATGTAGTACTCGACCACTGATCAAAAGTGTCCATGGCGCCAACTCAATCCTATAACTAGTTTTTGAGATACAGGGCGTTGAAGTTGAGAATTACCCACTTTTACTACGCGCGTATCGTTTTCTCAAAAAACATTTCATTACATTCCCAGGGGGCAACTATATATAGAAATATGATCGAAAATCGTTACGAATACAGGGTTATCCATAATTAAATGCTTGCCGATTTTGAAAGTATAAAATATGTCAGTTCCAGAGCGAGAACGTTCGCAAAATGATCATTTTCACTAGATTTGTTGTTGTTACATCGGAAAAACCTGAAATACCCAGAATTCATACTGGGTGATCCACTATTATAGAAACTATTCTCAATGAAGGTTAAATGGACACCCTGTATTTTTGGGTTGATTTATGGGGTTTGTTTGATTTTTTCAGAACATATCATCATGGACTTCAAAGAATACAGGGTGATTCAGTGATGAAATAAACTGTGAACCCAAAACCAACTATTTCAAGATTAACTCCGTTGAGGTGGGAGTTTTCTTTCACCACTGTACTTGATATAAAAAAACAGTACGGCTGATAGTTTTCATCCTCTTCCTATGACCAGATTTTCTGCTGGAATAAGAATAGAATAACATAAATAAATAATTTTCATATTACATAAAAAAATTTGGTTATAGGAAGTGGATAAAAACTCTCAGCCGTATTGATGTTTTTATATCAAGTACAGTGGTGAAAGAAAACTCACACCTCAACGGAGTTAATCTTGAAATAGTGGGTGATGAAAAAAAAGGTGGTTTTTGGGTATTTTCGTGAGGTTCACAGTTTATTTCATGACTGAATCACCCTGTATTCTTTGAAGTCCATGATATGTTCTGAAAAAACCAAACAAACATCTCAAATCAACCCAAAAATACAGGGTTTCGACTTAACCTTCACTGTGAATAGTTTCTATAATAATGGATCACCCAGTATGAATTCTGGGTATTTCAGATTTTTTCGATGTAACAACAACATATCTAGTGTAATAGTTCATTTTGCGAACGTTTTCACTCTGGAAATGACATAGTTTATACTTTCAAAATCGGGCATGCATTCAATTATGGATAACCCTGTATTCGTAACGATTTTCGGTCATATTCCTCCATATGGTTGCATCCTGGGGATGGAATGAAATGTTTCTTGGGAAAAATTGAAGTTCATTCGATTCTGTTTCGAGATACTCGCGTAGTAAAAGTGGGTAATTCTCAACTTCAACGCCCTGTATCTCAAAAACTAGTCATAGGATTGAGTTGGCGCCATGGACACTTTTGATCAGTAGGTCGAGTACTACATTATACCAAAAAATTAGAACATTTGACGGAACGCCATTTGCCATAAGAAAAGTGCGGGGTCCTTTTGCGACATTTCCTTGGGTCTCTCCTTGTATACATATAACGGCTAAATTAAGGTATGAATGTATAATCCTATTTTCATGAATACTAAATTTCCAATCGATATAGAAGCGATCACCCAATTCCCTGATGATTGAAGAGGGAACCTCATCCAATATATGACAACGCAGTCACGCAAATCTAGGGAGGACCGAATTAATGGCTAAGAGATATTGGAGAGGCACTTTCGATTAATGTATTAGAGTTTAGGGATCAAAGGACCCATGAGCGTACTCAGAATTAAGGCTTCTCAAAAGAAATCGACCTGATATTTGTAGTTCAAACTCAGTTCACTCAAAAAATTTGAAAAATAGAGTTCAGTAAAGAGTATGGTCTCCAGCTGTGTTAGGGGGCACAATAGACCTTAAGGTCGCAGTGGACTGTAATCCCTTTTCACTATATGACCTCCTGGAATATCAACTTCCTCAACTTTTGTTGAGCAGTATGATTTGAAAGGAGCTCATCACAATTTCGTTTTATTTCCAATTTTCTGGTACCTTTTGATCATAATGTATTACCAAGTAAAATATCCTCATCATTTTCTGACTACTGATCACCTAAGCTGATTAACTTGTCATTAACTCCAAGATTTATGCCTTCCATAGCATTGTATCTACGTCAATTTCCAAGAACAAACCAGTAATAAAAAACTAGCACCGTTGCTCTGTCGTCGAACAATGAAACAGTAATTTCTAATAATCGTAAATTATCCTGATTTCATCCTACCATATTCATATCGAATACCTGCATCTCGAAGAGTTACATGTTTTGTACCAATACGAAGTAAACGTTACCATAGTTCAACCAGAGATGGTCAGTATGGTGCAGTAGGTCATACTTTCGCTTGAACTTTTGTGAAGGAGATCACGATTTTCGTTTCTAATGCGATTCGATTTGTAGCCTCAGAGACTACCGATTGATTATTCATAGTATTCGTTGTTCCTACAGCATCTGAATATCAAGTAAGAGAGCGTACTGGAGAGGTCAATTTGGTGTGTTCTTAAATTACTGGGTACAACATGGAAAACATGAGGAACTGTGTATTTAGTGATATTTTATTAATAACCAAGAGGATTTCTCATTTATCCTTTCACGTTTTGAACGAATGAAATTTTAAGAATGTAATTATTATCTCTTAGCTTTCGTGAAAATGATGAAGAAGCTTAAGATTAGCACATAAAAGTTATGTTTGTTCTGATTTGAATCAAGGACGATTGGTGAAGGGAACGGTACTTCTCCCTAATTCTGCAATACTAGGTTCAAATAAAAGTTTGAGTATTTTCTAAAACATATATTCCTCATTATTAACATCCTCTGCCTCAAACAAAAAATTATAGAAGTCAATGAGAAATTCATCCAGAAGATCTTCAACCGATGTTAATACGTTTTGGATGTTGTTGTACTTGGTCATCTTCTTCGTGTCCATGTTATCTCTTCATATGATGTTGTTTGTGGTCCAATGAAATGTAGCAATATTCAGCGATCCCCAGATCTCAGTTCTTAAGGTCCAACAGTAGCTCTCTTCAGCAGTAGATTTCCCAAAATGTTGTTTGAACAGCATCCGTTTCCATCGAAAGCTAGAAAATGTCTGACGCCAAGAAGATTTAGCAGGCTGTCCAAGAGTCTCCTGAATACGTCCACCAATGAGATACAAGAATTCACGTCATCTGCCGAGTGGGCAAGACTTGGAATAATCCACAAACAGAAATCCAGAAGTGTTGAATCACAACTCTGTGTATTTGAGCCAACGAAAAAGTCCCAATCAATCGTAGGGTGATAAATTTCCATTAGTGCCACGACGTTAATGATACCACGGCCAATAGACACTCGACCCAGAAGCTGTAATAAAATATCGAATGATAAAATAAATCGAATGAACAATAATGCCCACAAATCACCCTCGCAGGATACCTACCACCTCCCAAGATAGTCCATTCATCAGGATAATGGGACTGCAGTTATGAAATACTGCCGTTTTTGCAAGAGTTAGGTTACTGTGGTATCTTGGGGTTGAATTTAATACGCCCCATTCAGTAAATTTATAATTTATCAGCATGATTATAAGGGTGAAGTTGCTGGTTTCAATTAGGTGAGCAGCGTTAGCAGCTAGAAGATACTTTTATCTTGTGGGAAAACTTAAGGGTATGGTTTCGTATCACCAATAGTGCATTTATTTCAAGAAATTAATTTTTGTTACTAAGTGTATGCTGTATTGGACTTTAGTCTGTTTGTATCCCATATTTGTTAAATAAATAAATAAAAATAAATAAATGTACAGTTTGTCTCAGAATTTGTGATTAATAATTCACCATTGTATTCTTCGATCAGAATTATTGTTCAAATAATTTTTATTCGTATTCAATTATAAGGAAAAAGCATGAAGATTGAATCAAACATAAATATACCTACGCTTTCAATATATTCCTGTGAAGTTATGGGAGATTTTGTGGAGATTGAATGTTGATTTTTGCGACAGAGAACTCCTTTCACTAAATTGTTCATCTTATAAGGAAACTTTGCAGCTATTGTGTTTGATGCAGCCTTTAATATGGGAGCTTGTTTGGGAAAATTACGAAGAGAAATTTCTTCAGTTAATTCAGATGATTACATACAAATCGTATGGAATAAAATTCTAACCTGAACTCCATATATACAGGGTGTCATATTGAAAAAGAAAGAGAGGTCTTTAGTAGAAATATTTGAGAGTAGAAATAATTACATATAGAGTGTAACAGCCAAATGGAATAAATTCGATAACGAATAAATGAGGAAGCGTTAGGAAAAACGCTCGGACACGTCGATTTGTAATTTTAAATGCGCATATTTTTCAAGAAAATAAAATTATATAGGGTGTTTCATGCGACCGTGGCCAATACCAACTTTCTTATTTCAAATGCAACCCCCTGTATATTATTTATTTTTTGGATTCTTCAGAAAATTCTAGACATAATTCATGTACAATGTCCTATACCTATCTTCAACTTTTTCGGAAATATTAAGTGTTTTCAGATTTTTTACAAAAATTAACATTTTAAATGAAAATTATTTTATTTCACAAATTCGATACATTACACTCAATCGAGCACTCAATACTTATTTCCCATTTACCTGTTGATATGAAGAAAGTAAGCAAAAACGCCTGAAATGTTGAGTAACGTTAGAAGACAATTCTACACCAGATTAGCATGTTCGCGGCGAGCATTTTGAACATATCCTACATTGACATTAATGTTTTTTTTGTTTTTTTAATAATTAAGAAATAATCAGTATTACTTATTAGGTTTTAAGTGAAATGTACCGAATTTGTGAAATAAAATGATTTTTATTTAAAACGTTGATTTTTGCAATAAATCTGAAAACACTTAATACTTCCGAAATAGTTAAAGATAGGTATAGGACATTGTGCATGAATTGCGTCTAGAATTCTCTGAAGAATCCAAAAAATAAATAATATACAGGGGGTTGCATTTGAAATAAGAAAGTTGGTATTGGCCACGGTCGCATAGAACACCCTATATAATTTTATTTTCTTGAAAATATGCGCATTTAAAATTACAAATCGACGTGTCCCAGCGTTTTTCCCAAAACGCCCTCATTTATTCGTTATCGAATTTATTCCATTTGGCTGTTACACTCTGTATGTGGAGCTAGTGTTGCAGTTTTAACCCATGGATTGTATTGCGGAAAACTGCCTCAAAATCTCACATTCACAGAGAAGTTACAATTTCCGTGCATGAAAGGAAGCAGCGATGGCTCCTTTCTTTTCGAATCAATTCGATGAAAAGGGTTTGCGGACAACCGACAACGTTGTTTCGGGAGTTTCCAACAAGTTTTCGACATGAATTGGATTGCGAACTGACGCTTCAACGCGAAATCAGAATTTTCCTTTTACGTTCAGCTTGGCATGTTTTCCCGAATATTACACGGTTGGCCTATTTCACTTTCGAATTACAAAACCGTCCTCCTTTTCAATGTAACTGTAACACGAAATATGATTCGAAAATAATTGTTTGATGGAAGCTCCACGGAATCAGTCATGTGTTCTGTACGCTTTCAGCTCAGCCGGATCTGCATTGTCCTGATGGAAACACGTAACAGGCTTTCTGCAAATTATGTACAGAAAAGCAGATAAATTTGTTACGGAGGTAGAAATTCAGAATGACATAAAAGGATAAATAAGGAACGTTCTGGAAAATTCGTGTGTTTTGAGCGATTGTATTGGTGTTGAAAAACACTGCTAGTAAAGGATTTTCCAATAAAAGGTGTTATATTTTGTATAGCCCTCTATTTTGGTAGATGTCACTTTCGAAGCTGTAGTTTTTTGAGATTTGACAAGTAGAAACAATGCATTGAAATTATTTAAGGACTGAACGAGAATAAATTCGCTATCACAAAAACGTTTATATCTTTTGAACCACTGGACCGATTTCGAAAATCAAACTCATTTTCGAATCATCTTCTGATTCTAATGAAAACTGTTTTTACAATAAAAAAACCAAAACTATTTTTTACAAAATTCATGGATTTTTTATGGAATTCTTCCCATCATGCTTCTTATAGTGTTCTCAGTCACTTTCTGAGATGCTGTCTTCCACTTTTGCTTGAATTCCGCTAATTTAATTGTTTTCGTTGATTTCTTAGTCTTCTTCAATTCTCTTTTTACCAGGGCCAAATATCTTTCGATTGGCCTGAGTTCTGGGCAATTTGGTGGATTGGCCTCTTTGGGGACAAAAACCACCTCATTAGCTTCGTACCATTCCTTGTTGGACTTGCTGTAGTGGCATGAAGCTAAATTTGGCCAAAAGATTGTTGACACATTGCTCACGTAAAAATGGTAAAAGTCGCTTCTTCAAGCATTCCTCGATGTATATCTTCGAGTCAACAGAGCCTTGGCCAACGAAAAATTTGCTCCTTTTCCCACAAGTGCAAATTGCTTGCCAAACCAGGAATTTTTCAGGAAACTTTGCTTGTTTCTTCACGCGAAATTGTTCGTCAACATTTCCACGAGAATCTGCAGTATAAAATTCCTGACCAGGAAGTTGCGAGAAATCAGCCAAGACATAGGTTTCGTCGCCCATCTCGCAACAGGAAAAATTTTTCAAGAAATCTTTTTTTAATTTCTTTGCTCTTGATTTCGCTTCTTGATTCTTCACAGCGTTCCTGTCTGGCACTTTCTGCACTTTGTATGTTCTAAGCCCACAACTCGACTTGATTTTCTGAACGGTTGACTGCGAAAAACCCACTATTTGGACCACTTTCCGTCCTGAAAGGTTAGGATTCTTCTGAAAAAGGCTGATGGCTTTCTTCACTTTTTTTTAGGCTATGAAACCCCTTTTTCCTCCCGGTTCCTTCCTTGCGGTTATTTGTAAGATCTTCGTTGAAGCGCTTAACAACTCTTGATACCGTTTCCGGACGAACGCGAGCCTCTTTTGCGATTCTTTTGAAGCTCCATTTTGGATTATTTTGAAAAAATTTCACTATAAATTCTCGTGTTTTAACTTCGCTTGACATTTTGCGACAAAGAATTGGAATATCTATGAAGTAAATGTTCCACATGTTTCTGACGTTCATAAAAAATGATCAAATTTTGATTTTTTCTCAATTGGTTCAAGAGATATTTATAGGCGTTTTTGTGATGGCGAATTTATTCTCGTTCAGTCCTTAAATTCGGTTCGTAAAACTAGAACATTTTTGGGTCGTTGTGAAGCACCCTGTGGAACCGCAATTTGTGGAAAAATTCGACCTGTTGGACAAGTTAGTGATGTGAAGAATAAAACCCGTGCAGGTCGGTCAAGAATAGCCGAGAATATTGCTGCTATAGCCGAAAGTGTTGAAGAAAACCCAGGTTTGTCGATTCCTCGTCGTTCTTTGGAATCAGGCATTCCCCAAAGGTCATCACACCTTCTTTTTTTTTCTACGTAAAATCAGCAAGATCTCACACGAAATTCGACTCGACTTTCTCCAAAATCTCTACATTGAATGATCCGTTTCGCAATGGCGTCGCATTTCCGCATGAAATTCCGAAACCGGAAGTAAAAGCCCCAATTCGAAATTTCCAACAGAACAATTGCGAGTTAAAATGGCCGTGGGGAAAAGTAGACAAAAATGCGGACCAGTTCGAATGTAAATCCATTTTTTATAATTGAAATTTCGGCTTCGGAACGAATCGGAACAGGGCAATGTGAACAATGCGTATAAATTCATTTCCGTGGAAATTCCAACCTAAATTCAAATGCTGCTCATTGAGAAATCTCAGGAGAATTTGTTTTATTGTAATGAACAAGAAGCACCTGGATTTCGGACGATTTATGCTGAATCATGAAAACGGAGGTATTTCCCACAAAAATTTATAATGCTTGTTATACTTTCCCACACATCAATGAATCGGATTTAATTTGCATTATGAGATAATTATTACGGCTCTCCTGACTCTTCACCTTGTGGTTACTCGGTCATTAACTTCAAAACGCAGTTAACTATGATTTTAATTGGGTATTATCAAATCTGTATCATATGAGAAGTTACAAAGACCAGTTTGATGGAAAAAGTAAGTAAAATTATTATTAAAATTTGATAACAAATGTAGCCATTATCCAGGATCATTTTAAATTGAGAGAAAAAAAAATAAATAAAATAAAAAAAAAATAAATAAAGATCCAGTGAGTACAAATCCTTTTTCTCTCAATTTAAAATTATTATTGATTCCTCAGAATTACTGGAATTTCTTTAGCATCGATATTTCCGAAACTCTGGGCGATATTGAAAATTTCATCTTTTTGGCGTGAAGGGAAAAGAAATAGCTGAAAATTCAAGACGAAAAACAGTTTTTTGTGAATAACTCAGAAAATATCCATTTTAGGGCAAGGGTGTGATGCATACACTCACATTATTTTTTAACGTAGATTCAATATCTGCCATAAAAAAATGGGGTTCTAATTTGAAAAAATTGATTTTTCACGATTTTGTCATCCCTAACTTTGAAAGCGATTTTTTCACCCCCTGTATCATGAATCGCGATTTCGATTTTTAAAGTGGATACATCAATCTTACATCTTGAAAAATCCCAAAATGAAAATTTTCCATCCAAAAACCTCGAAGTTATTCTTGTTTCAGCGGAGCTCTATTTTCGATTTTTTTTTCGAATTTTTCCGCTCAGAGAGAATTTTCCAACCAAAACTGCAAAATGTTACATCAAAATAACTTGAAATTTTCTAAGGAATCTATTTCTGCAATAAAAAAATGGTGTTCTAATTTGAAAAACGGAAGTTGACGTCATTTCCGGAAAAACCGGAGGTGCTCATGCCTTGAAAATATTTTAGATTTCATCAGCATCGTAAAATACTTATAAGTGCTGAATTTCATGAAAATACGTTCAGTAGTTTCCCGTATAAATATGGGTGAGGTTCCTCGTGAAAGACGGAAAGACCCTGTATAGTACGGACCCTTCTCTGTCATGGTTAGTCTATGTTGTGGAAAAAGAAGATCTAGATTTCTTGTATTATAACCATGTTCTCTATTAAATTCAAAAATGTGTTTATTCTTGAAAAGAAAAACTAAACACTCATAAATATATAAACCATGAATAGTAAATAAATTCTTTTGACGAAACATTCCTCTACAAGATTGTCTAAAATTTAATCTGTACATACATCTCAAAGTTCTTTTTTGAATGACAAATATCGAATTAATTTTAACATATACGGTGTCCCATTGAAAAAAAAAAATTACACGCATAAAAATGTTAATACTTATGGTTCTGGAAAAAATACTGACGCCGTTGAATTCTTCGTAACAAAGTTGCCATAATGCGATATTTGTGTGAGGAGTAAACATGTGAAAATCGAATTTTCAGAACACAGAACGGGATTCCATTCAGAGCCTTGCCCGAGGCGGTTGGCATAAAAGCGAAATGTAGCAGTCGTACAATTGATTCCAAGGTCATCATCGATTCATCAGAAACACCGGTTTATGGAACGTACCTAAACTCGTGAATTTTAATCTCCAATTTACCCACTTCAAGTGGGCTCGGCGCCTAAGCCGGAATTTCGGTCATGTCTGCCCCACATGCTACTTATTCAAGAACGGGGGTCAATTCAATAATCGCCAGAAAAATAAACTCGATCTGAATACGAGCGCAGAAATTTTATTTCGGCCTACTCCAACGAGAAAGTTGATTGACCACTGGCCACGGTTTTCAGATCCGGTAATTAAGTGAAATGATATGTTATAGTTATAGTTATCCACTCGAGATCAAGGTAGGAAATAGCCACGAGAGAAACCGATTCGGAATTACACTGCGAGATCAACCTTGAACTTGACAAGACTGTGGGCCGGTTTTATAAAAGGCGAACCGAGGATTCAACCGTGCGCCAACCACCAGATAGTGAGGAATTTGGTTGTTGACGCAACGGTTGAATCCTCGGTTGGCCTTTATAATACCGGCACTGTGTAGTATATCTTTAATTTTTCAGATGTCTGTAAGTTGCTGAGGGCTTCACAACTAAGCATACGGTATATTACTATAAGCCCTGAGAAAATCTACAAGAATAATTGAAAAAGGGTGGCATCCAAATAAAAATTTCAATTCTGCCTGCCATGAGCAAACAATAAAAATCTAGTTTCAGTTGCAACTCCTCATTCTTATCTGTCATCATTCCATTTCGAAATGATATCGTCCAATTGAATGCATGAATCTCACATTTACTTTATTGCATCAAGGATCCAGTGTAGGCATTTAAGGAAAGAACTGGGTTAGAAGTAAAAGTATTCCATTATTCACATAAAATTTTTCGACTTCCATTATGGCAATATTCATCGAATCTCGAAGTAATGTCATTAAAATTGTTTCGAGGCACGGTACATAACCGTCAAGCCAAAAATCTTGATACCAGAATGAAACCATGACAAAATAGGATAAACGAAACAAAACGTAGTTTAAGTCAAAGGAGTTCTTATACAGAGTGTAACAGGCAAATGGAATAAATTCGATAACGAATAAATGAGGGCGTGTTGGGAAAAACGCTCGGACACGTCGATTTATAATTTCAAATGCGCATATTTTTCAAGAAATTAATATTATATAGGGTGTTCCATGTGACACTGGCCAATACCAACTTTCTTATTTCAAATGCAACCCCGTTTATATTATTTATTTTTTGGATTCTTCAGAGACACAATTCATGCACAATGTCCTATACCTATCTTTAACTGTTTCGGAAGTATGAAGTGTTTTCAGATTTATTGCAAAAATCAACGTTTCAAATAAAAATTATTTTATTTCACAAATTCGGTACATTACATTTGAAACCTAATAATTAATACTGATTTTTTCTTAACTATTATAAAAAAACAAAAAAAAGCATTAATGTCAAAGTAGGAAATGTTCAAAATGCTCGCCGCGAACGTCTTGGCAACATGCTAATCTGATGTAGAATTGAATTTTTTTAAATTTCTTCTCAGTAATAGTTTTTGCTTACTTTCTTCATATCAAGAGATAAATGGGAAATAAGTATTGAGTGTAATGTATCGAATTTGTGAAATAAAATAGTTTTCATTCAAAATGTTAATTTTTGTAAAAAATCTGAAAACACTTGATATTTCAGAAAAATTTGGAGATAGGTATAGGACATTGTACATGAATTATGTCTAGAATTTTCTGAAGAATCCAAAAAATAAATAATATACAGGGGTTGCATTTGAAATAAGAAAGTTGGTATTGGCCACGGTCGCATGGAACACCCTATATGATTTTATTTTCTTGAAAAATATGCGCATTTAAAATTACGAATCGACGTGTCCGAGCGTTTTGTCCTAACACCCCCTCATTTATTCGTTATCGAATTTATTCCATTTGGCTGTTACACTCTGTATGTTTGAAGTGGAAAGCCAGCTTAACAAGTGGCCGAAACTTACCTAGTGTTTACCATGCGACCTTGCCTGTTTGCTCGACAAGCAGCTTATTTACCTGGAACAAATATTTACTTCAATACGTGTTCATTGATCATATAATTAAATCGTTAAATTAAATGACAGTCTATGATTCCGGAATGACTCTTTAAACTGTGGCAGATTTTACCGTAAATAAAAATCTTTTATCAGAGTACCTGAAGGAAAAGAGCAATTTTACAGAATTCATAATCACTGTCGACCAAGGAAACTCTCAATGGAAATTTAATGAAGAAACTGAAAAAGTACAGAACAAACAACTTCAATTAAAAATTCGCAAATGAACCACTTCTGTGAGCGGGCTTTGAGAACACGCTAAGAAGTTATGCAGAGGCTTGCAAACAGGTTGATTACCGTTAATCAACTTCATTGTCCGAGTCTGAAATGATACTAAAGGCAAACTAATCCCTCGTTTGTTTTCAAAGTCAATATCGTAATGGAAGTCGTTGTTAATAGATCCTTTTGTGTCAGACAAACAAGATAGTTAGGAAGTCCTTCTTTAGCCATTCTGTTTGGCGTTTATTCCTTCTCTTCACTGGTCATTCAGTGAGATTCACCTGGTCAGTAGCCAATTTAAAGGTATTGTATTTGTTAACGAGCATGGATCTGTATGAGACATCAATAGATGATTCTGCTGCAGTTCAGCAATTCAATCCACTTGAAAAATAGAACATAATAAACTTCCGTTCCTAGATGTACGAGGATGTATTGATATCTAGTTAGCCTAGACCAGTTCCAGGCATAAACAAAATATTGCGATACCATATCAACGAACAATAACTTATTAGAAGTGTCAGTGTAGAGTTCGACGTCAACAAAGTAAACCAGAGTTACGCAATAAATTAAAAAAAAAGTCCACCGAAATTGTAAAAATCGAAAAATTGGAGTATCGAGCCATCATCAAGTACCTGTATTTAAAAGAGTTAAGAGGTAAACAGATTTACGAAGATATGCTTAATACCCTTGGTGATCAATGTCCTTCGTATGCGACCGTGAAAAATTGGACTGCAAGCTTCAAAAGATGCAAATTTTCCATTGAAGATGATGACCGATCGGGAAGGGCAGTTTCTGTGTCTGTTCCCGAAAATATCGATGCAGTTCATGACATGATTTTATCAGACCGTCGAATTGGGCTAAAACGGATATCTGAAGCTCTGAAGATTTCATACGAACGCGTTCATCATATACCTAGTTCAAGTCAATTTGGACATGGGAAAATTTTCTGCAAAATGGATCCCCAAATGTTTGAATGTTGACCAAAAGCGTGCAAGGGTAGAAGCATCGCGTTCGATCTGTGCTCGATTTGAAAACGAAGTAGACTTCCTAAACCAAATTGTTACTATGGATGAGACTTGGGTACATTTCTACGATCCAGAAACAAAGCAACAATCGATGGAATGGAGACACTCTGGTTCTCCAAGACCTAAGAAGTTTCGTGTCCAAAATTCTGCTGGAAAAGTTCTTGCTTCAGTTTTTTGGGATTGCCATGGAGTAATCATGATTGATTTTTTGGATAAGGGTAGAACAATAACTGGAGATAAATATTCGACATTACTGACCACTCTAAGGAAAAAAATTAAAGAGAAAAGACGCGGAAAGCTATCCAAAGGTGTTTTGTTTTTACAGAACAACGCCCCAGTACAAAAATCTCATGTTGCCATGCAAAAAATTCGTGATTTAGAGTTAGAATTACTAGAACACCCCCCTTATTCACCAGATTTGGCTCCGTCCGACTATCATCTCTTTACTCAACTGAAAAAAAGTTAGAAAGGTCGTAAATTTTCTTCCAACGAGGAGGTAATAAAAGCTGTGGAGGACTGGTTTGCAGAGCAAGAAGAAACATTTTTTTTAAAGGTCTAGAGACGTTGCAGGTTCGCTGTAATAAATGTATTCTATTAAGAGGAGAATATGTTGAGTAATAAAATATTCTGACATTGAAATTTTGTTTGGTTCTATAGTAGGCTAAGCATTTTTCAATATATCTTCGTATATGAGTAAAATGAATTCCCTAGAGTCGAGAACCAGGAAACAATGTCGCTCGTTTGAGAGGAAGAGAGGTTAATTTCATTTCGAACTCATTTAAATTGAATTTCGAAATCATTCAGTAGATGTGACGGTAAAATGTTCCAATTTCATTCCACCGGACTTCGTTCGAAATGAGTTAAGTGAGGCCGATGGACAAATTGTCAACTGAAAATACAATAGCCCCGCTGAAACTGAGAACCCTTTCAGAAGATATATCCTTCCAATCTCATCAGATCTGCAACAAAGGAAAGCAATCAAAACCCCGGGAAAATTTCGCGAAACAGTGAATATTCCAAGTTAATTGAATGGGATTTTCATTGAGAGAATTCCATCAACTCGGAGGCAGCCTCTTTTAAGGTCTTTCTGAAAAGTTAATTTTTCATTAATTTGCAATAAAATGGAGGAACGGGCGTATCGGCAGGTTTCAATTCAGTCTTTCTGTATAGATTCTTTGATTGAAACCTGCTTCGGCCTTCTACTGAATCTTCTCATTACTACAGTGATTAAAAGTCAATCAGTGATGGAAATTAACAGAAATGAAGATAAATGACATCTTTAGAGAGAAGGTAACTTCTCAAAAACGTTGTGGTCCTGGATTTGTCATAAAGGAAGTATTGGGAATTTCTTTTTTGAGATACAGGGTGTACTAGGGAGTAATTGAAGGAAAATTATGAAAACAGGTGAATTGGAGATCAGTTATGGACCGCCACATACCCATATTAGAATAGTTCGGATTTCTTTTTATGACAATAAAAGTTTAGTATAACAACAAAGCTTCCTTTCATATTTTTTCAAACTAACAGTGACTCACCAGAAAAAAGTTATGGAGGAAAACATGGGACAGTGTTCCAAAAAAAATTTCACCTACCCTGTATATTTGCAATCGAAATTGGCATGTCATATGGTGTGAATGTTAAATTGTAAAATCTATCAATGCCAAATTTCAGTTGAATATCTTGTGAAATGCAGATACAGGGTGTACTAAGAAGTATTTGAAGGACACTTATGAAAACAGGTGAATTGGAGATCAGTTATGGCCCGCCAGATACCCATACTCTAATTCTAATAGTTTAGATTTCTTTTTATGACAATTTTGATTTTTCTGATGATTTCGAGAGGATCGAATTTTTTTCTAGAAACCGGTAGCAGATACGACAAAACTACAGGAGACCATAAAGTTTAGTATAACAACAAAGCTTCTTTTCATATTTTTTCAAACTAACAGTGACTCACCAGAAAAAAGTTTTGGAGGAAAACATGGGACAGTGTTCCAAAAAAAATATTACCCTGTAGAGTTGCAATCGAAATTGGCATATCATATGGTGTAAATGTTAAATTGTAATATCTATCAATGCCAAATTTCAGTTGAATATCTTGTGAAATGCAGATACTATGAGAAAAAAACTCGAGAAAAATTCAACTTTAATCGTTTGTGATCCCATGTTTATGGAACTTTTTTTTTAATCATCCAAGGAATCTCCAATTTAGGAACACCTGTATATCAACTAATTAATCAGAAATAAATTTAGAAAAACAAATAAAACTCAGAATTCCCCTATTTTTAGAAGCATCAATGAGTTTTACTCCATTCCCCCAAATATTATAAATGTCTGAAATAATAAGGAACTGTGCCATAACCTCAAAAATTTTTGAAACTAGGATAGTCTTTTGAGTTGTTGTTGATGAGTTGAGAATATTATATTTTATTTTGTTTGTATTATATTCTAGTTTCTAATTAAAATATGTATTACTAGTAGGCCCTGGTGCCAGTAATGTTCTTTGTTACTGTTTAAGGGTCAACAATAAAGAAGATTATTATTATTTTTATTAAACCCTGCTGCAAAAAATTGACTCTCCTGTCTAAGCAAATTTTGTGTATTAGATGATTCTATAGATTTAAATGAGGTATAAACACTTTATCGCAATATAATTACGAATAAAGAACCAAAAGATCGAATGAACAACCAAAAGATATTCTTGGGAAGACTGGTAGATAATCATCAACTCTCACAACAGCTGAGCAGACTGGTTCATTAAACAATTGCTCTCATATAAAATCGAAATAACAAGAGAGTAAACCAGGCATAATTATTTCACCATGATATGGTTGAGTAGAAATCATTTCTCGGTCTGTATCATTCCGGTATGTTGTAACGAGGATTTTACAGGTTAGCACTTAGAAAATACTGGGAAGATTCTCGGATTGTACAGAGAACAAGGCCTTTTAACCTTATTTATTTATTTATTTATTTTAATTCTACATACACACCATTTCTGGTAATTACAAATGCCTTACACAGCGTCTCTGGGTACCTAGACCTTATACTTCATATTCAATAACACAATCCCCAAAGCTCATCAAGTTCAAGTTTGATCCCACAAACTTTGTGCTTTTATTTCCGATAAAGTAGCAAGCACAGATAATACTTCGAACAGTATTTCGCCATTGTATAAATATAAGTATCATTTCATACTGAAAGAGAGTTTTCCAAGTTTCAAATTTCAACCCCAAGACTTGATCTCGAACTAAATTTTAAACTGTACTAAACTAAATCAGATACAAGCTGTCTCTCCGAGAACTACGACATCTATAAAGTGCTCAAAAGTCGAGAAAAAGCACAAATATTCGATCAAAAGAAAAATTAAACGTGCATGACTCCAGAAATGTTTCAGCCATTCTCAACACTTTCCAAGGGATAAAAGAGGTTGATGGCAAATACGGTTCTGTCCACGAATGGAACAATTTCAAACTGAAAACCATCGTTGTGTAATAGACAAGCGTCAGCTCATCCGATAAGTCATTAGAGCCTCTGTCTCATTATTTTCTGCTCCGTAAAGCATAATTATCACTAGCTTATTTTCAGTGTTGAACCCTAAACACCGGATAGAGAAGAGGACGATGAGAACACCCGTTATAGGAGATTTACCTTAATCCATATGCTGAACCAGCATCGAACGGAAACAATAGGTACCTGTTTGTGGTTGTGGAACCTTAGAAACTAGCTGTTAAATAAACATTCCATTGTTTGATACTGTATTTTCATTCCGAATAAAAGCTTGTCTTTGAAAACTTTTCCTCTTTCAATTTCACACTTTTAGGTTGTCACATTGGAATTTCGTTGATCCAGAAAGTTCTCATTATTGCCTAACCCTCCCAAGTCCTCCCGTTCTAGATAATCCTCACTTTTTCCTGCCTGGAAAAAAGGGGCAAGCCTCCCAAATACTTTTCTCAATTATCGTTGGATACGTCGAGCTTCTCTGGTCATATCTGGAGGATAAGGGATTATTACGCCTCAAAAACTCAAACACGGTCTGCTGGTGATGATGGAGTTGATGCTCGAATCCAGGAGATGCCCCATTCTCCAATAATTCCCCGTGGCGGAATTATATGGAAGTCAACATTCTGGAGAAGTGGATTTCAGGCATGATCCCTGTTTTCTCTCAGTCGTGGGGGAAGGTTTCATTTCTGTACATCATTGGTCATTCCGTGGAATCGGTTCGAGATATTCTGAATTAGAATTCATGGTTTCAAGTAGTCTGGGTTATCTGAAGGAAACATCACTGGCTAAGGTTCAGTCCATCCAGTTTTCCATTCTGGAGAAGTCTTGCAAATTCTCAAACTTTGAACTTTGGGACTAAATGCATTCTCGATAAAACTCTTTTCACAGATATCCTGTCCGTGATGTAAATATACGGATCGAAAGAAGAAAGGTCAAAGCAAATTGGTCGGTATTCATATTTTCCACAATTTTCTCATTTCTTCAGGCAAATTGATCAAACTTTGACTTTTCACCAATGAAATCCCCCGATTTTCAGAGATCTAGGATAAGGATAACAACAACTTAATAGGTAGATCTAGGGGCTCTTCTAGTACCTTCTACTGAGTAAGTATTTTGATGTGGTCCCAAAAAGAAAAAAAACGAACTTAAGATAATATAACTGAAAGAAGTTTCCTCACTGAAGTGTATACTCCATTCACTTTTATTTAATCACATAGGAGGTCATGGTTTCGTTTTCAGGAGTTGGTGCACCTGATGAAAAGTCTGTGCGCGTACAGAAAATATCGTTAATGACAAAACGACGTTACCAGTTTCTTTGTTTACATCAAAGTAAAAGTAGGTATCAAAGATATTCCGCATTTTGTTAGTTCGAATCGATCGGCGATATTGGGGCGAAATATCGATATGAAATCGCCTATTTTTCCGTTCTTCGTCGTCCAGTTTCCCGTCGATATGAGAAATTTCGTGCAAGTGTTATTTTTTCCTTTCACGACTTTTGGCGTGAGTAAGAACGGCAAATTTGAATTGGACCAAAAATCGATTTATAAGCAAAAATAAAGCGAAAGTAAGTACTAATCGACCTTTTTACACTTGATAACGAAGTTTTTTAGGTATCTGGCCGTTTAGAAAGATTTTAAACGAAATTCCGGTCCCCCAGAAGTTTGGTTAGTTTCGGTATCGTTTTTGGTGCTCAAAATTTATTTGGAATGTGTAAATGGACAAAAAGAAAAAAGGCTTCCTTATACGATCTTCTAACGAAAGCGACCGGAAAATATGGTTCAGGTAGGATTTTCGAGGAATTATGAGGAAAGAACTTGCAGAATGAAATTGCACGATTTTCGTAAGTACACGGGTTCTGGATGGCCATCATCGGTCTCTAAATGATTATTGTTGATCGTTTCACGTTTCAGAAAAAAAACACGTCGAAAAAGCTAAAAAAAAGAAGAAATATGACTATATTGCATTCAACGGTAGGTGAATTCAGATTCCGATGAATTGAAATGTGTCACTGGAGCTTTCATTCCTATCAATACTTTGGCGAAAGTAGAAATAGGCTATTTTGAACCAGAATACATCGGTTTTTTCCATATTCCAGGAGTTTGTGTCTTATTTTAGAACAGGTAAATGATAAATGTGAAGCATATGTTTGACCTATTCCATTTTATTTGTACAAACCTACTGTGGTAGTAATGTATGAATATTTTTTAAACTAATAAATTACTATACAGTCAGAATATTTTACTCCTTGTTCATAAGATCAAATAAATGAAATGTATATCTATGAAGCTTTCAGGAATTGACATTCTTGCTTATTAATTTATAACCAAAACTCAGTTCTAAGACAAAGTTCCTCTTGCATCAGAACTCCCTTCAACTATTTGGATTCCAATAGAGGGATATAATAATGTTCCATTATTCTTGATTCTTGTAATTACCCATCAATTCATCTTATATCTTTGTGTTCATTTTTTTTAATGAATTCTTGATTAGAATTAACAATTGATGTCGTCAAGTCTTGAACTTTCAGTTCAAGAGGATAATAAACATCAAATCCTCACAAGCATGCATATGAAAATTATGTGAAAGCAATGCAATTTTCTTCCATGGCGAAAAATAATATATTTCAACAGTGATCTCTTCTACTTTTCATGCAAATAACTAAAAAAGGAATCCTTTCTATCAATTCATATAAACGTTAATTATTTTCGTCCATCACATCTTTTCCAATTCATTCACATTCTGAGAAATACGCTAAGAATGTAGAAAGGGCAACATAGCGTTGACTTGGAACATAAAAATATTTTGAAAAACGTCATAACTTCGATACAGAGTGGAATGTGTCAAATTTCCAAGGCCAGAGTTGTGATTTTATAATTGTGAATGGAGTAATGCATATTCTCTCTATGCCCTGGAAGTTTCAAAAAACTTGCCACACCTGTTCAAGAAGCGCTTTTCCTCTGATTCCATCCGTTCCAAAAGTTTATTCTTAGAAACATCACCCAGATTAACCTCGCTGAAATAGCGTCGAACTAACTGTTGATTTTTTCGACTAACAAGTGAATCAATCATTGCTAGACTATAAAAATTGGCAGTCTCTTTTGAGGTCCGCTCATTCACGCTTTTTTGAGCGGTTATGAATTATGAGATATGGGGTCAATATGAAAGTTTTTTCCTTTTGACATGCCTTCTAAACAAATGGACTTCGATAGAAAGGCACGAAAAGATTCGCGTTGCACGTAACGCGTAGATTAGCTCGCGTGGGAACGGATGAAATATGGGAACGATAAATCGTTTTGCTTTCCATAGGTTATTTTTAATAATGGAACCGTTTTCCTATGATTTGAATCTATGGCGGGTACGATATGAGGTGGTGAGGAAATTCTATCAGATTTTCAAGGGATCACATTAAATCTCCATATTTTTTCGGGGCATGAAATGTGGACGATAAAGTTTTATATCGTGTTCCGCTTTGATATTGCCATCCGGAAAACAAATTATAATAATAATATCACTTCTCCGTCAAAATGAAAGTATTTCTCCTGAAAAGATATAACGTGTGTGATATACACAATAATTTGGACGACTTATCCAAGATTCTGTGGTGTAAAACAGTCTTTAAGGACGAAATAACATACTAATTGAAAATAAATTGGGAACATCGTTCCGCGAGGTCGATTTGGACGTTCCTTAATGATTGAACGAGGAAAGTTTTCCAAATTACTTCGACCAAAGTCGCTTGCTGAATTTTTCTCGATTTCTTATCCGGAGGCGACAGCATTTATCTGTTCCCTGGACTATAATTTCGAATTGGGAAAATGAATTGCACGGACAGGCTGGAATGAGAACTGATTATCAGAACTTCACTCGTTAATCACACAAGTTGGATCAGTAATTAAACTGACTGAGATATTGCGCATTTATTAACTTCTTTCGCTTTGGCGAGAAGCGAGAAGTACCCCTTCTGGAGTTCATCAAAGTGGAAATATCACCATTCACATAGAATTTTCAAATGAAGAGCTGCAGCTTTTTCATGATTTGGACTTCTCCGAAATCCTTTTTGTGAATTCTCGTAAATTATCCCGGTCTTCACATTTCAAGCGACTCAATGGCGAAATCGATAGATAGCAATTCCTTCGTCGCCTGCAGTAATACCAAAATTTAAATATGAAAACAGAACGGAAAATAAGCATCCGAAATATAATAAGATCGAGTGCATGTCCTCGAAACCCGAATGAAATTTATGCAGAGCTATCTGGTTTGTATTCTCGCAACGGGTAGGCCAATTATTCCTCCACAACAGTACAAAAGTTTAATGGATTTCCCTGCTAATTCTGTAATTGGATTTCGAAGGATATTTCCTAGGCAGAACTCTCAAATTTCTCATTCGGAAAGTTGGCGATTTCTGTGAAATATAAATTAACTCGGGAGCCTCAATCGGAATAAGAAAAAACATGTCTGAGTTTGAGAAGTTTGCAAGATATTCCTTAATGAATATTGGAAGGGGTGAGCTCCAAGTGGATTTAATTTATTGGTTGGCTTCTGTATTGAATAGGAAGTTAGTGGGCTACCATGCTTGTCACTGAAGAACCACCCCTAAGGAATAAGGACTGAACGAGAATAAATTCACTATCACAAAAATGCCTATATCTCTTGAACCAATTGAGAAAAAATCAAAATTTGATCATAGTTAGCTTTGTTATGAACGTCAGAAACATGTGGAACATTCACTTCATAGATATTCCAATTCTCTGTCGCAAAATGTCAAGCGAAGTGAAAACACAAGAATTTATAGTGAAACTTTTTCAAAATAATCAAAAATGGAGCTTCAAAAGAATCGCAAAAAAAGCTCGCGTTCGTCCGGAAACGGTATCAAGAGTTTTTAAGTGCTTCAACGAAGATCTTACAATTAACCCCAAGGAAGGAACCGGGTGGAAAAAGGGGTTTCATAGCCCAAAAAAAGTGAAGAAAGCCATCAGCCTTTTTCAGAAGAATTCTAACCTTTCAGGACGGTAAGTGGCCCAAATAGTGGGTTGTTCGCAGTCAACCGTTCAGAAAATTAAGTCGAGTTGTGGGCTTAGAACATACAAAGTGCAAAAAGTGCCAGGCAGGAACGCTGTGAAGAATCAAGAAGCGAAATCAAGAGCAAAGAAATCAAAAAAAGATTTCTTGAAAAATTTTTCCTGTTGCGTGATGGACGACGAAACCTATGTCTTGGCTGATTTCTCGCAACTTCCTGGTCAGGAATTTTATACTGCAGATTCTCGTGGAAATGTTGACGAACAATTTCGCGTGAAGAAACGAGCAAAGTTTCCTAAAAAATTCCTGGTTTGGCAAGCAATTTGCACTTGTGGGAAAAGGAGCAAATTTTTCGTTGGCCAAGGCTCTGTTGACTCGAAGATATACATCGAGGAATGCTTGAAGAAGCGACTTTTAACATGTTTACGTGAGCACGATGTGTCAACAATCTTTTGGCCAGATTTAGCTTCATGCCACTACAGCAAGGCCATCAAGGAATGGTACGAAGCTAATGAGGTGGTTTTTGTCCCCAAAGAGGCCAATCCACCAAATGGCCCAGAACTCAGGCCAATCGAAAGATATTGGGCCCTGGTAAAAAGAGAATTGAAGAAGACTAAGAAATCAATGAAAACATTAGCGGAATTCAAGCAAAAGTGGAAGACAGCATCCCAGAAAGTGACTGAGAACACCATGAGAAGCATGATGGGAAGAATTCCAGAAAAAAAGCCATGAATTTTGTGAAAAATAGTTTTGGTTTTTTTATTGTAAAAACAGGTATCATTAAAATTAGAAGATGATTCGAAAATGAGTTTGATTTTCGAAATCGGTCCAGTGGTTCAAAAGATATAAGCGTTTTTGTGATAGCGAATTTATTCTCGTTCAGTCCTTAGCAGTTCGCTCATTGCGCTTACATTTTCTTCCTCCATAACTATTCGAGTGGAGCTTTTAATATGCGGCATTCAGGTTGAATGTTTCTCCTGTGTTTTCTTAAGATTTCCTGAGAAATTCCAATGGTGAGTTTGGATCAAAACAGGGATGGGGATTCCACTTGTGAGCTCCCTTAACACAACAATGAACTTCCTCTTGAGGTGCAGAATAATTAATCAATCCAACTCGGCATTCCGGAAATTTGTAAATTAATTACTCAAATACCTAAATTAATCAATACAGGCTGCGTAAACTAATTAAACCCGTGGCTCAACAAATTAGGCAGCAGATGGAATTCCCTCAGGTGGGGTTACAGTGTGCAGAACTCAAGTTGCACGTTTCTTTTTGTTGCGCTGTCCGAAGTTTGGGAAATCTTGGAACATTCCCTACGCTTTGGAAATAAATTATTTATAGTCCTGCACAAGCTTGCTGCATTTTAGTTTTTCAGTCGGAATCTGATATCTTCATTTATTCATCTTATGCAGGTCGAGGAATTTCTCCTCTATATAGATGTTTATACGGACACTCTATTTGAGGAACTTATACAGAATCAGATGATTCGAATCCTCAAATTTGAGATGCAATTTCATCACAACTGGAGTAAACTGGTCCACAAAGGTTCGGACTGTTTCAAAAGTGTTCTCATTCTTTTTGCCCATTTATCTATGAGTTCACAGTTTCAGATGAATTTTTATTTTCAGTATCTGTACTACGAAGTCAGTTTACTCAAAAAATTGAAAAAATAATGTTCAGTTAAGAGTATGGCCTTCTTGGACATCAACCCCGACCTCGCAACGCCGTTTCACATTTGTTTTTTCAAAAATGAACATTCGCTGAACAGTAATCAGCAAACTTTTGAAACGGTCTCAAAATTTCTGAACTTTCAAGTGAGATTATCTTTTAGTCCGACATGCCAGGAAATTAAGAACAGAATTCATACACAAGTCCACCCTTTCTGTGCCTTCTCAAGATGAATCTCCCTTTTCTCATTGATGAAAACCCCCATTTCGTACTATTTTCAATGAGCACCGGAATACAAATCATCTCAATCAGAAGAAGATTCCTCTAATAAACCGGAGGAAGGATACGGCCAGAATTTTCAATTCCACTCGTCTTTATGTCAGCTCATAAGATCCAAACGACTGCCCCATCTTCACCGCTTGCTCTCCTCGTTATCTTTTGATTTACACAAAATCAATAGCGAGAAAGGCTTTGAGAGCAAGGATGCAGCTAGGTAATACCGAGCACGTTCTCGAGTACCATTTTAATTCCCAGCAATCCGTGTTGCTTTACTTTCAGAGCTGGAGATACAAAGTTAGTGGAACACAAGCTTCAAAGTTATGGTTTCTTTAATAGGGGCACGAGGGAAATGGTCTTGTAACAATTAAGAGAGCAGTCTGGGGAATTTTACCCCAGCTTTATGATCTCTATTAGTTCTTGTGGAGTATATTCTGGATCTAGGACTTTACATAAACGTTTCTTCCTAGTATACGGCATGCTTGTATCTCCCTGGACAAAACTGCCTATTCGATCAGTTTATTCGTTCCATGCACGTGATACCACACAGTCTCAACTTGGAGTTCCAGATGAAACGAGGATGTATTGAAAAATTCTTAGCCTACTATAGAACCATACAAAATTTCAATATCAAATTATTTTATTACTCAACATATTCTCCTCTTAATTGAATACATTTATTACAGCGAACCTGCAACGTCTCTAGACCTTCAAAAAAAAATGTTTCTTCTTGCTCTGCAAACCAGCCCTCCACAGCTTTTATTACCTCCTCGTTGGAAGAAAATTTACGACCTTTTAAACTTTTTTCAGTTGAGGAAAGAGATGGTAGTCGAACGGAGTCAAATCTGGTGAATAAGGGGGTTGTTCCAGTAATTCTAACCCTAAATCACGAATTTTTTGCATGGCAACATGAGATTTGTGTACTGGGGCGTTGTCCTGTAAAAACCAAACACCTTTGGATTTCTTTTCTCTTCAATTTTTTCCCGTAGAGTGGTCAGTAATGTCGAATAGTAATCTCCAGTTATTGTTCTACCCTTATCCAAAAAATCAATCATGATTACTCCATGATAATCCCAAAAAACTGAAGCAAGAACTTTTCCAGCAGATTTTTGGACACGAAACTTCTTAGGTCTTGAAGAACCAGAGTGTCGCCATTCCATCGATTGTTGCTTTGTTTCTGGATCGTTGAAATGTACCGAAGTCTCATCCATAGTAACAATTCGGTTTAAGAAGTCCACATCGTATTCGAATCGAGCACAGATCGAACGCGATGCTTCTACCCTGGCACGCTTTGGTCAACATTCAAACATTTGGGGATCCATTTTGCAGAAATTTTTCTCATGTCCAAATTGACATGAACTATATGATGAACGCGTTCGTATGAAATCTTCAGTGCTTCAGATATCCGTTTTAGCCCAATTCGACGGTCTGATAAAATCATGTCATGAACTGCATCCATATTTTCTGGGACAGACACAGAAACTGGCCTTCCCGATCGGTCATCATCTTCAATGGAAATTTTTCCTCTTTTGAAGCTTGCAGTCCAATTTTTCACGGTCGCATACGAAGGACATCGATCACCAAGGGTATTAAGCATATCTTCGTAAATCTGCTTACCTCTTCATCATCATCATCATCAATCAGCCCCTTTGCGTCCACTGCTGAACATAGGCCTCCCCTAGTTGAGTCCACTCTTTCCTGTCCTGGGCGCTACGAATCCAATTTTTCGTGATCTTGGTGATGTCGTCTGTCCAGCGAGTTGGTGGTCTTCCTCTATTCCTTTTATCGGATCTAGGTCTCCATTCAAGTAATAGCCTTGTCCACCTGTCATCCTGCATGCGGGCCACATGTCCCGCTTACCTCTTAACCCTTTTAAATACAGTTACTTGATGATGGCTCGATACTCCAATTTTTCGATTTTTACAATTTCGGTGGACATCTTTTTTTTTAATTTATTGCGTAACTCTGGTTTACTTTTTTGTCGTCGAACTCTACACTGACACTTCTAATAAGTTATTGTTCGTTGATATGGTATCCCAATATTTTGTTTATGCATGGAACTGGTCTAGGCTAACTAGATATCGATACATCCTCGTACAAACATACTAACATAGCACACATGATTACCATTTATTTTTTGGCATATTCGATTCCCACATCTTTCTTAGATATAGGAAATAGAGTTATTATCCGAATATCCGCAAATATCAATGGGGATGTGACTGATCGTCTCAGATAAATGGACTAAAGTTAATGGACATTTTCAATGATGAAAATTGGTAGAGTATGGATTTTTTGCCATTTCTTGGATCTGAAAGATTGAATACTCCGTGCATAGTTCAGGAGATACCTAAACCTAAGCTAAAGTGAAGTTAAAAGCTTTATGGCACTGTGGGCGAGCATGTTTCAATGTTGAAGAAGAGGAATGGGGATTGTGGGTTGCATGTGATACGCGTATAGGACATAGGTATTGATCCTGTACAGTCAGAACAGTTCGTGAGTTCACTATACACTTAACAGAACTTGCATAATGTTGAGGATACTGAATGAAGTGCGGTTTGAATTCACGATAGAATACCTGAATATCCTGCTTTCAATATTGCACTGTCGCACTGATGTTTGAACATGATGTTGAGGGTGGCCAAATTAGTATGGTATGTTACACAGGGTGTGCGATTGGAGCACTTTGTGGCGGTTCAGAAATATTTGGATATTTTTGTATTGAGTGCGTAAAATGATTGTATTTTTCATGGCACATGAGAGTGTCAATAATTCCATAGTGATGAAGAAAAGTCAAGTTTTTTTGACATTCGTACGTTTATTTTCATCAGAAATGGGTCTCATCACTGAACAAAATTCTTCAGCGGATCTTCATCCAGCTGTTTAAATTTATCAAAACGAATTGCATAAAATTCAAATAGCTTTCCAACTACATTAAAATTGTTAATTGGCTCCTGAATCCGCATTTGCCAATCGCACTTTTCTATTCTCTAATTGCGTAGTGTCGAAATATGAATCCTACTGTCCAACAGTGAGGCATCAAGAAATCCACTCACCGACCTGTACTGTACTAGATAATAATCCTTTCATTTCTCAAACAAACGAACGAATTCTATTCAACCAATTACATAAGAAGCTACCACAGATTCTTGAGATGGTGAATCCTTTCATTTTCATAATTTTGCAGAGCGAACTCATATAGTCTGAATGCCAAGGTTAAGAAACAAGCTATTGAGCAGCAATTTCTACCTAGTTTCACGTAATGGGCTATAGATTATCATAAACTGTGCTTTAAACAAGATAATCTTTTGATGAAGTATTTTATTCGTCTTCTCTACATATTCGATGAACTTTTGTATATTTTCATTAAATCCATATGATATATGGGGTTTTTTTATTGCAATTTTACTCATTTATTTTCGATATTCGCAATAAGCACCAAGTTAAAAAGGTCAAAAGTTGCAACTTTGTGAGTCATTCCATTATGCAGTGTTAATTTCAAGGTAAAACTCGATATGGCACTTAAATTTTTATTGTCAACTACTACCAATGCCTAAAAATATACAATTGGGCTTATCAATGAAAAAGTTTCAACTTTAATGGATTTTCATCGTCATATAAATATTCAGGTACCTACATATCGCTCTGAATATACATTTTTTAGGATATTCTCCAAGAAAATGCAGACCATTTGTGCTCTATTTTCGAACACTTTGGGAAATATGAAAAGCAACATCATATGCTTCACATTTGCGATATGTGGAGAAGTAGGTACTTACACAAGATTATAGTTCAACATTCAAACGAATCTGTAATCCGATCCTGGATCAAAAACATCATCTATTTATAGAGTTCAATTCCGCATGTTCTCTGTCAATGTCATTCTCCGGATATTTCGACGAACACTAATATTCGCTTTTCTACCTAACTCGAGCGTTTCGAGAAAAAAGAAAGACGTCGATTTGAAACATCGACGGCACAACACCTGACAAATCGGCATACCTTTCTGAGCGCCGCCTCTAAAACTCACGCTGAGAGTTTTCTGAGACGTTGATTCAATTAGCAAATTGCTTCGCGACAAAACCTAATGCCTCGTCGTCACCTTAAATAATGTAGGAGTCACATTAACCTCCTGTGTGAACCACGCCTGTATTAACTTCTTCGTAGGGTGTAGGTAATGGAATACTCTTTTGGATACGTCGGTCAGGTTTAAGAGAAATAAATCACAAAGCTATTTGCATCGCCTTGGCTTCATGCATATCGTGAAGCTTTTTTATTGAACCTACATACATGATAAAGAACGAATTAGTTTGCATAACACTACATTAAGTTGAGAAACATAAAACAGGTAGGTTTTATGGTCTTGCAATGTGTTACAGAAGGGCTCTTATATACTTTTCGTCTTGAGATAACAAAAATTACTGCCACAATTTTACGTGAGTCAGGGGTCTAGTCTTACAGCATCTCACACTCAGTTTCAATTCGGTAGTGCCAACAGATTTGAAGGAAATCAAATACATAATTGGGTCCTGAAGTCTTTGTAACAATTATTTTGTTGCCTTGATAATTTAATACCTACTTCATTATTTTCGTTCACAGCAGAATGAACGGAAATTTAAACCGGTGCGAAATTTTCAGAGCACACTTAATACGCTCGATAAGACTTGATAAGGAGCTTATCAGTAAGAAGTTGAAAGAGGGTTGATAATAAGAGCCAGATTGTATTTTGCGAATATAACTACACAACTGTGTACAATATTTAGAAAAGTTGCATTAGAGTGAGTTTCAGGCATGTTCCGAAATTCTGAAACTGCTTCAAAAGTTTCCAGTATGGCGTCCTCGAATATCAGCCACAGCCACAGCTCAACAAAGTCTTTTTATAGGTACTTACGATCAGATTTTGAAAGTAGCCTTGCGGTAGAAGCCGTCTGAGTTCTTGAAGTCAAAGTAGGGGTAGTTGATGAGAGTCCAAAGCTCTTTATAGCTGATCCAAAGCGTGTTCAATGGGATTCGGGTCTGGCGACCGATGGTTCAAGGCTAAATGCGAAACGCCATGAATTTCCAAAATTTCATCAGCAATTCTCGTACGATGGGGTGGAGCATTTTCGTCCAAAAATGGGAAATTTTGACCAATAGCAGCATGACACAAAAGTAAGGACTAAACGAGAATAAATTCGCTATCACAAAAACGCCTATATCTCTTGAACCAATTGAGAAAAAATCAAAATTTGATCATAGTTAGCTTTGTTATGAACGTCAGAAACATGTGAAACATTTACTGATTTACTTCATAGATATTCCAATTTTCTGTCGCAAAATGTCAAGCGAAGTGAAAACACGAGAATTTATAGTGAAACTTTTTCAAAATAATCAAAAATGGAGCATCAAAAGAATCGCAAAAGAGGCTCGCGTTCGTCCAGAAACGGTATCAAGATTTGTTAAGCGCTTCAACGAAGATCTTATAATTAACCGCAAGGAAGGAACCGGGAGGAAAAAGGGGTTTCATAGCCCAAAAAAAGTGAAGAAAGCCATCAGCCTTTTTCAGAAGAATCCTAACCTTTCATGACGGAAAGTCGCCCAAATCCCCAAATAGTGGGTTGTTCGCAGTCAACCGTTCAGAAAATCAAGTCGAGTTGTGGGCTTAGAACATACAAAGTGCAGAAAGTGCCAGACAGGAACGCTGTGAAGAATCAAGAAGCGAAATCAAGAGCAAAGAAATTAAAAAAAGATTTCTTGAAAAATTTTTCCTGTTGCGTGATGGACGACGGAACCTATGTCTTGACTGATTTCTCGCAACTTCCTGGTCAGGAATTTTATACTGCAGATTCTCGTGGGAATGTTGACGAACAATTTCGCGTGAAGAAACAAGCAAAGTTTCCTAAAAAATTCCTGGTTTGGCAAGCAATTTGCACTAGTGGGAAAATGAGCAAATTTTTCGATGGTCAAGGCTCTGTTGACTCGAAGATATACATCGAGGAATGCTTTGCTTGAAGAAGCGACTTTTAACATTTTTACGTGAGCACGATGTGTCAACAATCTTTTGGCCAGATTAAGCTTCATGCCACTACAGCAAGGCCACCAAGGAATGGTACGAAGCTAATGAGGTGGTTTTTGTCCCCAAAGAGGCCAATCCACCAAATTGCCCAGAACTCAGGCCAATCGAAAGATATTGGGCCCTGGTAAAAGGAGAATTGAAGAAGACTAAGAAATCAACGAAAACATTAGCGGAATTCAAGCAAAAGATTCGAAAATGAGTTTGATTTTCGAAATCAGTCCAGTGGTTCAAAAGATATAAGCGTTTTTGTGAGAGCGAATTTATTCTCGTTCAGTCCTTATAATATTGTAAATGATTTCTCATGAATGAACTTTTGGTGGACAAGAATAGGCAGCTTTTGAAATGGTCACAGATTCCTGAACTTCTTCAACTTATGTGAAGCTGTACATTCATGTAACGTGGCCTTTTCATGACAGATTACTGACTAACTTGAAGTTATAACAGTCCTTCGTTGCCATATGTCCCCATTTTCAGTTTTTCTGTTTCTCCATTATCTACACAACTGCGGTGAGTGGTAGTAGAGGGTGTATTCTCGAAATGGAGCCCGTTTCAATAACATCCCTCCGTTAAGATCACAAAGAGCAAACAAGCAACAACAAGTTCCAGAAATAGCATCTTTCTACCACGTCAGGCTCCGATCTGGACCCAGCAGGTAATAATACCTGACACTGATTATCCGGAGGCTTTGCGAAACGTATTCATCTGGAATGCAAATGAGCCAGCACCGATTCACTCTCACGCGATTTTAGAGATCAGCCGGGCTGAAATTCATTTCCGATCTGGAAAACATCCATTTGAATACGAATGCAGCGAGCGGTGTGCACAAATAACCCCTCAGGGAGGCTGGCACAGTTGCTGCGACTCTCCTGTCCCAATCTGCCCACAAGGGGCTCCTAGACTAGGATTTTTAGGGGGAAGTCTATGGGAGGAGAGAGAACAACAATTCTGGGGCATCATTAAAATCTGAATGGTCTTCAAAACGGGGTTTTCGCCTCTTTCGAGAGTTTGTACGAGTGGTTTTTCAAGTTGTATATCAATGTAGCTCGCAAGAGGTGGTTTTTGTTGCTTGCCACTTGAAAAGTTATATTTCTGTTCATTCAAACGGGACACAATTGTGTCATGAACCAGGGGAAACGAGGATTTGATTGATGACTCTTCTTCCTTTAATAAGTTCGAGGAAATTAGGTGTCTTCAATGGATAACGGATTTCCATGCATGTAATCTCGATGTAATACCACTCGGTGCCAACCAAGAAGCAATATACAGGGTGTGGCGTAATGAATACGGAACCTATAGGTAGAGACGTAGAGTACTTTGTGGCGGTTCAAAAAATATGTTTTATGTTCAGTGAAAGTTCCTGTGTTTTCGAGATATTCGAAATTTTCGAAAATTCATGAAAATTACACCCTTCACCACACTCTTTTTAGTGGCGAGTCTCCAAATGGAGTAATTTTTTCAATCTGTTTTCTGGACAGTATTTCTGGATAGATACGCTATCGAATGTCAATCATGACAGATTCCAAAATGTACTGAACGATATATACACTGCGCAAAAAAATTAACGCACATTCTGAAAATGTCAATTTTAATGAAAGTTAACTCTTCATTAACTTTATAACTTATTTTTTATGTTCTCTCGGGAAGGTTTTGAACGAAACAAGACACATTAAATGGAAGAAAAATTTAGGAGTTCACCTAATCTTATGTGAAAGAAGAGAAATAAACAATTTTCAAAATACTGAAATGCTGATAAGTGATTTAATGCTTGGTATTTCCACCCCTTGCGTTAATTACAGCTCGGCAACGACGGTTCATACTCAAAATGAGTGATCTCAAAATGTTCTGATCTAATCCTTCCCAGATTTGTCCGAGTTGGATTCCTAAGTCATTAAGAGTAGCTGGATAATTTTCTGAACTTCTCAGCCTTCTATTGAGGTTGTCCCAAAACTGCTCAATCGGATTGAGATCTGAACTTCTTGCTCGCCGTTCCATTCGAGAGACTTCAACCTCTTCAAGGTACTCCTGAATGATGCGCGCACGATGGGGTCTGGCATCATCGTCCATAAAAATGAAATTTTCACCAATGTTTGGGGCAAATGGCACTACATGCTCTTCAAGAATGTTCCTTATATACTTATCCGCATTCATAGCTCCATATCAACGACCACTAGGTCTGTGCGAGCAGTCAAAGATATTCCACCCCATACCATAATCGATCCTCCCCCGAAACCAGTAGTATTCAGGAAATTGCAATGAGTTTTCATTGTGGACGTCTGTATGCAAGGGAACGTCGATCACAATCGTAGAGGCAGAATCTAGACTCATCTGTGAAGAGAACTTTTTCCCAATCGGCCTCTTCCCAATGGATATGCTCTCTCGCAAAATCCAAACGCACCCTTCGATGGGCTGGGGTAAAAGCTGGGCCTCTTGCCGCGACACGAGGCCTTAAATCATATTCTCTGCGGCGATTTCTTATTGTCTGAGTGCTAATTTGCACCTCATGAGTTTGCTCAAGCTGATTTTGAAGGAGGCGAGCGGTTGCAAACCGTTGTCTCAACGAAGAATCTCTCAAGTAAAGTTCTTGAATGGCAGTTGTTACCCGTGGTCTACCCTGTCCTGGTCTACGGACATTCATACCTGTCTTCCTGAATCGCTGCAACATTCTGGACACACTTGTATGGGAAACTCCAAACCTTTCTGCAATTCTTGTGTATGTCCACCCTTCTTCTCGCAAAACTACCGCTTGGGCACATTCCTCTTGGGTCAAATTGCGTGTTTCGCGTTGCATAGCGATCGAGTGTAGAAAATCAAACGAAAGAAAAACTATTGATCACTAGAATTGATCGAGAACAACTGATTTTAGAATAGAGCCAATACATTCAAAAGCTGATAATATCATCTTTTTTTATTCCTGCTGGGAGAAAACATCTGTATTGAAGAAAAACGTTGAAAGTGGAAAACATATGCATGCATAATTCTGATAAAAATAATTATCATTGAGGACACCTTCAGTTGTAGAATAAATTTGAGATTTCTATAATGTGCGTTAATATTTTTGCGCAGTGTATTTTTTGCGGAAGTTATAGACTACTTTTTACTCACGTTGTAGATTTCTATTTCGTAACATGTGGAAAATGCGTATGGTACATTCGTACCATTCTACACCATTTCATACGGCAGTATAATATTCAAATTCAAATTATACCCTCATCACTTAATACTAGAGGAAATTCGCTATATAGCTGCGTTTCATTCTGCAAGGATGGTCTTAGCATTGATTATTTTCAAGAGGTTATATCCGTATAAGGGTTGTGAAACTCAACACCTGAGCCTAATAACCACTATACTCTACTTAATTGAAAACATCGATCTCCACATCATTACAACGGTGAAAATTAGAAATAGGGACTATTAAGCTAGATCGATCGGGATTTGGTCTAATTCCAGGCAATTTAAACACTTCTAGCTACTATTGATAATTATTATTCAGAATAATTTTTCGAAAACTATAGAGGTAAGACTTCGAGAACATTTTTTTAAGGGATATTAAAAGAGTTCCGTCTGTCATTACCACAGATCATTTATCTAGTCTAGATGATGATGATACCGTTGAGAAAATAACTACGTAAAATCTAATATTTTCCAACGGTGGTATTTATAGTAATCAGGAATTATTTTATCATTATGATAAAAGGTTTTGTAGATGAAGTATCTTGTATGAAATGATGTTTTATTCTACTGGGAAATCAGCTTAATTTCAGAGGTATCTCGTCGCTTTATTATGTTTGTTCTTCTCCAATAGGTTGGACGGTTACTGAAAAGATGGTTTTGGATTGCGAAGTCTTACTCGATCTATTTCAGTCTGATATTGCTTATAAAACATACAAATCGTTGAGATATACGAGTATTTGTTCGAATGAACTTTTTACTGAGATCATGACAGGAATTATATTAAAACTATTGGGCCCGTAGTTTTACCAATGCTCACAGTTGTAGACAAAAAAGGTATTTTCATTTTTACTGAGATCATGAAAGGAATTATATTAAACCCATGATTTACGTATGACATTATTCGCTAATTATTCTGAATGCAGCAGTTTAAAAACCTGTGCTTGTGCAAAACGCAAAATGAGATTGCTTTACAGATCAATCTTATAATTGATTGCGTTTTAACATCGACATGATTACGTTTTCATTGTTATGCTGACTAGGTGATTGAAATGAGAACCAGAAGCTTAATTTAAAAATGACGATATATCCAAGTAAATCCTGACCTAGCGGAATAGTTAAACTGAAAGGATGTTGCAACAATGAAGTCAATATTTCATTCAAATTAATGGAAATGAACCTTTTCAAGACCAAAACAAAAGGTATCAGTTCACCTTTAAACACGAAAACAATGTCACGCAAGGAAGGCAAGAAGTGCTGAATGTCTACCGTTAACCTATACACAGTACAATATTCTTGAAGAAATCTACGGATTCAGATCTAGCTTAGTTGATATGACATGAATAGAACCGATTTTTATACCTACCTACGTGGACGACCTGCTTACTCGTTTAGAATTAAAATGAACACTTAATTTTGATATTTATTGAATAGCCGAAGCTGACAGTCAGAGCAAAACACCGGAATTTGAAAAGCGGGTACCAAAATTAAGGAGCTTTTCTTGTTCAAATCCGTCGACTTCTTCATCAGCGAGTCCAACCTTAATCGCTTAATACTATTTTGGGCTCAAACTTCCACATTAACATTTGGGACAAATTTAACGCGCAAAAAAACGAATATTACATTGAGAATATTTTAGAAAAATAAATCACATGGTGCCAAAGCTTTGTTGATGCCTTTTTAGTTTTTGTATGAACCTTTAAGGAGAAAATTGAGAAAAATCACCCTGAAATAATGATTTTTTGAAATTGGAAAATTGAAAAAACAAATTCCAAAATAATATATTCTTTTTCTAGATGCAAATTGGACATATCGCCTATCCGAAGATAGTGAGATTTAAAAAAAAATCTACTATTCACACATCAGTGCAGGAAAACTACATTTTCAAATTTCCATGAAAAAGAAACGATAGTGCGGACTGCCTAAATCTTCTCCTAACGAGTTTAATATACGTATTTTCATTGTTTTATTTTATCGGCATTATATTTTTGATTTTTTCCTATTTTTTTTAATTCAATATGAATTATTCGCATCTAATAAAATATTATGGACGAATATTGGTCTAGGATTACGCCTCTATTAATTTTCTACAAACCTTCGAAGAATCACTGAGAAATATTATCCTGTGTATGGTGAACATTGACGAGCACATGTTTTTCCAAAAAAATAAATCATGATTTTTTTCAAGTGAATTTTAAGGAAAATTGGACAATTGGAAAATCAATTTGCAAAACAATGTATTCTGTTTTTAAATGAAAATTAGACATGTCGCCTATCCGAAGATAGTGAGTCTAAGATTTTGAAAAAAAAGCTACTACAAAGGTCCATTCGTACAGTATACAGTGCGGGAAAACTAAATTTTCTAATTTCCACGAAAATAAAACGATGGTGCGGACTGTCTAAATCTTCTCCTAACGAGTTCAATATACGTATTTTCATTCTTTTATTTGATCGGCATTATATTTTTAATTTTTTCCTATTTTTTTCAATTCAATTCGAATTAATTGCATCTAATAAAATATTATGGACGAATATTGTTCTAGGTTCTAGGCCTCTTTTAATTTTCTATAAACCTTCGAAGAATCATTGAGAAAAATCACCCTGTGTATGGTGAACACTGACGAGCGCATGTTTTTCCAAAAAAAATGAATTATGATTTTTTTCAAGTGAATTTTTAGGAAAATTGGACAATTGATAAATCAATTTGCAAAACAATGTATTCTGTTTTTATATGAAAATTAGACATGTCGCCTATCCGAAGATAGTGAGTCTTAGATTTTGAAAAAAAAAAGCTACTACAAAGGTCCATTCGTACAGTATACAGTGCGGGAAAACTAAATTTTCTAATTTCCACGAAAAGAAAACGATGGTGCGGACTGTCTAAATCTTCTCCTAACGAGTTTAATATACGTATTTTCATTCTTTTATTTTATCGGCATTATATTTTTAAATTTTTCCTATTTTTTTCAATTCAATTTGAATAAATCGCATCTAATAAAATATTATGGACCAATATTTTTATAGGATTATGCCTCTTTTAATTTTCTATTTTTCTATAAACCTTCAGAAAATCATTGAGGAAAATCACCCTGTGTATGGTAAACACTGACGAGCGCATGTTTTTCCAAAAAAAATGAATTATGATTTTTTTCAAGTGAATTTTTAGGAAAATTGGACAATTGATAAATCAATTTGCAAAACAATGTATTCTGTTTTTATATGAAAATTAGACATGTCGCCTATCCGAAGATAGTGAGTCTAAGATTTTGAAAAAAAATTCTACTACAAAGGTCCATTCATACAGTGCGGGAAAACTAAATTTTCAAATTTCCACGAAAAGAAAACGATGGTGCGGACTGTCTAAATCTTCTCCTAACGAGTTCAATATATTTTAATTCTTTTATTTTATTGGCATTACATTTTTAATTTTTCCTAATTTTTTTTCAATTTAATTTGAATTAATCGCATCTAAAAAGAATTAAATCGGCATTACATTTTTATTTTTTTTTCAATTCAATTTGAATTAATCGCATCTAAAAAATATTATGGACGAATATTGTTCTATGTTCTCCTCAAAACATTTTCCAGAGCGCTTGGACTCCCCGACACGAATAATCAGCCTCTGCGAGAGCCACCCCGCATTCAATTGTTTTGTAAACAGGGGTAGAGAAGGGTGTCTAAATTTGAGGTTAAAATCTCAAACCTTGCCAACTTCCGCAGTCTGAAGGTAGTAAACAACGACAAATATCCAAGAAATGCATAGGAACAACAGCACTTTTACATTCCGTCTCATTTTTCTCGCAGGAACCGGCACGCCACTATAAATTTGGACAGCGGCCGCTGAACATTGGTGCGTCAACGTCGCGGCGTTACTGGAAAGGCGGACATTTCAATTTTTCTCCCGATCTCCTGTTCCGCATGCGAGTGCGATTCCGAATCTGTCTCCGTGCTGGGGCGGCAGAACGCCAATCGCCAATCATTAGAGACGGAGCGAGAGGGAGGCCGAAACGCGAACTTGGCGCACGCTCAGCCGCGCTATCACAAGCAGTCTAGGTTACCGTCTCCAACTCCTATATATTCGGCGTTTCCGCGGTCCTAATCAGCGTTATCACTTCCGTTAATGGATCAGTACTCAGTAGTTTGGTAAAGTTTGGTTACATCAGGAGCACGCGCATTAGCTAACATGCTCAATTTAGCCAGCGCGCATGCGTTCAGCGCATGTCTTTTTCTCTACTCCGGCTAAATTGTCTTCTACTTTGAGGGTATAAACAAAGAGGAGTCTTAACTTAACAATAACAACTCATTCCCTGCAGTGAATACCACAGGGGAATGTTCTAGGACCTTTCTTATTCTTGTTACTGATTAACCAAAGGTTATCTTTAATCTTTATGACTAACGATCTACCCTTGACTTCGAAAAAGATCCTGGATGATGTGTCAGTTTACCGGGATCTCATTTTCATTCAACAAAAACCTAGAATAACCTCATTTACCGATTTACCTCAGTAGCAGTTACTGGAGGAATGCCTCGCATCAATTTCGTTATGTTTTCCTGGTGGAGATGCTGGGAGATCATGCTATAGCGTGTTGCTATAAATTGCGTATTGGGATGGGGTTTACGTTTCGTCCCAGCTTCGCACACAGGATTGGCGATCTGTTGCCCTATCATAAGTATCACAGTGTATTATGTGTTGCCTACATATTCGTGTCAAAACACTCAACAAAACGTCAAAAAACATAACCCTCATTCATAGGTGACAGGATAAAAACATAAACAGTATTTGTTTATTAATATAATGTCGGCCTATGTTTTTTGTGTAGATTCTAGTAGTGGACTGCCGATATTTTCCAGAAAAAAGGGAAATGTAGACAATGTAAGTTTTAATTTAATGAAATTTTTCCTTCAATTTCTGGAAATATGCTATGGGTGAAGATTTCCACCTGTTGAATCTCGATGCTCATATCCATTACCTCTAAATCACAACTAGATATGAATTTAAGAATGATGTAGCGTAAAATTAGATCGATAAAGTTTACCGGACATTTAGTGATGGTATATTTTCATTTGTAGCTTCCTTTTTCTGTCAAAGGATCTTTGAATGGAGTTCATATGTATGGAAAATCCTTCAATATAAATTTGCTAAACACTCTCACAGAAGACTATTGTGTTAGTTGGAAAGAATGTGAAGATAGGTATACTGCAATATTTACAATTTTTTAGCCTATTCTTGAACGATTGGTTCAATCCAAAAAGCCTAAACCTAAATAATAAAATCATCTTTCCAGCGTTATGCTTATTGGAATATCGAGTGGTTGTACACAGGAGGTTTTGAACACTCTCTTGACCTCCGTCTTCAACTCCATGGTTTTAATCGTTGGCATTGACGAAATAAAGTCACAGAGAAACATTGACAGATTGAAAAGAGAATTAAAATCATGTTATCCTCTGGTTGACCGTTTAATGGATTCATTAGACTGTGGGGGTACAAACAACAAATATTACTCTGACATTGTCGGATTAGCTGAATGTATATTGTGTCCAGAGAATCATTCGATCCAGGTAGATCATATTCCTTTTCTCAAGACGATAATGAAATTATTTTTTAAACAAATCTTTTAGGTTTTGTTAGATTCCTATTTGGAGTATGTGGACTCTTTATACAGCTGTGTTTTGATTCATGGGAAAATATGTGCAGCTACTGAGAGTTGGTGGTCACTTCATCCTGAAGAAATCAAACTTCTTTCTCTTCTAGCTATGTCCGAAGGTGGAACATCGAAAGATGTTCCCATTTTTCTTCCTTATAAGAGTCCATCAGTACGTTTTCACAATTGCTTATTTTGGATAAATTTGAGTAAAATACAATCTTATAACTGTAATTTTTCTTCACATAAGAATTTCGACATTTTCAGATGGCTTTCAGATTTGTTTGTTGCACACTCATTCCAGATATAAAAATTTGCTCCTTATGCGGACCTTCCCCAAGTCTAATCGAGATAGAGCGTTCTGTAACACAATGCTTTAAATCTTCAACAGAATTATTCACAACAGCACTTCAAACACACCCTAGAAATTTTCCACTCACATGTCAAGTAGATGGAGGAATATTAGGGTAGCTATTCTTGAAAGGCAAACTGAAAATAGGTTAATTTCTCAATTTTCAGCTTGTTGCTTGTCAATTATCCCACCGGAAAATATATGATATCAAAAAATCCTCAAAATGGAACGAAAAAAATCGCCAGTAGTTCCCATAGGCTTGACATACTGAGGACATTTTACTACAGGATGGTTTTATTTTTCCTCCTGAGTGATGAAGACAAAAAAAGAAATGATGTGGAAAAAGAAACAATAAAGAAGAATGAAAAAAAGAAAACACAAAAAGAACAGCCTGATGTATCGAATTCCAGTGTTGGAAAGGAAACTTATTGGTGTTCAGAATACCACAAATGTCATGCTTTGATATCACAGGAAAACATATTGTGCGTCCTCTACAATTCAAGTGTTCCGACGTTTGAAATGAGGTTTATTACTCAAAGAACGCTGAAAGCTTTGATTTCTGATAAACAAATTTGTTGGTGACTCAGGAGGCCTAGATGCCATTTCTTTGTATATAAAGAGCCATCAAAACATCATAATGCAGGCTATTGAGTGTTTTTAAACCTGATTACAATATCTCCGTCCATTAAAAAAAATATGCCAAGTTGATAGATCTATATTTTAAGAAATTTATTATATTTTCATAAAATATATATAATACAATAAAAAGTTTCAGAATTTTTCGTAATATTTTCATTTCATACCACTTCTCAATCAATATTTAACTGTTATTAACATAGAAAACTTCGAATTTTCTTCTGTAAATAGTGTTTAGTTGAGGAATAATAGAGATATTTTGTAACAATTCCACCTTCTATTTGACGGTTAAATTAACGAACACGAAAAAGAAATAAAATCAGAAAATTTTAAACTGTTCTGTCAAGCGCGCTCTATGATATCTGAAAATTCTCTGACGAATTTTTCTTTGAAATGTCAAAATTTTGAATCGACTTCAGAAACTGAAAAATCGTGGTGTGCGGTAGTTACGTGCGTCGGTAATTCAAATGCCCCTTCGATACGCGCGAATAATTTTTTCCAAGGGGCCTACGAAAAAATGTATTCAAAGTCGGTACCTGGAGAGTTTCTTTCAAAAATTTGCCTGGATCCCTCTTAGTCGTCAACGATTATATCAAGTGAGCGTTTTGAATATATGCATGGATGGGCTTTAGTATATATAATATTGTAGTTATTTCAGAGGAAAAGGTAAAAGCAATTTATTCGCTTAAATTAAGTTTCACTGATGAAAGTTACAAACTTTTTTTCATTGTGAGTCATCTAATTCAGGGGGAAGCAGGGGAGGTTCTGGTGCTTCCTTGGTCTTTTTCTGGTTTCTTCCAGTATAAAGACCAAATAGCCAAATTATATAAGTCCTGGATCTACCTTCAAACTTGAACTTTTCAAAATGGCCTGTTTGAATGAATCTTACAAGTATTGTCATCAATGCCTATAAAATATAATTGATGGAATGCAAAGCTTCTATATATTACTTTCAACTAAAGAAATAGATAATATATTCACCTGCAGGAATAATCCTAACAACAATTTTCCAATTATGCCCCATCCCACATTCTGTTTCCTCTTCTTCAACATATCAAAGCACCCTACAGTGGATATACTCAAATTATATTCTGGTGTGTAAGTATACACATTGCCAGTTTCTTCAATATCATAATGAATACAAGGTGAAAGGGATTTCATTGAACAGCAACTGAATGGAGTTTGGCTTTTGGATTCCCTGAAAATAGTAGATGATGCTCAAGTCAAAAGAAGGGCCTACTCAGTGCCCTTTGGGGGAGGGGCTTAATTCCAGAGATTTAGGGGTTAGGTTAGTTCTGCGGCCGGAAATGCGATTTTAGCATAGGTTGGACTCACTTGCTTCCTTTGGCAATCAGAGCACTATCGAACCATTGGATATCATACCATTCGTCGTATTTCTTGCTTCCACAACACTGCAAATCAATTTGCAGCCTGTCGATTTGGGATTTGACTTTCTCATTCGCACCGTAATCCTTCATCGCGCCTTTTATGCCATCGTGTAAACCTTGGTGATTCCCGTAAGAATGAATTAGTACCACTATTACCAGAATTAGACCGACACCAATCATTACAAGATTTAAGAGAACGACAAAATATAACATCCAATTGGTTTTTGGTTGTTTTTCTCTAGAAGACATCACCCTCACAACCAAATAGAGTCCAAACAAATTTATGAAGAAGAACACTAAGCTTGGTAACGCTTGGAGTAAGGGTAAAACATTTCCGTCCCTCTTGGAAATTAAGTCTATATAATATCCGACATGGTTTCTTATATAAATTGAATTGTACATCAATTTTCCAGAGTAAAATATATTAACTCCAGCAATTAAGAAAAATGCCCATATAATGATATTTATGAACTCGTAAGATACTTCTAAAATTGGCTTCCCGAACTTTATGTTTAATCTTGACGACTTTTTCTTTACCTTGGGATTGCCCAAAAGTCTCACGCAAAATGCAATGGACAACATTTTTGAGATTTTGACTTGTCTGATTTGACAATTTATGAGATTGATGGGAGATCACTGAATTAATTGCGAGAAAATTGTAAAAAAGAGGCCAACAGTATTTTTCTTTAAACTTAGGAAATTCGGAACTGTTACAGTCGACCCCAGAAACTTAGCCGAATTTTTTCGGCACAGAAAAAAGTTGAGTTGGTAGCACCTCGATGTTTTACGGTACCAACACAGGTCTGTGGTACCAATGTATAAAAACAATATTGCTGCCTATATGCGACGACCATACTGTTCTGAATGGGTTGGATATGAATGAAACTACAGAATAATCACTCAGTCCTTGTTCCACAAATTGATAAATATGTATTTTCATCTTTACAATGTATAACGGGTACAAAAGTATATGTTAACGAAATATCGTTTCTCAGATCATCTAGATAATCGAAGAATTCACTGCTGTCCACATTTTTCGTTGTGGGATAAAAAATTTTCAGATTGTGGACTGCTTTGGAATTTTTCTCATTTGCTTGGTCAAGCTTCTGCAGGGCATAGTCGATCAACTCCATAAAAATTTCCATGTTTAATATACTTTCTTCGTTCGGAATTGTTTTTTCTAAATGGCACACAATAGCGACTATATTATCTTCAGGATTCCACCGTTTGAATATTGAAATCGACCAATTTGCATTCTCGATGCACCTTCCAGTTTCTTCATCTATCAAACAAAAATAATCAAAATTCAAGTCTACAATATTCATATTTGAAATACTTACACTCAAACATATGGTTATATCTGTGAGCCCATACGTGCCATTCTACTAATGATCCCTTTGGCAAGGCAGTAACAACAACGTAATCAACAATAGAATTATTTGTATTCTCCTCCCATAATTTTCTCACGATCTGGATTGCAGATATATTTGTTACGTAACAAATTCCCTTAAGAAATAAAAGTTCAATTAAAATACTTATGCGGGTTATGACAGTCATATTTTGACATAAACATCGTGACTTTTCCACCAGATAACCTCAGAAAAATCGACAGTTACTATTAAAAAAAAATTGGAAAACTGAATAATTCGATTATGATAGTCTAAAATTTTCTTTCACATACTTGGACAACATTCCTAAGATTCAGATTTGCATCTGAAGCTTTCAGTAACCTCTCAACATGTCTCATAGCAAGACGACACTGACTTTTCACACCACCTTCTACAATATTCAAATTTCCAGGTATCATTCCAATTTGACCTGCCAAAAAAAATATTTCCCCAATTTTAACAGCTTGACTGTAAGGTCCAATATTTGCCGGAGCCCAGTGAGATCTGCTCTGAACATGCATAGTGCATCTAAAAGTTTTTGCGAAAAAATTCAGTGATCTTCTATTAGTTGGAATGAATCGAGTTACCTTTCGGGGGGAGGGTCAATTTGTTCAATTTCAATCACTTTCCATGAAATTGCATCCAAAATAACTGGATAATCCTTGCTCAAAGGCACTTCAACACATGCTCTTGTGGGAGGATTTGAAAAATTGAAATATTTTATGTAGGCTTCATTTATCTGAGTAAAGAGTTTCATGTCAGAAATATACACAGTAACTGAACAAACATGAGTTAAGTCTTGCTCATAATGTGATAAGCATACTGAAAAAAGAGTAAAGAAATTAGCGAATTCTAAAGCAACTCATCTAAATCTATAACAAAATGAAACATGTTAATTAGATGAAAAGTTGATGAAACATTCCTAGGTGGCATACCTACACAAAAGTTTTGATATAGCATTTTCCATTGGATTACCGTCAGCTTCCCCTCTGATTCCACCGACCCATAACCATCCATTTCCAGCTTGATGGACAGATGAGCTCTGTTTCGCTGAAGAATTTGGAACAACACAGTCCAAAGTCATTGTAGGTTCACTCACAGAATCGGAATCTGTAAAAATATTTTTTAATGAATATTTCTTCAAAACAAAATCATTGAATCATTTCTCCAACCTAATTCTTCGTCATTCAATTCTTTAACATCTTCTCCTTGGTCTGTAACATAACCATCACAATCTTTCAGAGGTAAATTTCGTAGTCTCTCATGGAGATCCAAAATGGGCAGTTTCTGTTCCAGTTTCAGTTTGTTGAATTTCAAGAAGCCCACTGGTGCAAAGGGATCATTAGAATGAAGAATTATTTCAGATTGTTCACTGAAATTTTAAAATTCTCACAGTTTAGTTACCCCTTGAATTCAAGAAATAGAAATCAAAGAATGTACAACTTACATTACAATTCGATGCTTGAAAAGAGGACAATCTAAAGTAAGAGACTCATACTCTCCTCCTTCTCCACATACATTAATTCCATATTTTTCATGCAAAGTTAATAAATATGGCTGTAAAGAATTCAGTGATCTGCCTAGGTGTTTTGCTGGATCTAAACCAAGAGCAGCTACTTTCACAAGTATAGCATCTACTTCACATTTAATCATTTCATCTAGAAGATCTTCTTGGTTTCTCTGCCATAAGTAGGCTAGAGGGACTAATCCTAATCTGCCACACCTATGAATCATAATAAAATAGAGAATCAAATGTGCACTATAGATTATCTTAGTGAAAATTTATATTCAACTTACACATTTTCCACTCTAACTCTTTGATAGTCTGACAATATAGCACCAACTGAAACAGCATCTATAGAAACCTTTTTTTTCACGTTTTGCAGCAATTCAAACAGATCTTCTACTTCATCCTCTTGTGTTACATTATAGATTTTTCCTCGGTCTTTGCTTATTCCTAGTGTTTCTTTCTGATATAATGGTAGATCCATTGCTTTTGCAATGTAATCTATTGCTTCAAATGCTACACTTTGATACATATAGCTATCAATTTCAGTTCTATTTTTTGGAAATAAGTTAGCTAAAGCTACTATTTCATGTCCAGCTGCAACACACTGCATCATATTGTATGTGCTGTCTTTTCCACCACTTATCAGAGCTACCACTTTCATTTTGGCTTTTGGTTCAATTCAAACTGATACCTGTTCATTGATAATTGAATTAAATTTTGAATGCAAATTCATTTAGTAGATTTATTTGCATTGCTCTTCGAGATAAGGACTACAAAAATTAGTTCAAACAAATGCTTATTGAATAAAGAAGAAACAATATATACCAGCTCAACACCGGTTTTTTCCTAATTCTTAAGATAAGATAACCAATTTAGACTATCAAATACAGAGCAATGATGCAAATATCAATTCTTCAGAATTCAGATAATGTTTCAATAACAAAAGTTGCATACTCGTGAAGTCGGATTGTAACAGCAGCAAGGTCGAATATGAAAAACTAAAAAGAGCATCTACCATTCGAGATATTTTGCACTACATATTCAATTAATAAATTAATAAACTTGTTATTTTTAAAACAACAAGAAAATTTGACATGATCAATTGTTCAAGGTCAAGAATGAAGCCGAAAGGTTAAAATCAAAAAAATCGCACAGAGTTTATAGGTTAGGTTACCTATCGTACGTCAGATTTATGATATCGATGCTTAACCTCAACTCTTTTAAAATAACCTATAAATAAGTTACCTGATAAATAAATAATTGAAGTGAACATGAATATTCCTTCAACATTATACACAAGAATTAATTGGTATCACACCAAAGTACCAATTAGATTTTCCCAAAATATTATTTTCAATTCGAAAAGAAAATGTTCCACAAATGCAAATTCGGAAGAAATAATAGTACCTCATAGAATACCAAGGGGTCCTACTGATATTCTGAGAGCACTAGAAAGTACTGTCGGTAGAGATCCTACCGCTGCACATTTCAAGTTTCATGATGATCCTTATTTGATGCCCAAGTCTAATATTGGTAAAAGAGCATTTGCCATGGCTCAGGAAGCTGGCAAGAAAGCAGCTCATTGGGTTAGAAAGGAAAACACAGATTTATTCCAGCATAAAGAAGCTGAACCATTCATAGACATGTTCGGTGCACCAAAAATATTCACAGCAAATAGTGAAGTTTCTATTGATGATCTTAAGGAATGTATAAAAAATGTGGAAGTATCAGATGCAATTATGGTGTATAATTTACTGAAAAAGCAAAATATAGAAGTTGAGGATGAGTTAATGCAGAGTTTATTAGAATTATTGTGCTATTATAATAGCCAGGATACGTTGCCTGAAGAATTCATTGAGGAACGATGGTTCCAACAAAATTATAAAGGAAATGAGCGTAAGAGAAAAACATGGAAGGATGGAGAATTTGCTGAAGAAATTTTCATAAGTTTCAAGAACCCCACTGCAGAAACATATTCTGCAATTATTCAAGGCATGGCAAAGTACCATCAAATGGAGAGGGCTACAAAACTCTTTGAAGAAGCTAAGCAAAAAGGATTTATTCTCAATGCAGGCACTTACAATGCTATGATAGAAGCAGGTAATTTACTTAAAGAAAATTATGATATGAGGTGGAATTACATCGTTCAACTCTTGAGTGAAATGAATGAAAAAAAGATTAAGCCTAATCTTGGAACATTGAATGCCGTTTTATATTGCTTGAGCTCAATGGGAAGTAAGTTCAGCAGAGATTTTGCTCTCAAAGCTCTCTCCGAATTCAAAAACTTAGGAATTGAGCCTTCCCTTGCTTCATGGACTTATATATTGCTAATATTCAATAGAGAAAATGCTCCTTTGAGTACAATATTATTCGATATAATGAAGGAAGTAGAAAACAAGCAGCATGAAATCCGAGATTTGAGAGATGTGAATTTCTTTGTTACTGCGATGAGTATATGCAGGTATTATTTGAACGATATGGGAATAGCACGAAGAGTAGACGCTCTTTTACATTATGGAAATAATTATGATCTGATTGGCGACAGTTATAAGGAATCAGTTTATTATCGTCAATATTTTATTCTGGCAGCAACATCAGAACCTATTCAAGAATTTATGGAGAATGTTTATGACAAATTAGTGCCTCATATTTATATACCAGAATTGAGTGTCTTGGAAGAAATCTTGAAACAAATTGAAATTTATGGTGCTGTAGAATATATACCAAAGATGTGGTCAGATATGGTAATTTTTGAAAGTGCCAAAAAAGAATCAATGTTAAATCTCATACTTAACATCATGGTGTCTAATGAAACCAAGGACAACCCTGATTTAATAGAAAAATTCTCAAATATTGCCGAGGATATTTACGAGAAATTAATGAATCAAAATGAGTACAATTCAAATAAAATGCCTGTCACTGGAGAAATGCTGGGTAATATCATGCTACTCCTGTTAAGAAATAAATCTTTTAATAAAGCTTGGGACTTATTCGTCAATTTGGATAAGAATCATCAGAAAATTGTCGGAATTCCAAGATCCAATGCAATATTTGCTCTAGTTGATGCATGCATAGATGAGAAGTTTCCTTCAAAAGCTCTCATGGTTATTCAGTATATTTCTGATTATGGGTTTGAAGGACTAGATCGTGTGGCCCGGAATTTACAAATGAAAATGACTTTAGATGAAATGAATATAGAAAAATTGGCCAAGATTGTTGGGCAGCATGCTATTATAACGAAGTAAACCTGTTTCTAGTCTCCTTGTGTATTACTGCCATTCCCTCATTCATTAGTTTATCCAGAGACAGTTCTATTTCTTATTTTACAATCAGAAGATGGCCCCTTTGAATAAAAATTTACTTATTTTTCATAAAACTAATGAAAATATCTGGTGTATTGTTTTATTTGGGCCACCCTGTATATATGCAACATTCACGAAAACAATAGAACCAAAAAACTTACTGCTTGTTCTACCTTGTGTTAAAAAACACTCACCTTTGAAACACCCTGTATACTTCTTAGACGCTTACAAAAAAACACCCTGTATTTACTAGACTTTTCAGAGAAGGTTTTAAACTGCAATTCATTCTCCCACTCTACTGCGTTCAGCCCCCATATTGAATAAAAAATAAGTTGATATCCGATAAAAATCTTTAAAAAAAATCTTAAAATTTTTCTTGGTAAAAAAGAATTGTCAGTTGAAATAAAGCTTCACAAATGAGTCAAGCAATAAATTAGGTAGGGTTGAGAATTTTTGGAACAGGAAGGATTAAATAATGCTGATGAATAAAGGAAACCATGATAATATTTTTAAAAATTTATTAAATCTAGCTTTGGTGATAAAATTTCAAATAATAAAAAACCATTGCTTCAGTTCTTGCCCAGATCTTTGAAATACGATTTCGTAGAGAACTGGTTTGACATTAAAATGAGGAAATCCACTACATTATGTAACGAGTTGTTAGGATCTTGAATCTGAAAAGAAGCACACATTTAAATTTTTCCCAACACAAAATTGTATAAGTTGAACCTCATTCAATGCCAACTCTGCAAAATCCTTCAATTTTCCTTGCGATTGACCAAAGTCCAATTTGAGAAGTATCTTTGCACATTCTGTGTTTCCACCTGGCTGTCCCACTCTAGCTGGAGCATTTGCATGTCTCCTCACCACTTGGGGTTTTCCCTTCATATCTGGTAGTTGCGCAAGAACGTACCCACCTAAAGCCCTACACAGAAACCTAAACCTGAAAATACCGAGATAAAATAAAATAATAACAACAAACTTCAATTTGATAAAGATAAAATACAGTACACGGAAATCCATCCACTTACGATAAAGATATTGTATCTGCCTTGTTTATTCCTATTGCACTCAGGAAACCTCTTCCCCAACTAGAATTTCCCTTATCTTCCGCCATTTGCACCAACACTTGGGAAAATTTATATAATAATCCACCCGCAGCGGGTTCATCCATTTCACTATATTTCAACGAAATGTTCAATATACCAAGCCATATTAAAGGTACTTTGCTTTCCACTGCATCACTGAAAAGTCCAAAAGAATCATTTCAAATGTTGAAATGAAAGATTATTTCCAACTTTTCAATCGCCTACCTCATTTTGATTCTCTGTAACCAATCTATACTTATATTGAGTAAAGCCTGGTAGTCATTGCAAGAAGTAATTTTTTCAAGAAGAATTAAGTTCAGAGTGAGAATGCTGTCCTTGGCCAGTAAAGTTTGCTGAAGTTCCATATGATTAGGAACCACTATTCTGCCACTCTGCTTCACCTGTGACCACGTTGGTTGGTAGTGTTCATTCACTGCAACAAAATCATGATGAAAATCGAGAAATATACACTTATAATTTGCATACCGTTTTGGAAGTAGCATTCTAAAGCTAATTCATATAATTTCGCGATGTATTCATAATTTTTCACAGCCTTGTCTAAAACATTCAGTAATGTTTCTATTACAGGATCATTTCCAGATTTTTTCGAAATCCATTGCGTGATACATTTCAAACTCATATCTCCCAAAGGATTGATGTTCAAAACGTTGAGAAATTCCGGTAGAATAACAACCAATTCTTCCTTGGTCCCTACCACCCTCTCCAGGTGTTTTATATTTGTGTTTAGAACAGCACAAATTTGATTCTCTTTAGAAGGTACAGCTAATTTATTACGACTTGTGTACACAGATATCAACTTTACAAAGCTCCTAACGTATATGTATCTCTTATTCAATATATTTGGGTTTTCACTTTTAATTATCACATTGTCATACCCAGAAATTGTTTTCAGGAACCTAAAAAAAAATCAGCGGAGTTTGAAGAAAATCCAGATTTATATTTTGTAGTATTAAAATGAGAAATACCAAAAAAAACCCACTCTAAAGCTCGCACGTCAAGATCCAAGGGGTCACTCTTGAAAATAACGTTAGAATCACAGCTCATAATGTACCAGTCCATAACCTGTTGATAAACGATGGGATCTAATATATCCCAATCCATGTGTTCAGATTGGACTAAAAGGGTGTTGAACTTCTCCACATGCTGACTTCTTATGTTCGGCTCGTTGGATAATTTCACCAACAAATTGATGTAGCAATGATAGACCCTAGCCTTAATCTGAATGGGACAGTTGGTGAATTGATTCATCCAATTCAACCACTGTACTGAAATAAAGATCTGTCCTAAGAATTGATGGCACTCTGGTAAATATTGATCGACTATCTGCAATTCAACGAATCAGAATTTCCGTTCTCTCCCTAATACCAAACTTACTCTCAGCATCGTTTCCAAATCGTTCACTGACGGCCAGAAATTGTGCCAGGGAAGTACCAACAGCGACTGATGGAGGCTGTTGAAGATGTGCTCTTTTACACAGGTGTGGGCGTAAGTGGTCACATACCACTGCCAAACATAATTGAGGATCACAGAACAGGCTGAAAAAAATCACCAATTTTCTCTCGAAGTTGCGAGCGAAATAATTTTTTACATACCTGGTAGAACATGCAACAAGAATAATACACATTCCTTGAAAACATCCAGCATTTTCTGAGCAGAAAAAACACTGGAAGGAATCCAAGGCAACAGTACCGATCTGTCATCTGTCAATTGCTGAATCCAAGAGGCCATATAATCTTTCAGATTTTGCATGGAGTACGGTACAATCCAAGGCGCAAACATATCTCTTATGTGCGGCCAAATCTTCTCACACATCTTGTCCGATTCTAAGCCTTGATGAGCATTCAGGGAACTTATTATCATAGCATGACCCGTCATGCCTAAGAGTAAACAATAAACGTCCAGATATTGTTCGCACTTAGGGTAAAGGCCATAAAGACCGTACTGCAAGCGTTCTTGAGTGAAATGTCCTGATAACAGTTCCGAAGTTTCTAATATTTCCTGGTAGTTAAGTTTTTGCTGGTTCTGAGCGTAAGCCCTCAACTGATCCCTTAACGGACTCTTCGGATGTATTTGAAGCGGAAACGCTAGCGAATTGAGTAAATCTATCCATACAGAAATTGCAACAGGGGACGAGGAAGACGTTTCGCAGCTGGACTTCAACAAACATACCAAAATTTCGCCGTAGTGCTCCGGGAACTGGAATTGAAACACCGAAAGTAGGTGTTTCCTGTACAAACCGTGAAGAATCAAGGCTTCCACCTGCGGCTCTTTCCCTAGAGTGGTCAGTCCTTTTACGACTAATTCTATGAATTTAGACCTTTGGTTCAATTTTGGGTTCTTATTATGCAGCCATTTGTCAATGTCAAACTGCAAAATGTTATGCATTGAGAAATAATCAAATTGAGCTAGTATTTATGAAGGAAATCAAGGTAAAAAAATAAAATTGGAATTTTCACATGACCAAGCTGCCCAATTTTCAATCATGGTCAACTATCCATAGTGTACAAACACAGTGGAAGCAGGTTTCTGCTTGCCGATAGCCAGCGCCGACTCGCGCTTATAAGCTGTAAAAATTAATACATGTTTTCATATTGAGCAGAACACAGTCAAAACAGGTCGCGACGGTTACCAGCGTTCTCGCTTTGATCGGAATTAAAATTAAGTTGTTTTCCTGCTTTTATACGCTCGGGTCGGTCCTGTGATGGTCGATGGATAATGGATAAGGAAACACTTATAGCAGCAGTTTTTCAAAAAACCCCTATTTGGGACAAAAGGCACAAATTGCATAGCAACCGAAATGTTATAGATAAATTTTGGAAGGAAATAAGCGCCGTAATGAAAGAAGATGGTGAGTGCATTTTTTTTAATTTGGTAAACACAGAATCTAAGGCAATGAATTCATCATCCGAAGAAGACGTCATATTTGGTGGAAGTTAGGCACCACACTGGTGGGTTTTAAACTATTTTTCTCGCTTTTATCGTATTCACTGTGTGATACATCTGCCCGAGAAAATAGCGCAGATCGGCGCTGGCTATCGGTAAGCCAGAAACCTGCTTTCACTGTGTCCGTAGACTAACCTATACATCCAGATTGTGTTAGTAATGTAACAACCTAACCTATACCAAGATATGTATAGGTTATATCAGATATTGATGTAACCAATTTTAATGAAGAAACGTGAAAGCAACAATTGTGTTGAACGTTTTTACCTTTGATAACAGAGCGAATGATACATCGTATTTTTGTCCGATTTCGTTCGATATTTGCTCATACATCAGTAGTAAATTGGCTGTACCAACATTTCTTGGAGCGAAATGGGGGGCTAAATACTCCCCCAGATTCGGTTCTTTCAAAATTTTATCCAAGAGTCTCGGGAGTTCGAATTCTACACCACAAATGTGGGACTGAAAATATTAAACATTAACAACCAGTAAATCACTGCGATTTAATCTTGTTTCAACAAATGATGTACGTACTTGGCCTAATTTCTCTAAGCTAGCAACATATAACGTCTTAGTAGGCAAATATTCTTCAGTTCGTTCATCAATCAGTTTCAAGATGTGATAGAAAAGTTCAACTCCCAATTCTGATGTCGATGGATTGCATTGTATCTGCTGTTGTAAAATTCTGAGAAATATGGCTAGGATCAACATTTTTTTACAGACAAAAATCGAAACTCACCTTATAGTATGCTCAATGACAACTGCCGAGTTACAAAGTGCAGCTGGTGGAGGTTTAGAAGATATATCAAAGATTGTTTCATAGTATTCTCTATTTGTACGAATAACTTGTTTAATTCTTTCGTCGATTCTGCTTTCCTATAGTCAAATCGACACTCTATTATCTCAAAAGAGAATATTTCATTAAACAACTTACATGATATTTCAGATTGACCCATACTCCTGAACAACTTTCTTTTGGACCCTTCACTTCACAATTAGCTATTTTCTTGTTTTGAACATATACTAATTTATAAAGCTTTGGTATCAACTCCTGATAACCGCTATTGTACATTTTATATTCAGACACACATGTGAAATGAACACTAGAAAGAATTATTATTATCTCAAGTATTTTGAACTCAATAAAAAATATTTTCCACATAAATATATTCCGCACGAGATGCTGTTCATATCACAAAAGTTCTACTTACTCAGCGTATTTCTTCAGAACCTCAAAATGACTTTTCAACATACTGAACATGTTCCTCAGCGTGCTGATGTCAATTATAGGAACCACAGGTTTTGCCAACTCAATAGCTGGAGGTGGTTTGGGAACTTCATAAGACTCGAGTCTTGTCCAAATTCTGTCAATCGGATCTTTGCCATGTGAACCTCCTCCTGGATTTAGAAGAGGCCTGTTCACATTACTGCACTCTCTAAAGTTTGATATTCTCCAAATTCTGATACATTCTTCTTGTTCTGTCTTGACTCTATTGTAGTCGACATAGGAATACCAGGGTGTCTTTAAATAAACGATTTATAACTAAATGGTTTATTGGAGACTATAAAATGTACCTTTTCACCTCGAAAAATGGACTGAAGTAGATGCTGTTCATACTGAGGTGGAAAACTTGGAAGGTGAAAATTGTTTATGTGCAATCTAGGTTCTTCCAACCAAAGTTCAAAAGCTGCGAATACTCTGAAAAATTCTTGCAAAGTATTTTTCATCGTTTTTCATTTTTAGAATACATACTTAAGAAGGGGACCAAAAAATGAAATTTTTTCTGTATTATTCTTGTCTTTATCCATTTCAACGGTTTTATTCTGATAAAATTGTACAGTTTCTTGTAGGCGACTTTTCATTCTTTTGAGAAAAGCAAAATTTATCACACCTTCAAAAAATTTATTTCCAATACTTCTCCTATCGATATATCTACAAAAAAAAGAAACCCTTACAATTGCGATCTTATTTAGCTACGAAATCATTAATATTCGTTATGATATTTACCCTGCAGTCGGCATCTGGTCAAAAAATAACTCAAAAAATTTCTGCCACATTAAAACAAGTACAGGATGGTCTATTGACGTATCCAATGCTTGTTGTGCGTATCTGTATATGCACAAAGATGCAGAAGAAACAGAATTGATTTTGAGTAAACCAGCGGCTTTCTGAAACCAAAGTACAAATTGGACTTCGTGTTTATCACTTTCATAATTTTTCAACAAAGTCATCAATCAGCAGTTTCATTTGGAGAGTGCGTATTTTCTTTGTTAAATTGATTTGACTCACTTTGATAGCAGAATCAACGTTCACTTTCCCTTTCTGAGCATGAAGCTGCTGGAGTAGTTCCTTCCAAAGTCCAGTTTTTCTCTCTCGCTCTTCATGCTCTATTCCTATCATTATGTAAGCTAACCAAGGAAAAGGCGAAAGGGAACTGGTTATCAATGAAGCGTTTTGATTCGTAGAAGACACCCATTTGAAAATAGAGGTTATGGCGCTTCCTTGCTCCTGAGGCGTTGTGTCCTAAATAATCGATGTACAATAGAGAATCAAAAGAAAACCATGGCCAACAAACAATAGAATGAAAAAAAAAACAACCAATAAGCATTAATACAGGGAGATTGTTCGAAACCGTCCACTATCTATATATATATATATATATAAAACAATGTTGTTGGTTACACCATTTATAACTCGAGATCGGATGGACTGTTTGTTATGAAACTTCATTTATGGATTCGTATACGGCCTGGTTATTATAAAATACATTAAAACGCTGAAAAATTTGTTTATGTAGGAAATGCTTTTCCTCCTTTTGAATAAGGCCACTAGGTGTCGCAACGGTTAATAGACACTGTAGCGTAATCGTGAAAGTACTATATTTGATATTATCGCCACTAGATGGCGATGGTAATAACGATTTGTGAAATCTACCGTAAGTAGGTATCATTTAGGCTGAGCCAGCTAGTAAATATATAAAAACACATATCTCACATTCTTCATTGTCTAGAACCAAAATTTAATGACTACATTCTGTTTCAGAGTGGATAGTTCAGTGGATGGAGTATTGGACCCCCAAATCAAAAGGTATGTGGTTCAAATCTGTCTAGGATGTGAAATTTTTTGAAATGAAATAGTCGTTGTAATTCACTGTGTTTGTAACAAAGCCTATGAGGGGATAAGTTTCAATCAATACACTGGACTTTTTCAAACAATTGCCCCTGTGTATTATCATTTGTGTTGGATTTACCTGCAAGAGTTCTGTCAAGACATCGGAAGCTGCTTCTAAAGCATCTTTATGGAAAAAGGACGCTTTGATGATCACATCTAACAAATACAGGACTCCATAATTTTTGCTCCAATGGTCCACCGAGACCAATGAGTTCATCCACAACCTCACTAATATTCTGGGAGTTTCCAAATTATAATTACGGTAGTTTTTCATTTGAGTTTCTATCATATTTCCAAACTGTTGCAATACCGTACTTTGTGCACCGATCAGTGATTTAGCCATTGAAATGTAACTTTGATCGACATAGAGAAGGTTAGATAATATTTCTTGGAACTCTAGGCAATTGACGATACATTCTTGCGCGTTGAGAAACATGGGCATTATCAAGTAGAGTGCAAAAAGTACGGCTTCGTACTTCTGCTGCGATTCCAAAAAAAGCAACTGACCAAAGCCGTTAGTGCATATGAGAGGAATCAAATGGCCCCAAGAGGTCATTAGTAAAGCTACGAAGGCATGAAGGGGCTTTTTCTCTCTAACACCTGAAAAATCAAAATAAATACCTGCCTTTTTCGAGTTATCAAGATATCGAAATTCAAAGCTTCAAAAGTGTGTTTTGAGTACTTGCCTTTTAAAATTATGTCATAATTTTCAACATCCATCACCATTCTCATATCTTGAAAACCTTTATCACTAATATGTAACTTTAACCTCAAAATTGTTTGCCATCCCCAATTTGAAAATGCAGGTTCTTCATCAACAGCTTTCAGTACCAATAACGCAGTGTCCCGATGTATATGGTATGGCAAAAATAACCCATTAAAACCTCTAATATCCCAGTTCAATCGAGAAATTATCATTCTCGCTAATTTAGTCTCGATTTGTGACTCAGACTTAGTCTTAATAAGTCTCGACAATTGATCCATGTCACTGTCGTTTATTTCCCAAATAGCTAGTGGAAGTTCTTCATAGAGATAAAGTGCCAGATCTGCTATTTCATTGATGTTTTCCGTCACTTCTTTTAATATTAAAGTGAGTAAATGGGGATGTTTAGAAGTGATATGCGTCAGCAATATTCTGGATGTTTTCGAACATATATCTTGAGTTGCTTCATTAATAAAGCCAATCTGAAGGAGAGTATCGATGAAATTAAAAACAATTTGAAATTTTTAATATACAGGGTCTTTCACGACGATCTGAGTCGATATGTTTGTGAGAAACTACTGGTACTAGTAGATAGTTATATTATTTAACCTACAAAAATAGAGGATCACGACCCTAGGACATAATTTCGCTCAATAACCTACAAATTACTAGTACCAGTAATTTCCACTAGACACATTGACTTAGCCCATTGTGAAAGACCATGTGATTGATCAACTCACTTGAAGCAAATCTAGAGTGGCAGTAACAATCAAATCTTCTTCACTTCTTGCCAAGGCCACATTCGCAAAAGTGTTCAGCAAATAGTAAATTTCCCCATCGGACAAGCAATTCAGTTTATTCACGAATAGAACCTTAAAGTCCTGGTTCTTCATGTGCATACTGAAATCTCTCGTATCTGTCGGCGATAACAATTCTTCTGCCTCGGCATCGGAACTATGGAGGAAATAAAAAATTTTCCACAATTTCGATAAGGAGACTGAAGTGTAAGGAACGACGGCAAGGAACTGCCAAGCGCCCAACTTTTGAGATGTGTACAGGTAGTAGATGGCTCTCAAGAAGAAGGAATCGTATTCTACCTGCAACCTCTTAATCATGGATGGGTCGGAAGAGGTTTGCATCTGGCAAAACGCCTCCCATTGATCTGTGGCATACTGCACTATATGAAGTATTAAACGACTGAGTCTTTTTGCGAATTGCGTATATCTCGGCTGGCTGTAAGTGTGGAGTCCTTTATTGATCATTTTTATCATTAGAGTGGAGAAGGCGAGAAAGCGAAGGAGGTGCTGTTCAGTTATTAGAATGCCGCCAAAATCCTAAAATAAAATCAAAATCATAGATTTATGGGCTTATTAGACTTCATTCGTTGATTCATATCCAACATTTTTTGACAGCTGTCAAAAATCGACAGCAGCTGTCAGAAAATTGAAAGCAGCTGTCAAATAAATCCTCCATGATCAATCAAGAGTCCATTTCCATTCAAATACAGAATTGTTACATTCTATTCAAAATTCCGAAATAATGACAGATAAATATTGTACATACCGTATAACTCTTTCCTTTCGGCAAAGCTAAAGCAGTGAATAGAGGTCCTAACGGTAATTGATTGATGAGAGCCACCAAATCATTTTCTCTCAAGGACGTTCCAGACGTTTCCTCATCTTCCTCTCCATCTGAATCTATAACAACCCACAAGGCATCCTGTGCTTCATCTTTCGGTTGAGAAATCTGAAAAAACTGTTTTCAAATTTCTTGTTCTACTGTGAAAATAGAATCTAACCTCTAATAAAAATTTATCTCTGTCCTTTATTGGTGATAGAATTATGGCTAAAACAGTCAAAATGTGATTAATTTCGTAACTCTGGAATGGACAATCTATTTCTTGCAAGAGGGGTGTTTGTACAAAACAAGAAGCCCAAGTTCCCACCCCGGCAGGACATCTAAAAATATACAAAATTCAAATTTATACGTATTTAAAATGGAATGAATGAATGTATGTACCTTAAAACATGGTTCAATATAAAGAGATGATCTTGATAGTTGGCGAGTCTTAGAAGTATAGCTATTAAACGAGTTAACCATGATCTAGTTTCTTCAATAAAACCATCATCTTTTATCAGTTTTCTTTGAAAAGCAAATAATATGGATAGACAAAGTCTCAAGTCTGTCAAATAAGGTTTCCAATGTTCAGGTTCTTTTTGTATGTTCAACATAATTTCTTTATCTTTGTTCAGCTGAGTGACACTCAAACAATGTGTTATTACATTTTGCAGGTATATTTCAATCTGAAATTATCTGATTTTAAAAACATTCTAAAATAACTTTTATAAATCCTTAAAACATCAAACTCACCTGGAGTCTGAGGTTTTCTGCAGAGAAAGAATACAATTTGTGATTTTCTAAGGTGCACTCCTGAATTTTTACCAATATCCGCAGCATACTCTGCCACGCAGACTTATTGAAAGTACATTTCAAATAAGAATGTGAAACAGATACAGGCTTTCCATGACTGCATTCTCCTTTACCAGAAATATTTTCATAATTTGTCGACCATATCTTCATTTGTATATCAGCATATTCCTTTTTCAGTTGGTTGATTTCAACCAAATTTTCGCTAAGTTTTGCTCGTATAGCGAGATAATTAGTCAACATTTCATATAAAGGATGTGTTTTTATTGCCAAGCCCTGTGATTCAGCTTCAATAAATTGTTCTGTGAAATTTTCTGTCACACAAAGTTCATTATTTGTATAGAAGGCTGATAACTGAGTTTCAGTGTATGGTCTGATTGTATCACAAAGATCTGGATATAATTTTGTTGTATCTGTAAAATTAATCCTTTCAACATTATCCACTATTTTTTTCTTAACATTTTCTGACATTGCTTCATCAACAATTTCGTTAGATCCCACTGTCTCCTTTTTCAAAATAACATCTCTTACTGTTAATCCAACACTTTTTTCCTGTGATTTGCTTGTTTTCAACATTACATTGGGTTCCTTATCATCCAAACCAGCAGTGTCACAAGAATGTTCCTCCAATTTTTTATCAATTGTTGAAGGTTTATCATTCTCAACAACTTCTAAGCTTTCGCACCCTTCAGTTTTTTGTCTTTGATTTTGACCACTTCCCTCTGCTTGATCATATGCATCTTGCGTATTAATTAATTTCTTGATTTTCTTTTTTTGCTGAGAATGTAAACTTACTATAATAAACTACCGTTTTCAAGAACAAAGCACATACCTCAATTACGTGTTTTTTCCGTACTTGCTCCATTCCTGATATGAATTTGAAAAATTGATATCCTCTAAATGATCAATAGCATTATACATTAATTAATTTCGATATGATTAGAATTTGTTGTTTTGCGTATTGTTTTATTGTTTATTATTATTATTATTCTCCAGTACTTTTTCCTTATCAGCTGTTCGCAGGTGGTGAAACAAAAATTTACCCTTGAAACGATCTACGATGTGAAAGAACTATTGGTAATTTCATTATTTTTATTTATGTTTTCAGTTGGACATTCAAGCGTGACCAGTCCATCTTAAAACTATTCAATTTGTAGTAGAATTTATGGATATTTTTCTGGTAAAATTAAGGCTACTTCCAAGGTGTTTTCGAAAATAAAATGCCATGTTGCCTCATAGTATTTTATGGCTTCATTTAAGACCGATAGTGTCAAAAGTTTGAACTAAATCTGTTCGAACTGTCAACAGTTTTGATTGTTTTGAATAATATTCTCACAGAATAATAATAATAATACTTTTGTGAAATTTAGCATTATTCCGAAATTCTCGATTGTTTCAAAACATGTGATCTAAAAGCAACATTTCCGCAATCATTTCTTCCACAAAAGGGCAATTTTAAATAGCCCAAACATGGATATCAATATAGAGGCTGCAGTAAGAATCTGTCCTATTAGGAATCGAAATGGTGAAGATAATGGTATGATAGGCCTCCATACCAACGGAACCAATTCTATTCAACTGGCAAATAATCAAAGGTTTCCAGTAAACTATGCTTTTCCACCTCATACCAGCCAAGCTGTATTGTACAATACAATTGTGACACCGATGATGAATTTTTTCATAGAAGGTTGCGATGTATCTATAGTAGCTGTCGGACAGAGTGGAACTGGTAAAACTTATTCGTTATTTGGACCTGGTTTTCATTTTGCAGCGAGTGAATCCGAACATGGTATTGTACCAAGATTCATCAGAGATTTATTCACTAAGGTCAAACAATATAGAGATAGGACTTTTACAATAACCATCGGTTGGTCTCAAATTTGTGGTGAAACAGTTCAAGATTTACTTGGATCTGGCCTGGTGGAATGTACAGATATACTTGAAGCTTTCCAATTAATACAGTTAGGAATGTCAAATACTGGACCAAAATGTGCACATACCTTGTTTACTATCACCCTATATCAAGAATGGATAATAGAATCTGCTGTCCATCACAGACTTTCAACAGCTAGTTTTACAGATTTAGGAAGCAGTGAGAAGGTTTTGGTTTATGATAATAATGGACTTGTACAGTCTGTACCCACAGATTCTGGACTGATGGCTTTGCAGCAGTGCATAAGTGCCCTTTCGGATCCGCATTATTCAAATTTTAATATAAGTAATATTCCCTATGAACAATCAGTGTTAACAAAGTTGCTGAAAGATTCATTTGGTGGCCGCTCTAAAACAGTGTTATTGTGTACTGCATCTCCTCTTATAGAGGATTTCACAGAATCGTTGTATTCACTGCAGTTAGCTTTGAGATCACAAGCAATCAAAAATTATGTAACTGTCAATTCCTACATGATGTATCAGAATATTGAAGAAAATTCAGATGTTTTTAGTCTTCAATTCGCCGCAAACCAGTTGCTCAAGTTAGTGAAGAATGCAGAAGAATTGTTCCAGAAAGTGTTGACGAATTCATCACTTCCCAAAGGATTATTGGAACAAATATCACACTGGCTGACTTTCAAACAAGAATGTGAGGAATGCTTGAACGATAATTGTGAACCCCAAAGGTCGTTAGACATTATTGAAGAAGAAGAAGCTGAAGATCATATGAGTTATAATACCATACATAGTAGTGATAGTGAAGGAATAGATGAAGAACATGAAGATAACTCTGAGAAAGTCATGGAAAATTTTGAAGATTTATTGAAAAACTTCTCATCTCTAACTGATGAACTTGTCAGTAATTATTATCAGGACTTTTTCGAAGAGAATGTCAGTGTTAAAGGAAGTTCCTGCATGTCAAGTTCAGAAAATCATATAAAAGGTGCCAGAGGGCGCAGAGTGAGCATTCATTCATTTGAAGAATTGAAAAACTCTGTCTCTATCAACAGTAAAATATGTGAAGAGCCAGAAGTACATCCTGAAGATAAAATTAATGAAACTGACAACATGACTTATGACACCAAGAAAAAACTCCTCAAAAAGATAGTTACAGCTATTCAGGGGTATCAGAAACAAATAGAGGATTTACAGAAAACAATACAAGTTAAAGAAAAATTGATGCAGCAGTTGATAAAGAACAAAAATATAAAGAATAATGCTAGAATAAAGCTTGATCAGAAATGTCAGAAACTGGTGAAAGAATATGATAAACTGATGGCTGCTCTGACTCAAGCTGAAATAAACAAAGATTCTGATTCAGAAAAAAAATTGCAGTTGAAATCAACAGAACTGAAGAAAAAGATCAAAGATGCGGAATCATTAAAAATACTCACAGAGGAAAGTAACAAAAAACTGCAAGAAGTTGAAAATAGTGTTCATACATCGAAGAAGCAGTTGGAGAAACTAAAGAAATGCAAAAGGAAAGAAGAAAAGAGGAAAATACTTTATGAAACTCAGCTTAAAGATGAAAAGAAAAAGTTCGACACTAGTCAAGACAGCTTGGAGAAACAGAAAAATAGTGTTGAAACTAAGAATTCTAACGAGAATAAGCAGTTAGTAGTTATGACTCGCCCTACATTGCTGAATGTACCTTTTGAAAATAGTGAATCACTTAGGCACGAAATAAGGAATCTTAGGAAGACTCGTGACTATTTGCTTGAGCAAAAGTTCACAATAGACAAAAAAATGACAAATAACAAGATTTTGAATGAATATGAAGAGAGAAAAATGCTTCAATATGAAGAAGCAATAGAGGCCATAGATTTGGCAATGGAGTTCAAGAATGAAATTCTTTGTGGAAGATATCCAATAGTAGCAAAATCCTTGGAACTCATTGACGACCAAGGTGATAAAATGTTGATGGAGAGACTCATGAAACTGAATGAAGCCGAAATGAGGATTTTATTGTATAATTACTTCCAAAAAATCGTAGATTTAAGAAACAGTACCAAGAAGTTGGAGCTTGAAGTTATCGATATCGAAAATCAAAATGAAAATTTAAGCTGCCGTGTCCAAAATTTGAGTTATAACCTACAACAGGTTCGATTAGAATCTGAGAGAAGAATAATCTCTTTGCAACATCAGCACGAGAATAAATTGCAGTTGGTTATGAAACATTTGGCCAATGATAATGGGGATGATAGAGTTGTTTCAAGAGTTTCCAAACATGCTCTGGCATTCCAAATGGCGGGAACAAGCAAGCAGGGGGATAAAAGTCTCATTGCCAGATTTACAAGATACGCTAGGCATGAAACGGTACCAAAGCAACTTCAAGCTACTGTTACAGTTCCTCAAGCTATTGTAACGAGGCAGAAGAACAAGTTATTCATACAACAAACTCAAAAGTGAGGAAATGACAGGTTGTATGCCAGTGATGATATAATATAAACTTCCAAACAGTGTAACCGAGGACATTGGGTTGAACAAATTATGTATTCGCAAACTCTACGCCAACTCACATCATGTATTTAGGTTGAATTATTGTAAAAACTGCGGTAATTTTTTTTTTCATGTATCATATTTCATGTGTCGATATTACTGATGGTTCTAAGAAGATCGCTTTTGTGTTACTGAGAAGCAATAAGAATAATATAAACTAGTCCTCCATAAACTTAAAATGAGCATATTTAGTATATTTCATTATTGAACTAAAGTGTATCTATTGGAAAATATTTATATTGATGAGAATTTGACACAATGTTTGCACAACAAATATATAATGAATTCAATAATCTTCATAAAGCCAACCTTTTCACTTTTTATACACAAAGTCATGAGAACCTTTTTATATTTGGGAGTGATTACACTGAAACATATTTCACTTAATTGGTCACAATAAGCAAGGCCAAGGACGTATTACGTATTATTAAACTGATTTTTTTATTGTAAAAATTGATACGATTCATAATTTCGAATTTATAAATACTTTGTACATTTTTTGTGATTGAGTACCTAGGTTTATAATTTTATAGTTGATAATTTTGTATCTATGTAAATAAAATTGATTTTAATTTATTTGTCAATTTTTTAAGTTTTGATATCGATAAAATAAAGTCCAGTTTCATCAATATCGATTTTTTATTTATCTTTCTACTGCTTTAGTTTCAATATTCTTATTTTTTAGAAGATTCATGAATAAGCCAGGCGAATTTAAATAAAATAATGAAATGATCAGTACGGAATTAAATGCATAATAATAAAGTAGGGAATTAAATTTTTCATTTGACATAAATATACATCAAAGATTGGAGGGTTCATCTTCAATTTGAGGATGATGAGCTTTCTTGAAGTGCTCTCCTCAAGTTACGATTTAAAATCGATGACCAACACATTAGTCATCTTCTTACGAAGATTCATGATTATAGTTTCAATGATGTGTTGTCTGAACAATTTTTTTATGTGTCTATTCCAAGATGTATAGATCTTGGTCGTTACGATGATGAAAATGAGTCTGAAATCACTATTTCCAGTAGCAATATTTGATTTGAGCGCAAAGAGGTATATGAAGAAGTAACTGAAGCAAGGTATAGATGAAAAATGAAACAGAGTGAATATTATTGTAATATTATATTTGCTCACTATATGTACATGGTCACAATACTTTCATTGGCTGGTGTATCTTAAAAGGCAGTCTGAATGAAGGGATGATGAAAATCGATACTATTTAGTGATGGGAGATGTATCCATGACCCCCAGAAAGAGATCCATAACTGCTAGAAACGATTCCATGACCTCCCAATCCAGAATATCCAGATCCGTAGCCGATTCCAATTCCAGATCCGTATCCTCCGATACGACCCAATCCTCCGAGACCACCGCTAACACTGACAGCAACAGGGGTAGCTACGGGAACAGCAACGGGATGTGGTACAGAAACGGGGTATGGGGCAGGTACTGATACGGGTACTGGGTGTGGGACTCTCACGGGAACAGGGACGGGTTGAGGTACTGGGTATGGACGTGGTACTTCAACTGGATAAGGACGGTTGACGGTCACTGGATAGGGTTGTGGTCAGGCACGTAGCGAGGGGGGGGGCTCGGGGGCCCGTGCCCCCCCCGAAATATCGAAAAATGCCTGTATATATCAAAAAATGCCTGTATATTTGACAAAATTTGCAATGTTTACTTATTGTGGGCCCCCCCCGAAATTGTGGGCCCCCCCCGAAAGAAAATCCTGGCTACGTGCCTGGTTGTGGTACTGGAACAGCTACCGGGCGGTCAACTGGTACTGCAACGGGTTGAGCAACTGGTACTGGAACTGGACGATTCACTGTGACAGGGTAGGGTTGTGGGACTGGATATGGGACTGCTCTGTTGATGGTGGTTACGGTATTCACTCCACCGCTTGCGATTCCGCCTCCTAATCCACCTCCAAGTCCTCCTCCGTATCCTCCCAGTCCACCAAGGGCGTATCCACCGGAAAGGCCATAGGCACCAGATAGGCCTGAACCTCCGTGTCCGAGGCCACTGCCGTATCCGTATCCCAGACCGAAAAGGCCTCTCTTTTCTTGCTTTTTAGCCTCCTCGCATGAGGCTAAAGCAGCGGCGGCGAGAACTACAGCAATCACCTGGAAACATAATCATTAGGAAATGCTACCGGAGGCTTTATGTCTTTTTGTCATTCGCTCAAAGAAAATAGATGATCATGCTCTTTTTAAATTACTGAAACTTACAACAGTCACGAATAATTCAGTAAATTTACATAGCGCAAACGAATCGAAATTCATGAGATTTGATTAAATTGAATAAAAAATGAATTGAGAGATTTGCTTACTTGAAACGCCCTCATGTTGGTATTCAAGATGTTAGAAGGTGAATGGTGCAAAGGACTTCACGATTTTGTTATTTATAGCAAGCTGGGTGTTCCCCTCTTTTGAATAGAGTCGCCTGGGATGTATCTTTTGGGATTTGAACTTTCACTGTTACATTTGCCATTAGGATGGTTATGATAACCATGGAGTTAGGGCAAAAATTCAGTTATAGTTAGTGATGTGATTTTAGTAGCTGTCGCTGCTCTCTTCTATTTCAGGTAGCTACATCAAATTGATTAGTTGAAATATTATTGAGGAAGATGGAAAAAAATCCTGAATATTGTTGTATATTATTTTTTAATGCTTAGACAATTTAAGATACGTCTTAAAAATTTATCACCCAAAAAAATATAACAAAAAAATTCTCGTCTTATGTGCATGGGGTAGGTACATGGTACCAAAATGTAGGTTCTCGAGGTCGTTGAGTGTTGAGTTCAATAAAAAATATTCGAAGGCTCTAATCTGTCATAATTCAGGTTTTCATCTGTGAAATGGAATTTTGAAAAAATGGAAATTTCAAACTGGGTTAAAGCTTCCATTCCTCTAATCTCATTCATTCATCATGATCCTGTGAAATTCATAAAGAAATGGGCGAAAATGAGTTAGAGAGTGTGTGTGAATATTTTTTATATTACAAAATTAGTGAAAAAAAAAATGAGAACTTTCGAAATATTCTCAAAATTTGGGAACTTCCTTGACTTTTGTGCTGTAGTAGAAACGTACAAAAAGACATAGGGTTTTATTTCTGAGGCATAACTTGTTAGTAGTGAATTACAGAAATGTCATATTCTACACCTATGATCTTTGGTCCTTTCTTTATAAAATCTAATCAACCTTTATGAAATAAAAGTACCAAAAAATAAAATATTCTTAGATAAATTGGGATAAACGAAATTCATTTTGTCCGCATACTATGGACAAAATGACATACCAGCAATAGGCAACTGTAGATTTCTACTTATAGTTGCAAGACTACTGACAAAGTTCACCAATGAAACGCTTGGTAGAATCATCAGCACAAGATGCATGCATCGTAACCAGTCTTTTCCAGGGCTATAATCCTGGAGAAAACTGGTTTTTCCCAATCTAAATCGGGAAAAAAGGTCATAACAATAGATAGATGGACAGACGTCTTCATCATCTCGAAAGTTGCTAGGAACATTCTCTTCTTCATCGTCTTCTTTAAATAATGCCCTAGGAACTTGTCTCCGTTCCTTTGGAGGAGGTATGGGCTCATTTTTTGATTTGATTGCGATCATATTAGGTGTAGAAGTTGGAACTATAAGTAGGTACGTTTATCAAGTCTTCGGCTCACGTTTGCCTTGTCCACTTATGAATCGTCCTTTAGGGATTGGAGGAACCTCCTCATAGGATCAGCAAGAGTAGGTTAAGATGCATTGCCTTTATTAGCCGCAGTTGAATATTTTGTTATGAATATGTTGAGACAAGTCCTGGCTCATTGTTTGCTGATGGAGCCTGGGAATCCCAGGCTGGGATGAATGGTCTCGGTGTTGTCCGGTAGATACCTACGGTTAATTCAACTGAAATACCTATGGCATTTTGTCCGTTCACGTTATATGTCATTTTGTCCATAAATCGTTATAAAACGTAATGTATTTCTAACATCGAATTAATACAAAAAGTTTATTTAACATAAAAAACACAAATAAGAAAATTGAAAAAGAATGCAATATAAATGAAAAAATGGTGAAAATTGCCAATTCTTCTAAAAATTTGGCGCAATGAAAAAAAAATCGTGACTTATTGATTTCTGTTATCACTCATAATGACCGAATGAACTAGAATTGCTTGCGAATTTTCAGAGGTGAATAGAACCCACTCGGGTCGTGTGATTTGGAAGGTAGTTCCGCATTTGATAGGTACCTCGAAACTCAAATTATGATGCCTATGTCATTTTGTACATATATTTCATTCTGTACCTATTTCCCCTAAATTTAAAAAAATCTAAGCTTTTGGATGAAGAATGATTAATGTCTTTATCGATACCGCCTCAGTACACAGGGATCCATACAGAGTGTAACAGCAGAATGGAATAAATTCGATAACGAATAAATGAGGGGGTTTTAGGAAAAACGCTCGGACACGTCGATTTGTGATTTTAAATGCGCATATTTTTCAAGAAAATAAAATTATATAGGGTGTTCCATGCCACCGTGGCCAATACCAACTTTCTTATTTCAAATGCAACCCCCTGTATATTATTTATTTTCTGGATTCTTCAGGAAATTCTAGACATAATTCATGTACAATGTCCTATACCTATCTTCAACTCTTTCGGAAATATTAAGTGTTTTCAGATTTTTTACAAAAATTAACATTTTAAATGAAAATTATTTTATTTCACAAATTCGATACATTACACTCAATACTTATTTCCCATTTACCTCTTGATATGAAGAAAGTAAGCAAAAACCATTACTGAGAAGAAATTAAAAAAAATTCAATTCTACACCAGATTAGCATGTTGCCAAGACGTTCGCGGCGAGCATTTTGAACATTTTCTACATTGACATTAATGTTTTTTTTTTTTTTTTGTAATTAAGAAATAATCAGTAATACTTATTAAGTTTTAAGTGTAGGTAATGTACCGAATTTGTGAAATAAAATAATTTTTATTTAAAACGTTGATTGTTGCAATAAATCTGAAAACACTTGATACTTCCGAAATAGTTAAAGATAGGTATAGGACATTGTGCATGAATTGTTTCTAGAATTCTCTGAAGAATCTAAAAAATAAATAATATACAGGGGGTTGCATTTGAAATAAGAAAGTTGGTATTGGCAACCTCCACATGAAACACCCTATATAATATTATTTTCTTGAAAAATATGCGCATTTAAAATTACAAATCGAAGTGTCCGAGCGTTTTTCCCAACACGCCCTCATTTATTCGTTATCGAATTTATTCCATTTGGCTGTTACACTCTGTATTTCATTTTGTACCTATTTCCCCTTAATTTAAAAAAATCTAAGCTTTTGGATGAAGAATGATTAAGGTCTTTCTCGATACCGCCTCAGTACATCAGCCCAGAGATCCATATAAGTTCGCTTGTTGTTATCTTCGAATTGCTTATTTGGTTTGGAGCCGATCCTGTCTTTTTTCTCATGCTCCAGCGCCTTTTAAAATACCGACTGGGCAGTGGGCTTGTTTCAGGCTGATTCAATAACGTATGCTATTTTAATTGCGCCATTATCTGGCGAACTATTGAAACGGCATATTCTATCGGAAGGAGGAAAACTGCAGGCGGTTTTTCGCAACCATTTCTATTTTTCCCATTTTTCCACGTCTGTTGCTCAAGACGCGTCGTGCACAGATCAATTATGTATCAATTTGATACCTCACTTTTGCCGTTCACGTTTGCGAATTAGCCGACAGATTTCTGCCAGATACCAAAAATAAAAAGGCTGTTATGTACTCGGTCTACCTTCGGTTTCCCTGTGGTGATACTGAACCGTGAACAGGAGATATCGAGTTGTGAAATATCAAATATCATAGGTATGGCTGCCCAGGGATTGTTTACCATTTCTAGGGTTATTATGTCACACGAGCTATCAGTGTTTTACACCGTCGAGTTATGAACCTAACGGGTCTTTTTGTTGGAGGATAATGCCCATTGTCTTGTATTTCACCATGCTCAGTGTACGATTCCTGATTAATCCTCGACGTCATTATTTGTTATAAGTTCTGAAATTTTCTTCGCTTCTATATATATCATGATTAATTATATAGCCCTCGTGCAATAGATACCATACGACATACGTAAATAAAAACAAGAAATATTGACACCATTGCAGGAGGCATCACGCATTATTCTCGAAAATCTTCAAATGGATCGTTAACATGATTATCTTACGATACTTCTCTAATTTGCGAAACATGTTTACCTAGTCTGCTCAGATGTTTGTCAAAAGCTTCTTTAAATCGCAATTCGCGAGCCAAATTTGGTATTAAGAAAGTAGTGATAGTTTTGGAGATCATTATACACGGCATATCCAAACGTTCGAATGATCCTAAACATCATTAGATTCCTATATAAAGAATATTTACCGTATATCCCAGAAAAATTGATTTATACAGATGCTGATTTTTTGCATATGGATTGATCCTTTGCGAATCAAAAAAATCAATTTTTATCCATCAGAGTCGAACAGTTAAGATTTTCTGATTTTTTTTCGCGAAGGTCCAAATTTCAATCTTGTTCGAAATTTTTCTAACTCCGATCGAAAATTTTTTTCTTCGGAGTAAATCGACCCGGTTCATTTTGTTTACTAATTCAGTTCATTACACGGCATATCCAAACGTTCGAATAATCCTAAATATCATTAGATTCCTATACAGCGGCGGCCTTACCCATTGCGAGGCTCTGGGCGGCAGGTCTTTGCGAGGCCCTTTGTCTTTCGTGAAAAGTATGTGATTCGAAATTAAGTCGAGTCGTTTGGTTTAGGTATTTTGTCATGTTCGAAGAAAACTGCCCGAGTTTTACAAATAAGTGAATAAATTTCGTGTTTTAAAATATTTTACTTCGAAAGATTCACAAATTCAACGAATTCGGAGAAGATGAATTTTAAAAATGATGTTAAATTTCAAAATTAATGTTTGTGGCTTTTTCTCAAACTAAAATCTTCAATTAGAACACAATAATCCAACGAATGAGCTACGTCATTTTCTATTGAAACAAAAGCAAGTGCTGAAAGCCGATCTTGTGCCATCGAATTTCTCGAATGAGTTCTGATCATTTTAAGCCTCTGAAAACTCCTTTCAGCAGGCGCAACTATAACAGGTGTTATAGGTGGTGGCAATAATTCTCAGGAAAATTTCGATAGTGGGGTAAACTTCAGTTATTTTTTTTCTCTTGTGTATTTCAGCACCGAGATAATATCGTCGTTTCTGTCATACACACTGATGAACATATTCAGTTCCTCATATAATTTATCTCCATCAATATCACATGATTCTCCTACTGTCATGGACATTTTGCAAGTCAGAAGTTCAGTATTATTGATTTCCTTCATTTTTTTTCATTATATGAAACCAAATATGCTCTCATGCTGTTTAAGTGCCAGAATCCTAGGATGGCAGCTTGTGCGCAAATTGTCGACAGTGACATAAAAATAATTAATTTTGAAAATCTCTTCCACATTCAATTCTTTAGCTTCATCTTCCCCTTCATAATCAAAATGCATTTTTCACAACGTCTTCTAACTCCATTAAACTTTCTTTCAATATCATTTTCCTCAGCTATTTCTGTCGCTGTTACAAGGGATGACAAAGAGAGTGTACAACTTGTGTAGCAACTCAAGAAAAGATTTTGCTTGGGCACAAGATGATGCTGCATCTCCTAAGATGAGATTCCAGCTATGACTCCCACAAGGTGAAAAATAAGCAAGTGGATTAATTTCAAGAATACATTTTTGGACACCACTTCATAGCATGTAGTACCTACGACTGTTCGCAGCACAACGCCAGTCGATAGTTGGCCCGAACTTATCGCGAAATCATACTTCTTGAACAATTCGAATGAAAATTTTCACTGTGAAGAAAATTTGCTTGGGTTCTTGCGCGAGGCCCCTCCAAGAGCGAGGCCCTGGGCGATTGCCCCGTTCGCCACCCCCTAAGGCCGCCTCTGTTCCTATACAATTCTTAGACGTGAAGAGGTACATTCTTATGAGACCAGGAATAAATATCGTTTATGTGCCCAGAGTCAGACAGCACCGGATATTCATAGAATATTCCCTGAATGTGCAAAATGGGATAGGTATATTCCGGATATTCGTAGAATATTCATAGAATATCATAGAATATCTATCTCCCATACATCATATTCCGAGAATAATCCCATACGAATATTCTAGGGATATTCCTAGAAGAATATACCAAAAAGAATATTCTTTATATAATATTTCTAGAATATTCGTAGGATATTCAAAATTGAATATCCTTTATGGTACATCCCTTGAATATTCCGCACGTAATATTTCTGGAATATTCCGCTCATAATATTCCTGGAATATCCTGTACGGCATATTAAAGTAATATGTGAAGATATACATTGGAAATGAAATTTCAAAATGTTTTTGGACTGCAATAAGCAGATGGCGACTGTATGTATTCAATTGTTACCATAAATTCAATTATCTCATTAATTTTCAGATTTACGTACGACAACGAGAGTTATATAAATTCATGGTCTCATTTTATTTTTGAGTTGAAGTTTTGTATACAAAACTTGTGCACAGTAAAATGTCACAAAACACTAGACCATGGACGTCATAGAATCCCGCCATCAGCAGCCATGCAGCCAATAGAATGTCACCATTCGCCATCTGTCAGATTGCACGGCGTCGGTTAACCACATTTTAGGTTAACCACACCATTCTATCATTTCTATTTCTAATCGTTTCCTTGAAAGCTTTAGATCGAAACTTTTGTGAGTGCTATTTGAAGTGATATTTTGAAAGATTTCTTAGTGAATCGAGTTTGAGTATTGCCTGGATTATTTGTTTTTGTGTTATCTATGAGGTAAGTGAATTTGATGAAAGGATTCTATGTCCGTGATGAATTGATTGATTAATTTTATTCACGACCATTTTGATATCGAAATAATATATTTATGAAAAAGACTTCGTTCATCGATCTCCTATTGTACATTTCTTTCTTTATATACGTTTTTTGGAGGTTATGAATGTTGTCAATCTCTCAGTGTTGTGTTATGCCTTAAAAAATGTTTTTTTCAGGGTCTCTGCGTGTCCTGAAGCTGATTTAAATAAATATTTCATCTCATTGTTTTTGTTTTCTTCAATAAATATGATTATACCATAATATGTTTTTCATTTCCTATTCACTGGATAGATTATAATCAATATTTCTGAAAAGTATTTCAAATTTCAATTAGGCTCAAATGTTTAGATTCAGTTTGAACTCCTGTGTTGAACTTTGGTTTACTGAGTAAAATCATTGAATAAACCAAAGTTTAAGTGGGCCTAAGAATGCATATATGTATATGTGAATATCCAATATTCCCTGAATATGAAAATGGTTTAAGTTTAAGATATCCATGGAATATCTCTATAATATTCCGAATATTCTAGGTATATTCTATGAATATCCTTATGTGATATTATAGGAATATTCAGTATGAAATATGCCTTGAATATTCCAGGAATATTGAGAATATGCCTAGAATATAAGTTTCCGAATATTCCAGTAATATTCCATAAATAATATTCTTGGAACATTCTATGAATATTCGGAATATTCCTGGAATATTCTTTTCAGAATATTCTACGAATATCTGTGGAATTCCCATACGCATATTCATGGAATATTCCAATATGCCAAAATGAATATTCTAGGCACATTCTGGGAATATCCGGTGCTGTCTGGGATGAGGAAAGATCAGTTCACGCTTTTCATAAAAAGTCTCCGAATATTTCGGGTTTCAAACTATTCAATATGCTGCCGTCTCATTTAGCGCATATGACCTATAAACATTTTTGTAAAGCACTGAAGGAGATTCTTGTCGAAAATTGTTTTTATTCCCTTGATGAATTCTGTAATTTTTTAAAAACTTTTTAATATGTTGTGTGGATTATTCTGTGCCTACTATATATTTCAATGTATCTTAATAATTGTATGGACGTATTCTGGTTTAATGGAATAAATGAACTATTATTATTATTATTATTATACAGGGTCTTTCACGAGGAACCTCACCCATATTTATACGGGAAACTGCTGAACGTATTTTCATGAAATTCAGCACTTATAAGTATTTGTCGATGCTGATGAAATCTAAAATATTTTCAAGGCATGAGCACCTCCGGTTTTTCCGGAAATGACGTCAACTTCCGTTTTTCAAATTAGAACACCATTTTTTTATTGCAGAAATAGATTCCTTAGAAAATTTCAAGTTATTTTGATGTAACATTTTTCAGTTTTGGTTGGAAAATTCTCTCTGAGCGGGAAAATTCGAAAAAAAAATCGAAAATAGAGCTCCGCTGAAACAAGAATAACTTCGAGGTTTTTGGATGGAAAATTTTCATTTTTGGGATTTTTCAAGATGTAAGATTGATGTATCCACTTTAAAAATCGAAATCGCGATTCATGATACAGGGGGTGAAAAAATCGCTTTCAAAGTTAGGGATGACAAAATCGTGAAAAATCAATTTTTTCAAATTAGAACCCCATTTTTTTTATGGCAGATATTGAATCTACGTTAAAAAATAATGTGAGTGTATGCATCACACCCTTGCCCTAAAGTGGATATTAACTCAGAAAATATCCATTTTAGGGCAAGGGTGTGATGCATACTGACATTATTTTTTAACGTAGATTCAATATCTGCCATAAAAAAATGGGGTTCTAATTTGAAAAAATTGATTTTTCACGATTTTGTCATCCCTAACTTTGAAAGCGATTTTTTTACCCCCTGTATCATGCATCGCGATTTCGATTTTTAAAGTGGATACATCAATCTTACATCTTGAAAAATCCCAAAAATGAAAATTTTCCATCCAAAAACCTCGAAGTTATTCTTGTTTCAGCGGAGCTCTATTTTCGATTTTTTTTTCGAATTTTCCCGCTCAGAGAGAATTTTCCAACCAAAACTGAAAAATGTTACATCAAAATAACTTGAAATTTTCTAAGGAATCTATTTCTGCAATTTAAAAACGTTGTTCTAATTTGAAAAACGGAAGTTGACGTCATTTCCGGAAAAACCGGAGGTGCTCATGCCTTGAAAATATTTTAGTAATTTAAATTTTCTAACTGCCATTCGTTGATCAAAAAAGTATCTCTGTGCAGAATATGAGTGCTTTAAAAACCCTAAAAACAATAAAATAAATATCTCTAATGGTGTGATTGACTGAGTTGTTTTTCTTTTCGGAAAATATTCAAAATGATCAACTCAGTTCTTAAATGGTAAAATAAATTTCCTACACGACAATAACTGTTTTTGAGACGTTCATTGTTAAATTTGACAAATACAATCATGGTAGCTCTGATTTTTTGGATTATTAAATGTGAACAGGCATGTTTGAATTGAATTTCATGAAATGGAAACCGACCCAGTGTATCAAATAGGCTAATCATTATCACAAATATAGGTTAATGCTACTTACAACATCTCAAATGATATTCAATGACATCCTATCTGCTGTGTTCATGCATTACCACAGATTACTATCTATTTACCTACTTAATTAATGTTATTTCGAGCTTTATTTAGATGACTTCCGGCACTGATTGTGAACACAAATTTCAGTACCTACTAAAACTGCATCGTCGATATTGCAGGGTAAATGGAGCGTGTATACAGAAGGCGTTTCAGGTAGAGGTTACGAAGGAATGGTGCAACACCATCATCGTATTTCACCACGCCTTGGGACAAAGAAACATACCTACCTTTCATGTTCTATCTTAACATATATTCGGGATTCTCAGAGATAAAGCTATTTCAGGTTATTTTATGCAGAAATTAGTTTTGATGATTGCGCATTCGCCATTTAGTAATTCCTGAAATTGGAATATTTTCAAGAGATGGAGGCTTAGCCTCCTCCTACAAATTCAATATAGGACAGCAATTGAAGAAAAATCATATCTCGTTTTGAAAAAGTTGTATTATTCTCTTCTGCTTAAGAAAAATATCACTTTCTGGTGTCAAAATTATGAATTATCCATTTGTATCGCCAAAAATGATTATCATTATCAAAATCTACGTGAAACAAGCACTGTTAGCAATCTAAACTGTTTCCATACTGAATTCCTACAATTCCAATGGATTGCGTCTGTTCCACTTAAATATATAATTAACGGTAACGTTTATAAGGTGGACACTTTTATTTGAAAAAAAATAAAAATGTTCTGCCATAAATGTACGTCGATGTCGAAAACAATCGAAAGAAATAGCGGATATTCATCATCCCCCACCATTGCGAAATGACTTGCACAAGTATATCAAGTGCAAGAATAAATAGAGGACATTGGCAAAAGTAGGAAGATAATTGAGCAGTACTAAACTTGAAACGGTTGACTCGATGGTAATTTACTCAGTAATTATGCCGAGCTGTCCAAGATTTCATGAATACAGTTGTCGGATAATTGCCTTCTTGTTGATCAGACGAAGAAAATGGTTTGCTCTTGAGGAATTGGGTTGAAAAAAGAGAATGATTTCTTGTCCGCCATTGGAACTCTCAAAATTGAAGAATTTGAATGATTTCGTAGGAAAGTCTGATTGGAAGATGTCGATCAGGCAATATTTATCTTGATATTCATACCAAGAAATTCTAATTCTTTGAGTGTACTTACGAATAGAATTATCTAGAGTACGTAGTATTTATTTAATTGAAATATTTTCTCTTCTGATTCTGAGAAAAATAATTGATCTCAATGTATCCGCCAGATAAAATATAGTTGGAAAATAACAATATATTAATATCCCCATTATTCATTTCAATTGGATTTATGAGTTGATTATACATGCTCATTTCAATTTCAATAGCGCATTAGCTGCTGAAAGATTTGTTTCAATTTATTCGAAGTGATAAGAGCACTTCCATCGCACTCATTTATGTACCTCAGCAATAGGGATTGCAACTGTATAATCGATACATACAGGAAAATCATACAATGAAATGAGCATCCTACTCATAATCTAGAAATTGTTTTCACCTGGAATCTTAGCAACATTGAGCACATTCAGTACTGAAACTATGAAACTAATGACAAGATGTGTCCCATGAAGACGAAATATACTGCTCCACAAGAGTTAGGGATGTCGTATTATGTAATCTTCGAGAAAATCGCTGTAAAATCCTTTAAAACTCAATAACAACTTGAATCGATCCAATAAGAATCAGTATGAGACATTTCATCAATCAGGTCGCCTTTTTTCTGAAGTTTGGTTCTTTGCATATGCTTCATGAATGTTCTTATTTGAAATGAAGTCAGTTTATCAACGGCTTCGATTTGAAACGAGTTTTCTGAAAATGCCAAGACGTAAATTAACAAACGCTGAGGCTAATAGGGCTATCGGAATACTACAGGGTGGCCTAACTCAGGTTGTTGTAGCGGAAAGGCTCCAAGTCAGCCAAAGTGTGATATCTCGACTTTGGAATAGGTTCAGGGAGACAGGTTCCGTGTTGGAAAGACTAAGGTTTGGTGGGCGACGAAAAACAACACCTGCTCAGGATCGTTTCATCACCGTTTCGGCGAGAAGAAACCCTACATGTACGTGTAGAATGCTACGGAATACTCTTCAAAATGCAGATGGGGTCCAAGTTTCCATCGAAAGCATCAGACTACGTTTGAGAGAGGAGAATCTAGGTTCTAGATCTAGGCGTCCATTAAGAGGAGTTCCATTAACACGTGACCATAAGCGTCAAAGACTGGAATGGGCAAGGCAACATATCAATTGGAACGATCAATGGCGTAGTGTCCTTTTCACTGATGAATCCAGATATGGATGATTTTCAGATTCTCGAAGAATAAGGGTATGGACAATCCCACGCATACCCCGTAATCGTAGCTATGTCCAAGAAGTCCATCCATTCCGAGGGGGTAGTGTTATGGTATGGGCCGGGTTATGTTTCAGCGGGCGCACAGATCTACACATTTGTCCTGGGAATATGACCGCCTTACACTATAGGGAGCATGTCATTGACAATGTTGTGCCAAATTTTCGCGCTGCTATTGGTGAAACTTTTCAATTTCTAGACGATAACGCTAGACCTCACCGTGCAGCCATAGTTGAGAATGCGCGCGAGGAGCTTGGTATTCCACATTTACCAATACCTCCGCACTCACCAGATTTGAATTGCATAGAACATGCATGGGATATGCTCCAAAGAAGTTTAGATAATCATCAACCTACCCCAGAATCCTTAAATGATCTGAGAGAGCTTCCGCCCCGTTTATGGAACCAAATTACTCAAGAAATGTTCAACAACCTCGTGTGTAATATGCAAAGAAGATGTCAAGCTGTTATTGATGCCCGTGGAGGCCATACATTGTATTGATAGTCTTAAAATGCTTGAATTATCTGGGAATGAAATTTCGTTATTTTACTCGATTTTTCTTAACCACCCTGTATACGCTGCAGACCGACAGGCTGAAATTAATTTGCAACTTGAAAATCATATTAATATGAATTTTCATCACAAAAATCTTATTTCAACTATATTTTTTTGCAATTAAGTCAATATCCCTAACTCATGTGGAGCAGTTTATTTCAAGCACAACAGCTGTTTTTGGACGACCTTCACGAAAATGTAGTTCGGAAAACCAGCGAAACACGGTGGTTCGAGATGGTGCTTCATCATCGAAAGTCGAAGCCAGTTTTGATCGACACATTTCAAGTCGAAAGCCTTAGAAAATCTCGCGAAAATGATCGCGATATCGATAATCCGATCGAATTCATCATCCCTGCTTGGCGTTTGATAATTTACGTTCTTGTCCATTTCCTTCTCGAGTTCCTGAAAAATTAACGTTGCACTGATTTATTTTATGCATAAACACAAGTCGATGTTGACAACAGAATACGTCAATGATTTGCATTTGATTGTACTCCAATTGACGTCAGAGATCGAGGCGGCATTGTAAAACCTCCTACAAAAGTTCACTCTGGAGCTACCTTCAAGTCTTTTCCTTCCATTTTTTCATTTTAGACTTGGAATTGGCTTTCTTGGAAATTTATATTATTAGAGATATGCGTAGGAGACAAGAAATGATCTAATCTGTGAAAGTCGAAATTAAACAGTGTATTTTATGTAGGTACTGAATTTTTCAACTGGATTGTTAGCTAGATCACACTTAATTAGACGATTTTGCTTTTTAATATGTTCATATAGCAAAATGTGAAAAGTATCAGCCTTATTTTTTAATTCAATTTCAATTAGAACCCCAATATTCACGAATATTCAAACTAATTCGAAATAGCGTTAAATGAAAAGTGGTACTCGTCATGGGTCGCTCTTTTGGTACATCCTTATTATGCAGCAAATGGCGAAATACCTTTTATCTTCTGGTTTTCCGTTAGCACCAAGATGAAAAACAACTCCACAAATGGATGTAATCTGAAAAAGCAGTAATGTATTTTATTTATGGCATCTATTTGAATTCTGGGTTGTGTTCTAAATTCCCAGAATGATCCATAAATCGAGGCAAATATGCGGAATCATAAGATATCACTGGTCCGAATTATAGATTTCGCCTTCTTGTCGAGGATGTTGCAATTCTAAGAGACCTTGAGGATAAATAGGAAAAGTCGATAATTATGAGTCGGAACAGAAAAATACTGGAATGTTGGAAATTATGATTAATACGTCAATGGGGCTTACGAAATGTCCAAGCAAAACGTGTATTTTGTCAAACGAACTCTCATTTGGAGTATCGAGTCAAATGCATTGATTATTCGGTGAAATCGGATGTAAAAGCATCAGTCCGATGCTCACATAGGTTTTATTTTCGTCGGACTCACTCTGAATGTTCCGAGCAAAAAAATAGGACAATTCTTCTTGCGACACACTAACTCTTAATTCAGTTAGAGAATGGTTTCTTGGGTATTGCATATCGACCTTAAAAGTGCATTCAAACGTGACTGTCCAGACAATTCCCATACTGAAGGAATTCGATCAATCGATATGCATGATATCTGGTTTCTGAATTTTTCATGAAAATTGGTAATTTTACAGCCTTGGCTAGTTTTGGTATGAAAATATTGCGATGAGTTATCATATCCCACTCTAAACAGATCGTTTTCACTTGATATTTGACCTATTGCGTATCGTTTGGCCCTAAAGCAAATGTAGGAGATATACAGGATGTCCGAACCAAACTTCCAACGAGTGCTTCAATTGATTTTTTATCAATCTGGATCCTGAGAATAAACTGCTCCACATGAGTTAGGGATAATGACTTAAATTGCAAAAAAATAAGATTTTTGTGATGAAAATTCATATTAATATGATTTCAAGCTGCAAATTAATTTTAGCCTGTAGGTCAGCAGCGTATACAGGGTGGTTAAGAGAAATCGAGTAAAATAACGAAATTTTATTCCCAGAGAATTCAAGCATTTTAAGACTATCAATACAATGTATGGCCTCCACGGGCATCAATAACAGCTTGACATCTTCTTTGCATACTACACACGAGGTTGTTGAACATTTCTTGAGGAATTTGGTTCCATAAACGGGGTAGAAGCTCTCTCAGATCATTTAAGGATTCTGGCATTTCTGGGGTAGGTTGATGATCATCTAATCTTCTTTGGAGCATATTCCATGCATGTTTCATGCAATTCAAATCTAGTGAGTGCGGAGGTATTGGTAAATGTGGAATACCAAGCTTCTCGCGCGCATTCTCAACTATGGCTGCACGGTGCGGTCTGGCGTTATCGTCTAGAAATTGAAAAGTTTCACCAATAGCAGCGTGAAAATTTGGCACAACATTGTCAATGACATGCTCCCTATAGTGTGAGGCGGTCATATTCCCAGGACAAATGTGTAGATCTGTGCGCCCGTTGAAACATATCCCGGCCAATACCATAACAATAGCCCTTCGGAATGGATGGACTTCTTGGACATAGCGACGATTACGGGGTATGGGGTATTATGGGATTCTCCTATTTATTGAGAATCTGAAAATCGTCCATATCTGGATTCATCAGTGAAAAGGACACTACGCCATTGATCGTTCGAATTGATATGTTGCCTTGCCCATTCCAGTCTTTGACGCTCATGGTCACGTGTTAATGGAACTCCTCTTAATGGACGTCTAGAACCTAGATTCACCTCTCTCAAACGTCGTCTGATGGTTTCGATGGAAACTTGGACCCCATCTGCATTTTGAAGTGTATTCCGTATAGCGTTCTACACGTAGATGTAGGGTTTCTTCTCGCCGAAACGGTGATGAAACGATCCTGAACAGGTGTTGTTTTTCGTCGCCCACCAAGCCTTGGTCTTTCCAAAACGGAACCTGTCTCCCTGAACCTATTCCAAAGTCGAGATATCACACTTTGACTGACTTGAAGCCTTTCCGCTACAGTTGAGCTGAGTTAGGCCTCCCTGTAGCTTTCCGATAGCACTATTAGCCTCAGCGTTTGTTTATTTACGTCTTGGCATTTGCAAAAAACTTGTTTCAAATCGAAGCCGTTGATGAACTGACTTTATTTCAAAACAAGAACATTCATGAAGCATATTCAAAGAACCAAACTTCAGAAAAAGGCGACCAGATTGACGAAATGTCTCATACTGATTTTTATTGAATCTATTCAAGTTGTTATTGAGTTTTAAATGATTTTACAGCGATTTTCTCGAAGATCACATACTTCTAAAAAGGATTGAATACGATATCCCTAACTCTTGTGGAGCAGTATATTATTCGAAATACCAAAGTTCCAAATGCTTTATTTTTTATTCAGTCATCTATGAATTAACAGAGAAAACAACTATGAAGAAATAACTCACAAACAACAGATGAAGACGGGAAAAGAAAGACAAATCAAAGATTACAAATGAAACTAGTCAATAAAGAGAACAAGAGAAGATAAGGTTGACAAAAACATTAGCCAAAACAAGAAAAATTGCCAATTTCTTGAATTTCGTTGTCTGGGTACTTTTTATATAAGATTTTCCTTAGAGGGATTATTATGTCTCTGGATTTTTTTGTTACATCTGTTTTGTTTATCGATTTCTTGGAAAAAAACATATACTTCTAAATTTTTTCTTTTGAAATTCGTTCCAGCATCTCATTTCTTGAAACTTCGATTAAAAAATATCTCGTTTTTTCAAAAAACAAGATAAAATTGAATGGACATTTGTCCTTTGGTGTGACGATACCGAAGATGAATATTTCATTTTTGGGTGCAATCTTTCCCTGGAGCTCTGACTGCAATATTAGGAAACTGGAGTGCATTCGAAATTCAGAATTGCAATTCAGCATTGAATGCATTATGAATAAACATTCAGCAAGTGCGTAAAATCCGGATTAGGTGTGTTCTTAAGAATGAAATAAGAAATTTATTCATATCGGTATTAGAGAGACAAATTCATTATCCTTCTTTATCACCTGGTATCCCTGAAACATTTTCTAGGTTAGTGGGGGTGACTTAGATTCTAGTATAAAGTGATCCTTTTACAATCTAGCAATCAAACCCCAAGTCTAGTTGTGGTTGTCACATTATCACTGCCAACATGAGATCTTTGGTAAGTACAGGATTACTTTTGATATCTGGTTCGTCTTTTCTTCTGCATTCGGGAAGAAGATAACGGAACTACATTCTCCTGAAATGTTGAAAAAATTTTATGGATTATCAAAATCGTTAGCCTCATTTCGGTTTTTGGGAAAAGCAACGGTATCTTTCCGAAAGAAATCGATAAATACAAAATTTTCGATATATTTCCATTTTAACTTTATAACCCTATAAGCTTTTATATTAGTTCATATAAAATTACCAAACAAAAACTGCTGCATATTGCAATGAACCAAGTTTCAAACCCCTGGTCGATTTTTTAAACGCTTTAATATTTGGTAGCAAAAATGAGATTCACCAAATATCTCAAAACTGATGAGGCTCTCATTCTTCTTTTTTGAATAATACAAACTCCTTATCTAAAGACAATTTTCAATTTCTTATCTCATTTCTGAAATGCACTTCTGGAAGAGACTCCAAATAACCTATTTGCATTAGATATCTCATCATTTGATGAAAAATAATTGCGGACCATAGTGAAGAGTAAATTCAGGAACAGTCTTTGTCAATCATCAATTCTATTCTTGTAAAAGAGCCCCAAATGTGGTTGAGTTTTTGAATTTGATTGAATTTAACATAATATGCTTCATCTCCATCTTCAGGAAAATAAATCAATTTGAAGCGATGCCACTACTTCTAGACCAAGTTTTTTCCCCCTAAAAAAGACTCAAGAAGCCTATATTAACTCATCGCTTTATGGAATTGCTGAACAAGAAATAGTGTAGAAATTGACTATATTTTTATTTTTTTCAATGTTCCGAAAATTATTCTTAGGGTCCTAAAATGAAAAGCCTCAAATCTCCAAGAAAACCAATCCAGAAATCATCCTTTATATCATACACATGAAAATAGGACCTTCTGCAGTCAGAATCAATGTTAAAGTCTTGAGAATTCCTAGTTCCTATTGAAACCATTATCGCAATACCTTCAAACGGAAACAGGCGAAAACGAATTGATCTGCAGAACAGAAAAATCATATAATTCATGCCGGCATATGTTTCATTTACTAATCCTTGACACTCCCCATGCGACAAAACGCAGAAAAACTCAACTCTCAATAGTTTACAGTGGACAGTTTCCTATCTGTATTACTCATGGTGAAATTTTTATTGTCTGCGTCTTTGAAAGTAATTGTAAGTCTTGGCTGATGGAAGATAAATCTCTGAATGCATGTGGTAATTCCAAACCATTCCCAGATTGCAATATTTGATTAGTCTGGAGATTAACATTGGATGATCCATCAGAAGACTGTTCACTTTATTCCTTAACTTTCAGTGCATACGCAGAATGATCAATTTGACCCACTCTCAAGAACAACACGTTCGAATCTTATAACTTCTATACAGGCCGATTCATGACTCATGTGCCAAATGAAATTTGAAACGAAAAAATTAGAACGCACATTCAGCTGTCATATCTTGATAAATGATACTAAAAATTATTGGGAACGTGTTACTAAAAGCGCTGATGTGAAGTCAGGAGCTTTCTACAATTCGCCAAAATTTATATGGTTTAGGGCCGGTTTTATAAAAGAATTTCAATCCTCGGTTGAGCCCAAATCCGCCGTCGAATGTCGATTTCCGTATTATAAACATCCAACCTCGGGTTCAACCCTGGATTGACTCAACCGGTGAATATAGCTCCGTTTGAGATTTGAACCGAGGATTGAAACGTTTGACGTTTCTAGATGGCCGACAACTAACCTCACTTTATGTTAAAAACAAAACAAAACATTTTGTTTTGGCACATTGGAGTTGCTTGGAATAAAAATATTATATAATATTATAGTGATAGAATGCCTTGATATTAATCACAGTCTTCTGTAGGTTTGCTATGTATTAATAATTCATCTTTGATGTTTGGAAAAATATTCCTAAATTGAAACTGAATTTTTGTGCCTTATCTTCGAGGGATAGAACTGCCAGATTCCTGTGTGAATATAATATCGAAAATGACTCTAGTTATGATAATAATGAAATAACTGCAAGGCATTCAAAAGATAGTAACGATAGTGAATAATAAAGATACCAATCGAATGATTTCACTTTTCCTTTCGACCTCTTTGAAGATGGCACGAAGAAGAGATTTTGGTCAAAAAAAACTCTTTTATCAGGTGGATGAAATTACTCTGAATAAGCTGAATCTTTTCAGAGTTGTCAACATTTTCGAAGATTTTTGTGGTATACATTAATCAACATCAGAAAAAAGTCAGAAAGTTGTGAAATGTCTAGGACTTTGGACATTATCAAAAAGTATTCTAGTGCTTATTTTATCATTCTATCAAAATGCCAAGCAATCAACAGGAATAGCAACTTACAAGGGAAAGGTTGTACTGACTGACCAAATTTCGGTGTATTAGAACAGTGTTGCTGGAGCGCACTCACGTTCTAGAAGGATTTCTTGATTATTATTACATAGTACAGGTGCATGCTTATTTTAATGGGTTGTGAAAATTCTGAATGCTACAGATGTGAAAAGGATTACTTTTCTTCAAATTTTCAAGTTGCTAAGCTCATAAATTTGGTAATTCTCATCATAGAAAATTTTTAATATACTCTAAAGAAATGATTGATGACACCGATCCCATCTCGCAGATCAATGGATGATCAATTATTCAATGAAGCTCACATATGAACTATGAATTGAATTTAAAGACTCTCTGGCGTGTGAAAGAACATTTCCCATCCTTTTATTCGGGATCTGATTACATTTGATAACAACTATTATTTTTGTAACTTGCGGAGTCATGTATAATATTGCTAGACTGATTTTATTCATGACTCTCAACCTGAATATTTAATAATATCTTTAAATTCAATGTGTATTTCATTTTCATGTACTCAATCAAACAAGATCAAGAATGATTTGTTCCTATCCTTAATATAACTACATCCTTGTAGGACTAAATGTTAATGCAATTTCATTGGGTGTTTTATATTGTCCCAGCTTTTATTTGGTTACTTTTAGCATAAGAGTTGGAGATAAGACTTTTCAGAATATCAAAATAGTACAAACAAAATAGATCATTCGAGTCAAATAAGTTGACAAAAGTGATAAACACTAGAGCGTATTTGGCAATAGGTTCGAGTGGAAAAAATTCGTACGAAGTCTGTACACATTTCATAAATTACAAATTTTTTCATTACATAATTTGTTATGATGTAGGAAATCTGATTTCTCTAAATTCTCTGCCGTGACCGTCACAAAACACGGGAATATTCGAATTAGCTTCTTGTTTTGTCTTTATTAGACTACGATTATTGAATTTATCCAAACATGCTATAAAAAAAAACGTGTCAAAATACTTCGAGAAATTAGATTCAGACTACCCAACCCAGAAAAAGTGATCTCAATCCGAGGTTGTTCAACCGAGGCAGCAGAGACGTTCATAATACCGAACTTTTTTCAACCGAGGGTTGACTTTCAATCCTCGTTTGAGTAACCTCGGATTGAACGTGCCCTTTATAAAACCGGCCATTAGAGAAACACCGTCATTTTTCGATTTTTGTCTTCAGTTTTGGATTGCCGTTTTAGTCGCCGTCGTTGTTGCCGACGAGAAGAAAGCAGTCCTTAAGGACAAGAAAGTCGACAAACGAGGTCTGCTCGGTCTTGGAATCCATGGAACTGGTCTGATCGGAACCACCGGACTGGCTTCCCTAGGAACCATCGGCGGTATCGGCATCGGTCCAGGTGCCGTAGCCGTTGGCCCATCAGCTGTTGCTGTCGGACCAGCCGGAATCGACCTAGGAGCATCAGCTCACTCCCACACCCACACCCAAACCACCATCACCAGGAACATCGGAATTCCAGTTCCCCACCCCGTTGCTGTTCCAGTCGATAGACCTGTACCTGTCGGAGTTCCAGTCAGGGTCAACGTACCTGTTGACCGTCCAGTCCCATACCCTGTAGATCGCCCTGTGGCTTATCCAGTGGATCGTCCAGTGGCTGTTCCAGTCGACCGTCCAGTTCCTGTCGGTGTACCCCAACCTGTTGGAGTACCAGTCCCCCATCCAGTTCCTATTGGTATTCCTCAGCCTGTGGCTGTCGCAGTCGACAGACCTGTTGGAGTGCCAGTTGCTGTATCCCAAGGAATTGCTTTGGGAGGTCACGGAATTCTGGGAGGTCGTGGACTCTTGGGAAGTCACGGACATGGATGGTAAACCATCGTTTTAATGTAAATATGAAGAAACTTTAAATAAACTATTCTTTACATGTAAATCTGCTCCTTCTTTCAAATACCTCGTAATTTTAATTGTTTTCGATTGCAAACTAAGACGACGAACGAAATACCTTTTCTTCTGAAATCATAGACTGTTTTTCGTTTCTATGAAAAAATCAATGAGAAAGAGACAAAATGAAACAATTGGATATTTATACAAACAATTAATAGATATCGAAAACTGTACTAAGAGATCTAAGAACTGATAAATTCGCTATCACAAAAACGCTTAAATATCTTTTGAACAACTGGACCGATTTCGAAAATCAAACCCATTTTCGAATCATCTTCTAATTCTAATAAAAACTGTGTTTACAATAAAAACCAAAACTATTTTTTACAAAATTCATGGATTTTTTCTGGAATTCCCATCATGCTTCTTATAGTGTTCTCAGTCACTTGCTGGAATGCTGTCTTCCACTTTTGCTTGAATTCCGCTAATGTTTTCGTTGATTTCTTAGTCTTCTTCAATTCTCTTTTTACCAGGGCCCAATATCTTTCGATTGGCCTGAGTTCTGGGCAATTTGGTGGATTGGCCTCTTTGGGGACAAAAACAACCTCATTAGCTTCGTACCATTCCTTGGTGGCCTTTCTGTAGTGGCATGCAACTAAATCTGGCCAAAAGATTGTTGACACATCGTGCTCACGTAAAAATGGTGAAAGTCGCTTCTTCAAGCATTCCTCGATGTACATCTTCGAGTCAACAGAGCCTTGGCCAACGAAAAATTTGCTCCTTTTCCCACAAGTGCAAATTGCTTGCCAAACCAGGAATTTTTTAGGAAACTTTGCTTGTTTCTTCATGCGAAATTGTTCGTCAACATTTCCACGAGAATCTGCAGTATAAAATTCCTGACCAGGAAGTTGCGAGAAATCAGCCAAGGCATAGGTTTCGTTGTCCATCACGCAACAGGAAAACTTTTTCAAGAAATCTTTTTTTAATTTCTTTGCTCTTGATTTCGCTTCTTGATTCTTCATAGCATTCCTGTCTGGTACTTTCTGCACTTTGTATGTTCTAAGCCCACAACTCGACTTGATTTTCTGAACGGTTGACTGCGAACAACCCACTATTTGGGCCACTTTCCGTCCTGAAAGGTTAGTATTCTTCTGAAAAAGGCTGATGGCTTTCTTCACTTTTTTTGGGCTATGAAAACCCTTTTTCCTCCCGGTTCCTTCCTTGCGGTTAATTGTAAGATCTTTGTTGAAGCGCTTAACAACTCTTGATACCGTTTCCGGACGAACGCGAGCTCCTTTTGCGATTCTTTTGAAGCTCCATTTTTGATTATTTTGAAAAAGTTTCCCTATAAATTCTCGTGTTTTCACTTTGCTTGACATTTTGCGACAGAGAATTGGAATATCTTATAAAGTAAATGTTCCACATGTTTCTGACGTTCATAACAAAGCTAACTATGATCAAATTTTGATTTTTTCTAAATTGGTTCAAGAGATATAGGCGTTTTTGTGATAGCGTATTTATTCTCGTTCAGTCCTTATATTCTGATAGAAGCAATCATTGCATGGCAAGATATACCTACCTCAAGCGATTAATAGGGGAAGGTGAGGTATAATGATCCCCTTAAGGGAAAAACATAACTGTGGCTAAAGTTGAAGGCAAAATCGCAAGATTTCTATTGTTGGGGGTAGTGAATTTACTTAACTTTGTAACTGCATACTTATTTTTTATTATATGTATGTAGTTTTTTTGTATAAGAGGTTTTTCTTGAAGTTTTGTAAAGGATCATTTTATACACACCTATGTCCAAAATGATCCCTAGGGTTGGGGTAAAATAATCCCAGGGATCATTTTATACCACAAGTAAATGAATATCAGTGAAATAAAACAGTCGGCTGTTTATTTGAATCATATGTTTTGTTCATAACTCATAATTTAGAAATAGACCTTTAGACTCAATTTTCTCTACTCCCGCACAAGCCTCATGTTCCCATTTAAGACTGGCAACGCACCGAATCCTCCCTTCGCCCTTATTGTCTTTGGGGTAGCTTTCACAACAAAGACATTCGGTATCACTTTCCTCTCCAGAAGAATCTGACCTGTTTTGATTTTCTTTGCTTTTTCTCTTTCCGCCTCCCTCTCCTTCCTCGACTCCTTTTCCTCTCTTACCACCTTTTTCTTTATCGTTCTTTTTGTTGGTCTCTGTTTTTTTATTTAATTCGCTTCCTTGATAGCTTTCCTTTGTTCTATATCTAGTATTTTTTGTAGGGTGTGCTGGTCACTACTGATGTGTCTACTTTATTTCTGCCTTTGGCTCTTAATTCTTTTTGATGCCATCACATGGACCTTAAACTCTCTAATTTCGGTTTTGTGGGGCATACCATCTCTGACGGCATCTAATGCCTTTTGTATTTCTTCTTCAGGCCAAAATAGGCGGTTAGTTTTGAGTATTATGTTCTGGGCATGATCAGTAACAACAACAAACACGTATGAGGTAAAATGATTCCAGGGATCATTTTAAACACACTGGAAGGGATCATTTCGCCCCAAACACCAAATTTCAAGATATCGATCAAAACACAACCTTCAAATACCGTATAAGATGATCGAACATTGCTCAAATATTAGCTAACAAACTGCTAAATACACGCTAATAGCAGCATTTCAATAAACACGAGGATGTAAAAAGTAATGAAAGTCCAAAAACAGGATCACTTTAGATCAGATCCTCACTTTTTGATTATTTTTTAATAAAATCACACCAAGCACTCGCACTGCCAGAACACTTGGTGAGGCAACCGGCGGGGGTGTGGGGAACATGTTCCATGCACATTTGGATATATGGAACTAGTTGTCTCTGATTTACAGCGGGGGATCATTTGACCTCCAGGGATCGTATTACCTCACCTTCCCCTAGTTTTGGGCACTTATTCACCCAAAACTGTGTTCCACAAATGTGTGCGAAAACGAAGCCAAAGCGGACATATTATGAATGATGATTTTTCAAAATATGATTGTCGCAAGTTGTACTTCAAATTTCATGATGAAAAAGTTTTGTTGTCATAGATATATGGTTTGAATTTAATTTGAATAGTTCATTCTGATTACCATTCAACAGGAAGAACATGCAAATCCAACAGAAATGACATGACTTTGTCACCAGAGATTGGAGTGAAAGCGCTTCTTTAATACTGGCGCATTCACCAATTTGTGAATTCATATTCCAGCAAAATGGCTTTGTAGGATTATTTAATCAAGAGATAGTGTGAAAAAAGAGACACACTGTAGCGAAGTCAGAAGCTTTTGAGTGCTCGTTCAATCACTTTGTCGGCAGATTCCGTTCTTACAGAAATACTGGGATTTTTTCGAAAATTGGCTAGAATTTGTTATGGATTTTAGGTTTTTCGAATGTTATCTTGTTTATAGGTTGGCATGAATGAATTTGATCAGAGATTTTTCATCAGTGAATAGTTTGAGGCGATGCCCGAGTCACAATACTCGAAATAGTAGACTGAACACTTATTTTTTTGAATTATGATTTTCGGGAATATCAATTTTGGAAAATTGAATTTTTCCAATATTTCTAGAACTACATATCCTATCAAGTTAAAATTTGGTATCAAGCTGTAACATAAACAATTTCGTGTGTTTGTAATATTTCATGAAGATCGTGTTTCTAAAAATATAAAAAAATATTGAAAATAATTCCCAGATTAAAAAAAGACTGAAAAAATTTCAGCAATGTTGTTGATGTGGTAGCACCACAGAAAGACAATCACATTTTAAAAGAAACGTTTCCTTATTTTCGGTATCACATACTTTTATGTCATGAGCGTAAAACTGCATTAAGCCATTAAGTTTTATGAATTATGAACCTAGGAATTTAAACTCATGAACATTACACTTTGTAGGCGCCATAGATGTAAGGTGGGATTGGTTACGAACTAGATATAGTCAACAGAAAATGCTCCAAAGCTTAAGAATAAAAAAAACATCATATATAAGATGAACAAAAGATTCGTATGATTACATACACCATTCACTGAATTAATATCATAGTATTGCTGAAATTTTGGAAATATGTGCATATTGAAAAACAAAACTGCATTATTATTTTTGGAAACGATATAAACAAGGCCAATTTCAATTATGATAATCCTTAATTACTTAAGTTTCCGATATATCGCGAGTTGAGTAGGCATTTATCGCTAAAAATTGCTTTCAATGTTTTTTGCTTTATCTTCGAAATTAAAGTATTTTTCAAAGGGTTTCGAGTGATTCAAGACTTTTCAGCATAGTTTTCGCACTCGTTCCACAAAATGCTCGTAGGAAAGTTCAAGCTTATATTTCTATTGTTGTTATACAACGAATACAGTTCCGCTGTTAAAACCTGCAGTTCATGGCAAGATTATTGGAACTTTTTCGGAGCTAATAGCTGCAAAGTGAATCTAGACGCTGATGACGAATTTGTGAGTTATTTCAAATGCGAATTCTCTCTATTTCTACAGGGTCTTTCACGAGGAACCTCACCCATATTTATACGGGAAACTACTGAACGTATTTTCATGAAATTCAGCACTTATAAGTATTTCACGATGCTGATGAAATCTAAAATATTTTCAAGGCATGAGCACCTCCGGTTTTTCCGGAAATGACGTCAACTTCCGTTTTTCAAATTAGAACACCATTTTTTTATTGCAGAAATAGATTCCTTAGAAAATTTCAAGTTATTTTGATGTAACATTTTTCAGTTTTGGTTGGAAAATTCTCTCTGAGCGGGAAAACTCGAAAAAAAAATCGAAAATAGAGCTCCGCTGAAACAAGAATAACTTCGAGGTTTTCGGATGGAAAATTTTCATTTTTGGGATTTTTCAAGATGTAAGATTGATGTATCCACTTTAAAAATCGAAATCGCGATTCATGATACAGGGGGTGAAAAAATCGCTTTCAAAGTTAGGGATGACAAAATCGTGAAAAATCAATTTTTTCAAATTAGAACCTCATTTTTTATGGCAGATATTGAATCTACGTTAAAAAATAATGTCAGTATGCATCACACCCTTGCCCTAAAATGGATATTTTCTGAGTTAATATCCACTTTAGGGCAAGGGTGTGATGCATACACTCACATTATTTTTTAACGTAGATTCAATATCTGCCATAAAAAAATGGGGTTCTAATTTGAAAAAATTGATTTTTCACGATTTTGTCATCCCTAACTTTGAAAGCGATTTTTTCACCCCCTGTATCGCGATTTCGATTTTTGAAGTGGATACATCAATCTTACATCTTGAAAAATCCCAAAAATGAAAATTTTCCATCCGAAAACCTCGAAGTTATTCTTGTTTCAGCGGAGCTCTATTTTCGATTTTTTTTTCGAATTTTCCCGCTCAGAGAGAATTTTCCAACCAAAACTGAAAAATGTTACATCAGAATAACTTGAAATTTTCTAAGGAATCTATTCCTGCAATAAAAAAATGGTGTTCTAATTTGAAAAACGGAAGTTGACGTCATTTCCGGAAAAACCGGAGGTGCTCATGCCTTGAAAATATTTTAGATTTCATCAGCATCGTGAAATACTTATAAGTGCTGAATTTCATGAAAATACGTTCAGTAGTTTCCCGTATAAATATGGGTGAGGTTCCTCGTGAAAGACCCTGTATATTCTTATTATCTTGAAAAGCAATGAATAGTTCATCACTCAATCCTACATTCTCATTTAAATGTTGCAGCCTTCAATTGTTGGAAGATGGGGTAGACAGGTGGAAACATATCAACTTACGACTTACGATGGATACATCTTGACCCTTTATAGAATTCTTGCTAATACGCAGAATACACCTCCAGTTCTTCTTTTACACGGCGTTTTCATGAACTCCTTAGCTCTCGTTAACAGAGGACCAAAATCATTGGGTGAGCCCCAATTCTGATATTATTAATTCTTCATTATTGAAAGAATAGCTGTAGATACTAGTAGAGCCTCTAGAATCTAGATCTACCTATTTAGTAGTAGATCTTTGCAAACCGGGTAATTTTATAGGAGGAAAATCAAAGTTTGATCCATTTTCCTGAAGGAAAACTATCGAAAATATGAATTGCAAGATATTTTGCATTGACCTTTCCTCTTTCGATCCGTATATTCAAATCATGGCCAGGATAACTGTGAAAAAAGTTTTATCAACAGTTTTTTTTATCGGATAAATTTCTTTTTGTAACGAAATAATTTTGCCAATCAGTAATTTTACGAGAAAAACTGTCAAATGTCAGTTTTTGAGCAAAATTACTGATGGAAAAATTTTGAGTTTAAAAGAAAATTATCCTCAAGTGTTTTTTGTCAAGATAAATCAACGACCGAATATATGTAGAGTATATAGAAAGAATGAGCTTTCCTCTTGAGAAGCCTATATCTATTGATTGTCGAAAATGTATTTTTTTTCCCGAATTTCATATTCCTGTCCTTTGAAGTATTTTTTCTTATTCCTATATGTACAAATCGTTTTCAAAAGTGAGTGATTCAAAATGGGAGGTAGAATTAAACAGGAGTAGTAGAAAAAACCCATAAACGTAAGCGTTGCTTTTCTCGGAAAAGTATTGGCTAGGAGCGTTCCGTATTTTTGATTTCATACGGAATAGAATTCGATTTTGAGGGTTGATAACTTTGAAAGTTTCATGTTGGTGATTTAAGTGAAAATGGTTTGTTTTAATGAGATTTTTTATCATCATCATATTGGATTATAGTCCAACGAATTTTTTTTATATCGATCAGCTTACCAGTTCGTCGACAAAGACTACGATGTTTGGATTTTGAATTGGAGAGGAACGAAATACAGCAGGAATCATATTGGATTGAGCTCACATCAAGAGCAATACTGGAAATTTAGGTAAATTGTCTCATATTTCATCTGACTGAGTTATATAAATGACGATGTGATCATTCTTTCAGCGTACATGAATTGGGAATTTATGATCTTCCCAAAGCTCTCGAATTGATCAAGACTAAGAACAGTCAAAAGGTTTTGATTGTTGGCTTCGAAATAGGAAATACTGCTGCCTTAATATTTGCCTCAACGTATCCTGATGAGGCGGAGAATAGTTTGAGTGGTATCGTTTCACTCTCTCCTACAGGTGCACCGATTAATGTCGGTTTAATGGCAAAGATGTTCTACGTTGGACCCTACCTGATGAAGGTGAATTTGTAAAGGATATCCCAATACGGTGGCCATTCTTTTAACGTCATTGCATTGCAGTCATACAGAGTGTAACAGTCAAATGGAATAAATTCGATAACGAATAAATGGTGTTGGGAAAAACGCTCGGAAAAGTCGATTTGTAATTTTAAATGCGCATATTTTTCAAGAAAATAATATTATATAGGGTGTTCCATGTGACCGTGGCCAATACCAACTTTCTTATTTCAAATGCAACCCCCTGTATATTATTTATTTTTTGGATTCTTCAGAGAATTCTAGACACAATTCATGCACAATGTCCTATACCTATCTTTAACTATTTCGAAAGTATTAAGTGTTTTCAGATTTATTGCAAAAATCAACGTTTTAAATAAAAATTATTTTATTTCACAAATTTGGTACATTACACTTGAAACCTAATAAGTAATACTGATTATTTCTTAATTATAGAAAAAAAAACAAAAAAAAAACCTCAATGTAGGAAATGTTCAAAATGCTCGCCGCGAACTCTTGGCAACATGCTTATCTGGTGTAGAATTGTCTTCTAACGTTACTCAACATTTCAGGCGTTTCTGCTCACTTTCTTCATATCAAGAGGTAACTGGGAAATAAGTATTGAATGTAATGTATCGAATTTGTGAAAGAAAATAATTTTCATTCAAAATGTTAATTTTTGTAAAAAATCTGAAAACACTTAATATTTCCGAAAAAGTTGAAGATAGGTATAGGACATTGTACATGAATTATGTCTAGAATTTTCTGAAGAATCCAAAAAAATAAATAATATACAGGGGGTTGCATTCGAAATAAGAAACTTGGTATTGGCCACTGTCGCATAGAACACCCTATATAATTTTATTCTCTTGAAAAATATGCGCATTTAAAATTACAAATCGACTTGTCCGAGCGTTTTTCCTAACACCCCCTCATTTATTCGTTATCGAATTTATTCCATTTGGCTAATACACTCTGTATAATATATAAAGTGTCTGAAATTTAGTAATAACCGTAGTAGAATTTCACTGAAATAAGTTAGTCAGTGAAAATAAAAGCGTTTATATTCATGTCATTCTCCATTGTCGAGTAACCGGAACTTGCTACGCTTATAATCGTCTTTTCCCTTTTCCTCTTGACATAACCTATTCTAACCTAGCACTTTCAGTACCTACCAGACTGTGTAATAAAGAGACAACTACGATGTTTGTACATGCAAATATTCGATTTACTGACAGTATATTTTCAGCCCATACTCCAATATTTCTATCATGGAGAACTTCCATCAATTGTACAGAATTTCCGTGCCACCCTTTTCTGTAGAAAGAGCGGCATCTGGTTCGCAAGATTCTGTGACGCTTATTTCATGCTTCCTACAGGACTCGATGTTATGCAACAGGATCCCGTGAGTAGTTTCAACCATAGACTCTATGGTTCAAGAGAGGCAAGGTGAAGTTTAGCCATAATATGTCTCTTGTCGTTCTGATTGACAATGAAATAGGCAAAAAAATGGGGTACTTGTTGCCTTTTGTGGAATTTTGACTGGCTTTCGAAGAGGTTAACATTAGACTCATGGTATAGATGTAAGCCGATCTTTGGTAGTGGAGCAACCAAAGAGTACTCTTCTGCTGAACATAGAGAGACGTAAAGAAAAGAGACCATTATTGGCATAAACCATATATTTATAAGATATATGGCATAAACATTGCCTTGCCTCTCCCTAGGAATAGCCAATTTTGAGGGGCTATAGCGTTATATTTTCAGGAATCACTTGCGGTTATTGTTAGTTTGAATAAGGACAGCAATTCTGTAATGACATTCGAGCACTTTTATCAAATGATGAGAGATAGGAGATTTCAACAGTTTGATTACGGAGAAGAGAAGAACAAGCAAATGTACGGTGGTGATAAACCGCCAGAATATGATTTGCAAAAAATCAATATTCCTCAGCTGTTCTTTGTTGGCAGAAATGACAAAGCTGGTACTCTCCAGGTAAAAAAATCCACATTCAATTTATATATTATTTTACTATTTCCATGTTGACTGAAAAAATAATAAATTACTTTATCACTAAACTTGATGTAGATGAAGACTTCTTTGTTCATGATACCAAAAGTTCTCCATCCTGAAACCAAACTTAAAATCTGGTCTTGATCATGATACAAGGATGCTTTCTTCATCATTGACTACACAAATCTTGATTCAATTTTTTTCAGGATGCCACCCTTATGTATCAACACATACCGATGGAACATCAAACGGAATTTTATGTTATAGAATACGACAAATTCGGATTGGCTGATTTTGTGCAGGCAAAGGATATCAATGATTTCCTCCACGTTCATTTGATGGATTGTGTCACAGCTCTTGTACCCCCAGTGCCTGCACAATGAATTCATCTTTCAATTCGAGATGAATCCAATAGAAATTAGATAAAGCCAGTTATATATAAAAGACAATTTCGACTTATATCTCCATTAAAATTAAAAAGGACTTGAAAGACATCAAAGTTTTTTATTGGCTTATTATGCTTCTTTTAGCTAACACAGTGAATATAGGTAACGCATTGGATTCCTATCTCATACCTCCGAAATGAATGTCTGTTTTGCGATAGTTTCTTCACAAATGCCGACAACAAAATGACCTCAGGAAGGCGTCTGGAATTTGCAAAAAAATGATTTATATTTTTTTTATTGTGTAAATGGTTCTTTACAAATTCATATCTCCGAAACGGAAGCATGTTTCGCGATAATTTCTTCACCAAAATACGTGCCTCTCAATGCTTCATTAAAAAATCATCATATATAGAAGATACCCGAAAATTCGGATGATGAAACTATAAAAGCACTGAATTCATATCATAGTATTGCTGAAGTTTTGGAAATAAGTGCATATCGAAAAACGAAGCTGCATTATTATTTTCGAAACGATATAAACAAGGCCAAATTTGATGATGATAATCCTTAATTACTTAATTTTCCGATATTTTCCGACTTTAGTAGGCATTTATCGCTAAAAGTTGCTTTTATTGTTTTTTGCTTTATCTTCGATATTAAAGTATTTTTCAAGGGTTTCGAGTGATTCAAGACTTTTCAGCATAGTTTTTTCACTCGTTCCACAAAATGCTCGTAAGAAAGTTCCAGCTTATATTTCTATTTTTGTTATACAACGAATATAGTTCCGCTGTTAAAACTTGCAGTTCATGGCAAGATTATTGGAACTTTTTCGGAGCTAATAGCTGCAAAGAGAATTTAGACGCTGATGACGAATTCGTGAGTTATTTCAAATGCGAGTTCTTTCAATTTCTATTATTATTATCGTGAAAAGCAATGAATAGTTCACAATTATTCTATCACTGAATCCTACATTCTTATTCAAATGTTGCAGCCTTCAATTGTTGGAAGATGGGGTAGACAGGTGGAAACATATCAACTTACGACTTACGATGGATACATATTGACCCTTTATAGAATTGTTGCTAATACTCAGAATACACCTCCAGTTCTTCTTTTACACAGCGTTTTCATGAACTCCTTAGCTTTCGTTAACAGAGGACCAAAATCATTGGGTGAGCCTCAGTTCTGATACCTATTATTAATTCTTCATCATTGAAAGAATAGCTGTAAAGCCCTTAGATTAGATCTACCTATTAAGTAGTTATCCTTATCGGTAGATCTCTGCAAATCGTGCGAAATGTCAAAGTTTGATCAATTTTCCTGAAGAAATGGAAAGATTATGGGAAATACGAATTCCAAGCTATTTTGCATTGGCCTTTCTTCTTTCGATCCGTTTATTTACATCACGGTCAGGATAACCGTGAAAAAAGTTTTATCGAGTTTAAAATTGCCCTTTTTGCCGGATTCTTTAGCGATTTTCGCGACTTTTTAAAAAATGCTTCTACATCGACTAGCCTAGAGAATCTAAATTTCATCCACGTATGAATCGATTATTCCTCTTCTCGACCCTATAAAAATTTTCTCACTGTATAGCAGCTTCGCTGCGATTTCAAGATTCTTCTGGCTCATTTGTTTCAAAAGATTCCCTCCGGTCGGAAGAATTAGCTTTCCTATCAAGAATCCTATATTCATTGTCGAAAATGTATTTTTTTTAAATTTCATTTTACTGTCCTTCGAATGATTTCATCTTATTCCTATATGTACAGATCGTTTTTAAAGGTGTTTAACTCAAAATGGGAGGTCGAATTAAAGAGGAGAAGTAGAAAAAATCCAAAACGTGGGCGTTACTTTTCTCGAAGAAGTATTGGCTAGAAGCAGGTCCGTATTTTTGATTTCATACGGAATAGAATTCGATTTTAAGGGTTAATAACTTTGATAGTTTCATGTTGGTGATTTTAGTGGAAATAGTTTATTTTAATGAGCTCTTCTATCCTCATCATATTGGATTATAAGTCCAACGAATTTTTTTTATTTCGATCAGCTTACCAGTTCGTCGACAAAGACTACGATGTTTGGATTTTGAATTGGAGAGGAACGAAATACAGCAGGAATCATATTGGATTGAGCTCACATCAAGAGCAATACTGGAAATTTAGGTAAATTGTCTCATATTTCATCTGACTGAGTTATATAAAAATGACGATGTGATCATTCTTTCAGCGTACATGAATTGGGAATTTATGATCTTCCACAAGCTCTCGAAATGATCAAGACTAAGAACAGTCAAAAGGTTTTGATTGTTGGCTTCGAAATAGGAAATACTGCTGCCTTAATATTTGCCTCTACGTATCCTGATGAGGCGGAGAAAAGTTTGAGTGGTATCGTTTCACTCTCTCCTACAGGTGCACCGATTAATGTCGGCACATTGGCAAAGATGTACTACATTGGACCCTACCTGATGAAGGTGAAATTAGTAAAGGATACAGATATGGATCATGTAGTTGGAAACACTGGGGTCTTCTAGTCCAGTTGAACAGTTGAAGAATCGAAACCTCAGTGCGATTCGATAATCGATATCGTATAAGCGGCTGGTCTAGTTTTATGGCAGTTTGTAGTGGGGATGCCAGAGCGCAAAGATCTAGGAAGAGCAGCAGAGATCCAGGCATCCACGATCCACACTACGAACGAAACTGCCATTAAACTAGACCAGACGCTTATTCGATATCGAATCGCACTGAGGTTTCGATTCATCCACTGTTCAACTGGACTAGAAGACTGCTCGAATTTTGTACTTTTGTACAACTACATTATCCATATCTGTGTATATAACAAGCAGGCCGTCCAAGCTCCGCCCGGGTAGAAATTTGTTTCACGCGGCGGTTTCATCTCCAACACTTCAACCTGTCATATCTTTTGATGTACTCGTTGTAATTGTATGATGTGAAGGGCAATTTCGTTCCAAATTAAATACTGGGGATAAATAACGTATTAGGTTGGGTGAGGATCAATACCCAATTCATAAAAACACACTCCCAAATAGTGCATAATTTTGGAAAACATCTGATTACCATAAACAGGTAATAGCAAGTCAATCTTGATAGATAGAAATATGCTATCGCGGACTTTTTTGTAGAACTATTTAAGAGGTATATATTATAGGCCAAAATTGAAATTTGGGCGATTTCAACTTTGGTCATTATCTCCGTTTCTGTTTATGCTAGCATGTTGAAATAAAAACATTATACAGGCACTTTTTTGATAGCAATCCAGTGGCGTACTCTGTTTTTTTCTAAGAGGTTCATTTGCTGAGTTATAACATAAAGTTGTGTTTTTTCTTATGGAAACAGTGGTTTGAAATGACTTAGAAAGAATCGCCATTTTTTTCCCGTTTCAGAAATGTATCATATGTCATACATCGCCCTCAGATTCGTTAAGATATTATGAAAAATATGGTTTGTATATGGAATTCAAATTATTTTGAGTATTAAGTAGGCTGAATCATAGAATTATGTGTCTCTACTCATGGTGTAATTATTATTTCACGGTTGAATACTAACTTGATGGTGTGATCTCTGTTTGAAACAACTGTCAGTTATTGAAATTTGAAATAATCGTTGGCGGGATTATGTAGATAATCCAAAATTACGAAAAATATGATATGTTAAAATGTTTCATTTTAGCGAATGAAAATAGTGGGGCAGCAAGTGATTCAACTGTGAAATAATAATTACACCATGCGTAGAGACACATAATTCTATGATTCAGCGAACTTAATACTCAATAATTTGAATTCCATATACAAACCATATTTTTCATAATATCTTAACGAATCTGAGGGCGATGTATGACATATGATACATTTCTGAAACGGGAAAAAAGTGGCGATTCTTTCTAAGTCATTTCAAACTACTGTTTCCATAAGAAAAAACACAACTTTATGTTATAACTCAGCAAATGAACCTCTTAGAAAAAAACAGAGTACGCCACTGGATTGCTATCAATAAAGTGCCTGTATAATGTTTTTATTTCAACATCCTAGCATAAACAGAAACGGAGATAATGACCAAAGTTGAAATCGCCCAAATTTCAATTTTGGCCTATAACTCGGAAACAAAAGAAGATAGAGGAATGCAGTTGATGGCATTATCAGTTTCTCGAAAAAAGAGGACTATAAGGTGCCATTCATTTTTCTCTATCTCCTCGGGTTAAAAAGTTTTAGTTCATGTAGCACCAATTTTGCCCACCCTGTACATGCAAATATTCGATTTACTGACAGTATATTTTCAGCCCATACTCCAATATTTCTATCATGGAGAACTTCCATCAATTGTACAGAATTTCCGTGCCACCCTTTTCTGTAGAAAAAGCGGCATCTGGTTCGCAAGATTCTGTGACGCTTATTTCATGCTTCTTACAGGACTTGATATTATGCAACAGGATCCCGTGAGTAATTTCAACTACAGTGACTTTATACTGTATAAAGTCACTGTAGTTTCAACCATAGACTCTGTGGTTCAAGAGAGGCAAGGTGAAGTTTGTGCCATAATATGTCTCTTGTCGTTCTGATTGACAATGAAATAGGAACGGAAAAGGGTGAGAGGCAAAAAAAATGGGGTAGAAGCGGAATTTTGACTGGCTCTCGGAGAGGTTAACATTAGGCTAAGTCATAGATGTAGACACATATATGGTAGTGGAGCAACCGAAAAGTACTCTCTAGCTGAACATAGACAGACGTAAAAAAAAGAGACCTGTATTGGCATAAACCATATATTTCTGAGATATATGGCATAAACATTGCCTTGTCTCTCCCAAGAGTATAGCAAATTTTGAGGGGCTATAGCATAGTCCGATACTTTATGGTGATATTTCCTATTGATTCCACAGGAATCACTTGCGGTTATCGTTAGTTTGAATAAGGAAAGCAATTCTGTAAAGACATTCGAGCACTTTTATCAAATGATGAGAGATAGGAGATTTCAACAGTTCGATTACGGAGAAGAGAAGAACAAGCAAATGTACGGTGGTAACAAACCGCCAGAATATGATTTGCAAAAAATCAATATTCCTCAGCTGTTCTTTGTTGGTAGAAATGACAAATCTGGTACTCTCCAGGTAATAAAATTCCACATTCAATTTGGTCTATATATTATTATTTTACTATTATCATGTTGACTGAAAAAATTATAAATTGCTTTATTACCACACTTGACTTAGATGAAGAATTCTTTGTTCATTATACCAAAAGATCTCCATCCTGAGACCCAACTTAAAATCTGGCCTTGATCATGATGCAAGGATGCTTTCTTCATCATTGACTTCACAAATCTTGATTTAATTTTTTTCAGGATGCCACCCTTATGTATCAACACATACCGATGGCGCATCAAACGGAATTTTATGTTATAGAATACGACAAATTCGGATTGGCTGATTTCGTGCAGGCTAAGGATATCAATGATTTCCTCCACGATCATTTGATGGATTGTGTCACAGCTCTTGTACCCCCAGTGCCTGCACAATGAATTCAACTTTCAATTCGAGATGAATCCAATAGAAATTAAATAAAGCCAGTTAAATATGAAAGACAATTTCGGAATGATTTTTTCACCAGACTACGTGCCTTTGAATGCCGACCTGAACTTGACATGAGGAAGTCGTCTGGAATTTTCGAAAAAATAATTGGGGGTTTTTCATTGTCTTCATTCACATTTAAAATTCATATCTCCGAAACGACAGCCTGTTTTGCTATAGTTTCTTCGCCAAAATGTGTGCCTTTGAATGCTTCATAAATGACTACCTGGAATTGTCTTGAGAAAATCGTCTGGAATTTGCAAATAAATAAAATGTGGTGTTTCTTTGGTTTTCATTTTTCCTCAAAAATTCATTTTCCCGAAACGAAAGCTTGTTTCGCGAAGTATCTGAGGTGTGGTGCCTACCTCCACCTTATAAAGGCATACTGTAATCCTGATCTGAAATCGTGAAAAGTAATAGTATTCGTGGTAAAAAGAGGTATCCGGAATGCCCCTTGAGAATGCGAATAAGGCTACCAAAAAAACAAAAAAGCGTAAGGTGTGTTGCATAACTCGCCTCGACAGGCGCACTCCTGATACCTCATCGGGGGTGTATCAGGAGTACCGGGAGTACGCCTTATTGAGGCGAGTTTAGGAACACAGCTTACGCTCCCGTGTATTTTTGGTAGCCTACCTCGCTACATGAGGTGGACTAACGGTCCTCGATCTCCTGCGATGCTTATGCAAGATCGTGAAAAGAAGAGTATTCGTAGTGAAAAGAGGCATCCGGAACGCTCCTTGAAAAAGCGAAGAGGGCTACCATCAATACACGAAAGCGTAAGGTGTGTTGCCTGACTCGCCTTGACAAGGCGTGCTCCTGATCGCAGAAGAACTTGGTGGTATCAGGAGCACGCCCTGTCGAGACGAATTAGGCAACACACCTTACTCTTTCTTGTTTTGTTGGTAGCCTAATTCGCATTCTCAAGGAGCATTCCGGATGCCTCTTTTCACTACGAATACTATTACTTTTCACGATTCCAGATCAGGATTACAGTACGCCTTTATGAGGTGGAGGTAGGCACCACACCTCACATACTCGTGTTTTTATGGTAGTTTACCTGCGTTCATCAAGGGGCATTCCTGATACCTCCTCGGCCTTCTTCGATCCTTATGCGAGATCGGAAAAATTGAGTCTTCGTAGAAATGAGAGTCATCCGGAACGCCCCTTGAGAATGCGAGGTAGGCTACCAACAATACACGAGAGCGTATGTTGTGTTGCCTAACTCGCCTTGATGAGGCGTACTCCTGATACCTCCTTGTTCTTCTCCGATCTTGATGCAAATCGCGAAATTTTCTTGGTTTTACATTAGGAGCACAGGAGTTCGAGGAGGTATCAGGAGTACGACCTGTCAAGGCAAGTTAGGCAACACAACTTACGCACTCGTGTAGTGTTGGTAGCCTACCTCGTTTTCTCAAGGGGCGTTCCGGATGACTCTCATTTCTACGAAGACTCAATTTTTCCGATCTCGCATGAGGATCGAAGGAGGTCGAGGAGGTATCAGGAATGCCCTTGACGAGCGCAGGTAAACTACCATAATAACACGAGTATGTGAGGTGTGGTGCCTACCTTCTCCTCATAAAGGCGTACTGTAATGCTGATCTGAAATCATGAAAAGTAATAGTATTCGTAGTGGAAAGAGGCATCCGGAATGCTCCTTGTGAATGCGAATTAGGCTACCAACAAAACAAGAAAGAGTTAAGGTGTGTTGCCTAACTCGTCTTGACAAGGCGTGCCCCAGATCGCCGAAGAACTTGGTGGTATCAGGAGCACGCCCTGTCGAGACGAGTTAGGCAACACACCTTACTCTTTCTTGTTTTGTTGGTAGCCTAATTCGCATTCTCAAGGAGCATTCCGGATGCCTCTTTTCACTACGAATACTATTACTTTTCAGGACTTCAGATCAGCATTACAGTACGCCTTTATGAGGTGGAGGTAGGCACCACACCTCACATACTCGTGTTATTATGGTAGTTTACCTGCGCTCGTCAAGGGGCATTCCTGATACCTCCTCGGCCTCCTTCGATCCTTATGCGAGATCGGAAAAATTGAGTCTTCGTTGAAATGAGAGTCATCCGGAACGCCCCTTGAGAATGCGAGGTAGGCTACCAACAATACACGAGAGCGTATGTTGTGTTGCCTAACTCGCCTTGATGAGGCGTACTCCTGATACCTCCTCGAACTCCTGTGCTCCTAATGTAAAACCAAGAAAAATTCGCGATTTGCATCAAGATCGGAGAAGAACGAGGAGGTATCAGGAGTACGCCTCATCAAGACGAGTTAGGCAACACAACATACGCTCTCGTTTATTGTTGGTAGCCACCCCCGCCTTTCTCAAGGAGCATCATTCTAGGTGCCCCTTTTTACTAAGAATACTCGTACTTTTCACGATTTCAGATCTGGAACAGAGTAGCTCGAGGAAAACGAATTTTTGAGGTGGAGGTAGGCAGCACACCTCACACCCTGTTCTTGGGGTAGTTTACCTGCGTACTTCAAGTCATTACGAATACCTCCTCGAGCTCCTGAGATCCTTATGCAAAATGTTGAAAAGATTCTCGATTTTGGCTAGGCGTACTTCGCCAATGCTTTAGTGACTCTTCTTTTTCAACATATAAAGGAATTTCGAATCAAACAAACCGAAAGCAAGAATAGTTTATTTTATAAATCGAAATAAACCTGGAAAATTCTTCATTATTTACAAGTATAAAAAAGTAGTACAAGTAAAAGAGTAGACGAAACTAATCAATGAAAACATACATCATAAAAAGGAAGAGGGAAAGACAATATACACTGTACAATATCGTACGTTCTGTCCTGAAGTTCAAAAAACTATTCCTGATTATTTGCAGCATGTGCGCTGCAGCTTCTCGATCTGGGGCACCGGACAAACCAGTCTCGAAGAAGCTTGATTGTTTGACCTTGGAAGTATGGAAGACATTGTCCAACATCAACGACACCACAGTTATAATTGTGTCCTGGTGGGGCCCTGGAAAACTCAAAATCAATAAAAAATTCTTAGTCGAATGAAACTTCATATCTCCGAAACTATTGGACCTGCACGAATAATTTGTTCACTGAAATGTCGACAACAATTTACTAATATTCTTGAATTGATTTCACAAAACCGAAAATGTCGTAAGTTGTCTTCCAATACAAATAAAATACAATGAAACACTGTTTCATTTTGGTAGTAGTTTGAAGCAAGGAAACACTCGTATCTGATTGCCTTGAGGTACTTCGAGATATGTGTTCCGAAATTGAATTATACTCCGTTTATAATGCAAATTCCCGAATCAACTTTTTTCCCTTCGGCCTCCATCAGATTGTTCACACCCACCTTGAAATATATTTTTATAAGGTTAGTATAAACAACAAATATCAGACACATTTGATTCGTTGCTTTTCATTGACGATCAATTATGATGAGAGGATAGATATAGATGTGACTATACTTCCTAGTATCTTCATTAAGCGTAATTATACCTATTTGTCTCGTGGCGAACAAATATAATTAAATGTACCAGTTTTTAATTTGAATCGATTTAATGGACAGGCGCGTTCGGATTCGAAAAGAAGGCTAACGAAAAATTCAATGTCTTTTACCATATTGGTGGCGAAACTTTGACACGACCGACTAACATAATCAAGTTAGTGTCTTGATCGTTGTTGTTGCGAAAAATCACATTACGCTGGTGCTTCTTCGGTTAAATAATCGGAGTGCGCTCGTGGATACCTCAGATTCGATCCACGTAAGATAACTCTTGTCTATAAATCCCACTGGTGCTTTCATTTAACAATGTATTCATAGGACCATGATTTGAAATGTTCCATGTATCTCATCATAATAATAATGAAGTCACCGAATATTAATTACATAATCATATTCATACATTCATACATTCGATAGCGTATCTATCCAGGAATACTATCCAGATTACAGACTGAAAAAACACCTTCATTTCGAGTCTTGCCAACCAGAATGAGTGGCAAAAGGTGTAATTATTTTGAATTTTCAAAAATGTCGAATATCTCAAAAATAAAAGGACTGTTACTGAACATAAATCAGTTTTCTGATTCGCCACAAAGACAAAGTACCATATAATTCTTTCATTACACCATCAATCTCAATTAAAATAAAAAAAATGGGGTTTTTCTGAATAAAAAAAAACACAAATTTATTATTCCTGAACTTTCGACGGGCAGTTTATATGCATACTAATGTTACTACGCCACTGCAAACCGAAGAACCGAAGTTAAATTCCCCGTAATTGCTACACTTTTTCGGCTGCAAATGTAGATTTTCATCGCCCAGTACGTTGAACCATAATAAATACATTTTTCCTTTACCAATGGAGGAAGGAAGAAAGTACATGGAAGCTGGATTCCCTTACCGATAACGGAGAAATTGAGAGTGGACATAGACGGAAATCCAATTCCTTACTTTGTCATTATAATGATCGCAAAGAATCTGCTGTGTTATGTCCTGTGTTCGATTTGTTTGGTGCAGCTTATCCACGCAGAATTCGAGAATAATGTGTGCCCCAGCTTTTGGGATTATCCTACCATGAAGGACAACCCTAACTGTTGGTACGATTTTGCTGCAGAGTCCAAAGTGGTGAGTTTATGAATTTTTGCTATTAACGATTTTTCGAAACATTTTCCATCTGGAAAAACTTGAGTGAATTCATGAAGTTCCATGACATTGGTAAAAACCTAAGAATACGTTCAATATCTTTTTTAGCATATAAGGACTGAACGAGAATAAATTCGCTATTGAAAAAACGCTTATATCTCTTTAACCAATTGGGAAAAAATCAAAATGTGATCATAGTAAGCTTTGTTACCAACGTCAAAACATGTGGAACATTTACTTCATAGATATTCCAATTCTCTGTCGCAAAATGTCAAGCGAAGTGAAAACACGAGAATTTATAGTGAAACTTTTTCAAAATAATCAAAAATGGAGCTTCAAAAGAATCGCAAAAGCGCCTCGCGTTCGTCCGGAAACGGTATCAAGAGTTGTTAAGCGCTGCAACGAAGATCTTACAATTAACCGAGAGGAAGGAACCGGGAGGAAAAAGCGGTTTCATAGCCCATAAAAAGTGAAGAAAGCCATCATCAGCCTTTTTCAGCAGAATCCTAACCTTTCAGGACGGAAAGTGGCCCAAATAGTGGGTTGTTCGCAGTCAACCGTTCAGAAAATCAAGTCGAGTTGTGGGCTTAGAACATTCAAAGTGCAGAAAGTGCCAGACAGGAACGCTGTGAAGAATCAAGAAGCGACATCAAGAGCAAAGAAATTAAAAAAAGATTTCTTGAAAAATTTTTCCTGTTGCGTGATGGACGACGAAACCTATGTCTTGGCTGATTTCTCGCAACTTTCTGGTCACGAATTTTATACTGCAGATTCTCGTGGAAATGTTGACGAACAATTTCGCGTGAAGAAACAAGCAAAGTTTCCTAAAAAATTTCTGGTTCGGCAAGCAATTTTCACTTGTGGGAAAAGGAGCAAATTTTTCGTTGGCCAAGGCTCTGTTGACTCGAAGATATACATCGAGGAATACTAATTGAAGAAGCGACTTTTACCATTTTTTCGTAAGCACCAAGTGTCAACAATCCTTTGGCCAGATTTAGCTTCATGCCACTACAGCAAGGCCACCAAGGAATGGTACGAAGCTAATGAGGTGGTTTTTGTCCCCAAATAGGCCAATCCACCAAATTGTCCAGAACTCAGGCCAATCGAAAGATATTGGGCCCTGGTAAAAAGAGAATTGAAGAAGACTAAGAAATCAACGAAAACAGCGGAATTCAAGCAAAAGTGGAAGACAGCATCCCAGAAAGTGACTGAGAACACCATAAGAAGCATGATGGAAAGAGTTCTAGAAAAATCCATGAATTTTGTGAAAAATAGTTTTGGTTTTTTATTGTAAAAACAGTTTTCATTAGAATTAGAAGATGATTCGAAAATGAGTTTGATTTTCGAAATCGGTCCAGTGTTTCAAAAGGTATAGGCGTTTTCGTGATAGCGAATTTATTTTCGTTCAGTCCTTATGCAATCCAGAATTAAAAATCCCAAACTATTTTGTTGTTTTTTTTAATTTCGTACTAGCAGAACTTCAACAGTAAATAGAAAAATTCATTATGAGACGAAAATTTTATATCAACATTTTTGGTCACAAGCCCTCAATTGAAAAGATACAGGGCTGAAATTGAAAAAATATCATATAACCTGAGCCTCTGAAGGTAATCGAACCAAATTTGGTATTCAACATAATAATCAACTAGCGTATTAATTCAAAATATGTCCCTTTAGGAGCCACTGCCATAGAATAATTCTTGTTAAGGCTCCGTCATAAATTTTGTACTTTTGCTGCGGAAGTCATAGAAGGATAAAAATGCATATGTAAGCTTAATAAGCCCATAGACATCCACCCTCCAACCCTTATAATGGGGCTCTATACTTGCAATCCCATAAGAGAAATCCCAATCCATACCGGAAATTATTAATGCATAATAATTGGAGCTACCTTCACCGATGTATCATTTACTTATGCGGATACCAATTGATTATTTTTCAATATTTTACGGTCTCTGTCAAGTGAAAGTTTAGGAATGTCAATCAGTTTAGATATCGACGGATAAATGCGGTGGTTCATTCATCACTTGGGGAATAAAAAACACTTCTACAGATTAGAGCGAAGCTGGAATTTACAATTAGATTGCATTTCCTGATTTGTTGTCTTATGGTAATTGCGCTATGTTTGTCAAATACTGGACATGAGAAGACAATAGTGTGTAGTGTTACATAAGCTGAATACTTTCCGAGTCATTTATTCAATATATTGAAACCAGCATATTTTTTTTACTTTTAAATTATCACTTCTAGTATCAATGATATATATAGAAAAATATTACATGATTGAAAAAGGTCCTGTGGAGATTGATTTAAAAAATTACCTATTTGTATCAATATCATTCAACTGATGTTTTTGGGATTGACAATGAAATGGATGTATTACTGCTAGAACTATTAAAAACATTTGTGTTTTTGATTTTTCCCTCAATTACAGAGTGACATATCCAATGTTCCATTTTGAAAATCATTGGTTTTATCACAGCTATATTTGAAGCGAGCTTTGCAGTAGTTACATGAATAATGCATATTTAATTATGTATCATTTGAAAACAAATTTGTATGATTTGTGTTATAATTTTTGGAAATATTTTGCAGCCAGAAATCATAAAGAAAACTGGCTATCCCTTTCAAGAATTCAAAATACAAACCAAAGATGGTTACATATTAACAATGTTCCGAATACCAAGTGTGAATGGTGGAAAAGGACCAGTATTCATGCTACATGGCGTACAAAGTACATCTGCCATATTCGTTAGTTTGGGAAGAAACTCTTTGGGTGAGTCTCAACAATCACGAGTTATATTATTATTTGTTTTTTTTGTGATATTTCATTTCGATTCTTTTAATCTTATCAATTCCTTTTCGAGAGATCCAAAGCTTTTATTTCGTATATTTAAGTTCAACCTCTAATAAATTAAGGTACAATTTTCACATCAATATTAATTCCTTACTATATATACTCCATTCACAATTATAAAATCACAACTCTGGCCATGGTTTCGTTTTCAGGAATTGGTGCACCTGATGAAAAATCTGTGCGCGTACATAGAATATCGTTTATGACAAAACGACGATGCCAGTTTTTCTGTTTACATCAAAGTAAAAGCTAGGAGCATAGAATAATTCTATGCTCCTAGGTAAAAGTATCAAAGATTTTCCACATTTTGTTAGTTCGTATCGATCGGCAATTTTGGGGAGAAATATCGATAGGAAATCGCCTATTTTTCCGTTCTTCGGCGTCCAGAGGAAGTTTCGTGCAAGTGTCATTTTTTCCTTTCACGAGTTTTGGCGTGAGTATGAACGGCAAATTTGAATTGGACCAAAAATCGATTTATAAGCATAAATAAAGCGAAAGTAAGTACTAATCGACCTTTTTACACTTGATAACGAAGTTTTTTTAGGTATCTGGCCGTTTTGAAAGATTTCAAACGAAATTCCGGTCCCCCAGAAGTTTGGTTAGTTTCGGTATCGATTTTGGTGCTCAAAATTTATTTGGAATGTGTAAATGGACAATAAAGGCTTCCTTATACGATCTTCTAACGAAAGCGACCGGAAAATATGGTTCAGGTAGAATTGAAATGTGTCACTGGAGCTTTCATTCCTTTGCCGAAAGTAGAAAAAGGCTATATTGAACCAGAATACATCGGTTTTTTTCCATATTCCAGGAGTTTGTGTCTTATTTTAGAACAGGTGAATGATAATGTGAAGCATATGTTTAAGCTATTCCATTTTATTTGTACAAACCTACTGTGATAGTAATGTATGAATATTTTTCAATCCAATAAATTACTATACAATCAGAATATTTTACTCCTTGTTCATAAGATCAAATAAATAAAATGTCGTCAAGTCTTGAACTTTCAGTTCAAGAGGATAATAAACATTAAATCTTCACAAGCATGCATATGAAAATTATGTGAAAGCAATGCAATTTTTTTCCATGGCGAAAAATAATATATTTCAACAGTGATCTCTTGTACTTTTCATGCAAATAACTAGAAAAGGACTCCTTTCTATCAATTCATATAAACGTTAATTATTTTCGTCCATCACATCTTTTCCAATTCATTCACATTCTGAGAAATACGCTAAGAATGTAGAAAGGGCAACATAGTGTTGACTTGGAACATAAAAATATTTTGAAAAACGTCATAACTTCGATACAGAGTGGAATGTGTCAAATTTCCAAGGCCAGAGCTGTGATTTTATAATTGTGAATGGAGTATAGGTACTTTTTTTCTGATCTTTCAAAGGTAACTATCTCTTTACTTTTGCTAAACTTATTTTTTATCGATACCTATAATAAAAATCTTATCCCTTGTAGAGATTTGAGCTTTCACTTGAAATTTTCCAGCATTTTTGATGGCAGACGCCGGATATGACGTCTGGCTTGGTAATTACAGAGGTACAGAATATTCAGAAGGACATGTCAAGTACAACATAACCGACAGGAGATATTGGGACTACGGGTGAGTCTCGCATATTCGAGTTGAGATTATCATCAACAATAGTTTCGTTTCTGCACAGGGCTGACGAAATAGGTTTGATTGATGTACCAGCGATGCTGTCGACAATCAAATACCAAACGAGAAGAAGGGATATCATCTACATAGGCCATTCTCTCGGGACTACTGCAGCTTTGATGTATGCTTCGGAATATCCCGAAGCAGCGAAAAGCTCGGTGAAACTTTTTGTGTTTCTGTCTCCAGCTTACAAACTTAGTAATATACCATCACCTTACAGAATATTGTTTCCTCTCTTGAAACCATTTCTGGTGAGTAAAGATCAATCTCAATTATACGTCTATTTGATAGCAGATTTAGCAGCAGTAACATACTTATCGGCAAAATATGGAAGACGAAGAATATACTCTAAATTTGTTCTTCTAGAGATTAACCAGTAGCTTGAATGTTGTACAGTTACTCTCGAGGGGTTATTCCAGAAGACTTACAGGATCTACTTGTTTAGCATCGACAACTCTGATGTTGCTATGTTTGAATGCCATAAATATTTACCTGGGCCCATATACACAAATAGCACCTGTGAGTATTCCCATATTTCACTAGAATACATTTTTTGAATACAAAACATCATCCCTTTTCATGCTGAATAATTTCACAGAAGGGATTAGCGAGGTAATTAACCCCCCTTGAAATGTCGGAAGTTTGATCTCGAACTATGAAACTAAATGTATTCATAATTTTGTTAACTGAAAATATAGATACTGAAATTAAATGAGCAAAACAAAAAATAAGAAGAAATTTGTGGTAGATTTCTTTTTGGAATGGATTTTTAATTTTTTGATTTTATATGAATTTTATCTGATGTTGTTCTTTCGTTCGAAGGAAACGTTGCCAGTTTATTTCAACCAATTGCCAGGAGGAACCTCACTTAAGACTTTGACATACGTAACTGAAGCATCTACCGGGAAATTTAAAAAGTATGACTATGGTCGAGGAAGAAATATGATCAAATATGGAACTGTGGAACCGCCAGAATATAACATCACTAAAATACCCGTGCCAATTGTTATTTATTTTGCACGAAACGACTGGGCTACTCCTAAAAAGGTTCGTATACATTTTTCATGAAGTTCTAGTTTCATAATTCATTTGTGTCTTTTGTGTTGTATTCAATCATCCATTTCTCGTTTATATAATATTCAATATGTTAATGAATACAGGGTCATTCACGAGGAACCTCACCCATATTTATACGGGAAACTACTGAACGTATTTTCATGAAATTCAGCACTTATAAGTATTTCACGATGCTGATGAAATCTAAAATATTTTCAAGGCATGAGCACCTCCGGTTTTTCCGGAAATGACGTCAACTTCCGTTTTTCAAATTAGAACACCATTTTTTTATTGCAGAAATAGATTCCTTAGAAAATTTCAAGTTATTTTGATGTAACATTTTTCAGTTTTGGTTGGAAAATTCTCTCTGAGCGAAAAAATTCGAAAAAAAAATCGAAAATAGAGCTCCGCTGAAACAAGAATAACTTCGAGGTTTTTGGATGGAAAATTTTCATTTTTGGGATTTTTCAAGATGTAAGATTGATGTATGCACTTTAAAAATCGAAATCGCGATTCATGATACAGGGGGTGAAAAAATCGCTTTCAAAGTTAGGGATGACAAAATCGTGAAAAATCAATTTTTTCAAATTAGAACCCCATTTTTTTATGGCAGATATTGAATCTACGTTAAAAAATAATGTGAGTGTATGCATCACACCCTTGCCCTAAAGTGGATATTAACTCAGAAAATATCCACTTTAGGGCAAGGGTGTGATGCATACACTCACATTATTTTTTAACGTAGATTCAATATCTGCCATAAAAAAATGGGGTTCTAATTTGAAAAAATTGATTTTTCACGATTTTGTCATCCCTAACTTTGAAAGCGATTTTTTCACCCCCTGTATCATGAATCGCGATTTCGATTTTTGAAGTGGATACATCAATCTTACATCTTGAAAAATCCCAAAAATGAAAATTTTCCATCCAAAAACCTCGAAGTTATTCTTGTTTCAGCGGAGCTCTATTTTCGATTTTTTTTTTCGAATTTTCCCGCTCAGAGAGAATTTTCCAACCAAAACTGAAAAATGTTACATCAAAATAACTTGAAATTTTCTAAGGAATCTATTTCTGCAATAAAAAAAATGGTGTTTTAATTTGAAAAACGGAAGTTGACGTCATTTCCGGAAAAACCGGAGGTGCTCATGCCTTGAAAATATTTTAGATTTCATCAGCATCGTGAAATACTTATAAGTGCTGAATTTCATGAAAATACGTTCAGTAGTTTCCCGTATAAATATGGGTGAGGTTCCTCGTGAAAGACCCTGTATATTCACGCGAAAATCTTTGTTTCCTGGTTTATTTTTCAGCATATCTTCAAATTATTCTTTGATGAATTGGTTGTTTTCTGTTTTTTGTCGCCTCGGTGAATGTATATTATTTTCAATTTTTTTCAGGACGCCATCAATCTGTACAATACTTTACCGCAAAGAATACGATATGGTTTATACGAAGTACCAGCTGAAAATTTCAACCATTTCGATTTTCTATTTGGTAGAAATGTGAAGGAATTAGTGTATGATCATCTTCTGAAACTTTTGGGAAGGGTTTCTAAAAAAGATGATCTTTTAGCTTCATCTGAATGAGTAATAGAAATTAATTAAATTCATTATAGGTTCATTGAAATAAATTATATTTTTTATATGAATCGTCTTTCATTGCAATATACCTCAGAGGAAAACCGAAGAAATATGAAGAACAAAATAAATTCCTTAAGTTGCAATGAAATTTGGAAGTGTCGCTAAAATAAGAAAAGAATTTCATTTTGTGTTTCATTACTGGTAAAAATTATAAATACAAGGTGCGGCACGGAGGGCGGACGTTTTTCAGATGGGCATAACTTTCCCCCACTGAGGACGAGAGAAGTGGGGAAGGTGCCGTTAGACTCGTGTGTTCCTAGCATTTATTTATTGATCAACAGAAGACCAAGAAGACCTGTGCGAACAGTTCGAACGCCTGAAAATGTTGAACGCGTTCGACAAGCCATTCTTCGCAGTCCGTCGCGATCTGCTCGGAAACATGCTGCTGCACTTCGCCTCAGTGATCGTTCGGTGAGGCGAATTTTGCATATGGATCTTCGCTTTCACCCCTACAAATTGGCCATTGTGCAACAGTTACACCCCGGAGATTATGCACAACGAATGAACTTCGCACGTGAGATGGAAGCACTGATCGATCAAAATGAGAACCTCATTTTGTTCATGAGTGACGAAGCCCACTTTCACCTCAACGGCATGGTTAACCGGCAGAATTGCCGTTATTGGGCTAATGAAAATCCGCAACACTTACACGAAAGACCGCTGCACAGCCCACAGCGCCTCCAGCACTGCATCACCGATTTCGGCCACCACATGCCTGATGTGATTTTCCACACTTGACTGTCTCAAATGCTATTTCCTTGAGAATCTGATTCCGTCAATAAATGTGTTTTTGAGTAAAAATTAACGCTTTTATTATTTTTTTAAAACCATCCATCCTCCGTGCCGCACCCTGTATAATGCCTTGCTTACAATATGACAGTTCTGAACATATTCAGCCTGGTACCTTTTTTCGAAATTGCTCACTCCCTCACTAATATCTAATTTATTTTTTTTAAACATTCTCGTCTCAAACTCATTCAAAGCGCTCGAGAACAATAATACCACAGCAAGATAACGGTTGGCTTTAATGAAATATAAACAACGTAATTGTTTGCGAAATTGTCTTTTGAAGATAATAAGGTAGTCAGTAAATTATCACAATATAATTTATAGTGTTCAAGACATACATGTGCATTTGAATTTTATGTAGATTTCAATACCAATCGGGTATAGCAAATGTCATACTATAAATTCTAGAGTGAGTCCGATCAGCTTATGGTATATTCGATGGTAATGAGAGATTGAATCATTAAGTTGTGTGAGTATGTCACAAAAATATCTGGATGGACCAGTTTTCATCCTAAGAAGGACAGTCTTCTTTATATTTTTACATTCACTGCTGAGTGGAGTTATCTTTGGCATTTACATTGGACACGAAAAATTTGAATAGTATTTATCGAAGGTTTAATAATTTTTAAAGGTCATCAACAGATGAGGTACAGGTATTTGTACTTATATGTTCTTACAATCGAGAAAACTATCAATAAAGCATGGTGTTTTTCCAAAAAGTCACATATAGCATAACGTATTGAATATTTCACGCTTTTTCATCTAATTATCGATCAAACTATAAAATCTCCATTCAATTGCCTGATTTATCGTGCAATATTTGCACATAAAAGTTTCACGGTGAACAGAAGTTAATAAGAAAGGTATAACTACATTTTCGAATCTCAAAAATCGTGCTCTATAAACTACGAGCTCATTAATCGGAAAAAAGTAATCACTGAAAAATTCGAGTCAAAATCCACTTCTAAGTTAGTAGGTATTACTCCGAGTAGTTTGAGTATGGACAAATAATGAATTTACAGGTGAGTCAGCGAAATGAGATCATTCTCCATTAGGAAAAAATAATTTTCTGGGAATAAGATGGACTTTGGAAAAAATCGAATCTATTTCAGCTGAGCTAGCGCTATTAATGTACCTAATATGATGATTATGAAATGAAAAAAAATTGAACGGTACAAAGCTGTACAACGAATTCGGAAAGTGCCAAGTTCAAAAAAATGCATCAGACACCAAAATATGTTTGTATGAAAGATGCTGACAAGTCGCGTTTCAGTGGCTCACCCTGTATGTATAATTGGGAGATTAAAAAAGGAAAAAATCAAGTGTATTCGAAAATCCTGTCACTACATTTCAGAAATATTGTTTGAATATTTCCATGAAATATTTCTTGGTTTTGTTTTGTCACAAATCCCTAAAATAGGCTAAAAAGTTCTCTATAATACAGCTCGAACCACAAGATAATTCACATCCTTATCGAAGTAATTAAAAGTGTTGCTTGAACTTAGGCAAAGGTTTTGAATTTCATTTCAACAGTCTCATGTGGTTTTTACTAGTGGCTTTGATTTTTCCAACTTTCTCTCTAATTTCATATGTTGGGTATTTGGTTCTTTATACTGAGCCAAGGTTACCCCTGATTTTATAAATGTAAGTGATACTGGTCTCCGTTCTTATAGGATAGTAGAAGATGACAATTACAGTCAGGCAGAACTTTTTCTGCAATGTGTATATTTTGGTGGTGGTGATTTTTTTCGGTATTTCTGAAGCCAATGAAAGGAATGTCTGTCCCACCTTCGAGGATTACAAGACCGTGAAGAATAACACAAACTGTTGGTATGATTTCACTGCCGAAAAAGAAGTTGTAAGTGTTTGAATTGCTGCATTTGAAAATTGTTTCGAAATGTAATTGTACCGAAGAATTGATCGGCCCTAAGAGAATACTTTTTCTTACTTCTCTTTCCATATGGTTGGTCCAGGTGGTACATATCTATTTTCAATATTTTTGCAATGTAGGTATCGAGGTTTTAAGAAATATTAAACTCATTTTACCGCATTTATTTCAGGACGACGTAGCTCGTTTACTTGGTTATGATTTTGAACGATATAAAGTTCAAACGAAAGATGGATATATACTGAGTCTGTTCAAAATATCTAGTCGAAATCGAGTTGATCCTGCTAAGAAATACTATCCTGTTTATTTCCAACATGGACTTCTGTCTCTATCATCATATTTCGTGGCAGTTGGAAGAGACTCTCTAGGTGAGAGAACCAGAACAATTCGATTCATCAAAGTTTTTATACTTTATATCAATTTATTAATTTAATTATTTCGTGAAATTATTTGTTCGGTTTGGGGCTAAAGAGCGAGTAAATTTGTTGACACCTTACGTTCATTCGTTAGGAATAAATTGCACACTTCTATGAGACATCATTTATTGGATAGAAAACATTTGTTCCAGCTTTTCTCTTAGCAGATGAGGGCCATGATGTGTGGCTTGGAAATTACAGAGGTAACAGATATTCCGAAGAACATATAAACTACACGGTTAAGGATAAGGCATTTTGGGATTATACGTAAGTCCACCGATGTTGATATTTCTATTTCTATACTATACTGAAATGGTAGCTCTGTGGACGGTTCCGAAGGAATATGTTTAAAAAGTGATTCCAGAACTCCAGAAGAATCTTAAAATCGCAGCGAAGCGGTGAGGAAATTTTTATACGGTCGAAAAGAGGAATAATCGTTTTATACGTGGGTAAAATTTCGATTCTCTAGACGATATAGAAGTATTTTTTTTAAATTCACGAAAATCGCGAAAAAATCCGGCAAAAAGGGTAGTTTTAATCTCGATAAAACTTTTTTCATAGATATCCTGGTCATGATGTAGATATACGAATCGAAAGAGGAAAGGTCAATGCAAAATAGCTTGCTTTTAATAAACTGCTCCTCATGAGTTAGGGATATTGACTTAAATTGCAAAAAAATATAGTTAAAATAAGATTTTTGTGATGAAAATTCATATTAATATGATTTCAAGTTGCAAATTAATTTTAGCCTGTAGGTCTGCAGCGTATACAGGGTGGTTAAGAAAAATCGAGTAAAATAACAAAATTTTATTCCCAGAGAATTCAAGAATTTTCAGACTATCAATACAATGTATGGCCTCCACGGGCATCAATAACAGCTTGACATCTTCTTTGCATACTACACACGAGGTTGTTGAACATTTCTTGAGGAATTTGGTTTCATAAACGGGGCAGAAGCTCTCTCAGATCATTTAAGGATTCTGGACAGGCGCGTATTCCGGGGAGGGCTATTGGGGCTCTAGCCCTCCCCCCAGGCTTTCGCCTCAGGCGAAAGTCTCATTCACCACAAAGAACTTTCAAGTAGTATAAGAAAAGCCCACTAACTGAAAACTAGTCAACTCTTGCATGCTTTAATATTTTGTTATTTGTTTTTTATAATTTCTTATAGTGAAACATTTCTTTTTTTTTTACTGGATAAATACTGAGCCCCCAACACACCTTTCTGGGTATGCGCCTGCGTAGATTATGAATCTGTAATTAGAATTCTTATGTGACGCGTAGTTTGGTAAATAATCGACCTTATTGAGTCGAAAAATCGCGAAAAATAGGTCATTTTTGGACTGCCGCATTTCCCAGAAAAATTTATTTAAACCAATGCTGAGCCAAACCTCAGAAAAACGGCTACCAGATTGACGAAATGTCTCATACTGATTTTTATTGGATCGATTCAAGTTGTTATTGAGTTTTAAATGATTTTACAGCGATTTTCTCGAAGATTACATACTTTTAAAAACGATTGAATACGATATCCCTAACTCTGGTGGAGCAGTATATTTTCCATAGATTTTCCAATTCTTCAGGAAAATTGACATTCCGCCTATAAAATCACCCAACTACTTAATAGGGGCTCTACTATTAGTACATCTCCAAAAGGATATAAGCATTCAACCTTAGTTTCATATTTTCAAGCTAAGATCAAAAAGTATATCGGGAAATTGATTTTTAAAAGACACATTTTCGAGTTTGTCACATATAAACTGAATGAGTCTTGTGCTGTGTAACAATTCACCGGTTCATTTTGGGTTCCTCTTCAACAATTTTCCGCCGAAGCGTTCCCTTCCACTAAATATCTTTCGCTTGTAGGATGGATGAAATAGTAGAATACGATTTACCAGCTATGTTCGGTAAAATCATGGAAGAATCTCCGATTGGTGGACAAATAATTTACATTGGGCACTCTTTGGGAACGTCTTTAGCGCTCATGTACAGTGCTGAGTTTCCCATCGAAGCTAAGAAAATGTTCAAATTTATTATTTTCCTTGCTCCAGCTTACACCCTCACAAATGTGATTTCGCCGGCGCGTTGGATAGCTGTATTCGGAGGTCTAATATTGGTAAGTTTTCATTTGAAGGAACCATTTTGCCCAGTCGATGTGGCCTTATCGCCGCCAATGGGCTCCTAATCATAAGTCACATCTTAAGTAATTGTAGGGTGCAGTTGAGGACTTGGGACTGATGAGACTCCTTTCTCAATCGGAAACGACAAATTTGTTCCTTAGAACCATTTGTCTGGAAAATCCTCGATTCATGCAAGCATGTCAAATTATGTGGAATTTTGCTTTTGGCCTGAGAACAATCATGAAACCAGTAAGTTCAAAATGAAGCTTTAAAGTCTCAACTCTGCTCCCTTATCTTACTACGAGGACATTATGAGGATTCCTTCGATCAAAATAGTGATATTTTCAGGAAATGGTGCCAGTTTTCTTCCATCAAATGCCAGGTGGAGGTTCTTTGAAACTTATCAATCATGTAGGTGATTTAACATTCGGAAATTTCAGACACTATGATTACGGTTTCGATGGGAATATAAGGAGATATGGGAAAATTAAACCTCCTGAATATGACATTGAAAAAATCGAGACTCCAATCTATATGGTTTACAGTGCAGGCGATTGGCTCACAACTGAAAAGGTAACAAAAAGCCTATTCCTATTAATATAACAGAAACTTTGTAATCACGGAAAACCTACTGCAACTATTCCCAGGGACTGTTCAATATTTGGAAGCTCACTTTTCAATTCGATATCTGTAGATTTTATCGAGAAAGTTCGAATAATGGCAGGATCTATAATAAAGATACCACTGCGCAAAAAAATTAACGCACATTCTGAAAATCTCAATTTTAATGAAAGTTAACTCTTTATAACTTTATAACTTATTTTTTATGTTCTCTCGGGAAGGTTTTGAACGAAACAAGACACATTAAATGGAAGAAAAATTCATGATTTCACCGAATCTTAAGTGAAAGAAGAGAAATGAACAATTTTCAAAATACTGAAATGCTGATAAGTTATTTAATACTTGGTATTTTCACCCCTTGCGTTAATTACAGCTCGGCAACGACGGTTCATACTCAAAATGAGTGATCTTAAAATGTTCTGATCTAATCCTTCCCAGATTTCTCCGAGTTGGATCCTAAGTCATTAAGAGTAGCTGGATGATTTTCTGAACTTCTCAGCCTTCTATTGAGGTTGGCCATTCCATTCGAGAGACTTCAACCTCTTCAAGGTACTCCTGAACAATGCGCGCACGATGGGGTCTGGCATTATCTTCCATAAAAATGAAATTTTCACCAATGTATGGGGCAAATGGCACTACATGCTCTTGAAGAATGTTCCTTACATACTTATCAGCATTCATAGCTCCATTATCAACGACCACTAGGTCTGTGCGAGCAGTCAAAGATATTCCACCCCATACCATAATCGATCCTCCCCCGAAACCAGTAGTATTCAGGAAATTGCACTGAGCATATCTTTCATGTGGACGTCTAGACTCATCTGTGAAGAGAACTCTTTCCCAATCGGCCTCTTCCCAATGGATATGCTCTCTCGCAAAATCCAAACGCGCCCTTCGATGGGCTGAGGTAAGAGCTGGGCCTCTTGCCGCGACACGAGGCCATAAATCATATTCTCTGAGGCGATTTCTTATTGTCTGAGTGCTAATTTGCACCTCATGAGTTTGCTCAAGCTGATTTTGAAGGAGGCGAGCGGTTGCAAACCGTTGTCTCAACGAAGAAACTCTCATGTAACGTTCTTGAATGGCAGTTGTTACCCGTGGACTACCCTGTCCTGGTCTTCGGACATTCATACCTGTCTCCCTGAATCGCTGCAACATTCTGGACACACTTGTATGGGAAACTCCAAACCTTTCTGCAATTCTTGTGTATGTCCACCCTTCTTCTCGCAAAACTACCGCTTGGGCACATTCCTCTTGGCAGGGCCGGATTAAGACCACTTGGCGCCCGGGGCACAATATATTTTTTCGCCTTCTCGATTTCAGCGATTTCCGTATTTAATTAGTAACTCGATGAATTCGCCCCCAATTCTGAATTCGCCCTGGGCAATTGCCCTTTTTGCCCTGGGGTTAATCCGGCCCTGCCTCTTGGGTCACATTGCGTGTTTCGCGTTGCATAGCGATCGAGTGTAGAAAATCAAACGAAAGAAAAACTATTGATCACTAGAATTGATCGAGAACAACTGATTTAGAGCCAATACATTCAAAATCTGATAATATCATCTTTTTTTATTCCTGCTGGGAGAAAACATCTGTATTGAGGAAAAACGTTGAAAGTGGATAACATATGCATGCATAGGTAATTCTGATAAAAATAATTATCATTGAGAACACCTTCAGTTGTAGAATAAATTTGAGATTTCCATAATGTGCGTTAATTTTTTTGCGCAGTGTATTTAGAATTTCTGCCGGGAAATACACTTTATGAGAATTTAATATTGTCGAAAACTGTCAATAACAAAATATTTGAATTTGTTTTGACACCGATGAAGGTATTGTACGACTGACTAATATTTCAACGGAGATTTCAGAAAGACCTGTACATTGATGGAATTTTCTGTTAATTTACAGGACGCACTCAATTTGTATAAAAAGTTACCCAAAAAGGCGAAATATGGAATACGAAAAATTGCACAGAAGAACTTCAACCATATTGATTTCCTTTACACGAAAGAAGCCAGGAGAATAGTTTACGATGATTTATTAGAAGTTATAAACAATTTTTTATTAACTTAACTTGACTTAACTGGTACTTTGTTTCGAATTTGATCTTTTAATTTATTGTTGTTTTATTGAATTTAGAGATGTCTGTTAATTCTTGGACTCGATTATGATGTAATAATTGTTGCCTGATATTTCTCTACAAAATAATTTTAAATGTGACACATCTTCATAGGATCGACAATTCAATACATGAAAATCAAATTGATGTGAATGTACAGGCACGGAATAAAAAAGTAAACAAATATTTTTGCGTGTTTTTATATGCTTTTGGCGACTATTCCAAACCAAAAATTCATGATGAATATCTTGAATATCAAATTCAAATTCGACAATTCATCGTTGAATTCCGGAACTACAGCAAATCACATATCTATAAAAGATATTAAATTCAGAAGTATAATTCCAGCTTTGATTTTTCTCTGATAGCTAGTCCAATACATATATTTATTATTATTATATTAGAAATTCCATCAGAATTGGGGGATCATACTGAGATGACTATTGCTTGACAAAATTGATAAAATAATGGGAATCATGAATTGAAAGATATCATCGTAAGATAAAGAAATAATAAGAATAGATAAATTATATCTTTTTGTAATGTAAGAGATAAGGATTCGAATAATAATCAAAGCATGAATAGGTGAGAAATATCGATTGAAATCGAGGGCATCCTACCTGATGGTTGCCGATACAGACATTTCTTTCGAATTCAGCCATGAAACTCCAGATATTGTGCTACATAATTTTCGTTCTATGTGTTGGTGATTCTTCTGCTGGCCACTGTTCCGACCGAATAAAAGGTGTTTCAGAAAAATGTTCCACTCAACTGAAAAAATTGTGCAGTCGGAATGATTTGGTACTGACATGTGAGTACTTTTCGAATAAAGTTGCATTAAATTGAAGTAATTCAAAACATCAATCGACCACCTAATTTTATATCAAGAAACAGAAATGTACACATTCAAACTCATTCATAAATTCATAGCCAAATTCGAGATTCTTTTAAAAACTCTTGGAATTGTTCATAACGAAATAAAAAGCTGCGACCTTCTCTCGAAAGAAATATATAAATTACATTTGTCTGCTAATAATAAGCATTATTCCCGTCATAAAAATATTTCATATTTCATTTTTTCATTGAATAAATTAAGATACTCAAGAACAAGGATAAAAATAAAATGAAGAATGCATGGTCTTGAAGTATCTTGAGTCTGCTTATGCCATGTACAGGATCAACATTCCCAGCTATTTTTTTTAGTTTGGGACTCATCGTCAAGGCAGTTTCACAGTGGTTTGACTGGCACGAATAACCAAGATCTAGGAAATTACGATCTGTGCATGTCAATCGATGATGTAGACATAAAACCAAAATTTTGTCCTTTCCAATGGGCAACTGTGTTGTCCGAAGAGCAGTTACAAAATGCTGTAGCTATATACGAAGAATATAATCATCTTGGGTTCATTGAATTGATAGAAGTGAGTGCACCTAATAAATTTTGTACCATGATCTAGAAAATGATCAAAGATTACACAGTATCCATACAATAATAATTGACCTAAATCAAATATCTTGGTCCTTGGAATTTACTTAAAAAATTGTTGTAATTGTTACAGAACGAAAAATTGGAGAATGTTGTGGTATCTGAGGGAGGAAAGGGAGAAAATATAACTCTGCTTGGTTCGATTTGTATTCCCGATGGTTGCACACCAGAAGAATTCACGAAAGTTTTCAATCCATATATTTACCCAGTCTCCTATAAGGTCAAAGATCCTTCAATTAATTGTTTTACGAAAGGAGCTGCCGCAAAAATGACCACCTTTCAAATAGTTGTCACGTGAGTATAATTAAATGAAATATATACAGTGCGTTTCATGGCTATAATTAAATATTTTCTAAGGGGTTGACCAAATTTTTTAGATGCAGTACTCCGATTGCTCTACATTGTGGTATGCATTATTGTGTGCTTCGTTTTGTTTTTTTCAAAGCCTACTAAATCAAAGAAAACCGCGAAAACGATGATAAGAAGGGATTTCTGGGAAGAATAAAATGAAAAGCTCAAATTTCGAAACATATACAAGAGTTGAGAGTGTAAAAAAAAAGATAGAATTTTTGACAACATATGTCAATAAAAGATAATCAATGGGTTAACAGCCATCAATTTACAGAATATAATCTGCATATCTAGGTACAATGTTCACTATAATTATGGAAATATACCTTTTTACAATGAATTACAAAATTTTTGGACTTTGGTCGAGCCAATAACTTTCCTATTTATTGTGAACAATTATTGTAGATATGAAAATGATATTTTATATATTGACACACCAGGTGTTTCTTAATCCGTTGACAATCTAATTGACAACAGACTCAGAAGCGCTTACTAATGATACTTTCAAATATACGATTTTTTCATTATTGTCACATTCCAATTTTTCACATCCTTTTTGCGAATTTCTTCGACATTTTAGTTGGATATAGAAAAAACTAATCCCGAAAAGATGCATGCCAGGGCAGGGTGTAAGACTATCGAGGTATATATCTAGACAAAAATTCCGAAAATCGGTCCAACCGTTATGAAATATTGAATTATCGCCACTTGAAGTGAAAATATATAGATAGGTTGGTAATTTCCATTTTTTTACAGAATCTGCATATGCTCTATCTTTCTACTTGTGATTTGTTGTACAGCTTTCCACATCTGGTTACATAATGGAGATAAAGGTGAGCTAACATTTCAAATTCGTATTTATTATGTATCCACATACATACGAGGATGTAGGTATTGATATCTAGTTAGCCTAGACCAGTTCCTCGCATGAACAAAATATTGCGATACCATATCAACTAACAATAACTTATTAGAAGTGTCAGTATAGAGTTCGACGTCAAAAAAGTAAACCAGAGTTACGCAATAAATTTAAAAAAAAGATATCCACCGAAATTGTAAAAATCGAAAAATTCGAGTATCAAGCCATCATCAAGTACCTGTATTTAAGAGGGTTAAGAGATAAGCAGATTCACGAAGATATCCTCAATACCCTTGGTGATCAATGTCCTTCGTATGCGACCGTGAAAAATTGGACTGCAAGCTTCAAAAGAGGTAAATTTTCCATTGAATATGATGACCGATCGCGAAGGCCAGTTTCTGTGTCAGTCCCAGAAAATATCGATGCATTTCATGACATGATTTTATCAGACCGTCGAATTGGGCTAAAACGGATATCTGAAGCACTGAAGATTTCATACGAACGCGTTCATCATATAGTTCACGTCAATTCGATCTGTGCTCGATTTGAAAACGATGTAGACTTCTAAAACCGAATTGTTACTATGGATGAGACTTGGGAACATTTCTACGATCCAGAAACAAAGCAACAATCGATGGCATGGCGACACTCTGGTTCTCCAAGACCTAAGAAGTTTCGTGTCCAAAAATCTGCTGGAAAAGTTCTTGCTTCAGTTTTTTGGGAGTGCCATGGAGTAATCATGATTGGTTTTTTGGATAAGGGTAAAACAATGACTGGAGATTACTATTCGACGTTACTGACCACTCTACGGGAGAAAATTGAAGAGAAAAGACGCGGAAAGCTATCCAAGGGTGCTTTGTTTTTACAGGACAACGCCCCAGTACACAAATCTCATGTTGCCATGCAAAAAATTCGTGATTTAGGGTTAGAATTACTAGAACACCCCCCTTATTCACCAGATTTGGCTCCGTCTGACTATCATCTCTTTCCTCAACTGAAAAAAAGTTTTAAAGGTCGTAAATTTTCTTCCAACGAGAAGGTTATAAAAGCTCTGGAGGACTGGTTTGCAGGGCAAAAAGAAACATTTTTTTTGACAGGTCTAGATACGTTGCAGGTTTGCTGTAATAAATGTATTCAATCCAGAGGAGAACATGTTGATTAAAAAAATATTTTGACATTGAAATTTTGTTTGGTTCTGTAGTGGGCTAATAATTTTTCAATATATCCTCGTATGCTACAACCTTTATACTTAACATAGTCCAGGACTGTTGAATGAAAAGCTTTCCCATATTTTGAATAGGGGAACCACACGACCTGATAAAAGCATTCTCAGCACTTCATAATGGAAAGAAACTTATAACAATAAGCAGAGGAAATCCTGAACAAATTGATTGCATTCATGGACTCAGGTTTTTGAGTATGTTATGGGTAATTGCTGGGCATACTTTTGCATCTGGAGAAATTTTTCCACAGTTCAATGCTAATTACGTCAAACAAGCAAGTATCCATTTATAATTTCTCACCATTCATTTTTATCAGATATCTTATTGTCCCAAATTGATAAGGTTGACTCAAAGAATAGTTTTCATCATTTTGTTATAGAAGAAAGATTAAAAATGTATCAATGAGACCACTAAGGAGATATTATTTTCTATATTGTTCTCGACTCTCAGTTAATTAAAAATACGTCATGTATATAATCCACACGTAACTGATGGTTACAAGTCAAAACAAGAAATATAACTTTTTCCCTTGGAATATTTTCTTTCTTAATTTTTGTCTCATTAATGAATATTTTTATAACTTTTCTACTTGGAATATTTCCTTTCTTAATTTTTGTCTCAATAATGAATATTTTTATAAATTTCAGTGGCGATCGCATCTTTACACACAATACATATTGGCTGGTCCATACGCAGTAGACACCTTCTTTTTTATATCCGGTATGCTATTAGCGTATGGTTATCTGAAGCAGATGAAGGATGTCAAACCTCTCAAACAAGTTTCCGCCATTCCTCTAATGATTGTTCATCGTTATCTGCGGTAAGCAAATATACCGTCAAAATCATCTGTCCTGTGCGCCCCCATAGTATTTGAACTTGATCTGTCATTTGTTTACAGTCCATTTTGTCATCAAATTAAAAATCAGAAAAAAACTCTTCAAATTCAGTTAAACAATTTTTTTGGGCAGTTTCATCAACCGATCAAACTATTTTTTAGTTTACTATAGAATCCTGCATCTATTGCTTCGTTATATTTTCTGAACTGACTCTCTGATGTATATGTTGCTTTCTAGATTAACACCAGCAGCTGCAGCATTGTTCTTTGTGTCACTTTCATTCCTGAAGCCTCTGGGAGATTCCCCCCTTTGGATTTGGATGGTGGATTCAATTAATCAACCATGCAGAGATTACTGGTGGAGATATTTTCTCTACATACAAAACTACAGCTCTTCTATTGTGAGATATTCAGATTCGTTCAATCAACAAAAAATTATGCAATATTTTCCCCAACTTCTTCGAATTATATATTGCTTTGTCTATTTTAGTGCTATACTCAAACATGGTACCTATCAGCAGATATGCAAATGTTCATTGCAGCACCATTGGTGCTGATTCCATCCGCAGTGTTTTATCGCAAAAAACTGCGTTTAGTTGTTTCCTCATTGGCTGTCCTAATTTTACTCTGTGTAGGAATCACAATTACGATTCTTTATGTTGTGGATGGTTACAGTTAGTAAGTATTTCATAATTTAAGTTGTATTTATCTGTCCGTATTCTGATTGAATTTTCGGTAACAATTCTCTTTTCAGTGAATACGATACGCATTCGAGATTATCTGATTATTTGGTAGGAATAATAGGAGGAATAATACTGCATAGTTTTAGAGGAAAGGCTTTGAAAATAAAGAAGGTAAATATGCTCACTGAACTCTAATTCACAACCTTTTAAATGGTCCCAAAACGAGAATTTTATTCTGATAATATTGAACACTGATAGTTACAACGAAATAAAAAAAGGAAAAACGATTTCACAATACACTACGTCAACGTAGTGAATTTTTTTTGGTGTTCTCTATTTATATATGATATTTTCACTGCTTCTTACTTTGTTATAGATTGTCAACATTTCTTTGTGGATTGTGTCTATTATAGTTATGCTCTTCTTAATTTTATATTTGAACGATATTATCGTTAATCCAACGAAAGACAAAACCAACCTGTTTTACCCAATACAAAGACCCATTTGGTGCACTTGTATTTTATGGATAGCGTTGGCATGTCATCATGGTTATGGAGGTGAGTTCCATCCAACCATCTCCAATAAATTTCATGGGGTTTTGTAGTTATAAACAGAGAAGTATTCTGTTAAATCAATCAATATTTTCTTATGCGTTGAATGCATCAATTAATTTTTATTGTTGATTACTTCTTTACATTTTTTAGGAATCATGAACGACTTTTTGTCTCTTCCAATTTTCCAAATTGGGTCGAGACTTTCCTACAGCATGTATTGTGTCCATGCTATGGTGATTCTGTATAATGTTGGAACAACAAGATCGTATCTTTACTTCAACGACTATGCAGTGGTAAGTTGAATACATAAATAGAGATAAAGATATTTTAATGGGAGTTGAATTATTTTAAACCGATTTGAAAGGCATCTTAAAGAATGGACTGGGTATAGTTTCAAAGTTAATTTTTCGTGATATTTTATTATTTAATACAAGCGTAAAACGAATAGAAAAGAACTCTTTGAAATTGAAGGTTTTAAAAATTCCTTCAATGTTTAATTTCAATTTTTTACGCTGCCTGTTTTTACATTATTATTACTCGTAATTAAAAATGCTTATTTGCAGCTATATACTCTATGCGGAAATATTGCTGTATGCTTAATTATTTCTACGGTTTGGACCCTCACATTCGAAGCACCAATGATTATTTTGAACAAAATGCTACTAGGTAGATTAGGTAAGTCAATTTCAGTAATGAACTGTCACGCTTAATTTTTTTGTACTGAGAGAATAATTTTTGTTTGTATCGCTATGAGATTTGAATTCAAAATATTACCTATTTTCAACATTGACTTCAGGTTCTTCCAACATGAATTTGTTGAAATTGAGTCTCATTTTGAGGATTTCTACCTAACATTATAATTTATTGAGCATTTTATTTTTCAGGGTCACCTAAGAAGTAATGAGTGCGAAGAGGTTAGATTTTGAGATTTTTTTACAACATGTAATAAATTTTTTAGAAAATTATTGGATTATTATTCATCTAAACATCCTCCTAGAAAGAAGCTCATAGGTAGGGCAATAATGGGTTCATTCATTAATACAACTCTCTGTTTGATCCAATATTCCATCGAAACAATACAAAGCTACAACTGACACAGTGCCAGTGGTTCAAAAGTAATAGCGCTTCAAAATTTTTGTTATTTTTCAGAATACACCCTGTATCTTCGAAACGGACAATCAACATAATGTTTGATTTTTTTAATCAATATAAAGACAGGCCTTCTAATTGCAATCGATAAGATAAGAATTCGCACTAGCCAACGTTATGGATTTCAAAATTCGTTGTTTTCATTTCAATTGACTCAGATCAATTAAATCAGTGTATCTGCAACCGTCATGAAAAGTATGATGAAAGTAATGAAGGCAACGACTTCTGGTCGGATTAATTATTTGTTCCAAAAAGTTTTTCCTGTTCTTGGAAGGTAAGAACTCATTTTTAATAAAATTATAAGTAGGAATTTCGACCTATTTTGAATTATTAAAAATCGAAAATTCACAAATCTGGACTAGGTTCTTAGATCATGAATTAGGCATCTTTCGGATCTATTCTTTCCATTTACATTTCCTCAGGTCATCCAGGCCATTCATCACAATACCGATAGCAGCAAACATAAAATTCTTACCAGATACTGCTCTCGCAGAGTTTGAGTCATATTACGAAAACGTATCCAGAGATATCATATCGAATAACCTGGTCACCGATATTCCGAAAGTGAATGAAATACTGAAAAAAGTACTGGATTACAATGTACCGAATGGAAGAAAAATCAGAGCTTCTCTGATAATAGCTACATATCAGAAGATGAAAGATAATAAGGAAGACATTTCGAAAAGGAGAATGGAGGAGTTGTATGTTTTAGCTTGGAGCTATGAAATGGTAAGAATGTAGGTGTGGACAACTCTTTATGAAATTGAAGCAGCGTTCTTATAAAATGAGTTCTCATCTTTGGAGATCGGATCAATACAATTGGCGCTAGAGCATTTTGAAAAACGTATTTTTTTCGAAAAAGGTATAAAGAGCACATCTAAAAGCTTGGTAGCTCTCTTACAACTTACAACAACTTGAGCATAAAATGCATAATAATCTAATATGTTCACCCCTTCTGAGCCCCAACGGTCAGTGAGGTACAACTCTGGTTTGTAGGTACCTGGGTAGAATGAAAACGAAAGTACTAACAACTAACTCAAAACGGCATTTCGAAAACGGTTTTTTCCGGATTAAACCAGGGTGTGTTTACCAAAGTTACCTGAGATATACAGGGCTTTACTGTATCCTCATAAAATATGCTGGCGTACCTCTACAATATTTCACTGTACGAAGTAGATGCAAAATTACTTGAAGGAGTCATAAAAACTTCCAAACGTTCGTTTGAAACCGGCAGAATATCAACATCTGTGTGGAAGAATTTATGATTCCTCCAAGCAGCTCTGAATCAACTATGGACTATGCCAATGAAATGAAGCGTTCGTAAGCTCACGTTGGTTGGTACATATATGAAATTTTCTATCCACCGTCTACTCTAGAGGACCCTATGCCTAATCTGTTTATCTTCTTGGCTTGAGTTAATGAGTTCATTAAGCAATCAAGATATTTTCTTTCCTCTTTTCTGTCTCGGGTTCTTTCTGAGAAAAGGGGCCATTTTTGAAAGGCAATCATACAGGCATTACAAAAATGAAGAACTGCCGAATAGCTTATGTACCTAATCTTATTTCAATTATATCTTTTGTTGTTTTTTGTTCGTTGCGTCATATACTGAGAGGAATAAACGTCTTTACGTATATCACTTGGTGAAAATGATAAGCAAAAACTAATGAATGGTATTAGTGATCCTGCACTTAAATAACATTTACATGACTCACAGGGCTAAATGAAACATCAAAAAATAATATCGAGATGCCTATCTGATGGGAAAAGTACAATTGTTGAAAAAAACGAAAATAACACAAAAGGACATTAAAACTGGTAGAAAAAGATGAAAAAATATAAAAATAGTAGTAGGTATCTTATTGCGGGGATATTTTCTGACATATTATGTTGTAGAATTCTTGATATAATGCCGGCAATCTTGAATTGTTAAGGGTACTTTTGAGGTTTTGCGATAAAGACCTAATGGTTTCGGAATAATTCCTTTAAGATAAAAACCACATATCCGCAAGGGATAAAGCTTGATTTTCAGTGTAACTTTGAGTGATCAGATTCAATTAGAAACAAGGGCCAGACGAGGAGTTAATATGTCCACAATATAAAACATGGTTTTCTTCAAGTCAGAATCTATGAGTACTCAATTTTCAGTTGATTTCCTCTTACATAATCCAAGACGACATCATTGACAATTCCTCACAACGTAGAGGCAAACTCACTTGGCACAAATGCGTTGGAATGAACGCAATCAACGACTCCATTGTCTTGGAAGCAGCCTCTGCAATGCTGATAAAGAAGTATTTCTCGAAGCACAAGAACTATATCCAAATGGTGGAGCTTTTGGCGGATATGCGGCGAATAACTAGAGTGGGACAGCTTTTGGAAACATCCACGAATACTATTGATGAGTACACTAAGGAAATATACAACGAAATAGCTCATCACAAAATGGGACATTGTACAATCGAAGCCCCTGTTATGTTGGCGGCACTGTTTGGATGTGATGAAGATATTTTATCTTCTAATGAAGTAACAGAAATTTTTAGAGAACTGGGAATTCTTTATAATATTATGGTGAATCCCCCTTTTTAATAATACGATTCAATTAATGTACAACATTATTCATGAAGACAATATTGTTGAAATGAAATGTTCTTTGGCCTTTTTTGTTTTTTTCATTTAAATTCGGATTATTCATTATTATTAAAAATTATTTCAATGCATCAATCATTTTTTTCCAATTGTCTTAAATAAAAATTATGATTGATTTTTTTAACTGTCTACCAAGATTTGAAGACATTTCAACATTTTCTTCTCTTTCAGAATGATTACCTAGATTGTTATGGAGAAGAATATTTTCGTAAAATTGGAACAGATATTCAAGAAAAAAGATGTACATGGCTTATCATAACCGCCCTGAAGAAATCAAATGCACAGCAAAGGCAGATACTACGAAAATGCTACGGGTCATACGATGAAGATAAACTGCTCATGGTTAAAAAAGTTTACGAACAATTAGAAATACAGCAGGATTACGAAATTGCCGAAAGTGTGATTTATGACAGGATAATGACACGGATGGAAAGATTAAAGGATAAAAGGGCTTTGTGTTTATTGAATGGCATCATAAACATTGTTTTTAGAAAAGACCTGTAGGTACGTACCGATGTATTGGTGAGCTTTAGTAAAAATACCTACAAAATGAAATGCCTTTCTCAAACTGACTTTCAGGGGATGGGGTAAGAATTTGCGCCATAAATAACGTCACAAAGTTATTCACCAATAACTGACTTTTAACGACCAAAACTCCTACAAATACTGAAATCCGCAAATTTTTCTTCAGTCTTACTCTGCTTGTTACTGTGTGCAGTTGTTGATTTTTGTCGCAACATAAGTATTTTTGCAGTTTCGTGATTTATTCTAAGTTTGTTGTGTGCTAGTTCTAAGATGTCTGGGCGTTGTGGTGTTCGGAGAAATACCCCAGGAAAAGCCGCTAGGAAAATTTTGTTTCCTCTTCCTGATGATCAGGGAATGGGAATGGATCGGGTGTTCAAAAAACACCCGAGGAAAAACAGCATTACGCGGCATATACCGAAGATGGCAATTTCAGAAATTGCCAAACTTGCCGCGGAGACAAGGGCGAAGTACAAGGGTTGTACATTACCCGGGATAACAACAACAAAATTCTACGGCAGCAGCTCTCCAAAACCGACGGTTGTTAAGGAAATGGATATAGAGGAGATAAGTCAAACCCTCTCTGGCATGATGATCGAGTCCAGTTTTGAGAGGGAGAATGGCGCCGGAACGAGTGCTGTTGATGAGGTTGTAGGGCAAAAGATCGCAGACGAGTGGGAGTTGATATCCAGTGAAGTTTGCGATATGTTGGTAGATGCTGATTCGTGATACTTTTGAATCAGCATTTTCCACATTTGAAGCAAATAAATTCAACAGTTCATTTCCGATTTCGCTACCACTATGAGAACTATCAGAAATAAATTTGGTAAATTTCGATTTAAAGTGGATTAGGCCTACTGGGGATACCACTCAAAAACAAAACGCGCCGAGCACTCTACCTCAGGGTGGTGTGGAAACGAGTGCATTCACTATCGCGTTCATATTCATATTAACACCGCATTCATTCGCATGGAAATGCTAATACAACGGTCAGAGTGTAACGAATAAGTACAGGGTGATTGTTCATATTTTACTCAATAGCTATCTCAGTTGATATTGATCGTACAAAAACGTTTAAATGGGCAAATTTGTAGTATTTTTATGGGCATTCAGAAGTAGGAAATGCATAAAAGCATTGTAAACCTTGAAAATTCATGATAACTGTTATTTTTTTTAATGGTACACCCGTACACCCTGTATTTGTTACATTGGACACTTTTTTATGAGGGATATTTGAAATCTGAAGTTCGCAAATTATTGAAGACATTGAATTCAGAATAGAGGAAGAAATTGACAACCTCAATAATGATCCAGAAATAGTAAGGAAAACCCTCAAAAACTTAATAAAAAGATATCGACTGTGTGTAGAAGTAAATGGGAGTCATTTTGAACACTTAATTTAACTTTTAGTTAATAAATAGATGAAATAAATAGATGAAATAAATATCAGTTGTTTTATTATTCACGGTTCCTCTGACATAAAGAAATCCCATCTTTATCGTGTGGTGTTCTACAGCTGCCCCTGCAGGGGGCATACCTTTGATTCAGACGAAAAAACCTAAATTATTAGAAAACTGCCGATGATAACCTGCATAATATATAAAGTATACAGGGTCCTGCAATAGTGCGTTCTTCTTCCATAGCTGCCGAACCGGACATCTCAGAGATTTCATTGGAAAGTAGACCTCTTGTACCTTCATTTCTGCATCTCAGGAAATTATTTTCTGATATACAGGGGGTCCCCGATAAATGTTATTCAACATGGATGATTTTTTTAATGAATCACCCCATATATTTTCACATATTTTCAATGACCTTCATTGCCTCTTTCATGACGCAAAATCTTAAGGACATTTTCCAACATCAGTTCAGATCTTATTCGAAGAAAACTGCAAAAAGGTGAGGGAAGAGCAGTTGAGAAAAAGTCTTCTGAGGATTTCCAGAAGCGATAGTAACATGAATTTGAACTAAAAGTTTTTTAATTGAAGGATGTGCCTTGACATGGTTCCTAAACGATCAACCTGTCATGAACAGGGTGTCCGTTATTAAGGTCCAAATATGAAGAACTTAAAATTTATATTTCTCGATTTTTTCAAATAGAACAACCCGTATTTTTTCAACAATGATGTAGAATTGAATACCTTACATTTTCTCAGAAGTAACCTCAGGATTATTTCAACCCCCGCATCCAGCAGACACAAAAAATGATATCGCAAATGAAAATTTTTTTCAAATAATAACATACTAAAACTAACGGACATTCAAAAGAGGTCAAACAATGAATAAAACTGAATGAATAATTATTGACAAACTTCAAAACCTTCCAGTATCATATTTCCTGAGCATCATCATAAAAATGATATTTCTTTTTCGTACAAGCAATTCATATTGATCACGTATTCAACCAATTATATCAGTTTTTATCAGCTTTCCAAAAAAAATATTAATCAAGTCATTGCTACTTAGAGCTCAAAGATACTTTCGAATACAGTAAGAATTTTTGGATAAAATTGGATAGTTGATTTGATATGATTTTCATGTTGGTCAGTGCCACAGAAGCTGTTTTTTAAGGAAGTCAAACTTATGCTGCCCAATATCCCGATAGGAAACATACTGATTTACTGTATTCGAAAGTATCTTTGAGCTCTCGTAGCAATGACTTGATCAATATTTTTTTTGGAAAGCAAAAGCGCCACGACCGCGAAATATTGCGGATAATCACGGAACTAGGACCCGATCGATAATAATAATAATAATAATAATAATAATAATAAACTTTATTGATCCTTTAAGACTGTATAGTATAGGACAAGTCAAATACAACAATGATTCAAAGAAGCTATAAAACAAAACAAAGAAAAAAAAATAGAGAAAAGTAAATAATTAGTGGTCACAAGACCATAACACTAGCTCAGAATCATTTAAATATTCAGAAACTGAGTAATAACCCTTGCTCCATAGCATACTCTTAATTGTATTCCCAAAAAGTTTTAGATTCAGAATTCTTATACTTACAGGTAGATGATTGTATATTCGTATACTCTGGTATAAAGGCGAATGTTCAAATTTGGTTGTTCTATGTGCCGGCACAACCAGAACATCGCCATTCCTCGTTGGATATCGATGGTAACTAGACAGTTTTGTATAGGATGTTTCGTTAGATTTTACGTGAAGAGCGCACTTATATATATACAAACAAGGGACTGTCATTATTTTATTTGTTGTAAAATGAGGGCGGCATGAATGCTGAGGAGGTATTCTGAAGATACACCCAATTATTCTCTTCTGGCATACAAAAACTCTGTCCAGATCAGATGCACTACCCCATATGAAAATATTGTATGACACATGTGGGTAAGCAAGACAGTAGTATATGTCCTGGAGTGACCGGGGTGGAAACAGATTTTTAATCTTGTTCAAGGCATAATAGGCACTATTTAATCTTTTGCAAACCATATCTATGTGTTCAGTCCAACGTAAGTTTTTATCAATCTGCATTCCAAGAAATTTCGTGTATTCAGTTGAAGCAATCGACAAATCCTTGTGATTTAAAACAAGTCGATTAGAACCCAAATTTTTAAGGCAAAAATGAATGCACACTGTTTTTTCTATGTTCACAACCAAACCGTTGCTGCGACACCAGTCAACAAACATTTTAAGTACCGTCGAGATACCAGCCGCAAGCTCCTCAAAGCTCCGTGCTGCAATCAAAAAAGAAGAGTCATCTGCAAAAAGTGCAACCAAAAGTGCAATGATGTGTTCTGGTAAATCATTGACAAATAAAAGAAATAATAGAGGCCCGAGAACGGAGCCCTGAGGAACCCCCATATCCAGCATGCAAGACTCCGAGTCAGCACCGTCAACCCGGACCGACATTTTGCGCTCCGTTATATAACTCTTCAGCCACTCCAGGAATATACCTCTGAATCCCAGATTATAAAATTTACTTAGCATGAAATTGAATCTCAAGGAATCGAAGGCCTTCGACAAATCAAAAAATAAACCAGCTACGTACAGCCCATCATCTAACTTTCCGTAAACAGTCTGTACAAATGAATAAGCTGCAGTCTCGGTTGAGTGACCTGGTCTGAAGCCATGTTGTGAACTTGTTATTATGTTGAACTTATTCAAAAAGGCAAGCATTCTGTTTAAAACTAATCGTTCGAAAATCTTTGAAAAACAACTGAGAAGGGATATAGGACGATAATTTGCTATATCCAGAGGATCTCCCTTCTTATGAACAGGCACAACAATGCTTTCCTTCAGAATTGCCGGAAATCTACCTGTAGAAACCGAGAGATTGACTAGGTAGGCGAAATGCTCAGAAATAGAGTCACCAATAACCTTCATAGTTCTTGACGATATACAATCAATACCTGTACTTTTTTTGTTTTTCAACATTTTGATAGCATCACCTACTTCATATTTTGTAACAGGATGGAAAAAAAAATTATAACACACCATTTTTGAAGTTGTACATGACATCGATAAAGCATTTCCATAATGTTCTGAGAGAATCTTAGAAGTAACTGTCGAAAAATATTCACCAAATGAATGCGCTATAATAGCAGGGTTCGTACATAAACTTCCATTCAGAAGCAGATTTATACTTTTATGATTTTTATTAGTTTTACCGATTTCCTTATTTACCAGGTTCCAGGTTGTTTTATTTTTTTGAAAAGAATTGTTCATCACATTAACGTAATACTTTTTTTTACTGGTTTCGAGTAATTGATTGTAATCTGCTTTAGCAGTCTTGTACATTTTCAAGGATTCCACTGTTCTCATATTAGAATGAAGCCAATAGATTTCTTTCAAACGAAGGCTAGCCTGTTTTATCTCTAGCGATATCCAAGGCTTAGGAACATTATTCGTGAAAATTTTCCTCAGAGGACAGCAATCGGTAAAAGCTTCTTTAATGATATTAATGAAGTTATGAAAGCAAAAATCTATATTGGAACTGTCATAAACGTCTGCAAAGCTTGCGTTCTGAATAAGAACATTAAGTTCATCTAAACCTTTTTGAGTAACTTGTCTCACATATCGTATTCTATCCACAGAATTACAAGAATTAACACTTTTCATTGTATAGAAATAGTCTAGGGAAATTACCTTATGATCAGCAAGATGAGCATCAAAAATATTAGTTTTACATGATGTTAGATCTACATCTGTCAAAATATAATCTAGTAAGGAAATTGATGTTTTACCAGAAATATTAGTAAATATCCGCGTTGGTTCGAATGATGTGATTTTCAGATTGAAGCACTGTAGAAAGTCACTGAAGCGAGCTTTAGGTCTTGAGTCCATGTTGTTGTAATATCACAGTATAGATACTGGTGTCTATACTGTGATAATATAGAGTGCCGTTTTAATCTACAACTTTTGGTCATGATTTTTTGTTAGGAGTCGTTACACAACAGGGTTTTTATGCATCTACGGAAAATCTTTTGAATGAAAGATTGTTAGCAAATTGTCACTCAAATGAAACTGATAACGAATTCCATTGATACAACACGTGCGGACCATGTACAAAAATCCAAAGAAATATGAATATGTTGCACTCAGTTTCTACCAATGGAATCCGCTATAAATATGGTTTGAAATTATATAAATATCGAAAATCGCAATCGATAATTCATCGTTATATTGTCACTGGACACCCCTAGAATACATCTTGAAACCACAGAGTTAAATCAAAGAGTTTTTGGTTAAATCGAAGAGTTTTTGGTTAATTGAACATAGAAGTTAGATGGAGGGAAAATATGTTGAATGAAAAATAGTGGAAACACGCTGGACGACTTTATTTCTCAATTTATAGATTGTTGTGAAACTGTGAAAGTCGCATATCCTTCAATATCACCTCATGATATAATACCAAAGTGTTGTCGGTTATTAATTCCATTCAAAATGTTGGATATAAGTGCTTCACTCAGAATCGAGGTTAGCAATTAGATAATTTTCTTAAGGATCACCCCAATTCAATTATTTTGCTTTTGCAGCCCCATAATGTTGATGACATAGTTTCGTTCAGGGATAAATGCTTTTATCCTGCTTCAGGATGGAATTATTTGATGCGAAGAAATATGCAAGAGATCACTTCAGGTCTCTTCCTAGGACCTTACTCAAGTGCTATGAAAGAGCGCCAAAATGATCTATTGCAACAAGGTATCACACACATAATATGTGTGAGAGACAGTTCTGAAGCACATTTTATCCACCCACAATTAGATGAAAATTTTACCTATATGACTGTGGACGTGGCTGACTCCGAGTTTGAGAGTATGTTAAGATTCTTTCCTGCTGTGATTAATTTTATCAATAAGGCTCTTGATAAAAAAGGGAAAGTGCTTGTGCATGGCAATGCTGGAATATCTAGGAGCGCTACTTTGGTTTTGGCATATGTTATGAATACCTTCAATTATTCATATATGTAAGTAGAAATACAAACATCCATGTACCAATAATCTGGCAGACAGGATTGGATGGACGTATAATTTTCATGGTTGATTTACTGCCTGTCTTCCGTAGTATGAAAACGCTCTTCAGATTATTGTTGATACTTTCTTGTCTGACAGATATTTGGGATTGTGTTCTGTTTTTTTTCTCTTGAAAGAGTATTTTTCAGAATTCTCACATTTATTTTGAGACAATTCAAATTAAGATTATTATCATCGAGAAAGTTGTGAAAGGAGATTTGAATATTTGATGTCGATACATACTTTTGTAACTTAAGTAATTATTTTTTTTCAGGCAAGCTTTGAGATTTGTGAAAGAAAAAAGGGGTTGCGTTAATCCAAACGCAGGATTTGCCCATCAATTACATGAATATGAAGTTATTTATAAGACACATAATAACTTTTTTTATGAGGGACAATCATCAAAGATGGATTCGAATCGGAAAAGGAAATCTGACGAAACAGGAGATGACTATGAATTGGACGATGTTCGAGGATCAGCTAAGAAAGTTCCAAATGTAGTAAGTCATATTTTTGAAAGAACAAGAAGTTGATTGTACAGTCTTCTTCATCAGAGTTTGTAATATAGTGGTTATTGCCATGGTACTATGGCATAGTAATAACTGCTAACACTTTCTCTTAATGGTTCAGTTTTAACCTTATTAATTTTTATTAATACCTTCGAAATGTGTCCCACAAAAGGCGACATTTAGCGTTATTTATTGTAAAAAATTTTAGAATTTCCAGTATTTTTTTAGATTTGGAATAAACCTGACTCACAAAGATGATTAATTACAAACTCTTCTGAAACTTTAGAAATTATTTGAATTGCAAAGCCTGTATCTTTCTTAGTAATCCAGATACAAGTATATAATGAATATTTTTCCGAATCAGCACAAGAGGAATGTCAAATTCCTATTAAAATGTGCTTGATTAAGACTGATACACCCAGTAAAATGCATATACTTAGCAAGATCCATATCCGTTTGTGTATAAATTTTTGGTACGAAACTTCAAAACACAATCCATATTAAAATATAAATGGAGAAAATTTCTGCCAAATGTACATATTTTTGTTGATATTAGTATTGCATTTTTTAGTTTCATAAGATTTCCAAAATTGGTTGGATCATATCATTTTATTCTTTTGAATTTCCTAATTTCCTGTAATCAAAATAACGATAATTTTCCTCAATTTAGTTTTCTAGTGAAAAAGAAATCTTGTAATTGATATTCTCTTCGCATAATTTCAGTGTGAATGTTACAGAGATGATTTTCATGTGTCCTTTCTGTTATGAAAACGTGCGATAAAAATAATTATTAAACCTCATTGTAGTATGTTTTCGATTAAGTTGTAAATAAGATCTCGGTAATTCTTGTAGTTGGGGTTTAATCGATTTTTTTTCTAGTCACTTCGATAGCCTTTATATTATAATCGTGATACTCATAGATGCCTTCCATTTGAATCGTGGAATAATTATTGTGAATTGATTCAGAGTAGATCTCAGGCAAATCGTAATATTATGTATTCTGTATATTAATAAAATACCTGTACCTGATAGTTAGGAGAGTATGGATGAAATTATGAAGGAGAAAATGTAGTAGGATTACTTGAAGTCTATTTTTGTACATTTCATATTGAGAAGGATAATAAAATCGTTTTTTATAAACATTTTTTTTGTTGAATTCCAAATACAAATTCGATGGATGCATGAATGGCGACTGGATTTTGTCTGATCATTAGGGCTTTTGAACTTGAATGCTTTTCTGAGAAAAATCGTTAAATCTTCACTGTGTCAATTCCATTTGGTTATTCCACCAAATTTTGAATAATTCACTCATTCATATAGTTATAATGAAAAAACAACAGTTGTATCGCAATGCAAAAGGCAACCAATAACTGCTCATTTTTGAAAGAAAGTTGTATTATTATACAATCTATGATATTCTCATTCAACAGAAAAACTAATGGGTGAACCGGACTTCAAATAAGAAAAATAGTATTGAATTTAATATATAGGTATTAAAATGTTTTGTTTGTATGAAGGATACGGACAGAATAAAACTACGCACCCACTAGTAAGTTTTTAAATGTTCTGTCTGTATGAAGGACCACAAAATAAAACTATGTGTCCTCTAGTAGGTTTTAAAATCTTTTGTTTGTATGAAGGATACAGACAGAATAAAACTACGCGCCCACCAGTAAGTTTTAAAATGTTTCGTTTGTATAAAGGACCACAGAAGAAAACTACGCGCCAACTAGAAAATTTTAAAATGTCTTGTTTGGGTACATGACCACTGAATAAAGGCAAACTGATGTCACAAAAACGCGCTAGCCAATTCCTACCAAAAATAGCAAAATTTCCTCTAACTCATCACTCGTTTATCTTATTATTCTGAACGCTATTTTTTTTAATTAAATGAAAATTGAAAGTTGACAATCGTAGCTCGTAGCCGGCTAAGATGGTACTTAACCAAAACTCGTAGCCATTGTAGCTTTAGCTACCTCTGAGCCTGTAGCCAACGTAGTTCGTAGCTGTGGCTGGCGTAGCCGTGGCGTGATTCTTTCATAATGAGATGGACATAGATCGTTGAGCATAAATCATTACATTTACTTCCAAACACCAAAATGTATCGTGTTTTCATCTGGAGAGCAAGTTGGTTATTGAATTGTTGCATCTCTCCATCGGCCAATCCAATGCTAATAAAATAGCATATTCAAATAGTTTTGAGGCATCCCCAAACTACATATTTCGACAGAACAAAAATGGAAGAAAATGAACAATCAAAAAGTCAAATTTCGCAGCCATATCCTTCACAATTTGCGTTGATACAAAGATAATTTCCAATTTGAAACACTGTTCAACGTTTATACAGTCAGGTGGATATATACCTACCTATAGGTACATTTATACTGGTCTGGTATACGTGTGAATTTCAACCCGTTATCAATAATTTATTCCTTCTAAGCTTGTAGTTTTGTTCTTTCTTCCTGTTCAGGGAAGTTATTCCTCGTCCAACAGAATCGACTCGCATACCTAATGAGTCAGACAGGATTCTTTCGTTTTTTTTTGTCCCGACAAAGATTTCTCGAGAAGAAATTGAAGGGGAGTAAATTTCCTTCGAATATAATTTGGTTTGTATTTCTCATGAGTTTGATGTTTATCCATTATCGGATTTGGTGCATGAAAATGAACTGAAAGGTTGATTTACTCCACACCCCACCACAATAACAGGACCCGTCGGATGATTTCTATCACCCCCTCACTCCTAGATGCATGGGCTATTTTCTCACTATTGGGTTTCACAAAGATAGATGGCTGATTCATGATCTATAATTACATATCGGTATGTACACAGGGCAGAGGCCTATCTAAAGGGGTAATTACATGGAAAACACGGCGTTTCCATTTTTTTCAAGGCCAAAGCACAAGTGGCGTTTGCCGTTTTCTGATGTATTTCTATGGATATTCAGTATCTATGGGACATCTATTGGATATCTTCTACATCGCGGATATAGGCCGACAAATGGACATTATTTCATTTCTAATGGATATCCTGATCCATAGCTGAATATCTATGAGATATTCAATGGGTGTTGAATTTATATTATATGCTATCTGTGTATAATATAAGAACTGGTTGTAATAACCACTCTTATGTCTAAATAATTAAGACACTCATTGTCATTGCGAAAGTCGTATAGGTTAGGTTGTTAAAATCTTTCTTCAGGGAGGCATATAGGTCCCAATATTATTCGTGGATAACGATGAAGACCTAGGGCTGGAGGTAGTATTCATGGTTGAAGAATTTGAGAGATTGGACTGGTCTTAGTTCCGAAGCATTGCTAAGGATGACACAAGATCGAGAACGATTTGACGAAATTGTAGCCAGCCTTCTATAAGATGACCCCTTAAGAAGAAGAAGAAAGACATTGAAATCCCAGCCTCTATATGCTTACTGAACTTTCATTGCCTCATTCCCAAAAGCTTTGAGCAGTCTCATACTTGTTCCTGTCAGTATCTCCTGAAGAAATTTTATTGAAATTCAACAAAAAGATGGTCGAAGCCATCATAACAATCATATAGAGAGATGAGCATCGGTGATGTCTAGCCTTGGGAAGATTCTCAACTCCTAGGAGTATTTTTCACATCGATTCGAAGAAAATTATAGTTCCAGGGAACAACGCTGTGTTCCAGGGAAAAACGCTGTAAGAAATCCCCGTTTTCCAAAGACGACCACAGAAAATTCCCAGTGAAAACCAACCACTGGCAAAGGGGGATCAGCTCCATTCGCCGAACACCTCAGCGCTGCCCGGCTGCCTCCAGGACACAAGGCTCAACAGCTTCCCATTTCGGCGCTGAATGCTGATGCGTTTTGGAGCATCACTGCTAATCTTAGCACGTCGTAGATGCACAGAATATAAACGTAATATCTACGTCTCTATGATGCAACGAGAGTGCAACCAAATGTCATTACTCCCAAGTAGACAAGTAAATAATTATGTAATTTTAGATTGTGGAGCGGCCAATGAACGTTGTATGCAGTGCGCAGAGGTGGGGGCTGTGACGTCACGGTGCATACATTCCCCCGCCACGAACTAGTGCGCGGACAACAAACATTTACGACGATGCCGGATTGATTCTCATTGCTCGGTACTTGGGGACAATGTGGATATTCTATGAACCGACATACAAGAGCACAACCAGGGTTCAATGTCGCAGGAGGGGGAGGTGCTGATTCAATATGTAGAGCTCGGGAATGGAAGAAAATTCAATTTTTTTCAAACTAACATGAACCTCGGGAGGAGTGTAGCCCCTTGGCCACCCTCTGGTTGCACCTTTTTGACTGATTTAAAGCAGTACACAAATGAATAGATCAGAGGATGAGCCTAAAACTATTTACCCAGATAAAAACAGAAAAAGTGTGATGAATATACATATGAGATTATTACATAGAGGAAGATCCTGAAGTCCTCAACATTTTCAGGGAATCTTCAAACCGTCCTGAAGAACTGCGCTATCTACAGCTCGCTGAATGATTCCATTGGTCATTTTTCTTGAAGTTAGAAATTTACTTTTTCGATTTCATTAGGGAATTCTACTCTGGTTCCAAAACTGAATTGATGTTTGAAAACTCAGTTTATTTCGAATACGGTGAACGGTTCAAATTAATTATTCTGAATTTTCAAAATTCTGATTCCTTTTAAATTAATTTCTCCATACTGGGGAATTCCCATATGGAGTTGTCATTGTTTAGGTGCGAAAATAACTCGCGTCAGCTGTGGATCGCATCATATGTTAGTATGTTACATATTTGTTTCATTTTCAAGAATTCATCAGTTCATTGATTTTACTTGATCGTAAATGATTCTGCTTCCGTTAATTGCTAATTTTCTGCTTCTTTTCCGTTTGTAGTGATTTCGATTCAATCGAATTACATTCATTCAAAACTTTCATTTGTGCGAATTATTTCGAAAAAAAAACTGTTACCAGTGGCGTGGTTATTTTATAATACCACAAGGATAAGTGTACACAATTTGACATTTTTAGCAACGGATTTCCACGTCAGCTTCATTCCATGATCGTTTGTCGAGCTCGATCAATCTTTACATTGGAATAGGAGTCATCGACAGGATCCTGTTGACTGTTTTGCTGATATTGGTAAGACTATATTTCTTCTTTTATTTTGGGTACATTTATCCTTTCATTTGTGTTGGGTTTCAATTAATTTCATATACATATACAGTCCACTAGCCCTATTTTCATTATCATTATATTTCGTAAAATCAAATTTAAATAATATTGAACCACACTTCAGTTGGTTAACTATCCAACACACTTTTACCAGTGGCGTGGTTTTTATCTGGCTACAAGGATATGTGTGCACTATTTTGGCATTATTAGCAATAGAATTAGGATTACATTGGTTGTCGAGATCGATCACTCTGGAAATTTAGTCAACATGAAGGTCCATTTCACCGTTTTGCTGATATAGAAAGGATTATATTACATAAGTGATATTTTCGTACATTTAACCTTTCATTTGTGTTGGGGTAAAATTCATCTTTACATATACACATACAGTCCTCAGTTTCGATCAAATAAAACTGTTGGCAGTGAGGAATATTTTCAACAAAATTCAACACCCTAGGCTCACAGCAGTTGGGCCTTACAATCAGCGTTCCTATAAAACGGCGTGTCAAAAAAGTATGCCTCCGCTTGACAAAATCGAAAGTTTTCCCTACCTATCTCCAAAACGGAAGCACATCATCAATCAAATGAATTCAGGGACGCACTGTAGCACCCATCACGGAAATGACCGATCCGCGGACCGGCCCCTTCGGAAGTCCTCCTTGTCGATGGCCTATGGTCCTTCGAGCCGGACTATCCGATGCCGGCAGAGTACAGTTAAGCTCGGAATGTTGGAAATCCGACCTGACAACACTGTTCTGGTCTTAGCAGCCCGTCAAGTACATGCTGAATCAAAATCGAATGCGCAAAGGCCCCGAGCTCGGATACCGCTGATAGTGTGTTTTCAAGATGGCAGATGGGATTTGTACGGGGGTCGTGGTGGGTGATTTTATCGAAAAAATACCCAACAAAGACTGTGAAACTGTTGATAGATGTCAGGAACGCGGTACGATGGACCAGAAGCCGATAGAGAGTGTGAACAAGTTCTGTTTAGTTGATGAAAGTGTTGAATTGTATGATAAATTGTGTTCAAACAATGCACTGAAGTTAGAGGACGAGCTAATGCCTTCCGAGGAAGAATGTAGGAGGAAGAGATGCGTCGATCGTTATGACAGTTCGGAATCTTCAGATAGGTAAGTTCATTCAGGATTAATCGAATGGACGTGTTCCATTCAAGGAAACCGAAATTTCGGCAATCGTTTAAGGTCATTACCGTGTCCTTTACCTTAACCGAATACTGTTGCAATTCGAAATCGAGAGTAAGCGCTTTCTTCTAGCATGCGGATTGTTTTGGTGTCATTGACATTTCGGCTTTTTTCACTTCTGCACCGTCTACGGCAATAATATTTACGAATTCGAGGATCTAACCTCATCCTAGGTAAGTATGTGACATTGTTTATACGATCCTCCCATTCGGTGGAAACATGATGATAAGTGCACAGCCGTATACCTATTCACAATTTGTGATTTAACGACTAATTTTTTACGTTTATTGAAGCCGCACGTGCATTTATGGTTGTGCTTATCGGTAATCGTCTTCTAATTGTTTATATTACGAGTGCATAATTGTAACATGATCGTGTAATGGACAAAAAAATTTTCTTATACGTTTTTTCGGTAACAATCCCAGTATTGCGTCAATTTGTGTTGTTTCGGGCTTGGAATTATCCTGAAGCTCTGGCTACGGAATAGACGAGTGTAGGAAAATATTCCGCAGCGTTCTTTGGGGTATTTGTGAGATGGAAGAGCTCCGATCTTCCTCTCTTATGGGTTCTTTTCGTAAACCTGTTTTAGAAAGAATTGTAGACCTTTGTATGCCTTAGTCTCTTCTTTGAGCCTCTCTGCCTGCTTTCGTATCTCGTAGATCTCATGTGGTGCCTTCTGCTCGCAAACGGAACCACAACTTCTATCGGGAATTCTGCGATGAAAGTGATGAAACTGTTCTCTGTCGATCTTCCTTCACATCACCTCCATATTGATGACCCTTGACGGTGAATGATTATTTCTCACCTCTCAATATTAATTAATACATAGGGGTGTTTGTAAGAGGTCCTGCCTGACAAAGAGTTTATTTTAGGTTTTAAGGGACAGAAAAGGAATATATTATGACATTACTTATGAGAAGATTGCCGCAGAATATGCTGACACATGGATAATGAGACCGTTTTGAAGAAACTGAAGAAAATCTGAAAGGAATGTATAGTTGAGATGAAATGCTAAAGAACTGTGGAGATCAGAAAGCAGTAAAGGAGGATATGACAAATGAATAGAAGAATTCGAAGTCCTAAATCATGAAGAAACAGAAACTATATACAGGCAAGTATAGAAGAAAATCATAGAGTTTTCATTTAGAAGTGGACAACCAATAACACAGAATGGCGAGAAAATTCAAGAGAAAGAGTGATGCAAGAGAAATTAATTGGATAATAATTATTGAAATGTAGAAGTGTCTTAGAAATAAAGAACTCCATCTTTGACTATGTACTCGTTGATTGTATGACGAAAGTCAAGCGAAAATATGGAATTATGTTCTTAATCTCATAGAAAATAGACACCATCAATTTACCACACAACCGAAGCTTTAACAAAGGTTATTCATGCATCAGCTATTAAAGTATTCCAAGAGTATAAAAAATCCCATCTCTTGCAAGTTGAGCAACCAAAATATCATCAAATCCTATACCTGCGTATCCAAGAAGAAGTTTTAAGAAGTGTGTGGGCATATCGACTATATAATTATAAATTTAAAGTGTGACATACAAAATACGTATACTCAAAAACAAATCTTCTCTCTCTTAGTCATTGTTCAAGAATCTACCACGTGATCGGAATGAAAGATATCCATCCACAACGATAGAAGACGCTTACTCAACATGTTTGTTGTTATCATTATTGCATTGCATGTATCTTATCTCAGGTTTTCCATGTAGGTGCAAAAACGCCCATGGTCCTTCGAGCCGGATAAATGAACGAAATCGTCATCATCACCTCCATCTCAGAGACGCTTAAAATTCCAAATTTTCGTACCCAGATGGCCAGAGCTGTTTCACCCTGTATATCAGCGAAACGTTCAAGGTTGAATTTTGGAGGTAGACGATTTCGTACGTGCATGGCTGTTGGTTCTCAATCCGATGCGCCATAATAAGATGCATCGAATTAATTTGGGGTCATTTCAGTCGCGGCTAAATGAGTTAAAGGACCTCTTTATGGCGGTGTTTCTGCCTCGGCCAAACTCAGTTTGGCGCCGATCGTCGTTTCGGCCAACCCGAACAAAATCGGGACGGGTGCCATCAAAAAATCTTTTTCGAGTCGACCTTCGATTAAGGTTTTTTCTCGGGTTTTTTTTGGTTCGGGGAACATACGGATTTGCCGAGCTGAACTGTGTTTAGGGAGGATCCTAAGAAAGGTGTGTTCTTTTGCCGAAATGGAGATTTTCTAGGGGCGTTTCCAGTTGAAAGATTTCAGTTATTTTTAGTTGGAGAAATATGTATTTGTCAACCGACTTTGGCACGATATTCCTCTACGAAAATTGTTGATGAAGCTTTAGATCAAGAGAAATTTATTTTTTTTTATTCTAGTAGAGGTGAATCTTACATCAGACACCCAGTCTTTCTGGGTAGTGTCGGATTCTTACCGACTAAACACCTCTCCTGCGGTTGGTGCCGGGCATAAGCCTATAAACCTTCCATCATCTCATCTGTTATTTTCTCTTTCGCATTCTTTTATGCTGAGTGTTTGTGTACATCCTTTAATTGGATATCTCTTACTAAGTGTGGAGTTCTATATCTTCATTTTCGCAATTGGTCTCTAGGTCTTTTGCGGTAAATTCTAGCTGTTTTTTCATCTTCAGCGGGGTAATAGTCAACTAACCTTCTACGGTCGTCATTTGGATGTTCACTAGCTCTTTCATAGGCTTTTGCAGCTTTTCGTTTGATGAATGTAGTAATGGACTTCCATTTTATGTCTTTTCGGATTTGTTCATTCCTAACAAACCACGAGGCGTCTAAGCCCATCTCAGGAATTTCTTTTCTGTACTTTGTATCTTCTTTAAATGTTCTCGCTGCATAGCCCCATGCTGTTGATCCATATGTTAGCTGCGATCTGGCGACTGCTTTTATGATCCTCAATTTCGTGTTTCTGTTCATTTGGCTTCTTCTGCCTATTATCGGGTATAATCTTTTCATTGCTACATTCGTTTTATCCACTGCATACTTAATGTGCTGTTTCCACGTTAGTCCTTTGTCTAATATTACTCCTAGTTATTTAGCTTCATTCCGCCATTCAATTTCATTATTGTCTATGGATATCTTCGATTCCATCTTCATTCTTCTCTTTTGAAGGAGTATTGCTTGACTCTTTTCTCCATTGATTTTGATTTTCCATCTGTTACACCATTGACTGATATCATCTGCAGCTTCTTGAAGTCTTTTGTGAATTATTTTTGTATTTCTGTGCCTAATTGCTATGCCCGTATCGTCCGCGTATAGAGCAAGCAGGCATCTTGGATTTCTTGGTATATCATATGTATGTATATGTTATAGAGAGCGGTCCTAGTATGGATCCTTGGGGAACTCCTGCTTCTAAATATCTGAGTGTGGAGAGAACATCACCTATTTTCACACAAAAGTTGCTATCCCTCAAATAATTTCTTATTATTCTGCATAACTTGGAAGAATAACCTGCGGTTATCATTTTATATGCTAATCCCTCATGCCATACTCTATCAAAAGCTCTGGTTACATCCAGTAGTAGTAGTCCTGTGGCTTGTTCATTCTGAAATCCTTCTGTGATATACTCAGTCATTCTTAGGAGCTGTTGTTCAGTTGAATGATGTTTTCGGAACCCAAATTGTTCACTGGGTATCGTCGCCAGGGCTTCTGTTTCTTCATTAAGTCGTCTGGCTAAGACTCTCTCCACAATTTTTCCTAGGGCTGGGAGCAGGCTTATCGGTCTATAGTTCTGTGGGAACTTTTTGTCTTCACCTGGTTTATTGAAAACAATCACTTCGGCAGATTTCCATCTTTTTGGAAAGTGCTCTGTTCTCATCACGCCATTTGCTATGCTAGTGAGAGCTGCCGTTCCTTTCTTTGGCATTTTCTTCAGCATGAGATTTGTAATTTTATCTTTTCCAGGAGCCTTTATTGTTTTTGAATTGTTGATTATCTCTTTGATAAGAGCAATCATGTTTTTTACTCAACCTAACCTATAAAAGGGGCGTGTCGGTACAAATCCTGACAGATCAAGGTCAATGAATGAGGAGCACTGCTATCGTTTTGTCGCTTCTGTATTTGTTACAACGAGCCTTCAGGAGAAAGGGACAATGGACCTTAAAGCAGCCTTTATCTTACTTAATGATCTTGACGTCAATCTTGTGGATTTTCTCAGATTTCCCGAGAGATGTGGGGGAGTAAAAGCATACTTCCAGAGGTCCCAATTTGTCCTAAGATTTACTTCATACTTCTCGTTTTCACTGAAATGGGCGAGTTCAGAAACACAAAGCCGGAGTAATTCGAAATCTATAGAATTCGGCCCAAAACATCCACTATCGATCAAGAAATACCTTTATTCGGCCCCATTGTGAAACCCGACTTCTTACGATTCCTAATATCGAAGGACGATTTTTTGTGAGTCTCGAGTAAGGGGCGACCAAACAGATCCTTAATAAAGAGCCGGAGGCCACACATCCCTCCGCCATTCAAAAAGGTATCGCAGATGTTGAGAAATGAGAACCGATAGAGGACAGTTGTTCTTGGGGGAACGGTAGGTAGTTAAGGCTCAGGAGAAATCGCCGAACAGCTGATAGACGATAGGCTGCGTTCCGTGGGTTTGTCGATTCGGTACGCCGTTTTTTAGAATTCTCGGAATTGTTCTGTTTCCCTCAAATAAGACATGTCGCGAGGCATGGCCGGAGGACGAATACGTCGAGCACGCAATGCAAGAAAAGGGATATGAAACGTGGATTGTGAAGAAGAATAAAATATGAAATTTTAAATTGGTGCAGTAAACTCATCATTAATTGAACAACCCTAACTTCATTATAATTACGGTTCATAATAGCGGTCAACTTTGAAGGAACAGAAAACACGCAATCTTGCACATCCAAACAGATTTGAGTTTGGTCTTCCGATTAAAGTAACGAATAAATAAATTATTGAAGAAGAAAAAAACAAAAGACTCGATTTCAAAATCATTCAACTGAAGAGAAAAGACAAGACCTATACATTATCGATATTATTTTGTGTGAGTAATGTTTTTATCGCTATCTATTTTAATTTTAACAATACGTTTCGTAATTTTCATTTGTTCCCGCCTGCAATACTTAGTAGCTTTCACGACATATTCATTTTGAAGTTTAATCAATAAACTTCTCAGAAAGAAAATTGGATATTGTGAGCTATCCTTAGGAGATAAGGACATGCTGTCGCGGACTTTTTTTTAGGTCTTTTGGAGACATACAAAATTGAAGTGCATCATTTTGATTTATACCGAGCTGTATGCTCTGCTCACGCCGATAAAACAGAAAATTGAACCACGTAAACAATATTTTCACACTCAATAAAGTTTCTTCAGAAAAATATGGTAAAATAACAAAGATTTGGCAAGCAAAAATCAAGGAATATATGCAAGATATAATCTTTCGATTTAGCAGAATTACTTTTCAACTTTCTATCAGCGAAAAATACCCGTAACCTTTTATGGCTTCGATATTAAATTGGTCGTTATTCCTCTTGTTCCTGACTCAACAGAATTTTCATTCATTACTTTGAATTTCTACATATACTCCATTCACTTTTATAATGTATCCCGGTTGGCCATGACATTCTGACACATTTCACCGTGTATATTTTGAAAATGTTAGATTATAGTCATTTTCCTGTCAGCTAACTAAGCAAAGTTGTCCTTTCTACATAGAGGTCGTAGTTATTACGTGTTTATCAAAATGTTTATTTACTTCGGGAAAATAATGAATTTGAGAAAATATTATCTGAATTCAATAATTTCAAAGACCTGGCGAATGTTGAAGAAACTTTTTTTTCTGGTAATAAGGGAAATAAACAGCTCCACATGAGTTAGGGATATTGACGATTATCTAATCTTCTTTGGAGCATATCCCATGCATGTTCTATGCAATTCAAATCTGGTGAGTGCGGAGGTATTGGTAAATGTGGAATACCAAGCTCCTCGCGCGCCTTCTCAACTATGGCTGCACGGTGCGGTCTAGCGTTATCGTCTGGAAATTGAAAAGTTTCACCAATAGCAGCGTGAAAATTTGACACAACATTGTCAATGACATGCTCCCTATAGTGTGAGGCGGTCATATTCCCAGGACAAGTGGGTAGATCTGTGCGCCCGTTGAAACATATCCCGGCCCATACCATAACACTACCCCTCGGAATGGATGGACTTCTTGGACATAGCGACGATTACAGGGTATGCGTGGGATTGTCCATACCCTTATTCTTAGAGAATCTGGAAATCGTCCATATCTGGATTCATCAGTGAAAAGGACACTACGCCATTGATCGTTCCAATTGATATGTTGCCTTGCCCAATCCAGTCTTTGACGCTTATGGTCACGTGTTAATGGAACTCCTCTTAATGGACGTCTAGAACCTAGATTCACCTCTCTCAAACGTCGTCTGATGATTTCGATGGAAACTTGGACCCCATCTGCATTTTGAAGAGTATTCCGTAGCATTCTACACGTAGATGTGGGGTTTCTTCTCACCGAAACGATGATGAAACGATCCTGAGCAGGTGTTGTTTTTCGTCGCCCACCAAGCCTTGGTCTTTCCAACACGAAACCTGTCTCCCTGAACCTATTCCAAAGTCGAGATATCACTTGGGCTGACTTGGAGCCTTTCCGCTACAATAACCTGAGTTAGGCCACCCTGTAGCATTCCGATAGCCCTATTAGCCTCAGCGTTTGTTAATTTACGTCTTGGCATTTTCAGAAAACTCGTTTCAAATCGAAGCCGTTGATGAACTGACTTCATTTCAAAATAAGAACATTCATGAAGCATATGCAAAGAACCAAACTTCAGAAAAAAGGCGACCAAATTGACGAAATGTCTCATACTGATTTTTATTGGATCGATTCAAGTTGTTATTGAGTTTTAAATGATTTTTCAGCAATTTTCTCGAAGATTACATACTCTTAAAAACGATTGAGTACGATATCCCTAACTCTTGTAGAGCAGTATATTTCTCATATATAAACGTTGGAAGATTCAGTTATGCCATTTTCTTGTACGGAAATCAAGAATCGAGTGTTGAAATTTTACTGAAAAATAATGGAAAGAATAGTCCGTTACTTTGTGATAGTTCATTCGAAAAAAGAATAAAAATACTTGAATAACCCGACAGAGAAACTTCTAAACGAACAGTCGGACCTACGGAATTCCTATCTATTCAAAATTCTCAAGAAATAAGCCCTCAGAGGACATTTAAATACCTTCTTGCACAACTTGAAATACTCCAGTATGAAAATGTAGTACTACGAAACCTGTGTCACAGTTAAACCTCAAAAGAACTAACCCAATTTACAAAGTTAAAAAAGAGTAAATAGAAATTAGCATTGGCAACGTCTCTGAGACCAACCTGGGTCAGTTTTAAGTTTAAGTTTAACTTGATCAACCTAAATCTTGGCCAACCGTATATGAATTTTTTTTGACGCTCTAGGAGTCTAGGCGATCACCTATACCATGTCTACAAGCTCTAACGACGGTGTTGTCTCTTCATCACCTCAGATTTTTGCTTTTGGGTATCACCAAGAACTCTTTAGAGCGAACCTAATAAAAATCCGATTTCACTGCTTCGAGCCATTCTCATGGTTCATCAAAATCACCCACTTGCCCGTAAATCATCCAGGACGCGGACAAGCAACCAATTACCGATTTGATATCCGAAACCCCATGATTCCCATGAAACGTGCTTCTGACCTACGCCGGCCAGGGGAAATGACCCAAGTCGTCTGGAGTTCTAGCGCGGAAAAAATAAGCCGTTCTCCGTTCCGACCATATGAGAATCACAACCGCCACGAGGCACGTCCCATCGGCCACAATGGGCCCCCGATTGGCGCAAGGGCCGTATCTGGGACTGGGCACATGTGTAATTGCGTATTCGAGAAAACGAATTGAAACGGAACAGGTTACGACCATGTGGGTAAGAGGATACCCGAGTTTTTTCGCGTTTCTCACCTGTCCAGGGTACCCCGCTTGGTGTTTTCATACCACGGCGAACATTGTTTAGACGGGTGGGTAATGTTGGTTTTGTTCCAAAGCGGATTGGACACGACTGGAAGGGTAACGAGGTTTTTATTGGTACGTGGAAAATGCTGGATTTACGACCCGGAGTCATCAATGTGTATCGTACCAATTGAAATAACCACGCGAATTAGGTACCGAGAGTATCGTCTGGGAGTTTGTGTGGTCCCATGCTGAACACCTTGAAAATAAACATTCCTATATGGCTCAATGAAGGACATCAGAAGTGGCCTTGAAAGAATCGTTTCGAGCAAACCCCAAACCTCAACGTCCTCTGCTCGAATATGGCACAAGATCGTAGCTTGTGGCAGACTAAGGACTGAACGAGAATAAATTCGCTATCACAAAAACGCCTATAACTCTTGAACCAATTGAGAAAAAATCAAAATTTGTTCATAGTTAGCTTTGTTATGAACGTCAGAAACATGTGGAACATTTACTTCATAGATATTCCAATTCTCTGTCGCAAAATGTCGAGCGAAGTGAAAACACGAGAATTTATAGTGAAACTTTTTCAAAATAATCAAAAATGGAGCTTCAAAAGAATCGCAAAAGAGGCTCGCGTTCGTCCGGAAACGGTATCAAGAGTTGTTGAGCGCTTCAACGAAAATCTTACAATTAACCGCAAGGAAGGAACCGGGAGGAAAAAGGGGTTTCATAGCCCAAAAAAAGTGAAGAAAGCCATCAGCCTTTTTCAGAAGAATCCTAACCTTTCAGGACGAAAAGTGGCCCAAATAGTGGGTTGTTCGCAGTCAACCGTTCAGAAAATCAAGTCGAGTTGTGAGCTTAGAACATACAAAGTGCAGAAAGTGCCAGACAGGAACGCTGTGAAGAATCAAGAAGCGAAATCAAGAGCAAAGAAATTAAAAAAAGATTTCTTGAAAAATTTTTCCTGTTGCGTGATGGACGACGAAACCTATGTCTTGGCTGATTTCTCGCAACTTCCTGGTCAGGAATTTTATACTGCAGATTCTCGTGGAAATGTTGACGAACAATTTCGCGTGAAGAAACAAGCAAAGTTTCCTAAAAAATTCCTGGTTTGGCAAGCAATTTGCACTTGTGGGAAAAGGACCAAATTTTTCGTTGGCCGAGGCTCTGTTGACTCGAAGATATACATCGAGGAATGCTTGAAGAAGCGACTTTTACCATTTTTACGTGAGCACGATGTGTCAAGAATCTTTTGGCCAGATTTAGCTTCATATCACTACAGCAAGGCCACCAAGGAATGGTACGAAGCTAATGAGGTGGTTTTTGTCCCTAAAGAGGCCAATCCACCAAATTGTATTTGGTTCCACTTGCCAATGCTGGAAAAGCATCCCTCCAAGACTTCCATGGCTTCAGTTGGGATCGCTCCGTCTCTAGAAGTGGAAAAATGGCTGTTTACGTATTTCGAAGAAATTTCATGCACCGACGAACTGCTTAACGCAGTCTTGCGTGACTTGTGTTATTTCTGAACCGACTATTAGCTTATTATAATGTTTGATGTTAATCTCTCCGGCTGGTTACGATATTCTCCGGGGATCTTGCGATAAGTAAACCTGTCGTTTTTCGCTCGGCGTTCTGCCTCTGAATTCAGCAGAGAATCAGTGTTCTCCGGAAAATCTCTACCGATAAAAACAAGGGTAGAACTGACAGTATCCGTCATTTATGTAGAGTTTAGCTACAGGGCCATAAGAGCCATAAGTGAGCGCCAAATTTACCCTTTCACCAAACGCCAAATACAGAAATATAGTATTGGTATTGGGCGCCAATTGGTAAGGACGCAGGCGGCAGGAGTACCTCTGTACTGACAGGTTCTCATGCTTCAGTCTAGGATTGATATCGAGGTAAACTTTCTCGTCGAGATAAGGCGCCCGCACGTCATTATAACGCCCTAAGCAGCGATCAAAAACGCCGATACCGATGCAGCAAGCAATGCGAGCCACGATTTTAATAAGCGTCGTTGTTTTATCCCGATAAAACGACTTGCGAGATGATGTATGCCTTTTTTCAGTCAGTCGAGTCGGAAATGATATTTACTTCGTACGTCGCGCGAATTATACGTCAATTAAGTGAGGCCAGTCGAGCAGGAAGACTGTCGATTAGACTTACAAATCAGAAAATCCTTCAATCTCTTCAAGACGCGCCGCAATTTATCAATTCCTGTTATAATTACGTCTGTGTTCTGATAGTGTGGAAATATTAAAATAATACGAAGATTCTTCACTGGGAATCGTTTTTTCATACTCTTTGTTACTCGAGTTTTGAGATAGACAAGGAAAAACAAGGGGGGGCCTGACCATTTTGATTTTTCCAAAAGAATCGTTCACAATTTTTTTTCTCGAAATCGGTAGCAGATACGATAAAACTACAAGAGACCATAAAGTTTAGTATAACGACAATGCTTCTTTTAACAATTTTTCGAACTGAATGTGGTTCACCAAAAAAAGTTCTGGAGGAAAACAAGGGACAGTATTCCAGAAAAATATCATCCTGTAGATTTGCAATCGAAATTGTATGTCACATGGTGAGGACTCTAAATTTGGATTTGTATGCCCTATTCCAGTTGAATTGTGAAATGCAGATACTACACTGCGGAAAAAAATTAACGCACATTCTGAAAATCTCAATTTTAATGAAAGTTAACTCTACATTGACTTTATAACTAATTTTTATGTTCTCTCGGGAAGGTTTCGAACGAAACAAGACACATTAAATGGAAGAAAAATTCAGGATTTCACCGAATCTTATGTGAAAGAAGAGAAATGAACAATTTTCAAAATACTGAAATGCTGATAAGTGATTTAATACTTGGTATTTCCACCCCTTGCGTTAATTACAGCTCGGCAACGACGGTTCATACTCAAAATGAGTGATCTTAAAATGTTCTGATCTAATCCTTCCCAGATTTCTCCGAGTTGGATTCCTAAGTCATTAAGAGTAGCTGGATGATTTTCTGAACTTCTCAGCCTTCTATTGAGGTTGTCCCAAACCTGCTCAATCGAATTGAGATCTGGACTTCTTGCTGGCCATTCCATTCGAGAGACTTCAACCTCTTCAAGGTACTCCTGAACGATGCGCGCACGATGGGGTCTGGCATTATCGTCCATAAAAATGAAATTTTCACCAATGTATGGGGCAAATGGCACTACATGCTCTTCAAGAATGTTCCTTATATACTTATCAGCATTCATAGCTCCATTATCAACGACCACTAGGTCTGTGCGAGCAGTCAAAGATATTCCACCTCATACCATAATCGATCCTCCCCCGAAACCAGTAGTATTCAGGAAATTGCACTGAGCATATCTTTCATGTGGACGTCTGTATACAAGGGAACGTCGTCACAATATTAGAGGCAGAATCTAGACTCATCTGTGAAGAGAACTCTTTCCCAATCGGCCTCTTCCCAATGGATATGCTCTCTCGCAAAATCCAAACGCGCCCTTCGATGGGTTGGGGTAAGAGCTGGGCCTCTTGCCGCGACACGAGGCCTTGAATCATATTCTCTGAGGCGATTTCTTATTGTCTGAGTGCTAATTTGCACCTCATGAGTTTGCTCAAGCTGATTTTGAAGGAGGCGAGCGGTTGCAAACCGTTGTCTCAACGAAGAAACTCTCAAGTAACGTTCTTGAATGGCAGTTGTTACCCGTGGTCTACTCTGTCCTGGTCTTCGGACATTCATACCTGTCTCCCTGAATCGCTGCAACATTCTGGACACACTTGTATGGGAAACTCCAAACCTTTCTGCAATTCTTGTGTATGTCCACCCTTCTTCTCGCAAAACTACCGCTTGGGCACATTCCTCCTGGGTCAAATTGCGTGTTTCGCATTGCATAGCGATCGAGTGTAGAAAATCAAACGAAAGAAAAACTATTGATCACTAGAATTGATCGAGAACAACTGATTTTAGAATGGAGCCAATACATTCAAAATCTGATAATATCAACTTTTTTTATTCCTGCTGGGAGAAAACATCTGTATTGAAGAAAAACGTTGAAAGTGCATAATTCTGATAAAAATAATTATCATTGAGAACACCTTCAGTTGTAGAATAAATTTGAGATTTCCATAATGTGCGTTAATTTTTTTGCGCAGTGTATAAGCAAAATTCTCGGAAAAATATTAAAAAATTTCAAACTTTAAGTCATGGCCAATGATTTATTTTTGAGAACTTTACCGCTCGAAAGGTACGACGTTTAGGACATATTTTCATATGAGGTTTTTCTTAAAATGAGCCCAAAAATCACCCCCATAAATATTGACATTCAATTAGGAAACACCCTGCATATCGATTGATACTGGGTGTTGTTATTGAAACGTCATTCACAATATTTTACGATGGAGAATCGCCGTTTTCGCGAGACAAAACCGCATACCCGATCAGTCCTCGAAATGAGCCTTCAGCTGTTGAATGGCTACGCCCGAATTGTTGGTTCAAGTCCAAGGTTGGACGAAAAAGGACGGGGGTCACGACCGCCTCGTCCGTTCGTAAAAAAAAAGGTATCTTCAACCCAGACATTCGGCCTACTATTTCTACCTGCACCGTCGGATCATCCGGAATGTCTCTAGTCTACATTTCATAGAAACTTCGAAACGTCCATCGATGCAGGTCTGCGATCGTTAAAGGTGGATAAAGTCATCACTCGGAATTTGAGCGTTAGAGAGCTGAAAATTACTCATAAAATCGTGCTTTTCAATTATCCGTTCTCGGATGAGACGAGAAAAATGGGCGCGAGCCCATTTCCGTTGAGTTATTCGAGATGATTCACTTTTACCTGGATCATTACTATCTATGAGTGTTGATGTTCTGTCGTTGAAACTAGTGATTATTTCAGACCTGCATTAGTTATTTTCCTAACAAAAGCGCCATGTAGTACTCTATTTGGTGCCGTGCGAAAGACTTCGTTCCGATACCACAAGCTTAAAATAAGAGTTCCAGACGTCACAGAAGCCGTTTATCGGCCCAGAAACGTGGCGTGTGGAGCGTGTCTTATTATAAAGAACTCAGAACATACGAGGATATATTGAAAAATTCTTAGCCTACTATAGAACCAAACAAAATTTCAATGTCAAAATATTTTATTACTCTACATATTCTCCTCTCAATTGAATACATTTATTACAGCGAACCTGCAACGTCTATAGACCTTTAAAAAAAAATTTGTCTTCTTGCTCTGCAAACCAGTCCTCCACAGCTTTTATTACATCCTCGTTGGAAAAAAATTTACGACCTTTTAAACTTTTTTTCAGTTGAGGAAAGAGATGATAGTCGGACGGAGCCAAATCTGGTGAATGAGGGGGGTGTTCTAGTAATTGTAACCCTAAATCACGAATTTTTTGCATGGCAACATGAGATTTGTGTACTGGGACGTTGTCCTGTAAAAACAAAACACCTTTGGATAGCTTTCCGTAGAGTGGTCAGTAATGTCGAATAGTAATCTCCAAAAAACCAATCATGATTACTCCATGGCAATCCTAAAAAACTGAAGCAAGAACTTTTCCAGCAGATTTGTGGACACGAAACTTCTTAGATCTTGGAGAACCAGAGTGTCGCCATTCCATCGATTGTTGCTTTGTTTCTGGATCGTAGAAATGTACCCAAGTCTCATCCATAGTAACAATTCGGTTTAAGAAGTCTATACATCGATTTCAAATCGAGCACAGATCGAACGCGATGCTTCTACCCTTGCACGCGTTTGGTCAACATTCAAACATTTGGGGATCCATTTTGCAGAAATTTTTCTCATGTCCAAATTGACGTGAACTTTACGATGAACGCGTTCGTATGAAATCTTCAGTGCTTCAGATATCCGTTTCAGCCCAATTCGACGGTCTGATAAAATCATGTCATGAGCTGCATCGATATTTTCGGGGACTGACACAGAAACTGGCCTTCCCGATCGGTCTCATCTTCAATGGAAAATTTACCTCTTTTGAAGCTTGCAGTCTAATTTTTCACGGTCGCATACGAAGGACATTGATCACCAAGGGTACTAAGCATATCTTCGTAAATCTGCTTACCTCTAAACCCTTCTAAATACAGGTACTTGATGATGGCTCGACAATTTTTCGTTTTTTACAATTTCGGTGGACATTTTTTTTTAAATATATTGCGTAACTCTGGTTCACTTTTTTAACGTCGAACTCTACACTGACACTTCTAATAAGTTATTGTTCGTTGATATGGTATCGCAATATTTTGTTTATGCATGGAACTGGTCTAGGCTAACTAGATATCAATACATCCTCGTATATATGCTATTACGCATTCAAAAATTTTCCCCGTCTAAGGAATTTCGATATTCCCTCGATATCCAATACGTACATTCCCGATCAAACCGCGAGATTTTCAATTTCCCCATTGCTCTCGGACTTTTCAACTTATCATCTTTCGTCGTAATCTGCACTCGCACCTTGTTACCAGTAATTGAAAAGGAGATTACTCACCTCAAGTTGTTCTTTATAAGTAACCGCTAGGAGTGAAAAAAAACGGAAGGAACTCATTTTCGCCTGGTGCTTTTCCGAGATGATTCATTTCCATCGTATTTAAAAAGCGATATCCGTATCTATCTTCCGCAGTTTTCTCTCGACTCCGCGCCAAGCGCCTCAAATTCGAAAAAGCTCGCCCGTATGATCGTAGTTATTAAAAAATAGGTGAATGATTCCGACGCCGCATTCGTCTAGGACCAGATGATAGTAAAAATAATTGATTCGACTAGTTCGACGACCGGGTGTTCGTTGCCGGCCGAAAAAGCGTGCCTAATGTTTATCGAAACGTCTTCGCTTTTCGGTACGTATAGAAAAAGCAGATTTGAATGGAGTAGTAGTAAGCGGTTTTGTTATGCCGTTTTTTGCGGTCAGTAACGGAAATGAAAATGATGGCTGATAGTGAACGAATTCAGCACATAATCCCGCCAATTTTGCCGCTGGAGGATCTAGAACGCTTTTTTAACCAGCATTCTGCAGAGGTGAGTTTAAATCCTTGTTCTCACCATGACAATTAGGCAATTGAATTTCGATACTGAAGGACATTGCGACCACCTGCTCAAGATTGGGACGTCGCAAATACTAAAAACAAATATTCATCAAAAGTAGTGAAAGTACCATTATAAAAATCTAACTAAACATTAGATTTGTTGCTGTTCTCTACCATGGAAGATCTATTACCACGCATATTATGTACGAGGATATTTTGAAAAATTCTTAGCCTACTATAAAACCAAACAAAATTTCAATGTCAAAATATTTTATTACTCAACATATTCTCCTCTTGATTGAATACCTACATTTATTACAGCGAACCTGCAACGTCTCTAGACCTTTCAAAAAAAGTTTCTTCTTGCTCTGCAAACCAGTCCTCCACAGCTTCTATTAACTCCTCGTTGGAAGAAAATTTACGACCTTTTAAACTTTTTTTCAGTTGAGGAAAGAGATGATAGTCGGACGGAGCCAAATCTGATGAACAAGGAGGGGGTTCTAGTAATTCTAACCCTAAATCACGAATTTTTTGCATTGCAACATTAGGTTTGTGTACTGGAGCGTTGTCCTGTAAAAACAAAACACCTTTGGATAGCTTTCCGCGTCTTTTCTCTTTAATTTTTGCCCGTAGAGTGGTCAGTAATGTCGAATAGTAATCTCCAGTTATTGTTCTACCCTTATCCAAAATATCAATCATGATTACTCCATGGAAACTGAAGCACGAAGTTTGCCAGCAGATTTTTGAACACGAAACTTCTTAGGTCTTGGAGAACCAGAGTGTCGCCATCCCATCGATTGTTGCTTTGTTTCTGGATCGTAGAAATGTACCCAAGTCTCATCCATATATAGTAACAATTCGGTTTAAGAAGTCTACATCTTTTTCAAATCGAGCACAGATCGAACGCGTTGCTTCTACCCTTGCACGCTTTTGGTCAACATTCAAACATTTGGGGATCCATTTTGCAGAAATTTTTCCCATGTCCAAATTGACGTGAACTATAAGATGAACGCGTTCGTATGAAATCTTCAGTGCTTCAGATATCCGTTTTAGCCCAATTTGACGGTCTGATAAAATCATGTCATGAACTGCATCGATATTTTCGGGGACTGACACAGAAACTGGCCTTCCCGATCGGTCATCATCTTCAATGGAAAATTTACCTCTTTTGAAGCATGCAGTCCAATTTTTCACGGTCGCATACGAAGGACATTGATCACCAAGGGTATCAACCATATCTTCGTAAATCTGCTTACCTCTTAACCCTTTTAAATACAGGTACTTGATGATGGGTCGATACTCCAATTTTTCGATTTTCACAATTTCGGTGGACATCTTTTTTTTTAATCTATTGCGTAACTCTGATCCACTTTTTTGACGTCGAACTCCACACTGACACTTCCAATAAGTTATTGTTCGTAACTGGTTTAGTCTAACTAGATATCAATACATCCTCGTATGATCTTGAGGTGTTCTTGATAGAGATTACAGTGAAGTTTTATAGAATTTTGATGGTTTTGACCATCAATTTCCAGCAATTGCCTCAGAAGCAGGTTTAGTCCATCCATTTATAGTATTCCGACCAACAGGTACATTACCATTTGTCAGTTTCATTTTTCCTTTGTCGATTTGGTTTTAAGAACAGTTTACGCCATTGAAGGTACTGAAATTCTATTAACCATCAAGTCGCACTCAAGAAGAGAATCGCAAATATTCACGGACCTCACCCAACATTCTCTTCAGGTGGATACCAGCAAAAAGTCGTGAAGAAATAGAGAGCCGTACTCTCCTGCATCCAAAGCACACAAAATACGCCATTAAAGCCGCGAATGAATGATCATATTCCTCGGAAACAAGAATAATCCGGACTCTATCACATCCCGTATCATTATTAACGCCGTCTTCTGGATAATTAATAAAAGTTACCCACTATACTCGGAGCTGACTGGTACAAATAAGGACGAAACTGTTGCCCGCTGAGCCTTCTTATTGTTACTGTGAAAAACGTGACACATGCGCTATAAAGTTCATCGCACTCATTATGGGCAGAATTTTAATTACCGATGTTTGCGGATTATTTTTGCATTTTTAGTGAGGTAAAACAAGGTTCTATAAGGAGAGCATCCTGCCTTTTCAGTTTAAATATGTATTTCTGAATCTCTGGGAATATGTTCTTGTGATCTTTCACAAAACGAAACATTCGATTTGAAAAAGGAAACACTAGAGCAAGTTTAATGATCGAATGGTCGAAAGTTTGCTCTTCCTCACCACTCTCACATCTCGGCCTATCAATGGAATTCCATTTAAAAACATGACCCTGATCTGTCCTGAGACGATTCAAAAAAACACTATGAAGGAAAATCTTTCCAAATCACCAATTTAATCACCTACCTGTTCTCAAGAGCATCACCACTACTGAAGAATAACAAAGCACGAATAGTGTTGAGGTATTTGAAGAATCACTACCTTATTCGCCGGATTTAGCACCATGTGGCTTTTTCTGTTCTCCAGGTTCAAGTTGCCCCTTCGTTCATGGAAATTTGAGTCGTTAACTGCAATCAAATAAGGTGGTTCTAAAGATCTAAAGGCAATTACTTCGGAGGTATTCTACCAGTGGATGATTGAATCACAGATTTTCTTGAGGGAGATTATATGAATTTGGAAGATCTACTCAATTTCCGATGAACTCTGATCGTCATGTATTTGTTTGTTTGGTACATAATTCATTCAACAATCCACCAAACGATATTTATCGATTTATCGATCAAGCCAAATGTTCCAAAGATTTCCTAATTCTATTTTACATATTTATGGAGTAACAAACACCTAATTGACATTCAAATGCATCATTTATATTCAGTAGTGTCCAATAAATTCATACACTATGTAAACATTGTTGTACTGATTTCGATTATATGTTTCAAGACAGGGGAATTCGTTTAAATCAGCAAACAAAGTTGAGGCAGTTTTGGCTTGAATCATTGAAATTGAAAGAGGATATAACAGCTTGTTCTTCAGTGATATAATAAGATATTGCAGCTGGCTGCATGAGGAGTTCTAAATGTGTTCAAAAATTGTCAGGGTAATCATGGAATCTTTTGTAATTTAACGTTTAAACTCTTGAGTAAATCCCTTTGGTGAAATTGCTAAACCTCGATTGAGTAAAGACAAGAAATAAATGGTTTCGTTAATAAGTTGTCCAGTACAGAATAAAGATGTTATCGATACTGAATGGAAAAGGCTGGCAGGTGTTGAAGGAAACTCGTAAATGGACTTTCGATTAAATAAATCGAAAATTCTGACGTGAGTTGCTTGAACGAAAATCAGTGTTCAAGACTCTTCTTCGATTGATTAGAAAAGGGTGAATGGAGCAAGGTCAAAATTCTGCTCTTCTTCAAAATATCCACAGGGCCACTCGCTCGACTTTTGTGGCCATTCCAAAGTCAATCGCGCTTCGAAATTTGGTTCAATGGGCATTTCCAGTCATTTTCAGAAAAAATATATTTTGACATATTGGATTCTCACGTAATTCGTGTTTTTTCTTCTTCAGAGATTTCACAAAGACTTGACAACAGCGGCGTGTCTCTCAGTTACTCTGGGCTTTGTCTCCTCCATCACAAACTTCAACCAATCATATTACAAATTGAGCCACTGACGTCAAAGCAGAGGGACGTTTGAATTCACACGTGTTGAAATCACATTTTCAATATCGAATAATTAATCAGTTCTTTAATATTCAGAGTGAATAAATGGTTACAAATGTGTTATAAACTGCCCTTCATCATGTCATGTGGAGAAAAGTGCAAATTTTGAGGTACTGGAAATCCCCATTGAGAATATTTAAGAAAAATGAAGCCATTTCAGATTACGAATGTTGAACAGCCCAGTAATTCGAAGATTCTTCCCCGCTTCTCCAACGGTCGAGCGGGTCGCTAGGCCCGGTTTATATCGATCAGTGTGAACCCGGCGAATACACTTTATGCCACAGTAACTTCCAAACCTAATTTACAAACACCAAAATGGCGCCCGCCATCGAAAATTACGAACGCGCCGAGGGCGAATCGAGTCTACGTGCAAGTGTGGCGTATGCAACTTAGGGGGAGGATGTGCCACCCTCCTGCGATCGGAAAGGATTGGAGCAGAATGAGAGGTTTTGTTGGGGAAGGTTAGATTCGACAGTCGAACGAGTGGCTGTTGAAGGGATCGATTCATATGGCCAGAAGACACGTGGCTGGGAATTATATTATAACGTTCAGCGCTAACAGAAGAGATGGAGGAGTTTTTGTTGGGTATTTTATAGTAGCGTTCGGGATCTTTGTGCTGTCGGCAGGGGGAAATTTTATTGGTCCTTAGGGCTAGCGCGAGACTGTCCACTGTTTGTATTTCGAGAGACTAACTAATTCGTGATATTTCAGATATAAATTACTTCCAATTATGATCTTACCCTACTTCTGCTATTCAAACGCTGATTTATCCTAAAAAATACAGGAAAAAATTAGGTGGTGTTTGCTTGTCAAAAATAGGTTGGGTCTTTCATATAAACTTCTGTTTTTGGAGCTCCCCCTGCTTAGTTACAGCCTCCTAAAGATAACGCCCGAAAAACAATTTTTTTCCTTGAAAACCAAAAAACTGACAAGAAAAAGCCCCCCCAAAACCCCTAAACCTTGTTTTACAAGAAACTTTTTTCCATATCCATATTTTTTAATGAAATTTCTTGCTAAAGTTCACCGTTTTGAAGAAAAATCATTCAAGAAGAACGAGACCCCAAAAACATAAAATCGACTGAAATCTGCTAACTATAATTCGTTAGGAGTTACCGAAACTCAGTGATAAACTTATCACATCAATGTTTTGTTAGTGGCTTTCGATGTAGATAATATATCGATACAGTATCCAAAAATCGATAGCATTGTTTGTTTCACGCTATCGTTATGTAAATATTATCTATTCCATATATGATAGTTATAGGGCGAATTTAAAAAACATGGTCATATGTTTAATGTAGTCAAACTATCTCTACTCCATTCAGGTCTCTGAAAGTATTCTATACACTCCATTCACTTTTATAAAGTATTCCGGTTGGCCATGATTTAGGTTTATCAAGTTCTGTCACTTAAAATTGACGCAGGTTGACACTCGTGAAATTTAAATGATTCTGAGAGATGTTGACAATGCTATTTTCTATTTTTCTTTTTAACTTTTTGAATGGAGTGAGTTCAACTGTAACATTTGAATGTCTTCTGTAGGCTCATTTCTTGAGAATTTCGAAAAGTGTCTGTCTATTCGTTCGGCAGTTTTTCTGTCGGGTTATTCGTGTACTTTTATTTTTTTTCCGAATCACAAAGTAACGGACTGTTCTGTCCATTATTGTTCAGTAAAATTTCAACACTCGATTCTTGATTTCCGTACAAAAAAATAACTGAATCAGGAATCTTCCAACCACATTTATACGTGAAATAAATATTTCCAGTATTACCAGAAAAAAAGTTTTTTCAACATTCGCCAGGTCTTTGGAATTATCGAATTCACATAATATTTTCTCACATTAATTATTTTCCGAAAGTAAATAAACATTTTGATCAATTCTAAAACATAATGACTATAACCTGACATTTCAGAATTATACACGTTGAAATGTGTCAGAATTTCATGACCAACCGGGATACTTTATAAAAGTGAATGGAGTTTATCTTTTCTGGATGTTTTATTTTTGACGAAGCGAACAAAATCCACTGTAACATGAAGACAAGATCTTTCTATCGAATAATTAAGTTGGGTGGCTTGTCATATTCATTTACCTTTGAGCAAGTAACTGAGACAATAACAAATAATCGATTCATACGTGGGTGAAATTTCGATTCTCAATGCGATGTAGAAGTATCTTTAAAAAAATCCGGCAAAAAAGGCCATTTCAAACTCGATAAAACATTTTTCACTGATATCTTGGTCGTGATGTAAATATGCGCATCGAAAGAGGAAAGGTCAATGCGAAATAGCTTGGTATTTCCATTATTTTCCCATTTCTTCAGGAAAATTCAAATCAAATTTTGACATTTCGCCTATAAAATTACCCGATTTGCAAAGATCTATCGATGAGGAAAACTACTTAATAGGTAGATCTGGGGCCTCTACTAGTATTCACACTAGAATAGTAGATACATAGTGACTTTTTGGACGTTGGGATTGGTGATCTGGACAAGCCAGCTCGTAGCCCAGATTTCAATACCACACAGGTTCGTTGAAAGATCTACTCTCCATTTATGATCTAGTTGAAAATTTTTTATAGCGGTGTATGCCAAGTGTTGCTTTGGGTTATATCGTAACTTTTTGAGTTGCCTTTGTCAATATGTTATAAATGTTCACAACACAGTCCTTTGTGAAATTTCGCTATAAAAAATACTACAATCAAGTTTGCGGTTTGATGGGACGACCCAGCCTACACCCACTGAATCTTTTCGGCGCCTAGAAGAGACCTTGATGCTAACAAAGTCAATGAACTTTAAATTTTTTCTTCTCGGAAGGATCTTAATCAGATATGATGCGTGCCTTTTCAAGCAATCTTTCCACCTTAATTTTTACATTGACCCTGAGGTATTCAGCGGAAAAAATAAGAAATTGGTACTAGGAATTCCGATTATTCGGAATGGATCCAGTCCTAAAAGCCCTTCTTTTTTCGAGGTTTCAATTCCACACCACCAAAAAAACATTATTTTGATATGAAATAATACATTAAATTTTTATCGTTAGAAGCGTCGATAAAAGTGAAAATGGCAGATCGTTTTCCGCATTCACCATGAAAGGATCGTCATCTTCTATTAATTATACAATTTCATCCTGCAATTCCAATAGGAACACGTGTGAAATGTGTTTCGCACCGTATGCGTCAGTAGTTTCCTCATATCTATGGAAGGAAAGATCTATTAAATCCACATAAAAGCGACCCTGAAAGTAACGTTGCAGACCTTGCATATAATCTGATATTGCAGTTCGAAACAGCTATGAAATCTTTATAACCAAGTAATGGTTTTAATCGTAGGAAGGTTAGAGCAGGGAAGAATAAAATGGAAGGAATTTTAATCGTTTAAAAACTGTCCTTTAAGGTTGGTACCATGTATACCATGAATTGTCACCACTTAAAGTGAGACACACTGTAAAAATGCCCTCAGAAAGGGTGTTTGATCGCGTGATTCTCCAATTAATCCAAGCATCACCGAATATGCGGGATAACCAGTCAACAAATGCCCACGAATTTAAATTACACCGTTTTAGGCTTATGCTACCACCACTTGACCCTTCCTCATTTCCCGTGCGACAGAGCGTGTGATTAATTAATTCTAATTCGACGTCGGAAGTGACCTCGTTTGAGCCACAAACATTTTTACATCTTCACCATGAATTCAGCTGCAAATGCATCGAATTCACGATTGCTTAGAACACCTTGAAGTATCCTTTCAGTTGAGGTTGAAAAAGTACCATTTTCTGTATCTGCAAATGTCGCGGCATTTGCAATTGTCATTAAAATAAATAGGTTAGGTTCTTTGCGAAATCGGATTTTCCTTGAACCGGATGAGTTTTTACGCTGAAAAGAGTTCAACGACGGATTATGGTTTGAATTATTGAATTCGAGGAAAATGAACCATAAAATGCAGCTTGCAAAAATAGAAGTCGTTTGCACCTTGGGTTTACCGATGAAGCTCATTTCTATGGTTGAATTACGTCAGTTAGCAAAATTGACGTATATGGAACGACATCCTCAAGCTGTCATTGAATCACCGTTAAATCCCTCTGCTTTCTTTCGAAATGATGAAGGAGCTAAAAATGGATGAATTTTTGGCTCAAAAATCTTCGACATTTGATTCAAACAGGATAGAGCTACATGCCATACAGTTTTATAGTTATAGTGAAAAGGGGTTACAGTTCACTGCGAACTTAAGGTCTATTGTGCCCTCTATCAGAGCTGTTATCATCGCGCCTCCTACAGCTCGCCCTCCAGTTCCAGAGATTTGATGAAATCCAGTATCTGGGACGGCTTCAATGAGGATAACTCCCCACTTCTACGAGTTTCTTGTCCAAAGCACTCTTTCCTTTGGCTTGCAATGGCATAGCATTCCGTAACCAGGTGAATAGGAGTTTCTTCCTCCTCCCCACAGAATCTACACTCATCAGTGTCCGATAAACCCATTCTCAACAGATGCTTCTTTAGGCGACAATGTCCTGTGAGAAAGCCAGTGAGTAAGTGAAGTTGGTTTTTACTGAGATCCAGATATTTTTTGGATCTAGCAGTTTCAAAGTTCCGGAGGAACTTTTTGGAGTGATCCATACCTGGGAGATTCCGCCAGAGTTTTTCTCTTTCGGTTCTCTCCTTCAGCATAAACTCCTTCTTATAGGTGCATTTTCCCATACCACAGAAGGGTTTTGGGCCAGTGAGTGTTTGTGCGCTCTTTCTGGCCAGTGTATTGGCCTCTTCGTTTCCTACGATTCCCAAATGACCGGGAACCCAGATTAAAAAGACCTTATTCTTTTTGCCTACCTCATTGAGTTTGTTTCGGCACTCCCAAATCAGCTTTTAGTCAATGACGTAGGAGCTCAGTGCTAATAGCAGCTTGACTATCTGTATGAATAGCTATATCGCACTTCTGATAGTTTCTTTCTAGATTTATATCTAGACATCTTCCGATTGCGAGTATTTCCGTTTGAAGGACGCTTGTACAAGAGCCTAACGATAGTGCACACTTGGTACTTGACCGTAAATCCCAGCGCCAGTTCCTGTAGCGGTTTTGGAACCATCTGTATACTATTTTATTGTATTTTCTTTGAGATTATAGTTGGTGTATTCCCTTTCCTAATCCTCTTTTTTGCTTAGCAATGTACTGAAGTTTTTCTCAGTGCTCAGTTTCTTGATCATTACATCACTAGGAAGGTTTGCAGATGAGGTGTAGAAAGGACCAAGCTCTCTGAAACCTGACTCTCTCATTGCCTGCTCCTTCTCTGCCATACAGTTTTACAACAATCAATTAATCGCATAGTAGTTTGGTGACATTTTTTCAGAGGTGGACTTCTCGCGTGGCTTCTTCATTCGGACGAAATTACAGATCCTCAACTTTTGATGGTCTATGCTCTTGATTTATGACAACAACTCAGCAACTCTCGAAGCATTGGGGCCAAGATTCAAGACTCCAATGACGACATACTTTATATAATGATATATTATGATTGAAGTATAATAGTATACATGTTTTAATGATAATTGGTGCTATATCTCATAATACGACTTTGCTAGTGGCAAGTAATTGCACCAAAGATATTTTTTGACAATCGACTTGCAACTACTCTTCGGTGAACGACACAGATTCCTATCTGAAGAAAGAGGCCAAGTTTAATTGACTTAGGCGAGGGTTGTTTATGACACAGTCGTAAAATCATTTCTTCATCTGGTGGAACCCTTTGCTTTCGACCTGAATTTTTTATACACCTGTTGGTTTCCAATAACCCCCCATGTGGAACCAGACGCTGACAAAGAGCTGATGGTTTTTGCGATATGTTCTGCCGCCATGCAATCTCAGATATTTCCCAGTAGTGCATTTTTGCGAACGCCGATAACGTTGTAAAACGTCTGATGTTGCAACGCTTAGTCATAATGTCTTACGTAATGTCGATGCAACACCATACAATAGAACAGATAGACATGGGCGGACCGACAAGCACTCCTATCAAGTTTACGATAATTGATAATCCATTCGGAGATACCCATCGAAACTGTTGCCAATGTACTATCCCCGCCGATTCTCCCGCACTGAAAAAAGCTGCTGGATATGTTAAGGCTACACCTGACCAGGAAATGACTATAAATATTCCTCAACAATATTTCGTAGCTGTACATACCCGTGTTCCTTCATGCTTCAGAGAGGACGACTGGCTCGTCGGTTTACGGATAACAAGCTGGAGGATGTTCTAACCTCAATCCCGGTTGGTAACCGTGAGATATCAATTATTATTAGACGATTACGAGACGTGCATGCTGCAGTATCTGGCGATTCCCACGAAATAGGTGAATCATATCGACGAACGTATCTGTTGATTAGTCGGGAGATGATGAAACGTGCTGATGCTGCTGCGAATAGCAGGAGACATCAGGGATTTCGTTTGACGCCATCCAAACACTCTATTTTGACACGGGCAAGACAATACTTTCCACAAGTTTGATCTGGATAATACCGAAGTGCTCAAATTCTCAGGAGAATGAACTTGACAGACTCATCAACCTCACAAGGTTCAATTTAGCTAGCTGCCATACCTCAGATTTATCTAAACCGGAAATCAACTGCTCCACATGAGGGATATTGACTTAAATTGCAAAAAAATATAGTTAAAATAAGATTTTTGTGATGAAAATTCATATTAATATGTTTTAAAGTTGCAAATTAATTTAAGCCTGTAGGTCTGCAGCGTATACAGAGTGGTTGAGAAAAATCGAGTAAATAACGAAATTTTTTCCCAGAGAATTCAAGCATTTCAAGACTATCAATATGTATGGCCTCCACGGGCATCAATAACAGCTTGACATCTTCTTTGCATACTACACACGAGGATGTTGAACATTTCTTGAGGAATTTGGTTCCATAAACGGGGCAGAAGCTCTCTCAAATCATTTAAGGATTCTGGGGTAGGTTGATGATTATCTAATCTTCTTTGGAGCATATCCCATGCATGTTCTATGCAATTCAAATCTGGTGAGTGCGGAGGTATTGGTAAATGTGGAATACCAAGCTCCTCGCTCGCATTCTCAACTATGGCTGCACGGTGCGGTCTAGCGTTATCGTCTAGAAATTGAAAAGTTTCACCAATAGCAGCGTGAAAATTTGGCACAACATTGTCAATGACATGCTCCCTATAGTGTAAGGCGGTCATATTCCCAGGAAAAATGTGTAGATCTGTGCGCGCGTTGAAACATATCCCGGCCCATACCATAACACTATACCCCCTCGGAATGGATGGACTTCTTGGACATAGCGACGATTACGGGGTATGCGTGGGATAGTCCATACCCTTATTCTTCGAGAAACTGAAAATCGTCCATATCTGGATTCATCAGTGAAGAGGACACTACGCCATTGATCGTTCCAATTGATATGTTGCCTTGCCCATTCCAGTCTTTGACGCTTATGGTCACGTGTTAATGAAACTCCTCTTAATGGACGTCTAGAACCTAGATTCACCTTTCTCAAACGTCGTCTGATGGTTTCGATGGAAACTTGGACCCCATTTGCATTTTGAAGACTTATTCCGTAGCATTCTATACGTAGATATAGGGTTTCTTCTCGCCGAAACGGTGATGAAACGATCCTGAGCAGATGTTGTTTTTCGTCGCCCTCCAAGCCTTGGTCTTTCCAACACGGAACCTGTCTCCCTGAACCTATTCCAAAGTCGAGATATCACACATTGGCTGACTTGGAGCCTTTCCGCTACAACAACCTGAGTTAGGCCACCTTGTAGCATTCCGATAGCCCTATTAGCCTCAGCGTTTGTTAATTTACGTCTTGGCGTTTTCAGAAAACTCGTTTCAAATCGAAGCCATTGATAAACTGACTTCATTTCAAAATAAGAACATTCATGAAGCATATGCAAAGAACTAAACTTCAGAAAAAAGGCGACCAGATTGACGAAATGTCTCATACTGATTTTTATTGGATCGATTCAAGTTGTTATTGAGTTTTAAATGATTTTACAGCGATTTTCTCGAAGATTACATGATTTTAAAAACGATTGAATACGATATCCCCAACTCTTGTGGAGCAGTATACATCGATTTCTGTTCTCAACCACCAATGTATGGTCACCAAAAACAGGTTCTTCCTGAGGTATCATTTTTTTCTTATATGATGGAGTCGATTTTGACTATTGAAGAACCTTTTAGAACTGCAACCAGACTGATCTTTTGTTCTTTCACCCAATTCCTGAGGATCATTTACCATCTTCACAAATCGTATGATCTCTCATTACCCTCAATGCCACAGTGTGGTGTGAGATGATCAAAAGCTTGTAGCAGGCAGGATTTGCATATGAACAACCGAAAAATTAAGAAACATGTCAAATTCCCACTCAGATCGATAGTTACAAAGTAACTACATTAAGGCTATCTCCTTGTCTCTCTTCCAGCTTATCTTATCCTCATTGCCATTTCGTTATGGGGTCTAAAATCTCTTCGAATTCTTGTGATATTGAAAGTCTGAGTTCGTTCTTTACATTTCACTCGGTTTTCCTCACTTCCAGAAAGAGAGCAAATCATGATTGACCTTTACCTGAACTCTGTATAATCGGTTGTTGGCCTTGCAATGAATGTACTCCATGTTTGTGGAGATTTAATATGTCGTGCTTATGCCTCTTTACTCTGAACGTGACATAAGTCCTTAATATATTCCGGAAGATATTAACATTTGCTGGTATTAGATTCGTTCGCATAGAAAGATTTTTTGCAAGAGAGTTTGAGATAAGTAGTTCAATAACGCATTTTTGAGAAGCACTGGTTTAAATATTTCAAGTGAAACTGCAAGCAATAATTTCTGAGACTTATTCTTACATTTCCCCTAATTGTTAGGCTGTTCCACAAATGATGCTTGAATATGGACATGGATTTTTCCGTTTCGAAACACCGAATTGACTAAAGATACGCGATTTATCGTCTTGCTAACGAACATGTATATTAATTCGTCTACAATAGCTATTATGTAGGTGTCAGACTCTCCCAAAGGAAGTAGTCACTATGAGGTCACTCGTAGGGTTATACATTTTGAATTCTACACTACCATTATAGAGTTCCCTGATTGTTATTAATTGTTCGATTGTTGCATCTGATGGGACAGCTTCCTGGGTGCCCTAGGGTTTATGAGCATGTCCGATTCCTACTCGTGTTTTGTTTTCGTTTGCACTAACCTTAAAAACCGTACAGCAACGGTTCTCGAATTTTTGTTCTTCGAATTAAACTACCTAGTCGAATATGTTGTCGTAAAGTTCGCGCCAGCTTGAAACAACGCGATTTTTAAAACAGAAACACATTCATTCTTGTTCTCTTATCATTTCTAACTGTACCTATCTAGTGATACTCACCACAAGAATACTTAACCAATTTGTGCACTTCAAGTTAATCGAGATCCCTGCAACCTGAAATCACGAAATTGCTATTTTACAGACGAACACATCCCTTACAGTCCCCCTTCACTTATTCGGCTTCATCCGGACAACAAGAGCGGGAAAGTAATCAACATTCTAGGCTTCCCCTTCGCCGACGCCATTACGAGACTTGTTTTGGACACATGGTCGTGTCGGGTCGGATCGATAGTTGCATCTCTCAGATTGTCCCTCATCTAGGAGGGTTCAGATCAGACATCCGTAGGGGGAGTTCTTCGATGTTAGTGTGTCATTTCGTTGTGGAGACTGATGGCTGATTTGTTCGGAAATGCGGTTTGTTTCGTTCTTATCAGGAGGAAGAATAATCCATAATGATTACGCCAATGAAAGCTGGAATTGCCAAGTCTTTCGACAGTGGCCACAAGGAATGTCCACAGTTTCAATTCCTCCAAACATTTCATTTTGGGATAAATCGGCAGATTGAGTGAAGAGATTTCCAATTATAGGTTTCATTTCGATGCAGAAGAAAAATACGGTATTATACACTGTATTACCACACTTCAACACGATCGGTTATGTTGTTTTCGAAATATTGGGAAAATTCTGCAGCTCAATTTAATCAGACAGCCTCTCGATCGTGCCGTTAGTTTTACGGGTCCAGTGTAGGCACCTGCATCGTTCATCGCTATTCGACATAATCGTGTCGCAAAATTATGGCTCCAATAAAGGTGCAGCTTTATTCATGTGTAAACCAACTTTTTTGGAATATGAATGGTCATAATCAAAACATTCCCATTTTCATCAACGACATAGTACCCCAAATTGTAATTGTGCTTTCATTTCTCCCAGTACTTTTTAAGGGTTTATATTATTAGACTTTCTCTACACTCTCAGTTCGTTATTTTATCTAATTGCGTCAATTTTTTTCAGGTAAGGCAAATCACGAAAAGAACCGGCTATACTCGAGAACCAAAGCTTCTATTTCAGAGGCAGGTAAGTTGAAAGATATAAGCGATATAGCTTTATCGATGCTGATTATTATGTCAGTATATATCTTAGTAGGTACTTGACGATCCAATAAGATTATGAAATAATCGATATCATGTAGTACTTTTACGAGGATATATTGATATCTAGTTAGCCTAGACCAATATTGGGATACCATATCAACGAACAATAACTTATTAGAAGTGTCAGTGTAGAGTTCGACGTCAAAAAAGTAAACTAGAGTTACGCAATAAACTAAAAAAAAAGATATCCACCGAAATTGTAAAAATCGAAAAATTGGAGTATCGAGCCATCATCAAGTACCTGTATTTGAAAGGTTTAAGAGGTAAGCAGATTTACTAAGATATGCCCTTGGTGATCAATGTCCTTCGTATGCGACTGTGGAAAATTGGACTGCAAGCTTCAAAAGAGGTAAATTTTCCATTGAAGATGATGACCGATCGAGAATGCCAGTTTCTGTGTCAGTCCCCGAAAATATCGATGCAGTTCATGACATGATTTTATCAGACCGTCGAATTGGGCTGAAACGGATATCTGAAGCACTGAAGATTTCATACGAACGCGTTCATCATATAGTTCACGTCAATTTGGACATGAGAAAAATTTCTGCAAAATGGATCCCCAAATGTTTGAATGTTGACCAAATGCGTGCAAGGGTAGAAGCATCGCGTTCGATCTGTGCTAGATTTAAAAACGATGTAGACTTCGAATTGTTACTATGGATGAGACTTGGGAACATTTCTACGATACAGAAACAAAGCAACAATCGATGGAATGGCGACACCCTGGTTCTCCAAGACCTAAGAAGTTTCGTGTCCAAAAATCTGCTGGAAAAGTTCTTGCTTCAGTTTTTAGGGATTTCCATGGAGTAATCATGATTGATTTTTTGGATAAGGGTAGAACAATAGCTGGAGACTACTATTCGACATTACTGACCACTCTACGGAAAAAAAATTGGAGAGAAAAGACGCGGAAAGCTATCCAAAGGTGTTTTGTTTTTACAGGACAACGCCCTAGTACACAAATCTTATGTTGCCATGCAAAAAATTCATGATTTAGGGTTAGAATTATTAAAACACCCCCCCTTATTCACCAGATTTGGCTCCGTCCGACTATCATCTCTTTCCTCAACTGAAAAAAAGTTTGAAAGGTCGTAAATTTTCTTCAAACGAGGAGGTAATAAAAGCTGACGAGTACTGGTTTGCAGAGCAAAAAGAAACATTTTTTTGAAAGGTCTAGAGACGTTGCAAGTTCGCTGTAATAAATAAATGTATTCAATTAAGAGGAGAATATGTTGAGTAATAAAATATTTTGACATTGAAATTTTGTTTGGTTCTATAGTAGGCTAAGAATTTTTCAATATATCCTCGTACATAGTACATATATTCTCACCTTTTATAAATGAAATGGAGTAGTTTCCTATGCTTCAAATAACTAATGGTAGGATCCATAAGAAGTCCTTTGTCTCGGAATCTCACAGCACTGCAATTCAGAAAAAAAATGAACCATGATATTCGAATAGACCTTAATGTTTCCAAAAATTCACAAAAGAACTCTTCATGAACGATTAAATATGCACCATTCCCTGCCTCTCCCAGAAGCAACCCCGCATACTTAAACCGCCTCAAATAGAACGCTTCATTGTATCAGCATAAGACAGGAAGTTTTCTCGGGCCATAAAGAACGGTATAACGAGCGCATACTCAAGGCTATCATTCAGTTTCACCTAAAGAAGCATCGGGCATTCTAGAAAAGATTGCTTCAGAAAAAGCAATCAATCAATCTTCAAGATAATAGCGTACGCCATCTTCGATTTCAACACTCCAAGTATCGGTGCACTCTTAGATTGCGAGACTCGGACCATGAAATGGTAAAAACGTAAACCGAGAAGCTAACGATTCTTCATGCAAGAACGTTAGTAGGAGAGTATGCACCATCAGCAGGGGAAATAAATTTTAATGGCTGACCGGGAAATGAGCCATGCGAGCGGTATGAAGACCAGTTGAAAAGTTCTAGGACTGTCGCGTAGAGCTGATTGCCTGTTTAAGGAAGTTCTTTTTTCATTTTAATCATCTTACATCGGAGTATACAAAAAACAAGATCGTGACAAGTTAATACAGTCTCTCAGCGTATTTATCCAACTGTGGGAAAAACTCCTACAGCTTGGTCTCTAGGCACAGTTTGAAATCCGAAAGCTTTCAAAACTTTCGTTCATTTTGGAGGTCCCCAAATTGTTAGTACTTTGATTAAAAGCCTGAGAAACTTGTGAATGACTAAAATCAATGTATATCATGTGGAAGTCAGAGAGTATCATATCGCAAACATTTTTCAGCACACTTTTTGAATCTGATCCAGGCTTGTTAATGATGCAGAATCTTTTCGTGCGGCCCCCGTACGAAACAGGATGGGGGGTATTCAAATAGATGTGAAGAAACGGACCGAACGAAGCCATGAAATGCACAATACAAGCGTGTTGCCCTTACTATCGTGCAACAAACGAAGTGGAACTTTCTAATGGCAGCACCGCTAGTTGCATTTTCGTATTTTTACCGATAAAGCGCTAATAAACAATGACTATCCTTGAGGGACAATGCCGTAAACTGTTGGCGCTGGCGTTGCGTCATAATAATAATTTTCTGCCATACAAGAATCGCATACGGCACGATCTAGACCTCGGTGTGTAAATCGACCAGCCTGCAAGTCCAGATCCATATCGAATTTCTTTTTATCCAAGCAGTTTTTCATTGGTAATTCAGTCAGTCCAAAAGTACTACCTACTCAAGATGATTGCTTTGTATTTAAAGTTTGTTGAGGTCCTGATCAGTGAATGGGGCCAATTCAGACCAAGCGATAAGGATCTGAAAATTTGGAAGTCTTTATGACCGTGGTTCTTCGAATGATAGATAAGGAAATAACAAGGTCGACCCTCGGGGTCTAGAAGCGGCCTTATTTACTTCGAGTTCTGAGAATTTGTTTGAATTGTCGCCTCCATATTTGAGCTTTCATATCGTGAAGGTAGAACTTTAACTGCGCTATGAGAAGCAATTGTGGAAGTTATGATGGAAAAATTTATTTTTGAAGTAAGCAAAGTTACCATGCCTAAGGACTGAACGGGAATAAATTCGCTATCACAAAAACGCCTATATCTCTTGAACCAATTGAGAAAAATTCAAAATTTGATAATAGTTAGCTTTGTTATGAATGTCAGAAACATGTGGAACATTCATTTCATAGATATTCCAATTCTCTGTCGCAAAATGTCAAGCGAAGTGAAAACACGAGAATTTATAGTGAAACTTTTTCAAAATAATTGAAAAAAAGAGGTTCGCGTTCGTCCGGAAACGGTATCAAGAGTTGTTAAGCGCTTCAACGAAGATCTTACAATTAACCGCAAGATAGGCACCGGCAGGAAAAAAGGGTTTCATAGCCCGAAAAAAGTGGAGAAAGCCATCAGCCTTTTTCAGAAGAATCCTAACCTTTCAGGAAGGAAAGTTGCCCAAATAGTGGGTTGTTCGCAGTCAACCGTTCAGAAAATCAAGTCGAGTTGTGGGTTTAGAACAAACGAAGTGCAGAAAGTGCCAGACAGGAACGCTGTGAAGAATCAAGAAGCGAAATCAAGAGCAAAGAAATTAAAAAAAGATTTCTTGAAAAATTTTTCCTGTTGCGTGATGGACGACGAAACCTATGTCTTGGCTGATTTCTCGCAACTTCCTGGTCAGGAATTTTATACTGCAAATTCTCGTGGAAATGTTGACGAACAATTTCGCGTGAAGAAACAAGCAAAGTTTCCCAAAAAATTCCTGGTTTGGCAAGCAATTTGCACTTATGGGAAAAAGAGCAAATTTTTCGTTGGCCAAGGCTCTGTTGACTCGAAGATATACATCGAGGAATGCTTGAAGAAGCGACTTTTACCATTTTTACGTGAGCACGATGTGTCAGCAATCTTTTGGCCAGATTTAGCTTCATGCCACTACAGCAAGGCTACCAAGGATTCAAGGATTGGTATGAAGCTAATGAGGTGGTTTTTGTCCCCAAAGAGGCCAATCCACCAAATTGCCCAGAACTCAGGCCAATCGAAAGATATTGGGCCCTGGTGAAAAGAGAATTGAAGAAGACTAAGAAATCAACGAAAACATTAGCGGAATTCAAGCAAAAGTGGAAGACAGCATCCCAGAAAGTGACTGAGATCACTACAAGAAGCATGATGGGAAGAATTCCAGAAAAAATCCATGAATTTTGTAAAAAAAGTTTTGGTTTTTTATTGTAAACACAGTTTTCATTAGAATTAGAAGATGAGTTTGATTTTCGGAATCGGTCAGTGGTTCAAAAGATATAAGCGTTTTTGTGATAGCGAATTTATTCTCGTTCAGTCCTTACCTATACTTTCATTGTTCGTCTTGCTGTTTTCTAGTCAAATCTCAGAAAAGCTTTCACAGGTGCTCAGAGATAATTGAAGAGAACTGGTGTCTTCAGAAGCATTAATCCTATAAGCTGTTCATGTCTGCGCTCTTATGACCGATCTCCTTGTGACACTAATTGAAACCGAAACTCCTGAAAAAAGGTGATTTATCCGTCCATCTCGCCACATCAAAGAAAACGACAACAGCTAATTTCCGCCAGCGATCATCTGCAAACTGCCATAAACCCCATCCTGGACAAGCCGTTCCAGATATTTCCTCTCTTTCTCGATCCAGTTACTCTCGCTTTTTTCCGTCCATCTTCCGAGGCACGTCCCGAAATAGAACACAGACCTCCTCTTCATCGCTACGAATCTGCCACGTGCCGGTGGTGCTCTTTTTCTTCCGTTTTTTCGGCTTACGTTTGTTTACCGTACGCCAGTTCCTTAGCAGGGGTTATTTTTATTTTCGTAATTGTTCCACTCACACACGTCGATCATTGAGCAAGTCGTTCAGTATCGGCTCAATTGTGGCGAATGACACTCTTGACGGTTCACTGACTGCGATCTTTCATTCGTTTATTCGTTTTTTTTCGGATTTATATATGCCGAGAATCAAATGCTAGAATTGGTTGGCGGAGATCGGTTAGTTTTTTCGATACAGTGGAAATTTTGATTAGCTAGACTAGAAAAATGGCTGATGAGCCGCCAAAAAAGAAAAGAAGGTTTGACAATTGTAGGTGAGTTCAGTTATAATTCAAAGTTTCAACGAACTTCTTGTAATGGATAAAATCAGCTGACAATAATATAAATGAATGGACACATTGGAAAAGTTTTCTAATCTTTGTAAAGCCATTGTTTGGATTTTGATTTTCACGAACTACATTATACCAAACTGGACACTGAGAATAATAAAAAAAAAATGATCCTATAGTCCGTTCAAATATAAGAAGGAGCTTTGTAAACAAACAGAATCGTCTGGTTTATGCACAATAAAGCTGCTATTGGTCAAACGGTCATAACCACGCTCCCTTTTAACTCCCTAAGAGACTGCCAGGATCGTACTCGGAACGGACTGTGAGGGTACTGGATAGAAATGATTCAATAATTTGAGTCAGCAATTCCCACATTAGAACTTTTTTCCTCAGAAACTCTAGTGCAAAATTTCTGTTATGATTTGCAACTGTCATAAACATTTTATATCCGACGTACCCTATTTTTTTATTTTGTTTTGTTTTTATATTATTATCTACCAAATAATTTTTTTTCGGATGCTCGAGATTGCGGCAAGGTAATTCCAGAAAACACCAGAGTTTTAGAGATTTGGGTCGGAATCTTGCAAGATTCCGACAAAGTTATTCCGGGAAACACCAGATTTGGGTCCTTTTCCCTAATGGGTGAAAGCCATCTTGATTTGCATAAATATCGAATTTTTCAATTGACAAGACTCTTAAAAGATCTCTGTTCAAATTTATAATGGTCATTTACTTGTAATATCCTAAATATATTTAGTTTCGATCCAAAATTTCATATTACATTGTACGAAACTCTTTGTCGGCTGCTCAAGGTTCCGACAAGGTAATTCCGGGAAACACCAGATTTGGGTCCTTTTCCTTAATGGGTTAAAGCCATCTTTATTTGTATAAATATCGAAGTTTTCAATTGACAAGACCAGTTAAAATACCTAGAGCTACTGTTAAGGTCTAGCTATTCAAAGTGTTTATAGATTTTGTTGTGAAAAGTGTATTCTGTTGGAAAATCTTTTGACTAAGTGTATATAGTGTTTATAGAACAATGTCGAATTCGGAAACGGATACTGCATCTGCGGGTGATATGTGGGGACCACCACGAAAAAGGTCCAAAAGGTCGCATTTCTCTGCTGAAGAGAAAGAGATAATTTTGAACATTTTTCGAAAAGAAATAAAGAATTGGAAGAACATCCCGATTTATCGAAAAGAGACTTAGTAGGAATTGTTTCAAAATCCTCAGGGGTGAGTGATTCAGCTGTATTCAGAATTCTCAGAGAATATGAAGAGAATAAAACATTGACGCCACCTAAGAGGAGAGCCCGGTCGTTAAAAATAATCGATCCGGTTGACGATTTCGATATGAACCTCATCGGAAGAATTGTCCACGGTTTTTTTTTCCGGAATGAAATCCCAACGATTTCTAAAGTTCCAGACATCGTGAATGATAACGACAGTTTGCCAAATTTCAAAAGAACAACGTTCTATAAATTATTGAAAAGAATGGAATTCAAGTTCAGTTAAAACTGAACGATTGTGTGAAATCTCCTCGATTCGACTCTGGACGGAAAGAAACTTTACGAAGGCCCTCCTTCCGCTGCGCCAAACATGTTATTATTGCTCCTTCTTAGATTTTAACAGAGTATAATAATCAGCTTCGAAAGCACTATACGTGTACAGTATTTGATTCCTGATGGAATGCGCAAAGTTGCATTATTCCGCTAGCTGTCGAAAAAAATTGACAGCAGTTGCCAACATGATCGTCAATGAACCCGGTTCTGTTTTGACAGAAATATTGGGACAAAACTTTGCTTATAACTCGCATACGTAATTTTCCATCTGATTCTGAAATTCCATCTCAATCGAATTCGTAGTTTTGAACTTATCCATTGTCAATAAAAAAAAATTGTCACCGAAAGCAAATGGGAAGATTCAACGTTGCAAGATGTTTTCATTTGACGTTTTATATTAGTCAATAATTAAACATCTAAAAATAAACAAATCGTGATAATGTCACAATCAATTCCGAATTATTAGTAAACAGTGCTGATTTATCATTCACAAATATCAATATTGACGACTGTCACATTTTGGATTGAGTGATCACTAAGGTCACCACGCAAGAAGATAAAATAGAAACATTCGAAAGGGAAGAAACAACTTTCGCTTCAATTAATTGAGCATTCTGTCCTCTGTCAAATTTTTCCTCCAGATATTTATTTTCATCATTATTCACTTTAATCTGTTACGACATTCCCTGGCGCTTTTCCAATATTTCTATGTGGATTTACGAGTCTCCTCCTACCTAAATCGCGAATCCACATGCCGGCAACTGGCAAACCGTCTTATGCAGCACTAATTTCAAGGTTGATAAATAATTCATTATCGCTATTATCATATTTTATACTGCACCTTCTAGAAATTTTATGGCTCATTAATAGAGACATTGCCCTCATGTGAGGCGGCCACCGATGGACTCACAGGGCATGTTGCTGAATTCGTATGGCAGAAGATCGGTAGGATGACTTTTTGTGTATTGCAACTTTGTGCGACTTGGTCGGTGAAATAAACGTTTTTACGACTCGGATGACGTCCCGCAGAAATATAATACGATATATTCGAGCCTAAGGTGTTGATGTTGATTTGTTGCTGATATGAAGGAGAATGCAAAACTTCATTTATAACACTCCTACCCCTATATATGTGCAGATAATCTTATCCTGGATGTGAATTGCACCATGGTCAAAATGAAGACAATAATACATAAAGAACCATTTCGAACTTAAAACACAACATTGATTGAATCGGAGTCTCCAATAATTGGCGCCCAACGCCAGGCCATCTTGATGGTAGGATCTGTCATTCTTCAGGAGTATTTCGAATTGCTACAATGGTGTATTATCCTTGCTACATACTGAAGTGTTCCTAACAGTAGTGGGACGATATTTCATCTTGATTTGGGGCCGAACCAGAACTGTTTGGTCCCCCTGGTACGGCAATGTAGAAAACGCTGATCCATGACCATTGCTCACCGAGCATTTTCCAAGGTTCTTGTTCGTTCACGCTACTTAATCTCTAGTTCTCGGGTTCATTGTTGACGTAGACGGAGATGCAAAATTCAACCGGAAAGTGAAAGTTGATTGCACCGGAAAATTTTTCGTCGAATATAGTGATGATTGCAATAAAAGTTCAACGTTCGCGCGTTCATAACCGTTAAATTGGCGAAGAAAAATGGCGGTTTCGTTGCAATGTGCATCTTGATGTGGCGTAGAGATTGATTCAGTTTCAGCTAGGAATGATTGTTGAGGTTTTAGACAGGAGAACACAATTTTGCTGGTATTGCGCCATTCCCAGATGAACACAGAGCACTGGCAGTTTGATTCCAGAGCTCTTAGTGTTGATTGACTGTCTGTTGCTATATCTATGCGGTTTCTCTTCTCGGACGCAAGCATAAGCAGGCAATATTCCGCCTGTGAGAAGGAGGGTTCTTGCCCCATTGGCACGGAGAGTTTCAGATAAGACAAAGCATTTAAACAGAGTTATTATTGAATATTAACTTGATGCCTTCAGTCAGAATTATCGAAAAGTTCTGGGTGAGATATCTACCAGCTATCTCTGGTGACTTCTTCTTTTTAGATTTCCTTATTCTATAAATCTCGCACAGATTTCGCAACCACCTCGTGTGAAACACTAACTGTGGTATCAGAAGTAACAGTATTCTTCGATGTGCAAGAGGATCTTTTTTATTGACAGTTGATGCACTCATTATGTTATTGTCGTTATAAGTTCATTTGGAGCTCACAACATTTTGAATTGCTGCTTGGGAATCCACTCTCATCTGTTAACTTTTTTTGAGTAGGTTCCCTTCATTTCTGCACACTGCACAGTTTCTTTGAAATCGTTTCACACAATGAAACAATTCAGAATAAGAGCTTCATTTTTGTACGAACAAAGGGTCTTCCAGAAGTGCATCTAATGCTAATGACGAGAACTGTGAAGAAATGTCCCTTTTGGCCAATGTTGCGTTAACAAATCAAACCGTTGCTTCCGAATTGTCAATCCATACAAACATCTCTATTCAGAACAGTTGATTTACAATCCCAACGTAATCGTACCCAGTCTAGAAACGATATTTCGTCACTCTGCTGCAGACTCTTTCGGTGATTCGAGGAACCGTTCAAAATGCAGCTAGACCCATCAGGACCACTAACCCAGAGTACCATGTCGACGAGGTGAATGCGCCTGCCAAGGACACGTCTTTTTCAGTGCAACTCTGTAGTTTACCGAGTTTGTAACTGGTAATCTTCGGCGAATGCATTCCGATTGGCCAATAGCGAGAGAGCTGCTGTACACAAAGTTTATTGCATTAGGCTGTGTCTGTTATAACTTGTCGATTGAAATGTTAATCTTCTGCAACATCAGCCATCTTGTAATTTCATCTAATTTCTACTGTTTGTTCCACTCGAACTGTCGACATAACCGTATGAGTTTTTCCGTTCAATTTTCATCTGGAGTGGAACTTCCTTTGATTGCAAAATCTTGCAAGTATGAGGATCCTCAGGAAAGTTATGGTAGCGTATTATCCACCTCCTGCATGTGTGCTTTTGCAACGTCTTTCAACAGTCCATTTTTCCACCCACAAGAATCAATATCCGTTCTCTTGAAACCTATATTTCAATAAGCTCATTATTCGAGAACGCAATCGGTTCCATTCACAGAGAAGGCCATAAGTGCATCAAAGGAAATCTACCATGTACGAATGAATACACCCACTCGCATCTGGTGCTTCAGCTAAGTAGGCTACACACTCCTTGTCCAAACTGTGGGAGTAGGGTAAAAGAGACAATGCAACTGGAACTTCTTGGATAGAATTTTTCCTGCGCTGTGGGATTAATGTTCGACATCATTCACTATTGTAGGTGGGCGAAAGTGAATGTATCCAATAGAAGCTGCGAACGATAGAGTTCGTCATCTTTTCATAAGTCTTCATCATATATAAATGCACACTTATTGGGAGGACGAATAGTACGAATTTTCCGATGACTGAAAATCGAATGTGGAAAACTCCGATTGAAATATTGCAATTTTCTGTTACTGTCTCTCCTTTTGGACCAATGTGTCAAGTTCGGTTTGTGGAACCGTGTTTTGGGAGCCACTCGAACTCGAAGTGAGTCTCAGCAAATGCGTGAAAAAGGGCTATTTGGTTAATAATTCTCCGAGAAAAATGGCCAATGTCTAGAATGGCCAAGATAATTGGGAAAAGACCGATTGTTCCTCTTTCTATCTGTACCTATAATTCGCGTCTAGGATCTCTGTGAAAAAAGTCTTTCGAACATAAAGTTGACACCTTTTCGTGAATTTTGTTGTTTATCAGGATATTCCATCTGAACTATCTCCCATATGGGTTTTTTAATTGAGTATTCTTCTGCCAGGGGGTTGAACTGGTCAAAATAAAACATACCAATTATCGAAGCAATCCTCAGCAAATAGCTTAATTTGTTTTGGATTTCGTAATCTCAATTCAACGAAATAAAATTAATTCTCAGCTGGAGACTTACGAGTATATATTAAAAAATTCTTAACCTACTATAGAACCAAACAAAATATCAATGTCAAAATATTTTAGCACTCAACATATTCTCGTCTTAATTGAATACATTCATTACAGCGAACCTGCAACGTATCTAGACCTTTCAAAAAAAATGTTTCTTCTTGCTCTGCAAACCAGTCCTCCACAGCTTTTATTAACTTCTCGTTGGAAGAAAATTTACGACCTTTTAAACTTTTTTTCAGTTGAGGAAAGAGATGATAGTCGGACGGAGCCAAATCTGGTGAATAAGGGGGGTGTTCTAGTGATTCTAACCCTAAATCACGAATTTTTTGCATGGCAACATGAGATTTGTGTACTGGGGCGTTGTCCTGTAAAAACAAAACACCTTTGGATAGCTTTCCGCGTCTTTTCTCTATAATTTTTTCCCCGTAGAGTGGTCAGTAATGTCGAATAGTAATCTCCAGTTATTGTTCTACCCTTATCCAAAAAATCAATCATCATTACTCCATGGCAATCCCAAAAGACTGAAGCAAGAACTTTTCCAGCAGATTTTTGGACACGAAACTTCTTAGGTCTTGGAGAACCAGAGTGTCTCCATTCCATCGATGGTTGCTTTGTTTCTAGATCGTAGAAATGTACCCAAGTCTCATCCATAGATGTTTAAGAAGTCTACATCGTTTTCAAATTGAGCACAGATCGAACGCGATGCTTCTACCCTTGCACGCTTTTGGTCAACATTCAAACATTTGGGGATCCATTTTGCAGAAACTTTTCTCATGTCCAAATTGACGTGAACTATATGATGAAAGCGTTCGTATGAAATTTTCAGTGCTTCAGATATCCGTTTTAGCCCAATTCGACGGTCTGCTAAAATCTTGACGGGAACTGCATCGATATTTTCGGGGACTGACACAGAAACTGGCCTTCCCGATCGGTCATCATCTTCAATGGAAAATTTACTTCTTTTGAAGCTTGCAGTCCAATTTTTCACGGTCGCATACGAAGGACATTGATCACCAAGGGTACTAAGCATATCTTCGTAAATCTGCTTACCTTTTAACTCTTTTAAATACAGGTACTTGATGATGGCTCGATATTCCAATTTTTCGATTTTTACAATTTTCGGACGTCTTTTTTTAATTTTATTGAGTAACTCTGGTTTACTTATTTGAAGTCGAACTCTACACTGATACTTCTAATAAGTTATTGTTCGTTGATATGGTATCGCAATATCTTGCTTATGCATGGAACTGGTCTCTTGTTTACGACTAATGAGGTTTTTTCAAACTTCCCCGATATATTTTCCCGGAGATTCCCTGTAATAACATAGAATTTTCAGTCTGAAGCACGGTAATCTTCATTGAGATGATCATTATTATCTCATTTCCTGATCGGTAAGAATGTTTAGAGCAGGATCTCGTCTTGCAGCCCGCAGAAATCGCCTTCACAAGTTCGATACTCGGTGGTACTACAACCTCGTCCCAGGTAGAAATAGCTGTCTTTTTTCCAACTCTAATGGTATTCTTCATGGAAGGAAGCACATCGGACAGGTAACTGGACAGGATGAGAACCCCACTGGGCGGGTATTACTCATTCAAATTATTGCGACCCAGGACAGTATTTAACTCCAACTTTTTTCTATCGCCTGTGTACGGTCATTAGGGGAATGAAAATACGTTTCGATAAAAAAGGTCGAAACCTCGTATACGAATAATTTTATGACATGTAACAGTGAAAAACAAGTCCGTAATTATGTCTGGTTTTGGGACAATGATTATAAATTTCTACCTTCTGGGATGGGTCTCAAGGCTGACGGAGCTAAAGACCTCTTCCCACACGAAAATCCAGGTCGTGACACGAGAGGATCTTGCTGCATGCAACGAAAATTGTTAATTTCGCACCTTTCACCAAGAATCGGATGTTTTGAGTTCCAAAATAAGTTGCTGCACCAGGTGTTCAGAATTAAAAATATACATACAGAATGTCCCAAATAAAACTCCCCAGATGAATTTTCCATAATTTCGAAACAGGGTATTATTCAAGCTCTATGATCTCTGGCAGATGATAGCTGTGCTTATTCAATTACTTTTTCTTCGTTTGATTGTTGTCTATTTGGTTTGTTCCTTCGGCATTCTCGTTTCTATAGAATACTAGCTGGCCTGACGAACTTTCGATAATATCAAATATAGCACCTTCACGACTACGCTACAGTGTCTTATCTAGAAACTGTAGACTACGTCATCAACCGTAGCGACACCTAGTGGCCTTATTCAAAAGGAGCAAAAGCATTTCCTACATAACCAAATTCTTCATAAAATTTTTCACAGTTTGAATGTATTTTATAATTACCAGGCCGTAGACGAATTCAATAATGAAGTTTCATAACAAACAGTCCATCCGATCTCGAGTTATAAATGGTGTAACCAACATCTTTGTTTTATATATATAGATATAACAATGTCTGCATGCTACTTTCGTTGTGAATTCGAGGCTCAGTTTTCTTACAACCTCCCACGTGGCCGACAACTTTATCAGGAAGCAAGTTCCCCGCGATAACTTATCATTATCGTATTAGCCGCGATGTCGACGATAAAACGACGTGCCCCCCTGCCCCATATGACATGTTCGAATGGGAACGAACACTGGTCATCCTCGGTGCAAGGTTGCATAAGCCACCCTCGACGTAACAACGGGGTGGTGCAGGATTCCCCCTCTGTATGCAAATTGGTAGATTCTTTCCCGCTGATTTGCTTCCATTCAAAGGGAACTCAATCCTTTGAGGCCGACCGGAACGTCGACGTACGTCGCGAGCCGATCTCGTGGATGAAGGGGGAAGCTCAGATAAGCGAGGAGTTTTGAAAATTCTATTGTGAGTCGGAGGCTTGGAAACGGAAATTTGTGGAAGTGACATGAAGCCACCGAAGGTAGTAAGGACTGAACGATAATAAATTCGCTATCACAAAAACGCCTATATCTCTTGAACCAATTGAGAAAAAGTCATAATTTGATCATAGTTAGCTTTGTTATGAACGTCAGAAACATGTGGAACATTTACTTCATAGATATTCCAATTCTCTATCGCAAAATTTCAAGCGAACTGAAAACACGAGAATTTATAGTGAAACTTTTTCAAAATAATCAAAAATGGAGATTCAAAAGAATCGCAAAAGAGGCTCGCGTTCGTCCGGAAACGGTACCAAGAGTTGTTAAGCGCTTCAACGAAGATCTTACAATTAACCGCAAGGAAGGAACCGGGAGGAAAAAGGGGTTTCATAGCCCAAAAAAAGTGAAGAAAGCCATCAGCCTTTTTCAGAAGAATCCTAACCTTTCAGGACGGAAAGTGGCCCGAATAGTGGGTTGTTCGCAGTCAACCGTTCAGAAAATCAAGTCGAGTTGTGGGCTTAGAACATACAAAGTGCAGAAAGTGCCAGACAGGAACGCTGTGAAGAATCAAGAAACGAAATCAAGAGCAAAGAAGTTAAAAAAAGATTTCTTGAAAAAATTTTCCTGTTGCGTGATGAACGACGAAACCTATGTCTTGGCTGATTTCTCGCAACTTCCTGGTCAGGAATTTTAAACTGCAGATTCTCGTGGAAATGTTGACGAACAATTTCGCGTGAAGAGACAAGCAAAGTTTCCTAAAAAATTCCTGGTTTGGCAAGCAATTTGCACTTGTGGGAAAAGGAGCAAATTTTTCGTTGGCCAAGGCTCTGTTGACTCGAAGATATACATCGAGGAATGCTTGAAGAAGCGACTTTTCCAATTTTTCCGTGAGCACGATGTGTCAACAATCTTTTGGCCAGATTTAGCTTCCTGTCACTACAGCAAGGCCACCAAGGAATGGTACGAAGCTGATGAGGTGGTTTTTGTCCCCAAAGAGGCCAATCCACCAAATTGCCCAGAACTCAGGCCAAACGAAAGATATTGGACCCTGGTAAAAAGAGAATTTCCATGCTAGTGTTGTCATTGGGCCTTTTCCTCGTTGATGAAAATGACCGTCACTTCAAATCAATAGAGAACTTTCCGGAACCATGTTTCCACGTTGTTTCTTTGGCTAATGCACTAGACATAAGTGACAGACATTTGAAGTCTAACTCAATGTTTTTGCGCTCGGGATAACTGCGACAAGAGAAATTTTTGTCTTCGATATATTTGGAATATCTTTGGGATCTCGCAATAGGAATTTCTCATTATGGTCGCTTTCGAGATATCTTTGGGAGCTCACAAAAAGAAACGTCGAAATCCACTGCCCAATCTATTCGAACAATCTGATATTCTGCAAAACTCCCATCCATTCCTTCATTCAGATGTCCAACATGTTGGCACAATTTTCAACGGAAGAATATACGATAACAAACATCGAAACACTGTTGATTCCGACCCTAGTCGGATATTACTTCCTTGCTATGCGGAAATGACTGCTCCGATGCCCTGGCCTGGCAGAATACCAATTTTTTCGGGGCTCTTTATTTACTCGTATACAGACGAAAAGTTGTCGATTCATAGTCTATTAACAGATCTTTGAACTCTGGAGATTCCTTGCCAACAAATAATTCAAGTTGAGGTCGAAAAGCCAATTTTTATTATATTATGATCTACAACTTCAGTGAGCCGAATATACTTTGATATATGCAAGGTGATGTGCAAGCTTTATGAGAAACTTTGGCAGAAGACCAGATACAAATCAAGGCAGGCTTGACTTCATGTAAAACTTCCCAAAAATTCATGTTGTATTACCAAGAACATAAAGTCCATCCCAAACACCAGCCTTCCGGAAATTTAGGCGTGACAATGGCAGAGTTAAGCTTGCGCTTCCTGTGTATACAACGATTGTTTAACTGTTTCGACAATATCCGGAATATCTTTTATCTCCCTCGAAGCCGTTAATATTAATCATTCTTCGCTTTGAAGAGTTTGAAGCGAAAGAAACTCAGAAATCGATTATGAAGGATTAAACGAAATTCGTGTAAAGATGTTCCAAATATTTATAGATTCGTGTAACGGTGTCAAGGGCGTAAATGAGTTCCAAGCCGTCGAGTATTTATAAACAAAACAATGATTTGGCAACGTTAATCGGTCTGTAAACAGAATTTTATTGATACGTTTGTTTGATCCGAGACAACAACCGATTGTTGCATCATGTAACAATATTTGGGGAGATTCTCGATAACTTAACGCCTTCTTGGAAAGTCTGAGAAGAGACGATATCGATCGCTTTCTCGAGGTTGCAGACAACCAAGGAAGAGCTTCATTCCAGATGGATTTAGTAGGGTGTACTAGTAGGGCCCGTAGATCTACCTATTGAGAAGTAGATCTCTGCAATTCGGGTGATTTTATAGCCAAAATGTCGAAGTTTGATTCATTTTCCTGGAGAAATGGAAAAATTATGAAGAATATGAATACCAAGCTATTTTGCATTGACTTTGCGGCCAAGATATCAGTGAAAACAGTTTTTTCCGTCGACCATGAAATAAGAGCTCATTTTAACGCACTCGAAATCATCCATTAATGACCTATTTTAATGCATGATTGTCATGGCAACCGAACATAAAATATTCAGTCAAAGCACTATCGAATCGAGCTCGGTTGGAAATCAACATCTGTCAAAAAAGGTTATATTGAAATCTCCATTCAAAAGAAAATAGGGACTGCAGGGGAAATTTCAATAAAAATTTTCAATTCAAAATGAAAATTTATTTCAATCCAGAATTTATATTCAATTCGTGATGAGGTCGACGGAAAAATCTTGTAAACAACTCGTTTATTAATCCAGCGATTAATGGTCTCAAAAATATATTTCGACCATTAATTGCTGTCATACTTCTCCATCTCCTAGAAAATCGAAATTTCACCAACGAATGAATCGATTATTCCTCTTTTCGACCGCATAAAAATTTCCTCACTGTAAGTATCACATCTTCGCTGCGATTTTAAGATTCTTTTGGAAATCTGGACCCACAGAGTTACCATTAATTTTAGTATAGTATAGAACTACCGTTTTAGTAAAATATAGAACTAGTATGGGCCAGCAGATCTACCTTTTTAAAAGGTAGGCCTCTGGTCGCGGAATCTGAGCGCAGTTGTCAGACTGTGTTCCGGGCTTTCTCTATAGAAGGCTGAGGCCAAACTCTGACAGCTTACAGCTACAATGTCAAATAGTTCTCTGTGATACTTGCAGATCGGGCGATTTTATAGGAGAAATGTCAAAGTTTGATAAGTTTTCCTGAAGGAATCGAGAAATTATGGAAAATATGAATACCAAGCTATTTTGCGTTGACTCATCCTCTTTCGATCCGTATATTTACATCACGGCCAGGATATCTGCGAAAAAAGTTTTATCGAGTTTAGAATTGCCCTTTTTGCCGAGTTTTTTCGCGATTTTCTCGAATTTTTTTAAAATACTTCTACATCGCCTAGAGGATCGAAATTTCGCCCACGTACGAATCGATCATTCCTCTTTCCGACTGTGTGACTCTCCTGTATCGCAGCTTTGCTGCGATTTTAAGATTCTTCTAGACCCACTTTTTCGACAGATTCCCCGGGCCGGACCACAGAGTTACCGTTTTAGTATAATATAGAAATATAGAATAATCAAGATGTTAAATCACGAAATAACTTTGAAATTTTCAACCATGAGCTATCTTCAAAGTACCCTGAGCGTTTTCAGCGGACCCCCTTTGCAAAATCCAAAAAATTCTTTACTTTCCGCGGGCGAGCCCGGCAAAAAAACCGGAATCGCCGCGTGCGTGCCATCCGGACCGCCTCTGATGGCGGTCGCTGCCGTTCCCGCTTCCTCGACCGTCTGTCTGTCACTCTGTCCGTCCGCCAGGCGAACCGTCTCTTTTCGAGGGCCCTCTCCGACATCGTCGTCGGTCCCGCGCTTGTCGCCGTCGATTCTCGCGCGACCGACAGGATGAGACGGCGAGCGGTACCCAACGTAGCGTCGCAACTCGTTTTGTTGTGCGTCTCTGTCTCTTCCCTCGTTGCCGCTAAATGAGCTCGGGCTAGAATGCGAAGTGTGGGTTAGAGACCTCCGCAGACAGGGGTGGACTGTACCGAAACGTTTCGTGTTTCCTTCTTTTCAGTCAGCAGAAAATCTCAATTTCCTTTTCATAAATACAGATTTTTATGTAAAGATTCCTAAAATATGTATTCACTTTGACAAAAGTACAATATTTGAAGAACACATTTCACCGTGTATATCTGGAAAACCTTAGGTTATAGTCATTTTCTTGTCAGATAACTAGGCAACGTTGTCCTTTCTACATTGAGGTCGTAGTATTTACGAATTTATCAAAACGTTTATTTACTTTGAGGAAATGATGAATTTGTCCCCAAGCATGTTCGATTGGATTAAGATCGGAAGATCTTGGACTTGGAGGTGATTCAAGATGTGGAAAGACCTGGTTTCTCTAGCAGATGATGGGATCTATATGGTGGAGCATTATCACACAGTAGAAAGAAATTTTGGCCAATAGCTGCGAGAAACTTTGGGATTACTCAATTCATAACTTCATCAACATAAGTCTGAGACTTCTCGATGTGAGATTGACTTCATGAGGACGTCTCCTGTTAGTGCTTAGGGAAATTGAAGTACTGAGAGGCCGTTTTCTCGTCGAAAGAATTGAAAAACGTTCTTCTACTGGATTTTTAGCATCTTTCAAGGTATACGACAGGACGACAGTTTTTATGGTCGTTGTTTCAGATAGAAAAGAAATATTGCCACCATTTGGTACATAATTGAACGAACTGCGGGTTCCAGATCTACTTGAAGCTACAGCTGTTCATGCTATCACCTGCTTCTCGAGATGTTAATTCATTATTGGTCGACAATCTAAGTTTCAAATCTCCTCAAGATTTATCGAGACGATTCGTGGATTGTAAGGTTATGAGCCTTGGGTTTAATTCGTATACAAAGTACTTTTTGGAGTATGCATTTCGATAAAAAAGTACTGGGCAATTGGAAATGAAACTAAATTATGTTAATCTCCACTCGTGCCAACGTTTCATATGATAAAGTCCAGTTCGACCAGTGCCTTCAATCCTTGATATAACTTTGCATTTTCATCTACCCCTCCGTCAAAAAAGTCATAAAACGACAGTACATCTGTATCTGCCCACATCGGCGGTATCCGTCGTAAATTCAATGCCTTCTCCTCGTACCCTACGAATAAATCAACATCCAGCAACGAAAACACCTTTTATTCATGATCTTGAATTTATTACGATATAGAATTTTGCAAATGTACGCGAAGCATAATGAGGTGCTTACCAAGGCCGGCTTAACAGCTGTTGCGTCCGAGACGTATCAGCCGCAGGAAAGTTAAAACTTAAAGGCTGATGATAGCGCAGGTGACCATTTTTTTTAATAATCGACAGGCAGGTTTTCTGTCAGATAGACGTTACGTCGAATTCGATATTGAACAATGGTGTATCTCGTGGAAGCGAGGCACGTGGCCAGATAGCGTTCTCCGAAGATTGACATTTATCGCATCAGCTTTGCATATTTTAGAACGGCAAGACGATGATACTGAATCAGTTGTTCAACAAGTCATTTGAGAAATAACTAGAATAATGGTTGTGGTCGTGCTCACTGAATATTTCCGATAACGCCCACACAAAGGACGATATCCTCGATATCGTATTTTTTTTACCAAGCAAAATGCTTCTGAAATTCGTCATAAAATTACGACGGCTACGGCACCGATTCTCCATTCAAAAAGTGCCTTTCATTTTTTCCAAGTTCACGCCCTCAATATTTCACCTAAAAGCTTGATTTTTTTTTAATTGAAGTTGAAGGATGTCTTGAGGGCACTCCAGATTCTTCTCTTTGATAAAATTATTTTTTCGCATGAAAAAATCGGCTACGGCACAGATTCTCCATTCAAAAAATGCCTTTCATTTTTTCAAGTTCACGCCCTCAATTTTCCACCTAAAAGCTTGATTTTTTCTATAAATTGAAGTTTAAGGATGTCTTGAGGACACACCAATTTCTTCCCTTTGAAAAAATTATTTTTCGCATGGAAAAATCGGGTTGAATTTGAGAGTCTATGAAAATTGACTTCATAATCGTTTTTCGGCGGATGTTCATCAATTTTTTTTAGAAAATTCATTGGAGTGCCCTCGACAAATCAATTTTCTATATTTCAAAAGAAATTCCATTTGGATAGGCGTCCAATTAATGCAGAAAATTATGGAAATACAGGAAATACTGAAAAGACTTCCAGAAAGTGTGAAATCGTAGAGAACTGTCTGAAATTCCAGGAGATTTAAAAAAAATCAAGCTTTCAAGTTTCATGTGGAAAATTGAGTGCGTGAACTTGGAAAAATGAAAGGCACTTTTTGAATTAAGAAACGGTGCCGTCAGCCAGAGTATAACGGCCCTTAAACGGGTCAATCATAATATTTTTGTGATAATATTAGTAATAGCACTTTTCTTGCAAGAGTTGACCGCCCAATCTTCTAGTATCAACGCCAATTCTTCTAAGCTTCTATGTTCATTTAATTCATATTCTCGTTCGCAGTAAAATTTCATAAATATTTCCAAAATATATGGGAATTTTTTATTTAATTAACGCATTCTTATGCTGTTCGATATGGACTATCTTGCTACCGAAAGAGTTTATAATATATCTATCTCTTCGAGTGTTGACAGTATGGAAAATTGTCTAAAAACCATGTTGAAATTGGTGGAAAACATTTTAGGCGGAAATCAAAAGTCGTCGTAGAAAAAAGTTTCAATAATTTAATTTCCTATGATCCTTTTTCAGATCATATTGACTTTGAATCGTTTTCAACCAGCTGAGTACTTTTGAAGAGAGCTAATAGAGAAAATATCTTGGTATCTGTAAAAGAATTATCTCGTGATATCAGGTCTAGGTTCCCTCATTCCCTATTTAAGGGTCCTCAAACGTGTTTTTATGGCCTGCGACTAGTTCTGTTCGGGGTCCGGTCCTGCCCCTACGTTTCGTGCCCCTCGTTTGTCGTGCATTTTGGAAATGTGACGACGATGCCGCTTTTCTAGGTAGCAGCACACAGCTAGTTTTGTGCCTCATGGCCGACGTTACGGACGGCGTTCGATAACATTCTCTTCTTGTCGCTGTGAACTCCGTCGATAACCCCGGTTTTGTTTCCGTTTTTCCTCGATGGTCGGACAAATTGCTGCATAAGCGAAGATCGTGACTATGTTGCATCAAAGTTACTTTGTTTTTGTTTTGGTTATCGGTTGATTTTGTGTCGTTCCGGCCCGCACTTTTGTTTGGTTTACACAATGCGGTCTACTGCATTTCACGGCGACAGCTGATCCCACTAAAGATTCTCAGGTGATCGTATGCGTGAACATGATTCAGGTATGTGATTTTTCGAGACTATGCATTAGGTTTGTCGATGAATAAACGAAAATATTCGTATAAATACACACAGTCTTCTAAATACTGTCTCGAAACGGTATTTGTCGGCGCATCGATGTATTTCTCCAACTGTTCAAATAAGAAATAAATTCTTCATACAAAAACATTTTGGTCTCTGTTGCTCCATGTTCCAAAAATAAATCTATGTATACAGCGTGTACCAGAAAATTTCTGACGAGAGTAAGATGAAAATTTTAGATGGCACCCTGTATTTTAGAATTCTTCATAAAATTCTACTTATTTTTTGTTCTTCATACCATACTCCGAAATTCAATTGTTTTCGAGATATTCGCGGTTATATGTAGATTGGCCGAACAAAGAATTTTTTCATTTTATGTCATCTACGTTTATATGATTCTAACGACGTTTATATACTAAGTTTCACTGATTTTAATCTGTTATATGATGATTGTTGAACAAGCCACAGATACTCAGTGCCTTGACAAACCGTCGAACCCTCGGTCGAACCTTATGTCGGCGTTAGGAGAAGAACTGCGCCAAAGTTGTTTTCAAACGCGTATTTCTCAAAAACTATTGAGTTAAGGGATATTGTGTGGGGAATAAAGAGTGTTCAAAATTCACGCAGCATTCTAAAAACTCATAAAATATGTAGAGCGTCAATCAAGAAGCTAATCCTTGTCTTGTTTCTTTTGCTTTAGTCGTTCTTGATTATTATGTATTTCGGGTAATACCAATTTCAATTACAATTCTATAAATATTTCTTTCCAAACACATTATTTCTTTCTTAAAATATGAACCCAGGTTTTCGTACCTGTGTCATACTGACAAGTTGTGGAATATTCTACACTGTGATTTACAAATCCCATTCTTCGAAGTTCACAAAGGCTGGGAGATGGGCTTTCAAATATTCATTTATGTAGCGTAAATAAAGAGAATTTATGAGTCAACCCCAATAAATACCTTGGCAGTTATGCTACTTATTACTTTGCAATTTGCGTTGAAAAGGACTCACTGATTTATGAGAGTTCCTGGAATTCGAACGCTGTCGAAACTTACGCGATAATTTGTATTGATCCAAAATATTCGGAAGACTTCATCAGTTCGGTATAAAACGAAAATTGAATTCCTTCCGGAGCTAATTTTTAATAAGATTTCAATCAAGCAATCAAGATAATTATTACGAGATTCCATCACGGATAAATCTTGGTACTGAGTAACACGCTGAAGTGTTGAAAGTGATGAATAATCATCGTGTTCAATAGGCGAATAACTGATAATAATTAATAATTGACAGGGTTATCCAAAGAGGCCGATAACATTATAAACAATCACAAATACTTGGTTTACGTTCAAAATTGACGTATTGAAGTTGAATGATGCAAACAACGAAGTTCATAATTATGATATTCAGTGCATTCTTCGTGGTGAATGTATTCGTCAATAGGGTTAGATTTTGACTAGTATGGGTCAGTAGATCTACATTTTAAGTACATAGTTATCCTCATCGGTAGAACTCTGGTAATTTCATGGGAGAAACGTCAAACTTTGATCAATTTTCCTGAAAAAATTGGGAAAATATGGAAAATTTTAACACCAATCTATTTTGCATTGACCTTTCCTTTTTCGATCCGTATATTTAGGTACATCACGGTCAGGATTTCCGTAAAGAAAGTTTTATCGAGTTTAAAATTGCCCTTTTTGCGATTTTCGCGATTTTTTTCAAATACTTCTACATCGCCTAGAGCATCGAAATTTGACCCAGGTATCCATCCATTATTCCCCTTTTCGACCGTATAAAAATTTCTCCAACATATCGCAGCTTCGCTGCGATTTTGAGATTCTTCTGGACCCACTTTTCGACAGATTCCCTCGGACCGGTCCGCAGAGTTACCATTTTAATAGAGAAATAGAACTATTTGAAGGGTTATCAAAGATCAAAGAACCATTGACGAATGGGAGGTAACTTGAAACAGCTTTCGAAAGATACATATTATTAGTATTTTTATACCGATACTAGCTGGCCCGGCGAACTTAGTTTCGCCTAAATGATACCTACTTACGGTGGATTTCACGAATCGTAATTTCCATCGCCATCTAGTGGCGATAATAACAAATACAGTACCTTCACGACTACGTTACAGTGTCTAGATAAGAGCCATTAACAGTAGCTACACCTAGTGGCCTCATTCAAAAGGAGGAAAAGCATTTCCTACATAAACAAATTTTTCATCGAATTTTCAGAGTTTTAATGTATTTTATAATAACCAGGCCGTAGACGAATCCATAAATGAAGTTTCATAACAAACAGTCCATCCGATCACGAGTTATAAATGGTGTAACCAACAACTTTGTTTTATATATATAGATATACAGAATTTTGTGAAACCCCTTTTAAACGAATATATTGATTCGATTATTTTATATTCAAATATACCTAATAAAGAATCCAAATCTTGACTTGTATTGACAAAACCTTCAGTTCGATGCTTTCAGACTTGCAGTTAAACTAATTTTCATAAATTTCCATTTTTTTAACGGAAAACCGTTCCCGTGCGCATTCGATGCCAATTACAATATATCTGAGCCTCTTATATTGCGCCCATGCGGTTCGAGCCGCTCAAGTTTTTACCCGCATGGGGGCTACATTTAACTGGAATGCGATTATCAATTAATTTATTTTTCCTTTCAGCGGCGTTGCCGTTCTCAGCTGTACGGACTGCAGCGGAAGTAGCACGGCGTCTAGCGACATCACAGACCCAGGCTCGCCGTTCAGCACGACTTCCAACCATTCCGAGGATTCAGTGTCGCAATCAGCCAAGATGCCCCCCACACAAAACACCCATCATTCCCCGTGGTCGTGGAACGCGGAGGATCGACCCCTGCTCGGGCGGGATGGAGCGACGTGCCAAGCGGTAGACGAGAGGAAGAAGTCGAAGAAGAACGAAAGGTGCATCGTCGCGATTTCCGACAAGGATCTGCCGAGGAAAACCACGGACGCCAATTTGTGTTCGAAACCGAAAACCAGTAAGCTGCCTAAGAAACAGGAGGTGAACAAAATGCACCAGGGTAAAATAACGGAGTATTTCAAGACGCACGTGAAGCCGGTGAACGGATTCAAGAAGGGTGCGGCGATGCGTTCCAAGAACAAATCGGCACCCCTGGTCGACCAGCAGACGCAATTCAACAGTTTGAAGGCCCAAAATGTGCGCAGGTGCGTCAGGAGTATCACGAAGAAACAGCCTCCCACGTCCAAACCTAAGAAGTACGTTCCCGTTAGTGTACCTAGAAAAATCCTGCCTGCGCCCGCCAAGTCGGAGACTATCACGATACGAAATAATGTAAATAATATTATAAACTTTCCTTTAGCTTTATCAACCGTGAATTTCACTCCTAATTTAACGTATCTTCACACTAAAGTGCCGAAGCCGCCCGATACCATATTCGCGCCTCAATTCGCCTCCATTACCGATAAGATCAACGCTATCCCCAGCGCCATTCCCATCATCAATCGAACCCCATGTCTCAACGTCATCCAACCCATTCATCCGAAAATCGCCACCATCAACAACTTCAACTGTGTCAAATTAAACGCAACGGTAGTGCCTATCGTCAAAGTGAACAACATGCCTTCGAAAATAAACGGGTCAAATCGAGGCGGTCAGCCTAATGGACTTTTGGAGACGGCGATTCCCACCGTCGTAACGCCGAAACAGCTCAAGATTAGCGAGTGCCAACCAGCGAACCCGCCAGCGGTCAACCTAGGCGGTATAGCGAGTGTAAACATAGGGGTCAGCGCACCGAAAATGCTCGATACCCCTATGGAAATCAGCGAGAGGTTCCAACCGGATCTCGTAACCTGTAGCGAGTGCAACAGTATGGACAGCGAGTGTCAAAGTCAAAGTAGCGAGTGTCAAAGTCAGAGTAGCGAGTGTCGCGGCGCGGTTAGCGAGTGTCAGAGTAGCGAGAACGATTCTCAGGGAAGCAGTTTCGGCGGACCCGCCGATCATGACAGGACTCCTTCGCCCAACACGTGTACAAGTAGCAGTTCGGACGATAGTGGTATTTCTAGTGAAGTGTGTAGTGACAGGAGTAGTGTGGAGAAGTCGTTGTCGGACAGTGGCGTGTCGGATTGTCTCGAGATCAAAGTGAATGTACCTGTTACCGTCGAGTCGCAGAAGTCTCCGATTTTGTCCAAGCCCAAGACCATACGGTTTCCGTTCAAGAAGCAGGAAATAGAGAGGAGGGACAGCCAGAAGTCGCTGTCTAGCGGCGACGCCGCGAGTTGTAGATGGGCCGATTGTACAGCGCAATTCGATACCAGTGGGGCCTTATTAGAACATCTGCAGGTAACATTTTTTTTACTTCAGTATAGGTGTTCCAAAGTAATTTGGACTCTTCCAAGTAATTTTGGATCAAATATGGTAACCTATCACTCTGTCTCTCACACGGTTAATACGTGATTTTACCACAATTTCTGTCATATTTCGGTTATATATTTAGTCTTTTTTTTTGTTTATATATATTTAATGCTTGGAGGTATGTGCATTAATTTTGGACTAGAGGGACCGAATATGATCCTGTTCCTGTCATTGACTACGCTTTGTTTCAACCATACAATGACTTCGAAATTTCTACTAAACACATTAGCTACTTAGCTAGTGTTTCCTTCAATCCGATAAATTTGTATTATTGGCAATTTCTTGCCAAAGAGAAATCTGCCTAGTCTGTATCCAACCTGAATGGAGATAAATATACATAGAATTTTATTGTATTGATTCTAAATGGTCTTTGATGAAAATGAATGAAAAAAGTTTTACAACTTAATTTCTTCGAGCGTTTTATGAACTATCCGCAATGAAATCCCATAAATTGTTCGGAATCTCGAAAGCACAATCTCAAGATTCGCCACAATACCTCAACCCCTATTAATATTTCGAGATTGACATTTCATAATAAAATGGCAAACAATATCTACTCAACACACTTATTAAATCCGAAATGAATGAGTACTCGGTGAGCTTTCCTGGAGGGGAAAGAATGGTAGTCTTTGGAATTGAAAGTATATAATCGACAACCCCTCATTATTTTCGTACACCCCTATTCTCTCAGCTCCGTTACACACCCCTATTGGTTCGAGCGTCTATTGTATTTTATTGATTTCTGTTTCCGAATATAATCATGTTGCTATTAGATTATAAATACGAATTTACTTCTGGTTTGTTGAGGGAACTTATGATCACAGATGATTTCAGATAAAATTGATCACAACTGAGAATGGAGCACAACTATCATAGTTTAGAATTGCACCTACGTAATGCAGTTTTTTGAAAAATTATAATTTTTTTCTTGTCGTATCCAACATTTGTATATTATATTGACCAGCACATATTTCAAAGTACCTCTGTGCAAAATATAATCGATTTGAGAAATCTCAAATCTCCCATACCACGAACGATCTGAGCCTTTGAACAGAACTCGAAAATGAAATATCGAAAACAATAAAAGTGAAAAATTCGTAACTCATAAGGGCTATATGGTTGACTTTGATATCAAAATGTAGGTTTTCGAGGTCGCTGCATTCAATAAAGAATACTCCAGAGCCCTAACTAGCATCGTTTAGATTTTGACCTGTCAAATGGCATTTTTTGAAAAATTCGAAATTTCGAACCGTCATAGCTTCCGTCCCTCTCGCCGTATTCACCATCGGTATATATTTTGTTAATCAGCATATCTTCAAGTATCTCTGTGCCGAATATGAACGATTTTAAAAATTTCAATTTTTGGGTGAAAAATGACTAAAGGGTAAGACCCCCAAAAACGCCATATTTGCCAATAAATAAGTACATCCGTATGGTTCTATCGGCGAAAATGATTGAAAAAGTTAATCGTGCCATTCGAATCTTCCATAATAGGTCTTCAGCGGATCGATATCACCCATACCACGAACGGTCTGAGCTCGTAAACAAAACTCGAAAATGAAAAACCGAAAACATTAAAACGACATAATTCATTAATTATGAGGGCTACATGGTTAATTTTGGTATCAAAATGTAGGTTTTCGAGGTCGCCCAATTGAATAAAAAATATTCCACAGCCCTTACTAGCACCGTTTAGATTTTGACCTGTCAAATGGCATTTTTTGAAAAATTCGAAATTTCAAACCGTCATAGCTTCCGACCCTCTCGCCGTATTCACCATCGGTATATATTTTGTTAATCAGCATATCTTCAAGTATCTCTGTGCAGAATATGAACGATTTCAAAAATTTCAATTTTTGGTTGAAAAATGACTAAGGGGTAAGACCCCCCAAAAACACTATATTTCCCAATAAATAAGTACATCCGGATGGTTATATCGGCGTAAATGATTGAAAAAGTCAATCGTGCCATTCGAATCTTCCATAATAGTTCTTTTGCTGATCGATATCACCCATACCACGAACGGTCTGAGCTCGTAAACAAAACTCGAAAATGAAAAACCGAAAACATTAAAACGACATAATTCATTAATTATGAGGGCTACATGGTTAATTTTGGTATCAAAATGTAGGTTTTCGAGGTCGCCCAATTGAATAAAAAATATTCCACAGCCCTTACTAGCACCGTTTCGATTTTGACCTGTCAAATGGCATTTTTTGAAAAATTCGAAATTTCAAACCGTCATAGCTTCCGACCCTCTCGCCGTATTCACCATCGGTATATATTTTGTTAATCAGCATATCTTCAAGTATATCTGTGCAGAATATGAACGATTTCAAAAATTTCAATTTTTGGGTGAAAAATGACTAAGGGGTAAGACCCCCCAAAAACACCATATTTGCCAATAAATAAGTAGATCCGGATGGTTCTATAGGCGTAAATGATTGAAAAAGTTAATCATGCCATTCGAATCTTCCATAATAGGTCTTTAGCGGATCGACAACACCCATACCACGAACGGTCTGAGCTCGTAAACAAAACTCGAAAATGAAATACCGAAAACATTAAAACGACATAATTCATTAATTATGAGGGCTACATGGTTAATTTTGGTATCAAAATGTAGGTTTTCGAGGTCGCCCAATTGAATAAAAGATATCCCAAAGCCCTAACCACCACCGTTTAGATTTTGACCTGTCAAATGGCATTTTTTCGAAAAATTCGAAATTTCAAACCGTCATAGCTTCCGTCCCTCTCGTCGTATCCACCATCGGTTTATATTTTGTTAATCAGCATATCTTCAAGTATATCTGTGCAGAATATGAACGATTTCAAAAATTTCAATTTTTGGGTGAAAAATGACTAAGGGGTAAGACCCCCCAAAAACGCCATATTTGCCAATAAATAAGTAGATCCGGATGGTTCTATAGGCGTAAATGATTGAAAAAGTTAATCATGCCATTCGAATCTTCCATAATAGGTCTTTAGCGGATCGACAACACCCATACCACGAACGGTCTGAGCTCGTAAACAAAACTCGAAAATGAAATACCGAAAACATTAAAACGACATAATTCATTAATTATGAGGGCTACATGGTTAATTTTGGTATCAAAATGTAGGTTTTCGAGGTCGCCCAATTGAATAAAAGATATCCCAAAGCCCTAACCACCACCGTTTAGATTTTGACCTGTCAAATGGCATTTTTTGAAAAATTCGAAATTTCAAACCGTCATAGCCTCCGTCCCTCTTGGCGTATTCACTATTTGTTTATATTATGTTAAACAGCACATCTCAAATTATCTATCTCTGTCCGAAATATGAGCGATTTAAAAAAAATCCCAAATTTTGGGTCAAAAATGACTAAGGGGTAAGACCCCCTCAAACACTATACTTCTCAAAAAAAAAAAATTGGCTGCATCAAACGGCGTTATAGTATAGAACAGGACACTTAGGCATCCCATACGACCCTTTCATAATGGCCATTTTATACGGATTGATATCAACCATACCACGAATGGTCCGAGCTTGTGAACAAATCTCGAAAATGAAATATCGAAAAAATAAAACTGAATTTTTTGAAAATCAATAAAACTTCTGTATCTGAACGATATTCGACATTTGTAGCAATTTTTTCTGTAAAAATGTTTGTGTATTTTCACTAGTTTGATATTCAAGAAAGTAGGATTTCAAAAAATTAAAAAAAAATCGCATTTGAACATACTCCGAGGCAAATAAACAGTGCTCAATTTCCACTGTTTGGCCATTTCCAGAAAATATTCGTTGGACAGCTAGTGCTAAAATAATTGACAGATTGAGAAGGCATCTGCGGTGTTTCAATATGAAAGATTGAACGTCTTTAAAAGATGTATATTTTACGAATCATAATTTTGAGATCGTTCAATTATTCTAAACAGTTGGTAACACAGTGCTATGGATGTTGGGCTTCTCAGCAAGTGCACTTAATAATAAAACGTGAGCATGGAGCCCAGGCGACCAGTTGATGCTGGTAAATACAACGGTTCCGACATAGTCTAGGCGAGGTTCAACTGGAGCCAAGCACAAGTCATTGGTCGCCTCGTATCTGGTAATGAATTTCCCACGGCTCGTTTAATTCGATGCAACCGCGAATGCACAAAAATCCGCGGAACTAGTTTAAACTCTGCGCTCACGAAACGCAGCTTCAATGAGGATATAACTCAATGAAGACGTCGATGGAGTCGTGCCATCTCAAATGCCGGTAGAAAAAGCTGTATCAATTATGGTAATTTCTACAGCGAGTAATTTCAATGTTTTATCTCGATGTAATACCAGTGTTTTTGAACGTGGATGAAATGATTGAAATCTTCTGCGTTTATCTAAATTGCACAGGGTCCTTTATCGCGTGCTACGATATTGCAAATATTTGCATCCGGACTCAGTGGCAGAATTAACGTCAATTAACCCTCGGACTAATTATGCTTGCAGTTATCCCAAATCTCAACAAATCGATTAAATAAATCCACACCAATCTACCAGAACCCATTCACAAATCTGCGAATTCGATGATTTTCCTCTCTGAGCTCCTTTATATTTTTCCTAAATTTATTTATGACCAGAACGTTTGGCCGAATCTTAGTAATTTGCATATGGCGGAAGTGTCAAGGGGAGGTAAGAATAATACCAGAAATTTACATTTTTAAACACCACTTGTTGATCAGGTAGAGATTCAAGGGGGAGATATGTTGCATTACCTGCTTACGAAAATTTGATTTGTGAACTTTCGGAGCGAAGTGTTTAACCTGCTAACTAGTTCGTTTACCGAAATTGGTATTCGTTTTATTAGATTAGGGTAATACGGAGCGGAAGTTGAGGCGGCAAGTTCATGATTTCCCACAATTTCTGTAATGAAGGGCATTAATTTTCTGTCTTCGATCGATGACCACGTGAAAGGTGTGGCACCTGCTTCTATAGGTTTGGTCCTTTTTGACTCCCCGATGTGTATCATCTAAACTGCTCCACAAGACTTAGGGATATCGTATTCAATCGTTTTTAAAAGTATGTAATCTTCGAGAAAATCGCTCTAAAATCATTTAAAACTCAATAACAACTTGAATCGATCCAATAAAAATCAGTATGAGACATCTCGTCAATCTGGTCGCCTTTTTTCTGAAGTTTGGTTCTTTACATATGCTTCATGAATGTCCTTATTTTGAAATGAAGTCAGTTTATCAACGGCTTCGATTTGAAACGATTTTTCTGAAAATGCCAAGACGTAAACTAACAAACACTGAGGCTAATAGGGCTATCGGAATGCTACAGGGTGGCCTAACTCAGGTTGTTGTAGCGGAAAAGCTCCAAGTCAGCCAAAGTGTGATATCTCGACTTTGGAATAGGTTCAGGGAGACAGGTTCCGTGTTGGAAAGACCAAGGCTTGGTGGGCGACGAAAAACAACACCTGCTCAGGATCGTTTCATCATCGTTTCGGCGAGAAGAAACCCTACATCTACGTGTAGAATGCTACGGAATACTCTTCAAAATGCAGATGGGGTCCAAGTTTCCATCGAAACCATCAGACGACGTTTGAGAGAGGTGAATCTAGGTTCTAGACGTCCATTAAGAGGAGTTCCATTAACACGTGACCATAAGCGTCAAAGACTGGAATGGGCAAGGCAACATATCAATTGGAACGATCAATGGCGTAGTGTCCTTTTCACTGATGAATCCAGATATGGACAAATTTTAGATTCTCGAAGAATAAGGGTATGGACTCAGGTATGGACAATCCCACGCATACCCCGTAATCGTCGCTATGTCCAAGAAGTCCATCCATTCCGAGGGGGTAGTGTTATGGTATGGGCCGGGATATGTTTCAAGGGGCGCACAGATCTACACATTTGTCCTGGGAATATGACCGCCTCACACTATAGGGAGCATGTCATTGACAATGTTGTGCCGAATTTTCACGCTGCTATTGGTGAAACTTTTCAATTTCTAGACGATAACGCTAGACCGCAGGGTGCAGCCATAGTTGAGAATGCGCGCGAGGAGCTTGGTATTCCACATTTACCAATACCTCCGCACTCACCAGATTTGAATTGCATAGAACATGCATGGGATATGCTCCAAAGAAGATTAGATAATCATCAACCTACCCCAGAATCCTTAAATGATCTGAGAGAGCTTCTGCCCCGTTTATGGAACCAAATTCCTCAAGAAATGTTCAACAACCTCGTGTGTAGAATGCAAAGAAGATGTCAAGCTGTTATTGATGCCCGTGGAGGCCATACATTGTATTGATAGTCTTAAAATGCTTGAATTCTCTGGGAATAAAATTTCGTTATTTTACTCGATTTTTCTTAACCACCCTGTATACGCTGCAGACCTACAAGTTAAAATTAATTTGCAACTTGAAATCATATTAATATGAATTTTCATCACAAAAATCTCATTTTAACTATATTTTTTGCAATTTAAATCAATATCCCTAACTCATGTGGAGCAGTTTAGTTTTCTAGTTGAATATCAGTAGATATGTGGGCTTTAAAATTGAAATTTATATTTCTTATATTGTAGTATTTTTAACATTTCGAGTTATGTGAAATGAATAAAATTATTATTATTACGATAAGATAATAAAGGCCCTTTCACTCCAATGTTTGATGCCTCTCTAAAAGCACATCCAGTATTTCTAAAATATTCAAGACGCAGATTCAGATGCCTTAATCGGCATCTCATCGCAGATATTTAATCAAAATTCCGATGATTCAGTCACTCAAAGACTAACAATATCTTTCAATTTCAAAAACTACAAGCTCCTCCACCTCATCTTCATTAATTCTGCGAGGCAATGAGGCAAACGAGGTCTATTCAGTTGAATTAATGTCTAATATGAGCGCATAGGTTTAATTAAAGCCCGACACAAATAGACGAATATAATTAATTTAGAGTATCGTGGATGATGATGATGATATAGTTTTATACCCCAGAGTTGGTAGCAACACTACCAATGGCGCCTCGACTAACTGTAAATCGGCCATGCGAGACGGAAGAACATTTGCAAAGCCATTTCGCATGACTTTTCTGCTCTCTGTTGCTTCTAATAGAGACCTACAGGGTTACTCGTGGAATCATGGTTCAAAAGTCTCTACATTTTTCAAATAAATTATAAAGACCGCGTTTCACTGAAGCCTTTTTCAAAAGAATTTGAAGTAATTGCGTACGAAGACTATAAATATCGATCTTCAATCGTCATTGGAAATATTTCCTTAGAGTTCACTTTGCGTCATTCTATGAGAGCAGCATTTACTGCACATCACTCGTTGCTCTACTAAATCGTCTGACCCATTTTCTCAATTCATGGGCAGAACAATGTGTCGGTTGAGAAAGGTGAAGCCGAACTGAGAAATAGATGCAGCATGATCGAAAATTGCAACCGATCTGTTCCGCATTCAAGATGATTAAGTACTTTGATTGAACCATTTGAAAGGTATTTTTTCCTTACAAGTAACCTCATTAAACGTAATGATCCTTAATTACAGATGATATTATAAGACCTTATCTTTCATAAACATCGGTTATATATTCCCCAGATAAGCTTTCAATAAATTATGCAATTATAAACATGAATAGAGTTCTTCCCATAATTTGTAATTAATTTTTGATTTTTTCGAGTTTGACGGAGATTTGTAGTCACAAGTTGTTTATCGTCCTTTGTTGTCCCACTATTCTGTCTTTCATGGAATAATTTTGCAAGTTTATTGACCTTTCGCAGCTGTTGAGGATTTTTTTCTATTGAACACAATTCAGCACAGTGTTGTTGGCTCTGTCACATAAGTAATTATTAATGCACTCGAATTTTATTGCTTGCAAGGACGATCCAAGAGATATCCGTTTGTATTGTTGTAGTGATAATTTTCCAACAATTGCACAATTAGTGATTATGGTGAGTCTTGTCTTAGTGAAGAAGCTATGTAGTACCTATATTCAGGGAAATCGTTGTAATTTTATTGAAAATTGAAGCGGTGTGGCTACGGCCATATTAATACAGTGATTTTGAGGAATGGGCCGAATCTTTCACGATGACCAGCTTCATTTGCGATGAGCCGAAAGAATTCTTCCATAAACATGCCGGCGTCGAGTGCCATACTCGAAAAAGTAGTATATCGAAAAAAGGCGGGTTGTATAAATCTCTTTCATTGTACATTTCCCACATAAACAACACCTTAAGATGCACGTAATAAATAATCTCGACCAACGAGGAGAATACCAATTAGTTTAAGGACAAAGAGTGAGAGAGACGGACAGAGAGTACCATCCAGAGTGAGCGATTGTAATCGGTGTAATTACCATCGTCGTTATATGCCCGCTTCTTCTTTATGCAATTAACGGTCTCCCGATCTTTCTGTTGCAGCACAAACATGTGATATCCCAAGCCACCCGCGACGAGTACACTTGCTTCTGGTCAGGCTGCAAGGTGCATGGTCGCACCTCGTGCTCGAGATCGTGGCTAGAGAGGCATGTCCTGGCTCATGCAGGGACCAAGCTCTTCAGGTGCATCGTCGACGGATGCAGGCAGAGGTTCAACTCGCAGGTTGGTATATTTCACACTTTTCAGCGTAGGGCTTCGCCCTTCGGCAAGTGCCGCCTTACAGAATTTCGATATTTCGTTATTTTACTGTGAAAAAACACATATTCAGCTTTCGACGAGTAATTCATTTCGCGTCTGGAATCCGAATTGAATTCCCTCGTTCGTAGACCCTTCAACTTCGCGATCAAATCATAGCCGCGCCAGAAATGTTTGAATATTCAAAAGCGTGCGTGCACTTATCATTCAGATCGGTAAAAATAGATAATGGGGTTTTTCAACTCCACGTCCTCGATGTCGCGCTGCTACTGCGTCTTCTCGAAGCAAAACAAGCCGAAACAAACGAAAACAATCAGTCGCTCTTTTTTTTCCGCCAGACTCGCGTGCTTTCAGCTCTGCGATATCCCTGAATTATTGAAAGCGAAATCTGGCGGGGCGCTTCGATCGAAAAAGTTAATTCGCTGCTTTTTGGGAGGGGGCAGACGGTTTATGGTGGAAGTTAGGATGGGTTTTGCTGATATCGATCTGTTGTAATGGATGTTTCTAGTCGGGACTATTTGTGTAATTTCTTCCGACTTTTTTTGAGAATACAGTGTTGCTGGAGTTTTTGGTGACCACTCTGTACCCTTCGTAATACCATTCAGAGCGCGTCTTTCAGTGGCAGAGTTCTAATGAAGTCCAGTGTTTGGGATGGCTTCAGGGAAGTTACTTCATTGCTCCTGCTTCTATGGTCGAAGCATTTTTTGCATGGGCTAGCATTGGAGAGGCATTCTGTAACCAGGTAATCCAGGGTTTCCTCAAAACCTGTAACTGTCAGATTCCGCCAAACCCATGCTCATGTTAGAACTTCCTGAGGCAGTGAGGAGGTGTAGAATATTTTTACTTAAATCAAGACCCTTCCAGATCTCGCAGTACCGAAGTTCTTGTTTCGAACAGCATTGCTATAGTGCAGCTTCTGGGCTTTCAAACTCCTCTTCTGATAAGAGTATTGGCCTCCTCGTTTCCTTTGATTCCTGAGTAACCAGAGACTCAAACTACTTATTGCGATCCTGCAATTCTTGCTTAGTCTATTGAGTTTTCCTTGGCACCATATCACCTTCGAGCTGATGGCATGAGAGCTCAGTGCTTTGATGGCAGCTTGACTGTCAGAATATAGACGTTCATCTCTCACAGTCTTTTGAGGCTACAGCCACAAGTCTCACAAGCCATCAGAGCCTATGTCGCTTTGCTAGCAGCGATTTCAAGAAAAATGAGTCCTAGAAAACTGTTGTCTAACCAGCACTTTGTGAGCTTGTTATATTTCAAATGAGTTGTTCTTTTTCCTTAACATAATAAATCGTCCCCTTGAATAAGGGTTGCTCTTAAGGGTTATAGGTGGAAATTTAATTGTGTTATCTCTATGGGCCTACGTGTTTGTCCTAATCAGAAAACCTAGATAAATTCATTTATATTCTTCATCTTACAGTTGACACTTCAGAGGCATGTCAACGGTCATTTCAACGCAGATGGAAAACCGACTGATCCGACAAAGAAATCACCTGAAAGTAGTACAAAATTGTTCAAGAGAAACGGAAAGAAGATACGATTTCGAAGACAACCATGGTCAGGTATGTATCAAATTAGAATTTAGTACCCAACTTAAACCATTCCAAAATCATAGTTTCAGTTGTATAAATTTCTTGGTTCCCTTTATCTGTTTTTATTTTTTATTTTATTGTTTCCAGATGTAACTTTCTTCTACATCTGTCGTGTTTTTCTCTCGAATGTTTTCCAATGTATTGTTCTCACTTTCAGCACGAATGTTCGACTTCATCGACTGCGGTATAATGGAGGGTATCCAACACAAATTGATGGATTTGACGCAGAAAAGAACAGGTGGAGTTATAAGTACGCCAGGCGATGAAATCAGATTACAGAGTGAAGTGTTAGCGAGGAGAATTGGAAATGATGGAAAAACCAACTTTCTGATTCGGTGGCACCCCCAAGAAATGTAAGTATTGATATAAATATATCAATGAAAAAATTATAAAAAAATATTGATACAATATTTGAAATGACTGACTGCTTTGTATACATCATGAATACGTATTTTCAACGTTGAGTTTCATAGAGACCTTTCTTCTAGTGTTTCAGATGAATGGGTTCCCGAGAAAGAGTTCAAAACCACGAAAATAGTACGGATTCCTTCTCTAGACGCCTCTGCCAAAGATGCTTTAATACCAACCTTGGGCCTGGGTCCTGAACGAACCAGGAAACATCGCAGAAAACCTTTGAAAAGGCAAACGTGATAATAAATTTAATTTTCCTTCAAATTAGGTGTTATGAAGTCTTAGTTTTTAATTTATATCAAATTTTAAAGAGAGCGGTTGGTCATTCATTTTTATATGACTCGGAATATTTTGCTGTTTCGACTGCATCATTCTGAAATCATTATAGAGATGGCATAGACATGCTGACAAAATCGACTTTGCAAGCATGACAAATTTTAAATTAGTTTAAAAAATCAAGATCTCTAAAGAAAGGTTCAACTGTATATTAGCAGAAAGAATTGTAATAAATCGTGATGTCTTTCAGTGTGTATAATAGGATGTTTATAGTGTGTATAAGAATAGGTCATCAGATAAGTTTAGTTTAAAATGTAAGGCCTCCGTTTTCAACATCGTCAAGGAAATGTTCTCGAAGTATTTAAATGATTAGAATAGAAAAGTATTTATATGTGGTATCACACAGCATTGTTATTGAAAGGATGAAGTACAATTTTGTCTTGACCGTGTTGAAAACGGAACACAAAACGAATAGAGCTCGGAAGGGATTTGGTCCGAAAGCAGCCAGCTTATATCACTGCCATTATCCTGGTTATGTAGTTCAGAATCCTTCCTAACCTATAAGAGCGAATTATTTTTAGCGTTCGTCGAATTTTGTATATATTTTGTGTGTTTTTACGATATGCGAAACACGTAATTTCGAATATTCGTGGGTTACAACACCATTGTATAGTTAAATTCCTCGTGGAAGTAAGGTTTATTTAATTTTTATAGATATTTATTTCCGTACTTGTCGTCATTGTCGGTTTTCGTTCAAATAATGATCATCTACTTCGATCATCGTCCAATAACATATCATTCACCTTCACATCAATAAACCAATCGGAAATTCATTAACTAGTTCATCCGTTTACTCTACAATTTTTTATTCTTTGATTTTTTTTCAATTCTTTTCGAACCAGTAATAAGATAAGGTACTTAATTCGCTTGATTCTATTTGCATTATTCTTTATGGTCGTCTGAAAACAGAGGTTTTTTCGATATCAAGACGGCAATAAATTGCTATTCCCCAGAAGCAATCGATTTGTTGATTCATGAAACAGAAATAAGGTTTTATAGGAAAATAATTATGCCAAACTCAAAAACGACCGGCCTCATTATCTACTTTTTCTAAATATTCGATAACTCACATATTCGTGCTGAAATTCAAAATGCTTCATTTCAAATGTCATGAAAGATGCCTCGGCATTTTTCAATAACCTTGAAATTGAACGAAATGTCAGTAGTGTCAATGGCGCCACTGTCGCAGCTCTGGACCCCAAAATACTGTATAGGCATGGGTGGCTTCACTGGAAGTACATGTTCTAAGACTTATTTATCGACAGAAGGCATTATATAAACTTAAAAAACAGCTTAATACTGTTCAACTCATAGGCTCTTCTGGGGAAGTGATATTCATCGAAGCAAACAACTTGCCTCCATGTAAATTGGGTACTAACTATCTTTCAGTTACTTTGAAAATTAGCGTTTGAAAGGTGAAGAAGTTAAAATTTCGAGTTATCAGATATTCGCAGTAACATGCTAGAAAAATCATCTTCTTGTCTAAATTTTTAATCGCCCCACTCTAGTCTAGATTTTCATTTCAGTCCCTTATTTTAGCTTAAACTTAATAATCGAAATGGATTGAATTCCATGAAGTGGTGTTGTACCCATCGATTGTTAATAAGTATTTCGACTTTAATTAATTTATAATAAGTTTTATAGATAGGCAATTTTACATTCCTTTTATATTTCAATTTTTGTAGTGATTTTATTTATATCACTATCACTCTTTTACTTTCATGATGGAATCAAAAATTCACTGCCAGTGTAAACTGCCGAAAGTATTTAATACATTAAAGTTTTGCCATGACATCTTTGATAGAATTTTGAGAATATTCGGTTGATCGCTTAAGTGCCATTAGATTTTTCGGTTTTTTAAGGAAATAAGTTTCTGGAATTTACCAGGATGTGTTCTCTAATTTTGACTGATCTTCATGAAGAATCAAATGAAGTTGATCTCGATAAATTTTGTTAGTATGATGCTTAATACACTGGGATTAGGATTTTTATAATTCTCCAATCATTTTATAATTCGAAAAATCGTCTAGGTTCTTGAAAATTCAAAATTGCGTGATTTTCGGTCTTGTTGAATAACTTTTCTTGAAGTGGGTGTAAATTTTAAAATTGTACATACAATATTTTTCATAAAATTGTTGGGAGCATATAGCTATTACAATTTTGAATAGTCTCATATTTGTCGTCGGCTTTTGTAAAATACAAAAACACTCAAATGGCAATATGTTAGGCAAAGCTCTATATCTGTTGTATGTAATAAAATTCCACCAGATTACGAAGCGAACAATATTGAAAGTAGCAGTATAAAATATGCTCATAACGCTATGAATTAATCCACAAAGATCTAAAATGCACAAATATTTTTATCGTTATTCAACTGTCCTGTTTATCAGGGGATTGACGTTATACCAAAGTCCAACTCAGAATGTCAAATTTTAGTCATATGAGATTCATATTAAACATTGTCACAAATATAGAAAATACTTTTTGACGTAAATTTTTATGACAATTTTTGAAAAAGTATCAGGTGCCTTAAAATTTGACTTTTTGTAATGGTCCAAAAAGGACTTGGGAATGTGTTCAGATGATGTTCTTGCTAGGGTACATGTCAAAAAATATCATTTTTCATATTATCATTTTCGAGATGCTTCCCATTTTGGACAATTTTAGCGAATTTATTCGTAGGTAACTAATGAAATATTTCGTGGTTTACTTTTCAACGCCGGTTTTCTCGACCACCTACGATAGTTCAGTTTTCTCATTCCAGCTATATTTTGTGAATAGAATGAAATTTTTCGATTTGAATATTTTTCGATGTTGAGAATCTTCAAAAAGTGCAATTCTAAAGAAATTAGGGAATTTTCGGTTCTGCAATGTCCGAGCGTGATATTTCCTAGATGAAGCAATAATTTCAGATTTTATCTACCTCTTTTGAAATGAAATAAACCGAGTACAACTTAGAAATAGATCAGGATATTGCAAAACCGTTTTTAAGACGTTTTTGAGAAAACTGAATCTTCTGTGTCAAAGTTTCGAAAAGATTAATTTCAAGAAAGATTCAATCAGTTTACGAAATGGAGCCTGTACGGTATTTGGCAGAAAATTAATAAATGATAGCAGTGTAGCATCCAACATTACCAAAATAATTCAATTTGAAAATTGAACTGGCTGTACTTAAGTTAAATTTACACTTTAAAATGTTTTCCGACATTTCATTCACTCGTAAATTTCATAATTCTGCTCATATTTTTTCTAAATAATAGACTGAGAATTGTATTTACAATTTATTTATTTGTGAATTGACTGATTTATTGAGTTTAACAATTATGAAATGTAATGCTTTTGACAAGAATATATTTGTGTAAACATTGAACAAAGAAACTGGTTGTAGAAATGACACCAAGCTGAAATGAGGCTAAAATTTCAGTACAACGTAAATTTGTGTCTGCAAATACATAGTAACATCAAATGCTTCATTTTAGAAAATTTTGTATACCTACCTTGATTGTAAATAAATGGTACTCAACATCAATAAAATTTTTGAAATTGTCATTTTTTCAATTGGTCAGTCTTTGTAAATATTTAACAACCTTACAGTTGCTGTAATATACTTCTTAGTTATTTTAGTTTGTATCACAATATATTGAATATATCTGTATTCCAGACAGAAATAAAGAGAAAAATAGTAAATTTTACAATTTTTCTTAATAATTCTGAATTCATGTGTTCAGAAATCTGTGAAACGCCCTAATGTATGGTGACATATGTTAGGACATGTGATATTTACAATGTTTAGTATAGGACAGGAAAGTGATGTGCACATTATTTTCCTTCATCTCATACATTGATATATCATGTCCATTAAACTTCTGTCATTCCATAGTAGAGGTGATTCAGAACAGAACGAACTACAATAATATCAGAATAATTTCAGTTATTTTTCTGGTGAAAAACGAAAAAAGGTAAACAGAAACACACTCAATTACATCACGAGTATTGAAAACTTCATGACGCACAATATAAAAGTGGAAATTGGAAATGCATCGGTGATTTGAATCAATACAAATGAATAATTAATCAAACACAGCTGTGACAGTTAAGCAGAAAATCAAAAATCGCCAATTTTGAAACTTAATTTTTCCGAAAAAACTACGAATCTGATTGAGATAAAATTTGGCATGAAGCAGTAAACTAAAGGCTCTTCATTGCATATAGAATTTCATGAATTTCGTGCTAATGAAAGAATAATCGTTAGCATCGTTCTTTTGAAGCGCTAAGAGCTCTGGCTACAAATTTGAATAAGCATGCAGAAGCTAACTTTTTTTATCAGATCCATCGGATGCGAATTAAAACTGGGAAATAACAACATGGTTTCATGCTGAAATCAAGCTTTTCAGTGCCTTCCAAGCAAATTTCTTATACTTATTAGATAAGACATGGGCTGATCTTTCATTTTGAAAGAAAGTTCATTTTCGCACACTAAGATTTGAACAAACAAGGTAAGTTTTCATCAAGAAAAAATCACGTCACCTGTGATTTTTCTGATTCTATTGTAGCTACGAAACTTTGAGTCACCTCTATCAAATAAAAGTGCTGTCTTCTATGAAGCACTTGGCAATTATTGATTGAATTTCTCGAAATCAATTCAACCAAAATTATTTCAATCAATCTATTCTTTTGAGCGTTGTTATCTTAAGAATAGTTTGCAGTGGAAAAACATGGTTTTGACCTGGGTTCTGGATGATATTCGAGAAAACATACCAATAACATCTACCTACCGAAATTTTCTTAGATAGGATCATTTGAAAAGTATTGCGTGAGATAGTGACAAACCACTACGTTCAATATCTTAACAGACACAAAAGCAAAATAGGAATATTTCAAATATGACGAAAAAAATTCGTGGAAATTCTTTGGCTCGGAGCGCCTTTCTGAAATTTCGATCCTTGTTTTGAAACTGGATGTCACTTGGGACTGCTTAGAAGTCGATATTTTGAGCACCACAGAGTAGGTCTAGGTTGTTAATTCGTTGAATATGGTCGTCGTCTCCTTGCTTTTCAAGAAACCTTCAATCTTTCGCGAAATTGTCTGTAATACAGATACATAATACTTTTTTGGGCTTTGCTTGCGATGCCTGCAGAAATCATTTGCGAAGTGCAGAATTCTATGACTAGTTAGATCTTCTTTACAATTGAGCAGGACTTTCCGAGCTTCCAATTTCTAGACCAGAGATCCTACAGATGTCACTTTTTACAGTTTTCTCATTTGGAACCTTATTCTTATGGCTGCTAGCTTTTTTCAATAACGGCCAGGTTAGCAAGACAGAAATGTCTTTTAATTAGTGAGCAGATACTCAAGCCACTGTCGAGGTGTAATTCATCTATGGGTTTTGAATCGTAAAGTTCAGTGAATTCAGACTTAGGGCAATAGAGTCAGAATGAAAATTCTGCTCAAGTAGATCTACTGAACTTTTTGCTTGTAGTTCTTTTGCTTTCACGAAGATGTAGAAATCCACTGAAAATGATGTTTCTCTGGAGATCCTAATTGTGACGATACTAAACCTTCAGGCCACAGTAAGATACTAAGATGTTGCTAAGTGAAAAGTTACGTTCTTGTAGACGTAGAGGATACCATTGTTTATGAACAATGATGCTATGATGCTTCTTGCTATGGTTGTAATGCTATGATAACTCTGTGGCTCTGTGACCTGATGTTCGTCAAGATCAGACCCTTAAGCAGTCCAAAATAGTTTGCAGTTAATACTTGAGGGACCTATATTTTGGAATGAGGAAGTAATGGGTCGATATTTCTCCACTCATATTACTAATTTTCTTCCTATTTTTGTATAGATATGCCTTTGTTTCTTTCGGCCTACTGCTGTGGTACTCTTTAGTTCAATTAATCTCTTGATGGTGAATTCTATGACCTACAGGATGCTAGAAATCTTCAATGTTCTGTAGATGGAAAAAAAGACCTCAAATCCACTGCTTGGCAGAAAATCTGGTAGCGATAATGGTGCAGATTTCCTCATACTGCTTACTTCTATAGGAATCTGCAGCTATATTCGGATTTGAATTAGCTTGATTGTGCATTGTTGGATTCTACTCTGCTTAGTGCTCACTGAGTATTCTTGTGGAATAGGAATATTCCTCTCATATTGGTTTCAATACATCATGTAGTTCTTTGTTACTCCTTCAGCAATTTCATTTTATCAAATGGAAAAACTTCAAATCAGTAATTGATTTTATCACTCTAAAATTTTGATTCTGAGTGTTTCTGCATAATGACTAAAATAGTTGATAATGATTCAATTTTTGGGAAAATAAGTGGGCGTGCCTTCAGTGTCCTCCACATCAGAGTGACATCTATTGGAAATTTACCGAAACCGGATACGTTGATCCCCAGTCAAATTTACTTTCGAGAATTGTTATCGGAAGATTGCTGCTTATATTGAATTACGAACTGTTTAAGTAAAACATATAGATATGTTTTACTGGGTAATCAATGCAAAAAATTTCGAGAGGCCAAACAATTCGAAATAGGACTGAAATAAAAAATACGCACTATTTAAATAAATTTGTAGGATTTCTCTGCATATTAAAACTTCAGTCTTCATTGGTTCATCGACATGTAAACAGATGGTATCACTTGGATGAATTGATAACAAGGGATGATGAAATATAGACATCATTCTGACACTAAACCCTTTTGAAATTATAATTTGGGGCATTGAGCTTCAGCAATTATTCGTAAGACGTCACTTCGTTGCATCAGTTCGAAAATTAAAAGAAAAATTGAATTACAATTAATTCGTTGTGGTGAAGAACGATAGCTTTTCAAATAGTCCTAATAGTTTTCTGTAGATTGATACAATGTTTCATTTCATATCATCAACATCATTTCTTATAGCTTTTTATAATAAGTCATGTAGCAATGTCCGACCAAATCTGTGGTTTTATTTTTTAATTCTGTTTTGCGAGTACTACATACTAAACTTCGTCCATTATAATAGCGTCAAATTATGTAGATAACAAATATTCTATACCCATTTTCAGAGATCACAATTCTAAGAGGCGTTCAATAAATTGATATAAAGCCCGATACTAAGGGAACTTGATATGAAACAAAATTTATATCAGCGAAAATCATGTTTTGGATATTACCCTATATAAGATATTCAAATCTCACCTTTTTACTTCAACTGACGAGTCACCCTGTATAAGTCAGACAATTGCGAAATTAGAAAAAATGAATCGAAAATTGATGATTAATTTGTAGGAAATTAAACGTTTTAGTGTTTTACAGATAATCTTTAATCATGAAAAGTATGATATTTGAAACTTAACATTTTTCGCTCCTCAAAGTTGAAAAGCTGTTCATTATTTCAGTAATCTATCTGAAATCGAGCATATGATTCCAAATTTAGGATTCGACCACCATAGTCAGAGTGCTTCACTCTCAATCGGAGTGGCTTGTTTGAATCATACATGGGTAGGTACAAATAATTTATTTTACGCCTATTCCAAATTTTTATTCCCCCCAAATTAAATGAAATTTTCCTTCCAAATTTTTCAGGTGGTAGGTATGAATTGCTCCCAACTATTCAATTGTTGATTATGAAGATTTTCGTATTTAGTCTTGAAATGTGAAATTATATTGTAATGTCTTTTTTTATTCCTATCCACCTTTTCCTAAATTTTTTAGTTAGTTGACACTAACATAGTAAGTATTCATTTTTCTTAAACACTTCCTAACAGTACAGTACCTTTCAATCAACCAAACCCATCCAAGAAATGCGTGTTCATATTCACTGAAGGTTAATAATCAAATTTCAATAGATTTTCTTCAGATTAGAACATTCAAATTCTTCAAAAATGAATATGAAGACGCATTTTCCTTCCCTGGCAAAGGAAGCTCACACCTCCTCGTGGTCTTTGCTGGATAGTCTTTTACAACATTGAAAGCTATTCACAAGGATCTGATGAGACCAGTTTTATTCAATGATAACGTGTTGTAGAAGACTTACTGAGAGGAGCAAAATCCTCCAAATAACACAGCAGGTACATCTTTTTTGATGAGCAGCATCAAGAACAATCCAAGAATTCAGCAAGGAGTGGACATTTTCAAGGATTTGAAAAAGATTTTGAAACGGAATATAATTTGTTATATTGAATTGCAATAATTGTCTTTTTCGTGATAATTTCCATGGCATAGATAAAAACTTAACTTCAGAATCGAATAAGTCAAGAAATTTCGTCAAAGTATGAGTAATATTCAACATTTCAATAAATGGTAGGTATTTTCAAGAATATAAAATAAAAATATATAAAAAGAATACAGGATGGGTCGATGGGTGTGCAAAATCAAAGAATTAAAAAAAAAGAATTACATCAAATCTTCTCGTATTTTTTACACATCCTGTGGATATTTGGTTCATATTACCGATTCTTAAAAAAAAATTGAAATCCTATCGATAATGGCGATTTTATTCTGGCAATGAACTTTTGGGAGTCCCTGATTTACGTTAGCGCCCATTGTTTTTAACATCATCAATATATTATATTCTTTATATGCAATAAAATAAAAGGTGAATGATCAAAAGTGCGGTCAGTGATATTAGCTTCCGTTCTGTTGTCGAATATGCATTATTTTCGCATATTTGTTTTTATTAATGTTCAGCTAGTCAAGAAAAGTAATATCGTAAGCGACTTGGTGGAACCTCACTTGAATTTTGCAATTAGAGATCTTTCCTTGAACTCAAGAATATCCTCATTCATATATCCACGAGGAAAAGAAATAATAACATGATACTTTGATCATAAGATTGGAGTAGATCTGATTGTAGTTTTAAATTGACGAATAGGAAGGCTACTTTACATAAGGGAAATATGCGCAAAATTACAATTTCCTCATCAAATTTGAAAATTTCTTGGTAGGTCATGCATTCCATCGAAGAATAAAATAGGTTCAGTATGGAGTTATTTAGCAAATTTCGAATTCATCATCAAAGGATTTGTGTATTTATGAATAAAGTAATAAATGAGTGTTTTTCGTCTTTTTATCAGCACCTAATTTCCATACCATCCCTTTCCTTGAACCTAATATGAGAAAACTTTTTAATTTGCTAAAATCTTTTCGGACTCATCCAAAATTTAAAAGAACTGCTGTTTGTTATCCTCAAAATGAGCTGATAATACACTTGGAATAAGTATTTTAATGACTTTACAAGGTGTCCCAGACTAGTAAAAGTATTCTTTTCTTAAAGAAAAGTCATATCCGAAAATGTTTGAGGTCGATTTTCTTGAAAATGGTGTGTTTTAGAGCTCTTGACCAAGAGCACCATTTTCGTAGAATAATTTTCAAGAAATTCAATTCCTTCAAAAAATTTGCGAAAATTCCAGTGGCGTTCAATTTAGGAACGCTGTTATATCAAATCACCTCTTTATCTAAATGACTGAAATGTTTGTTACACTTAAAGGGACCTGGTACACGTCCGAGCTCGCGAGCTCCCTTAAAAAATTGGGTTTTTTATTTCCATGATATCTCAGTTCGTATGCTGCGTAGACCCACAATTTTTTTTAAATTAAAGCTTAATCATTTCTCTAGAATGTGTATTACTCGTTTTTCTGTTTTTCTTCGTATATTGGGAGAAAAACCTGCTGAGCTGTAATTTCATGAAAATCTGGACGAACAATTTTATTTCCATGATATCTCCGTCAATTTTCGGGAAAAATGTATGAAATTTTCTGTATACATGCAGGATAATATTTTGCAGAATGTGTATTATTCGCTTTTCCGTTTTTCTGCGTATATTAGGAAAAAAACCTAGTTGAAAATATGACCAATAAAGTTCCTTCTTTATAATTCATTTAAAAATTGAGGGGGCAATTAACAAAAAAACTGATCAATACACATTCTGGAAAATATATAAATGGATTTTATTGTCTGTGTGAATAATTAGGGAAAGATTTTGCAGGTTCGATTCCTGCTCGGTGTGTGACTTTTTCCGGAATTTCACAAAATTTGTCTGCATGCCGCAAAATCTTTCCCTAATTCTGGAAAATATTATTTTGCATGTAAACTGAAAATTTCATACATTTTTCCAGAGAATTGACAGAGATATCATGGTATGATGGTAATAAAATCGTTTGTCCAGATTTTCAAGATATTACAGCTCAACAGGTTTTTTCCTAATATACGAAGAAAAATAGAAAAGCGAGTAATACTCATGCTAGAGAAATGCTTTAATTAAAAAAAAATTGTTGGTGTACGCCGCATACGAACTGAGATATCATGGAAATAAAAAGCTCAAATTTTGAGGGGAGCTCGCGAGCTCGGACGTGTACCAGGTCCCCTTTAGAGACACAATAACTTTCAACAGGCAGTAAACGAAAAAACAGTTAGGACTTATGTTTACAAAAAAATTGTTCATATTTTCATTTATACCATCTTCCCTATCAGTTTATAAAACTTACTCTGAGCCACCCTGTATAGACATAATCAAACCATTATTTGAGAGTGTTTCCTCAAGTTTTCAATCAATTGAAATGGTATTTCAGTTAATATGAATTTGAAAAAGTTCTTTGTGTGGGGATTTATTTAGTCATAATTTATAATTTTATAGAAAACATGAATTCAGCCAAGACGCTTTTTCGAATTAGCTCAGAATCAGAAACAGACACCTTCTGAACTTGAAGTCAACAACCGATGCCGTGTAAGATTTTTAATAAACTCTGTTTAATGAGGCGATATGAACAATGAAGATTAATTATTCGTTTGCCGAATTGCTCTAATTAAAATGCATAGGAAAAGAAAATGAGGCGAACACGAATACCTATAGGGAATTTCAGAATACATATTTTAATATTCGAATAAATCATAATGAGAATACCTCCCACCTTTATTATTTTCATTTATGGTTTTTCTTGTTTCCAAGAATAATGTGATCTCATTACCAGGAAAATTGATATTGATCTGATTAGAACCCAATTTCGCATTGGACCAACCCATCTTCTTAAAAAAAAATCTACCCTTTTCCTGTTCTTTCGTTTCTGCCATAGGCGCATAACAAATTGCTTCTTTTCATTCAATAGAACATAGCACTGGTGAAAAAATGTTGAAACTTTCTGAAGTTCAGAATAAATTCAAGAATCCAGTGGAAAAATATTTGAAAGATGTCAAAAACACTGACAGCAGTGGTCAGAGAAAACGTCAATGATCCCTTGCAGTGCAATTTTTTAGATAATTCGCTAGAATTGAACATGACAAAGATACCTTTCGATTTGGAAGATGCTTAGTTCAGCATATTCGAGAAAACATTGAGCTTAATGCTTGTAAAAAATTACCACTTAGGTATTGGCCTCCAAAAGGTTCTGATTTGACACAATCGATTTCTTTTGCTTTTTCAAAATCATCAAATCCTCTGGTTAGGCCAAGTGCCAAGTCAAAATGTGAAAGTTTCCGCTTTACTTCGAAGCCTCACCGATTCAAAAGTTTGAGAATCGCAGTGTTGAAGTCTGAGTTGACAGAATTATCGACACTAAAGTTGCTGAATTGATAAAACTGAGTACAACAGGTAACTAATAACAAAACGTCTACAATAGCTTTGAGTGTGCGAGCAGAGGCAGTTGAGCAGTGGTTGTTATGTGATTTGGTTCAGTGTCTCAAGCTCCAACTGTTTTCAGTTTTCATTTTAGAAGGTGAGATTCTCAAAGCTCGAATGTGTCAGAAATGACTCATTAGCATAAACGACTTATTCACAATACTGTAACCAGTGAACATCGGTTAGTTGAAAATTTATCTTGCAAACGGTTGGCAATACTGTACGCCGTACCGGTTTTTTCATAGGGCAAAAAAGTTCTGTCAGTTCACAGTTTTGCTGCTTCTTTTCTTATCAGCCTATTAAATTTCGATTTGATTACAGGTAATCTTTATTTTGATAACTCATATCTTTTCGATTCGTACAGAAGTTTTAATAATAATAATAATGTATATTTCGCCTCATATTATCTAGTTTTCAATTATTCATGAGATTAAATGATCTTTTTTTTTGTTCTCAAAATTAATGTGATTCAACCGCATATTCTTTCTTGCATGAAATAAGAAAGTAAATTTTTTCAATTCAGTACAGTGGTACAGACAGTTTTTCAACTGAATTTGCTCAACAGAATAATCAGTTTTTTGCAATGCCATTAAATAATTATATATTAATTCACCAATATTGGGTGATCTCAATGTGTCATACTCGTACTCCCATGTTTTGACTACGAAAATGGGAATATTCTTCTATGATTCGAATTTCCCGGTATGTTTTGAATAAGATGTTCTGTTTTGGTATGGCAATCTGTATAACGCACGTAATAAGAATTCGAGAACCTGTTTAAATAACATATTTATGCCTGGACGATGATAAAACGAAGTGATTCAAATCGTTGCTTTGTTTGATAGAATTCGATAAAATGGGTATTATTTTACAGAGAACCAAAGAGATAAGCGTGGGGAATTCAATTTGCAGCGTGTAAAATATTGGTTACTTTCATTAAGCTGATCAAAAATTAAAAAAGTAATTGCAAATTTCTTATTGATACCATCCATCAATTGGGTAACTATCATAACTGGCGCCCAACACAGCTTCAGGGCTGATCAAAGATTTGGTCAAGAGAGAATTAAATAATTTCACCTGATTTCCATGTGAAATGTGAGCTAATTTTGACCATCATTACAAAGACTTTTGAGGGGGCAATAGCCCTTCTTATGTCAGCACATGTCAAGAAAAATAGTTCTCCAATTTTGATTTTGGCGAAATGCAGATGTGGTTTGCATTGTATTTTATGCTATGAAATATTGCTCCTAGAAGAATGCTTTCTTTTTTTCAGTACGAAGGTTTGAAGATCAAACCCTGCATCTGCAAGATATCGTCGCCATAAGTTGAAGATGAAAGACGATACTCATTGATAAAACAGGTCAGCAGTGCAGATCACTTTTACATCTTTCCTGGAAATATCACAATGACCGCTGTATCCTATTACGCGGTGAACAAACTGGCAGATACAATCAATGGATCTGGAAAGTAACCTTGGAGTAGGTATCCTAAGTATTTTCTAGGCAATGCTCTATTAACTTATGTCTCGTATGCACATTGCACATACCACTTATGCTAACGAACTGAAACCCTTATTATAATCTGAGAATGTATTATAAGGCTTTTTTAATTCGGAGTCCAGATAGTTGGCAGCTCTTCCTTGTCTATAGATTTTGATGGTGTATTTGGAGTTCAATTCACTCTCGATATCATTATGAAAAACTAATTCACGATACTCAACTCAACTTTCTATATATAATGTGAATTTCGTTTCAGAAAAACCGAAGGAGTTCCCCAAACTTCCACCAAAAGAATTCGAAAAATAACAAGATGGTTCTACCTCTCCTACTGGTCAAATTCCAAGGAATGTCGACGGGGAGAAATTTCGAATCGTGCCATTACGTTGCAACTACACGATTATTTTAAGATCGAGTGATGTGACGTAGTGGTATGGGTAGTTATTGAATTGACGCTGTGGTTGAAAATGGAAAAGGGGCCTTTTCTTCGGTTGCTCCATTTCAGCAGCCTTTAAGCAGACCATTACTTTGCATCTCGCGTATTTTTACACCGTGTGATGTGACGTAGTGGTTTGTGTAATGGTTGTGAACCGAGATGACTCAAGAATGTATAAACGAAATGTTGGATAGGTTGATAACATCACTCAGAAACAGAAACTAAGAGAATGGTAAATTAAAGGTTATCATATCAGTAAACATGAAATTTCGATAGATTTGAAGGATGTCCTGAAATTAAATCACAAAATAGAGAGGTCTTGAAGGCAAGGTATTGAAAATCACAAGAAAATAAAGGCAATAGGTCTAGTATCAGTTTCTAAATCAATAATTATTTTTTCCAGGCTTCGTATCTGGAATCGTTATTTTTCATTATGTTTCAGATATTAGAGGCGAATTCCTTCTTTTTTTTTGAGAAAACATCGTTCTATTTCATACAGCTATCAACCTATTTTAACAAACTTCATTAAATTAGCTTAAAATCAAGTTTATAGTTTATTTAGTTCATTAGGTGATCCAGCAAATGTCATACGATTTCAGAATCCTGTATTACTTTTTTTAGTACGATCAATTTAAGTTATGCTATAATAATTATGAGTAAGTTTAGATTGGGCAAAAATTAATATTACCTATACAGTGTTTTAGTTCTGGACTGCTATTCACGAATGGGTTCTTGTAGACAGTGATTTCGATGATAACGAAAATTAAAAGAGGGCATTACATGTAAACAAAAGCTCAAGGGCTTTCCTTGAGAATTCAAACGCTTTTAAAAATGGGAAATTATTTTTTTTTTGAAATTGCTGAAGACTTGAAGAAGTGGCATTTTGTGGGCATGTTCTACCCATAAAAAGGGTTACTATGTGCATACAAAACGTAATAGAAACCTTCTATACATTTTCGATTCCATTTACAATGTTGTATTTTATTTTTTTACAAGGAAAGTATTACTTGAAGTGAAGAGTGGTTTTCAGCAAATATTTTCAAATAAAATATTTTGTTCATTCAAGAAGTAGGTACTGGTAAAGATGGAATTGGGGTTGCATGTTTAGGTCCCTTTAAAGATCACAACAGTCAAAAAAGGAAGGACCTAACCTAACAACTTACGTATACATGAGAAACCCTCTTTGATTTCCGACAAGGAATCACCCCCTGAAAACTTTCGTACATATTTGGTAACACCTTGTAGAATTATACAACTGAATAACTACATTAAAAAGTATAGATGGCGATGAAAAACTTGGTAGAATGTATCATTACTTTTAGTGATTAATGGAACATTTGAGCATTTTAATCTCTGCTGGAAGCATATACCCACTAACAAATATCCTCTATAAATTTATATAATTTGCATATTCGTATATGCGCAATTTGAAAACCTTATTTATTGACGAAAAGGTTGAATTCGTGTACTAGGTATTATTTTATCACATCCATAATAATATATAAACTCCCATGAAACATTCGTTCTTTCTTAATCCAAATTGGGAAGAACCAGAAAAAGGAATATATGATACATGGTAGGCGTAAGCATTCATTCATGATTCCAATTGATAATTATTGTCGATCGTCAATAATAAGGTGCAATTATGAATGGGAATGTCGGATTAGCTTTCCAGCTTACACAATCCTAACACCTTATGTAAATCGAGTAAACATATTGGACATGTTTATCTCAGTGAAAGAAAAGTTCTACCTGGCATTCGCTACTTTTAATAGATGGAGTTGTCCGGTGCTTAATAATTTATGTCCTTTGTTGCTCCGATAATGTTTGTTCGTATATATAGATTTTCTTTGTGAAAACCGAGAGTTTCGAAAGGGAAAATACCTGAAGAGATTCCAAGAATTGGTGTTCCGCAGGGTACCGTTCTGGGGAATGGGATTTTTTTAAATTTATTTTCGGTTGATACAGATGAAATAGATAATTATTTAACGCTTTTTATTTGATAAATAGTCTACATCTCCTTATCGAATTTAATTCCTAGTCAAAGAAAAAGCGTATAAAAATCTTGATATTATAATAATTTACAGTATGTTCGTGTTAATATAAATGAATATTATTGTTGAATATATTTCAAATGAAGATTCTACTTAATTGATTTATTTCCCCTTCTAATGATCATATCCACTTGAATTTTAACGATTATTGATTGTTCGAAGTATCTTTATTATTTATAGAAATATTCACATTACGTGAATTTGATTCCGATAAAATAGAATTCATAAAAACACTCTTCATTGATAAATCAATGTTAAGAGAACCCGTTAGCTCACCAATTCTTAGGCACGCCACTCGAGATATTACTTACTAAGTTTACTGTAATTCAAACAAAAATTATTCAGAATATGCGTATATCCATAGGTAATGACCATTTGATTATAGGCGTTCGTGTGAATTTTGTTTTTATCTAAATTTAAAATGAACTGCTCCACATGAGTTAGGGATATTGACTTATTTTGCAAAAAAAATATAGTTAAAATAAGATTTTTGTGGTGAAAATTCATAGTAATATGATTTCAAGTTGCAAATTGATTTTTAGGTCTGCAGCGAATACAGGATACAGGGTGGTTAAGAAAAATCGGGTGAAATAACGAAATTTTATTACCAGAGAATTCGAGCATTTTAAGACTATCAATATAATATATGGCCTCCACGGGCATCAATAACAGCTTGACATCTTCTTTGCATACTATACACGAGGTTGTTGAACATTTCTTGAGGAATTTGGTTTCATAAACGGGGCAGAAGCTCTCTCAGATCATTTAAGGATTCTGGGGTAGGTTGATGATTATCTAATCTTCTTTGGAGCATATCCCATGCATGTTCTATGCAATTCAAATCTGGTGAGTGCGGAGGTATTGATAAATGTGGAATACCAAGCTCCTCGCGCGCATTCTCAACTATGGCTGCACGGTGCGGTCTAGCGTTATCGTCTAGAAATTGAAAAGTTTCACCAATAGCAGCGTGAAAATTTGGCACAATATTGTCATTGATATGCTCCCTATAGTGTAAGGCGGTCATATACCCAGGACAAATGTGTAGATCTGTGCGCCCGTTGAAACATATCCCGGCTCATACCATAACACTACCCCCTCGGATTGGATGGACTTTTTGGACATAGCGACGATTACGGGGTATGCGTGGGATTGTCCATACCCTTATTCTTCGAGAATCTGAAAATCGTCCATATATGGATTCATGCGTGAAAATGACACTACGCCATTGATCGTTCCAATTGATATGTTGCCCTGCCCATTCCAGTCTTTGACGCTTATGGTCACGTGTTAATGGAACTCCTCTTAATGGACGTCTAGAACCTAGATTCACCTCTCTCAAACGTCCTCTGATGGTTTCGATGGAAACTTGGACCCCATCTGCATTTTGAAGAGTATTCCGTAGCATTCTACACGTAGATGAAGGGTTTCTTCTCGCCGAAACGGTGATGAAACGATCCTGAGCAGTTGTTGTTTTTCGTCGCCCACCAAGCCTTGGTCTTTCCAACACGGAACCTGTCTCCCTGAACCCATTCCAAAGACGAGATATCACACTTTGGCTGACTTGGATCCTTTCGCTACAACAACCTGATTAAGGCCACCCTGTAGCATTCCGATAGCCCTATTAGCTTCAGCGTTTGTTAATTTACGTCTTGGCATTTTCAGAAAACTCGTTTCAAATCGAAGCCGTTGATAAACTGACTTCATTTCAAAATAAGAACATTCATGAAGAATATGCAAAGAACCAAACTTCAGAAAAAAGGCGACCAGATTGACGAAATGTCTCATACTGATTTTTATTGGATCGATTCAAGTTGTTATTGAGTTTTAAATGATTTTACAGCGATTTTCTCGAAGATTACATACTTTTAAAAACGATTGAATACGATATCCCTAACTCTTGTGGAGCAGTATATTTCAGTTCTTATCGTGGTTATTCTAAAATTCAAACATTTGATCTGAAATTTCTCACTTCTTTATTCAGTACTACTTCGAATTAAAATTGAAATTTTTGCAATACAATATTCCATTAATACGAGATGAGGCGCAATGTCATCTGATCTCCATTTCCCCACATTCCACGCGGAATTGACAGTTATGTGACACAACCCCTAATGAATTTATAGCATCGGCATCCAACCCTTGCCACAAGTTTCGTTTTGGAATGATACACGGGATCGTTCAACCCGTGGATGTTCGTTTTAACAACAATGGAAATTTCTTCGTTTGTTTTGGTACATCCGAAAAGGGGGATTGCACCCCTACCTGCCACCCTCGCGATAGGTCGCACTGGCAACGCCGCCTCTCGCCGCCACCGTTTCTGCCGGCAGGAATCGGTTTTCCGGGGAGACTGTAAGAGAAGGTTTTACGGGGGAAAGAGTTTTCGTTTTTAGTGTTGCAAATTTCCATCCCTTAAGGTGGTGAATACGTGAAGGGTCTCTTTGTAAAATGCCTCGTTTAATTTCTTTAAAGGGCATAATCAGTTTTTCAATTTTTTTTTCCTAATATTTCACAGAATAATAAAAAAATTAGGAAAATCTCCTAATGGTCCAAGTTTAGTAGCTGAAGCTCATCGTTTTTATGAATTTCTTATTTCAGATAGCGATATTCAGAACAACTGAAGGTTAATTGATGGAATTAAAGAATTTGAAATCACTTTATCTGTTAGTTCTTTCAGAAAAAAAGTTAATTTTCAATGCGAGTATACGAATTCAAAGATACACCCTCTTTACAATTGCAAGAAGGTTTAACAACTATAAAACTCAAGTCAGGTGTTCAAATTCAACACGCATCACTCGTAGAACGTGACATGAAACCTATACATTCCTAGGATTCACTTTCAACGGCGTTTTTACCTGTAACATAGGGGGTTCACAATTGAATAAGTTTGGTAGGGAAGTTGTTGAGATATAATGGACAGACTTGGTAAGAATTCAGTTGGATATGTGAAGATAATATTCGTACAGGAAACGTTGATTTGTGGGGTCTAGATCTCAAACTAGGAACTGGGAATTCTGATTTATCACAGAATGCGTTTTTTTTTGAGCTAGCCTTACCAATAACAAAGTACGGAATAGTGGAACATGCTCAAGAATTGGTCTAGTCCTTGATTAGATGAAGACCATAATGGCAGGATAATACTCTCCCTGAGAACTAAAAGAAAGCATTCGGCCTCTTCTATGGAAAGGGTTTTCTAGGCTTTCTGGGCAAGATTTATGGATTGCTCAATTGGACTCTTGTTTGGCCAAAGGACGCTCACTCTGTTTCTTTGAGTGACTTATGATGAAGCCTAAAGAGCCTCTCACCTTCATTTCGTTGCTTATCCCACCTTTATCAGTTGCCAGGTTTACTGGGACATATCCTGATGATCTTCTCAGCTGAATCATGGTGGATCTTTGGGCACCGATAACGTGGATCATCCCCAAATCATCACAATCGGTAATTCCGGTCCTCCTACTGCTGGAACCGCCGAAAAAACGAAGTTTCCAACCCCCAAACTACCTGTACACCTGTCCGCGAGAATTGCGAGGTGCCCAGAACCCCCACTTGCGGCACCCCCAAGCTGCGTGCTCTCGCGAGCGCCGCCAACTCCGCTGCAGTTGTTTCGTTCACGCGACAGCGATTGGGTCGATTTCTTGTGCGCGCGTGACCTCTCCGACCATTCTCGCAGCCTCTTCATCCCGATTGCAAGAGCTGTCAAGTGAGAACGGCATTGTATGCGTGTTTGTGTTTTGTTTGTGCATTGTGTGGATACCTCCTTGTGGATTACTGACAGCCGGGTAGGTTGATTTGATAGAGATAACCCTATTTGCGTCTCCGCTCTTGTGGACGTTCGGTCCTATTTCGCCTGGCGAGAATTTACAGTAAGAGGCTGTGTTGCAATGATTGCTAGAATGTGTGTGTGATTTTTCAACGGAACACCTGGTTCTTCGGCCTCTCGAGATTGACGCAGGATGACCGGCGGACCTTTAAATATGCGGAAGAGATCGTCTTGAGATTGCTGGGCCGAATTGGCGGTCAATGATGCGGTTCGACGTCTCTCCGTATTTCGTTCCTACCCCCCTTCAGAAATGATGGAAAGCTCCCGAATTTCGTAGGAGGCGTGTTACGGGGTTGCACCCCTTTAATAACGTTTTATTTTCCCCCAGTATGTATTCTCCGGATGTGATCAATAACATCTTGATTTGGGGGAAATTGGTCACATTTTCCTCGATCGATTCATCGATGATTTGTACCAGTCTCGAACGTTTTGAAGTTCTCTATAGACAGCCGCAGATTTTTTGATATACAAATTATCATTCACACCTGAACCAAAATTTCAAACTAGGAAGTAATTGAAATAATTTTCTGCGTATTTCATTAACCGAATCTCCATTCTCCAGATCAGTTCAAAAGCGCGAAGCTTTGCTCATCTCATCATTATTAAAAGTTTGAATGACTGAAGCCACGTTAAGAAGAAATGCAGTTTAAAGAAACAGAAGAGGAGCTTTTAAGGTTCATACCTCGGTTCATACTCGAAGAAAGTGAACTTAAAAAAATTGAAGAATTAAATTCCTATTGTTCATAAACTGATTAACCTCATTATTCAAAATTCACATTGTACTGACCTGACCTGCATTGCGAATGAGTGCATAAAAAATGCGAAACAATATCATTATCATCCAGTTCAAAGTGCAATTTTGAATTTCAAAAAACGACCTTATCTTTGTTATTTTTTCTGTTGATATTGTTTACGTCAAACGCCTCTTTGTTCGCATTTCCAGAAAATTAATTAAAATTTTTACACCGAACAGAGTCTGTTTTTAATTCAGGTGTTTTCTTGTGTCAAAATATTGTTGATTCTCTATCTAGGGAAGCTTCACGACGACAAATTCTTGAGTATTTTCCGTGTTACTGCCACACTCACGAGCGAATAAAAAGTATCTACATCTATGATCTAGATTCACACTCATTAGGTTTTTTATATTAAAGCGAGTATTAAAGAGACGAAATCGCAGATCGAAATTTGACAAAACGTCTTCAATAGACTTTTTTAACTTTAGCTATATAGTGCACCCGATGAAGAAGTAAGAAACTTCGAAAGCACGAGCAGAAGGAAAAAGAGTATAGGTAATTTATTTGTGCTGAATTCCCAAGAATACCTAAATTTTTATCCTAACAAATCAGCTAAGATCTCTATTCTTTCTTTCTTCAACTATTTTATAGTGAACTTTTTATGTATCATTGAGGTGTTTTTCATGCACCCTGTACGAGGGGTGAAGGGTAGTTTTGTTTTTTAAATTCTAGAATCTTTCCTCAGAATTTATCAACGTTAATTCAGAAAGTGGGAAGCATAAAGCAGAAATTTCGAGAAAAGCCTCATATTTTGTGAATTCTGTCCAAATATTTCGTAAATAGGTATACTTTGGATCCCTTATTGCGAAGTCGTTTGTGTAGAAAGAATATCCGCCATAATGCTATCGAGCCATCTATCAGACGACAACAGATGACTCTACGTCTACACAGGTGCTTAACGAAGAACACAAAACATCTGGAGGCCTAAGAGCACAGGTGCTTATGAATTACGAATTACTTATGACCGACAAGTTGAGATTTCAACGATTTTTTCATTGCTCTCGTATGATCTGAGGGTGAGGTCATGTTTATATTGAATTCCTCATTGATAAATGTAAGAACCGAGGTAAGAACTTAATTAATATAAGGTGCGGACTTTTAGTCGATAATTAGCGTTGAAAAAATTCTCAGAAAAATTCCCGTTCTCTTTATTCGAATAAAGATCGTTCTTCATCTACCATTTATGGCAGTGATTCCTCCGCCCTCAATAACCACTATCCTTAGCCGTTATTAATGACATGTTATCGAGATGCAAGTGTAATTTCTTATTCTGAACAGAAAATAAGCCATTTTTATACACGCGCACTATCGAGATTCCTCGGATGAAATTAATAATCAGCTTAATTTCATGCACGAGTTTTACCTCGGTCGAGCGTTTCGATTCTATCCTTTGAAAAATTGTAGCATAAATTGCGCATTGTCCAGAAAATTATTCGCAAAATACGCGTCCATCAATTGAACCTGCAGGCTGTGTCTTTGATGATGTCAATGATAGTGCCTCGTGGACTTGGATATACACCTTAAATTGTCACTCAGCTCAGATCACAATAATTGAACACCAGTCTGCATTTAAGTTTAGTCATTCAAGAAAAATGGTGATCTAAAAGAACTTGGCTTCGTGCAATTTGATAATTTGAATATTACTCGGAATATTATTAAAGTCGTTTATTGTCCTAGAGGTGAAAGTTGATTCGATTTTCCCAATTATAATTTGATTGCAAATAACTTAATAAACATATTTCTCTAACATCAATTGGAACATGGAAAACCAGACAATGACTCAAACTCAATAAATCGGTAAATAATTAAATATATTATGAAAGTTACACATTCGAACAACTTAAATACCATAAACGATATTTAAACCATATTCAAATTGATGGGAATTTCTGTAGCTCATCAAGTAGTAGTATAACTGAAAAATTCTTAACGAATCTTACTTGTTTGTTACTTGAAATTGTGGAAGATACTGATTACCCTCAAGGTCTTGAGGTCTATAGAGAGTTATTTCTATCAGTCTACCCCTTGTTGAATTTCGAAACAAATTTTAATCCGCTTTTTGCTTTTAGTGTTCACCAATTACATAATTCAATAAATTCGATCTATCACGAATCACATATATCTTCTCGAAAGTTCGTACGCCCCGCCACGATGATATTTGTGCGCCATCACACAACTCGATATTCATCACATTTAATATCATACATCATCATCTACCACACGCAACTCGAAGTTGTGTAAATAAATCCAATTGCTATCGCATCGAAAGCTATGAAATTGATGAAGGACCAAAATCAAGAAAGCGTTCCTTGATTGATGAACGAGTCGAAATGCTTCGATCTATTTACTTGAGGATGATTAATGGCATAACTCCAGTTCCATTTCGGAAAATCCAAACAAGAAACTGATAGATGAATCCGATTATTTATGGATATATCTCGTATTAGATGCTTTGGAAGACGAAAGTTTGAGGTCGATACATCAACACAGTGAGATTTTGATTGGTACAAATATGCTGACAGCTGGGTCTTCACCTCTGAAGCTATGTTTGATTTTATACACCTGACTGTATCACAGTGTTTAGACGGTGGAAATTTGAAGCACTGCATGATACCAACCTATTTGTACGTTTTGAATAAAATTGTAAATCATTCTGCAATTGGAGAACGACCATAAATGATTGCATTACACCCTCTATTTTTATTGCTCTTTTCTTGAGAGTCCGAGAACAACACTATTAATTTTTACCTTATGTTTGCCTAGAAACAACCTGCCCTGATTAAATGAAGAGTCCAATATTCAGTAATTCAGGAAAGGAAACCGTATGCTTGCTTGGATCAATACTCCCTTGAATAATTAATATTTCAAACGCGTATTTGACAAGTCGTTTCCGACCTGAAATACAGTTTCGCTTTAAAATACAAGAATTCCGCACCCTACTCAACAAACCCTCAAAACTCCCCTCAGATTCCATCTTCATTAGGAAGGCTGCTTTTGCCCTTCCTTCTGCTCGATACATTCTCCCATCGTTACTTTCCAAGGGGGGTGAAAACATACTTTTGGGAAAACATATTCATCACGAATCCTGATTCTAATGGATTCTTGACTTTGAGGTATTGTTTCTATTCGGTTGTTAACGGTTTATTTTCGAAGCTGTCTCGAGTGTCAACACTCGCCAACATGTAATCCTTGACTTTGTTCAATAACTTTCATGTACTAAGTGATCTGGGCAAACTCCAAATGAGATGATCGATTTCGACTTGGGGTATCTCATCCCATGCTATTTCTACCTTGTGCTTTGCCCATAATGTCTCAGACGCATATAAAACTCTGCATCTAGGAGGATATATTAAAAAATTCTTAGCCTACTATAGAACCAAACAAAATTTCAATGTCAAAATATTTTATTACTCAACATATTCTCTTCTTAATTGAATACATTTATTACAGCGAACCTGCAACGTCTCTAGACCTTTAACAAAAAATGTTTCTTCTTGCTCTGCAAACCAGTCCTCCACAGCTTTTATTACCTCATCGTTGAAAGAAAATTTACGACCTTTTAAACTTTTTTTCAGTTGAGGAAAGAGATGATAGTCGGACGGAGCCAAATCTGGTGAATAATTTGGGTGTTTTAGTAATTCTAACCCTAAATCACGAATTTTTTGCATGGCAACATGAGATTTGTGTACTGGGGTGTTGTCATGTAAAAACAAAACACCTTTGGATAGCTTTCCGCGTCTTTTCTCTTTAATTGTTTGTAGAGTGGTCAGTAATGTCGAATAGTAATCTCCAGTTATTGTTCTACCCTTATCCAAAAATCAATCATGATTACTCCATGCTCGACTCCATGGCAATCCCAAAAAACTGAAGCAAGAACTTTTCCAGCAGATTTTTGGACACGAAACTTCTTAGGTCTTGGAGAACCAAAGTGTCGCCATTCCATCGATTGTTGCTTCTACCCTTGCACGCTTTTGGTCAACATTCAAACATTTGGGAATCCATTTTGCAGACATTTTTCTCATGTCCAAATTGACATGAACTATATGATGAACGCGTTCGTATGAAATCTTCAGTGCTTCAGATACCCGTTTCAGCTCAATTCGACGGTCTGATAAAATCGATGTTTTCGGGGACTGACACAGAAACTGGCCTTCCCGATCAGTCATCATCTCCAATGGAAAATTTACCTCTTTTGAAGCTTGCAGTCCAATTTTTCACGGTCGCATACGAAGGACATTGATCGCCAAGGGTATTAAGCATATCTTCGTTAATCTGCTTACCTCTTAACCCATTTAAATACAGGTACTTGATGATGGCTCGAGGCTCGATACTCCAATTTTTCCATTTTTACAATTTCGGTGGACATCTTTTTTTTAATTTATTGCGTAACTCTGGTTTACTTTTTTGACGTCGAACTCTACACTGACACTTCTAATAAGTTATTGTTCGTTGATATGGTATCGCAATATTTTGTTTATGCATGGAATAGGTCTAGGCTAACTAGATATCAATACATCCTCGTATATCACATGGAGCTTTTCTTCGCGAAGGATGAGAAAACATTCCGAGATCGTGTACTGGGCAGTCTCTACCTGTATCTCCCAGAGTCCCCACTGGTATCACCACGCAACATGCACATTTCCAGATTTCATAATGGACGTAGGCGTACCTACAATCGTCCATTTTTGCTGCTAACCACCTGGTTCTTTATCGGATTATTATTTTCCGACTAATGAAGTGCCAAGCGATAAATCGTTCTCAATTCGCCCGATTTAGGTACGCGGAAACGATATCGACACGACCTCGCAAATCTCTGCTCTGCAGCCAGTTTTGAGTCGATTAAAAATCCGAAGTAGTTCATATACTGGATAAACAAGTATCTGTATGGAGAATTGTAATATTAGAACCATTAATTATCTGGTTGGGTATATACGATACGCTACCTCTGTAGCAGCCAGGTCTCATTAATATTTTATTATGTGGAGTTGGTATGCACGTATATTGTTTGAAGCACAAGAACTGCCAAAGGAAGAATTGCATCTGTGCTCTCGGTGGATCATTAGTGGATAAATTCTTCTTCTTATGTGTCGCTGTATTTGTGTCACTAATTAGTTTTCACTGTATTCGCTTTCTTTGTATGGCAGAGACCTTGAATGAATGGTGGGACTTTAAAATCCCATTTATACAGGGTGTCCCACTAGTGCCGCAGCGGACGATATACGCGTAACGGTCTGAGTTTTGCAAAATTTTTTGATGCAGACTTGATATACTACAAGAAGAGCACAACCTAAAAATATTTTCGAATATATCGGGTGGCCCACAAAAGAGGAATAGCGGGTGACTTTGTTTTTTCAAATGGGACACCCTATATTCAATAGTGTTTTTCAATTCTCTGAAACTTCCTGCATGCTTTCGTATACTTTTCACATATTTTTATTCGACAGTTTTCGAAATATTGGCCATTTTGACAAAAAAATGATACTTGTAGAGGCTATGTTATCCAATTATATTTCACGAACCCTTGCACATACCAATAACAGTTTTATATGGATTGAAAGACAAGACTTCAAAGTATCCTACCCAGCTATAATAAAGCATCTCCAGCATACAGAATGTCCACAAAAAGACTATCAACATGACGAATTCCAAATCGATTTTTCTTCATTTTTTCAAATGGAATGCATATAATTTTTTTTCATCATTGTAATCACCATTCATTTTACTTCATTTTTTGTCAAATACATGATATGCATATCTCTAACGTAATAGGATTTTTGAACGATTTTTCGAAATGTTTCCCTAAAATTCACATCCTACCTTCGAATTCAAATAGCAGATTTGGCTTTTCTGTGGTTATTGAGAACTGTCAAATTATTCTACTCAGAATTATCATCATTGAAGCTTCAATTCATATTATAGCGAAATGAGGAACTAGAAAGTTTTGATGTATCTACTCAAAAATGTGATGAAATCAGTTACTGAAGACAGAAACTTGCTTTCTGTACCTATTTTTCAAAATACATTTTTGATAATTTTCTATGTTTCTACTTGGAACGTCGAATCTTCCAAAAATTTCAAACAAGCTTTGAGCTTGCGAGCTTGAAGATCTGCTTGCATGCCTGGGAAACTATGAATATCATTTTTTCGAAAAAAGATGTATGAGGATAAGAGCGGGCACTTTTTTGTATCCTGAAGTTTTGAAACTCGTTTTTTTGAAGCATTCATAACTTGTACATTCAAACTCATTGGTGTTTTTTGAATTTTTACATCATTCTGTGAGTATTCATCCAATCCGTAAAAACTAGGATGGTTTGAATTGAAGCTGCAATGATGTTAATTTTGAATAGAATAATTTGACAGTTCCCAATAACCACAGAAAAGCCAAATCTGCTTTTTGAATTCGAAAGTAAATGTGAATTTGGAGGAAAAACTCTAAAAAATCCTATTCCTTTAGAGATATGCATATCATGTATTTGACAAAAAATGAAGTAAAATGAATGGTGACTACAATGATGAAAAAAAATTATATGCATTGCATTTGAAAAAATGAAGAAAAATCGATTTGAAATTCATCATGTTGATGGTCTTTTTGTGGACACTCTATATGCTGGAGATGCTTTATTATAGCTGGGTAGGATACTTTGAAGTCTTGTCTTTCAATCCATATAAAACTGTTATTGGTATGTGCAAGGGTTCGTGAAATATAATTGGATAACATAGCCTCTACAAGTATCATTTTTTTGTCAAAAAGGCCAATATTTCGAAAACTGTCGAATAAAAATATGTGAAAAGTATACGAAAGCATGCAGGAAGTTTTAAATAATTGAAAAACACTATTGAATATAGGGTGTCCCATTTGAAAAAACAAAGTCGCCCGCTATTCCTCTTTTGTGGGCCACCCGATATATTCGAAAATATTTTTAGGTTGTGCTCTTCTTGTAGTATATCAAGTCTGCATCAAAAAATTTTGCCAAACTCAGACCGTTACGCGTATATCGTCCGCTGCGGCACTAGTGGGACACCCTGTATTCAATGGCATGACTTCATTTTCTGTTTATGTTCTATGAAATTTCGTCGGAGTATCTCATTCCTATGAATTCAAATTAAAATATCCATAATACCAGCCGTTCACACAGGGTGGTCCACTTTCTTCTGGTGGAACTTTAATGGTCAATAAAAACAAATTTCAAGAACACAATTTCGTGAAAATACCCTTAAACTTCACATTCTTGCAACACATCTCAGAAACAATTGACCAATGCCATCCATCTTCGTTTTGGTGTTAGTTTTTTGCTATTTAAAAGCACTGGAAGTAAGATATTGCATAAGTAGCTTATATTGCTCAACAGCAACCACTAGCCGGTGTCGAGTAATACTGCTTAGACGATGGTCACAATAAGGCCGATACCCTTGCAATTCCACCGTCTTTTGTTCTACAGACAGTCGATCTAAACATGGATCTGTGAAGAAATGAACTTATCCTTTTCTTTGCCAATGTTGCATTGTAGACCCTATTTCACGTCTTGTTACAAAGACTGCTGTGCTTATCCTGTTAGCATTACTGTTTTTGGTTTTCAGAAAGAAATACTCAGCAACAACAAACGAACGGCAAAATACAAACCATTTTTACCAGTTTCTACTCGTGAATAAGAATTATGTTATGAACAATTAATCATTCTTGTATCATGAGAGCTCTGTACGTAAATTACAATATCGAAACGGTATAAACAAAGAATGAATGAATTTCGGGACTTTGGGCGATAGAACCCATCATCTAAAAGTCATATAGGTCTGTGAATTTTCCCGATCATTAAATAAACGGTTTTCATTTTCTCATGCAAGTTCCCACGGCTGTTATGGAAATAGAACTAAACTACGTAACTAACGAGGTTATTCGCAACCGAAATTCGTTTGATGAATGAGGAAATATCAATTTTGTGCGAAATTGTATCTCATGAAACCTTGGTAGGAATATACCCACGAAATATCACGTTGACTAGAAAACAGCCAAAAAGAATATAATGCTGATGTTATCATTTCGGAACAATGAAATTCCGTATCCGGATATGAAGCTTAGTTTTGATTTCTTGGAACATTTTCCATTGCCTCTTTCAAGAATCTTTAATTGTGTATTGATATGAAGAACAGCAACTGGTTTGTACCTTCAAATAGAAGAATGCATCGTAGCATTCAGGCTAATGGTAATTTCAAACTATAAATTGTAAAAATAAAAATTAAAAACAATTTCTTAAAATTTCTCGACTGGGACATAAAAAGCTCTTATTCATTTCAGCGAATAGACAAAAAATGAGTCACTTGAAACAACAACGTGAAGTCAAGAGGAAGATTCACATTTAATGCTTTTTTTCTGACAGATGTCAAAAATTTCGACATCAGTTGTCCTAGATATGTTTTTTCAATAATGGTTTATATGGTTCGGAAATAGCCCTCGTTTAAGTGGAACGAGCGCTCAAAAAACGAAAATACGAGTTCGTGTCAGTTGTCAGAACAGTACAGGATTTATGTGCAAGAACTACAATATCACCACCCGTAACCGCGAACGAAACGAACTAAACTGCTCGTACAATGCCGATAAATAAGTTCAAACACGCCTAGCTATTATATTAACTTCACCTGATGTACAATCTGACATAAATAATTAATTGGCATACTATAATAATTGATAAATATTAGGTGTTACGTTTGCTAGTTATTTCGCAATCGAGCATAATGAATGTTTCCATTTTTTATTCGTCGGCGCGTTTGAAATGCGGAGAAAGTTATAATTATCCCCAATTTTTTTAAGGATATGATGAAATGTAGAAGATAATATGAAAATGCAATAACGCATCTGCAGGATTAGATATTATAATGCAAACATTGCATTTTTGGCCGCCCAGATCAAACGTATAAAGTTTAACAAGTAATAAAGCCCACAACAAATATTTAACTTGGTAACTCATGGGTAATTTTCTCATTCCGAAAATTTAATCAAACAGTATTGCAAATTCAAACATCCGTGCCATTTTCGATGAGAATTAATTCAATTATTATCCCCCACTGTCAAAATCATAAAGAAAGAATGAATGCGAGCACAAAGCACCGTGGAAATGATAACACCATGTCTTGCACTATCTTTGGAAAACAATAGAATGGTTAGCGATTAATTTGATATAACTTTCAGTTCGACCAGTTACGATACAATACATTATAATTTGGACGGGAATAAACAAACAATCGATGGAATTGCAAATTTAGAAGGGTATTAATTTCAGTTTGCTGTTGTATATTCATGTCATGATTTTTTTTTTTCTGTACGACCATAAATATAGTGTATTATAATTGATACATATTGGGTATTGTGTTCGAATTGATTTCGTTACGAAAGCTTTGAATAAGTTAATCTTTTTATCTAGTTTCGTCTGCCATTTAATTATGGTTTGTTATTTCAATAATTTGTCCCATACTATTATGTAGTTATTTTTCCATATTCACGAGAAGCAATGTCACTTTTGTTGATGAGCATCGGTTCCAAGAGCCTTCTTCGTTGAAAAGATACAGAAACTTCGGGTTTTCTAGCCGAGGTCCAATAGAAATTGCACCTAACGTTTCGCCTGCAAGTTCGGAGCGGTCATTCTTCGGGGTACAACCTCCGATCCGGACAATATGGACGCCTTTCTTTCAATTCGGGTCGTCGGCGTCATAATTCGGCTGGGTGGCAAATGGCATAATCGCCTTAGGAGATCGTGGACCACCTGCGTATCGAACTTCAATTCCGAAAGCAATGGCGACCTTTCCTTTCGCATTTCGCACGAAAATTTCCGTTCAACTGTTGAATCCACGAACATAACGTACCGAGAACGGCACACATACGTAACGGCGAAGAACGGATTCCCATCCTAAAAACTCTCGGACAAATATGCATGAAATAACCTCTCATGTGAGCACCAATCTCGCGGCAGCAGAGGCGATGGAGAAATTTCATAACCATTTCCCGCCCGTGTGTTCTCACATCTCGTAATACCTCGAGAGAAGACCAAATTACTTTCGAGTTCACTGTTCCGCATTGACTTCTACTCTCTTGGCCGTAAGATGCGAACAATAAGGTAACGGCACCGCGAGCCGAGGCTGATGCTCGTCGCTCTCGCGGCACTAGAAATTGAATTGCTCCCATTCGAACTGGACGCGCAATTAGAAGGACACGTTTCCATCTGATAATCAATTTCTTTGCGACCGCGGATTAAAAGAATAAGATCCGTTTCGACGAGGGTCAAGACTCAGGACGGTCCGTTTTCTGCTTCAGAATAACACTTGAAGTCGCATTCGTGAAAGGTTGTTTACACTTGAATTAGGTCAACGGAACATCGAAATTCCGAAGAAATAGGAGACAGAAACTACCCCTATCGAATTCTGATTACTAGAGGGACTATATGGTGAAGTTTGGTATCAAAATATTGGTTTTCGAGGACGCTGAATCCCATTCGAATCCTTCCAAATACCCCCCCCCACTGATGCATAACGCTTGTACTCTCAATGCTCTGAGCTTGTGATCAAGACTCAAAGATGAAATAAGGAAAACATAAAACATGAATAATTCTTGACTTAGAAGGGCTACATGGGTGGTTTTGGTATCAAAATGTAGGTTTTCGAGGTCGCTCTATTCAATGAAAGATGATTCAGAGCTCTAACTATCATAGTTTAAATTTTGACCTGTCAAATGGCATTTTTTGAAAAATTGCAAATTTCAAACTCTCATATCTTCCGTTCCAATCATCTCCGACAAAAGTTATTCATATTATCTTGATCAGCATACCTCAATGTATCACTGTGCAAAATATGAGCGATTTGAAAAATCTCAAATTTTTGGTGAAAAATGCCAAAGGGGTAAGACCCTCTGAAACCACCATATTTGTCAATAAAATAAATATCCGTGTCAATTCAACCGTAATATTCGATCGAGAAATTATGCGAACCTTCCGAATCTTCCAGTTAAGCCATTCCACCTGAAGATATCAAAAATACTTTGAGTAGCCTGGGCTCCTGAACAAAAGTCGAATACGAAAAATCGAAAAACATAAAACCGAATAACTCGTTACTTATGAGGGCTACATGGGTGGTTTTGGTATCAAAATGTAGGTTTTCGAGGTCGCTCTATTCAATGAAAGATGATTCAGAGCTCTAACTATCACAGTTTAGATTTTGACCTGTCAAATGGCATTTTTTGAAAAATTGCAAATTTCAAACTCTCATATCTTCCGTTCCAATCATCTCCGACAAAAGTTATTTATATTATCTTGATCAGCATACCTCAATGTATCACTGTGCAAAATATGAGCGATTTGAAAAATCTCAAATTTTTGGTGAAAAATGCCAAAGGGGTAAGACCCTCTGAAAACACCATATTTGTCAATAAAATAAATATCCGTGTCAATTCAACCGTAATATTCGATCGAGAAATTATGCGAACCTTTCGAATCTTCCATATAAGCCATTCCACCCGAACTTATCAAAAATACTTTGAGTAGCCTGGGCTCCTGAACAAAAGTCGAATACGAAAAATCGAAAAACATAAAACCGAATAACTCGTTACTTATGAGAGCTACATGGGTGGTTTTGGTATCAATATGTAGGTTTTCGAGGTCGCTCTATTCAATGAAAGATGATTCAGAGCTCTAACTATCATAGTTTAGATTTTGACCTGTTAAATGGCATTTTTTGAAAAATTGCAAATTTCAAACTCTCATATCTTCCGTTCCAATCATCTCCGACAAAAGTTATTTATATTATCTTGATCAGCATACCTCAATGTATCACTGTGCAAAATATGAGCGATTTGAAAATTCTCAAATTTTTGGTAAAAAATGCCAAAGGGGTAAGACCCTCTGAAAACACCATATTTGTCGATAAAATAAATATCCGTGTCAATTCAACCGTAATATTCGATCGAGAAAATATGCGAACCTTTCGAATCTTCCATATAAGCCATTCCACCCGAAGATATCAAAAATACTTTGAGAAGCCTGGGCTACTGAACAAAAGTCGAATACGAAAAATCGAAAAACATAAAACCGAATAACTCGTTACTTATGAGGGCTACATGGGTGGTTTTGGTATCAAAATGTAGGTTTTCGAGGTCGCTCTATTCAATGAAAGATGATTCAGAGCTCTAACTATCATAGTTTAGATTTTGACCTGTCAAATGGCATTTTTTGAAAAATTGCAAATTTCAAACTCTCATATCTTTCGTTCCAATCATCTCCGACAAAAGTTATTTATATTATCTTGATCAGCATACCTCAATGTATCACTGTGCAAAATATGAGCGATTTGAAAAATCTAAAATTTTTGGTGAAAAATGCCAAAGGGGTAAGACCCTCTGAAAACACCATATTTGTCAATAAAATAAATATCCGTGTCAATTCAACCGTAATATTCGATCGAGAAATTATGCGAACCTTCCGAATCTTCCAGTTAAGCCATTCCACCTGAAGATATCAAAAATACTTTGAGTAGCCTGGGCTCCTGAACAAAAGTCGAATACGAAAAATCGAAAAACATAAAACCGAATAACTCGTTACTTATGAGGGCTACATGGGTGGTTTTGGTATCAAAATGTAGGTTTTCGAGGTCGCTCTATTCAATGAAAGATGATTCAGAGCTTTAACTATCATAGTTTAGATTTTGACCTGTCAAATGGCATTTTTTGAAAAATTGCAAATTTCAAACTCTCATATCTTTCGTTCCAATCATCTCCGACAAAAGTTATTTATATTATCTTGATCAGCATACCTCAATGTATCACTGTGCAAAATATGAGCGATTTGAAAAATCTCAAATTTTTGGTGAAAAATGCCAAAGGGGTAAGACCCTCTGAAAACACCATATTTGTCGATAAAATAAATATCCGTGTCAATTCAACCGTAATATTCGATCGAGAAATAATGCGAACCTTTCGAATCTTCCAGTTAAGCCATTCCACCTGAAGATATCAAAAATACTTTGAGTAGCCTGGGCTCCTGAACAAAAGTCGAATACGAAAAATCGAAAAACATAAAACCGAATAACTCGTTACTTATGAGGGCTACATGGGTGGTTTTGGTATCAAAATGTAGGTTTTCGAGGTCGCTCTATTCAATGAAAGATGATTCAGAGCTCTAACTATCATAGTTTAGATTTTGACCTGTCAAATGGCATTTTTTGAAAAATTGCAAATTTCAAACTCTCATATCTTTCGTTCCAATCATCTCCGACAAAAGTTATTTATATTATCTTGATCAGCATACCTCAATGTATCACTGTGCAAAATATGAGCGATTTGAAAAATCTCAAATTTTTGGTGAAAAATGCCAAAGGGGTAAGACCCTCTGAAAACACCATATTTGTCGATAAAATAAATATCCGTGTCAATTCAACCGTAATATTCGATCGAGAAATTATGCGAACCTTTCGAATCTTCCAGTTAAGCCATTCCACCTGAAGATATCAAAAATACTTGGAGTAGCCTGGGCTACTGAACAAAAGTCGAATACGAAAAATCGAAAAACATAAAACCGAATAACTCGTTACTTATGAGGGCTACATGGGTGGTTTTGGTATCAAAATGTAGGTTTTCGAGGTCGCTCTATTCAATGAAAGATGATTCAGAGCTCTAACTATCATAGTTTAGATTTTGACCTGTCAAATGGCATTTTTTGAAAAATTGCAAATTTCAAACTCTCATATCTTTCGTTCCAATCATCTCCGACAAAAGTTATTTATATTATCTTGATCAGCATACCTCAATGTATCACTGTGCAAAATATGAGCGATTTGAAAAATCTCAAATTTTTGGTGAAAAATGCCAAAGGGGTAAGACCCTCTGAAAACACCATATTTGTCGATAAAATAAATATCCGTGTCAATTCAACCGTAATATTCGATCGAGAAATTATGCGAACCTTTCGAATCTTCCATATAAGCCATTCCACCTGAAGATATCAAAAATACTTTGAGTAGCCTGGGCTCCTGAACAAAAGTCGAATACGAAAAATCGAAAAACATAAAACCGAATAACTCGTTACTTATGAGGGCTACATGGGTGGTTTTGGTATCAAAATGTAGGTTTTCGAGGTCGCTCTATTCAATGAAAGATGATTCAGAGCTCTAACTATCATAGTTTAGATTTTGACCTGTCAAATGGCATTTTTTGAAAAATTGCAAATTTCAAACTCTCATATCTTTCGTTCCAATCATCTCCGACAAAAGTTATTTATATTATCTTGATCAGCATACCTCAATGTATCACTGTGCAAAATATTAGCGATTTGAAAAATCTCAAATTTTTGGTGAAAAATGCCAAAGGGGTAAGACCCTCTGAAAACACCATATTTGTCGATAAAATAAATATCCGTGTCAATTCAACCGTAATATTCGATCGAGAAAATATGCGAACCTTTCGAATCTTCCATATAAGCCATTCCACCCGAAGATATCAAAAATACTTGGAGTAGCCTGGGCTACTGAACAAAAGTCGAATACGAAAAATCGAAAAACATAAAACCGAATAACTCGTTACTTATGAGGGCTACATGGGTGGTTTTGGTATCAAAATGTAGGTTTTCGAGGTCGCTCTATTCAATGAAAGATGATTCAGAGCTCTAACTATCATAGTTTAGATTTTGACCTGTCAAATGGCATTTTTTGAAAAATTGCAAATTTCAAACTCTCATATCTTTCGTTCCAATCATCTCCGACAAAAGTTATTTATATTATCTTGATCAGCATACCTCAATGTATCACTGTGCAAAATATTAGCGATTTGAAAAATCTCAAATTTTTGTTGAAAAATGCCAAAGGGGTAAGACCCTCTGAAAACACCATATTTGTCGATAAAATAAATATCCGTGTCAATTCAACCGTAATATTCGATCGAGAAAATATGCGAACCTTTCGAATCTTCCATATAAGCCATTCCACCCGAAGATATCAAAAATACTTGGAGTAGCCTGGGCTACTGAACAAAAGTCGAATACGAAAAATCGAAAAACATAAAACCGAATAACTCGTTACTTATGAGGGCTACATGGGTGGTTTTGGTATCAAAATGTAGGTTTTCGAGGTCGCTCTATTCAATGAAAGATGATTCAGAGCTCTAACTATCATAGTTTAGATTTTGACCTGTCAAATGGCATTTTTTGAAAAATTGCAAATTTCAAACTCTCATATCTTTCGTTCCAATCATCTCCGACAAAAGTTATTTATATTATCTTGATCAGCATACCTCAATGTATCACTGTGCAAAATATTAGCGATTTGAAAAATCTCAAATTTTTGGTGAAAAATGCCAAAGGGGTAAGACCCTCTGAAAACACCATATTTGTCGATAAAATAAATATCTGTGTCAATTCAACCGTAATATTCGATCGAGAAAATATGCGAACCTTTCGAATCTTCCATATAAGCCATTCCACCCGAAGATATCAAAAATACTTTGAGAAGCCTGGGCTACTGAACAAAAGTCGAATACGAAAAATCGAAAAACATAAAACCGAATAACTCGTTACTTATGAGGGCTACATGGGTGGTTTTGGTATCAAAATGTAGGTTTTCGAGGTCGCTCTATTCAATGAAAGATGATTCAGAGCTCTAACTATCATAGTTTAGATTTTGACCTGTCAAATGGCATTTTTTGAAAAATTGCAAATTTCAAACTCTCATATCTTTCGTTCCAATCATCTCCGACAAAAGTTATTTATATTATCTTGATCAGCATACCTCAATGTATCACTGTGCAAAATATGAGCGATTTGAAAAATCTCAAATTTTTGGTGAAAAATGCCAAAGGGGTAAGACCCTCTGAAAACACCATATTTGTCGATAAAATAAATATCCGTGTCAATTCAACCGTAATATTCGATCGAGAAAATATGCGAACCTTTCGAATCTTCCATATAAGCCATTCCACCCGAAGATATCAAAAATACTTGGAGTAGCCTGGGCTACTGAACAAAAGTCGAATACGAAAAATCGAAAAACATAAAACCGAATAACTCGTTACTTATGAGGGCTACATGGGTGGTTTTGGTATCAAAATGTAGGTTTTCGAGGTCGCTCTATTCAATGAAAGATGATTCAGAGCTCTAACTATCATAGTTTAGATTTTAACCTGTCAAATGCCAATTTTTGAAAAATTGCAAATTTCAAACTCTCATATCTTCCGTTCCAATCATCTCCGACAAAAGTTATTTACATTATCTTGATCAGCATACCTCAATGTATCACTGTGCAAAATATTAGCGATTTGAAAAATCTCAAATTTTTGGTGAAAAATGCCAAAGGGGTAAGACCCTCTGAAAACACCATATTTGTCGATAAAATAAATATCCGTGTCAATTCAACCGTAATATTCGATCGAGAAATTATGCGAACCTTTCGAATCTTCCAGTTAAGCCATTCCACCTGAAGATATCAAAAATACTTTGAGTAGCCTGGGCTGCTGAACAAAAGTCGAATACGAAAAATCGAAAAACATAAAACCGAATAACTCGTTACTTATGAGGGCTACATGGGTGGTTTTGGTATCAAAATGTAGGTTTTCGAGGTCGCTCTATTCAATGAAAGATGATTCAGAGCTCTAACTATCATAGTTTAGATTTTGACCTGTCAAATGGCATTTTTTGAAAAATTTCAAATTTCAAACTCTCATATCTTTCGTTCCAATCATCTCCGACAAAAGTTATTTATATTATCTTGATCAGCATACCTCAATGTATCATGTATCACTGTGCAAAATATGAGCGATTTGAAAAATCTAAAATTTTTGGTGAAAAATGCCAAAGGGGTAAGACCCTCTGAAAACACCATATTTGTCGATAAAATAAATATCCGTGTCAATTCAACCGTAATATTCGATCGAGAAATTATGCGAACCTTTCGAATCTTCCAGTTAAGCCATTCCACCTGAAGATATCAAAAATACTTTGAGTAGCCTGGGCTCCTGAACAAAAGTCGAATACGAAAAATCGAAAAACATAAAACCGAATAACTCGTTACTTATGAGGGCTACATGGGTGGTTTTGGTATCAAAATGTAGGTTTTCGAGGTCGCTCTATTCAATGAAAGATGATTCAGAGCTTTAACTATCATAGTTTAGATTTTGACCTGTCAAGTGGCATTTTTTGAAAAATTGCAAATTTCAAACTCTCATATCTTTCGTTCCAATCATCTCCGACAAAAGTTATTTATATTATCTTGATCAGCATACCTCAATGTATCACTGTGCAAAATATGAGCGATTTGAAAAATCTCAAATTTTTGGTGAAACATGCCAAAGGGGTAAGACCCTCTGAAAACACCATATTTGTCGATAAAATAAATATCCGTGTCAATTCAACCGTAATATTCAATCGAGAAATTATGCGAACCTTTCGAATCTTCCAGTTAAGCCATTCCACCTGAAGATATCAAAAATACTTTGAGTAGCCTGGGCTCCTGAACAAAAGTCGAATACGAAAAATCGAAAAACATAAAACCGAATAACTCGTTACTTATGAGGGCTACATGGGTGGTTTTGGTATCAAAATGTAGGTTTTCGAGGTCGCTCTATTCAATGAAAGATGATTCAGAGCTCTAACTATCATATTTTAGATTTTGACCTGTCAAATGGCATTTTTTGAAAAATTGCAAATTTCAAACTCTCATATCTTTCGTTCCAATCATCTCCGACAAAAGTTATTTATATTATCTTGATCAGCATACCTCAATGTATCACTGTGCAAAATATGAGCGATTTGAAAAATCTCAAATTTTTGGTGAAAAATGCCAAAGGGGTAAGACCCTCTGAAAATACCATATTTGTCGATAAAATAAATATCCGTGTCAATTCAACCGTAATATTCGATCGAGAAATTATGCGAACCTTTCGAATCTTCCAGTTAAGCCATTCCACCTGAAGATATCAAAAATACTTGGAGTAGCCTGGGCTACTGAACAAAAGTCGAATACGAAAAATCGAAAAACATAAAACCGAATAACTCGTTACTTATGAGGGCTACATGGGTGGTTTTGGTATCAAAATGTAGGTTTTCGAGGTCGCTCTATTCAATGAAAGATGATTCAGAGCTCTAACTATCATAGTTTAGATTTTGACCTGTCAAATGGCATTTTTTGAAAAATTGCAAATTTCAAACTCTCATATCTTTCGTTCCAATCATCTCCGACAAAAGTTATTTATATTATCTTGATCAGCATACCTCAATGTATCACTGTGCAAAATATGAGCGATTTGAAAAATCTCAAATTTTTGGTGAAAAATGCCAAAGGGGTAAGACCCTCTGAAAACACCATATTTGTCGATAAAATAAATATCCGTGTCAATTCAACCGTAATATTCGATCGAGAAATTATGCGAACCTTTCGAATCTTCCAGTTAAGCCATTCCACCTGAAGATATCAAAAATACTTCGAGTAGCCTGGGCTCCTGAACAAAATTCGAATACGAAAAATCGAAAAACATAAAACCGAATAACTCGTTACTTATGAGGGCTACATGGGTGGTTTTGGTATCAAAATGTAGGTTTTCGAGGTCGCTCTATTCAATGAAAGATGATTCAGAGCTTTAACTATCATAGTTTAGATTTTGACCTGTCAAATGGCATTTTTTGAAAAATTGCAAATTTCAAACTCTCATATCTTTCGTTCCAATCATCTCCGACAAAAGTTATTTATATTATCTTGATCAGCATACCTCAATGTATCACTGTGCAAAATATGAGCGATTTGAAAAATCTCAAATTTTTGGTGAAAAATGCCAAAGGGGTAAGACCCTCTGAAAATACCATATTTGTCGATAAAATAAATATCCGTGTCAATTCAACCGTAATATTCGATCGAGAAAATATGCGAACCTTTCGAATCTTCCATATAAGCCATTCCACCCGAAGATATCAAAAATACTTTGAGAAGCCTGGGCTACTGAACAAAAGTCGAATACGAAAAATCGAAAAACATAAAACCGAATAACTCGTTACTTATGAGGGCTACATGGGTGGTTTTGGTATCAAAATGTAGGTTTTCAAGGTCGCTCTATTCAATGAAAGATGATTCAGAGCTCTAACTATCATAGTTTAGATTTTGACCTGTCAAATGGCATTTTTTGAAAAATTGCAAATTTCAAACTCTCATATCTTTCGTTCCAATCATCTCCGACAAAAGTTATTTATATTATCTTGATCAGCATACCTCAATGTATCACTGTGCAAAATATGAGCGATTTGAAAAATCTCAAATTTTTGGTGAAAAATGCCAAAGGGGTAAGACCCTCTGAAAACACCATATTTGTCGATAAAATAAATATCCGTGTCAATTCAACCGTAATATTCGATCGAGAAATTATGCGAACCTTTCGAATCTTCCAGTTAAGCCATTCCACCTGAAGATATCAAAAATACTTGGAGTAGCCTGGGCTACTGAACAAAAGTCGAATACGAAAAATCGAAAAACATAAAACCGAATAACTCGTTACTTATGAGGGCTACATGGGTGGTTTTGGTATCAAAATGTAGGTTTTCGAGGTCGCTCTATTCAATGAAAGATGATTCAGAGCTCTAACTATCATAGTTTAGATTTTGACCTGTCAAATGGCATTTTTTGAAAAATTGCAAATTTCAAACTCTCATATCTTTCGTTCCAATCATCTCCGACAAAAGTTATTTATATTATCTTGATCAGCATACCTCAATGTATCACTGTGCAAAATATGAGCGATTTGAAAAATCTCAAATTTTTGGTGAAAAATGCCAAAGGGGTAAGACCCTCTGAAAACACCATATTTGTCGATAAAATAAATATCCGTGTCAATTCAACCGTAATATTCGATCGAGAAATTATGCGAACCTTTCGAATCTTCCAGTTAAGCCATTCCACCTGAAGATATCAAAAATACTTCGAGTAGCCTGGGCTCCTGAACAAAATTCGAATACGAAAAATCGAAAAACATAAAACCGAATAACTCGTTACTTATGAGGGCTACATGGGTGGTTTTGGTATCAAAATGTAGGTTTTCGAGGTCGCTCTATTCAATGAAAGATGATTCAGAGCTCTAACTATCATATTTTAGATTTTGACCTGTCAAATGGCATTTTTTGAAAAATTGCAAATTTCAAACTCTCATATCTTTCGTTCCAATCATCTCCGACAAAAGTTATTTATATTATCTTGATCAGCATACCTCAATGTATCACTGTGCAAAATATGAGCGATTTGAAAAATCTCAAATTTTTGGTGAAAAATGCCAAAGGGGTAAGACCCTCTGAAAATACCATATTTGTCGATAAAATAAATATCCGTGTCAATTCAACCGTAATATTCGATCGAGAAATTATGCGAACCTTTCGAATCTTCCAGTTAAGCCATTCCACCTGAAGATATCAAAAATACTTGGAGTAGCCTGGGCTACTGAACAAAAGTCGAATACGAAAAATCGAAAAACATAAAACCGAATAACTCGTTACTTATGAGGGCTACATGGGTGGTTTTGGTATCAAAATGTAGGTTTTCGAGGTCGCTCTATTCAATGAAAGATGATTCAGAGCTCTAACTATCATAGTTTAGATTTTGACCTGTCAAATGGCATTTTTTGAAAAATTGCAAATTTCAAACTCTCATATCTTTCGTTCCAATCATCTCCGACAAAAGTTATTTATATTATCTTGATCAGCATACCTCAATGTATCACTGTGCAAAATATGAGCGATTTGAAAAATCTCAAATTTTTGGTGAAAAATGCCAAAGGGGTAAGACCCTCTGAAAACACCATATTTGTCGATAAAATAAATATCCGTGTCAATTCAACCGTAATATTCGATCGAGAAATTATGCGAACCTTTCGAATCTTCCAGTTAAGCCATTCCACCTGAAGATATCAAAAATACTTCGAGTAGCCTGGGCTCCTGAACAAAATTCGAATACGAAAAATCGAAAAACATAAAACCGAATAACTCGTTACTTATGAGGGCTACATGGGTGGTTTTGGTATCAAAATGTAGGTTTTCGAGGTCGCTCTATTCAATGAAAGATGATTCAGAGCTTTAACTATCATAGTTTAGATTTTGACCTGTCAAATGGCATTTTTTGAAAAATTGCAAATTTCAAACTCTCATATCTTTCGTTCCAATCATCTCCGACAAAAGTTATTTATATTATCTTGATCAGCATACCTCAATGTATCACTGTGCAAAATATGAGCGATTTGAAAAATCTCAAATTTTTGGTGAAAAATGCCAAAGGGGTAAGACCCTCTGAAAATACCATATTTGTCGATAAAATAAATATCCGTGTCAATTCAACCGTAATATTCGATCGAGAAAATATGCGAACCTTTCGAATCTTCCATATAAGCCATTCCACCCGAAGATATCAAAAATACTTTGAGAAGCCTGGGCTACTGAACAAAAGTCGAATACGAAAAATCGAAAAACATAAAACCGAATAACTCGTTACTTATGAGGGCTACATGGGTGGTTTTGGTATCAAAATGTAGGTTTTCAAGGTCGCTCTATTCAATGAAAGATGATTCAGAGCTCTAACTATCATAGTTTAGATTTTGACCTGTCAAATGGCATTTTTTGAAAAATTGCAAATTTCAAACTCTCATATCTTTCGTTCCAATCATCTCCGACAAAAGTTATTTATATTATCTTGATCAGCATACCTCAATGTATCACTGTGCAAAATATGAGCGATTTGAAAAATCTCAAATTTTTGGTGAAAAATGCCAAAGGGGTAAGACCCTCTGAAAACACCATATTTGTCGATAAAATAAATATCCGTGTCAATTCAACCGTAATATTCGATCGAGAAATTATGCGAACCTTTCGAATCTTCCAGTTAAGCCATTCCACCTGAAGATATCAAAAATACTTGGAGTAGCCTGGGCTACTGAACAAAAGTCGAATACGAAAAATCGAAAAACATAAAACCGAATAACTCGTTACTTATGAGGGCTACATGGGTGGTTTTGGTATCAAAATGTAGGTTTTCGAGGTCGCTCTATTCAATGAAAGATGATTCAGAGCTCTAACTATCATAGTTTAGATTTTGACCTGTCAAATGGCATTTTTTGAAAAATTGCAAATTTCAAACTCTCATATCTTTCGTTCCAATCATCTCCGACAAAAGTTATTTATATTATCTTGATCAGCATACCTCAATGTATCACTGTGCAAAATATGAGCGATTTGAAAAATCTCAAATTTTTGGTGAAAAATGCCAAAGGGGTAAGACCCTCTGAAAACACCATATTTGTCGATAAAATAAATATCCGTGTCAATTCAACCGTAATATTCGATCGAGAAATTATGCGAACCTTTCGAATCTTCCAGTTAAGCCATTCCACCTGAAGATATCAAAAATACTTCGAGTAGCCTGGGCTCCTGAACAAAATTCGAATACGAAAAATCGAAAAACATAAAACCGAATAACTCGTTACTTATGAGGGCTACATGGGTGGTTTTGGTATCAAAATGTAGGTTTTCGAGGTCGCTCTATTCAATGAAAGATGATTCAGAGCTTTAACTATCATAGTTTAGATTTTGACCTGTCAAATGGCATTTTTTGAAAAATTGCAAATTTCAAACTCTCATATCTTTCGTTCCAATCATCTCCGACAAAAGTTATTTATATTATCTTGATCAGCATACCTCAATGTATCACTGTGCAAAATATGAGCGATTTGAAAAATCTCAAATTTTTGGTGAAAAATGCCAAAGGGGTAAGACCCTCTGAAAACACCATATTTGTCGATAAAATAAATATCCGTGTCAATTCAACCGTAATATTCGATCGAGAAATTATGCGAACCTTTCGAATCTTCCAGTTAAGCCATTCCACCTGAAGATATCAAAAATACTTGGAGTAGCCTGGGCTACTGAACAAAAGTCGAATACGAAAAATCGAAAAACATAAAACCGAATAACTCGTTACTTATGAGGGCTACATGGGTGGTTTTGGTATCAAAATGTAGGTTTTCGAGGTCGCTCTATTCAATGAAAGATGATTCAGAGCTCTAACTATCATAGTTTAGATTTTGACCTGTCAAATGGCATTTTTTGAAAAATTGCAAATTTCAAACTCTCATATCTTTCGTTCCAATCATCTCCGACAAAAGTTATTTATATTATCTTGATCAGCATACCTCAATGTATCACTGTGCAAAATATGAGCGATTTGAAAAATCTCAAATTTTTGGTGAAAAATGCCAAAGGGGTAAGACCCTCTGAAAACACCATATTTGTCGATAAAATAAATATCCGTGTCAATTCAACCGTAATATTCGATCGAGAAATTATGCGAACCTTTCGAATCTTCCAGTTAAGCCATTCCACCTGAAGATATCAAAAATACTTCGAGTAGCCTGGGCTCCTGAACAAAATTCGAATACGAAAAATCGAAAAACATAAAACCGAATAACTCGTTACTTATGAGGGCTACATGGGTGGTTTTGGTATCAAAATGTAGGTTTTCGAGGTCGCTCTATTCAATGAAAGATGATTCAGAGCTTTAACTATCATAGTTTAGATTTTGACCTGTCAAATGGCATTTTTTGAAAAATTGCAAATTTCAAACTCTCATATCTTTCGTTCCAATCATCTCCGACAAAAGTTATTTATATTATCTTGATCAGCATACCTCAATGTATCACTGTGCAAAATATGAGCGATTTGAAAAATCTCAAATTTTTGGTGAAAAATGCCAAAGGGGTAAGACCCTCTGAAAACACCATATTTGTCGATAAAATAAATATCCGTGTCAATTCAACCGTAATATTCGATCGAGAAATTATGCGAACCTTTCGAATCTTCCAGTTAAGCCATTCCACCTGAAGATATCAAAAATACTTTGAGTAGCCTGGGCTCCTGAACAAAAGTCGAATACGAAAAATCGAAAAACATAAAACCGAATAACTCGTTACTTATGAGGGCTACATGGGTGGTTTTGGTATCAAAATGTAGGTTTTCGAGGTCGCTCTATTCAATGAAAGATGATTCAGAGCTCTAACTATCATAGTTTAGATTTTGACCTGTCAAATGGCATTTTTTGAAAAATTGCAAATTTCAAACTCTCATATCTTTCGTTCCAATCATCTCCGACAAAAGTTATTTATATTATCTTGATCAGCATACCTCAATGTATCACTGTGCAAAATATGAGCGATTTGAAAAATCTCAAATTTTTGGTGAAAAATGCCAAAGGGGTAAGACCCTCTGAAAACACCATATTTGTCGATAAAATAAATATCCGTGTCAATTCAACCGTAATATTCGATCGAGAAAATATGCGAACCTTTCGAATCTTCCAGTTAAGCCATTCCACCTGAAGATATCAAAAATACTTTGAGTAGCCTGGGCTCCTGAACAAAAGTCGAATACGAAAAATCGAAAAACATAAAACCGAATAACTCGTTACTTATGAGGGCTACATGGGTGGTTTTGGTATCAAAATGTAGGTTTTCGAGGTCGCTCTATTCAATGAAAGATGATTCAGAGCTCTAACTATCATATTTTAGATTTTGACCTGTCAAATGGCATTTTTTGAAAAATTGCAAATTTCAAACTCTAATATCTTTCGTTCCAATCATCTCCGACAAAAGTTATTTATATTATCTTGATCAGCATACCTCAATGTATCACTGTGCAAAATATGAGCGATTTGAAAAATCTCAAATTTTTGGTGAAAAATGCCAAAGGGGTAAGACCCTCTGAAAACACCATATTTGTCGATAAAATAAATATCCGTGTCAATTCAACCGTAATATTCGATCGAGAAAATATGCGAACCTTTCGAATCTTCCATATAAGCCATTCCACCCGAAGATATCAAAAATACTTTGAGAAGCCTGGGCTACTGAACAAAAGTCGAATACGAAAAATCGAAAAACATAAAACCGAATAACTCGTTACTTATGAGGGCTACATGGGTGGTTTTGGTATCAAAATGTAGGTTTTCAAGGTCGCTCTATTCAATGAAAGATGATTCAGAGCTCTAACTATCATAGTTTAGATTTTGACCTGTCAAATGGCATTTTTTGAAAAATTGCAAATTTCAAACTCTCATATCTTTCGTTCCAATCATCTCCGACAAAAGTTATTTATATTATCTTGATCAGCATACCTCAATGTATCACTGTGCAAAATATGAGCGATTTGAAAAATCTCAAATTTTTGGTGAAAAATGCCAAAGGGGTAAGACCCTCTGAAAACACCATATTTGTCGATAAAATAAATATCCGTGTCAATTCAACCGTAATATTCGATCGAGAAATTATGCGAACCTTTCGAATCTTCCAGTTAAGCCATTCCACCTGAAGATATCAAAAATACTTGGAGTAGCCTGGGCTACTGAACAAAAGTCGAATACGAAAAATCGAAAAACATAAAACCGAATAACTCGTTACTTATGAGGGCTACATGGGTGGTTTTGGTATCAAAATGTAGGTTTTCGAGGTCGCTCTATTCAATGAAAGATGATTCAGAGCTCTAACTATCATAGTTTAGATTTTGACCTGTCAAATGGCATTTTTTGAAAAATTGCAAATTTCAAACTCTCATATCTTTCGTTCCAATCATCTCCGACAAAAGTTATTTATATTATCTTGATCAGCATACCTCAATGTATCACTGTGCAAAATATGAGCGATTTGAAAAATCTCAAATTTTTGGTGAAAAATGCCAAAGGGGTAAGACCCTCTGAAAACACCATATTTGTCGATAAAATAAATATCCGTGTCAATTCAACCGTAATATTCGATCGAGAAATTATGCGAACCTTTCGAATCTTCCAGTTAAGCCATTCCACCTGAAGATATCAGAAATACTTTGAGTAGCCTGGGCTCCTGAACAAAATTCGAATACGAAAAATCGAAAAACATAAAACCGAATAACTCGTTACTTATGAGGGCTACATGGGTGGTTTTGGTATCAAAATGTAGGTTTTCGAGGTCGCTCTATTCAATGAAAGATGATTCAGAGCTTTAACTATCATAGTTTAGATTTTGACCTGTCAAATGGCATTTTTTGAAAAATTGCAAATTTCAAACTCTCATATCTTTCGTTCCAATCATCTCCGACAAAAGTTATTTATATTATCTTGATCAGCATACCTCAATGTATCACTGTGCAAAATATGAGCGATTTGAAAAATCTCAAATTTTTGGTGAAAAATGCCAAAGGGGTAAGACCCTCTGAAAACACCATATTTGTCGATAAAATAAATATCCGTGTCAATTCAACCGTAATATTCGATCGAGAAATTATGCGAACCTTTCGAATCTTCCAGTTAAGCCATTCCACCTGAAGATATCAAAAATACTTTGAGTAGCCTGGGCTCCTGAACAAAAGTCGAATACGAAAAATCGAAAAACATAAAACCGAATAACTCGTTACTTATGAGGGCTACATGGGTGGTTTTGGTATCAAAATGTAGGTTTTCGAGGTCGCTCTATTCAATGAAAGATGATTCAGAGCTCTAACTATCATAGTTTAGATTTTGACCTGTCAAATGGCATTTTTTGAAAAATTGCAAATTTCAAACTCTCATATCTTTCGTTCCAATCATCTCCGACAAAAGTTATTTATATTATCTTGATCAGCATACCTCAATGTATCACTGTGCAAAATATGAGCGATTTGAAAAATCTCAAATTTTTGGTGAAAAATGCCAAAGGGGTAAGACCCTCTGAAAACACCATATTTGTCGATAAAATAAATATCCGTGTCAATTCAACCGTAATATTCGATCGAGAAAATATGCGAACCTTTCGAATCTTCCAGTTAAGCCATTCCACCTGAAGATATCAAAAATACTTTGAGTAGCCTGGGCTCCTGAACAAAAGTCGAATACGAAAAATCGAAAAACATAAAACCGAATAACTCGTTACTTATGAGGGCTACATGGGTGGTTTTGGTATCAAAATGTAGGTTTTCGAGGTCGCTCTATTCAATGAAAGATGATTCAGAGCTCTAACTATCATAGTTTAGATTTTGACCTGTCAAATGGCATTTTTTGAAAAATTGCAAATTTCAAACTCTCATATCTTTCGTTCCAATCATCTCCGACAAAAGTTATTTATATTATCTTGATCAGCATACCTCAATGTATCACTGTGCAAAATATGAGCGATTTGAAAAATCTCAAATTTTTGGTGAAAAATGCCAAAGGGGTAAGACCCTCTGAAAACACCATATTTGTCGATAAAATAAATATCCGTGTCAATTCAACCGTAATATTCGATCGAGAAATTATGCGAACCTTTCGAATCTTCCAGTTAAGCCATTCCACCTGAAGATATCAGAAATACTTTGAGTAGCCTGGGCTCCTGAACAAAATTCGAATACGAAAAATCGAAAAACATAAAACCGAATAACTCGTTACTTATGAGGGCTACATGGGTGGTTTTGGTATCAAAATGTAGGTTTTCGAGGTCGCTCTATTCAATGAAAGATGATTCAGAGCTTTAACTATCATAGTTTAGATTTTGACCTGTCAAATGGCATTTTTTGAAAAATTGCAAATTTCAAACTCTCATATCTTTCGTTCCAATCATCTCCGACAAAAGTTATTTATATTATCTTGATCAGCATACCTCAATGTATCACTGTGCAAAATATGAGCGATTTGAAAAATCTCAAATTTTTGGTGAAAAATGCCAAAGGGGTAAGACCCTCTGAAAACACCATATTTGTCGATAAAATAAATATCCGTGTCAATTCAACCGTAATATTCGATCGAGAAATTATGCGAACCTTTCGAATCTTCCAGTTAAGCCATTCCACCTGAAGATATCAAAAATACTTTGAGTAGCCTGGGCTCCTGAACAAAAGTCGAATACGAAAAATCGAAAAACATAAAACCGAATAACTCGTTACTTATGAGGGCTACATGGGTGGTTTTGGTATCAAAATGTAGGTTTTCGAGGTCGCTCTATTCAATGAAAGATGATTCAGAGCTCTAACTATCATAGTTTAGATTTTGACCTGTCAAATGGCATTTTTTGAAAAATTGCAAATTTCAAACTCTCATATCTTTCGTTCCAATCATCTCCGACAAAAGTTATTTATATTATCTTGATCAGCATACCTCAATGTATCACTGTGCAAAATATGAGCGATTTGAAAAATCTCAAATTTTTGGTGAAAAATGCCAAAGGGGTAAGACCCTCTGAAAACACCATATTTGTCGATAAAATAAATATCCGTGTCAATTCAACCGTAATATTCGATCGAGAAATTATGCGAACCTTTCGAATCTTCCAGTTAAGCCATTCCACCTGAAGATATCAGAAATACTTTGAGTAGCCTGGGCTCCTGAACAAAATTCGAATACGAAAAATCGAAAAACATAAAACCGAATAACTCGTTACTTATGAGGGCTACATGGGTGGTTTTGGTATCAAAATGTAGGTTTTCGAGGTCGCTCTATTCAATGAAAGATGATTCAGAGCTTTAACTATCATAGTTTAGATTTTGACCTGTCAAATGGCATTTTTTGAAAAATTGCAAATTTCAAACTCTCATATCTTTCGTTCCAATCATCTCCGACAAAAGTTATTTATATTATCTTGATCAGCATACCTCAATGTATCACTGTGCAAAATATGAGCGATTTGAAAAATCTCAAATTTTTGGTGAAAAATGCCAAAGGGGTAAGACCCTCTGAAAACACCATATTTGTCGATAAAATAAATATCCGTGTCAATTCAACCGTAATATTCGATCGAGAAATTATGCGAACCTTTCGAATCTTCCAGTTAAGCCATTCCACCTGAAGATATCAAAAATACTTTGAGTAGCCTGGGCTCCTGAACAAAAGTCGAATACGAAAAATCGAAAAACATAAAACCGAATAACTCGTTACTTATGAGGGCTACATGGGTGGTTTTGGTATCAAAATGTAGGTTTTCGAGGTCGCTCTATTCAATGAAAGATGATTCAGAGCTCTAACTATCATAGTTTAGATTTTGACCTGTCAAATGGCATTTTTTGAAAAATTGCAAATTTCAAACTCTCATATCTTTCGTTCCAATCATCTCCGACAAAAGTTATTTATATTATCTTGATCAGCATACCTCAATGTATCACTGTGCAAAATATGAGCGATTTGAAAAATCTCAAATTTTTGGTGAAAAATGCCAAAGGGGTAAGACCCTCTGAAAACACCATATTTGTCGATAAAATAAATATCCGTGTCAATTCAACCGTAATATTCGATCGAGAAAATATGCGAACCTTTCGAATCTTCCAGTTAAGCCATTCCACCTGAAGATATCAAAAATACTTTGAGTAGCCTGGGCTCCTGAACAAAAGTCGAATACGAAAAATCGAAAAACATAAAACCGAATAACTCGTTACTTATGAGGGCTACATGGGTGGTTTTGGTATCAAAATGTAGGTTTTAGAGGTCGCTCTATTCAATGAAAGATGATTCAGAGCTCTAACTATCATAGTTTAGATTTTGACCTGTCAAATGGCATTTTTTGAAAAATTGCAAATTTCAAACTCTCATATCTTTCGTTCCAATCATCTCCGACGAAAGTTATTTATATTATCTTGATCAGCATACCTCAATGTATCACTGTGCAAAATATGAGCGATTTGAAAAATCTCAAATTTTTGGTGAAAAATGCCAAAGGGGTAAGACCCTCTGAAAACACCATATTTGTCGATAAAATAAATATCCGTGTCAATTCAACCGTAATATTCGATCGAGAAATTATGCGAACCTTTCGAATCTTCCAGTTAAGCCATTCCACCTGAAGATATCAAAAATACTTTGAGTAGCCTGGGCTCCTGAACAAAATTCGAATACGAAAAATCGAAAAACATAAAGCCGAATAACTCGTTACTTATGAGGGCTACATGGGTGGTTTTGGTATCAAAATGTAGGTTTTCGAGGTCGCTCTATTCAATGAAAGATGATTCAGAGCTTTAACTATCATAGTTTAGATTTTGACCTGTCAAATGGCATTTTTTGAAAAATTGCAAATTTCAAACTCTCATATCTTTCGTTCCAATCATCTCCGACAAAAGTTATTTATATTATCTTGATCAGCATACCTCAATGTATCACTGTGCAAAATATGAGCGATTTGAAAAATCTCAAATTTTTGGTGAAAAATGCCAAAGGGGTAAGACCCTCTGAAAACACCATATTTGTCGATAAAATAAATATCCGTGTCAATTCAACCGTAATATTCGATCGAGAAATTATGCGAACCTTTCGAATCTTCCAGTTAAGCCATTTCACCTGAAGATATCAAAAATACTTTGAGTAGCCTGGGCTCCTGAACAAAAGTCGAATACGAAAAATCGAAAAACATAAAACCGAATAACTCGTTACTTATGAGGGCTACATGGGTGGTTTTGGTATCAAAATGTAGGTTTTCGAGGTCGCTCTATTCAATGAAAGATGATTCAGAGCTCTTACTATCATAGTTTAGATTTTGACCTGTCAAATGGCATTTTTTGAAAAATTGCAAATTTCAAACTCTCATATCTTTCGTTCCAATCATCTCCGACAAAAGTTATTTATATTATCTTGATCAGCATACCTCAATGTATCACTGTGCAAAATATGAGCGATTTGAAAAATCTCAAATTTTTGGTGAAAAATGCCAAAGGGGTAAGACCCTCTGAAAACACCATATTTGTCGATAAAATAAATATCCGTGTCAATTCAACCGTAATATTCGATCGAGAAAATATGCGAACCTTTCGAATCTTCCAGTTAAGCCATTCCACCTGAAGATATCAAAAATACTTTGAGTAGCCTGGGCTCCTGAACAAAAGTCGAATACGAAAAATCGAAAAACATAAAACCGAATAACTCGTTACTTATGAGGGCTACATGGGTGGTTTTGGTATCAAAATGTAGGTTTTAGAGGTCGCTCTATTCAATGAAAGATGATTCAGAGCTCTAACTATCATAGTTTAGATTTTGACCTGTCAAATGGCATTTTTTGAAAAATTGCAAATTTCAAACTCTCATATCTTTCGTTCCAATCATCTCCGACAAAAGTTATTTATATTATCTTGATCAGCATACCTCAATGTATCACTGTGCAAAATATGAGCGATTTGAAAAATCTCAAATTTTTGGTGAAAAATGCCAAAGGGGTAAGACCCTCTGAAAACACCATATTTGTCGATAAAATAAATATCCGTGTCAATTCAACCGTAATATTCGATCGAGAAAATATGCGAACCTTTCGAATCTTCCATATAAGCCATTCCACCCGAAGATATCAAAAATACTTGGAGTAGCCTGGGCTACTGAACAAAAGTCGAATACGAAAAATCGAAAAACATAAAACCGAATAACTCGTTACTTATGAGGGCTACATGGGTGGTTTTGGTATCAAAATGTAGGTTTTCGAGGTCGCTCTATTCAATGAAAGATGATTCAGAGCTCTAACTATCATAGTTTAGATTTTGACCTGTCAAATGGCATTTTTTGAAAAATTGCAAATTTCAAACTCTCATATCTTTCGTTCCAATCATCTCCGACAAAAGTTATTTATATTATCTTGATCAGCATACCTCAATGTATCACTGTGCAAAATATGAGCGATTTGAAAAATCTCAAATTTTTGGTGAAAAATGCCAAAGGGGTAAGACCCTCTGAAAACACCATATTTGTCGATAAAATAAATATCCGTGTCAATTCAACCGTAATATTCGATCGAGAAAATATGCGAACCTTTCGAATCTTCCATATAAGCCATTCCACCCGAAGATATCAAAAATACTTGGAGTAGCCTGGGCTACTGAACAAAAGTCGAATACGAAAAATCGAAAAACATAAAACCGAATAACTCGTTACTTATGAGGGCTACATGGGTGGTTTTGGTATCAAAATGTAGGTTTTCGAGGTCGCTCTATTCAATGAAAGATGATTCAGAGCTCTAACTATCATAGTTTAGATTTTGACCTGTCAAATGGCATTTTTTGAAAAATTGCAAATTTCAAACTCTCATATCTTCCGTTCCTATCATCTCCGCCAAAAATCATTTATATTATGTTGATCAGCATACCTCAATGTATCACTGTGCAAAATATGAGCGATTTGAAAAATCTCAACTTTTTTGGTGAAAAATGTCAAAGGGGTAAGACCCCCCAAAAACACCATATTTGTCATCACCAAGTAATCCCTGGCGAATCCAAAGTCGTTTTTCGAACGAGAAGATCTACTACCCATTCGAATCATGCAGAATACCCATATAGGGCTGATCAGTTTCGCCTATACTTTGAGTGCTCTGAGCGTCTGAACAAAACTCGAAAATGAAATATGGAAAACATAAAACATGAATAATTCTTGACTTAGAACGCCAATATGGACAAGTTTTGTATCAAAATATAGGTTTTCGAGGGCGCTGAATCCAATGAAATATAAATCGGAACCCTATCTATTATAGTTTAGATTTTGACCTTTCAAATGGCATTTTTTCAAAAATCGAAATTTCAAATTTGTCAACACTAAGGAATCTCTGGCAAATCTAACAGAGTAAAACCCTCAGATAATTGGAATAAGAAGACTCAGCATCATTTCATTTGAATTCACGGAAATTTTTCAACTTAAATAATAATATCCTATGGTTACAACCCAAAGATCAACGTTCACCTTTAATTCAATTTATTGCGAAAGCTCCCTATTAATTGGCACCCAGTATCCCTCTCGTGGTAATCGCTCTGGGATAAACTAAGTAGGTGTTGCCACGTCCAAAATGAGTTACAGGTTTATTGTTGAGATCGACCAATAATCCGAAGAATAAATTAATTATTGTGTCTTACAGGCAGCGGTAACGCCACCTCGTTCGTATCGATAATCTTCAGTGCCAATTAATTTGATAAATTATATCAATTTTTGTTCGTCCGAGTTGGGTAACTCAAGCTTCATTGTTTCGGTGTCATTGGACTTGCGCAATTCTCTTGAGAATATTGCGATTTGCTTGTAGAGAACCATTAGCAAATTGGTTCGGATGTCAGTCCGAAAATTTCAGGGTTGAATCATATTGAATAATAACGGTTTACCACGATATCATTTTCTTGTTGGAGATCACTCAATTTCTACCTTCTTATTTAACAAGGTCAGTTATAGCATAATTATCGTGTACAGGTGGGTCAGCCCAAATATCTTCGCCAAATTCAATGAAATTCTACTATACTCTGTTCAAATCTAAGAAGGAGCAATAATAACATCTTTCGCGCAGCGGTAGGAGGGCCTTCGTAAAGTTTCTTTCCGTCCAGAGTCGAATCGAGGAGATTTCACACAATCGTTAAGTTTTAACTGAACTTGAATTCCATTTTTCTCAATAATTTATAGAACGTTGTTCTTTTGAAATTTGGCAAACTGTCGTCATCATTCACGATTTCTAGAACTTTAGAAATCGTTGGGATTTCATTCCGGAAAAAAAACCGTGGACAATTCTTCTGATAAGGTTCATATCGAAATCGTCAACCGAATCGATTATTTTTAACGACTGGGCTCTCCTCTTAGGTGGCGTCAATGTTTTATTCTCTTCATATTCTCTGAGAATTCTGAATACAGCTGAATCACTCACCCCTGAGGATTTTGAAACAATTCCCACTGAGTCTCTTTTCGAAAAATCAGGATGTTCTTCCAATTCTTTTCGAGAAATGTTCAAAATTATCTCTTTCTCTTCAGCAGAAAAATGCGACCTTTTGGACCTTTTTCGTGGTGGTCCCCACATGTCACCCTCAGATGCAGTATCCGTTTCCGAATTCGACATTGTTCTACAAACACTATATAGACTTTGTCAAAAGATTTTCCAACACAATACACTTTTCACAACAAAATCTATAAACACTTTGAATAGCTAGACCTTCATAATAGCTCTAGGTAATTTAACTGGTCCTGTCCATTGAAAACTTCGATATTTATGCAAATCAAGATGGCTTCAACCCATTAAGGGAAAAGACCCAAATCTGGTGTTTCCCGGAATTACCTTGTCGGAATCTTGAGCAGCCGACAAAGAGTTTCGAACAAAATAATATAAAATTTTGGACCGAAACTAAATATATTTCGCATATTACAAGTGAATGACCATTATAAATTTGAACAGAGATCTTTTACGAGTCTTGTCAATTGAAAACTTCAATATATTTGCAAATCAAGATGGCTTTCACCCATTAGGGAAAAGGACCCAAATCTGGTGTTTCCCGGAATTACTTTGTCGGAATCTTGCAAGATTCCGACCCAAATCTCTAAAACTCTGGTGTTTCCTGATGGAATTACCTTGCCGCAATTTCGAGCATTATATTTGAACGGACTATAGGATTCCCATTTAAGTATCACGATATGTCAACAGTGATTCGAATATGTCAAATCTGACATCTGTTTCGTTTTAAAAGACGCACCCTGCATAGTTCCTATCAAGACTGGATGATCGCCAAACCAAGGTCTTCTCTTCAACTTGAACTTACACATAGGTACTCGGTTATCGGATATGTTAACCTTTTTGGCGAATCGTATGGTTCACAACGGAAAGATATATTCTGATGTTTATCTGTAATGTGTGGGACCAGCGTGGGTAGACAATGGGAGTGTAACATATTACGTAGAATTGGTTCATTACTATCATAACGGAGTTGAATGGAACCCATGGAAGTTTGATGGATAAACCAGTATTCGCCGATAAAAGCTTTTTCTTCGCCATAGTCAAAATGTTTATCTTCACAAAGATGAATAGAAACCAAAAAAAGAATCGTGACCATAAATTGTAGATTAAATTGGCACTCTTCATTGTAGTTCTTGTTCTAGTTCCGGAATGAACCGCAATATTTCACTGTCCTGGCGCTATTTTCTGCGTGAAATAGGTTATGTTATGTATTCAGAGAGATGACAGATATCTTTGAGTTTATTGTGTTTAGGAAGGACCTGTCAAGAATTCCATCAAAACCTTAGACTTTCTATGGTCTGAGATCAAAACATGTATTAATTTTGAATGTCATAAGATTGTGGTTATGGAAGAATGACGAGAACCCTTTCGAGAGGAATGAAAAGCAATCGAAAAGAAAGTCTTGAACGACATCTAATCAGTGCCAACACCAGGTTTTGTATGCATCCTCTTCACTCATTACTGACTTTGACAGATCATAGAAAAAATTCAAGGGTGCGTTCCAATTCAAATGCGATTTATGAATTCGAGATCTTTTTTGTTGTCTCCAGTAATCCGTATCTATCTAAATTACCATTCCAGTCAGATATTTCACACCATTCCTCTGCCATCTCGTCCAACGACAGAGGTCGAGCCTCTCTCGAAGTATTTATTAGCGCCATTTCGAACATAAAAGCTGCAAGCTTTCACGACAGGTTCAAGTGCCTGGATCTCGCGTTCAAAAATTGCCGAACAATAAAGAAGCCATTGTTACATTTCCACGAAAGCCTCTGCGCCTAATCGATCGTGAAAGCAACCGTTGTGAAGAATTATTTGCATCTCAATTCGCACCTTTGTTTGAGGCTACTCTCGGTTTGACCAACTGGTTCTTTCGAAAAGGCGCGGGCCATTTGGGCATGACGCCTGAGCTATTGACCCCAGAGGAATTATAGGTAGAGGATATAAAACGTATTTTAATTTTTTTTTTCAGATAATTCGATCTACGTTATTAGCATAATGACACATTATTAGTGAACATTGTCCATCCAAAGGTGTAATTTTGTATACATTCCGAAATTTTTGTACGCAGGTGTCTCTTTGGATTCTGATGTAATTGCCCGAATTATTGTGATTCCCGAGGGAATGTTTCCAATCGGGAATTGAGGGAGACGAACGGTAGCGTGGCCGAGCGGTCTAAGGCGCTGGTTTAAGGCACCAGTCTCTTCGGAGGCGTGGGTTCGAATCCCACCGCTGCCAAATTATTTTAGTGAATTTTTCTAAATCATTATACAGGGTGTTCACAAAAAGCTTTGCCGAATTCTATGACCTCCAGAACTCAGATCCGCATACAACATGAAACCGAAATTTATGCAAAAAAAAATAAGAAATTCTTTTTTCGTTTCAATATTCATCGTTTATCATCAATTACCTGTATTTAAAAGGGTTGAGAGGTAAGCAGATTTACGAAGATATGCTTAATACCCTTGGTGATCGATGTCCTCCGTATGCGACCGTGAAAAATTGGACTGCAAGCTTCAAAAGAGGTAAATTTTCCATTGAAGATGATGACCGATTGGGAAAGCCAGTTTCTGTGTCAGTCCCCGAAAATATCGATGAGGTTCATGACATGATTTTATCAGACCGTCGAATTGGGCTAAAACGGATATCTGAAGCACTGAAGATTTCATACGAACGCGTTCATCATAAAGTTCACGTCAATTTGGGCATGAGAAAAATTTCTGCAAAATGGATCCCCAATGGTTGAATGTTGACCAAAAGCGTGCAAGGGTTGAAGCATCGCGTTCGATCTGTGCTCGATTTGAAAACGATCTAGACTTCTTAAACCGAATTGTTACTATGGATGAGACTTGGGTACATTTCTACGATCCAGAAACAAAGCAATAATCGATGGAATGGCGACACTCTGGTTCTCCAAGACCTAAGAAGTTTCGTGTCCAAAAATCTGCTGGAAAAGTTCTTGCTTCAGTTTTTTGAGATTTCCATGGAGTAATCATGATTGATTTTTCGGATAAGGGTAGAACAATAACTGGAGATTACTATTCGACATTACTGACCACTCTACGAAAAAAAATTGAAGAGAAAAGACGCGGAAAGCTATCCAAAGTTGTTTTGATTTTACAGGACAACGACCCAGTACACAAATCTCATGTTACCATGCAAAAAATTCGTGATTTAGGGTTAGAATTACTAGACCACCCCCCTTATTCAGCAGATTTGGCTCCGTCCGACTATCATCTCTTTCCTCAACTGAAAAAAAGTTTAAAAGGTCGTAAATTTTCTTCCAACGAGGAGGTAATAAAAGCTGTGGAGGACTGGTTTGCAGAGCAAGAAGAAACATTTTATTTGAAAGGTCTAGAGACGTTGCAGGTTCGATTTAATAAATGTATTCAAATAAGAGGAGAATATGTTGAGTAATAAAATATTGTGACATTAAAATTTTGTTTGGTTCTATAGGAGGCTAAGAATTTTTCAATATATCCTCGTACATTCAATATGTTATGATTGAGGCGAATTAACAGTTCAAAGAAATCCAGTTTATTCGAAATATCGATAGTATAAGAAAATGTACCCGGAGTACTTCTTTTATAAAGTCCCCCTAAATTGATTATTAAATACAGAGGATTTAACATCAATTCCAGCAGCCTAGAAGTTTTCGAAGTTTCCATTATATACACCCTTAGGCCAGTTTTATGTCGAGAGGAAACTTCTGAACGAAAATTGAAATGGAGTTTCTCGCGAACTTATAATATCCACCAGCTTTCTTTCCATGAATTCCGAAAATACTCAGTGGGATTGACTTTATTCAATTTCCAAGATTATTTAATATTTCACTTGGCTGACATTACTAAGATTTTCTTGGGTTGTTTTATGAATGAAATGTGTTGAATGTATGTTACATTTCGTGATGTAGGTTTTACATTCCATATTGTCGAATGAAATATACAAAAGTTCAAATTGAATATTTTGGGGTAAAATATACCTAAGAAGTGACGGAAATGTCCTAGAGAAAACTAGCTTTCCGTCATTCCGTGAGTTTTCCTTGAGATAACCTGAGTAATTAGACAGAGACTTCAGTGAACTAATATCTACCTGAAATAACCTTCAAATAATAGGGATTTCCAGTACCTCAAAATATGCACTTTTCTTCACATGACATAATGAAGGGCAGTTTATAACACATTATTTGTAACAATTTATTCACTCTGAATTTTTAAGATTTGATTAATTATTCGATATTGAAAATGTGATTTCAACACGTGTGAATTCAAACGTACCTCTGCTGTGACGTCAGTGGCTCAAGTTGTAATATGATTGATTGAAGTTTGTGATGGAGGAGACAAAGCCCAGAGTAACTGAGAGACACGCCGCTGTTGTCAAATCTTTGTAAAATCTCTGAATTTATTCATAAATATATTCAGCAATCGTATTATTATTTGATGTGATCACTAGAATGTTTTTGAAACATCGTCATATAACAACTCAGTTTTCATTGAAGTTGATATAATACTCATTCTCTGGAAATACAAATAATGATGTGGCAACCACGCCTGCAAATTATAAATAAAAACATAACCTTACCATTATTGGACATTTCGACGTCTTCTCTGCGTACTATAGAATGGGTTTCTCACAATTAAGTCTAGGAGAGTATTCTATAGTATACTCTATATTCTATACCCCTAGGTTAAGTCAACGACTGACAACCAGATCGTCCCTATACACAGTTGCAAAATCAATAATTATTCTTACCACTAATCTGCACTTCTCAAAATGAAAATAATTATTAATGCTTCCTAAATTAGAAGACCGGCCTGTATATACCAATTCTTACGTGTGTAGACTAGGGATAATTATTTTTAATTGAATTTCTCACCTATCTGCTTACTTGAACCCTCTTTATCTTCAATTAGGAGGTCGTAAATTGAATGATGTTATGAAGCTTCATGGAGTACAAATGAAAATGTCATGTTGATAAAAGAAAAATATCCAAAATCAACATTATATTATGATATTATTAGGAAAGTGAAAGCAAGGGCTTTTTCAGGCTAATTCTTTTTTGTGATTTGGCAATGCTGTCATTTTTATATCAGCAGCACGTCATGACGAGTACAACCAATCAAAAATCTCTCTAGCCACCGACGTCACACGATTTCTCTCTTCTTCTGATCGTTTGAATTCGGTAGATTATTTTTGAGTTTTCAATATTTTTAAGGGGTATATATTGATGAAAAAAAAATTTAAAAAAAATCACGAATTACCTACTTGAGAATCCAATATGTCATATATATTTTTTCTGAAAAGGACTGGAAATGCCCATTGGGAGTCCTCAAATTGGAAGAGATTATTGGCTCGAAATATGAAATATAATAAGTAAACAACACAATAATTCACGAGTAAACCAATTATTTTCAATAATTTCACAGGAGTTGACGTATTCGGGAAAATCAGGGGTAGAATGTCTAATGTCATTTATAGTTAACAAATAGAGATAGAGAACATTGTTCTTCATTCTTAAATTCACTGTTTCGAATCTAAGAATAAAATTACCCTAACGCGGTTACAAAATGGTGAATGCGACGGTTCGAAATATAGTAGCTTCAACTTGAATAATAATGAGCTTTTCATGAATTATGATCGAGATTATAAGCACAAAACTTATGAAGCTCGTTATCCTTTATTGGGTTTATAGTTAATGAGTTAAACTGAGAAACAAACTGACATTTTCCTACTTCATACAGTAACTGCCTGGCAGGGTTATAAAAGTGCGGCCCTGCGCTCTGTTGAATTACAATTCGATACAATAGAGCTTCTGGAGTCGGTCCTGAATTCCATATATCATACCTGGTCGGTTTTATCCTTTATTGCCTAATGTAGGCGTCCGGTTAACTTTCGCATGCATACTTGATGCTGTATCCTCTCACTTTTATTTACTCTTATTATTTTCAGCAACCTAAACTGTCAATAAATCACATTTACCCACATTAAGCTGCCTCATTGAACCAATAGAAATTCAACGCCGGGAAAGAATAAACGTCTTTCGTTTTTTCTCTTCGTTGGGTGCCAGTAACATGGAGTAGGAGTAGCAATGGATGCCGGTCTTCTGGGCAAAGCAGCTCTTTCGTTATCGCATTTTAACACCGAAGAAGAGACTTAAAACTCTTCATTACATTATTTAGTAGACGTTCGATAATTCGAAATCATAACAGACTTGTCCAGTGTCACCCAGTATATGTAGACGAAGAGATATTTAGTTCATGAAGAAACTATCTTCCACTGACAAGACCTTGATCTACTGACAATTGAAGTGTGAACTGACCCTCAACAAGTGGTCCTTAGTGTCTCTGAACAAAGTTACGAACTTTGTCAGGAATGTTACGAGGATATATTGAAAGATTCTTAGCCTACTATAGAACCAAACAAAATTTCAATGTCAAAATATTTTATTACTCAACATATTATTTTCCTCTTAATTGAATACATTTATTACAGCGAACCTGCAACGTCTCTAGACCTTTCAAAAAAATGTTTCTTCTTGCTCTGCAAACCAGTCCTCTACAGCTTTTATTACCTCCTCGTTGGAAGAAAATTGAAAAATGATTACTCCATGGCAATCCCAAAAAACTGAAGCAAGAACTTTTCCAGCAGATTTTTGGACACGAAACTTCTTAGGTCTTGGAGAACCAGAGTGTCGCCATTCCATCGATTGTTGCTTTGTTCCTGGATCGTAGAAATATACCCAAGTCTCATCCATTGTAACAATTCGGTTTAAGAAGTCTACATCGTATTCAAATCGAGCACAGATCGAACGCGATGCTTCTACCCTTGCACGCTTTTGGTCAACATTCAAACATTTGGGGATCCATTTTGCAGAAATTTTTCTCATGTCCAAATTGACGTGAACTATATGATGAACGCGTTCGTATGAAATCTTCAGTGCTTCAGATATCCGTTTTAGCCCAATTCGACGGTCTGATAAAATCATGTCATGAACTGCATCGATATTTTCGGGGACTGACACAGAAACTGGCCTTTCCGATCGATCATCATCTTCAATGGAAAATTTACCTCTTTTGAAGCTCGCAGTCCAATTTTTCACGGTCGCATACGAAGGACATTGATCACCAAAGTTATTAAGCATATCTTCGTAAATCTTTATCCTTTTAAATACAGGTACTTGATGATGGCTCGATAATTTCGGTGGACATATTTTTTCTTTCATTTATTGCGCAACTCTGGTTTACTTTTTTGTCGTCGAACTCTACACTGACACTTCTAATAAGTTAATAGTTCGTTGATATGGTATCGCAATATTTTGTTTATGCATGTAACTGGTCTAGGCTAACTAGATGTTAATACATCCTCGTATCTCTAGGCCTCACTAATTATATTGAATAAAAAGCTCAAAATATGACCATTTGTGAAAAAAATTTTAGAGTAAACCTAGCTGTCATGTGCTAAAATTCGTCATACAACTAACAATTTATATTTACGCTGACAAATATTGGGAAATATCCAATAAATCCTTTTAATTTCTACATCATAAAGCGGAATTATTCCTTTAATGTTTGGAAACGAAGTCCTGTTGGATTTAGATTGCCTAGGGTAATTCTGTTTGGTTTGGATTGGGAAATTCAATTTAAATGGAAATGCGATGGCAGTTCATCAAATCTCGTAGCTCTGAAGCAATAAAAATTCCTCTCGATATTACTCCGAATATTCATAAAGCCCTTATTAGAAAAATCGACGTTTTTAGATCTCGAAACGACTGAAAGGAAAAACTTTCAATAACATTCTCTAAGCTTTGGGTGCTTTGAAGCATTATTTTTTAGCTTTTCGTTCTTTAAACCCATCTTTGTTGTGTTCCTTAATGTTTTTTCTTCTGTTTTTCCAATTTGGTTTGTGTATTTTAATTTATTCTTATTCAAGATCCTTGAGTTCTAAATTTTCAATACAACCTAAACTCCTTCAGTCATAATTTTATCGAAACGGAAAAAAAATCATCGATCCCTGAACCAATAAACATACAACTTACCCCATAAATATTGACATATTTTCTTCTATCAGTATCAAAAAACATGGTGGAATTTTCAATATTTCTGTTCTGGTTCAATTAATTTAGGTTGTTCTCATGAAGTTCCACAGGAAAACCTGAAACAAAATATCGTCTATTCCAAAACCTCTCTATCTCTCTTCAGAAGTAGCGTCTATGCAAAAGTGGTTAGTTCTACCAGAAAAAAGAAGCTTCCACAACCTGGGACCACATTTTTCGTGCTACCGGTCCCGAAAAGGCTGTCCGTCGTTGTTCTGGCAACGGCCAAAAGACGGGCAGAATAGAGTGAGATGGTTGCTTAGCGACGTGTCGGATAGTCAGATGCCTGATCGATATAGCGCGACAAAGAGCGTCATAGCTGCACACGTTGTCGCCTACTACAATTCGGCCAATTAAGGCAGTAAAATAAGGAGTGAACATCTAATTGGGAAATTTGAGAACCGGACAAACCTATAGAGGACTTATGCAATTAGAGAAACAATTGTTCTGGAATAACTTAGTCTTGCGGTATTTAAACGAATTCCCATATCACAGCTAATTCAGCTATGAAATTAACGAATGTACCAGCTGTCAGGACGGTTATTTTAGTCGTTAGCAAAAGGTCACGTTCTATTGAATTCAGGAAGAAATACTGAGCTCCCATTTTGAAAACCAGAATGCATGGTCGGAACAGTAGTTGCAATGTTGAGAATGAGCGTTCTTGAAGGGAACCTCATTGAGCAATACCTCCAATTCAGCGTCTTCGAAGGTTTTTGGCCCTCCCGCAAATGACGACTAAGGACTGAACGACAATAAATTCGCTATCACAAAAACGCTTATATCTTTTGCACCACTGGACCGATTTCGAAAATCAAACTCCTTTTCAGTCATCTTCTAATTCTAATGAAAACTGTTTTTACAATAAAAAAACCAAAACTATTTTTTACAAAATTCATGGATTTGTTCTGCAAATCTTTCCATCATGCTTCTTATAGTGTTCTCGGTCACTTTCTGGGATACTGTCTTCCACTTTTGCTTGAATTCCGCTAATGTTTTCGTTGATTTCTTAGTCTTCTTCAATTCTCTTTTTAACAGGGCTTAATATATTTCGATTGGCCTGAGTTCTGGGCAATTTGGTGGATTGGCCTCTTTGGGGACAAAAACCACCTCATTAGCTTCGTACCATTCCTTGGTGGCCTTGTTGTAGTGGCATAAAGCTTAATCTGGCCAGAAGATTGTTGACACGTGCTCACGTAAAAATGGTAAAAGTCGCTTCTTCAAGCAATCCTCGATGTATATCTTCGAGTCAACAGAGCCTTGGCCAACGAAAAATTTGCTCTTTTTCCCACAAGTGCAAATTGCTTGCCAAACCAGGAATTTTTTAGGAAACTTTGCTTGTTTCTTCACGCGAAATTGTTCGTCAACATTTCCACGAGAATCTGCAGTATAAAATTCCTGACCGAAATTGCGAGAAATCAGCCAAGACATAGGTTTCGTCTTCCATCACTCAACAGAAAAATTTTTTCAAGAAATCTTTTTTCAACGTGCCTCTATGGCACTTTCTGTACTTTGTATGTTCTAAGCAATCTAAGCCCACAACTCGACTTTATTTTCTGAACGGTTGACTGCGAACAACCTACTATTTGGGCCACTTTCCGTCCTGAAAGGTTAGGATTCTTCTGAAAAAGGCTGATGGCTTTCTTCACTTTTTTTGGGCTATGAAACCCCTTTTTCCTCCCGGTTCCTTTCTTGCGGTTAATTGTAAAATCTTTGTTGAAGCGCTTAACAACTCTTGATACCGTTTCCGGACGAACGCGAGCCTCTTTTGCGATTCTTTTGAAGCTCCATTTTTGATTATTTTGAAAAAGTTTCACTATAAATTCTCGTGTTTTCACTTCGCTTGACATTTTGCGACAGATATGTTTACCTTCCGTCTGAGTTCATGACGTTTCAGATATGTCAAAATCGATCAGCTCTTGCTGCTGAAGCCATTTATTGACAGACAGCAGAAACTTAATTTTGTATTGTTTTTCTTCTTTTTCTTCGAAAGTCAATCCAACAGCGAATCGAATTGGAAAGCCTGCCCCGGCTGTATCCCGGATAAAGTCCATCCATTCATCGCCTCTAAATGGCCAATTAAGTAACGTTCGAAAATGATTAACCCATTAATTGGGAAATTAGTGAAGGTAGTTGAGTTGCAGCCATAAATTCCAGTTTTCGACCCGTTTAAAGTAACCAGTTCCCATTAGATTCCGCCACTGGAAGCGAACGTGCCAAATGGGCACGAATTACGACTTCATTTCCTTTCGGAAGAACCTACCGATTCGAAGAAACCGAATTGCAGCATTCCTAGGCCAAAATGGGACACTTCTAGATCGGATGAAAATTATATTCGACTTCGAAAATCGATGAAATCAAAATTCGATTTCCGTTCGAAACAAGGCATTTTTGTGTGAATACCCTGTAGAATTTTCATTCAACGGTAGGTGAATTCAGATTCTGATGAATTGAAATGTGTCACTGGAGCTTTCATTCCTTTGCCGAAAGTAGAAATAGGCTATATTGAACCAGAACACATCGGTTTCTTCCATATTCCAGGAGTTTGTGTCTTATTTTAGAACAGGTGAACAGGTTGACTTGGAACATAAAAATATTTTGAAAAACGTCATAAGTTCGATACAGAGAGGAATGTGTCAAATTTCCAAGGCCAGAGTTGAGATTTTATAATTGTGAATGGAGTATAGCTATTGTCATCTTTCTAAAAAATTTTAGAATATTTATCCAAAAGCTCAAATAACTTTTGAAAGCTTCGAAATATCAGTGGGGCCATGTGATCAATGTCACCTTGAGATTCAACCTATACAGGGTCTTTCACGAGGAACCTCACCCATATTTATACGGGAAACTACTGAACGTATTTTCATGAAATTCAGCACTTATAAGTATTTCACGATGCTGATGAAATCTAAAATATTTTCAAGGCATGAGCACCTCCGGTTTTTCCGGAAATGACGTCAACTTCCGTTTTTCAAATTAGAACCCCATTTTTTTATGGCAGATATTGAATCTACGTTAAAAAATAATGTGAGTGTATGCATCACACCCTTGCCCTAAAATGGATATTTTCTGAGTTAATATCCACTTTAGGGCAAGGGTGTGATGCATACACTCACAATATTTTTTAACGTAGATTCAATATCTGCCATAAAAAAATGGGGTTCTAATTTGAAAAAATTGATTTTTCACGATTTTGTCATCCCTAACTTTGAAAGCGATTTTTTCACCCCCTGTATCATGAATCGCGATTTCGATTTTTAAAGTGGATACATCAATCTTACATCTTGAAAAATCCCAAAAATGAAAATTTTCCATCCAAAAACCTCGAAGTTATTCTTGTTTCAGCGGAGCTCTATTTTCGATTTTTTTTTTCGAATTTTCCCGCTCAGAGAGAATTTTCCAACCAAAACTGAAAGATGATACATCAAAATAACTTGAGATTTTCTAAGGAATCTATTTCTGCAATAAAAAAATGGTGTTCTAATTTGAAAAACGGAAGTTGACGTCATTTCCGGAAAAACCGGAGGTGCTCATGCCTTGAAAATATTTTAGATTTCATCAGCATCGTGAAATACTTATAAGTGCTGAATTTCATGAAAATACGTTCAGTAGTTTCCCGTATAAATATGGGTGAAGTTCCTCGTGTATAATCCCAGATACTTTCAAGTTAGATTAAGTCAAATTTAAATGGGCTACAGTGGTCAGGGCCAAATTACGTCCAGTTGGCCAATTTCATTGTGGATCATCCACATAACAGTGGACTTGTGCCTGAATCAACTTGAGTATATCCCATCCAATTAGCAAGGGATATCACTGTGTAACGACATAATTAGGTTTGTCTTCATCCCCACAAAGGGGAATCCCCGAAAATCCTAAAAATGGCGATGAGTCTTCATATCTCCTTGTTACGATTATTTTTAACGTATTTATCTCCATTTCAGGCATACATCAGGAAGATTTTGCAGATGTCCCTGGCTATGGCGAGAAAGCGGGATATTCCAGACTACCAATCCAAATGAATGTTGAAAGTAAGCTGTTTTACGCTATTAATAAACGGTTTCAGTACTCTTAATGCGATCAAGTAAGATTTGAACCGTAAACTGCATAATAAAGTTGGTATGAAAACGGATTATTTCCAGAGAATGTACCAATTACGATGGGATTACTTCGAGAATTGTTTACATTCTTAATCTTTCGAAGGCATGAAGAAGATGATTAACAGTGACGCTCAGTACACAGGTATCTATTTGGATTTCATCATATTTTGATTCATCCCACAGAACGATAATGTCAATAAAACTTTCATGTCATTTGTTTGAGAATGAGTAGGGGAAGTACATACAAAATGACATAGGGTTTTATTTCAGAGGCATAACTTGTTAGTAGTGAATTACAGTAATGTCATATTCTACACCTATGACCTTTGGTCCTTTCTTTATAAAATCTAATCAACTTTCATGAAGTAAAAGTACCAAGAAATAAAATATTTTTAGATAAATTGAGATAAACGAAATTTATTTTGTCCGAATGCTATGGACAAAATGACATACCGGCAACAGGCAAATGTATTTTTCTACTTACAGTTACAAAACTACTGACAAAGTTCACAAATGAAAAGTTTGGTTCTTCTAGGAACATCAGCACAAGATGCGTGAGCCGAATGCTAGCAATGCATGCATCGTAACCAGTCTTCTCCAGGGCTAATCCTGGAGAAGATCTAAAACTAAATAGATAGAAGGACAGTCGTCTTCATCATCTCGAAAGTTGCAGGGAACATTTTCTTCTTCATTGTCTTCTTTAAATAATGCCCTAGGGACTTGTCTCCTTGTCTTTGGACGAGGCATGGGCTATTTTTTTGATTTGATTGCAGTCATATTAGGTGTAGAAGTTTAAACTAAGTACGTTTGTCGAGTCCTCGGCTCACGTTTGCCTTGTTCACTTATGAATCGTCCTTTAGGGATTGGAGAAACCTCCTCATAGGATCAGCAAGAGTAGGTTAGGATGCATTGCCTTTATTAGCCGCAGATTAATATTTTGTTATGAATATGTTAAGACAAGTCCTGGTTCTTTGTTTGCTGATGGAGCCTGGGATGGATTGTCTTGGTGTTATCCGGTAGATACGGTTAATTCAGCTGAAATACCTATGTCATTTTGTCCGTTCACTGAATATGTCATTTTGTCCGTTCACTGAATATGTCATTTTGTACGTATTTCCCCTACCAATGATTTGTGAAGGAATACAATTTCTTTATCCTTCCACAACCAGATATGACTTTTATTATTCTTTTTACGGAAATTCAAGCTGCATTCTTGTGAGAGTAAACCTCACCCTTCCAGTGACTACCTGTAAAATGAAAAATGTTCCAACTATTCTGCACCTACAGTCGTGTGTTCACACTCGGAGAACTTTTCGAATCAAGATAGCGTTGGAATGAAGCATGTAACCAAACCACTTGTTTTGTTCAGATCGCAATCATTCCGTTCCTATTGTCACAATCTGCTTAATTGGTACCATACTATATCGGCGAGGAATTTACTCCAGATTCATTGATAAACCAGTTTCAGCACACAAGTTCCACAGATAACAAATCTCGGTGCAGTATCGATAATGAACATAGAAACGTAATAGTAGTACTACGTGTGCCATGCGCGCTGCGTGTGAAAGTAGAAATATCTACAAATACCGAATAATTCAAGAACGACCAGTTCAATCCATAATAATACGATCCAATTTGTCGACAAAGCACGCGATGAAGTTATATAATGATTGCTCCAATTTTCCAGCTTTTTGTCTCATATCGGCTCAAAAATTCGTATTGCGAGACCGATCGTTAAATGACACTGGTTTTGTTTCTTATGCTTCGTCGTTATGTCTGACGTTTAATTGATCGTTAATTGAGTTGATAGCTGTAGGATTTGCGCCGTAGGAGCGCCATAAAACGATTCTGTGCAGATTTGAGGAATGAAGTTTGTGGGGCAGAACGATAAGGTGAACAACTTCGTATCTGAATATGTAAAGGTTTGCGTTTGAGTCAGTTTAACGCCATATTTGGAGGAGGTTTGAGTCGAAGATATGCGGAGAAATTGTGCAGATTAATGTGTGTCTATTTTAAGGACTGAACGAGAATAAATTCGCTATCACAAAAATCATAGCTAACTATGATCAAATTTTGATTTTTTCTCAATTGGTTCAAGAGATATGGGAGTTTTTGTGATAGCGAATTTATTCTCGTTATGAACGTCAGAAACATGTGGAACATTTACTTCATAGATATTCCAATTCTCTGTCGCAAAATGTCAAGCGAAGTGAAAACACGAGAATTTATAGTGAAACTTTTTCAAAATAAGCAAAAATGGAGCTTCAAAAAAATCGCAAAAGAGGCTCGCGTTCGTCCGGAAACGGTATCAAGAGTTGTTAAGCGCTTCAACGAAGATCTTACAATTAACCGCAAGGAAGGAACCGGGAGGAAAAAGGGGTTTCATAGCCCAAAAAAAGTGAAGAAAGCCATCAGCCTTTTTCAGAAGAATCCTAACCTTTCAGGACGGAAAGTGGCCCAAATAGTGGGTTGTTCGCAGTCAACCGTTCAGAAAATCAAGTCGAGTTGTGGGCTTAGAACATACAAAGTGCAGAAAGTGCCAGACAGGAACGCTGTGAAGAATCAAGAAGCGAAATCAAGAGCAAAGAAATTAAAAAAAGATTTCTTGAAAAATTTTTCCTGTTGCGTGATGGACGACGAAACCTGTGTCTTGGCTGATTTCTCGCAACTTCCTGGTCAGGAATTTTATACTGCAGATTCTCGTGGAAATGTTGACGAACAATTTCGCGTGAAGAAACAAGCAAAGTTTCCTAAAAAATTCCTGGTTTAGCAAGCGATTTGCACTTGTGGGAAAAGGAGCAAATTTTTCGTTGACAAAGGCCCTGTTGACTCGAAGATATACATCGAGGAATGCTTGAAGAAGCGACTTTTACCATTTTTACGTGAGCACGATGTGTCAACAATCTTTTCAATTCTTATGATAATTGATGAAATAATGGAGATTTTACCAAGTTATTATACAATAGCCAGTAATGAATTCGTTGCAAAAAATATCACTCAGTATACTATACGATGAAGAACGAACAAACCAGGATCTCATGCTATCTCGAGTTTAATAAAGTTATTTGTGTTCGCTAGTTCAATTTCATTTAGAAAGAGAAAATCCACAGGGTTGCAGTTTCAAAGAAAACGATACGGCTTCATTTCAACATAACATTGTCTGATATCTCATATTTTCTCTGTCAGCTCGGCAATTTCTACGCTCATTACCGCTGTTTATTCGCGTATTTGAACAAGCATATTATATGCATTCAAAACGGTCTGCCGTATGGTTATAATATAGCATTGTGAAGGAATTATTCTATAGCTTTCGGAAATGTTTGCACATACAAACCGAGCCATGAATTAATGTCACCAGCAAGGTATCCCACACGGTTGAGTATTTATTGCTTTAGTATCATTTGTACGAACGATTGTTCTGAGATATTTTGCGCATACTGTTTAATTTTCAGACTGTTCAACATCGGCGATTTGTTACTGGAATATACTGTTATGGTTCTAGCTAAACATAATGATACGGTACGATGAAAATAGTAATTTCTAACTGATAAAATACGATTTGAAATGAGCTCTACAAATCTTTTGGTTTGTCCTGGAAATCTTCTTCAGATGGGTGTCTCATGTTGTGCATCACCCATTGCTGTAAGTTTTCAGGAGAAACATTTTTCTATTCACGAAAGCTGTTATTGGGAAGTGTTACTGTATTTCTATTCAAAAACAATTCCGTTACTCGTTGAATTCGTGAAAATCATTGAAAATCTTCCTAATTCAAAAATAATATCCGGAAAATGGTAATTTTGGAAAGGAAAGGATAGTTCTCGTCTCAAGGGAAGATATGCAACAATCCAGCCCAGGAAATTTTATACGATGATCTGGATAAATACCACTTTCTTAAATAAGGACTGAACGATAATAAATTCGCTATAGCAAAAACGCCTATATCTCTTGAACCAATTGAGAAAAAATCAAAATTTGATCATAGTTAGTTTTGTTATGAACGTCAGAAACATGTGGAACATTTACTTCATAGACATTCCAATTCTCTGTCGCAAAATGTCAAGCGAAGTGAAAACACGAGAATTTCTAGTGAAACTTTTTCAAAATAATCAAAAATGGAGCTTCAAAAGAATCGTAAAAGAGGCTCGCGTTCGTCCGGAAACGGTATAAAGAGTTGTTAAGCGCTTCAACGAAGATCATACAGTTAACCGCAAGGAAGGAACCGGGAGGAAAAAGGGGTTTCATAGCCCAAAAAAAGTAAAGAAAGCCATCAGCCTTTTTCAGAAGAATCCTAACCTTTCAGGACGGAAAGTGGCCCAAATAGTGGGTTGTTCGCAGTCAACCGTTCAGAAAATCAAGTCGAGTTGTGGACTTAGAACATACAAAGTGCAGAAAGTGCCAGACAGGAACGCTGTGAAGAATCAAGAAGCGAAATCAAGAGCAAAGAAATTAAAAAAAGATTTCTTGAAAAATTTTTCCTGTTGCGTGATGGACGACGAAACCTATGTCTTGGGTGATTTCTCGCAACTTCCTGGTCAGGAATTTAATACTGCAGATTCTCGTGGAAATGTTGACGAACAATTTCGCGTGGAGAAACGAGGAAAGTTTCCTAAAAATTCCTGGTTTGGCAAGCAATTTGCACTTGTGGGAAATTTTTTTTTCGTTGGCCTAGGCTCTGTTGACTCGAAGATATAGATCGAGGAATGCTTGAAGAAGCGACTTTTACCATTTTTACGTGAGCACGATGCGTCAACAATCTTTTGGCCAGATTTAGCTTCATGCCACTACAGCAAGGCCACCAAGGAATGGTACGAAGCTAATGAGGAGGTTTTTGTCCCCAAAGAGGCCAATCCACCAAATTGCCCAGAACTCAGGCCAATCGAAAGATATTGGGCCCTGGTAAAAAGAGAATTGAAGCAGACTGAGAAATCAACGAAAAAATTAGCGGAATTCAAGCAAAAGTGGAAGACAGCATCCCAGAAAGTGACTGAGAACACTATAAGAAGCATGATGGGAAGAATTCCAGAAAAAATCCATGAATTTTGTAAAAAATAGTTTTGGTTTTTTTACTGTAAAAACAGTTTTCATTAGAATTAGAAGAAGATTCGAAAATGAGTTTGATTTTCGAAATCGGTCCAGTGGTTCTAAAGATATAAGCGTTTTCATTCTCGTTCAGTCCTTATCAGCTCACGAAAATTAAATGGAAAATCACGAATTTATATGGAACTTCTGTGTATAACCTTTGAATGAGGCGTTTCGTGTATATCTTGAGAGATATGTAGACATTGAAAGTTTATAGACGTATTATAATGATTATAGTATGGGAATTACATCATTCTGTAATTATCCTCCTGTGGATTGCATATCGATCACATTTTAACATAATCTAGTGGGTAAGAGGTATAATAGGACCATAAGTAGTGAAAGCATAGGTGTTCGATGATGAATAATTGGATGATTGAAAAATTGAAAATTGGTAGGAAGACAACTCGTTTCCTACTTAGGAAAAGTTTCAGTTTTAACTGTCACTGAGCAATATTGCTTGCTGTTCATCTCAAATTGTGAATTTGTGATTAGGTTACTGATCACTGACAGTTAGGTTCCAGAGGTACTTTTATATCAGAAGAAATGGAAAAAGGAGTCACACAGGTTAGTGTTTTTGGCCCTCTGTTATTTATCGCGTACATCAACGATCTTCCTGAAGCTTGCTTTCTATCTATGTGACTTGTAGTACCTAAACAAGCCTTAGCGAGGAAATGTTGAAAATTGAAAGTCGATATAGTAAAATACTGTGCTTTTGGTCTGAGAGGCAGTATAGTAGATTCCGAAAGGCGTCGTCAATGACCATATTGCCCACGTATTGCCAAATAAGCAACAAATCGTCGTGGATATTCTTCTTCATCTTCAGCTAACCAGTTGCAAAATCAGTCGGCTCAATAAAATCGGCTCAAAGATGTGCCGACCAAGTATGAACAATCCGGATGAACTTGACCCAGAAAGAAGAGTCGTAAACCGAGAAAAAACTCCAAGACTGCAACTCTCTCGACCCTAAGTAACCCGACGTGCCTCAGTCATCGAAAGAAAGTGATCAGGCTGAATTACTGATTCGTTTACGTAATCGGCCGATCGGTTGAATAACCAAAAACAACCATGTCCTGACAACTGCCATTTAATCAAGTATGTCAGACCGTACCAGTTGGGATGACGGTCAATTAACCGGCAGAACCGACTCGAGGTCTGCGATGGTAGGTGCTGGTGGTGTTAATTTTAATCCGTACGGTTACGAAATGGTTGTCGGACCACGAGAAGATCCAAAGGTTGAGATTAGAACGTTTTTTAATTCGAAAATTAAAATGGAATTTTCGTTTAAGACTCTATCTCGTTGCGAAAGCCCATTTGAGTGTTGCAACTGTGAATAATTGAAATTCCATGTATGGATCATTGAACTATTATCTTGCATTTTTCCAGCGACGAAATGGAATAACGCTATTATCAAATTTGAATCAGAGGATATTCGTTTCAATGAAATATAAAATAGCTTTTATTTTAATTATTTCTTAATTCTTCAATTTATTTCATTGACACTTTCTTCAAGGGAAGATACAGGTTTTCAATCGCAACCTGCTACTCTTCGATTGTTGAAATACACACAACCAAGCTTATATGGAATCACCCTGTTATTTGGAAAAAACGAATTTTAATTAAAAAAAAGTCGCTGAAAAGTGAAGAGCAGTTTTCCCAAAACAAGTTTATTACAAAAATAATATAAATTATTAAAAGATTATTTTTATAATAGAACAGAAAATTAAAAGTGTAAATTTCTCTAAAAATAATTGTTATGTAACTGAGAATTGAACAACAAATAAAACGATTTTAACAAATCAATAATCAGTATTACCACCCCTGGCATTGATACAAGCTTGAATTCGACGAGGCATGCTTTCTATTAAGTTGTTAATTTCTTCTTCTGTAACATTTGCCCATTCCTCTAAAGCCGCTTGTATAAGTTGCTCTGCGTTACCAGGATTCTTTTGACGAGCTCTAATTTTTCTTTTGATCCTATCCCACAAGTGCTCGATAGGATTAAGGTCCGGTGAACAAGAAGGCCACTCTAAAACAGTCACACCTTCTGTTTCGAAAAAAATTTTTGCAACTCTGCTGGTATGTGGAGGTGCATTATCCTGCATAAATAGGAAATAATCTCCAAAAGCACCTCGCCAGAGCCTCACTACAGGTTGTAGCACTAGATCAACATACCTAGGCCCTGTCAGAGATTGTCTAATGGGAATTAAAGGAGTTTTCTCACCAAACATAATTCCGCCCCAAAACATTACAGTACCTCCTTTGTATTTAGGGATCGGTCTTGCAGCTTGGAGCCTAGCTTGCCTCCCTCTACCTCTTAAAATGCGAACACGCCGGTCGTCTGATCGTAGGCCAATTCTGGTCTCATCCGAAAATAAGACATTTTTCCAATCTTCAATAGTCCAATTTTCATGCTCTAAACACCAATTAAAACGGTCAACTTTATTTTGCCTTGATAGTTCTGGAACTCTTAACGCTCTTCTCTTGAATAATTCCCGAGCGCGAAGTCTTTTTCTGATAGTTTCGACAGAAACACTAACACCTGTAGCTTGCAAAAATTGCCTTTGAAGCTCTGAATGAGATACTGCGGGATTTCTTCTTGCTGTTTGGGCTAAAAAGCGATCCTGCCTTTCTGTAGTTACCCTTCCACGACTTCTTCTCGGCCTATTCTTTAGGGTTCCTAACTCCAGAAACCTTGCATAGGTTTTTGAAACAACCCCTTGTGTAACCCCCACCGTTCTTGCAATCTGTCGTTGTGACATACCTTGTTCTGCCATAGTAATAATTCTTCCTCTCTGGACTTCCGATAACCCCACATAAGGCATTTTTTTTAAAACTTCGCAAAAAAACAAAATATAAATTCACTGCGACGTTCGAACGAAATGGTAAAATCGACACTGCAAAGCCAAATCTTATCAAGTGCTTATGAACCTAACTGTTTTTGTGAATAAACACATGCACTTTTTATTTGCTTCTAACGAAAAAGATATCAAAATAATATTTCATCTTAATACTGGGTGATTCCATATAAGTTTGGTTGTGTGTATATACAGCAAAACCAAATCTCTATTTTCTCACAGAACGAAAGATCATAAATTGGGGTCAATATTTATTCGTTATATGTTTTAAGTCTACTTCACACTGAAGTGTATGGGGTGACAGATTCTTATCCCACACGTAACCTGATACTTTCGTATAGGCATTTTTCGTGTTATGAATTAGGGAATAGAAACGATTCCTTTTCCAGGTAATTAGTTATTCAGTTCTTTTCAGAAATCTGTGTTTGATTGAAATCATCCTAAAGGAAGTTATAAGTCAACATCGATAATCGCAATCTTATTCCACAGAACAAACTTTTTGCTCGCACTGTTCATTCTATAATGTCAATACTCCGGATCTGTTCTCATTTGCAGCGTTGCTCTACCTTCAGCAACCAAACACCGATCTAATTCATTCGCTATCATATTATCTTACCCTACTTTGACTTTTATTGAGGTGTTAAACAGTTCCTGCAAACCACGCAGGTTGGTGTAGTTTTACCATTAAAATCGTTTCGAATAGTTTCACATGGATAGTTCACTGGCGGTGAGAATGCTGTGTCTTCGATATAATGAAATACTCATTACAAGCGTGGCCATAAAGAAATATTCAATTATATTTTGATGAGAGGGTCTTATATTCCGTATAGGAAGGTTGCTTTTATGGTAAATGGTCCCCTGAGGACATTATTAAATCGCAGAAAATGCGAGGAAATAAGAATCTACGTATGAAAAATTTCGAGAAGTATAATTCGCTAGATACTTATTTATGTTTAGACCGTGGTGTCGCCGACAAAGACAGCGAATTCTCATATTTCATTGATTGACGTATTCAAGAGACGCTTTCGAAGCCCACGAAATTACAAAGCGTAGGCTTTCTTTGTACCAAGAACTACATACATACTTATGTAGTTCTTGGTGCTCTCTCCCAAGAGACGAATGTCTCTGTGTTATAGCTCTTTTTTGTGATCGGAATAGTTGGAGTTAATATTGTTTGAGGATCTCTTTGAGTAGTCTCCTTTCTGATAGTGATTAATTTCTTATCTCTGCCTTCCTTTTTACATATTTTTTATGTCAAATATCTCCTTAAATTAAGATTCCAGATGTTTTCATCACTGAGAATGTTAACGGAAGAGAATTATTTGGTTGAAGATGACAGAGCTCTCTAAAATTAGGTATAGAAATCCTCTAAACATTACCATGCAGTTCAGAAGTAAGTGGACAAAAAGGAATGAAGAAAAACCATCACAAAATGAACGTAACACAAAGAACGATTCCAATGAGACTTCCTCTTCGAAGACGTCGTCTCAATTAGCATAAAACGTCAGTCTTAATAACCACCTCGAAAAATAGTAGTAAGAGAGCGTGGGACTAGATGAGTCCTGAAAACGAGAGTGTTATTTCCTTGGTAGATAACGAGGAAGAGCTATAAGAATCGCCTGGGCTGTGTTCATGTGCAGTACCATACGTAATGTCGAAAGTGAAGAGGTCATCGGAGAAGAGCCAGGAATTTTTCCTCGAGGCAAAACAATGGGGTTTCGTGATGATGCATCTCACGAACGGACAAACGGCGATTGGCTGCGGAGGTAAATCAGGGACGTGCACGTTATTTCTTCAAGGGACCAACTGAATTTAGATTGCAACGCGCGGACAGTCTAATAATCAAAATGATAGTTTGTGGAATGAAAAGATAAGATACGAGGATGTATTGATATCTAGTTAGCCTAGACCAGTTCCATGCATAAACAAAATAGTGCGATTCCATATCAACGAACAATAACTCATTAGAAGTGTCAGTGTAGAGTTCGACGTTGAAAAGTAAACCAGAGGCACGCAATAAATTAAAAGAAAAAGATGTCCACCGAAATTGTAAAAATCGAAAAATTGGAGTATCGAGCCATCATCAAGTACCTGTATTTAAAAGGGTAAAGAGGTAAGCAGATTTACGAAGATATGCTTAATACCCTTGGTGATCAATGTCCTCCGTATGCGACCGTGAAAAATTGAACTGCAAGCTTCAAAAGAGGTTAATTTTCCATTGAAGATGATGACCGATCGGGAAGGCCAGTTTCTGTGTCAGTTCCCGAAAATATCGATGCAGTTTATGACATGATTTTATCAGACCGTCGAATTGGGCTAAAACGCATATCTGAAGCACTGAATAAGATTTCATACGAACGCGTTTCTGCAAAATGGATCCCCAAATGTTTGAATGTTGACCAAAAGCGTGCAAGGGTAGAAGCATCGCGTTCGATCTCTGCTCGATGTGAAAACGATGTAGACTTGTCTTAAACCGAATTGTTACTATGGATGAGACTTGGGTACATTTATACGATCCAGAAACAAAGCAACAATCGATGGAATGGCGACACTCTGGTTCTCCAAGACCTAAGAAGTTTCGTGTCCAAAAATCTGCTGGAAAAGTTCATGCTTCAGTTTTTTGGGATTGCCATGGAGTAAGCATGATTGATTTTTCGAATAAGGGTAGAACAATAACTGGAGATTACTATTCGACATTACTGACCACTCTATGGGAAAAATTTCAAGAGAAAAGAGGCGGAAAGCTATCCAAAGGTGTTCTGTTTTTGCAGGACAACGCCCCAGTACACAAATCTCATGTTGCCATGCAAAAAATTCGTGATTTAGGGTTTAAATTACTAGAACCTCCCTTATTCACCAGATTTGGCTCCGTCCGAAAAAAAGTTTAAAAGGTCGTAAATTTTCTTCCAACGAGGTGGTAATAAAAGCTGTGGAGGACTGGTTTACAGAGCAAAAGAAACATTTTTTTGAAAGGTCTAGAGACGTTGCAGGTTCGCTGTAATGAATGTAATCAATTAAGAGGAGAATATGTTGAGTAATAAAATATTTTGACATTGAAATTTTGTTTGGTTCTATAAATAGTAGGCTAAGAATTTTTCAATATATGCTCGTAATATTCCACCACGATATTCAAAGAAAATTTTTATTTGAATGGTTTTGATTTGTATGGACTTTCGACGTTCCCTTCGGTATTTGATGTCAAAGATATCCGAGGCAGATCTTTGCACTCTTCACGACTTCTTTTGAAGATTCTGGAGGCCCTATATAATATCCTACCAACGGTAAAAACGAGAGTTTTTGCTTCCTCCTAGTTTTCCCTTGCATGTGGTTTGCAAACTAATGCCTTATTGGCGAATAGAGATTTCATCGCTTGTGTCCAATCAAGTGTTTGATTCTCCTGAATTACTTCGTCATGACATAGAGTTCTACCAAAAGATTAGACGATCACAAAGCCAGGCTTAAAAAGCCCCTGTTGTACAATGTACAGGGCTCTCAAATACAGGGCAGATTTCGACTTTCCATTTTCCCTCCGAAGATATGCTCAAGCTTTTTTGCCTGGGTCGTTACAATCCGCTCGAAAAGGAACCAAACCGATGGGATAAATGGTTTGTTGTCGCTGAAGTGTTTGAAAACAAGCCGCATTCACCGAAGATACGTCACTGTTTCCCGCGATTCCGCTCGGTCGGACGCTGCGATCCCGCGAGGCCGAAGTTACCCGCTTATTACGACGACCTACGCGGGTAATTTGAATAAAAATGCATAGCACGGGGCAGACATCAGATCGGATGCGATACGGAGACGCAATATCGGAAAAACGGCGAGGATTTGAACGTATGATTGCGGGTTCTGTTCATCGAATTGACAACACGTAAATATGTGGGTATGCGCGTATTCTTTATCTCTCTCCCATCCGCGGGAGATGATTTGCTGCGCGGATGTTGGGGGTTAAGAGCTGCAATAAATCAGGTCCCCCTTATTGGAAGTTTAATGGAAGTCTCTCCTGGTTTCTCGTAGCGATCAGCTCGGATTTAAAAGCCTAAACGGACTCTAGGATTCTGTTCGCTGACATTCGTTGCGGAGCCTGAAGGATTCATGGCTCGTTTCATAGGCGGGTAGTGATGTCGCTGCTCGAAAACAATGCGAGTCCGACACCGGTGTTTTCAGAGGATTCTTGTTTCTCAAAAGACTTGCTAGAGATAGTGGCAAGGAAAGAGAAGTTCCATTGGACAAGCTTGGATAATGGAACTTAGTTGAAGTTTTACAGCTTTTGATCAATCGGAAATGTTATCATGCTTTCAAATAGTCCACGTTTCGTTGAATTTTCCCAATTTTTTCACAACTTTGCAGCAAACAATCTGTTGTTGTTGCGATGTATTGTTTGATCAAACTATGTGTTCGTGTGGCCTGAAACTAAGAAAAAACATGCCTGTTTCATTGAGATTCCGTAATTACAGCATTAAATACAAAAAGAATTCCTATTACAATGAGTGAAAAGCTTTTGTTTTTCATTACAAAAGTGCTGAGGATTCAGGAAGAAAACATAGCGTATGTCACTCCCACAATTCATACGAATCTATTGGCACTTCATTCATTGAAATCCATCAAGCCGTTCAGGCTGTAGAGCGTGAAGAAGAAATAGACCTACATACACTAAAAGAAAAAAAATTCCCTCTTTCTAACGCAGACGTGTTAGAATGGTATAACGAAGTGCATTGAAATGAAATTCTCAGAATCTTCAGAATGCATGTCAACTGGATTATTACATGAAAAGAGCGAGCAAAAAAATTACTTAATTATTCAAACAAAATCTCATCCCATACGCGAATAATGACCACAATTCATCTGGCGAATCTGGGTAAAGCAGAGCTTAATGACATCAATTTGAGCGAAATTTTGCCAGTTTTCGATTAACTTTGTCGGCTTCGGAAGGAATACCAACAGGCAATAATTTACGGTAGGTAGAGACTCTGATTTATACCTCTTTTGAAATTCGGCAAAGTTTGCGTGTTTCAAAACGAAATAACTTCGGGATCTTCGTGGAATCTCTGATATATTACGACAGGCGATCGCCCCAGTCTATCAAAAATAGTGTAAAAAGTAAAGAAATAGAAAATTCCGGTAACGCAGAAGATCCGAGCATCTGTGGTTTACCGACTCTCTTCGTCTCTGTGTTCTAAAGTTCTCAAGTAGAGGTACCAATCGACTGAACCTCCTCTTCTCTTTTCGTCTCGCCATCAGCCAGCAGTTCGCCTCTCTGTGCGAACACAGTTCGCTAGCCTGATCCACGTTAGTTTCGAATCCATAAAGTGAATTCGTTACGTGAGAAAAGGACACTCATTCAAAAAACGCCCACACGAAGCCAGAACACCACCAGATATATCTCTCCAGCCAGTACAATTCTTTCAATTTTTACTTTGTAGAAAGTTTTTCAATCTTATTTTCGTTTCGATAATAATATATCATAAGAATTGTTCCTCTTGTGCAGTTTCCCAAATGAACATAGATGATCGTGTTTGAGATAGGTTCGTGTGGAATTATAATTCAAAATCTGCTTTATTGTTCGTAATACTCTTTTTCCGTCCATTTTTTATGTCCTATGTCATGACCTCACCGCAAATCGACGTGCAGCAAGGTCAAACGAATTATTAATCATTCCGCTCTGTAAATCCTGTATTTTTTCATCATCGATCAATATATAATCACCACAAAAAGATATGATCTCTCATCAACCTGACAAGACCCATCGATTGGTTTTGCATCATCGCTCAACATTTCGGTGATTCTAACTCGCTATAAATCCCTTCGGAGTTCGGACCAACAAGATCTTAGACCCAGTCATTGTTATAGTTCTGATTGGAATGAATTGCGCTTTTGGGTCGCCCACAAAAGATCGAACATTGAGATTCGTTCGGTTCAAGGCTTTTCGAGAAGCGATAAGTTTGGAATTGAAGAGTTTATAGTGTTGTGAGCAGATTTGACCTTTTACGATTTTTTTATTTCTTTTTTCCACATGTCGTTCTCTGGGTTATAATTTAAGTTCTGCCGAATCCAATGGTAGGCAAAGGTGGATACACAAGATATGCCTCTGACGACACATAAATTAGAGTTTTTGTTTTCTTTTTGTTCATTTGAATCGGCCAACCGTATGGAAACCATGTTGGTATATTCGAAATACGGATTTGTTTGACGAGAAGATGAATTAGAGATCAATTCAGATGGTGCACAATTTTTTGAAATAAGGCAGTTGTGATTTGGGAAGAATTTTAAATTCCAGTCCAGATTATATAATTGAATGGAAGAATATTAAGAATATCCCAGAATATGTAAGGCCATGGCAAGCAATTTGCACTTGTGGGAAAAGGAGCAAATTTTTCGTTGGCGAGGGCTCTGTTGACTCTGAGATATACATCGAGGAATGCTTGAAGAAGCGACTTTTACCATTTTTACGTGAGCACGATGTGTCAACAATCTTTTGGCCAGATTTAGCTTCATGCCACTACAGCAAGGCCACCAAGGAATAGTACGAAGCTAATGAGGTGGTTTTTGTCCCCAAAGAGGCCAATCCACCAAATTGTCCAGAACTCAGGCCAATCGAAAGATATTGGGCCCTGGTAAAAAGAGAATTGAAGAAGACTAAGAAATCAACAAAAACGTTAGCTGCAGAATTCAAGCAAAAGTGGAAGACAGCATCCCAGAAAGTGACTGAGAACACTATAAGAAGCATGATGGGAAGAATTCCAGAAAAAATCCATGAATTTTGTAAAAATAGTTTTGGTTTTTTTATTGTAAAAACAGTTTTTATAAGAATTAGAAGATGATTCGAAAATAAGTTTGATTTTCGAAATCAGTCTAGTTGTTCAAAAGATATAAGCGTTTTTGTGATAGCGAATTCATTCTCGTTCAGTCCTTATACATATGTATCAGAATACTATATCATCAGCTTTTCTATTAAAGAGACCGAGAAATGTGTATTGTAGTTCTTATGGTTTTTTCTTTTCTATATCACTTGTTGTAATTATCTTTCTATTTTTTTCTTCTCGTTTGAATGGCTATATGCATTCGGCTCTCTCAAAAATCTGAATAAATATCAGATGTCTCTAATATAATCCCCAATCAATTATCCAGTGAATGATTGGTTGTCCCATAAATCAGAACCAGTGAATATCAAGCGTGCATATATCATTGGCTCATATGCGTGACAAACCTTCAAAAACCAGGTAGTGCCAGAGAAGTGGGTGTTTAATAGGTGAACATAATAACAGAGAATGACCTGTCATAAAAATTATGGCCGAAATTATGTCCTTGCCCATCTAAATCTTACATCTCGTAATCAATTTTGAAACAAAGGTATCCGATCTAATATCGTTATGTAAAATAGATAACTTAATCGCGTTGATTTCTAGCAATAAAATTATAGGTGATATGTTTACGATACAGCGTTTTCTTTAAGGTGATTTCAAGCTCGAAAAAATTGATTTATTGCCACTATTTCCACCACAACACAATTTTCTACTCGCCACTCAACATGGATAAATTGGATTTAAACATTAATCTTATCTTAATTCAATTTGAATGTGAATAAATATGAATACAAATGCATTTTTTGTCGGCGTTCAAAAATAAATTATGTTAATAAACGACGGATATAATTGAAGCTATTGAAGAAAAGTTCAGTCAGAAAAGTTTAGTCACAAACCAGGAAGAATCATTTATCTGTAGGAGCTCACATATGGGATCTATTTTGATATTTTACTTACAAAAATGTACCTAAGACCTATACCAAAATTCGGTCCTATACGATTCATTCTGAATTGTCTGATTCAAGGTTGAATTTAAAGATTAGGTGCGCTAAAACAAAACAGTGTATCATTAAAAATCAAAGAGAAACCCGAATTCACTAATTAAAAACAAACAACCAAGTCATCATCATTCTTTTTCCTTGTTTATCAGATACGAATTCACGAACCAAATCGCTGTATTTCCTCTAATATCGACATCGCCATAATCTTTCAATTTCCTTCTCTTATAGACACTATGACGCCCACTTAGCCTTCGGGTGTCTCAAATAGGAGACCCGTACATGGCCCGGGGCTACCTGCCAAACCGAAATTGGTAATTAATTCCTCCAATTTCCAAGTCTAGACACCTGGCAATATGGCTTTTGGATTCGTTCCACGAATTTTCATGGACTTAGATTTGGGCTGTCGAAAAATGAGTAGGTCTGTTTGGGATATCGGTTTACATTAGCATAAAAAAAAACTCGTACTAGTTTTTTGCCCATTCTTGATTATTTTCATGACTGGCAATATAATGGTGGAATTGATAGAATACGTTTTACGATTCGTATTGATTTTGGATGGTGGAATTAAAATTATCATTTTATGGCTGGTTAATGGTTGAAAATTAGAGGGGGCGACAGTAGTCTGCTTCAATTAGGAGTTGATTATTTGGAATCTCATTAGGATGGATGGAATATGAAACATTGGTTGGTTAAAAAGGTTGTAATAACCATCCAGTTCCGATATCGAATGTTATGTGTTTCATTTTAGAATATTTTACTGAACGTCACTGAATCACCAATTTTTTCGAAAAACCCGTAAGTAAAAAATTAGTCAACTGAATACTAACCTTCGGTTATATTTCCCTAGGAAACATTGTTGCGTCAATCACGGGTATCTGTGTATTGTAGCACTTCTGTAATAAGGAGAGAAGCTCATTATAATCTCATTAAAATATTAATTTATTCTGTATAATGCTGGGAATACAGTGAGTTATACCATTTCGGAATCTCGATGAAAAAGATATATTTTGGCACTTCGGAAAAAAGCAAACCTTGAAATTTTATAAAGATTTTCGAAAAAAACAACAAAATCAACGTTACAGCGAATAATGGCATATTTTTACACGAACCGAAGACTTCTCATCAGCAAAATTAATATTCGTTCGAGTCCAATCTGATTCAATTCTCAAATATCAATTCCTTCTTGTGTATTACGTCTTTTATCATTTCGTGACTTGTAGATTTTAATTATAAGCAGAATGATTAATCTAACTGATATATGTGTTCGGAATGGCTTGATTCGAAACCAATAAAAAAGCAATTTGAATTTTTGATTGAGCTATCAATTTGCCATCGTTCGCGTAGGTCGTCTCTAATCATTAGCGACAATCCTACAGAGGGATAAAAGTTGTTTCAATACAAAGAGTAACATTGCCACATTCATAATGGCCACCCTACGTGATGATTAGTTGTTAGAGGAGTAGAACCAGGTTATATTCTGTCGGTAGCGATTGCAGATGGATTTGGATATAAAAATTCAATTAAATCAATTATGGATTCGAAACCATTTTTCCTATTATGATGACATCAAACAGCCTTCATTCATGCAGAAGAGAATGTTAAAAGAAAAAATTGAAGGCTTATATAAACTGCTCCACATGAGTTAGGGATATTGACTTAAATTGCAAAAAAATATATGTAGTTAAAATAAGATTTTTGTGATGAAAATTCATATCAATATGATTTCAAGTTGCAAATTAATTGTAGCCTGTAGGTCTGCGGCGTATACAGGGTGGTTAAGAAAAATCGAGTAAAATAACGAAATTTTATTTCCAGAGAATTCAAGCATTTTGAGCCTATCAATACAATGTATGGCCTCCACGGGCATCAATAACAGCTTGACATCTTCTTCGCATAATACACACGAGGTTGTTGAAGATTTCTTGAGGAATTGGGTTCCATAAACGGGGCAGAAGCTCTCTCAGATCATTTAAGGATTCTGGGGTAGGTTGATGATTATCTAATCTTATTTGGAGCATATCCCATGCATGTTCTATGCAATTCAAATCTGGTGAGTGCGAAGGTATTGGTAAATGTGGAATACCAAGCTCCTCGCGCGCATTCTCAACTATAGCTGCACGGTGCGGTCTAGCGTTATCGTCTAGAAATTGAAAAGTTTCACCAACAGTAGCGTGAAAATTTGTCACAACATTTTCAATGACATGCTTCCTATAGTGTAAGGCGGTCATATCCCCAGAACAAATGTGTAGATCTGTGCGCCCGTTGGGACATATCCCGGCCCATACCATAACACTACCCCCTCGGAATGTATGAACTTCTTGGACATTGCGACGATTACGGGGTATGCGTGGGATTGTCCATACCCTTATTCTTCGAGAATCTGAAAATCGTCCGTATCTGGATTCATCAGTGAAAAGGACACTACGCCATTGATCGTTCCAATTGATATGTTGCTTTGCCCATTCCAGTCTTTGACGCTTATGGTCACGTGTTAATGGAACTCCTCTTAATAGACGTCTAGAACCTAGATTCACCTCTCTCAAACGTCGTCTGATAGTTTCGATGAAAACTTGGACCCCATCTGCATTTTGAAGAGTATTCCGTAGCATTCTACACGTAGATCTAGGGTTTCTTCTCGCCAAAACATTGATGAAACGACCCTGAGCAGGTGTTATTTTTCGTCGCCCACCAAGCCTTGGTCTTTCCAACACGGAACCTGTCTCCCTGAACCTATTCCAAAGTCGAGATATCACACTTTGGCTGACCTGGAGCCTACAACAACCGGAGTTAGGCCACCCTGTAGCATTCCGATAGCCCTATAAGCCTCAGCGTTTGTTAATTTACTTCTTGGCATTTTCAGAAAACTCGTTTCAAATCGAAGCCGTTGATAAACTGACTTCATTTCAAAATACGAACATTCATGAAGCATATCGTCGGCTAAATGTGTTAAGCTGCTAACTCACATAGAGTCAGTTTTTCAGGAGGAACAAAAAACCGCATTAATTCCTACTTAGATGCTTATACGATGACTGATTTGAACAAAACAGAACTCAGTATTAGTTTTACCTTTTTTCAAACGAAATACTTGTAAATTTTTCTTAGTTTATTTTCTACAGCCGTAAAATGGAGTTAGCAGGTTTGAAATTTTCGTTGAGGAATAAAAACTAGGAGATAGCAGTATGTTAAATTTATTATTTTCATAACAAAACCCGCGATGACACGAAATAAAAACTCTTGTATGCTGAGGTTCTCTTCTTCAAATGGTTTTTTTCTATTTCTGCTCTTATTTTTATACTGCGTGGGTATTTTTTCACATTTTGTTTCCTCGCCACTAGTTTCTTCGAAATCTGAAAACTAATTTTTCCAATTTTGAATACTCCAACGACCCGATCCGACCGTTTTTGTATACATTGATTTACACTATCTTATTTTTTGATCACCTGTTTTCAAAAAATCACAATTTAACAGTACTGTCCACAAAAACTTTTTTTTCTCCCCAACTTAAGGCCCAAAAGTAATTGAAAATAACTTCTCTTTAATGCTCTGTTATAACATTACATTTCATTCCTATCTCTACACCGGCATCTTTCTCTCAGTTTTCTTGGTTCTCTTTCTACATCATAGGACCATTTTCCATTTATTCTATTTCTTCCATAGTATCGCTTTCCTATTTCTGTCAAATTCTCATTCTTCTTGTCTCGGAAAACCACGATGCTTTTTGCACCTGAAATCGTTTTCGTCGATTCTTGCTTTTTGTAGCCAACTGTTACGTAGAATTTGCGGGAGATAGCAGCTCTTCTTCGCACATTGGACAATATGTAGTTAGCCGGTATACGTGCGACGAGATTTATACAATTTCTGCTTTAAATAGGGAGTTAAATGGTTTACAGATATATGTCGGAAACTATCTAGTTACTGAATTTAAAAAAAAAACCAAAATCGTTAAAAATGGAGTTAGCCGGTTAACGCTTATAGCCGACGATATGCAAAGAACCAAACTTCAGAAAAAAGGCGACCAGATTGACGAAATGTCTCATACTGATTTTTATTGGATCGATTCAAGTTGCTATTGAGTTTTAAATGATTTTACAGCGATTTTCTTGAAGATTACATGCTTTTAAATACGATTGAATACGATATCCCTTACTCTTGTGGAGCAGTTTATTTAGCAGATAGGCGGTTGCTTTCATTCGTTGATTTTGGAATTGGAATCCACTTTTCAATAATGATTTCACGTTCTCAATATACAGATCTCTTTATATAATAACATGAGGACCATGCACTGATCCTAACAAAAGGCGCATCCATCTAAAGAACGTCTGATGGCAGTCCAACTCGACCGGGTCATTGTAACCCCGTAGAAATCTGCTAAATTAGACGGATATGAAAATTAAGAAAAAAATCTGTCTGGTGTTCCAGTCTAGATATACACATCATCGTCCTGAAGTGGGCAGTAAAGTTGGTACAGTATCTTTACTGAGTAATTATACACTTGTTGAAATAATTACGTAGACTTCAGACAGTGTGCAATCAGAGTTATGGGGCATCGTAAAATGGGTACAACTTTATTGCTCGCTGCGTATATTCTTACCAATTGGATTGTCTTCTGAAGACAGTAGCGTTTCAGAAAGGATCGGATAGGGTTTCATTCCGAATCATTATTCAGGAGAACGAAAACTTATTCAAGCTTTCTTTGCAATTAAATTGATGTTGTCTGCTGCCAATTTAAGTTTTTTTGGAATTTTCATGAAGTATAGAACAGAAAAGATTTTGCCCTTGAAAATGACTGGGAAAGAGTGTTACGATTTTACAAAAGTGAATTTGATTTTGATCTGAGAACTCTCCATCCTTTGGGGTCCCTCACTCACAATAGAATAGGAGATTTTGACGGCACTGCCGCAATAATTGCTCTCATTCTTCGGCTTTCAATCACCACCAGCAGCTCTCAGCGTGCGAAGGACATCATTGAATCCGAGAACTGCGTGGTGAATTCGCTAACGTTCAATTTCCTCTCGATCATTGGAAATTCATCAAAAAACGCCCATTTACCTTCGATCTTCGACGGGCTGATTGACAACCCGAAGCCATTTCAAAGTGAGGCAGTAATTTCGTTACGAAACGTCGAATACCGATCGCAATTGACGGTGTGAAGCGTGCACCGGAGCTGGCAAGTGTGAAGGAATTTCAGAATGATTAAGCTCGCGAATTGATCACGATTAATTGCAGTTGCGCCATCTATCAGAATGTACGTTCTCTAATTGGGAAAAATCAGAATTTACCCTCCATGGCACCTCGTTTGTCCAACTCTGAGGAGAAGGCAAAGAAAGTTTCTGTATGGCCGATTGCGAGGATGCGCTTGATGATTGAGGACCAAATTTTGGCATGGTGTGCCATAGTTTATAGTTTGGTAAGGGGGTTACAGTCCTCCCAGACTAAAGAGACCTTGTTGTTCTTGCCTACTTCATTAACTTCCCTTCGGCACGCCCATATCAGCTTTCAGTCGATGACATAGGAGTTCAGTGCTTTATAATGACTGAACGAGAATAAATTCGCTATCACAAAAACGCTTATATATTTTGAACCACTTGACCGATTTCGAAAATCAAACTCATTTTCGAATCATCTTCTAATTCTAATGAAAACTGTTTTTACAATAAAAAAACCAAAACTATTTTTTACAAAATTCATGGATTTTTTCTGGAATTCTTCCCATCATATTTCTTACAGTGTTCTCAGTCACTTTCTGGGATGCTGTCTTCCACTTTTGCTTGAATTCCGCTAATGTTTTCGTTGATTTCTTAGTCTTCTTCAATTCTCTTTTTACCAGGGCCAAATATCTTTCGATTGGCCTGAGTTGTGGGCAATTTGGTGGATTGGCCTCTTTGGGGACAAAAACCACCTCATTAGCTTCGTACCATTCCTTGGTGGCCTTTCTGTAGTGGCAAGAAGCTGAATCTGGCCAAAAGATTGTTGACACATCGTGCTCACGTAAAAATGGTAAAAGTCGCTTCTTCGAGCATTCCTCGATGTATATCTTCGAGTCAACAGAGCCTTGGCCAACGAAAAATTTGCTCCTTTTCCCACAAGTGCAAATTGCTTGCCAAACCAGGAATTTTTTAGGAAACTTTGCTTGTTTCTTCACGCGAAATTGTTCGTCAACATTTCCACGAGAATCTGCAGTATAAAATTCCTGACCAGGAAGTTGCGAGAAATCAGCCAAGACATAGGTTTCGTCGTCCATCACGCAACAGGAAAAATTCTCAAGAAATCTTTTTTAAATTTCTTTGCTCTTGATTTTGCTTCTTGATTCTTCATAGCGTTCCTGTCTGGCACTTTCTGCACTTTGTATGTTCTAAGCCCACAACTCGACTTGATTTTCTGAACGGTTGACTGCGAACAACCCACTATTTGGGCCACTTTCCGTCCTGAAAGGTTGGGATTCTTCTGAAAAAGGCTGATGGCTTTCTTCACTTTTTTTGGGCTATGAAACCCCTTTTTCCTCCCGGTTCCTTCCTTGCGGTTAATTGTAAGATCTTCGTTGAAGCGCTTAACAAATCTTGATACCGTTTCCGGACGAACGCGAGCATCTTTTGCGATTCTTTTAAAGCTCCAATTTTGATTATTTTGAAAAAGCTTCACTATAAATTCTCGTGTTTTCACTTCGCTCGACATTTTGCGACAGAGAATTGAAATATCTATGAAGTAAATTTTCCACATGTTTCTGACGTTCATAACAAAGCTAACTATGATCAAACTTTGATTTTTTGTGATAGGGAATTTATTTTCGTTCAGTCCTTAGCAGCTTCACTTTCAGAATATTTCACTATGTCACACAGTTGATACTTTTTTCCCATCAGGTTTATGTCTACGCATTCGATTGTAAGTCTTTCTATCTGAAAAACAATCTAGTGGAAGCCTAAGAATAGTGTAGGTACACTCGGTTCTTGCCCGTACACTCCAGCCTTAACCACTATCGTGGTTTTAGATCCATCACTTTGAAATCTTGGGTACGTACTGTACTCCTTTTCCCATCCTTCCTTTTTACATAGCATCTTTCTCCATGCCATCATTCGAGAATCACAAGAAACTGGTATGATATCAACATCAAATTTGCACCAAGAGGAGACAATCCCCTTAACCTACCTGAGGCTTGCATTTTCACTTCTTTCATTAATTTAAGAGATTCGTTATTTCCCACGCTATGAGTTGAAAAAATATGAGAAAATCTAAACGAGTAAGCTTCATCTTGACCTCAATCTGTAATCCCAATAATGGCTCATCTACTTCCACAACCTAAGTCTAAAAGAACAAACTTAAGAACCAAACATCCGCCTCTAAATCTGCATCACCTGCAGATTATGCGTAGATCCGTCTCGAGTGTAACTTTAATTGAGAAATTCAGCCACCTGAGACTGACAAACGACGCACTCAGCCTCTTGAAAAATGTTCGAAATTATAACAATTATCCACAATTATCCTCGGTTCCGATCACGTCAATGGACCTGAAAAACTTGCCAAATAAATCAAACTAAGTAGCTGGTGGAATGTAATTGATGCCCTGTGTGTATTTCTCATTGCTGCGGAGATTACCTTCTAATCCGATCATCTTTCAATTAAAGACGTGGATCAGAATCCCACAACCTATTTTGCTGTACGGGAGCTTGCCACCAATCCAACACAGTATCCAGAATAGGAAATAGCACTGTGGGTGATGTGCCACTCGTCTCCTGTTGCCATTTAAGATTCTTGAGAGGGCAGACACCCTGTTTAGGGTTTATCTCCCTCTCTAACTAAATATTTACATCCCTCGTCGTTTCCGGAATAACCACAAAAAAATTCGACTTGACAGTTCACCCTGTATAAACACATCTAACAAGTCGTCCATTTTTGTATCAAGGAACCCCAAGTCAACTCCACCAGATCAGAACAATGATATCAATGGTACTCAAGAGTGTCATTTAACTTACAGTTAATTGTAATCAAGTTGATATCAGAACGACCATCCGTTCGTTTAAAAAGGGGGAAGCCGGTGTATGGAAACCGGAACAGGATGCTCCATTTAACAATTAACCACCTCTCCCCATCTTCTATACGGTGCTTGTCTCACTTTTCTTCCACGAAAAGCGTTTTACGCTCCATTACACCCATTTGAAACTTGCGATTTAGCCTAGTTCGCAAGTTTCACGTACGATGCAGGCGCCTGGGATGGTACTTATGGAAAAATGGGATCGGCGCTTGGCCGAGCTTGGATTTAGTCGTTTTTGGGGTAAGGAATTCGTAAATCTTCGAAATAATGGTACATTTCCGTAATATTTCACAAAATTACGAAGAAAACTCTTCTACTTATCATGAAATGACATCACAAAAACTGACCTCAGAATGCAGGTAAACGGTTTTAAATAAACTGCTCCACCTGAGTTAGGGATATTGTCTCAAATTGCAAAAAAAATATAGTTAAAATAAGATTTTCTGATTCATATTAATATGATTTCAAGTTGCAAATTAATTTTAGCCTGTAGGTCTGCAGCGTAAACAGGGTGGTTAAGAAAAATCGAGTAAATAATGAAATTTTATTCCCTGAGAATTCGAGCATTTTAAGACTTTCAATACAATGTATGGCCTCCACGGGCATCAATAACAGCTTGACATCTTCTTTGCATACTACACACGAGGTTGTTGAACATTTCTTGAGGAATTCGGTTCCATAAACGGGGCAATCTCTCTCAGCTCATTTAAGGATTCTGTTCTGGGGTAGGTTGATGATTATCTTATCTTCTTTGGAGCATATCCCATGCATGTTCTATGCAATTCAAATCTGGTGAGTGCGGAGGTATTGGTAAATGTCGAATACAAAGCTCCTCGCGCGCATTCTCAACCATGGCTGCACGGTGCGGTCTAGCGTTATCGTCTAGAAATTGAAAAGTTTCACCAATAGCAGCGTGAAAATTTGGCACAACATTGTCAATGACATGCTCCCTATAGTGTGGGGCGGTCATATTCCCAGGACAAATGTGTAGATGCGCCCGTTGAAACATATCTCGGCCCATACCATAACACTACCCCCTCGGAATGGATGGACTTGGACATAGCGACGATTACGGTGTATGCGTGGGATTGTCCATACCCTTATTCTTCGAGAATCTGAAAATCGTCCATATCTGGATCCATCAGTGAAAAGGACATTACGCCATTGATCGTTTCAATTGATATGTTGCCTTGCCCATTCCAGTCTTTGACGCTTATGGTCACGTGTTACTGGAACTCCTCTTAATGGACGTCTAGGACCTACATTCACCTCTCTCAAACGTCGTCTGATGGTTTCGATGGAAACTTGGACCCCATCTGCATTCTGAAGAGTATTCTGTAGCATTCTGAACGTAGATGTAGGGTTTCTTCTCGCCGAAACGGTGATGAAACGATCCTGAGCAGGTGTTGTTTTTCGTCGCCCACCAAGCCTTGGTCTTTCCAACACGGAACCTGTCTCCCTGTACCTATTCCAAAGTCGTGATATCACACTTTGGCTGACTTGGAGCCTTTCCGCTACAACAACCTGAGTTAGGCCACCCTGTAGCATTCCAATAGCCCTATTAGCCGCAGCGTTTGTTAATTTACGTCTTGGCATTTTCAGAAAACTCGTTTCAAATCGAAGCCGTTGATAAACTGACTTCATTTCAAAATAAAAACATTCATGAAGCATAAGCAAAGAACCAAACTCCAGAAAAAAGGCGACCAGATTGACGAAATGTCTCATACTGATTTTTATTGGATCGATTTAAGTTGTTATTGAGTTTTAAATGATTTTACAGCGATTTTCTCGAAGATTACATACTTTCAAAAACGATTGAATACGATATCCCCAACTCTTGTGGAGCAGTTTAAATAATTGCTCTTTTCTAATTCATTCTTCTTATGTTTTCGATGGCGGAGTTAATGAATTGAAGAATTCGACATCCAAGAACGCAACAAGCCACTCAGCTCATAATTTCACGGTAATAATATATTACATTCCCTTCGAAATAGTTTCACTTATCAAATTTAATCACCTTGAAGTAGCCAGTTTATGGTCCTGTAAAATGTCAGCGAGAGATTTTATTTGCACTTTTACATCTTGAAGCAAGTCCAAGGACTCGCATTGTTGCGTTGAGGAGGTCATGGAGATAGGCCCCATGCTTGTAAATCACCTGGGAAATAAATACCGCTTATGGTACCAATGCAGGAATGATGAATTTAGCGATTGATGTGCCTTTCCATTGTATGTATATTTACGTCTTCAAGATGCAAAACGCAGGAATCATTTTTCTGCCCAGAATGGGTGGTTTTCCGGTTTTAAACACGACCGCGATTTGAATCCCTAAACATCCCGTCTTTCTTCTCTGTTTAACAAGCTTTTATTCAACTTGCGATGTATGTTTAATGTATTTTGTTTAGGACAAATCTTGCAAGTTTTACCCATTTATAATTGTCCGATTTGCTTGAAATTTGGCAGGTACTTTTAGTGCTGGTGGAAATGTATTTTGAAAGATTTTTCAGGGAAAAAACAAATGGCGGCTTCAATATGGAGGACGAGTTTTGTGTTCAAGCCACTTATCGACATTGGAAATTCTTTAAATGAATTTTACATCATTTCAACCTATTCAAAAATTGAAATCGAAAAATCCATTCTTCTTCTTCATTTTCAGTCACTATTTTTCAATCGAGGAGGTTGAAACTTAATTTTCACAAGTTGTTGAGTATTTAGGACAATTTAAAAATGCGAATCTCATAACTGCAAGTCTTCTCAGAAGAAGCAGACGCCCAGACATTTCTGTAGGTATTCCAGACTGTCTCGTCGTCGTCAGCATAAACTATCGAATTTCCCAGTTTGAAAACTGCAACCGTAAACAAACAGAAGTCGACAAAGGTGACCCCATACATCACTATCGCCCTCGTGAGATAAACGAGAGTATTGAGTTGAATCTGTCATCATATTGCATTTCAAGCATCAGATATCTTATCCGATATCATAATTTCATGTTTTCGAGTATGTGTACGAACGAAGAAACAGCAAATATGCCATCATCAGCTGCTTCTTCACCGGTAGCGTACGTTAGAAATCGGACACATGGATGATTCTCCCTAGATTCGTTTGTTGGATGTTTATAATGTTATACGTGCATTTTGTGAAGTGACATACAGAAAAAATTGTTAACAGTGGAATTTTTGATGATTTGAATCGGAATTATACCCAAGTTTACTGTCATGGTGAACTCTATCAACATTTCGTTCAGTTCGTTGACGGGGTGAGTTAAAATTGACACTAGTTATATTGCGAAAATGATGTGTTAAAATTCATTTCACATTGATACCTCCTAAACTACAATTATCTGCACCAATACATATTTGTTTATGTACCGTTTAGAAAATAAATGAACAAAAATAAAATTTCAATGATTTAAGATACAGGTTAAAATCTGAAAATATCTTCCCTTTCACACAATGGTTAAATGGATTCGATCCATAAGTATTCAGAAAGTCATTCGCATTTTAACGGTCTAAGGTGCATACCACTTGAATCTAAAATGGATCTTTTCTAGAGGAAAAGCGCCCAAGCCATTCTTTCAATGCTGTAATCGTTTGCATAAAAGAGGATCATTGACATACTTTTCAAGTATTCACAGTTCAGCTTTTGAAATCGGAAAGCAGCCTTTCATGGTGCACCCCTTCCTTATTTACACCCAAAGAATGTAGAGTAACTCCATCGAATAAAAGAACTGGAAAAATCTTTCAAAATTTAATGTTTCAGCGAAGTATGTTCCTTCATTCGTCCCTTGAAAAATTCTGATCATTTCTATTAAGAAATTCAGAAAAACAAAAGGAGGATGAGATAAACACGTGTCAACCAAACAATAATATTTGTCATCTGTTTATGTACCTCAACTTCAAATTTTCTCAAAAAAATTTTATCATTACATAACAAGAACGAACCAACAGAAAAAGTATAATCAATTACTTCAAAACGATGGCTCTGTTAAAACGTAATTTAATCACCTTCCGAATATAAAAAGGGTTTCTCATTAAATCGAGTTAGAAGGAAAAGCTCGTTCTAAACATAGAGGAGGAAAACAAATTGGAAATGTTTCCTGGTCTGTAATTAAGCGAATTAATACGATGATTCTCCGGTGAATCGCGTGAATGAAGAGAAAATAAAAACAGTCGGTAGTAGTGAAACAATATGGAGTCTATTATCCCGAGTCGTTTACATGCAGAAATTCATTATACGAAATGAACGAAGTGCTAGACAGTTCGTTGTATATTATCAATGAAATTTCATTTCAACAATATGAAATGGAAAATTTCATGCAAATATATTTTTAAGATAGATTGGGAATGAATTTCAAATTCAGTAACACAAAAGCCGAATGTCATTTTATCTGGGAATTTCTTTTCAATGTTGAGAATAATTCTTAGGAAAAATGATCTATCCAATGGAAAATGTATAGTTTGAATTCATATTGTACTTGAATTTGTATTGATGTGATCTCTGAAATGTTCTCCTTCGATTTAAGTGCAGTGCGCTAGAGATCTTATCATTTTTATCTGATTATGTCATCAAGACAACGGTTTTAATCTGTAATCCAATTTCACAATGGGTTGAATAATAGATAGAATTCTACAGATATAAATGATAAAATAGCCTTTGACCTTAGTCAATTCGATATTTGCTTTTCTTCCGAGGCAATTTAAACAGATTAAAGTTTTTTTTGTAAGGTCATAAAATATTTCATTTTTTCTTAAACATATAAACTTAAGAAGAAGTTCTTTTTTCCTTTCTTGCTTTTCAATTGCTTTTTATTTTCAATTGTGATTTATACTTTTTTTATTATTATTATTATTATTATATATTAGACAAGAGTTGAGAAAAGATTCTATAAACTTTGTCTAGCTATGTGCATTTATGTTCATTTTTAATTTTCGCTGCGTTTATAGAATTTTTCTAAACTCTTGTCAAATATAATATAATAATAATAATAATATTCTGAAAATTCCCCCAGTATATTTGTTGATTGACTTTTTTCTTTGGATGAAAAGGCCAATTCCCAATAAAGTGATATGATTTGGCTGATCTAACAATAATAATTCTCTAATGTTTTGGTGAGTTTGTTCAAGAAATAAAGCCAACTTCATTCAAAAATTATCCATTGTCAACAAAACCATAAATCGAAGTGTGCCAAGAGTTAAAAAGTTCGATCATGAAACCATCAAAATCCACAGGGAATTCGAAGATTCGTTTTTATTATTCGTAACTGTACTTTGGAACTGTAAATCATCTCATTCCTACTCTTATTAGTTGTGAACCTGCGGTTTGTTTTTACTCATTTCCTATCGCTTTCGATTTACGCTCAGATTTCAAGATAATAGCAGATTTGTTCTGCCAATATGAATCGGGAAATCTCTAACCTGATGCGCTAAAAACCTAGTTTCTGAAAGCACAATAGAATATGCTGTTGCTGAATATTAAAATTACTGTGATGACACTCGAGAAAAAAACTATTTGCTTCAATTGTCTTATGATATTGGAAATATTACCTCTTTTCTCATTCATAAAAGGAATGTTAAAAAAAAATACAAAAAAATGCATACGTATATCTCTGAAAATATTTCTATTTCTACTATCATATCCGTAAATATTACATACCAAGGTTATTACACCCTGTATACCAAGTTAAAAAAATTGAATCTGTAAGTAGATCAATTATTTCGAAAAATGTGTGGAATGCAATCAGCCCCTGGGCGCTTGAGCGTTTTTCAAGGCTCACCCTGTATGAGTCCAAAATTCCTAAACATTTCGTAGTAATCTCGTTATCTAGAGATTTGTCCCATTTCCTCGGATTCTCGCAGATAAAAGAATGATTCATTCCCAAACAGTTTTCGATAAGTTTGGGCCGAAACTGATACCGCCACTTGTTGCAGATGTGAAGAAATAAGTCCGAAGATGGAGGTGGAGGACGAAAGGGGGTGCTCGGAGGAGGGCTACCTCCTGGTCAGGATTCACGTGCCCGAACTGAACATTCAAAAGTGCCTCCAGTTCCCTAGGGACCAACTCGTATGGGATGTCAAGCAGCAATGCTTGGCCTCCCTTCCTAAGGTGAGTGTTTTGCATTTTTCGATCCGAATCCTCGTTCTGATTTATGCGTTTTTGCACCTATAGATTTTGAGTTAAGGAGCTGTTTTGAAGATTTGGCGTTTGAGCTTTAAAAAACGCGTCACATTTACAATCGAAGTAACAGATCGAAATGGTTTATAAATTCTTCTTAAAATAGAGTGTGGCCCTAATTGCACACGTAGTTCTTGCTGAAAATGAAACAGAAATGCCCTGGCAAATTTTTTACCACGTCTACCACTGCTAGTAATGATTTTACGAACTTCAGTGAAGCACTACTCTTGTTTGCACCATGGTACTTACCACTTACGATAATAAGTAATTAAACACCAATTATTATGAACTGAATAAGACACTCCTCGTGGATAATGAATTTTGTAGGAAGCAGTTTTAATGGCAAGTAAATTAACTTGCCATCGATATCTAGTAGGTATAGATCACTAAAAGAATATCAGAAGAAAAGAAGATTTAATCGAACATGACAAGGATAAGACTGCTGTTTTCCAATTATTAAAATTTCAAAAAATGGGAAAGGATTCTTGTTTTCTTTTCTGATAGGAGCCAAAAATTTCAACTGTTTTAAAGGACCCCGCACTTTTCTTATAGCAAATGGCGTTCCGTCAAATGTTCTAATTTTTTGGTAAGTATAATGTAGTACTCGACCTACTGATCAAAAGTGTCCATGGCCCCAACTCAATCCTATGACTAGTTTTTGAGATACAGGGCGTTGAAGTTGAGAATTACCCACTTTTACTACGCGCGTATCTCGAAACAGAATCGAATGAAGTTCAATTTTTCTAAAAAACATTTCATTCCATTCCCAGGGAGCAACTACATAGAGAAATATGACCGAAAAACGTTATGAATACAGGGTTATCCATAATTGAATGCTTGCCCGATATTGAAGGTATAAAATATGTCAGTTCCAGAGCAAGAACGTTCGCAAAATGAACTATTTCACTAGATATGTTGTTGTTACATCGAAAAAACCTGAAATACCCCGAATTCATACTGGGTGATCCATTATTATAAAAACTATTCACAATGAAGGTTAAGTGGCCACCCTGTATTTTTGGGTTGATTTGAGGTGTTTGTTTGATTTTTTCAGAACATATCATCATGGACTTCAAAGAATATAGGGTGATTCAGTCATGAAATGAACCGTGACCTCACGAAAATACCAAAAAACCACCCTTTTTTTTCATCAGTCACTATTTCAAGATTAACTCCGTTGAGGTGGGAGTTTTCTTTCACCACTGTACTTGATATGAAAACATCAATACGGCTGAGAGTTTTTATCCTCTTCTTATGACCAGATTTTTCGCTGGAATAAGAATAAAATAACATAAATAAATAATTTTCATATTACATAAAAAAAATCTGGTCATAGAAAGTGGATAAAAACTCTCAGTCGTTTTGATGTTTTTATATCGAGTACAGGGTGAAAGAAAACTCTCACCTCAAAGGAGTTAATCTTGAAATAGACAGTGATGAAAAAAAGGTGGTTTTTGGGTATTTTCTTGAGGTTCACAGTTTATTTCATAACTGAATCACCGTGTCTTTTTTGAAGTCCATGATGATATGTTCTGAAAAATCAAACAAACACCTCAAATCAACCCAAAAATAAAGGATGTCCACTTAACCTTCATTGTGAATAGTTTCTATAATAATGGATCACCCAGTATGAATTCTGAGTATTTCAGGTTTTTTCGATGTGACAACAACATATCTGTTGTAATAGTTCATTTTGCGAACGTTTTCGCTCTGGAACTGACATATTTTATAATTTCAAAATCGGGCAAGCATTCAATTATGGATAACCCTGTATTCGTAACGATTTTCGGTCATATCTCTCTATATACTTGCTCCCTGGGAATGGAATGAGATGTTTTTGACAAAAATTGAACTCCATTCGATTCTGTTTCGAGATACTCGCGTAGTAAAAGTAGGTAATTCTCAACTTCAACGCCCTGTATCTCAAAAACTAGTGATAGGATTGGGTTGGGGCCATGGACACTTTTGATCAGTAGGTCGAGTACTACATTATACCAAAAAATTCATTTTGACATTTGACGGAAACGCCATTTGCCATAAGAAAAGTGCGGGGTCCAAATTTTTCTCATACATGTCGAATAATCTAAAAATACTGCATTCTTTACTCAATTCTGCTCTACAAATGGAATAAAAATTCACTATCCCCAAACTGAACACAAGCAGTTCACGATGCACAGCTTTCAACTGATAGAATAGATCTGGGAACAGCCAAGATCTGTCTCAAGCTTTATTGAATATTTTGCTGATTTTCAATCAACCACCAAAAAATGAGTAATTTTTGTTCATTAAGATAATGGAATAGTCTTTATAAGAAATTGTCTTAATAACCTATGCCTTATTGTCCTTTGTTTTATAACATTTACAGCTGCGAAAGACAATAGATGCAAGACCTCACATTTTCTTAAGCCCAAATTTAAAAAAAATATATTGATAATATTTTCGAATTTAGACATCGCATCTTGGTGAATGATGATTTTCGGGGCTTCACGTAATTCTTCACCAATGTAAGCAAATTGAACGAATAAACAACAAAATATATGGATTCCACAGGAAGTTTCACATAAATTACAATAACAATATGAATTTCACAAGCGCATCACCGAAAGCGAAAAAACAATCGAATTGAATGATCACGCACTTATATTATTTATACGATTGTCAATTGTCTTATGTGAAAAGAGTTGCGAAACCGACCATTTTCATGGTGTCTAACTTTCTTCGAATCTTCGTCTTTTTCGAGCAAGAGCAGATGATGCTCACACTCTACAGGGGACAATAAGGCATCGTGGTTCTGTTTTTTCCGCTTCAGTGTTTTAATGTTTTTCTAACGAATATGTCTGTTTGTGATGGTTTTGTGGTGGATGTTGGCGGGATGCAGGTGGCTACTTGGTATAGGGTAGGTAAACTAGTGCACGCTTTATCGATCGTTTTAGTTTAGTTGCATCCACACCCTGTTCGCTTGAGGGCATGTACAATCCTTTCTCTGAATTGATACATACTTTATGAACACATTATTACCATACCGTCAAATTTTTTCCTCAATGAACAAGTGCTTAAATGTTACAAGCACTAGATACATTAAGGACTGAACGAGAATAAATTCGCTTTCACAAAAACGCTTAAATCTTTTGAACCACTGGACCGATTTCGAAAATCAAACTCATTTTCGAATCATCTTCTAATTCTAATGAAAACTGTTTTCACAATAAAAAAACCAAAACAATTTTTTACAAAATTCATGGATTTTTTCTGGAATTCTTCCCATCATGCTTCTTATAGTGTTCTCAGTCACTTTCTGGGATGCTGTCTTCCACTTTTGCTTGAATTCCGCTAATGTTTTCGTTGATTTCTTAGTCTTCTTCAATTCTCTTTTTACCAGGGCCCAATATCTTTCGATTGGCCTGAGTTCTGGGCAATTTGGTGGATTGGCCTCTTTGGGGACAAAAACCATACCTCATTAGCTTCGTACCATTCCTTGGTGGCCTTGCTGTCGTGGCATGAAGCTAAATCTGGCCAAAAGATTGTTGACACATCGTGCTCACGTAACAATGGTAAAAGTCGCTTCTTCAAGCATTCCTCGATGTATATCTTCGAGTCAACAGAGCCTTGGCCAACGAAAAATTTGCTCGTTTTCCCACAAGTGCAAATTGCTTGCCAAACCAGGAATTTTTTAGGAAACTTTGCTTGTTTCTTCACGCGAAATTGTTCGTCAACATTTCCACGAGAATCTGCAGTATAAAATTCCTGACCAGGAAGTTTGCGAGAAATCAGCCAAGACATAGGTTTCGTCGTCCATCACGCAACAGGAAAAATTTTTCAAGAAATCTTTTCTTTAATTTCTTTGCTCTTGATTCTTCACAGCGTTCCTGTGTGGCACTTTCTGCACTTTGTATGTTCTAAGCCCACAACTCGACTTGATTTTCTGAACGGTTGACTGCGAACAACCCAATATTTGGGCCACTTTCCGTCCTGAAAAGTTAGGATTCTTCTGAAAAAGGCTGATGGCTTTCTTCACTTTTTTTGGGCTATGAAACCCCTTTTTCCTCCGGGTTCCTTCCTTCGTTGAAGCGCTTAACAACTCTTGATACCGTTTCCGGACGAACGCGAGCCTCTTTTGCGATTCTTTTGAAGCTCAATTTTTGATTATTTTGAAAAAATTTCACTATAAATTCTCGTGTTTTCACTTCGCTTGACATTTTGCGACAGATTCATGGCCCCCTTCCTTGGACCTCGAAATGGACAATAATCCCTTTATTAATATAACGTTGGTAAAAAATTTCTATTGATGGAACCCCCTGAAAAAATGCAGGCCCCCCTCCCTGAAAAACAGTCTGGATCCGCCAATGGCAAAACCCCAACCATAGTATACATAGAATTTCAGCATACAGCCTCTAGAACACATATTTAAGTTCTATAAGAATACCCTGAAGTGGATCTGGTATTCTTTCCACGGATCTACATCGCCTCCAGAGCTCAGAAGGGTAAAACAGGTCCTTGCTGTATTTCCAAGGCACTCAGCATCAACCCTTTCCTTAATTACAGACGTTCGTGTGATCTCTCACCCTACCAATTCTCAATGATGAACGGATATGAAGATTCGGAATTTCAGTAGAAACCGCAAACGTTTGAGACGGAATGCGGATACTTTATCACTCGCTATAATTCACGTTGTGGGATAAGGGTTGGCGAACACTAAAATACCTGGATGTTCGCTTGCCCCGAGAAACAGAGGATAAACCCCTATCTTAAGAAAAAATACGACAGAAACTGTTATTTTGGCCGAATACTCGATCGATAATACAGGAGCAACGGATCTTAGTAACGGGTTCGATGCGCTGGCAACGTCTCGTCACGTCAATGGGTAAAAGCTCATTTTCCGACCAAATTATTAATTTTCTTTTGGACCCATTATATTCTTTTTCATGCCAATTTAAAAACATTTTTATTCCAAAACTGAAAAATTGACACACCTTCACAATAATATCAAAGAAAACAAAACTTACACCGATACTATAAAAGACACAGGAACAATCTAACATTCTAACATAATGTTGTACCCATTTGAAGAAAGTACCATTTTTTCCGTTGATTCTTCTCATCCTTTCGAATAAATCACGACCTCGACACAATTGCGGTAAATTACGAGCAATCAATAAAAAAGTTCCGATGATCGATGAGGCTTTTCATCTTCAGGAGAAATTCGCCAGATTTAAATGAACTTCTCCCGAGATGATTTATGGACGACTCAAATGGAGTGGAACGGTTACAAACTCGACAACAAATACACGAGAAATATAAATAAATTGGTTCCGGTAAGCAACTCGTTATACGCATTTCATTTGATTGAATTGAATAATTCGAAAAATCAGTTTTGTTGGAGGAATAGTAAATAGTTGTCATCATCTTATCAATAACTCGAGAAGACTGACACAAAAATTAATATTACCGAAAATATGAAACAAAAATGCCGTATTTGGTTCGAAAATGTACGTCATTGGCTGGATCATCCAATCTGATGAGTCCTATGAACAGAGCGGGGCGAAACGTACTGGTGTACCTTCAACGCATAGACCGATTCATCACTTTTTCTGCTGGAGTTCTGATTGGACAGATCTGTATACAGGTCCAATGCTGATTTTTCGCGGATTCAAGCTGAATGAAAAAGATTTCTATGTAATTTCGCTTCAACTTCTTCATTCTGCCAAGTTCTATTTTCATAGTTGTTCCATTTCAAGCTAGAGCAATATAATATGGCGGTTTTATTATATCAATAAAGTTCAAGGTTCCCATTATTGATTTTTATTGTCTGAAACTATTTCGATAGATTCTCGCTTACGACATTTTAGTTTTCTGTATATGGAATTGGGATTTAACCACTTTAGTTTATCTCTGTTCTATCTGAAAGAATTGCGCAGGGAATATTTTAGATACTGATCAATTTCAGAGCAGACTAGCCTGCTCTCCTGAATCTCAAGACCATAAGCGACATCTAGAGGTCTGTTGAAAAGTTCCATTATCAATTCGATCGAACTTTTGTATCTCCTGATCTACGAGGCTGTATTGATATCCAGTTAGCCTAGACCAGTTCCATGCCTGAACAAAATATTGCGATACCATATCAACGAACAATAACTTATTAGAAGCGTCAGTGTAGAGCTCGACGTCAAAAAATAAACCGAAATCGAAAAATTGGAGTATCGAGCCATAATCAAGTACCTGTATTTTGAAGGGTTAAGAGGCAAGCAGATTCACAAAGATATGCTTAATACCCTTGGTGATCAATGTCCTTCATATGCGACCGTGAAAAATTGTACTGCAAGCTTCAAAAGAGGTAAATTTTCCATTGAAGATGATGACCGATCGGGAAGGCCAGTTTCTGTGTCAGTTCCCAAAAATATCGATGCAGTTCATGACATGATTTTATCAGTCCGTCGAATTGGGCTAAAACGGAAATCTGAAGCACTGAATATTTCATACGAACGCGTTCATCATATAGTTCACGTCAATCTGGACATGAGAAAAATTTCTGCAAAATGGATCCCCAAATGTTTGAATGTTGACCAAAAGCGTGCAAGGGTAGAAGCATCACATTCGATCTGTGCTCGATTTGAAAACGATGTAAACTTCTTAAACCGAATTGTTACTATGGATGAGACTTGGGTACATTTCTACGATCCAGAAACAAAGCAACAATCGATGGAATGGCGACACTCTGGTTCTTCAAGACCTAAGATGTTTCGTGTCCAAAAATCTGCTGGAGAAGTTCTTGCTTCAGTTTTTTGGGATTGCCATGGAGTAATTATGATTGATTTTTTGGATAATGGTAGAAAAATAACTGGAGATTACTATTCGACATTACTGGCCACTCTACAGGAAAAAATTAAAGAGAAATGACGCGGAAAGCTATCCAAAGAGGCTCTGTTTTTACAGGACAACGCCCCAGTACACATCTCATGTTGCCATGCAAAAAATTCGTGATTCAGGGTAAGAATTACTAGAACACCCCCCTTATTCACCAGATTTGGCTCCGTCCAACTATCATCTCTTTCCCCAACTGAAAAAAAGTTTAAAAGGTCGTAAATTTTCTTCCAACGAGGAGGTAATAAAAGCTGTGGAGGACTGGTTTGCAGAGCAAGAAGAAACATTTTTTTTAAAGGTCTAGAGACGTTGCAGGTTCGCTGTAATAAATGTATCCAATTAAGAGGAGAATATGATGAGTAATAAAATATTTTGACAATGAAATTTTGTTTGGTTCTATAGTAGGCTAAGAATTTTTCAATATATCCTCGTATTCAACCATTCGCTATGAAACATACCAGAGTAATGAAGCTTCCAAATGCACCATCCACAAAAAATCGCACTGCAGTTTCTCAGAAAGAAAAATCTGCAACATCAAGATCAAGAAGGAAAGCGCATTTCTTTCGGTTCATTCGTCTGCGCTTCAATCTAATATCGGCAATTTCCTTCATCGACGCATTGCAGCGAAAATTGGATTCGTACGAAAAATCCTTCCGGATGATTCGCTACATTTATCTCGAACGCTTGATATCTCGGCAAAGAGAGAAACAAGCGATATTCGTGATGATATTCGCTTGCACGCCTCTGAAGTATCTGTGGGGTGCCCTGGAGCATCTGACCGGTGACCCCTGAAGAATTCCCCCAGAGTAAAGTGAAATAGCACCCACCAAGCTGTACGACGGATCGATATAGCGAATACGCCAACATCATCTTTGTTATCGTCCTTTGTGGTTTCATTTCGTTTCCAGGGAATTGTTGAACGCTTTGTGAATTCTCCGAAATTTTCGAGGGAAAAACCTTTTTATGAATGATAGACCTCCAAATAATGTGAATGTTACGTTCCAGAGCCTGAATTAAGGACTGAACGAGAATAAATTCGCTATCACAAAAACGCCTATATCTCTTGAACCAATTGAGAAAAAATCAAAATTTGATCATATTTAGCTTTGTTATGAACGTCAGAAACATGTGGAACATTTACTTCATAGATATTCCAATTCTCTGTCGCAAAATGTCAAGCGAAGTGAAAACACGAGAATTTATAGTGAAACTTTTTCAAAATAATCAAAAATGGAGCTTCAAAAGAATCGCAAAAGAGGCTCGCGTTCGTCCGGAAACGGTATCAAGAGTTGTTAAGCGCTTCAACGAAGATCTTACAAATAACCGCAAGGAAGGAACCGGGAGGAAAAAGGGGTTTCATAGCCCAAAAAAAGTGAAGAAAGCCATCAGCCTTTTTCAGAAGAATCCTAACCTTTCATGACGGAAAGTGGCCCAAATAGTGGGTTGTTCGCAGTCAACCGTTCAGAAAATCAAGTCGAGTTGTGGGCTTAGAACATACAAAGTGCAGAAAGTGCCAGACAGGAACGCTATGAAGAATCAAGAAGCGAAATTAAAAAAAGATTTCTTGAAAAAGTTTTCCTGTTGCGTGATGGACGACGAAACCTATGTCTTGGCTGATTTCTCGCAACTTCCTGGTCAGGAATTTTATACTGCAGATTCTCGTGGAAATGTTGACGAACAATTTCCCATGAAGAAACAAGCAAAGTTTCCTAAAAAATTCCTGGTTCGGCAAGCAATTTGCATTTGTGGGAAAAGGAGCAAATTTTTCGTTGGCCAAGGCTCTGTTGACTCGAAGATATACATCGAGGAATGCTTGAAGAAGCGACTTTTACCATTTTTACGTGAGCACGATGTGTCAACAATCTTTTGGCCAGATTTAGCTTCATGCCACTACAGCAAGGCCACCAAGGAATGGTACCAAGCTAATGAGGTGGTTTTTGTCCCCAAAGAGGCCAATCCACCAAATTGCCCAGAACTCAGGCCAATCGAAAGATATTGGGCTCTGGTATAAAAAGAGAATTGAAGAAGACTAAGAAATCAACGAAAACATTAGCGGTATTCAAGCAAAAGTGGAAGACAGGATCCCAGAAAGTGACTGAGAACACTATAAGAAGCATGATGGGAAGAATTCCAGAAAAAATCCATGAATTTTGTAAAAAATAGTTTTGTAAGAACAGTTGTCATAAGAATAAGAAGATGATTCGAAAATGAGTTTGATTATCGAAATCGGTCCAGTGGTTCGAAAGATATAAGCGTTTTTGTGATAGCGAATTTATTCTCGTTCAGTCCTTAGACTCCTTCAAAGGATTGTTTTGCTATACTTTCATCTGTCTAACCCTTCATCTATTCCCATTATCAACTAACACAATTTCTTTCAACTCTATTTGGCACAACTCCTATTCCTCCACCTATATGTGAAGTGCGAACTTTCCACTAAAGCCATTCTTGGTGAATTGGAGCAGAACTTCGTTCTTTCTCTGAGGAATTCTACTCGGAAAGCGCATTCCTCTCAATAATAAGCTTGTTTACATAGAACCGCAAACACGAAATTGTGAGGAAAAACTTGTTGATTGTGTGAATAGTCTTGGGATCGACCGCGAAGGAAGACTCTTTGGATTTATTTAGGGAACGCCGTCTCAACATTCTTGTAAAGTATCCTCTACCTGATCCGAGGATGAAGGATAAATTTTACTTCATACACCAAATATCGAAAATGGTACTTGAATGACGAGTCCAGATCCAATTGAGTGAACGCTGGGGCTCTTCATAAATTAAAATTATTGTAAACCATGCAGGTCGCTTACATACATGCTTCAATGAGGTAAAAGAACGTTCCGTGGGTTCACACAGGTGACAGGATTTGGTACGAAAGAACGTCATTCCTCTTAATTTAAAATGTGAATTCAGCAGGTGTGGTTTCTAGCTGGAACTTGTGATATCGTCTTGATATCTTTGGAAAAGTCCCTATTGAACTTATCAATAAGGAATTGCCCCTATGTATTGCTTGAGTTATCCGTGAAACGCGTGGTAATGAAGCAATTCCATGTTGAGAATGAATGGTAACAAACCTAATTTATGCTCTCACATTCGTCTCATTTCGAAGTGCATTTCCCGTGTCAGCATCTTGTCAAAACGGACTAATTTAGATTCCCTTGCGGTTTCACCCCCACAATTCACGAAGAATAAAGCCTCGCGTCCCTTCGCTAGATTTCGCTGATTTATAAATTGGAATTCTCCCCCAAGGCTTTTCAGAAGAACCTTACGCTTTCCGTGGACTTTTCATTCCTTATCGCTGCTATTGAGAGCAAGAATAATGTTGATACGAGGATATATTGAAAAATTCTTAGTCTACTATAGAACCAAACAAAATTTCAATGTCAAAATATTTTATTACTCAACATATTCTCCTCTTAATTGAATACATTTAATACAGCGAACCTAAAACGTCTCTAGACCTTTCAAAAAAAATGTTTCTTCTTGCTCTGCAAACCAGTCCTCCACAGCTTTTATTACCTCCTCGTTGGAAGAAAATTTACGACCTTTTAAACTTTTTTCAGTTGAGGAAAGAGATGATAGTCGGACAGAGCCAAATCTGGTCAATAAGGGGGGTGTTCTAGTAATTCTAACCCGAAATCACGAATTTTTTGCATGAGAGATTTGTGTACTGGGGCGTTGTCCTGTAAAAACAAAACACCTTTGGATAGCTTTCCGCGTCTTTTCTCTTCAATTTTTTCTCGTAGAGTGGTCAGTAATGTCGAATTGTAATCTCCAGTTATGGTTCTACCCTTATCCAGAAAATCAATCATGATTACTCTATGGCAATCCCGAAAAACTGAAGCAGGAACTTTTCCAGCAGATTTTTAGACACGAAACTTCTTAGGTCTTGGGGAACCAGAGTGTCGCCATTCCATCAATTGTTGCTTTGTTTCTGGATCGTAGAAATGTACCCAAGTTTCATCCATAGTAACAATTCGGTTTAAGAAGTCTACATCGTTTTCAAATCGAGCACAGATCGAACGCGATGCTTCTACCCTTGCACGCTTTTGGTCAACATTCAAACATTTGGGAATCCATTTTGCAGAAATTTTTCTCATGTCCAAATTGACGTGAACTACATGATGAACACGTTCGTATGAAATCTTCAGTGCTTCAAATATCCGTTTTAGACCAATTCGACGGTCTGATAAAATCATGTCATGAACTCCATCGATATTTTCGGGGACTGACACAGAAACTGGCCTTCCCGATCGGTCATCATCTTCAATGGAAAATTTACCTCTTTTGAAGCTCGCAGTCGAATTTTTCACGGTCGCATACGAAGGACATTGATCACCAAGGGTATTAAGCATATCTTCGTAAATCTGCTTACCTCTTAACCCTTTTAAATACAGGTACTTGATGATGGCTCGATACTCCAATTTTTCGATTTTTACAATTTCGGTGGACATCTATTTTATTTAATTTATTGCGTAACTCTGGTTTACTTTTTTGACATCGAACTCTACACTGACACTTCTAATAAGTTATTGTTCGTAGATATGGTATCGCAATATTTTGTTTATGCATGGAACTGATCTAGGCTAACTAGATATCAATACATCCTCGTACCTTCTGAACTTCTCAATGAAATGATGATGCAACAATACGTCTAATACCCTTTTCGTATTCTACACAGAACACAGAAATTTCTGCCGAATTGCCAAGTGAATCGATTTTTGACGGTTAGTTTAATATGTAGTATTTCTGTGTTTCTGTTCTGTGTGACAGGTCATATCCATGGAAACATGGAAATCTCGCTGTTCCTCCAACTTGAGATGTTTACCCATTATTTCAAGCTGAGCAACAAGGCCAACATCATTCCATGTTACTATAAGTTCAATGAGTTTCCTTCAATTTTTGGATTCCCCATAAAATTTTGATGTGGCTGCAAAATTATCGGCTCCAAATGTCATTTCGATGTGCGCAGCGTTTCCTACTCTTGTAATTCCATTCATAACAGCAAAAATGCCAGAAATCCTGATCGTAGCGCATTGGCAGCGGTCACGAGAGCCGTGGTACCATCGGATCGATCTGTAACTGTAGCGAGAAGTTGATAGGCGAGGTACCACACAATCTCCATTTCGTGTTACCGTAGGTACTAGTACTATCGATACCGTACGCTCGCGGTACTCTCCCCGTACACTACTTTATGCAGACCGACTTCACGATTGTTCAGGGGGGCAATGGCCTCGACGACCTATTGCTCGGCCGGCAAAAACAAACGATGTCCGCTAGATCAACGTACAGTTTTTTTTTTCGTCATCTCGTTTGGGATCATAGATTTTCAGCGTAATTGAGGGGAAACGTCGGGACAGATGACCATTGAAACGGCTGAACGAATAATGCATTCGGTTCTGACGGAAGCCTAGATGGTCTCTCGGATCTGCCCATGGGTATTCTACGAAGATGCCCATGAATGAAATGATCCACTGACGAGCCTTCAAAAAACTTCCAACTGGAATTTTGAGTCATGCTATTCTGTGATTGAAAGTTGAGCTGAATAAGTTTTTTTAACCATCACACTTTTTTTTCAAAACCAAAGAGATTGGTCCTCTCTCACCAAGTACAAGGGTCCAGATTTCGATGGTTTAGTACTACTACAACTCCTTAACTATAAGAGATAGAGAAAAAGTAATATACATGTCATGTCCACTTTTTTCGACAAACATAAATTGCTGAAAACCCCAAGTTGCTATCAGGCCCGGATCTAGGGTGGGGCAAGCGGGGCGCTTGCCCTGGGCGCCAGCTTAAGGGGGCGCTAAAAACAACCAGAGGTTAAATTTTTTTATTTTTGATTTTCTCGGAAAAAAATATTATTATTAAATATGACCCGACTCTGAAGTGCCATCTTGACCACTCAAAATGAGGACAAACATCCTATCTTCCCAAAAATATGCAAAATGAAATTATCGATTTAATGGCCACCAAAGTTCGGAATAGCATTATTAATGAGATCAAGGAGGCCAACTATTTCACTATTATGTTCGACTGTACCCCAGATGTATCTCTCACAGAACAAATGAACCAGGTTATACGATATTTAAAGAGAACGTAGTCTGGATATGAGATAAAGGCAAAGACTTATAATACTAAAAATAAAGGAAAATTTTATTGACTTCTTAGAAGTTGACAAGCTGGCATATATATAAAGGAGTCCAATCCAGAATTCTACACTCTCTGAATCTTGTGGGTGTCCATTCGTCTTTATCATGTTCAGAAGCAGTAAATTTATTTGGTGTTGTACAAGAACTGTATTGTTTTTTTGTTAGTTCAACCACACGATGGACAATTATGAAAAAGTGGACGAAAACAAATTTTAAAGGAAGTAGCCAAACTAGATGGACTAAACATCAAGCTCTTAATGCCTTGCTCAATAATTTACCGGGAGTTGTGAAGGCTGTGGAAGAAATCAAAGAATCCTCACTAGTCGCAGAATACAAGTATGAAGCTGGTCATTTGCTTCATGCTGTGATGGATTTTAGATTTATACTGAACCTAACAATTTGGGATAATATTCTGCGAGAGATCAATATGGTCAACGTGGAAATTCAGGAAGGAGATATAGTTATTTCACGTTCATTATCGTTCATGCAAGATCTTGCAAGGAATGACAGAAAAACTTATTGAAAACTGAATCTCGGAAGCTACACTTCTTTCAGAAGAATTGGATGTGGAGCCAATTCTTAGAAATAAACGTGTTTCCAAGAAGAAAAAGCAGGTTGACGAAATGTGCGATGATGAGTCAAGAACGGATCTAGTTGGTTTATTCTCCGAGGAAATTAAGGTTGTTTTCGACAGATTATTGTCAGAAATCAAAAAAAGATTAGAAAGCGCAGAGAGTCTGCATACGAATTTCTCATTCCTCAATGGCCATGTCCTTTTAAACATGCAAAAAGAGGATCCGCAGAAAATGGGACCCTTTTAGCGCAAAAATATTGAAGAGACTTGAATGCAGTTGATTTTTGTTAGGAACTAGCGGTTTTCAAAATGTTGGTTCCTGAAATAAGTGAAAGATCGACTTCATTAGACCTGCTACAAATTCTTCACAGGCAAGATCTGAAAGATGCTTTCCCTATAATGTCAGTGTAGCTGACATTATATAGAATATAGTGCACATTGCCTACCACGTCTGCAAGATGTGAAAGCAGTTTCAGCAAATTGAAAATAATAAAAAATTATTCGCGTTCCTTAATGAATCAGAAAAGTCTCTATGGCCTCTCGATCTTAGCTATAGAATACAAAACTGCTTCCGAAACAGATTTCGAGGAGCTGATAGATGCGTTCGCGGAAAGAAAATCACGCCGCGTGATGCTAGTGAAGAAAAAAGTCCAATTTGGAAATGAGATTGTTGTACGCATGCACCTTCAGGTCTTTCCGCACGATTATTTTTCATATCAAGTGAATGCATGCTAATTTCTGAATGATATTGCTCCTATTCACATTTTCACAACGACCATTGGAGAAAAGAGAATATAAAATATAATATCAACATGTTTGAAATCAACTTTGAAAAATTATAGAACAAAGACTCGATGAAAACTTGCAGAATTCCAAATTCTTAATTAAACTCCTCGACATAAATCAACAAAACTTCATTATCTTCAGCGTCGATGCAGCCTCCAACATTTTTCTCGTCATTCTTAACCGCTTTATTGCTCAATTTTGCAAAGTCAGTGCTTCCCCGAATCTCTCATACTGGAAGACATAAATTTTCCGCATAACGATCTCATTCCGTTTTTCAGGAACTCAAGGAAAGCTTCAATTACGGCCTGTTCAGTCCTCCAGAAAATGGGAGGGCAGGGAAATTCCTGGACGAGGAACGTCGTCTCGGGGATTATCCGTTCAACGGACCAGTGGGATATCTCGAGGTAAGAACACTCATAAACTAAGAGGTTTGCTTTCCATCTGACCCAAAGAATAACATATCTTTTGAAGGCCCATCTAGTTAGGTTGGAAATAAATTTAATATTCATGATGTCATCGGAGAATTCATTCGAAAAAACGCCAAGAAAAGCAGCAAGTGTCGTGTCCTCTATTTTTATAAGATATCATAAGTCCTCATAATCCAGAGTGTTCAACTGACACCATCACCTTGATAAGTAAATATTTGTCTTCTGACGCCGTCGTCAAACTCATCTTATGTGAGGATTCGAGACTACTTTGCGCAGTAGTTTACAAATTTTTTACATCTTCCAAGATGTTATGATTCGTTTCAACTCAGCTTCATATGTGTTTCTTAATTTCATTGTCATTTTATGGGGATTTTGACTAAAAAGCGGACACGGTCGGTTCACGTTATCTCGAATAATCTCATGAACAATACTCGAAAATTATGAATGAAATTATCATAAATTCGGAAATGATTCGCAGTAACTGAACCGATCATTTCGTGATACACTTGTTCACCAAAATAGCAATCTGCCGTCCAATCATTATCCGATTCAATTCAGAACATCTATTTCATTCATAAAAAATTATTGTTGGTACTAATCGGTTGGAATATAGCCTTCAATATTGATATGTTTTATAATTCTATCGGGCCACATTTGATTTGATCCATTTGTTCAACTTCCTCTATTCAGAAGAACAAGGTCAACATTAATCTGTCGCATTTTTATATTCGATAACGATGAAAAATTATGAAAAGAAATTATAACTTCGAGGACTGATTATGTTCGTCAGGGTTGATCATGGGGTTTTGACTTTGATGTATTCGTTACTTATTACAAATTTGACAATTTGTTAGCTTTTTTTTTGCTAATTTCTTCACTGTCCTTATACAATACCCATTGGAAAAAAATGGACCGTATGAAAGTTAAAGAGAAAAATTACAATGGTACCCACATCTGCTGCTTCTGTGATGTCTAAATCTGCTATTTGGTTGTTGTATAGACTTCAAAGTCTTTCAGATTATACGATACAGTCTTTGAATTATTCTCGATATAGCTTTTTTGATTCTCGATTCTTGTTCGATTGCCGAAAGCTGGAGACCATAGATTGATCACAGAATTTCAGGTTTTCTACCTCGAGCAGAAGAATTCCTACCATTAATTTCGTGCCTCTAAAAAAAATGTCAAGAACTATTCACCCCGATTTTACATGGTGAGAATATAAACGAAATGAACAATAAAATCAATTCTAATCGTTTCAATTTCCTCTTCTCAATAATAATGATTAATATCAACGTGTTATCAACATTTTTTTCGTCTAGTTGAAGTACAAGCGCAGAGTATACAAGATGCTGTCTGTGGATGAAAAGCAGTTGAAGAGTCTTCACACGAGGACAAATCTGCGAAGATTTTTGGAATACGTACAGAATGGCCAAGTGGAAAAAGTCACGAAGATGTGTTCAAAAGGTTTAGATCCCAATTTTCACTGCCAGGATTCGGGAGGTGAGTAAAAATACGAATTCAAGAGATGTTAACTATCTGAAGTCCTTTGTTTCCTCAATAAAAATTACCTTCACTCGATCATTTGTATTCAAAAATTTAATAAAAGTAGGACTGTTTGAGGCTCACTGCCACCTGTGTCCATTTCCAATTTTTCTCCGATCAATCAAGCCTACAGATGCAAAAATTATTCGCGTAAATCATAACCTATCTCGTTCCATAGTGAATTGTACACCTACGTACTAATGAGATTCTGTTCTCGCTGAACATATTGCACCTACTCCAGCCAGAAATTTAGATTGAAATATCTTGTAACATTACCAGTGTTGCATAACAACAATAGGTTACATTAATCCATTCACACTTCATTTCTTGAGGCTCATGTGTCGCCTTTTGTTGATCAACAAACCATTTGTGAATTTAATAAGTAGGTAGTTAATCGATGAACGAATTCAATAAAGCATATTTAAAGTCAACTGCCAATATTTATCAAGAGTTTGTATGAGTATACGTGTATTTTCCGCCATATACAGGGTCTTTCACGAGGAACCTCACCCATATTTATACGGGAAACTACTGAACGTATTTTCATGAAATTCAGCACTTATAAGTATTTCACGATGCTGATGAAATCTAAAATATTTTCAAGGCATGAGCACCTCCGGTTTTTCCGGAAATGACGTCAACTTCCGTTTTTCAAATTAGAACACCATTTTTTTTATTGCAGAAATAGATTCCTTAGAAAATTTCAAGTTATTTTGATGTAACATTTTTCAGTTTTGGTTGGAAAATTCTCTCCGAGCGGGAAAATTCGAAAAAAAAATCGAAAATAGAGCTCCGCTGAAACAAGAATAACTTCGAGGTTTTTGGATGGAAAATTTTCATTTTTGGGATTTTTCAAGATGTAAGATTGACGTATCCACTTTAAAAATCGAAATCGCGATTCATGATACAGGGGGTGAAAAAATCGCTTTCAAACTAAGGGATGACAATATCGTGAAAAATCAATTTTTTCAAATTAGAACCCCATTTTTTTATGGCAGATATTGAATCTACGTTAAAAAATAATGTGAGTGCATGCATCACACCCTTGCCCTAACTCAGAAAATATCCATTTTAGGGCAAGGGTGTGATGCATGCACTCACATTATTTTTTAACGTAGATTCAATATCTGCCATAAAAAAATGGGGTTCTAATTTGAAAAAATTGATTTTTCACGATTTTGTCATCCCTAACTTTGAAAGCGATTTTTTCACCCCCTGTATCATGAATCGCAATTTCGATTTTTAAAGTGGATACATCAATCTTACATCTTGAAAAATCCCAAAAATGAAAATTTTCCATCCAAAAACCTCGAAGTTATTCTTGTTTCAGCGGAGCTCTATTTTCGATTTTTTTTCGAATTTTCCCGCTCAGAGAGAATTTTCCAACCAAAACTGAAAAATGTTACATCAAAATAACTTGAAATTTTCTAAGGAATCTATTTCTGCAATAAAAAAATGGTGTTCTAATTTGAAAAACGGAAGTTGACGTCATTTCCGGAAAAACCGGAGGTGCTCATGCCTTGAAAATATTTTAGATTTCATCAGCATCGTGAAATACTTATAAGTGCTGAAATTCATGAAAATACGTTCAGTAGTTTCCCGTATAAATATGGGTGAGGTTCCTCGTGAAAGACCCTGTATAGATTTTCGAACAAATGTTCTGACCTTTCAGCCTGTATATTCAAAACGAACAATGAATCATCTTATTCATTCATTCACAAAGACTCCTCGTCGTGCTAATTGGATGCAAATGAAGTTACCATTCTTCATTTATCCGATTGTCACTTCGTCTAACAAAGCGCTTTGCACAATCCGATATAAATACAAAACCAGATAAATATTCATATTAGAAATTTGAAAGCGACCCACAAACCATACTTTCTCAGCTCATTGTCAGCCTACGCCCTTCTGACACGAGTTGTGAGAACAGCAGTCTGTCGGCGTTCTTTTCATGATATCAATCGAAATAGAGCGGCCATTATATAATTTGCCATTCTTCACTATCTAATTCTGAGGTAAAAACGGACCTGCGGGATCACAGGTCAGTTTTTCGAGCGTAACCTGGACGGTCCAGCTCACTGATCTGCAATCTATTCCGTTAATTCACGGCGAATTCGTGAATCTGGCTGACATTTCATTTCTCATGTTTTCTCGTTGGCAGTTGAGAAACCGGAATTTTGCCGCGCGGCATCTACATAAAGATATTAAATCTTTGCAAGGCGCACATGAACACAGAACAGCTCGATACCGCATTCACCGATACGATAACGATACGATATCGGTCGACGCGTTCACACAGTCAACGACAAGACATCAGTTGTCGCCGACGTTGCCATATTGTATTTTATGGCTTATTGTACAATGAAAAACAATGATCTCTTGTTCCAACAGGCCCGGATCTAGGGTGGGGCAAGCGGGGCGCTTGCTCTGGGCGCCATCTTAAGGGGGCGCTAAAAACAACCAGAGGTTAAATTTTTTTTATTTTTGATTTTCTCGGACAAAATTATATTTATTAAATATGACCCGACTCTGAAGTGCCATCTTGACCACTCAAAAAAAGGACAAACATCCTATCTTCCCAAAAATATGCAAAATGAAATTATCGATTTAATGGCCACCAAAGTTCAGAATAGCATTATTAATGAGATCAAGGAGGCCAACTATTTCACTATTGTGTACGACTATACCCCAGATGTATCTCTCACAGAACAAATGAACCAGGTTCTACGATTTTTAAAGAGAACGTAGTCTGGATATGAGATAAGGCAAAGACTTATAATACTAAAAATAAAGAAAAGTTTTATTGACTTCTTAGAAGTTGACAAGCTGGCACATATATAAAGGAGTCCAATCCAGAATTCTACACTCTCTGAATTTTGTGGGTGTCCATTCGTCTTTATCATGCTCAGAAGCAGTAAATTTATTTGGTGTTGTACAAAAACTGTATTGTTTTTTTGTTAGTTCAACCACACGATGGACAATTATGAAAAAGTGGACGAAAACAAATTTTAAAGGAAGTAGCCAAACTAGATGGACTAAACATCAAGCTGTTAATGCCTTGCTCAATAATTTACCGGGCGTTGTGAAGGCTGTGGAAGAAATCAAAGAATCCTCACTAGTCGCAGAATACAAGTATGAAGCTGGTCATTTGCTTCATGCTGTGATGGATTTTAGATTCATACTGAACCTAACAATTTGGGATAATATTCTGCGAGAGATCAATATGGTCAACGTGGAAATTCAGAAAGGGGATATAGTTATTTCACGTTCATTATCGTTCATGCAAGGTCTTATGAAGATCTTGCAAGGAATGACAGAAAAACTTATTGAAAACTGGATCTCGGAAGCTACACTTCTTTCAGAAGAATTGGATGTGGAGCCAATTCTTAGAAATTACGTGTTTCCAAGAAGAAAAAGCAGGTTGACGAAATGTGCGGTGATGGGTCAAGAACGGATCTAGTTGGTTTATTTTCCGCGGAAATTAAGGTTGTTTTCGACAGATTATTGTCAGAAATCAAAAAAAAATTAGAAAGCGCAGAGAGTCTGCATACGAATTTCTCATTTCTCAATGGCCATGCCCTTTTAAACATGCAAAAAGAGGATCTGCAGAAAATGGGACCCGCAAAAATATTGAAGAGACTCGAATGCAGTTGATTTTTGTTAGGAACTAGCTGTTTTCAAAATGTTGGTTCCTGAATAAGTGAAATATCGACTTCATTAGACCTGCTACAAATTCTTCACAGCCAAGATCTGAAAGATGCTTTCCCTATAATGTCAGTATAGCTGACATTATATAGAATATAGTGCACATTGCTACCACGTCTGCAAGATGTGAAAGCATTTTCAGCAAATTGAAAATAATAAAAAATTATTTGCGTTCCTTAATGAGTCAGAAAAGTCTCTATGGCCTCTCGATCTTAGCTATAGAATACAAAACTGCTTCCGAAACAGATTTCGAGGAGCTGATAGATGCGTTCGCGGAAAGAAAATCACGCCTCGTGATGCTATATGTGAGAAAAAAAGTCCAATTTCTTTCCTTGTGATATTTTCCTTATTATAAGTTTTTATTTTCATTATTCATTCGTATTATTTATTTTTGTTTTTTCTATTAATTCATATATGTACATATTAAACAAATGGGGGGGGGGCAATCATGAATTTTTGCCCCGGTCAAAAAAAATCGGATATCCGGGCCTGTGTTGCAAACAGTATTTGAAGGCACGAATAGATACCAAACTCTTTTTATCGGTCCATTCTCCTTCCAGAAACTCCTCTGACGATCGCGACAGCCATAAAGAAGCCGGCCAAAGTGATCATAACCCTCGTGAACGGCGGCGCACTCTTGGATTATCGGACCAAAGACGGGTCGACCGCCATGCACCGGTCGGTGGAGAACAGGAACCTCGAGGCGATGAAGACGCTCCTGGAACTGGGCGCGTCGCCCAACTACAAAGACTGCAAAGGGTTGACGCCCCTCTATCTGACCGTGACGCACAACGTGGACCCCCAGTTTACGGAGTGCTTGTTGCACGACCACTCGTCCATTGGTGCACAGGATTTGCAAGGATGGCAAGAAGTACATCAGGTACAAATATTCGCGATGATATCTGAAAGTTTCGTAACACAGGATCGTGTTCACTGGCGGCGATAAGGACCACTGTTTCAAATCCTCCAACAGAAAAATATTACATCAATTAGTTTCGCAAAGAGACCACAATTCCTTAGCGCCGCCACTGATCATAATTTTATTAACATATTTTCTAACAATCTACAAAGCATTATTACAATTCTACATTCAATCATTGAGTTCAAATATCCCTAGAGGAACAACGGCATTGAACGAATTGAAGCCACTTTTAGCAGTTCATAGTTCCTTCTCGAAGATATATAATTTGGACGAATCCTACCCTGCCTATGATCCATAGTTCTATAGTCCGTTCAAATATAAGAAGGAGCTTTGTAAACAAACAGAATCGTCTGCTTTGCGCACAACTAAGCTCCTATTCGTCAAACGGTCATAACCATGCTCCCTTTTAACGCCCTAAAAGATTGCCAGGATCGTACTCGGAACGGACTGTAGATGGTACTGGATAGAAATGATTCAATAATTTGAGTCAGCAGTTCCCACATTAGAACTTTTTTCCTCAAAAACTCTAGTGCAAAATTTATGTTATGATTTGCAACTGTCATAAACATTTTATATCCGACGTACCCTATTTTTTTATTCTGTTTTGTTTTCATATTATTATCTACTAAATAATTTCTTTTTCGGATGCTCGAGATTGCGGCAAGGTAATTCCAGGAAACACCAGAGTTTTAGAGATTTGGGTCGGAATCTTGCAGGATTCCGACAAAGTAATTCCGGGAAACACCAGATTTGGATCCTTTTCCCTAATGGGTGAAGGCCATCTTGATTTGGATAAATATCGAAGTTTTCAATTGACAAGACTCGTAAAAGATCTCTGTTCAAATTTATAATGGTCATTTACTTGTAATATCCGAAATATATTTAGTTTCGGTCCAAAATTTTATATTATTTTGTACGACTCTTTTCGGCTGCTCAAGGTTCCGACAAGGTAATTCCTGGAAACACCAGATTTGGGTCCTTTTTCTTAATGGGTTAGTTAAAGCCATCTTGATTTGCATAAATATCGAAGGTTTCAATTGACCAGACCAGTTTAAATACCTAGAGCTACTGTGAAGGTCTAGCTGTTCAAAGTGTTTATAGATTTTGATGTGAAAAGTGTATTGTGTTGGAAAATCTTTTGACAAAGTGTATATAGTGTTTACAATGTCGAATTCGGAAACGGATACTGCATCTGAGGGTGATATGTGGGGACCACCACGAAAAAGGTCCAAAAGGTCGCATTTCTCTGCTGGAGAGAAAGAGATAATTTTGAACATTTTTCGAAAAGAATTGGAAGAACATCCTGATTTATCGAAAAGAGACTTAGTAGGAATTTTTTCAAAATCTTCAGGGGTGAGTGATTCAGCTGTATTCAGAATTCTCAGAGAATATGATGAGAATAAAACATTGACGCCACCTAAGAGGAGAGCCCAGTCGTAAAAATAATCGATTCGGTTGGCGATTTCGATATGAACCTTATCAGAAGAATTGTCCACGGTTTTTTTTCCGGAATGAAATCCCAACGATTTCTTAAGTTCTAGAAATCGTGAATGATGACGACATTTTTCCAAATTTCAAAAGAACAACGTTCTATAAATTATTGAAAAAAATGGAATTCAAGTTCAGTTAAAACTGAACGATTGTGTGAAATCTCCTCGATTCGACTCTGGACGGAAAAAAACTATACGAAGGCCCTCCTAAGTCCTACCGCTGCGTCAAACATGTTATTATTGCTCCTTCTTACATTTGAACAGAGTATAGAGGGAAATAAATATCCTACAGATTTCTGTAAATGAATAGCAGATTACAGTTCCTTTAGTAACTACTATGTGCCGCCACTTAACGGCTAAAAATTTTAGCTTCGATTCGTTCAAGGGCGTTGTTCCTCTAGTATATTTAAACTCAATGATCCAATCCAAACTAATTACTGAAAATTAACATAGAATAGTATACTCCTACTTGTTACAATTATAATATTAACATGCTTATTAACTATCTGCTGGTATGTACCTACCTACAAAAAATTATAAATTATAAAAAAAAATATAAAATTCTTTCCATTGCTATTTCTAATATCTGGTTTTCCAAAGGGTGCATAACATGTAATTGAAAAAAGACTACTAAATCATGGTAAAAATCCTGATTAATTAAAAAATTTAGTTCATCGATGAAGCTGATGACAGTGTGGTATGAATTACATGGAGGGGGTGTAACTGAACCATATTCATTTTCGACCACGTTACGGTCAAAGGATCATGACTGAATGCATTCGACACTGTATGTAGTTCCAACAAGACAGTGCCACATGCCACTCAGCTGGTCGAACAACTGATCTTTCGAAGGAAAAGTCCAGTAACCGTTTAGTATTGGTCCGATCGAATAGTCATCCCTCTCATGCGATTCATCACCATTTTTGTGATATAACTTCACTTGTTGGTATATGCCAAAGAATAAATTTCAGCTCACAATCTCAATTATTGTTTCATTTTGAAAAAAATGTTATGTTCTTATTGAAAAACCTTCATAATTACCAACTAATTTAATCCTAGACTAATACCACACAAATTAGACACTAATACTTCACTTATACTACACTAATACCATTGTTTAAGGAGAAACAGTGCTAATGCTACAGTTAAGCTATATTTATTACATTGTGATAATATCAATAAGCATCCTAAATTCCTAAATATTTGACTACATGGCAATATTCCACCCCTCTTCTGTTAGTACTTGGATAAACTGTTGTCTTTAGAGCTCGGTTGGTTTCCTATCTGCTGATGATGAATCATTTCGTCAAGATTTTGAGGTTATCTAGAATCTAGATCATATTGATTCCCACGGTTTGATTACGATATCCAGAACCATCTACTAAATTTGCGAATATACAGAATCGAACACAGTGCCTGTAGCAACCTGCTTAACACAGCTTTTTCTTCATTCACTCAGAATGGATTACCCAGATCTCTAAGTGAGCCAGCGGGATGTAACACTCAATGTTTCCACGGCTTTTGGCCGCGAGAAAATCGCCTAAGAATCAGGAGTTACTCACAGCATTTCGAACGTCCACAAAATGACAATCATTATTATCGTCAACATGATGGAACATGTGGTCACGAAAGGGTAAATCACTACCCCTGTCCCAAAAAACTGTGTGCTTCTTTCCCGACAATTTTGATCACTCAATTATAATTTTCCACATACACTATTTGAAAAAATTCATAGTCAACCCTTCCTGGTGTTCATATTCACCCGCATACCCCTACCATACTCAATTTGGTCCAACTTTCAGGCATGCAAGAACGGACAGCTCAAGCACCTGGAGCATCTTCTGTTCTACGGAGCGGACATGAATGCCCAGAACGCTTCCGGAAACACACCACTCCACGTTTGCGGTGTGAACAACCAGGAGTCCTGCGCTCGGCAGCTGCTGTTCAGAGGAGCTGACAGGAACGCGCTGAACTTTGCCAATCAGAACCCTTACCAGGTTGCTGTTATAGCTGGAAACTTGGAACTGGCCGAGATCATAGAGAACTACCGTCAGGAAGATGTCGGTGAGTTTAAAGCGATATGAAGGGTGTTCTACGAGGTCTATAGCAACGTTTGGCATTTGATAGCTGGAATAATATCATCCTACGTTCTTAGAACGTAATCCCTATCAAATTGTCTGAAAGCTTTTCGAGTAAAGGTATAAATAAAGTGAGTAATTCCTTTTGAAACCTATTGTGACTGGCGCCTGAGTAGAATAACAGAATAAATTCAGCTGTCATATTCCCATATTTGTTATACAGCTTGTAGAACAACCTGTACAAGTAATTTCGAAATATTTTTGGTTTGAAACTTTGATATTTCTTGGTTTTTGTGCCCGGTATTTTACGATGAACATTAACGATTCATGTATCATGTTATCGTACGAACGATCATGTTATAGGTGATTAACCCCCTTATTCAAAGGCGATTCTAGCTTTTTATTCATTTTGAAATGTTCACTATCCGAGTTCGAGGTAGAGATCGAAAAATTGATTATACGAAATGATGAATGATCTAATTTTTTTTCGAAAAGAACCCAGGAAAATATCAAATAGTACAACTAAATAGATAAAACAGGCATGCAGCATGTTACCCTTGCGTTGTAGCGCATGATTTATTGTTGAAATCATCAAATCATTATTTGTTACTCTACCTTTAACTACTCAACGACTAATCAATGTGTATGTACCACATCGAAACTAGCCATATCGACTTCATTATTTGAATTGGTTATTTTCTGTTTTATTTCTTCGCTTTAAGATTCAATAAAAGTGAATGTTTGGTTTGCATCATTTTGCATGACAACATAAATTCATGTTTCATCGTTATATTTAGGAATCTTCGAAAAAATCTGTCGAACGACTTTAACGATTTTATCGGTATGTATTTTGCGTATGATCCAAATTTTCTATCCTCACCAATACAGAGCACACAAGAACGAAAACTTACTTTGAACACTCTGGAAGAACTTCTCTTCTAATCGTCAATATTCTATAACCTAGTAAACTTCGAATATAGCTACCGGATATAAAAAACGAGCTCAAGAATAAAAAAAGAGGGAATAGAAATAAAAAAAACTAAACAATAACATACAAATCGTATGCTTAGACAAAATAATTCAATCTACACTTCAGCGACACATGAACAAGCTCTAGATCATCAGAATATATTTCAGTCCGGTACCGAGGCCCCCCCAGCTATAACCCGAAGCGTAGGTCCGCCATAGGATGGCTCCATCGAGCCCCATCTCTGAGTACCCTAGCCTTGCCCCCAAGTCCCTGTCCTAGTGACCGATCTTCCGTCCCCTTCAGCTCAGCTAGTTCCAGCCTGAGCGATGGCAGCGCCCCCACGGGCGAAATGGATACGGCCAGCATTGTTACAGGTATGTAAACCCGAATATTACAGGGGAACACATTTTCCTGCTTGCGCTCCTCTCCTGTCTCGTTTTAAAATATGATTGGTCACATAGAGCCCAAACATAGACATATTATCCTAAGGATAATAAGAAATAAGATAAGTCTATGAGCCCAAACGTTACATAACCTTAATCTCGATACAAATTTTTGACGTATCGTGGCTCAACCTAACCTAAGATTACATGCAAAAATCTTTATATAGTATCAAGAACTAACACCTGAGTGACCTTTGAAGCCTCCTCCTGAAGTAATAATTATTCGAGAGTTGTCACAGAAAAATCGCAAGCAGGATTATGTATTCCCTTGATTCAAACGTCCACAATTTTCATACATATTTGCGTTGAATATTTAGAGTGTTACCTCCTAATATGTACAATGTCCTCTTCTGAACGTAGACAACATCTTCATAATTCTGCATGTGGATGAACCATAGGAATGAATTGTTCACCTCTTCTTCTCATTAAAATCATATTCATCCTAGATCATTCTTCTCATATCTATAGGATAAGACAAAAGGGTTTATGTTTCCACATGGTATATTTAATTACAAGTTTAAAATTCAATGTATGAGGAAACAGTTGGAACAGAGAACGGTCAAAATTCAAATTAGTCATTGGCCTCTGTATCAATGGCAGATTAAGGGGACCTGGTACACGTCCGAGCACACGAGCTCACTTCAAAAATTGGGTTTTTTATTTCCATGATATCTCAGTTCGTATGCGACGTAGACCAACAATTTTTTCGTTTAAATTGAAGCTTAATCATTCCTCTAAAATGTGTATTACTCGCTTTTCTGTTTTTCTTCGTATATTAGGAAAAAAACCTGGTGAGCTGTAATTTCATGAAAATCTGGACAAACGATTTTATTTCCATGATATCTCCGTCAATTTTCGGGATAAATGTATGAAATTTTCAGTATACATGCGGAATGATATTTTGCAGAATGTGTATTATTCGCTTTTCCGTTTTTCTGCGTATATTAGGAAAAAACCTGGTTGAAAATATGGCAAATAAAGTTCCTACTTTATAATTCATTTTAAAATTGAGGGGGCAATAAACAAAAAACTGATCAATACACATTCTGGAAAATATTATTTCGCATGTAAACTGAAAATTTCATACCTTTATCCTGAGAATTGACAGAGATATCATGGAAATAAAATCGTTTGTCCAGATTTTCATGAAATTACAGCTCACCAGGTTTTTTTCCTAATGTACGGAGAAAAACAGAAAAGCGAGTAATACACATTCTAGAGAAATGATTAAGCTTCAATTTAAAAGAAAAATTATTGGTCTACACCGCATAAGAACTGAGATATCATGGAAATAAAAAGCCAATTTTTAAAGGGAGCTCGCGAGATCGAACGTGTACCAGGTCCCCTTAATGAATTTCCAATTGAAATTCATTCATTCATTTCATGAAGCTTTCGCAATGAAACATAACAGTTGCAATATGGTGGATGCGCCTGGAGAAATTATTTATAAGTTAAATTCAACCTAATCAAAATAAAAATGGAAAGGCTAAATATGGCTTCTGCTTTGAATGGTGATAAGAGTGTCCCATAGATTGCATGGCAATGATACGAAATTGAGTCACACGAAAACGAATAGAAGGAACACTCGAAAAATGACAAAAGTAAGATGTAATAACTATAACTCAGTGCTTGCGCTGGGTGTTGCAGATAAGAGTCTTGGCGATACCAGTGACATCATCAGCGACAGTTCTGGAGTGGGTACTGCAAATTCTGACACCAATTGTAGCCTCTCTATGCCGGGTACTACTGTTGTTTGTATAGAACCTTATATATCTAAGGAAGATGGTCATATATCGATAAGAGAAGGTGATATATTAGAAGGTAAGCGTCTCGTGCATATCAAGTGCGAATTTAATAATTTGTTGTACTCTTGGTTTAGTTACTGGTGCTACAGACTGTGGATACTTAGAGGGTAACTTAAGAAGCGGTGGCAATCGATGTGGTCTCTTTCCTGCTCATTGTGTGCAAGAAGTACGCTTAAGGCACAACATTCAACCTGCCATGATTGTTACCGTGGATTCAAGGCAACAGATGCAGCACCAGCAGAGATCGAGAAACACCAGAGTGTTGGGTCGACGAGAGAGTAACTCCAAGCAGTTTGCAACAACACCAAGACTAAAGAAGTAAGATTCAACGTAGTTTCAAGTTGTCAGCTGTCAGCTCTCAATTTAACAGCTGCCAAAATTCCCTCTATTCAAAATGAAATGTTCTTCTCAGGTATGCCGACATCCCGAACGCAAAACCGAGGATGGTAGTGCTGCACAAAGGTCGAAAAGGTTTCGGCTTCATTCTGAGAGGAGCCAAGGCCACCTCGCCGCTCATGGAACTAACACCTTCGGAAAAATGTCCCGCTCTTCAATATTTGGACGACGTGGACGTTGGTGGAGTAGCAGATATGGCTGGGCTGAAGAAAGGCGACTTCCTACTGGAAATCAACAACGAAGACGTTTCTTCGGCCTCCCATGAGCACGTGGTGGATCTGATCAGAAAGTCCGGCAACCTTGTACAAATGACGGTAGTGTCCATCGAACCGGAAAGTGTGGGCGGCATCCCCATGAGCAAGTCCACGTTTTTGCCAGGAGGTAACGTGGATGTTCCCATCAGCAGGCAGTATGCGACGTTGCCAAGGAAAGTTGGAGGGAATCAGGGTATCATGAACAGGTCGCTGCAAGCGCCACTGCCTCCCAGGAGGGATCCCAAGACTACCCTTAGCGTGGGGAGAGCTCGGGCCAAGAGCATGGTTGCAGGATTGGGTAAATATCTTTTTCAATCGACATCTAGAAAATTGGTTTTGAGTTGTTCTCAATAATACGCTAAGTACACTTAGAAATGTTCAAATTTATTTCATTTCTTATCGCAGTAGAAGAAGGAGAAAGAGAAGAGACTGAAGACTTGACGAAATCAAGTTCGGTGGAGTCCATTCATCAGATGACAAGCATCTCGAAGTTTGGCACACTAGTTGCGAAAACAGCTTCAATAAGACAGAGGCCCACGTCTGGGAGGGTTACTTCCAACGAATTGGAAGAACTATTCGAGAAGCAAAAGATGGAAGATGTTTATAGCAAGAACTCGCTCATGAGCAGCTCAAGATTCCAAGCTGGAGGAACTGTAACTAGTCACCCAAGTTCTCCTGCTAAGACGAGAGTCTATGCCAGTGTCGCCGAGATGAAGAGGAATAAGAGTAAGGTGAGGACTCGTCATTCTTCGAATACAGAAAGACACAACAGTTAATATTGAATTGATTGTTCTTTTCTTTTTCCAGACCACCAAGGTAAGATTCACCAACTTGTTTTCGAAAGGCAACGGAGAACTCAGAAGGGACTTTCATAGCACTCCTGATTTAACTCAAGAGTTAGCTATGATGTCTGTTAAGAACCACCGCAGCCAAGAGGATTTAGCTCTTCTTCAAAACAGGACTCTACCGCCCACACACCCCCCACCTCCACCACCACCTGCGATGGTCCAAATGGTGAAGGTGGATAACAGAAATTCGAAAACGGATTACGACTATTTAGGTCACAAAAATTCCCCCAGAGAAGGTGAGTAGACTTTTATTATTTTATTGCGCGAACCTATGATATTCGATAATTTCAATGAATAACTCATAACGGCTTTTGGGATGACTGCACTCTTTGAATATATCTTCAAAATCTGATGTATGTTTTGGCTTTGCTACTGAGCATGTACCAATCACCATTTCCATTATAGGAATTGTTTCATCCTTCAAACCATCTGCTAATGCCAAGCTCTATGCCTCACCTGAAGACATGAAACAGGTGGGATATAGATCGAAAAGCCTTCCTTCTCATTCTGCAAGACCTCAAGTAAGAAAATCGCAAAGCATGAGATCTAATGCCACTTTCAAGCCGACCAGTACAAGCTCGCCACCAAATGAACCTCAGGTTAAAAACAATCCTTATGCTCAACCTATACAAACAACCAGATCGAATTCTTCCGCAAGTAAGTATCAATAAGAACTCAATCACAACGAAATCACAGAATTGATTATGCGGACATATCGATTTCCATTTCGATATTTTTGCAGGTATGAAAGATAGGCTGAGGAAGATTCCCACAAGTAAATCTGCTTCGAATATGATGGTTACATCTCCTGGTGAAACGCCATCGATACCAGAACCTGATTACAGTTGTAGCGAATCAGAAGTTGAAACTGATGAAGAAAACAAGAACAGCTCGAGTCTTGCCTCCAGGTTGACTGCTGTCCAATTGCATCCTGTTGAAAACAGCGGAAACAGTAATGCAAGGTATAATCACCTTTAACCAAACACAGTCTTCTAAAGAATAAAACTCCATTAAAGCTCTTTCTGTTCAAACAACCCTGAATACTTCAAAACACTCATTTAATGATGAAATATCTTTTCTTTTTAGTGGGAGCAGTTCTGGTAGCAGCTCAGCTCCTCCAAGCTTCACAGTAGATGAAATACAGAAAGGAAGATCAATGTTGAAATCCTCCAAATCATACCCGGAAGATTTCTTGAGAAGGAATGAATCTGACTTGAGGGTGGAAGACGGTGATAATAGTTCTTCAGGTGTTAGTTCCGACCAAGAGGCCCACAGCAATACCAACTCAGAATATCCAGAAAGAATGACCAATGAATTACCAAACTCGAAGAAACTCCATTCAGGTAAATACGAAGAAAAACACAATTTAAATCTTAACTTTTTTTGCCTGTTTAATAATCTCGTTTTGAAACTGAATCATAAATTTCACTTTCGAATAAATGGAAGATCTTCAAGGATGAATTTTGTCTTCAATGATAAATGAAAACAAAATTTTCTGGGCTCATAACCTGTTCAATATTTCAGGATTTTTAGCGAAGCAATCTAGTCTGCCCGTCAAGCTACAACCTCCTTTCACTAAATCTACCAGAAAGGAAGAATTCCGTCTCCCCCCACCTCCCGAATTTATTGAATCTGAAACCAATGTTGATGTGGCTAGTACACTAGCTGTCATAGCTCCAATAGCTCCTCCCCCGCAGTTCAGCGATGAACGGCAGGTGACCAGGGTAAGAATAGTGGGAGCAGTGCCCAAAGATGGACCACCGCCAACAAAACCGACTCAAACTAACCTAAAACATGGAAGATTACATAGTCAATAAAAGAGAGGGCGTAGTAAAACTAAGGGTTGTGAAATGAACGGTATTTAGAACCTATGGATCTGAAAATTGTATGCGTCAGTTTGTCGTTTTGGGTTTCAGTGGCCTTTATATAAAATTGTTATATTGGAACTGAATCAATTCCAGAACAAAATGATGCGCTTACCTGAGCACATTCCCAAGACAAGCACAACAACTGTAGAAGTGTTTTGCACGGTAGATACAAGATTATATCTACAGGCAAGAAGCCATTACATAAAAGAATCCCGAGTTAAGTGATTTCTTCATAATCTACCCTCGAAAACTTTATCAACACATTTGGAAGATCATTCGAATTTGAATTCTTGAACCAAATTATTGTCTCTTGTTAGTGATTTTTATCTTGAAGTAGTATTTTTTATGAATGAGAGAAAAGCAATTTCTACGAAAATTATGTCACAAATCCGTCATTTTAATCATTGATTCAATCATCCTGCCATTAATATTTATGCCTATATTTTTCAATATTATTGTTGTTATAATTGAATAGCTCAAATTGTATTGTTTGGTATCTTTGTAAACGATGATATATTGAATTTACTCAAACATCGTGTGATATTTGCTTCATCGGCACTTTGATCTTCTAGGAACAGAAGAATTGTGTAGATTAGATATTTTTATATGTGATATCCTAAAATTACTTTCAATTTCTTCATTTGAGATGCTTGGAACAACCACATCCCTAAAAGATCATATGATGAAGTCCCTTTTTAATTTTTGTACTTTTTGAACATTTTCTATAACACATTTTTGTTGGATCTATCATATATCAAAAATAAGAGAAATTTAAAATAAATTGTCTTTCATTTTTAATGTAAAACTAGATTGATTTTCAATTTCATTATGTGTTTCTGTTTTTTATTTTTCTATTCATTCCCAAAGTTTTCGGAATATTTTTGTATTTATTGAATTGATTCCCAAGTCACATTTATGGAATATTTGAAAAAAAAATCATGTTTCAGAAGGCCTAGGCTCTTAAAAAATGTTCAAAAGATACTATCATCTATAATTTGTAGGATTAATTTGTAAAATATCCCTGGAATTTTGTTTTCCATTTTATGTTTTGATGCATGATGTAAATAGATAGAAAATAACTCAATGGGGTAACAGTTTTTGTATGAGAAAATTTGTACGATTACTGTTCAGCGTTTTTGTTGAAATTATTCTGTAATAGTTTCGATGAAAATTGAATTTTTTATAATCCAGGTAAAAAGCTTGTAATTTATGTTCATTTTAAATTTCGTATTTATTTAATGATACCTAATGTAGTTTAAATATTTATGCACATTGAATGTGCTACTTCTAATTGTTATAAACAATTCGTATAACATTGACCTATTTAGAGAATATTTATAACTTTGTACCTATTTTCAGTTGAATGTATCCGAACGAAGATCTGTAAAAATCGATAAAGTAATGCTCAGTTGCACACACAGTCCTCGAATAATCATTATACTAACTCACAGACCAGATAATGAGAAAATTCTTCGACTGAGCTCATTATCATAAGTATTACCTAACAACTGTGGGTTTTTCCACCTCAATTGTACCATCACTACATAGTTGAAAAAGTATGTATGTATTTTGTAATTTATACATAACATATTATGTTCATGCAAAAATACACTGAAAATTTCTAAATATTGTCTTCATTATTTTCCCAAAAACTATTTTTTTTTTAGAATCATATCCTTTCTACTTTATTCACAAACTGAGTGATCACAACTGATATTTGTTAAAGAAATATTTCATTCAATTGATCTTCTAGAAACAGATCTAGATTCAAAGGAGAATTTGAATCTAGGGAAAATGATAGTTCACATTAGAACATAACGAGTGGGGAAATCAAGCCTAAATTAGGACTGTTTTAAAATAAAAAAAAATTCACTGCTTTTATATACATAAAATTCGATAGGTAATTGCTCCAAATTGAGTGTAAAAATAATTCACTGCTTTTATATACATAAAATTAGATAGGTAATTGCTCCAAATTGAGTGATACCTACACATTAATATGACAACGATAACATTCATGTTTTCTCATTTATTGGAAATATATCCAATTGTTAACAAGTATAAAAGCTATTTGTTAGAGGTATAACACTGTACAATTTATAAATAGCTCGTTCGTGTACTTTACGTCCACTTGCACCATTTTTGTATTCTGAATATACCAACGAAAAATAGGTTTCAAAAGCGACCTTTCTCATCAAAAAGAATAGAAAGAACTGTTACGCGCTCCTTCCGGACATATCGAACTAATTTTTCGGAGAAAGCCCGTGAAATATCGTTCCAGAAAAACTATTACGTTTACGGCCGAATAATTTATTTCAGCTTCAAACATAAGTGTTTATTTAAGAAACAGGTTTATGTCTTCCTGGGCAATTGTTTGAATAGTCGTGATGTCACTTCAAAGTGCTCTTAGATACCTTTTTTACTACCTATTCCATCGAGAACCCACTTTAACCTTCGCACTTAATCAATTTCCAATTATGTCAGGAATTTCAATCAGTATGTATTTAATTCCGCAAGAACTTGATGAAGACCCCAGTTGAATCTCGCGGATATCTCAATTTACTCCTAGCCAGCTCCAAAACAACTGGACTGGAATAGTGAAAGAGAAAGTTTCTGTATGTGAAAGTACAAGACGTTTCTACTGGCATTAGACAGATGAGCAGGAAATTCAGTTTTCGAACAATTTTTGAATAATGTTATTTTGTGTAATTTTTTAAGAAAAGTGTTGAAAATGATTATTATATGCGGGTGTCTCGTTGTACTGATTGCTACTGCAATTGCAATAGTAAGATCCAAAAAACCTATGGATTTGATTATGGCAGAGGCGAAATACGAAATGATTTACAATGCAATGGGTTCTCGAGCTCTATTGCAGGATTGGATGATGCGAGGGGATAACAAAACAGGTGAGCAAGGAATAATAAAGGTTTTACAATTTCCAAAATAGCCGTAACCATATAAAACATAATTAGGCCCAAATCTTACCAATTTTCCGGAAAAACCAATTAGACAAATTGTGACGGATAAGTGATGTCATTTGTCAATCTATAAACAAAGATCTTTGCTATAAACTAGGGATGACCGAAGTTCGTCGATATTTTATGGACGATTTTTTAATGACTGTCGAAATCATAGCACATATGAGAAATCGATGAAATTCGGATTTGAAACATAACCTCTCCAAAATTTTTTTCAGAATTGATACCCAAACCCGGTAAAATAGCAGTAATAACAGGAGGAGCGAGAGGCATTGGAGCCGAAGTTGTGAAAAAGCTCATGCATTGTGATATAACTGTTGTTATAGGTAAGCAAGTGGAAATTCTCCTTAATTCTTGTAACTGCTTCTAGTGATCGAAAAATATTGACGGACAGACACGCAAGTAATCCTTCAAAGGTTTTTCTATCGTATATAGTGATATACGAAACTCTAGAAATATCAGCCTTCAACTGTTCATGTGATATTCAGCTCAATTCGAAGATTTAAAATAGTTGATCTGTAATTATGTACATCGTCTCTGATATTGGACATCCTTCGCATCGATGTCTGCAGAATATTTGTATTCTGTGATTCGATGTTATGCGCATGACATAAAGACAGAAATTTCTTGCTATTTTTGAAATTGAAGGAATTGTAATTTTGAAAATAACGCTGGGTTATAAAATTAACCTAAAGTTGAATTTCAAATAAATATAATTTTTATTGAAAAATTTCTCTTGATATCTCCAGGGTGCAGAAATGTTCAAGCAGCTGAAATGATGCTCAAGAAATACAGAGATGAAGGATTGGAAACAGGGAATATTGATGCATTTCAGCTAGACATCAGCTATTTAGACTCTGTTAGGAATTTCGCTTCCGAAGTATCTAAAAAATATCCCAAAATACATTATCTAATCAATAACGGTGAGTTGAAATACCACTTGGTTCCAGCGGATAGGGAATCCTGCATAGCAATAATGAATTTTCATAATTTCAGCTGGAATAATGTTTGGACCACGTATAGAAACGAGAGACGGTTACGAATCACAATTTGCAACAAATTACTTGGGACATTTTCTTTTAACTCATTTATTATTCGACTCCCTGAAAAGCGCAGGAGATGAAACATATAACAGTAGGATTGTGAATGTTTCCTCATGTGCCCATATAGCGGGCAGCATCAATTTCGAGGACATCAACTACAGGTCAGATTTTTTCTAATTCAACTGTCATATAAAAGAAAAGAAAGCGTTTTATATAATTTTTTCAGATCAAGGTATATAACATCAGAAGCTTATGCACAATCAAAATTAGCACAAGTACTTTTCACCAACCACCTTCAAATATTGTGCAAAAAAGATGGGTATCATATTCAATTGCATTCAATCCATCCCGGCATTGTGAATACCGAACTTTTTGATGGCACGAATTTGAAGAATGTTGCACCTTGGTTGCCTAATTTGATGTTCAAGGTGAGCAACACTCGTAAATATTCTCAAACTGTAAAAACTCATTCATTTTTATTTGCAGAGTCCAGAAGAAGGAGCTATCCCAATAGTTCACGCTTGCTTGTCACCAGATTTAGAAGGAAAAGGTGGAACCTATATTCATAACTGCAAAATATTCCCCACTAGTGAATTGGCCAATGATGGAGAACTTCAGCAAAAATTGTTTGATTTTACAAATAAATTGATTGGAATAGAAAGATATGGAGAAAAAGTTTAATTGATACTTAATTATGTATGAAATAATATGTACTTATACCCATTATATGGTTTGTTAAGTTTGTATCGTTATTTAAATAAAAAATCATCAACTCATCGTTATTTATGGTATAAATGAAATAACCTGAATCGAAAGAAACTGATATGACTTTAATTTCCAATATTTTATTACAATGCTTCATTATCTTTGGCAATGGGAATTACAACAGAAATTTCACGTTATTGAAAATTAATTATCTATACCTTCACCACAGTTATATATAAAGCTGCCACAATATTCACTACACATAACAACAAAAAATGATCATCAACATGTCAAACAAAGTTTCAGGAAAAACAGATAAAAATTTCAGAATTCAAATCAACAAGAGACTGAAGTTTCTTGATCCAATTCAATATATTGAAACTTCAAGTTTTGAATGAAAAGATGAAATGTTTGTTTCAATTGTAAAGATTGAAAACACCATGAAATGGAAAAATTATAGAATAAGGAAGAAAGTCTATTATTTTTCACTGAAATTTCATTCACAGACCAGTATACTTATTAACGCTGCCTCCCTAACTGCCAGTGTTAAAAATTAATTGAAAAAATATTTATAAATGCAAGATTAAATTCATTTAAAATAAAATGAAAAGGAACAAACTTAACAATAAAAAACACTGAACAAAATAGAGTGGAATTTGATCAGTAAATATATGAAGATCTCTAAATTGATATATTATTCCTCATGGAAAAATATAAGTTCAACACAAACATAAAATAACATGGAATAAAATGTAACAATACTTACATGAAGTTATCTATATAGAGATCAAATATGAGGACAGTAAAAAATACGTGCTCTTAATCCCAAAATCAGTCTCAAGATAATGAGGACAATTAAATAATCGTATATGTGGAAGTTTTGTTCATAAATTTGATTTTATAATCGGCAAAATATCAATTATATCACTACCAAGATTGAATTAATGTAAAATTAAGTACAAAGTTTTAAAGCCTTTAACTAATTAGAATTATTTTAAGTATCATTATTGAAATTTGCTACAGCAATTTGATTCTCCAACAGATGTTGTACTATCATCTATGGTAGTAGTACCATCATATTTAGGTACATCTCTATTTCTGGCTTGCTAAAATGAAACCAGAATGAAGTAGAATAAACAGCCATAAATCCTGAATGCAACATTGAACATTTCAGTTGCATTAAATTCAGAACACATGCATTTCCTCAAGAACGCAAACTTTTTGGACAGATATACATATTGAGAAAAATAGGTCTGACCAACGCAATACTTTGAATCTCATAATCAAATGAAAAAACTCACATAATATGTATATAATTCATAGCATACCTTGATCAAGTCTGTAGCGATTTGAATGAATAATGTTTCAACATTCTCGGCTTCTTTTGCTGATGTCTCTAAAAAATACATATTGTTCCTTTCAGCAAATTCTTCCCCAACATGTGTGGGAATTTCTCTATCCTCTCTATCAATTTTATTTCCTAAAAATTGCAGAATACTCAATGTACAGATACTGGTTGCATAAAAAATGTGTACTCACCAACTAATACCCTAAGTACTTTATTGCTAGCATACTCTTCAATTTCTCGAAGCCAATCTGGTAAACAGTCAAATGTAGGTTGGCAAGAAATATCATAAACTAAAATCAAGGCATGAGCTGATCTGTAATAACTTTGAGTGATGGATCTGAATCTTTCTTGACCCGCAGTATCCCATATTTGTAACTGGAAACAAATAATTAAATATGAATCTACAACATCCACTATACACAAATTTTACTTTAACTTTCTCATTATCCACTTCCACAGTTTTGATCATGAAATCAACACCTATAGTGGCACCTTGTCCAGGGGGGAATAATCCTTGAGTGAACCTTCTTACAAGGCAAGTCTTACCGACCCCAGCATTTCCTACTAGTACTACTTTGAAAAGGAATTTATAGTCGTCCATTTTAGTGGATTGACTTCATGTTATCTCGATAAAACTCTTGGTATAATCAGGTAAATAAATGATTTGTATGATGGTTCAAGTTCAACAGGGAAAATTATCTGTCAGTTTTATGATATTGGGCATTGTAGGTCATCAGAGACTGGAATCAATGATTTGAAAGTAATAATTGGGAGTTTCTATTTATGTATAGTTGAATTTTAGTGGGAAAATCGTAGTTTATTTTCTATTGCAATTTGATCTTTTGTTATCATAAATTTATCTTATGAGTTTCTGACATTTCTGCACCAGAAATCAAATACATTTGTGTTTACACAGAAAAAATATCACCATAGAACCTTGAATATTCTTTCGATATTGATTTATCGGCCTTTGGAATAAATAAAAAATATGAGACCCCACTACATCCGAATAAAAGATGATTGGCCACCTTTTTAATTTTCTTACTGACCTTTCTTAAAAAAAAATAACTTACCCGGAAATTTTCAGCGCGATTTAGTAAATAAATAAGTCAGGCCATGCATTGGTCTTGTTGGAGCTAGAAATCTTAAAATTCTTCACAACCCCCTTGGCCTTGAATTTTTTCAACGCCAGTTAGAATTGAAACAATTTTCAATATTGAGGATTTGTGATAAAAACAGAAATGGATTTGTCATATTTTTATTTATATAAAATTATTACATTTCAACACCCAACGGGACAGGCATTACATCAGGCCTCACAGGTTTGATTTCACTTGTGGGGCTTGGATGCAATATCTCTTCTTTAGGTTCAACAACACCAACATTATCAGGAAGTTGTTTCTTAGGTCCAGTCTTACCGGTAGGATCCCAAGGCAACATGATTTTGACCTGTAAACATTCATAATAAGTTCTCCATATTCACATCAGTATCTCGAAATAGATGGAAAGCTATGTTTTCAAAACTATTAAAAGCAAATTTACTGATAAATTTTCAAAAACCTTACCTTAATACCCAATACTCCTTGACGGAGTAATACGTGTCTTGTGGCTGTGTCAACATAATCGTTGCATGGATCTCCTGAATGCACCATAAGTCCATCAACGAATTTCATGCTCTTGGCACGCTGACCCCTCAATTTACCAGAAACTACAACCTCACAACCTGAACAACATAGACAATGAGTAAATTTGACATTCTGAAAATTTTTAAACACAACATCAATATTAGATTAAGAATAATCATTACCTTGAGCTCCACATTCCATGATGTAACGAAGGACACCATAGCAAGCCCTACGGACTGCAAGACCACCAATCAATTTGAATCTTAGAGACTCAGCTTGGGCAATCGCACACAATCCTCTGATTGCGACCTTCTCAACATAGAGGACGACTGCGTTTTCGGCGAAATTGAACCTTTTTTGTACAACGGAAGTCAATTCACGAATCCTTCTGTTTTTGTCTCCTAAAACTCTATCGGTTCTGGTGGCCATGATAATAATTTCAGTCTTGGTTGGTGTAACTCTGACTTCAACGCCGGAGTACCCATCTTCGGACAGTTCACGGGTCAAGAACTCGTTCAACTCAGCTTTGAACACACCATCACCAACGAACTGAAAACATTTGAAAAATTAGAAAATCTTGTAAGTTTACATGGAACCATGTGGTTGCATTAAGGTTAAGATGTGAATATTTTTCGAAGGGGAAGTATCTGAACTATAAAAGATAATTGACATCTTACTGTAATAAAGAATATACTGTTTGATATATGAAAATTTTAGAATAATTACCTTTCGTTTCTTTGAAATTGGGGTCGCCATTTTAACAACTTATGTAGACGATACGCCGATTTACGCTAAAAGAACAAGTTTTGGTCATAGATTAAAAGATTATCATCCAATGCTTGACATCTGTCATGTGACATGGCCATAGAGTGTATGGTCTTCTTCTTCAGAGGGCACAAGTGTAGTAGTTGCAAAAATTTTAAGTTTATTTGATATATAATTTTTTATTACCTGTCACCAGTCACATTGTCAAATGTTGTCATCTAAAGTAAACTTTCGTTGATATCGTTAGCGATCAATTCTCTCGTATTAATTATTAAAAATATTTCATAAAATTTATTATTTTCCGTCAGGACTTATACTCGGCACTGGGTTCAATTTTATTTTAAAGTGCTATAACTGGGTCTTCGGAATTTTTTTTTATTGAATTATAAATAATTGCAGTTCGAACTTTGCGCCCGATAAGTTAATTCATCAATTACAATGGGTGATAATGGTGCTACGCCTGATTCTACTACTAGAAGAGGACTCGATATAGGTGCCCTAAAGGTGCATGTTCTAACCCATAAAATTGATTGTGCATTATGGGCTATCCGTATGTCTATAATAATGTTCACGCTAGGATACTTCATACCAATATTTGGGTAAGTTATAACAATTTTCCAGTTTTCCTAAGCAGATATCCTTGGTAATGGTAATCAAATAACCCATTTCATTCATAGGAAATCATATAATTATGAAATGTTGAAGCTCACAGTATAATTATTTATTAAGAATGTCTCAAATTAATATGAAGTGAGCCTATACTATAGTACACTAGTCAATGTAAAAAAAATATATATCCTCTATTTTAACATATTCTTTGATAGGATTAAATGAAATAAAAGGAACGAAATCTTCTATAGAATCAACATTTTCAGAGTTAAATGCAAAAACGTGTCTGTTGTCCTTTTTTTTCTTATGATTGTTAGGATGAGTTCGAAGCTCGCTTATGTCTAAAAAAAAGTTTTTATGTGAAATCATTTACGTATTTAATTATAAATTGCTCTTTTTGCTAAAATAAGTGTGAGCATTATAAAAAAAAATTAATGATGAATTTTTGAGCTGGGAGCCTCATTATTTCCCAATGTCATTTCATGGGTACTCATCATTAACATGATAATAAGGTTCTTTTCATTTTCAAATCATGAATCGTTGGAAACCGAAGAAACAGGTCACTTTTTCAAGAATTTTAATTGAATCCAATTAATGAAAATGATATCTATTCATTTATTAGATATTTCCTTGAAACGTATTCTCACATGTTATTTATTTGCGTATTTTATAATGATGGAATTTTCGCTATATATTAACCACAATTTGGTCTGCTCTTTGTATCGGAGTAAAAAATCGAAGAATTCTAGAATCTCCTGAATTTTATATGATGTTCAGTAATGAAATTAAATATTCCAATTTGATTAATGAAATTCGGCATATGAAAATGTTGGCGCTTAACATTAACCAACATCTAGGGAGAAAGGCAGTTAAGATGTTTTAACATATCACTTCTTTCCTTTGATTCAATCTGAATAGAAAGTTATTACTTAATAAACGGAGAAAGTTCTCCAATATACTCGTTCTGTTGTCCATTTTACAATGTACTACATATGGAAGCAGGGAAATGCGAATACGCTCGTTCTTGTTAGATCATCAATGAAAATATTTTATTTCAAATACGCAAAATATGTAAATGTGATTCAAAAATGGCGGTTTTGTGTTCAGTAACATTTAAGACATTTTTGGTCGATGAGATTTTTATCATTTGGTCCAAATGTCTGTAATTTTCGATTCATTTCGTAAATGGACAAAAACATCAATTGTGTATACAGCGTGGCGTGTTTTAGTATGGATTCCCTTTTTATGAAATAATATCCCTTCCACTAAGCAGTTGAATACAATGTTCATCCATACAACGAAACAGGAAACTATTACTGAACATTGCCAAAAAAAAAATTGTTTCTAGTCGAGTTGGATCTGAATTTTTGCTTTTGTTGCAGGAGTTCTCAAAGCGCCTACAACAAAGCCCTTATAGCCAATGCTGCTGTGAGCGCTTTAAGGTTACATCAGAGAATTCCACAATTCCAGCTGAGTAGGAATTTCTTAGCGATATTACTGCAGGAAGATAGCTGTCATTATCTTTTCTATTCCATCATATTTATGTATGACACTCAACCAGTGACACGTATCCTTTTAATCGATAATTAAAAAAGTAAATCCGAAAAAAATTTGGTTAACAATCATGGAAGAAAGCAGAGTTTGTACATTTTTGAATGTGAACATTTGTATATCGCGTTGCCCACGTCATGCAGGATGACTTCAACGTTGATTCTAATCAATTTAGGAAGAATAATTTGCCATTTTAGTCCTCAATCGTCAAATTTCAACAAGCAACTTTTTCATCATTTTAATTAGTAATAATTAGTTGTTGCCCTTGTGATCGTTATAGTTTATAGTCGATGCCAAAGTCCTATAATTAAAGAAAACGTATTCAATAATGAGCATCAAGCTGGTCAAATTTATCACAACTGGGGTCCCAACATTTTTGACTTCCAAAAAGGAAGAATTGGAAATTTTTTTAGAGATAATTTGGGAAATTTGAGGCGAAGGGTGTTTGCTTCTCATACAGACATCTACTTTCATTTGCTGTCTGTTTCAATGACCTTTATTCTTCAAAAACATCCTGTAACTTTATTTCAAAGTTTTTCTTTTTTAACGTAATTTCAAATTGCCGATATTCTCGAAAATGGTGAGGTTTAGAGATTTGAACCAAGAGTACGTTATTCAGAAGATATTCAAGAAAATATGCGAAAATTAGTCATTACCTCCTTCATTTCGAAGAAACACTACCCTTTTCAACTATTTATTATCCTTAACATTTCAACAGTTGTCTTGATGCCAATAACTTTGTTCGCAATTCTGCATGCAGCAAGTTATTCTTTGACGCTTCTTGATGTAAGTATCTTTTATATATTTCGTTAATAGTTATTAATCATCACATTTTTGTTGGAAAAAACTTCATTAATTATAAAATTTTGCACTTCCTTATGCCACCAAAATGCCAAAATTCTTACCGCTTTCAGACCCTTGGACAAAACTCGTGGTGGGGTGCCAGACTGTTGATTTCACTGATTGAGTTTCAGTCTTTGAATATTTTGCGGCTGGTTGCATTTGTGGAGATTATCTTGATGCCATTTTCCGTGTTATTGATCTTGCTGTAAGTTTTTTTAAGCGATTTAGTGGATTTACGTTTACTCATACGCAAAAACTCATAACGCAAGTTCCACATTTTTTTTTCAGAGGTCGAGCCAGGCTGATGACACCCTTCATCTACTATCACTTCCTGGTCCAAAGATACGCATCGAGAAGAAATCCCTACACGAGGAACATGTTTCGCGAATTGCGAGTTCTTCTCGAATCAACTGCGGCTAAGCCAAATTTGCCCGGTATCTTTAAAACTCTGCTCTTAACCATAGTGGCCTTCACCAGTAAGTTATCACCTGCAGTACAACAAGCTCCACCCACATCCCAGTAGAATTAACACCTTTGTTTTCGTCAGAGTAACATTTAAGTGCCCTGCATATCTGTTTCGAAACAAAATGAAACTTATGGCTCTTTTTTAATTGGTGGTGATACATTTGTACCTCTTTTGTTTTTGAATTGTTATGGTATCAATTTTTGGATGCTATTCTTTATTTCTGAATGAGAATTTGGTAATTTTATACTAGCATTTTTACTGCTAATTCATTTTGAAAATATGTATCTCTAGGAGCAATTTTGGAATATAATCACCGAGTTTTATTTTGAGAGGGAATAAGAAAAAGGGCTGTATGTTCTATTCTAGCAATATGAAAACAATTTGCCATTTTTCGTTGATTAACATGAACAATGATTTTGAAATCGTCTAATAAGTGAAGGATTTAATCTCACAGCTTCATTATTGAACTTCACTCGAATAATTTAAAATGTGACTGATAATGAACTTTTTATGAGTAGAAGTTTGCATCATTGCTGTTATAGAATCTGCACTTTTTATACTGGAACATTGATGACCTCTTAGAACAAACTATCCAATTTGATAATTCATTTAGATTTTATAAGAAAGTTTAGGAATTCAACAGTATTTCATGTCTGGGTATGGGATATAATTAAAGAATTGTTATTATGTTTGAGTTTTTTCTGATCACGAAGGTTATTTTTGTCAGAACCAGAAATATGTTCTCTGCGCGGTTTATTTATCCAAAAATGAATTGCAAAATTTCACATTTTGAGCAACACATTTTTTATTCCACATACATGTTGTCTGGAATAAATTCGAATGATTTTTGGTTCTTGTTGCTCTGAAAAATTAATTAATGTCAAAATATGTTTATGGGAAGTCAAAATTTATTCTTCTTGACTACATTCGCAGAGTGAATTGGTATTTGTGTGCTTTTAGATGATGGTATATTATTTTGTTGTACTTTGAATAAAGTAAATGGTTGATGATTTTTGTTTTTTATTTCAATTGATTACCCGAAAGCAATTGTTCATTAAAGATGAGTCTTTAATACCTAAAATGAAAACTCATCTTTTGAATTTTGTGGTACTGCTGTGATTCTGGAACATCCAGAACAATAATGAAGATATATCCGACAATTTAGTTAGCCACAGGACAATTATTCACTTACCAATGGTGAAAGTGGCAGCAGCTCAGTCTTTGTGGTAAACTCCTCCCTGTACAATTGAAATCCTGAAAATTGCGTTTTAAGCCTAGATAATGTGGGAATTCACTTGAGAAGAATGAAATCTCGAAATTTAAAATTTATTTGAACCATATAATATATTTTTTATCTTTATTCAGAACATATTCATGTTTTTAAAACATGTCATATATATTTATATTATGTACAATATATATAAGAAAAGTAGAATATCTCAAATATTTACACAATATACAAGTAGAAAAAATCACGAAATAGAATCGCAAAAACATTTCTATAACATAATACCAACTAATATAGTTGGAAAAGTTGCAATATAAAGGTCAAGCTTTATGTGAAATCATCCATAAATAATTCTTTACATTAAATAACTAAAAAAGAGTATGGTAACAAAGATTGAAAAATTGTACTAAAATATTGTATGAAACATGTAATGATATAACCACATACAAAAGAGTTCAACTGCACTTGTCCATTCAAGGACATTTCAAGCACTTTGAGTATTATAATCACATATTCATGATTAAATCAGATCTGAAGGCACACAATCACATTATACTTGGATCATACTCAACTTGCCAGTGAAATTAAGTAAGGCACAATGTTTTCTTCGGAATTGCCACTTTTACAGTCCAGAAAATATATTACAAAAAAGATTCAAAAGCAATTGGAATCTTCAAGATAAAATTTTATCGAGAAGAAATTAAAATTATATGCCTGTTTCGAAGAAGAAAATTTTTAAAACACAGACTCAATACTTCTTTGGTTAGGACACATTTGAAAATATTAAGATGAAGGTAATATTCGATTGCTTTTCTTTAAATGAATGAAAAATTTCGTGAAAGTGAAAAAGGAGAAATGAGGAAGAGCAACCGAAGATTATGGAATCATTCATCTTCTTGTCTACTCTTGGTATGGAAAATCGTTGGCATAGATCGAATTCATCTATTTCACCCCTTCACAAAACCCAAACGAACTTAAAGAACCAATTCATAAATAATGGGATGTTCAATAGATGAAAATGTAAAAAAAATTCCTTGAATGAAAATATCGTAGAGAATTTTCGATAACTACTTTATGCAATATTTATAAATTCTCTTGGTTCGTTAATTTTCTTTACCTGTGAATGCAACAACAATGGTTGGATTGTTACATTTTTATAGAAGTATTCAAATTTTTCTTTTAAAAACTGTTATTTGGAATGAATATTGATTTCAATTCAATGAATTGAGAAGAGCAGGCAAATAAATACTGAAATCTTCTATAAAAATTCGAAATAAGACTAAAAATTCAAGGATAATTTGACGAAACCAACACTCAAATCACTGGGTGTTAAAACATAACATAGTGGCATCTCGTAGTAAAAAATAACAAGGAAAGGACAAAACATACATTTTCACCAGTTTGCCGCTACACCTCCACACCCATGACACGATCGACAACATAGTCATACCTTTCGGAGTTCGTTTCATCTTCGGCTTTCCTATCTACATTTTCCCCCGGACACTCGGATTTTTCCTCTTCTATTTGCTTTGATTGAAGCCTATCTAAATGGCACTCGTCTGAAGGCAAGAAAGGCACATTTGTGTTCACTCTCGTGAAAAAGGCCATTTTTTCTCTGAAAAAAGGACGCATTCAAAACATACTCCGAAGGAAACTGTAGCGAGTTAAATGCAGAATCGATTCTCATTAGGAAATCTGAACCACTTGACTTTTCCACAAGATAACCTACAAAATTCTTTCCATCCACAGGTAACCACAAAAAAATAATTTGACTGAACGATGGAGTGGTTCTTAGAATTTTAAGGTTTTACATTTTGTTGAACATTATGTTGGTTTTTAGGCCTGGCTACCAGCAACGAAATATTTGTTTGTCAATGAATAATCGTGAAAATACTCACTTGAAAGAAATCAAATCAGGCTTTCCATTTCCCGCTTTCGTTTTCCTGAGTTTATAAATTTCCTTGGACACTCTCCTCAGCATCTTCTCGACCTTCTTCTCTTCGTCGGTCCTCGTCGTCTTGGAGCTTTCCGCTTGCGAAATCAATTCTTGAAAATGCTGATCTTCCAACAGATACGACGCCAATTCCGTATCGCCCTTTTCTTTCGCCCGTTCCAACCTCGCTTTCAGGTCTCTGAGTCGCATGACTTCGCTGTTCAGCATGTCCAGCCTGGTGTGCTGCGCCTGCCTGTCCAGTTCCAAATCTAGGGAAGTTCTGGCCGTTGTCGGAAGGTGTGAATGAGATTTGCTGGAGGATAAAAGGGCCATCGAGCCGGGGCCGCGTCTGAACCTCAAAGATCTTCGCTCTACCGCGTTTCTCTGGAACGGTTTGCTTCCTCTTCTGTAGAGCGGCATAGCACTGTCACTGTCACTTCTGTTAAGCTTGCAGATGTACTGGTTTTTGGAGATGTGCGCGCTCGGGGAGAACGTTTGGGATCTTTTGATCGCTCCTCTGTCTTCCATAGCACTGACGCCGGCGCTAGCCAGTTTCATTTGTTTCGCGTGTTCGGGGTAGAAAGCGCATTCCGTGTTGGTCTGTTTGTCATGGTATTTTTCCTCCTCTTCGTGCTCCTCCTCGATGTTATCGTCTTCGTCGTCGCAATGTTCCAAAACCACTTCTAACCCGTCGTTTCCAAACGCAACAGTTATCCCTTCCTCTTCATCTTCCTCGGAATCGTCACTATACTCCCCCGTATTCCCCAAGCAATTCACCAACTCTTCAAAGTCGAGGTTGAAGTTTGGCGGCTGGAAACAGACGCCATCTTGATTCCTGGTCAAAGTGGACGTTTGAGAGGAGATTATGGTCGAATCGTCCGAACTTTCTTCTTTCACCCCCACTTGTTTGTTGCTCAGTTCTTCGTTCTTCCCGAGAGAGACGTCGGATTCTTGTTTGTTGTGATAGGAATTGATCGAGGGATCGAACAGTTGGAGACTGAGGATGTTGTACCATCTTTGGGAGACGCTCTGTACGTTAAAGTCCGCCAAACTGACCTGTGCGCAACCCTGAAAATAGTATTTTGTATCAAGTTTGAGAAATTAGGGTAAAAACAGCATCTGCAAATCGTTCGGATAGAATTCTTACCACACATTTTTCCTGTTGTCCTTCGACTATGTTCCACACGTTCACTTGCAACGTCTTGGTGGTGATTTTATTGGCAGGTACTGGTAAATTGAAGACATCGCCGAAAACTGGTTTCCTCAAGTCGTTCACAAACGTTGTGCAATAAACAGAGGGATAAGCAGAGCTAGCCGGTAGCAAAGCCGTCTTAATGCATCTGAAACGAAATTAAACAGTTTTTCCGACAATTTCAAACAGAAAATAATCAAGAATTTCTCCTCGAATGGTCAACTTACACTTGGGAGTTTTCTTCCAGGCACAGCGCGGCCAAATTCCTCGCTCGCTCCACGCAAATGTTCAAAATATGATCAGTCGTTACGTATTTCAGCCTAATCTGAATTTGCGCGGTCTCGTTGTCTGCTTCGCCCCCGAAAACCGAATTCCTCTTCTTGTTGGAGGCTTCGAACACTCCCGAATCGCCGGCCACCGATTCATCACTGACTGCTGCGCTCACCGACCTCGTATTGGTGCCCGATGAAGAGGTCCTGGACAAGGTGGTACCCTGCAGCAGCTCGTCATGGTCCATGATCGGGGGTGGAGTCTCGGATATCGGAGATAGGGGCGGATCGCCTGTGAATTCCAAGGAATACCTGGACGGCCTGCCCAGGCCGGAACCTTGAGACATGTTGCTCGCCTGCTGCTCCAAAAGGTCCGTCAGCGGCGAAAGACTCGCTATTGGCACTCGTTGAATGTTGGAGAATTCTTGGGAGGAATTCATGTACGGATTCGACAGCCTCAACTCCATCAGTTTCTCGTTGAGACTCTGTTCCGACTGTAACCTCCTATCGCGCTCCACTTGCTCGTAGCTGGGGGGCGCGCAAGTTATGGGCAGGTTCTCGTACATGGGGGATACTGGTGGCGACACCGAGGATAACGAACTTCTCGGTGATAAGGAAGGTTGACTCCTGCCCGGAGAGTGAGTATGGGGTGAACTATCACTATTTTTCAGCAGCCTTTCCACTCTCCTATGCAAATCCGCCATGTCTATTGGTTTGCCTAAGTTTTGAGATCCGCTAGTTTGGGGCCCTCCGTAAATGTCCGTGAAACTGAGTCCGGAACTGAGGGAACCTTTGCTGCTCGTAGTTGACAGCGAGCCCAAGCTAGAGCTACTACTGACTGACAGCGTGCTGGCAGACAGAGTCTTCAGTTGTGATTCTAAATGCGTCATCGTCCTCAGCCCGTCTTTAAGCTGCTGAAGAAGCAGTTGTTTCTCCTCGTGCAACTTCAACCTGTCCGCTATCGCCCTATTGGACACCTCCAACGCTTTGTTTAAATCTTGCTCCAGTTTTTTACATTCGTTCTGTATGTCATACATTTCTTCTTTCGATCTCATCCTAGGCGTGATACTCCTCAACTCCCTCAACAGTTGTTCTTTTTCTTGGAACAACAGCAATCTATCTTTATCCGATTCCACTTGACCGGGTTGTACTTTTTCCTCCAGATCTGCCAATTTCTGTTGGATAAATTGCACTCTTTTCCTCGCTTCGTCATATTCCAGTCTCATTTTGGCCATTTCCGCCAGCCGGGTACCAATAGGTACCGACTCACAAGACAGATCCGTTTGTGAGGCTGTACTCAATTTTTCTTGAGGCAGACTCAAAGTCGACACGTCAGGAGAACTCTCAGATAGTTGCAATCGAGTCAGATCGTCCTTTAGTTTCGCGAGCGACTGCATCAGTTCCTGCTTCTCCTTTTCTCCGGAAGACAGGGACATTTGGATGTTCCTCAATTCCGCCATTATGGCCTGAGCCTCTCCCAGATTGTAACAGGTTCCTTGCTGAGAGCTCAGCTTTTGTTCCACGCTGAAATGAAAGAGATTGTTATTGATTTGGTTTATTTCTATATGTTTATGGTGTTTACCTTGTTAGAGTGTCTACTCCTCTTTGGGTATACGACATTTCGTTTCGTATTTGTTCCAGTTCAGACTTTAATCTAGATACCCTATTTTTTGCCATCGCTACGTCAGATTTCAGTAAATCCGGATCGTATTTCGTACTGAGACTACTTGATGACGAACATACTGGAAAAAAGGTAAATTTCAACATCCAGAAAATTCGTTGAGTGAAATAAATCACTATCTTATACTTTCATCATCACACACTACACCAAGAAAATTACCACATCATGTAGAACTGAGAAAATCAAGGAAGAAATTTGAGAACTTTATATTGTGGGTTAATACCTTGGTGGAGTGTATTTTCCGTATTCAAATGTATACTCACAGCTTGTTCTGGAGGTGTTGAGTGTTGCTAATGCATTCGTAAGAAGTTCATACTCATCTTGAGCTAACATTAGCCTCTGGGACTTTACTTGATATATATCCTTTTTGGCCTGAAACAAAAAAATTCAATTATTCAACTGTGGACAAAAACAAGATTCTGAGAGAAATTTCAGATGAATTATCGATGTAAGTTTCAAATGCAAGGGTGAAATCCTCCATCTGACCATCTCCGGGAAATATACGCCTACAAACATATTCAATGCTCAATGTCCAACGGTATTATCATTCTTGATACCTAATAAAGATCTCGTAAAAGTTCAATAAAATCACTTATTAATGTCGAATCAATTTCGATTCGGCATTCGTTTGAATATTTGCAACAGTTAAGGATACGGCTGGCATTTGAAAATTCAATATCTTCACAAACTGGCACACGCTTTCTCATTCATTCGAATTTCTTATCTTTCAGAAATACCTTGGCTATCTCGCGAATTGTGGAATTTGAATACTTTTCTTCGTTTAGTTTACTCGAGGGACTTTATCAGTACGTTGAAATATGTGAAAAACTGTTGGAACGCTAATACGGGGAATATACGAGAAATTGAAGCGATCATAATCGACATAAACGGGACAAGATTCGTTGTCGATTCAAAATATGACATTCTTGAGAACACTAGCGGATCCAGACAGTTTTTCACGGGGTGTCATGAATTGATAGACATTTTCTACCAACATTATAATAGGAGTTGAAGACTCAAAATGAAATTTTTTATTGAAAATATCAGGGATCAATTGAACTTCTTTAAAGAGATTATTGTCAATTTCGAGGTCCTGTATCCGCCAGTGGTGTGAACCGAATGAAAAATGGAAAACATAAAACTGAAAAAAATCTGGTTAAAGAAGAGCAATATGGACATGTTTGGTATCAAAATATAGGTTTTCGAGGACGCTGAATTCAATAAAAAATATTTCAAGGCGCTATCTAGAACGGTTCAGATTTTGACCTGCGAAATGGAATTTTTTCGAAAAAATCGAAATTTCAAATCGTCATAGCTCCCGCTCCTGTGACGGTATACACTTTTTGTTTGTACATTGTTTATCAGCATTGTCCCAAGTATCTCTAGGCATAATAAAATTGATTTCGAAAATGTCAATTTTTTGGGTCAATAATACGTAAGGGGTAAGACCCCCCAAAAACACTATATTCGTCATCACCAAGGAATCCCTGGCGAATCTAAAGTTGTTTTTCCACCGTTAAGTTCTTCAACCCATTCGACTCTTTCATAACACTCATTTTGCTGATCCATAACACTAAAACTCTGCATGATCTAAGCGTCTGAACAAAACTCGAAAATGAAAAATGGAAAACAAAAAAACTAAAAAAAATCTGGTTAAATAAGGGCAATATTGACATGTTTGGTATCAAAATATAGGTTTCCGAGGACGCTGAATTCAATAGAAAACATTTCAAGGCGCTATCTAGAACGGTTTAGATTTTGACCTGCGAAATGGCATTTTTTCAAAAAAATCGAAATTTCAAATCGTCTTAGCTCCCGCTCCTGTGACCGTATCCACTTTTTGTTTGTACATTGTTAATCAGCATTGTCCCAAGTATCTCTAGGCATAATAAAATCGACTTCGAAAATGTCAACTTTTTCGGTCAAAAATACGTAAGGGGTAAGAACCCCCAAAAACACCATATTCGTCATCACCAAGAAATCCCTGGCAAATCTAAAGCTGTTTTTCGACCGTTAAGGTCTTCATCCCATTCGACTCTTTCGTAATACTCATTTTGCTGATCCATAACACCTGAACTCTGCATGATCTAAGCGTCTGAACAAAACTCGAAAATGAAAAATGGAAAACAAAAAACTAAAAAAAATCTGGTTAAATAAGGGCAATATTGACATGTTTGGTATCAAAATATAGGTTTTCGAGGACGCTGAATTCAATAAAAAATATTTCAAGGCGCTATCTAGAACGGTTTAGATTTTGACCTGCGAAATGGCATTTTTTCAAAAAAATCGAAATTTCAAATCGTCATAGCTCCCGCTCCTGTGACCGTATCCACTTTTTGTTTGTACATTGTTAATCAGCATTGTCCCAAGTATTTCTAGGCATAATAAAATCGACTTCGAAAATGTCAACTTTTTGGGTCAAAAATACGTAAGGGGTAAGACCCCCCAAAAACACCATATTCGTCATCACCAAGGAATCCCTGGCGAATCTAAAGTTGTTTTCCCACCGTTAAGGTCTTCATCCCATTCGACTCTTTCATAATACCCATTTTGCTGCTCCATAACACCAAAACTCTGCATGATCTAAGCGTCTGAACAAAACTCGAAATCGAAAAATGGAAAACAAAAAACTAAAAAATTTCTGGTTAAAGAAGGGCAATATGGACATGTTTGGTATCAAAATATAGGTTTTCGAGGACGCTGAATTCAATAAAAAATATTTCAAGGCGCTATCTAGAACGGTTTAGATTTTGACCTGCGAAATGGCATTTTTTCAAAAAAATCGAAATTTCAAATCGTCATAGCTCCCGCTCCTGTGACCGTATCCACTTTTTGTTTGTACATTGTTAATCAGCATTGTCCCAAGTATCTCTAGGCATAATAAAATCGACTTCGAAAATGTCAACTTTTTGGGTCAAAAATACGTAAGGGGTAAGACCCCCCAAAAACACCATATTCGTCATCACCAAGGAATCCCTGGCGAATCTAAAGTTGTTTTCCCACCGTTAAGGTCTTCATCCCATTCGACTCTTTCATAATACCCATTTTGCTGCTCCATAACACCAAAACTCTGCATGATCTAAGCGTCTGAACAAAACTCGAAATCGAAAAATGGAAAACAAAAAACTAAAAAATTTCTGGTTAAAGAAGGGCAATATGGACATGTTTGGTATCAAAATATAGGTTTTCGAGGACGCTGAATTCAATAAAAAATATTTCAAGGCGCTATCTAGAACGGTTTAGATTTTGACCTGCGAAATGGCATTTTTTCAAAAAAATCGAAATTTCAAATCGTCATAGCTCCCGCTCCTGTGACCGTATCCACTTTTTGTTTGTACATTGTTAATCAGCATTGTCCCAAGTATCTCTAGGCATAATAAAATCGACTTCGAAAATGTCAACTTTTTGGGTCAAAAATACGTAAGGGGTAAGACCCCCCAAAAACACCATATTCGTCATCACCAAGGAATCCCTGGCGAATCTAAAGTTGTTTTCCCACCGTTAAGGTCTTCATCCCATTCGACTCTTTCATAATACCCATTTTGCTGCTCCATAACACCAAAACTCTGCATGATCTAAGCGTCTGAACAAAACTCGAAATCGAAAAATGGAAAACAAAAAACTAAAAAATTTCTGGTTAAAGAAGGGCAATATGGACATGTTTGGTATCAAAATATAGGTTTTCGAGGACGCTGAATTCAATAAAAAATATTTCAAGGCGCTATCTAGAACGGTTTAGATTTTGACCTGCGAAATGGCATTTTTTCAAAAAAATCGAAATTTCAAATCGTCATAGCTCCCGCTCCTGTGACCGTATCCACTTTTTGTTTGTACATTGTTAATCAGCATTGTCCCAAGTATCTCTAGGCATAATAAAATCGACTTCGAAAATGTCAACTTTTTGGGTCAAAAATACGTAAGGGGTAAGACCCCCCAAAAACACCATATTCGTCATCACCAAGGAATCCCTGGCGAATCTAAAGTTGTTTTCCCACCGTTAAGGTCTTCATCCCATTCGACTCTTTCATAATACCCATTTTGCTGCTCCATAACACCAAAACTCTGCATGATCTAAGCGTCTGAACAAAACTCGAAATCGAAAAATGGAAAACAAAAAACTAAAAAATTTCTGGTTAAAGAAGGGCAATATGGACATGTTTGGTATCAAAATATAGGTTTTCGAGGACGCTGAATTCAATAAAAAATATTTCAAGGCGCTATCTAGAACGGTTTAGATTTTGACCTGCGAAATGGCATTTTTTCAAAAAAATCGAAATTTCAAATCGTCATAGCTTCCGCTCCTGTGACCGTATCCACTTTTTGTTTGTACATTGTTAATCAGCATTGTCCCAAGTATCTCTAGGCATAATAAAATCGACTTCGAAAATGTCAACTTTTTGGGTCAAAAATACGTAAGGGGTAAGACCCCCCAAAAACACCATATTCGTCATCACCAAGGAATCCCTGGCGAATCTAAAGTTGTTTTCCCACCGTTAAGGTCTTCATCCCATTCGACTCTTTCATAATACCCATTTTGCTGCTCCATAACACCAAAACTCTGCATGATCTAAGCGTCTGAACAAAACTCGAAATCGAAAAATGGAAAACAAAAAACTAAAAAATTTCTGGTTAAAGAAGGGCAATATGGACATGTTTGGTATCAAAATATAGGTTTTCGAGGACGCTGAATTCAATAAAAAATATTTCAAGGCGCTATCTAGAACGGTTTAGATTTTGACCTGCGAAATGGCATTTTGTAAAAAAAATCGAAATTTCAAATCGTCATAGCTCCCGCTCCTGTGACCGTATCTACTTTTTGTTTGTACATTGTTAATCAGCATTGCCCCAAGTATCCCTAGGCATAATAAATTAGATTTCGAAAATGTCAACTTTTTGGGTCAAAAATACGTAAGGGGTAAGACCCCCCAAAAACACCATATTCGTCATCACCAAGGAATCCCTGGCGAATCTAAAGCTGTTTTTCGACCGTTAAGGTCTTCATCCGATTCGACTCTTTCATAATACCCATTTTGCTGATCCATAAAACCTAAACTCTGCATGCTCTAAGCGTCTGAACAAAACTCGAAAATGAAAAATGGAAAACAAAAAACTGAAAAAAATCTGGTTAAATAAGGGCAATATTGACATGTTTGGTATCAAAATATAGGTTTTCGAGGACGCTGAATTCAATAAAAAACATTTCAAGGCGCTATCTAGAACGGTTTAGATTTTGACCTGCGAAATATCATTTTTTCAAAAAAATCGAAATTTCAAATCGTCTTAGCTCCCGCTCCTGTGACCGTATCCACTTTTTGTTTGTACATTGTTAATCAGCATTGCCCCAAGTATTCCTAGGCATAATAAAATAGATTTCGAAAATGTCAACTTTTTGGGTCAAAAATACGTAAGGGGTAAGACCCCCCAAAAACACCATATTCGTCATCACCAAGGAATCCCTGGCGAATCTAAAGCTGTTTTTCGACCGTTAAGGTCTTCATCCGATTCGACTCTTTCATAATACCCATTTTGCTGATCCATAAAACCTAAACTCTGCCTTCTCTGAGTGTGTGAACAAAACTCGAAAATGGAAAACAAATAACTAAAAAAAATCTGGTTAAAGAAGGGCAATATAAACATGTTTGGTATCAAAATATAGGTTTTCGAGGACGCTGAATTCAATAAAAAAAATTTCAAGGCGCTATCTAGAACGGTTCAGATTTTGACATGCATTTAAAAAAAAAAAATCGAAATTTCAAATCGTCATAGCTCCCGCTCCTGTGACCGTATCCACTTTTTGTTTGTACATTGTTAATCAGCATTGTCCCAAGTATCTCTAGGCATAATAAAATCGACTTCGACAATGTCAACTTTTAGGGTGAAAAAGGGGTAAGACACCATATTCGTCATCAACACGGAATCCCTGGGAAATTTAAAGTTGTTATTCGATCGTTTAGGTCTTCATCCCATTCGAATTTATCAGAATAGGTACCCATTTTGCTGATCCATAACACCAAACTCTGCATGGTCTAAGCGTGTGAGCCACTAGCGGATACAGACAAATATTTCGAAAATTATCGAGAGAATCTTTTCACAATCAATAGATTTTTTGTAGGGAATTGAAAATCCTACAAAATGCTTTTGAGTGCGCCAGGATTGGTTCGATTTCTACTGAGAAAATCCGGAAAAATCTCGAAAAAGAGAACATTTTCCGAAAAATAGTCATAATTTTTCTGAATTTGAAGCTGAACAAACAATATTGCGGAAACTGAAAGATATACGCTCAATTGTGCGTCAGAAGACTCCTGAAAGAGTTCATTTCATTCTCAATTCATTGCAAAGTTTGATGATCAAGGATAACGCACCAAAATTGAAGGGGAAAAAAGTTTTCTAATGATCTTCAAACCGACCAATTTTTGAAAGAATCCTCACAATTTGACGCATCTGTTCAATGTTTGACGCCAATAGAGGGACTTCAAAGCGGAATGGCATGACGCCAAAGCCACCAAGCCTCGCGACCAAATCAATCAACTTACGATAGCAATTCCCAGCGGTCTAACGGCGACAGATCCGGCAATCTTGACGGCCCGGACGTTCTCGTCGCCGTAACAACGCACATTTCTCACTTCGTACCCCCCGACACTCCTCCCCTCGTACACCTGGACATTCCGCCTACGGCACCCCTCGACGTTCTCGTAAACATTCTCGCCGTCGTCTCCGAAATCGAAACGATGCAAGTTGGGCCTGGCGAAACCTCGCGAATCGCGACCGTACGAGGCGGGCAACGTCCTGTAGGGCGTCGTCTCCACCCGGTGCCGCCGCTCCACCGGGTGATAGGCGGCGGGCAGCGTGTGCACCTGCAGCGCGGGCACGTAGCATAAGGGCCACATCTTCGTCCGCCTGGCACCGGACCCGATTTGGTTTTGGGAGAGAGCGCGCGATCCGGATTTGGGGGCTTACGCGTACGTCCGAGATGGCCCTGGCGAAGGCCGCCACCGCAGATTCGATATTCGGTAACTGCAGGTCTCGGACCCGGGCGAGTTCGTGACGGAATTTCCGGCCCGAGGTATCGGGGGCCACGGGATGGCATCCAGTACCTTGACACCCATTTTGGTCCTTCTGGTGGCACGTTCGATGATGTTACGATGTCTTTTGGGACTTGACCTTCTGCGATCTGTATTTTTCCTCCACGAATTCCGAGCATTCTTCAATTCAGCGCTTTATTGCAGATGCAAATGGCTTTTCCCCACTTTAATAGCTTCTTATAACCCTTCGTCCCCCCCTGGGCCCTCTGACAATGTGTTTCCTACTTCAATTGAAATTCACCGAAGCATTTTCAAAATCACTCTCAAATATCCTCATTAAGAAACGACAATAGGCCAAGCAATACAATATAAAAAATACAAGGCTCCAACATACGAGGATGTATTGATATCTAGTTAGCCTAGACCAGTTCCATGCATAAACAAAATATTGCGATACCATATCAACGAACAATATTAGAAGTATCAGTGTAGAGTTCTACGTCAAAAAAGTGAACCAGAAATACGCAATAAATTAAAAAAAAGATGTGCACCGAAATTGTAAAAATCGAAAAATTGGATTATCGAGCCATCATCAAGTATCTGTATTTAAAAGGGTAAAGAGGTAAGCAGATTTACGAAGATATTATGCTCAATACCCTTGGTGATCGATGTCCTTCGTATGCGACCTTGAAAAATTGGACTGCAAGCTTCAAAAGAGGTAAATTCTCCATTGAAGATGATGACTGATCGGGGAGGCCAGTTTCTGTGTCAGTCCCCGAAAATATCGATGCAGTTCATGACATGATTTTATCAGACCGTCGAATTGGGCTAAAACGGATATCTGAAGCACTGAAGATTCCATACGAACGCGTTCAGCATATAGTTTACGTCAATTCGGACATGAGAAAAATTTCTGCAAAATGAATCCCCAAGGGTTCGATCTGTGCTCGATTTGAAAACGATGTAGACTTCTTAAACCGAATTGTTACTATGGATGAGACTTGGGTACATTTCTACGATCCAGAAACAAAGCAACAATCGATGGAATGGCGACACTCTGGTTCTCCAAGACCTAAGAAGTTTCGTGTCCAAAAATCTGCTGGAAAAGTTCTTGCTTCAGTTTTTTGAGATTGCCATGGAGTAAGTAATCATGATTGATTTTTTGGATAAAGGTAGAACAATAACTAGAGATTACTATTCGACATTACTGACCACTCTACAGGAAAAAATTGAAGAGAAAAGACGCGGAAAGCTATCCAAAGGTGTTTTGTTTTTACAGGACAACGCCCCAGTACAAAAATCTCATGTTGCCATGCAAAAAATTCGTGATTCAGGGTTAGAATTACTAGAACACCCCCTTTATTCACCAGATTTGGCTCCGTCTGACTATCATCTCTTTCCTCAACTGAAAAAAAGTTTAAAAGGACGTAAATTCAATAAAATCTGTGGAGGACTGGTTTACAGAGCAAGAAGAAACATTTTTTTTGAACGGTCTAGAGACGTTGCAGGTTCGCTTTAATAAATGTATTCAATTAAGAGAAGAATATATTGAGTAATAAAATATTTTGACATTGAAATTTTGTTTGATTCTATAGTAGGCTAAGAATTCTTCAATATATCCTCGTATAAACGTTGAAGACATTGGTCACTACTTTCAGATGCCCTTTACTGAATCTGAATTCGACAATTTTCCATTAATCCGCACATTTTGCAAGATGACTCAAATTGCTCATATTGCGTTTGTGCGAAAACTAACGGGTGTTTTTTTTAGAGTGAAAGACCTTTAAATTGAAACAAAATTCTAACACCCAGACAACAACCAGACAGAAACTGAATGTTTTTTCTGTAACAGTTTCCAGAATATCGTTTGTCCAGGTTTGAATTCATACACATCAAGGATTCTTGAAAATTCGTTTTACTTATTTTCCCTCTGGAAAACTAACCGCATCGTCTTTCAAATAATCATTTGGTAGGCTTTTCAAATGTCTACAAAAGTTCGTGAAGTTTTAAAACGATTCCTTCAATAACTTCTGAGTTTACACCAAAAATGTGGTCATTTTCCACAATTTCTTATTTGCAAAATGTCAAAACTGCGGCAGTCACCTGCAATTTCGTCCACAAACTGCCTTTCCCAATCTAGAATATGCTTTTTCCGTCCTCATTCAACTGGGAAAAAACCCCATCCATAGTTTGGCCCACAACTTCATCCCAGATTAAATCAGGTGTCACTGGACTGCGACCAACGGATAGATAAAAGGACAGAAATGGAAATCCTTGTCCATATCTCGATAAATTCGCCGTTTCCTGATTATTAGTTACAGAGCTCCCTTCCGATCGTCCTTTTCTTCGTCCCTGCACCGGCCTTGGCTCGTCCTTCGAGCCCTCTGTTGGATGACGGCTCCGTGGGCTCGCGCCGACCAAGTTCAATTTCCGTATACATTCCGGAGGTCGCAGCAGCAGTCGGCAGAAGAGAAGAACGGCCGCCAGACGGGCATTGGTGTGCGAGACGGATAAGATTCGCGCCACTCCAGTCCCATAGTCATTTCATACACCGGAAACGATGTCTACAGGGCGTCCCAACGTTCATTACCCAAGAAAAGTATGCGCCTCGGAATCTTAACGGATCATATAAAACAATATGAATTCAAGGAAAGGAAAAGCCATATCCAAGATAGTTAATGGCCCCATTTTTCCTCAAGATATTTACCATTGAAATCTACTTTTGCACGCGTTTGAACTAATTTTCGAAGCATTTCTGGCAGAACAGCCGATTTTTGACGACCTTCACGAACTTCGTCATTCAAAATTAAAATTGTCAAACTTCTCGAAGACCATCTCAGATTTGGCCCATTCACGTCAGTGTACAAATCCACAAAACGCTCAATAATCTCCTTATAAACCGGGCGATCGTTCGACTCATAGGGTGGCATGACTGAAAACTAGTCAATATCCCTGTTCTGGATAACTTCAAACAATCGGCCCATGAAGACTTGCGATTTCGCATAGGCGGGATCCGCACGCCACTGGGGCGGTTGAGATTTCTTGAACAGCCAGAGGTAAACATGGCATTGTCATGTTGGCTCGCGCTGAGGTATTGTGGGGGGATCACGACGGGATCTTGAAGAATTCCGATAGAAAACGCGAGGTATGCGATTATACTTATGCATTCCACAGAGCCACGGCTCTCATATTTCTGTGTGCATACGTAGAAATCGACTGTAGTCGAAGCATTCGCGGTGCTCCTTCGAAGGAAAAACGCTGTTACACTTTGCGTACGACGCTGAACGTTTTTCACACTACGATTTATTGATTTACTGCGACTATTTCATCTTATGGCCTTATAAATTGAGCACCATCCAAATCAACCTCATATACAGGGTGGGCCTTAATTGGTTAGGTCCATAGCACAGTTTACGAGATATTGGATGATGAAGTTTGATATTTGCCTTGTGGTCTCGTTGTTTCTCAATGTATGCGTTTGATTTGATCAAAAACTAATAATGAAAAAACAAATTTATCCAAATTACGCCAAAGCTTTTTGCATTTCTCTGGAGACTCAGAGATAATAGAATTATTCAAAAATTTTTCTCGAAAACGGTTGTAGATTAGAAAAACCTAGTAAGCCAGACAGGAACGCTGTGAAGAATCAAGAAGCGAAATCAAGAGCGAAGAAATTGAAAAAAGATTTCTTGAAAAAATTTTCCTGTTGCGTGATGGACGACGAAACCTATGTCTTGGCTGATTTCTCGCAACTTCCTGGTCAGGAATTTTATACTGCAGATTCTCGTGGAAATGTTGACGAACAATTTCGCGTGAAGAGACAAGCAAAGTTTCATAAAAAATTCCTGGTTTGGCAAGCAATATGCACCTGTGGGAAAAAGAGCAAATTTTTCGTTGGCCAAAAGGCTCTGTTGACTCGAAGATATACATCGGGGAATGCTTGAAGAAGCGACTTTTACCATTTTTACGTGAGCACGATGTGTCAACAATCTTTTGGCCAGATTTAGCTTCATGCCACTACAGCAAGGCCACCAAGGAATGGTACGAAGCTAATGAGGTGGTTTTTGTCCCCAAAGAGGCCAATCCACCAAATTGCCCAGAACTCGGGCCAATCGAAAGATATTGGGCCCTGGTAAAATAAGAATTGAAGAAGACTAAGAAAACAACGAAAACATTAGTGGAATTCAAGCAACAGTGGAAGACAGCATCCCAGAAAGTGACTGAGAACACTATAAGAAGCATGATGGGAAGAATTCCAGAAAAAATCCATGAATTTTGTAAAAAATAGTTTTGGTTTGTTTTATTGTAGAAACAGTTTTCATTAGAATTAGAAGATGATTCGAAAATGACTTTGATTTTCGAAATCGGTCCAGTGGTTCAAAAGGTATAAGCGTTTTTGTGATAGCGAATTTATTCTCGTTCAGTCCTTAAATACTGCTTAAACCAGTATATGTGAAGAAATCTTCACTTCTCAGTCTCTTTTCTTTGATATTGTTAGGTCTGGATGTTTGCTAACCATATTTCCCTTCTTCTTTCAGTAAGAGTGTTGACTACCCACATAATAGTCGAGGAAATCGAACAGAAGACTCGATTGGGCGATTTGTCTTCCAACGATATGTGAAATTTTTTTTAACTTTCTGATTTCATATATCTTTGGGGGCGTGTAATTTAAATGGTACTGATGCACGTTTCGTCTCTACTTCAGCGCATCTTCAGGGTGCTGTACCACTGTTACTCCTGGTGAATCTATTGAAAAACCCAACGTCGAATTCTTCTTTTTCGCTATCCCGCGTTGCGGTACAGTTCCCCGGAGTTTTCGTGGACCGTCGAAGCAGCCGAAGGCGGGGTACGGTCCCCGCCTGGCTCCGAACCAGCCAGATGGCCTCCTCGGAGTAAATAATTGCCCCGGTCGAGACTTGACGTTCCAACATTCCGTTCTTTTTTCGAGAGAACGCCTGGCTCGAATGGAACTCGATATTATATTATTATGGAACTTATTATTTTTAATAGGTGTGGAATGTTAGCTTGGAATTTTTCTCGATGATATTAATTTTACGATCGCCGCGTACTAGGAAATAGACGGCCTGATTATGCAACGGGTGGATCGTTTCACCGGGTACTATTCGACGTTTATTAATTTCGAATCGGAAAAAAATAAGTGGCTAACATGCAATCTGGGTTTTGTAGATGCGGGGCCTCGATTGAATTCGGTGGGTTTTATTGAAGTGCACTTGATGTTGCTTCGCTAGTTCAATTTGCAGTTGAGGCTACTCGGCATATTTTTAACTTGAATTAAAATAAATATCTTTCATGAATTCCCAACAAATCAAATTAACGATAAAGTAGTTATTTGCAGTTAAGGACTGAACGAGAATAAATTCGCTATCACAAAATCTTTTGAACAACTGGACCGATTTCGAAAATCAAACTCATTTTCGAATCATCGAAAAACTAACTACCAAATTTTGACAAGAGAAGACCAAATTCGACAAAAATTAGGATGGAAAAAATGGGGGACAGACCAATGGAAGGATGTTTAATTTCAGGAAATACAGGCGAGATTCTTTCAAGCCTCATTCCATGTTTCTGTTTATTTGCTAGCATTTTTATGGATATGAAATAATGTATTTTTTTTTCCTGCAAATAAACTTTATTATTATCTTCCTCATCGTTCTCCCGGTCTCAGCCTAAGCTGGTATTATTTCTATGAACCAGTGAAAAAACAATTCAGTTATTATTATTAATTATAATGAAAACTGTTTTTACAATAAAAAAACCAAAACTATTTTTTACAAAATTCATGGATTTGTTCTGGAATTCTTCCCATCATGCTTCTTATAGTGTTCTTCCACTTTTGCTTGAATTCCGCTAATGTTTTCGTTGATTTCTTAGTCTTCTTCAATTCTCTTTTTACCAGGGCCCAATATCTTTCGATTGGCCTGAGTTCTGGGCAATTTGGTGAATTGGCCTCTTTGGGGACAAAAACCACCTCATTAGCTTCGTACCATTCCTTGGTGGCCTTGCTGTAGTGGCATGAAGCTAAATCTGGCCAAAAGATTGTTGACACATCGTACTCACGTAAAAATGGTAAAAGTCGCTTCTTCCAGCATTCCTCGATGTATATCTTCGAGTAAGCAGAGCCTTGGCCAACGAAGAATTTGCTCCTTTCCCCACAAGTGCTTGCCAAACCAGGAATTTTTAAGGAAACTTTGCTTGTTTCTTCACGCGAAATTGTTCGTCAACATTTCCACGAGAATCTGCAGTATAAAATTCCTGACCAGGAAGTTGCGAGAAATCAGCCAAGACATAGGTTTCGTCGTCCATCACGCAACAGAAACAATTTTTCAAGAAATCTTTTTTTAATTTCTTTGCTCTTGATTTCGCGTCTTGATTCTTCACAGCGTTCCTGTCTGGCACTTTCTGCACTTTGTATGTTCTAAGCCCACAACTCGACTTGATTTTCTGAACGGTTGACTGCGAACAACCCACTATTTGGGCCACTTTCCGTCCTGAAAAGTTAGGATTCTTCTGAAAAAGGCTGCTGGCTTTCTTCACTTTTTTTGGGCTAAGAAACCCCTTTTTCCTCCTGGTTCCTTCCTTGCGGTTAATATTGTAAGATCTTCATTGAAGCGCTTAACAACTCTTGATAACGTTTCCGGACGAACGCGAGCCTCTTTTGCGATTCTTTTGAAGCTCCATTTTTGATTTTTTTGAAAAAGTTTCACTATAAATTCTCGTGTTTTCACTTCGCTTGACATTTTGCGACAGAGAATTGAAATATCTATGAAGTAAATGTTCCACATGTTTCTGACGTTGATAACAAAACTAACTATGATCAAATTTTGATTTTTTTCTCAATTGGTTCAAGAGATATAGGCGTTTTTGTGATAGCGAATTTATTCTCGTTCAGTCCTTATTTCATCTTAAATGTAAAACTGACGAATATCACAACTGTATGCAGGGCGTCACATCAAAAAGGAAACATTTCCCTAAAAAATTAAATTCTCTGAAAGACCCCAAAAGTCTTCGAGACCAGCAAATCGAAAACTCTTCGCTCCAACGTCTCGAAGTCGTCGTCCTGCCTGAGAGCTCCAAACACAATATACGCCGGCAGATGGGCTTTGAAACTGGTTCGTAAATATTTTCACATCAGATTAAACGGAAGCCGTTTCCAATAAATTCTGTGCCACTATGAAAACCACCAATTTCATCGAGGCCCCAGAGCTCGGGTCCAAGAGAGAGAAGAGAGGTCTGCCAGCGATAAGAAATTTTGAAATATTATGTCGTAAATATGATTAGGGGTGAGAGACGTAGTGGAAGAATTAATGATAGGGTAACAATGGTGGAGGATTTGTTACGGACTACTGTGCGTTTCGGTCTTGAGATCCCTGGAAATATCGTAATAACATATTGTTGGACAATAATGGATGGATTAATGGGTAATTTATTCGATGTTAGCAGAGTGGTCTAAGCTTGAAAAAGATCTGGACTTGGTCGCGCAAGAATGGCACCAATTAAAAAATAAAATTACGAAAACTGAAAACATACAGAACACAACAGATGGCCATATTTCCTATTGTTAATGTGCTTGATTCCGCGAAATTTTCTACAGTTATCGACCGATTGAGCATTGATGACACTCTGTAGATCTAATTGCGAAAAACAGATTTTGGTATCCTTGAACATTGAGTAAACCCCATGTCCCAGAGGAAGTTTTACAAACTGATATAGATATGTAGAGTTTTAATGAAACAGCCGGTTTGGAATTACCGCAAAAACGGGATATTTTTTCAACAACACCCTGTGTCGGAAATGGAATGAGACTTTTCTGCCAGTTAGAGGATGCTTAAACGAATATTTAGAGAAAATTTCGTAGATTTCCGGCGGGGAAGTCTCATGTAATCTCGTGTCGGCGCCTGAAGATGTCCAAGGTTGAACGTCACCAAAATCGTTTTTGTAATTACCTCGTTTTCTATGCGGAAAACGTCATTGGATGTTATTATAAAATTTGTACATTATAAAATTCTCTCCAATTTCCATCCCGACCATTTTTCTGTATGATCCAGCATTTTCGAGATACAACGCGCTGAGTCAAACGCTTCATCCGCAGTTCCTCAAAGAACTCAAATGACGTATTTCGCATATTTTTTTGACAACACCCTGTGTCGGAAATGATATGAGACTTTTCTGCTAGTCGAAGGATGCTGAAACGAAGATTCACAGAAAATTTCGTAACTTTCTGGTGGAATAGTCTCATGTTATCCCGTGTCGGCGCCTTAAGATATTCAAGATTACGTCACGAAAATCGTTTTTGTAATTATCTCGTTTTCTATGCAGAAAAAGTCTTTGGAGGTTATCAAGAAATTTGTACATAATAAAATTATCTACAACTTCCATCTCTACCATTTTTCTGTATCATCAAGCATTTTCGAGATATAACGCGAAGAGTCAAACGCTTCATCCGCAGTTCCTCAAAGAACTCAAATGACGTATTTCGCATATTTTTTCGACAACACCCAGTGTCGGAAATGATATGAGACTTTTCTGCCAGTCAAAGGATGCTGAAATGAAGATTCAGAGAAAATTTAGTCACTTTCTGATGGAAAAGTCTCATGTAATCTCGTGTCGGCGCCTTAAGATATTCAAGATTACATCACGAACATCGTTTTTGTAATTATCTCGTTTTTTTTTGCAAAATACGTCTTTGGAGGTTATCATGAAATTTGTGAACAATAAAATTCTCTACAATTTCCCTCCCTACCATTTTTCTGTATCATCAAGCCTTTTCGAGATACAACGCGCTGAGTCAAACGCTTCATCCGCAGTTCCTCAGAGAACTCAAATGACGTATTTCGCATATTTTTTTCGACAACAACCTGTGTCGGAAATGACATGAGAGTTTTTTGTCAGTCAAAGGATGCTAAAACGAAGATTCAGAGAAAATTTCGTCACTTTCTGATGGAAAAGTCTTATGTTATCCCGTGTTGGCGCCTTAAGATATTCAAGATTACGTCACGAAAATCGTTTTTGTAATTATCCCGTTTTCTATGCAAAATACGCCTTTGGGGGTTATCTTGAAATTTGTGAACAATAAAATTCTCTACAATTTCCATCTCGTTAATTTTTTTGTATCATCAAGCATTCTCGAGATACAACGCCTTATCCGCAGTTCCGAAAGAACTCAAATGACGTATTTCGCGTATAAATAATTACGAAAATCTGGTTTTCGTGACCTTGGGACCCAAAAACAATACGAAGATTTACATCAAATTTGCCCCCATTTTGGGATTGAATTTTCGTGTCGGCGAATGCTCGGCGTGTGGGTTCAATCAAGGGCATTTCTCCAAATAGAAAAAAATGCCCTTAAAAATCGGCCGCGCCCTCCGAGACAATCCTGCACCAATTTCGAAAAACCGCGCTTTCCTCGATACGCCGATTTTCGACGGGGAATTCGTGTCCCGCAGTCCGCGGCCGGCGAGGCGAGAAAGTTGGAGCCCGCTCGTATGACAGCGGGGCATCCATGTCCCTCTCCGACTTGCCGTGCCGTCCGTAATTCGTAATAGGCGTAGGATCGGCAGGATGCGATGCGAGGGGGCTAGAGGGGGACCGAGGGGGGCACGGCCGCGTGTTGGTGCCTCGCTACCTGTGTTACGCCGCATGGTCCCAGCAGGCCCAGCATTCCTCCGATAAGGACCGATCATCTGCGAAGACGCATTCCACGGGACAGAGCCGCATCGGCGGCGGAGAGCCGAAGAAAAGCATACGTGCAGATCGAATCCACTACCTTGACCTCTATTATTACTATAGCTGTGGACTGCTGCCAATAACTGGCGTCATCCAGTGATAAAAGGTCGGTGGTTGAGGAGTAAGTCAACTGGCACCAGCCAGCTCGACTATCTACGCGGCACCAAGGCCACCTGACTCTTAGAGAAAACAAAGATTTTCATGCCCTCTGCCAGACTCAGATTCATCCCCCATCATTCAATTGTTACATCCCCACAATGAATTTCAACTTCTGTTCTCTCGGACCAAGTCGTTTTTCTTGAAAATGAACACATCGCTCTATCGGCTTTTTAGGCAGATACGTCCCTGCGTCTTTCAACAGTTCCGTTCTTCATCGTATGTGCATGTGGACCAAGATAAGTCTTTTTTCGTCTTCGATCATGCGGTTGTGGCATTAGATCGACTTAGATTATACTCGGTTGTAAATCTTACGGAGATGATAGAGTAGGTAATAATGCTGCTAGCTGCGGTCAGACGCCACAGCGCGCAGGAATTTTATAATTATTCGAACTGAAATATGTACCACAGGCTTTCAGAATCTTCATCGACATCGCAGTTCCTACCACCTTTGATCAAACGAAAAAAAATTAAATTGCGTGTATCGCAGATAACTTCCTATCTGGCTACCACTTTGAACCAACGCTCTAAAGTTCCTCAACCTACGTCAGTGCTTTTCTCTATTTCTACTGGAAGTGATGCCTTGTAACAATACAAGGCATGATGTTGGTCCATCACAAGATGGACCAACATCGTTTTTGTCTCTTTTCTGGATATGAAAGCCAAAAAGGCGAAGCCACTTCAAATTCAAGAAAAAAATCAATATACAACGTTTGTGGCAGAAATCTATTATTTATTCGGGTTTTGTGCTAATTTCATTTCAATATTGAGAATATCGAACCACAACAACTGGTAGAAAGACCGTTTGGAAGTTTTTTATTTTTTTTTCATTGATTTTGTCCTCTTTTCTTGTTTAATATCAAGTTTTATGATATTACTCGAAGATCTTTTTTGAATTCATATAAAACTCTTCCTCTGAAGTGAAATTGTAACTCACAAAAGCCCCATCCTAGACGAAATCCATTTTCCGATTAATTTTCAACGACCAGAAGGAAAACCATCGACTTCATTTCGTAGATGTTATAATGGTCATTTGGGGTGAACAGTATCAACCCGTAAATGGACGCCTATGGGTACGAAAAAATTTAAGGAATTCGAGCACATTTGGTGCCTATTTATGGCAGATGTTCGGGCATTTTACGGCTAGGAATGCCTGGAATGCTACGGCCGTATGGGTTTATATTCGTTTGCTGAAGAATGGGGATTGAATGCACAGAGAATTTCTCATTATGTTTCACTTCACCGAATGCTGAAGGGAACTTCAAAGACTCCTTAATCTCGTCCTTTGAAAGATAACTGAATACCAAAACCGAATTCAGAAAAAGTATGCTCTGATCACAAGGAATTGTTATATGAACAAGACAAAAACTCACTCTGTACATGAAATCTTCACATACCTTCAGGAATGAGCATTATAACCTTATTTTGATATAGGACGTGCTACAAAGATATTCAACATTGACTGCAGTATGACCTTATTGATGAGGACTAAAATTCAGTTTCTCCGAGGCTTTTCAGAATTCAGGGTATTGTTAAAAAATTATGCGGGTGAGGTCGAAGCATGGGTCAAATAAGAAGTGAAAGGAATGTCGAGAACGTTAGGATGTCTAACGAACAGTTGAACGACCAGTGGCGTCACCTTCAAATTACATATTTCACAATCCCGACTAGTAATTCAGCAGGTCTATATTTGAAACGAAATCGCATGCCAGAGGAACCTTTGTAGCCACCCATTACATTCTCATATAGGGTGGTGCATCAGTTGATTTGACGTGCAAAGCGGAAATATAGACTTCCTCTGAGAGTTCTGTCAACGAACGTCCTCAGAGTCAGGCAAACATTCTATGAATATGAAAACATCCAAGGATCTGCAAATGCACCGTGCTGGAGAGAAATCATGCTTCTTACTTTTGAAGAACTATACAGGGTCTTTCACGAGGAACCTCACCCATATTTATACGGGAAACTACTGAACGTATTTTCATGAAATTTCACGATGCTGATGAAATCTAAAATATTTTCAAGGCATGAGCACCTCCGGTTTTTCCGGAAATGACGTCAACTTCCGTTTTTCAAATTAGAACACCATTTTTTTATTGCAGAAATAGATTCCTTAGAAAATTTCAAGTTATTTTGATGTAACATTTTTCAGTTTTGGTTGGAAAATTCTCTCTGAGCGGGAAAATTCGAAAAAAAAATCGAAAATAGAGCTCCGCTGAAACAAGAATAACTTCGAGGTTTTTGGATGGAAAATTTTCATTTTTGGGATTTTTCAAGATGTAAGATTGATGTATCCACTTTAAAAATCGAAATCGCGATTCATGATACAGGGGGTGAAAAAATCGCTTTCAAAGTTAGGGATGACAAAATCGTGAAAAATCAATTTTTTCAAATTAGAACCCCATTTTTTATGGCAGATATTGAATCTACGTTAAAAAATAATGTGAGTGTATGCATCACACCCTTGCCCTAAAGTGGATATTAACTCAGATAATATTTCTAAATATGTTCTACTCTTTTTAAATAGATCAGTTGCATTTTGAACTTCAAACCGTCGGGTTATTTACCCCTCGGATAACTTCATTTCTCGAGAAACAACGCAGCGGAGGTCGTAAAAATCGAATGAAACATCCAAAAACCGATTTTTTTATTGCGTCGTTAGCCCGGATGCTTTCTCAAACGGTCCCAAACGATCAACCCGAGTTCTCGATGAGATTTAATCGGATTTTCCGATATCGTTCGCTCCGACGAATTCCACACATATTGTTTCCATTATCTCCGGTTTATTAAGTGGGCAGGAACATCGTAAAACTGCGGGCTTTATGATGGCATTCAGAGAAATTTCGATGCCATTACCAATCAATCCCGACGAGCGATGAAATTCCATGAATAAATTGTGATGCAGCGGCTGGAACTATTCGATATCGCGAGTCGATTCTTGTTTATTGAAAAGACTCATACCTTGAGCGATTCCAACTACAACTAGTGCACAAAACTCGAAAATTGATTATAAAATAGTTATTTATGATATGAGTGTTAAAAGTGACGTTTTATTTTGTGAGTGAAAAAGTTTGTGAAATGAGCGGAGCGAATTGAACAATTTCACGAACAAAATAAAATCACTTTCAACACAAATACCATACAATGTTTTTTGTACAACTGCCCTATTTTGATAATGAAATGGGCGGATTTGCAACGACAATAAACTGCAAAATGCATTTTAATATTCAAACAATCAAAGGTTGTTGTGAATGGCAAACGTTGCCAACGTTATGATTACTAACAAATGAGAAAAGACGCTGTCATTTGAATTTCGTTCCTGTTCAATTTTCGTCTTGGGCAAAGATTATAGAGAAGGAAGATTGGAAACGAAGCGACAACATTGACGTGAGCGCCGTCTGGTGAGAAGAAAGTCCTGAGATAGATAATAGGTGGCTAAGAGAAGTGACTGTTACCATGGTTCCACATATGGTACAATTCAAACAGACAAATTCAAATCAAATTTAGATTATTCTCCAGTTGAGTTCGTTTAGATTAGATCTACAAAGAATAATTAATAGTTGTATTCGTTAAGTTTAAGTTTAATTGAGTTTTCGTTTAATATTTGTGTTTTCGTTATAATTTAGTTTGATTCGTGCTTATTGGTATTCGTTCCTGTGTTTCGGTTGTTAAATATTTGAAGACAAGATGCCATCCGGAGCATGGTGCATGGCAGTGTACTAATAATAAAAGGAATAATCCGAAATTATCCTTCTTTAAATTACCGAAGAAAATGGAAATGTAAGTATTGAAACTCGAAAGGGGTAACCCTGTTATTCATTGCATTAATTTTCAGTGCTCTGAAATGGATAGAGTTTTCTGGGCGAGAGGATTTAGATCGCAGCATGGCGTCTGAATGGGATCTGATTAGTCCTTATACAAGTTTTACACCTCTACAAGATGTTTTTTAAGTTGTGATTTTGAATATTCTGTAAAAAATATGTTCTAATAATTCTGTAACTCAGATGTAAAGATATTTTTGACATGTATTCCAATTTAAAATTGTATGTATATTTTGAAATAAAAATATGTAAGCAAATCTATTTGGTGTGTTTAATTAGTATCAATTGAATTAATATGTAGATCAAAAATATAATCCTGAGCAGAACAGAAGCCCTTCTTTTGTTGTGTCACCCTGTATATTATTGTCTGGGCTCGATAGGTGGAAATCAAAATTATTACTTATGGTGGTATTCAAATTTCGCGCTCTTTCCAGTAACAGTAATCTGTAATGAAAAAAACTACAGTCACTGTAATCTGTAATGAAAACGCCATCTCGTGAGTAAAAAGTCCCGATATATATATGCATAAAACGTAGTCGGTTTTTAGTACGAGAGATATGAGGGCGTTTCCTATCTTTGTACTCTATAATCTTTGGTCTTGGGTTTTTAACTGCTTAATATGTTTGTCGAGAGTCCAATTATTAATAAAAGTGACGATTTGGTTGTTCCTGTGGATATTGAAGAGTCTGCAAGAAGAGCAAATCTGGAACTCCTACCTAAAACATCTGTTCAGCAGTATACGATATTGCATATAACAATTTCCTGGCCTGGTGTAAATTGAAAAATGTAGAAGTGAACTTCAGTGAACCTGTTTTCCTGGCATACTTAGAAGAAAAATCAAAAATATGGAGTTCATCATCTTTGTGGAGCAAATTTTCAATGATAAAGTCAAGCGCCCTTGTTAAAAATGGTATGGATGTTAGTAAATATTTAAAGGTAATAGCATATTTAAAACGGAAAAGTGAAGGATATCGTCCCAAAAAATCGAAAATTCTCACTCGTGAACAAGCTGAAAAGTTTATAAATGAGGCACCAGATGAGAAATACTTGATGGTTAAGGTTGCAACTATTTCCGGATTATTTGGAGCCTGTCGGCGTGAAGAATTGTGTAATTTATTAGTGGAAGACATCGAAATAAGAAATAAATCATTGGTTATACAACTTCCAAACACAAAAACCAAAGTCAGTCGTTCTTTCAGTATTATTGGGGAGTATGTTGACTATTTTCATAAGTACTTTGCACTGGGCCCTTCTGTCATCAAACATCGTCGTTTTTTCCTGAAATACATGAATAATAAATACTGCCAATCCAGTTGGTATCAATACATTTGGGAAAATTCCATCTATTGTTGCCGAATTCCTCAAACTGCTAGAACCAAAGCAATATACAGAACAGTTTTCGAAGATCCTCCGCTTCATTGCTAGCAGAATCAGGAGCGAATTTTACGGATATAAAAAAACATGGTGGATGCAAGTCTACGACGGTAGCCGAGGGCTATGTTGATCATTCCATTGCATATAGAAATGTCATTGCTGAAAAAATTCTCCCAACCTCAACAGATTTTGGATCATCATCATCCAATATTGTACTTCCGGTTTCTACAAGTTCTAATGGCGCTGAGGATTCTAATAATGAACTCCCTAACGTCACAGGGCATTAATGTTAGTAATTGTTCTAGTTTTACGATTAATATTAATGTTCATAAGTAATGATTGTTAAATATTGATAATAAAAATTTGCAATTGCTGAATTTTTTCATCTGATTTCATCATAAGAAAATGGAGTGCTAAAAATATTTTCAACACTAATGTTAAAAATATTTTTAACACGCTTCCACGTAAACAATCAATTTTAACATTGTTTGCTGTCACTTTTAATGGCAGTTGTACAAAAATGTATTTAAAAAAATGGCATTTTTCCCTGAATGTCATAATAACAACTCTTATTGGAAACTGCTTGAGCAGGAGCCCGACTTTTGGAGCCAGTAGATTCCTTTTTCTGAGTGAAAATCTGAAATACCATCTTGGTTCAGTTCAGGTTTTCATTCTTCGCACTGAACGAAAGCTGAAATTAACATAAAGGCCCTTCCGAGATCGAATTCCTGCAGTCCGTACGCAGCAGCAGCGCGAGACAGTTATCTGTCGATGTGCGATAAAAAGAACCTCTCGAATCGCTTATCAGCTCAAATTCCGCATTTCCATTTATAATCCAGTGAGCGATTTATTATGCCCATCGTGAATAATGGTCCAACCAGTCCGCATTATAGCTACGACTTATGGCCCAAAAGGGATTAATTAAAGGCTGTCGTTGCCTTACGGTGGCACAAGTCCTGTTCGTTCCGATCTCGTCTTTTTTTTTGCGATGGCCCAATCGATGGCAAAGCTCTCCGTCAATTTTCGCAATGAAATATCATCGATGATTCATTTATTGCTGATTTTATCGAAATGGGTACGATTTATTTCCCGTTTCCGTCATCTTCGAACACATTTCCGATGTATAGTTGCTTCAACATGATCATTTTTGAAACATTGAGCATAATGTCCATAGTTGCAATAGATTGGTAAAGAATTTGTAGTTAATCTAGACGGAAAAGTTTCTAATCATGATGACTTACCTCTAAGACATCTTGAGCTGTTTGCAGGTACTCTCGTAGCATTGCCTCTTGTACAGACCGCCATTCTAATCTAGGATCTTCTAGTTGGGTGCTTTCTGAAGAAAAATCCATCTTTTAATTTTTGAATTGATAACTTCATATTTTTCTTGTGACAATTCGTTTGTGGCATTGTGTAAAATAAATTTATATAAGTTTTGCGTTTCAAAAACTAAATCTGGATTGTGAATTTCAAATACAATCGATATCGATATTGTGGATTTCAAAAACCGTAAATACGCCGATAATGGATTTTAAATTAATGAAAAACCTGTATTGTGAATCCCGAATAAAATATATATCGGAATAATTAATTTCAAATATCAGGATTGTGGATTCCAAATAAATACTTCGAGATTGAGGATTTCAAAATCCATGAATATCTCGATTATGGATTAGGTACCTATCAGTCAAAATAAGTTCTGTGGTTTTCAAATTGAATATCGGGATTGTGGATTCCAGATACTTCGAGATTGAGGTTTTCAATTGGAATAAACATCGGGATTGTGGATTTCAAACAGAATAAATAAGAGTATTATGGATTTGAAATCCAATATAAATATCGGGATAATGAATATATTTCATAAATTAATAACGATATTTTTTTTTGTGACAAGCACTCAAGATTTTTCGTTAATGTCCATCTCGATATGTATAAAACAGAAATTAGATAAGTTGTGCGTTTCAAAAACAATATCTGAATTGTGGATTTCAAATACCTACAGTAAAATCGAGATTTTGGATTGTGAATTCCAAAATCCATGAATTTCTTGATTATGGATTGAAAATCAGTCGAAATAAGTTCTGTGGATTTCAAATTGAATATCAGGATTATGGATTCCAAATATTTCGAGATCAAGGATTTCAAAACCATGAATATCTTGATTATGGATTAAGAATCGGTCAAGAATCTACAATAAATGCTATTTTGGAGGTCTAAAACATCTAAATCTTGAGGAACCTGTGCTCGGAAACAAAACTTAAAAATGAAATTTGGAAAAACAAAATCATGAATAATTCTTGACTCAGAAGGACTACATGGTTGATTTTGGTATCAAAATGTAGGTTTTCGGGGTCGCTCCGTTCAATAAACAATGTTTCAGAGCTCTGTCCATCAAAGTTTAGATTTTGACCTGTTAAATGGCATTTTTTCAAAACAATCGAAATTTCAAACCATCATAGCTCCCCTTCCTTTGATCGCCGCCACTATTTATTCATATTATGTTGATCAGCATAGGTCACAGTATTTCTGCGCAAAATATGAGCGATTTGAAAAATTCAAAATTTTGGACGAAAAATGACTAAGGGGTATGACCCTCTAAAAACACCGTAAACTCAATACCAAAAATATCTGGGTAGATCTAACGGTGCGATTGGTCGAAGAAGTCGTTCGAACTATTCGAATCTCAAGAGAAGTCCTTTGGATTTCAAAGCCCATGAATATCTTGATTATGGATTGAAAATCAGTGAAAATGAGTTCTTTGGATTTCAAATCAAATAACTGGATTGTGGCCCCCAAATAATTCGAGATTGTGGGTTTCAAAGCCCATGAATATTTTTATTATGTATTGAAAATCAGTGAAAATAAGTTCTGTGGATTTCAAATCAAATATCTGGATTATGGATTCCAAATATTTCGAGATCAAGGATTTCAAAACCATGAATATCTTGATTATGGATTGAGAATCAGTCAAAATAAGTTCTGTGGATTTCAAATTGAATATCTGGATTGTGTATTCCAAATACGCCGAGATTGTGGATTTCAAAGCCCATGAATATCTTGATTATGGATTGAAAATCAGTCCAAATAAGTTCTGTAGATTTCAAATTACAATATCGGGATTTTGGAATTGAAATAGAGCGAATATCTGGATTATGGATATAAAATGAAATAAAAATAGAGATAGTGGATTGCAAAAATAGTCCTAGGGTAAAAAATTAAAGAAAAATAATAGCCACTGTTCGCGCACGGTCCCTAGAATATACAGTACGGTCTCCCGGCCATAATTGCGTACGAAACAAACGCATCAATCGATTCATTTCTTATTTCGGGCGTCCTTTACTTTCGAATTCGACCGTCCATCATTTCCGTCATTGTTTCTCGCATCTCGGACGCGCGCGCATTCGCATCGCCATTCCGCAAAATGTACGTGACGGAATTTCTCGCATTATAAGTTGTAAATAATCCTTTTCCTTGGCTCGGGGTCCTTAATGGCGCCATCCTGTGGCCCGGCATTTCTATGTAATTGTTGTTTATGGACGACGATTCTGGTTTCTGGTTAGACGACGCGCGTACGATCGCCACCGAGGTTAGGTTGCCCGCTGCGAAAGAAAGCGAAGAATGCGCCGGCGATTAGCATCCAGCGATATCTACAGGGTGTCCCGGAAAGAGACAGAATTGTAAGAACAACGGATTTCGATTTTTGAGAGAAAATTGAGAATTGAGAAGAAAAAGATTAATGCTCGATGTTTACTGACTCCCATCTGTCAACTTTCGATCTGTCACGACGTAATCATTTGACATTTTGACTGTCAAACATGGCGCGCAAATCAAATCTTGCGCTCTAATTGAAACACCCTTTATAAGATCAGTATTGGTGCAAAACGAAAATTGAATTTCTCTTGCAGTCTACTTGCTTCAGTCAGCAAGGGATGACTGTTAAATCGCTGAATGAAATGTTGAAATCTCATTCAAATTATAAGATGAGTTGAAAACCATCAAATTGCCTACGGAAATTAGCAGAACTGATTCAAAAAAAAGTGTTTCTCTAAATCCGGCTTTCACTCCACCGCCAATTCTGGGACACCCTGTATCTTGCTCACGAACTCCTCGAGGAATTGGAAAAATGAGACCGCGATTATAATGGAGGCGCTTACGAGAGAAGGGAATATACAGTTTAACTAGCCTGAAGAATGAAGTAGACTGCCTTTGAGATATGACTACCGTAGCAAAAAATTCTACCATGTCGATTAAACCTTAAGCTATCGCAAATTCCGCACGCATGTCTGGGATTATTCCGAGAAGCCGTATAATAGGCATTAACGAAGATGGCTGTTGATCGCTCCGGCATTTTACTCATACGAGGAAGTATTGATATCTAGTTAGCCTAGACCAGTTCCACGAATAAACAAAATAATGCGATAACATATCAACGAACAATAACTTATTAGAAGTGTCAGTGTAGAGTTCGACGTCAAAAAAGTAAACCAGAGTTACGCAATGAATTTTAAAAAAAATGTCCACCGAAATTGTAAAAATCGAAAAATTGGAGTATATCGAGCCATCATCAAGTACCTGTATTTAAAAGGGTTGAGAGGTAAGCAGGTTTACGAAGATATGCTCAATACCCTCGGTGATCAATATCCTTCGTATGCGACCGTGAAAATTGGACTGCAAGCTTCAAAAGAGGTAAATTTTCCATTGAAGATGATGACCGATCGGGAAGGCCAGTTTTTGTGTCAGTCCCCGAAAATATCGATGCAGTTCATGACATGATTTTATCAGACCGTCGAATTGGGCTAAAACGGATATCTGAAGCACTGAAGATTTCATACAGGGTGGGGCAGAAGAACCTATCCGATTTCAAATCCCTTTTTCTCAGAAGAGAGAGCAGGTAGAGTAGTGGGGTAAAAACCGTTAGAAAGCTGGTTTTATGCCATTTGTCAGTAGTCAACATGCCTTGGTCTGGTGAACATCGTGCTTTTGTTATTGAGCGGTTTATCGAATGCGGCGGTTCGATAATTGCTACACAACGTGCTTTTCGAATTCATTTCGGACTCGGGCGTCATGATCCTGTTCCACATCACGCTACGATTAAAGTGTGGGTGTCAAATTTTAGACAGACGAGTTCAGCATTGAAAAAGAAGTCGCCTGGACGTCCCAGGACAGCAACAGGACCTGAAAACGTGGCCAATGTGAGAGCCGCGATTGAACGTTCCCCGCGTCGTTCGGCGCGAAAACATTCGCTCGCTTTGGGGATTTCCAACCGCAGTATTCGGCGAATTTTGCACCGGGACATCAAAATGCATCCCTACAAAATGGTTGTTGCACAGAAATTAAGTGAAAGGGATTTTGAAACCCGTACGAACCTGTGTCGCGATCTCCGAGAACTGCCAAACGACGATGTTGTGCTCTTCACGGACGAAGCCTAAATAAGTGTATCCGCTCCCAAGGACGACATTTGAGTGATGTGCTTTTCAAAACTTAAATTTAAAAAGGGCATAAAATTTGCGATATGTTAATAAAAAAATTTTTTTGACAAGCTGAGTGGTTTTAATTTTATAACGTTTTGAAATCGGATAGGTTTTTCTGCCCCACCCTGTACGAACGCGTTCATCGTATAGTTCACGTCAATTTGGACATGAGAAAAATTTCTGCAAAATGAATCCCCAAATGTTTGAATGTTGACCAAAAGCGTGCAAGGGTAGAAGCATCGCGTTCGATCTGTGCTCGATTTGAAAACGATGTAGACTTCTTAAACCGAATTGTTACTATGGATGAGATTTGGGTACATTTCTACGATCCAGAAACAAAGCAACAATCGATAAAATGGTGACACTCTGGTTCTCCAAGATCTAAGAAGTTTCGTGTCAAAAAATCTGCTGGAAAAGTTCTTGCTTCAGTTTTTTGGAATTGCCATGGAGTAATCATAATGGATTTTTTGGATAAGGGTAGAACAATAACTGGAGATTACTTTTTGACATTACTGACCACTCTACGGAAAAAAATTAAAGAGAAAAGACGCGGAAAGCTATTCAAAGGTGTTTTGTTTTCACATGACAACGCCCCAGTACACAAATCTCATGTTGCTATGCAAAAAATTCGTGATTTAGGGTTAGAATTACTAGAACACCCCCCTTATTCACCAGATTTGGCTCCGTCCGACTATCATCTCTTTCCTCAAATGAAAAAAAGTTTAATAGGTCGTAAATTTTCTGCCAACGAAGAGGTTATAAAAGCTATGGAGGACTGGTTTGCAGAGCAAGAAGAAACATTCTTTTTGAAAGATCTAGAGACGTTGCAGGTTAGCTGTAATAAAGGTATTCAATTATGAGGAGAATCTGTTGAGTAATAAAATATTTTGACATTGAAATTTTGTTTGGTTCTATAGTAGGCTAAGAATTTTTCAATATTTCCTCGTATTTGGTGCCGACAATCAAAAGATAGAAGATTTTCGATTTTACCTCATTTCTAACAGTTACCTACTTCTATTTTCAGGAAAAACAAAACAGAAAATCGAACCATTGGCATCAACCAGTCAAAAAAAAATTGAAATAATTCGAAAACCCATTAACATTCCTCAACGATACATAAAAATTCGATCACGACTCTTATCATATTTCACGTTCGCCGAAGCGGGAATTCAAAGTGCAATATTCTCCAAAACGATCGGAATGTCAACATGTCGAAATTCCGGTTCCAACCGTTGTTACCTCACAAACGAGGAATTCTGGTTGCAAAATGCGTATTGGCCTTATTCGCGACTGACGAATGTTGACATTTCGTTCGACGTGCAGTGTGTACGCCGTCGTTCTTTGAACCCATCCCCGCCCTAGCCTACTAATCTAATAATCGGTAATAGATTCGTTATCGGTACATCCATAGTACGTGGTTAACATTGAAATAATTGCTCTACCAAGGATTGGGCTTTCAATTCACCCAAGGTCAATGGACGTTTTACAGCTGCTGTCAATTTCTTTGACAGCTGTCGATTTTTTTGCAGGGAACATGAATTTTTCATGTTTCCCTTATCAGATTGTTAGACCTCCTCTGGGACACCCTATACATAGAAAGAAATATGTTCGGAGTATGCCTCATTGCCGTCTTGAAGAAAAATAGCTCGGTCACTGGAAGTTACGATGGCAGCACTTTCATATCGATGCCGGGCCGTCCGAAAAAAAATTCCGTCCTCGGATTCTCGGAATACTTTCTCGCTTCCAAATCTCCGTTACACGCCTGTGAACTGGACCAGACGGTGGCGTCCGGTAGTCGTCGGCGTCGTTGAGACGAAGACGGCAGTAATTCTCGACTTGAGGAATTTTGCACGTTATTTTATGTTGATACAGCGGCGCCAGCATTTTTTTAACATCAACAGAAGAACGTCCGAGAATTTTCAATGCAAACATACGTTACGCTATTGGCGTAGCGCTAATTGATTGGACGGCGTCGGTCAACCGGTCAAATCAGTAAGTTTAGGTCGACCGCCAAAATTCGTTGATTTTTCGTCACTTTTAAAGAAATTTTTGAAATGAGGCAATTTTGTTGTTTTCAACCTCTGCTTTTCTGATTCAACGTTTATATGATCTAGAAAATATGAAAGGAAATGAAACTCTTGTAATTTTCTTAGCAATACGACTACGTATCCATTTTTTTTTCAACTCTTGTACAAAGGGTGGAAAAAAACTTATTTTGAATACGAATGATATTTTTTTTTGATCCTATGTGATGCAGAAAAAAATCAGCTCTTCGAAAATATATTATTTTTTTGGATTTTTTTGTATGGGGATATGTGAAAAATAAAATTATTAATATGGCAATTCCCCTAAAATGCTGATTTTGCCTCAAATATGGAAATATTATGCATGTTTCATACATACAGAGTGCCAAAATGGAATAAATTCGATAACGAATAAATGAGGAGGAGTTGGGAAAAACGCTCGGACACGTCGATTTGTAATTTTAATTGCGCATATTTTTCCAGAAAATAAAATTATATAGGGTGTTCCATGCGACCGTGGCCAATACCAAATTTCTTATTTCAAATGCAACCCCCTGTATATTATTTATTTTTTGGATTCTTCAGAGAATTCTAGACATAATTCATGTACAATGTCCTATACCTATCTTCATCTTTTTCGGAAATATTAAGTGTTTTCAGATTTTTCACAAACATTAACATTTTGAATGAAAATTATTTTATTTTACAAATTCGATACATTACACTGAATACTTATTTCCCATTAACCTCTTGATATGAAGAAAGTTAGCAAAAACCATTACTGAGAAGAAATTAAAAAACGTTAGAAGACGTTCGCGGCGAGCATTTTGAACATTTCCTACATTGACATTCATGTTTTTTTTTATAATTAAAAAATAATCAGTATTACTTATAAGGTTTTGAGTGTAATGTACAGAATTTGTGAAATAAAATAATTTTTATTCGAAACGTTGATTTTTGCAATGAATCTGAAAACACTTAATACTTCCGAAATAGTTAAAGATAGGTATAGGACATTGTGCATGAATTGTGTCTAGAATTCTCTGAAGAATCCAAAAAATAAATAATATACAGGGGGTTGCCTTTAAAATGAGAAAGTTGTTATTGGCCATGGCCACATGGAACACCCTATATAATATTATTTTCTTGAAAAATATGCGCATTTGAAAATGCAAATTGACGTGTCCGAGCGTTTTTCCCAACACGCCCTCATTTATTGGTTATCGAATTTATTCCATTTGGCTGTTGCACTCTGTATGTATGAAACATACATATTTCCATATTTGAGGCAAAATCAGCATTTTAGTGGAATTGCCATACTAATAATTTAATTTTTTACATATCCCCATACAAAAAAATACAAAAAAATAATATATTTTCGAAGAGCTGATTTTTTTCTGCATAACATGGGATCAAAAAAAAGATATCATTCGTATTTGAAATAAGAAAGTTGTTTTTCTTCCACCCTTTGTACAAGAGTTAAAAAAAACTGAATACGGTGTCGTATTGCTAAGAAAATTACAAGAGTTTCATTTCCTTTGATATTTTCTAGATCATATAAACGATATTTTAGAAAATAAAGAAGTTATGACACATTTTCGAAATTATCAAAACAAATGAAGATATCGTGAAACGGCTTTCAGTTGTTGAGTTCTCACGAAAATCGAGCCCAGGACTCCTTTCAACATTTTCACCTATCTAGCCTAGAAGTACCAGAAACAGCCAAAATCGAGCAATTTAGGACACCCTGTACAAGTCAAAAACTCATCCTGTATAATTAGCGACATAGAAATAAAACACCCAGTTTTAATAGATTTATTACAACGATTTTTCGCATACATTTATAAAAATTTCAGAAAAATCTAACCGTTAAAAAAAATAAGAAAATTATTAAAGCGTCAAATAGCAGACGAAATTTTTAAAATGCTCGTTCAAGTTTATATCAGATAACAGGCAAATGGGCCAAAAACTCGAAAAAATCATTCAGTATTCTCCATTTTATGTTATTGTGACCCATGAGCTTTGGATATTTTTCGCCAAAAATTCATCGGCGCGTTTCGACCAAGTCTTGACGAGTTGTCCGTCGCTGATGGCGAAATCGTTTGAAGATCCACATAATAATGCCCCCGTCTCGTAGAAACCAACGGACGTTTTAATTTACCGACTAGGTCTCCCGGCTCAGCTCTACAATCGGAGAAAAAGATAATTTTGTCGAAAGTAACAGTACCTGGGCCCCACTGGCGCCACGCCATTAAGAAGTTACATATTGTGCTCATTTGGCGCTGACCGGGAAATACTTAATGAAACACGGTATAATTACGTTTTAATTTCGAATCCGGATGCGTAGAATCGCAGACGAATCTCGGATGATTACAGGGCGAAAGGAATTCGTTCGGTTTGATTACAGCTGGAACTGAGCGAGTCCTACTTGTACGATATTGTTGCCTTTGGAACGGTATTACGATCGAGCAGTGACATACCAAAAATAAGACTCTGAAGCTAGGCATATTTGTAACATTCATAGAGATCGAATTTCTTCATCTATGGTAACATTAGGCAATCCAACGACCTGTCAAATATTTGAGGTTAGCGCTGGTGGTCAAATCATAGAAAAATTGTTTAATGGCGACATTTCAAGGCAATCATACTTTGTCGGCGTATTGCCCACATATTAACAGCCTAGCTAGGAAAAGAAGGAAAATGTGGTTAGCAATCATCAAGTAAAACTGATGAATATTCCTTCTCTAATACTTCCTCTACAATATTCACCCTAAATAAACTGCTCCCCATGAGTTAGGGATATTGACTTAAATTGGAAAAAAATATAGTTAAAATAAGATTTTTGTGATGAAAATTCATATAAATAAGATTTCAAGTTGCGAATTAATTGTAGCCTGTAGGTCTGCAGGTGGTTAAGAAAAATCGAGTAAAATAACGAAATTTTTTTCCCAGAGAATTCAAGCATTTTGAGACTATCAATACAATGTATGGCCTCCACGGGCATCAATAACAGCTTGACATCTTCTCTGCATACTACACACGAGGTTGTTGAACATTTCTTGAGGAATTTGGTTCCATAAACGGGGCAGAAGCTCTCTCAGATCATTTAAGGATTCTGGGGTAGGTTGATGATTATCTAATCTTCTTTGGAGCATATCCCATGCATGTTCTATGCAATTCGAATCTGGTGAGTGCGGAGGTATTGGTAAATGTGGAATACCAAGCTCCTCGCGCGCATTCTCAACTATGGCTGCAAGGTGCAGTCTAGCGTTATCGTCTAGAAATTGAAAAGTTTCACCAATAGCAGCGTGAAAATTTGGCACAACATTTTCAATGACATGCTCCCTAAAGTGTAAGGCGGTCATATTCATAGGACAAATGTGAAGATCTGTGCGCCCGTTGAAACATATCCCGGCCCATACCATAACACTGCCCCCTCGGAATGGATGGACTTCTTGGACGATTACGGGGTATGCGTGGGTGTCCATACCCTTATTCTTCGAGAATCTGGAAATCTGGATTCATCAGTGAAAAGGACACTACGCCATTGATCGTTCCAATTGATATGTTGCCTTGCCCATTCCAGTCTTTGATGCTTATGGTCACGTGTTAATGGAACTCCTCTTAATGGACGTCTAGAACCTAGATTCACCTCTCTCAAACCTCGTCTGAACTCTGAAGATTTCGATGGAAACTTGGACCCCATCTGCATTTTGAAGAGTATTCCGTAGCATTCTACACGTAGCTGTAGGGTTTCTTCTCGCCGAAACGGTGATGAAACGATCCTGAGCAGGTGTAGTTTTTCGTCGCCCACCAAGCCTTGGTCTTTCCAACACGGAACATGTCTCCCTGAACCTATTCCAAAGTTGAGATATCACACTTTGGCTGACTTGGAGCCTTTCCGCTGCAACAACCTGAGTTAGGCCACCCTATAGCATTCCGATAGCCCTATTAGCCTCAGCGTTTGTTAATTTACGTCTTGGCATTTTCAGAAAACTCGTTTCAAATCGAAGCCGTTGATAAACTGACTTCATTTCAAAATAAGAACATTCATGAAGCATATGCAAAGAACCAAACTTCAGGAAGAAGGCGACCAGATTGACAAAATGTCTCATACTGATTTTTATTGTATCGATTCAAGTTGTTATTGAGTTTTGAATGATTTTACGGCGATTTTCTCGAAGATTACATACTTTTAAAAACAATTGAATACGACATCCCTAACTCTTGGGTGTGGAGCAGTATACTTCCTTTTACTAGTTGTGATCACTGGACTGAGTAAAATTTTATTTGTCAGTGTTTCTTCATATTTACCTCCGACCAACGACCTGTCAAACATCTCAACCCATCAAAGAATTGGATGGTAAAGAATATAAAAAAATAAGAATGTTCTATCTCGCCGGTACCAATCGAATTTTTCGATTTCAACCGCAGGCATAAAATATCGAATACAACAGATTTGACTTACGTGTCATGTGGTTTATGTAATAGGGTCCTATTTGTTTGTCGTACGCTTCTTCCCATCCTAAAGGTAGTTCGTTCCCTCTGCAGTCTGCAAAGGTTTGTGGCTTTGTGAACCTGAAAAAAAATTAATCAACTCAGGGCACATGGAATTCTCAGTGGTAGCACAGGTAGCGCGTATTCTACCATATAGTTTTTGATACAAGACGATAGCCTTTAGTCCGAGCTATTTTCATCTAGAATCTTTTTTTCTGTAAGATATGGGATATTCTTTATTTCTTTATTATGTGAATTAACCATTTCTAGGTCAGTTTCATTCGTTTAAACCCTTTTGGATAGGTAATAAGTTGAATTTTCATAATCCTCTTCGACCATTTAAACGCATAATCTCGTATTATCTTCAGGTTCGCGTTAAACGCGATCGATAGAACAGCCTTTTTCAACTGACCCTCACCTCGGGTCGAGAGTTCTCAAAAGAAACCTGTTATGAAACTGGAGAAAAACAGCGCGCATTGATAAACGAACAGGGTTAAAAATAACTGCAACATCCTTTGGCGATAAAAGTGAAAGAATGTTATCAATGGCAAAAATACGACGAATAAACGTCGAGCTTGCCGAGCGTTTTATCCTTCTCAAATAGATCCTGACGACTAGATAACTCATCGTATCTCATTAATTAATGATTTAATGATAATTCCGTCTAAAAACTGCATGAAAGGCAGGAAATATTCTCGCAATTTGTCGTTTCGCCTTATACTGCGCATTTCAATTCCTCCGGTTGTGGATTCAATAATTTCATTCATTTCAATCAACATAGTTGGCGTGAACGGATTTTTTTTTCGGAATATGAAATATCGCCCAGAAGAGAAAACGGAGTTGCTGCCATTTGTGGAATTCGCATAAATAAGGAGTTAGCACGGAGAGGCATGCAGGTTTTCCTATGGATAACGTTCGAGAACATTTTTCCTCATGGGTTTTTGTCGAAATAAAACAAAAAATGGTTCGGTTTCAATTAACTTTATTTAGTTCTTGATTTTTTGTGAAAAAAAGACGGAGATTTATTTTATAGATCTTTATTCAATGACTATACATATACACACGAGTTCAATAGTGAAAGAAATAAAAAAACATATCCTACTTCAAAATATTTTTATTCTCAAATCCATTAAAGATCACATTCCTGAAACAGCAATCTTCGTTTGGTGACCTCAAAATTCAAAACGTTCTTTCGATTCGACTGAAACAATCAACATTTTACGCTCTTGGAAATGAGACGTTTGGTCGTGACCAGTGCAGCTCAAAACTATTCAATTTTCGAAATTTAACACTGTGGAAATTAAATAGGGCGTTGTCGCATTTAATTTCATGGCTTGTTATGAAGACGGCTGTGGTAGACTGTATAAACCATAGATGTTAATTATATAACATGGCATAAACGCATAGAATTTATAGTAATATAATGTTCTATGCATAAACGTCAATTATTTAATCAGACCAACGAATAAAATTTCTGTAGCGTGCATAAACCATAGATTAAAATTATATCTGGGATTCGAATACAGAAAAGAGAACGTAATTTTATGGTGTAATTCCTAGCAGTTTAATATCATAGATAGACCATACAGTAAGGCCTTTCTATAAGTTCTGTGGTCCCTATATACTTTTACATCCAAAACATCGGTCTCAGGGTCGAAAATTCGAAGTGTTAAGCAATTAATAATATTTTTGAGTAAATCGCCCTCTAGATATTCGGGGTTTTCATCGTTAGCGAAGTTCTGAGGTTATTGCCTTGTAATGACGAAAATGAATCATTAAACCTATGAAAGTTGTCAATAAATTAATACGGAATTCTCGATTTAGATACGGCGCAAACGGCTTCCATTCAGCACTTATCTCGGAATTCACTGATATCACTTTTATCGTTTCAAGAGCTCTATATTGGTTTAATTTAATCGGACATTCCGGACTTATCTGAAATTTATTTACATTTCCAACTACGAAACTGCCTAACATGAATTTCATTAACCTCTTCCTGCTCGGGATCGACCGAACGACGGAATCCATTTCCGTGCGCCAGAATTATCCGATTCTATGATCAAGATACTGTACAGTCCGATACAGTACCGCAAACCACATCGTATCAAGCAAGAATAAAAAAAATTATCGAACAGAGCCAAATCGTGCGATCTTGGTGGCCAACTAACGTCAACATCGCCTGAAATGATTTGTTGGTCAAATGTTTGATTATTCTAATTGAATGTGTGGCATGTGGCTCCGTCCTGTTAGAACCACATATCATCAACATTGATGTCAACCAATTGAGGTACAAAAAAGTCAGTACTCATGTCTCTATATCGTTCTTCGGTCCATAAAGCGCATCAAACAGTGACTTTTCGACGAATGACAGCGATGGGTAATCGAGGTATTTGGAAAAGTCCACATAGACGTCATGCAATCTGTCGTATTCGACAAGGATGACTAATAATCACTGCTTCATTTTCAGCACAAACAAAAATTGAATCATATCACCCCACTCGTTCTTTGAGCGTGCACGTTTGAGAGAACATTCCGTCAGCTCTTATCAGTATTCCTCTTTGTCAAGTACACACTCCAGAAGATTAAATTCCTTGAATATCAATTCAATTCCGACGTAATATCTCCAGACTTCGGATATCCAATAACGTTTTAATATTCCTCTGTTTATTTATGTTGGCATATAATAGGTCATTAAATAAGGTTCATATCAGTAAATAGGTACATTATTTATAAGTTCGAATCATAGACTTACATGCGGTGTAACCTTGTTAAGCGGTAAAACAATATCCCAAACAGATATACCCAGAGTATTCCCCACAAAATACTAAAGAACTAAAGCTGCATAACACGTCTCGGTCCAGCGACAAATGAGGGTTAGACCATAGAACATACTATAAGTTCTATGGGTGAGACGCGTTGATTTCATAGAACTTAAAGTGACTATGTAAGTTCTATGGTTGCTGCCTAAACCAGCGACGATAAATTTAGGGTTGATTTTACCACAGAATACCTAACTAGTTAGGTATTCTGTGATTTCACTCTCTAAGACGTAACCATAGAATCTAGACGGGAACTGTCCTCTTCTTCTAGTGCTGCGTTCCTCATCCGGAAGAAACGATTGTGATCCGACTGCTTGTATAAAATTCAATGTTTACGATTCCGTCCCACATTCTTCAAGTTTCCGCCTATTCGTGATTTTTTCACCACGGCCAATAATATTTAACGCAACATTAATCCCGATATAGGCGCACAAATACACACTGGTTGACCTTGTACCGGCAATTAACCTACGTAAAAGAATAATGAAATACCGAAGTTATTAGTAATACTTTTTTCTCTCCTTGCCCGGTTTTCATTACTGATGTCACCGCACCGTCGTGCTGGTATTTGGCACCAATTTGGGATTGGGTGAAGGTACCTATAATGAGATGTCTTCGAGTGTTTCGATGTTGGTAATGGAATCGGGCCCAGAATTCATAGTCTCGTCCGGTGCTTCAGATGATAGCGAGAAAAATTCGACAATTTTCGCATTCCACGAAACAAGGCATTTGGCTATTCCACGAAACGAGGCATTCGGCTAATATGACTAACGAGGCATTTGGCTAATACGAAAAACGAGGCATTCGGCTATTCCACGAGGCATTTTGCTAATATGACTAAAGAGGTATTTGGCTAATACGAAAAACGAGGCATTTTGCTAATATGACAAACGAGGCATTTGGCTGATACGAAAAACGAGGCATTTGGCTATTCCACGAGGCATTTTGCTGATATGACAAACGAGGCATTTGGCTATTCCACTAGGCATTTTCTAATATGACAAACGAGGCATTTGGCCGTCGTGCTGGTATTTGGCACCATTTTGGTATTGGGTGAAGGTACCTATAATGAGATATCTTCGAGTGTTTCGATATTGGTAATGATATCGGGTTCAGAATTCATAGTCTCGTACAGTGCCTCAGATGATTGCAAGAAAAATTCGAGAATTTTCGCATTCCACGAAACAAGGCATTTGGCTATTTCACGAAACGAGGCATTTGGTTGATATGACTAACGAGGCATTTGGCTAATACGAAAAACGAGGCATTTGGCTATTCCACGAAGCTTTTTGCTAATATGACAAACGAGGCATTTGGCTAATATGACAAACGAGGCATTTGGCTATTCCATGCACGAGGCATTTTGCTAATATAACAAATGAGGCATTTTGCTGATATGACAAACGAGGCCTTTGGCTACCTTTCACTGCGGCAATTTGAAATGTTTAAGAGATTCAAGAAACTAGGAAACCACCTGGGACGGGCATTTGGCTATCTTTAGTTTTGAGGCACTTAAGGAATGAGGTATATTTTGTTGTGAGGAGAAACTGAAGAATATACAGGGTGTTTCACAAACATGGTGACCAAATTCGGGATAAAGGTCCTATAGGCCAATGTCCGGAAATGCTTTGTTTCCAAGATACAGGGCGTTGTATGTTCACAGATAAATAACGAATTGCTGGTTCGTTTTCCTCTTCAGAGAGCTGTTTGATAGTTAAGTGGTCATAAACCAATACGAATCCTACCATCAGTACCATCTTCGTACTCTTCGATGAAATGCTAAAATACGGTCCACGACAATCTGCTACCGTTCGCCAGCAGAATCCCTACTGAATTTGCTAGGTCATCGGCAAATACGAAGGTATTATGTACTAGGCGTTCACGATTCCATTTCACTGGATCGGCTATAAAAAGGCGCCTAATGTTTTTCACACCGCCAATACATCGGAATGATGCTAGTCAGACAGAGACAGCGAGACACGCTCGAAAGAAATGCAACCACGAACGGAATGCGGTGACGGTCAGCCTTCTCTACTACAGACAGCTATCATGATCAACTGGTGCGCGGGCTGTCATAACTTGACAACGGCGTCGTTGCCATGCGATAGAACGGCTGTAATGAGAGTAGTAATCGAGATATCTGCATAATGCCGAGCGAAATCGTTAGACGGATTATAGATTGTAACATTGACCGTAGCAGTGGAGTTTTGCCTCTGCCACTGCAACCAATGGGATCTTCAGTCCTAAGCCTTTCAATAAAGTGACGATCCCAGATGGTGATAACTCGTCAAAGTCCTCAAGAATCAATTTGCTTGAGCTAAGACTCAAATTTACTTCTGTATCCAGAAGGGCACTCACATAGGACATGCTCTGTCGTCTCTCATCCTTCATGCAGACTAGTCTACATGTGGGGTATGCGTCAATACCTAGTTTGATGATTAGTAGTGTATGTTAGGTTAGGTTTTAAGGAAGCTGGAGGTCATTTTCACCAAATTCTAGACGTCAGTCAGAATCATTTTCAATAACAACTGGGTTGGTTTGCATACGCATTAGGTCCAATGTACACAAAATGAGGAAAAGCGAAATTGCTCTGTGATTTCGACGTTTTCTCGATGGTTATACCTTTAACCTGAATCCATCAAAGGTAATCCAACGACCTGTCAAATATTTTTTAAAGTTAGTGCTGGTGGTCAAGCAATGAAATGATGAATATTTAAATTTTATATCATACAAAAGCATAAAGAAGTTACAAGTTACAGTGCCATGAAAAAAATTCCTTCCCAATACTTCCTCTACAATATCTGCGGGCTGTCAATACTAAAAGTTGTGATCATATGATTTGAGTAAAATTTTCTTCGTCAGTGTTGTCTCAGGATATTTTTCGATATTACAAAACATAAACCTCACTCACATATTTACCGCTAATAAGCGACCTGTCAGAAACGTTTTAAGGTTAACAGTGATGGAATAATCACGTGGTAAACAGAAACATTTCGTCAGTCGTCACAAGCTTAAGATCGCCGTTCAGAGCGCGTAGGAAAAATCATCCGATAGAGGCGCCACCGTGCATTTTATTCAATATCTCCATAGAACTTACATTATCTCTATGAGTTCTATGAATATCTCTCTATATATGATTGAAATGTGCAATGGCGCTCTCTATCCGAAAATCGCTAGCTATGAAATTAGTGAATATGTGGGTAAGGGCAGATTGCACCGTAGACAAAACTGTAGATTAAATATTAAACCTCGATTAGTGTCTATGTGATCAATAGACACTAATCGAGGTTTTGGATTTAATCTACAGTTTTGTCTACTGTGCAATTGGCCCTGAAGCAGGAACTTTTTCCCGCCATATATTTGAATTTGGCCATTCTCTGCCAATTCCGTATTTCAAGTTGATTGTCTGATAGAAATTATCTGTAGATTCACTTTCAATTGGAAGTTGAACTATTTTCATGGGTCTTTCGATTGAAATAAAACAGAAGCATGAGTTGGCTCATTTTCTTCTATTTTTGAAAGAAAAAAAAATGAACGGTTGAAATGAAATTAATCTCAATTATTTCATTGAAAACTCTAATCCTTTCTGAGTTTACCCCCAAATTTCAGTTCTCAAAGTGAAACCATTTTCAAATGCAACTTGAAATAAAAACACACTACATTGAACGCCCACCTTGATACGGAGCGAGTCCCTCACCCAGGTCAAGATTCTTTTCGATGAATCGAGATAGTACTTCGTATGGTTCAGTTGGATCATCTCAAGTAATGCGAGGTTTTTTGGGATAACATTTACAATTAAGTGAATACCTCTGTGCATTGATTAGGTTATACGCGGGACGGTGTTTTTACTTTTCGTGTTCGGTACTGAACCTATCAAAAGGGGATTTTCTTTATTAAAAGTCGATGAATACCGGGTGATTCCATATAAGATTGCTTGCGAGCCTTCATTCATCGATACGATAACACAATCGAACGAAAAAAACGGTGAAACGATTCCATTCGTCGCTCGGGGTGCAACGAACCAATAGGAACGTCGATCCTAACACAATGCCCCATAATTGTGCACAATGGGCGAGTATGCAATGTGCAGAAGTCGCGCGAGAAGCAGCTTCAGGTTGCAATGAACGCGAATGACCTTCAGCCGAGCGCTAGGTCAGATGTCAGCAGAACAAAACAAATTTTATGGGGTTTTTGATTTCAACCATTAACCAACGTCCTTTGGAAACCCGATATCGGAATGTATTGTTCTCGGTATAGAGTGAGGAAATCGTAAAACCTCAAGTACGGCCGAGTTAAATGAGCATTTCATCCATATCGCCGACTACAATAGGGGAAGGACGAACGCGAAGAGGCACACACACGCAACTACGACAGGCCTGCACCGCCTCGAGACCATCGAGCACTTCTCGAACCGCCCCTGTACCTCACGAATGCCTCTCCATTCCTACACTTGCCGTTGTCACCTTCATCGATTGCATTGAATTTCTCCTAATTTTCGTACACAATATCAACGTGACAACGTTTCAAATTTTGATAGCTTATACCACAGAATACTGTGCTTATACTAGAGAGCACTATAAAGATAGGTATGCTCTTCGATGACTAAACACCAGGCTAGATAGAACCACAGAATAGTTAGGTATTCTGTGATAGAACTGGCTCTATGGTCGATTGGGTCCAACCATAGACTCGAAAATTACAGGACTGGCAACATTTTAATCGACATCTATCGGGGTGATACACCAACATAAACAATAAATTATTATAAATTTGACTATTAGATGCCGCGGCATTATTCTAACACCACGAACCTAACCTATTTCCAATGTTTTTCATGTGAGCATGCCGAAAAAAGTCACCACAAGATCTCTCATTCCGAAAATATACTCATTCGATTACAGATTTCATTTCATTCGAAGGGATCTGTTATTTTCGAGTCTATGGTTGGACCCAAAATGGCTGTTTCTTGTATACTCCCCTTTATAGAGCCTTACTTATACAATGTCGTCCCAAAAATTATGATTGCAAAAAACAGAGGCTCTCACTGAACACCTGTACCTGCTCGGAATAGCACCTGTAACGTTTTATTGCCCTACTGATATCAGTTTCAAGAAAAAAAAAACTATTCAAACCTATCCATTTACATAACATTATACCGAATAATCGAAAGAACTGCGAAAATATTTAAATAACCTAAACGAAAACCGTGAGACAGGGATATCTCGGGATTCCTAGAAAGATGAAGAACGTCGCATAAAAAAAATCATTATCCATTTTCGGCCGGCACCTAATGGACGGACATTTGGGACATGAATTAGGTGTGATAATAAAGCATTTAAATCGATTCAGAAATCGATAAATATGCTAATTCAATGCGACGCCGCTTAGGCAGATGTAAATGGATTAATTTCAAAGGAAATAGATTTGTTAGATTGAGGTCCAGTTAATTTTACACTGGCCGAGCTGATGTCAGTCGTCACACCTCTGCGACTACCATATTAGAAAACTATGGGATATTTTAATAAGGAAATATTCCATTAGTGATGGTTTGTAATTCCCGGTAATAAAGACTCTTAATCGAGCGAAGAAACAAATGTGGAATTTAAGAGTTTGGTCTGCCTGAGCTACTTGATTAAACAGTGACAAATCAAAACGTGTTTAAGTTCATGATAGTTTGAATATTCAACTCAACACTAGAATCCATGAATAATCCCTTTTCTTTTTGTTTATTATATTTATCATCGAAAGGTGACTGTTGCATTGCATCATATTTCTGTAAGCATTCCAGAAAATGTTTTCAACTCTTCAAGATGACTCACATCCACATGCAACAGGAACGCTCCAAATGCCAATGATTCACCCGAAGAAAGCATCTCATATATTTTCAAGGAATACCAATAGCCAGACTAAGCGGAAGGAATTCAACTACTCCTTCCACTCTCTGCATATTTTCGGCCTGACTGTTTAGCGAGCTGTTTAGCAGAAAATTAATTCCTTCAAAAATCTCAGGAACTTTAAAATGTGAATCACCTCTTGATAGTCTCTGTAACAAGTGAATAAAAAAGCTAAATATGCTTCATTTATTCCACCACTTCTATCAAAATCTATGTTTCGAAACCAGAGAATTACTGATTAATCTGTGACTTCCACCACAGAAATCGGAATAATCCTCGTCATTATCTCCAATTTATTTGGTTATATAGAGATAGTATCTATCTCTACGTCATGGTTTTCATGCAGTTCGCATTGATGGCATTCGATCCTCTTAAAATTCCGATACAGCCGACCCTGGACATTCCGAAACCATCCATCATGGCTGTCGGTTTATCTAGCAATTTTTGAGGTCACAGAAGAGAGACTGATCACAAATATATGAGCGGAGGCCTACCCACACGCCCGAGCGTTCCACCTATAGGATACGACCAAGTCGCGTGTCCATTGTTTACTCCGTGAGTCACTGTGTAGATCTCATTTTTTTTTCTGTGACAAACGCATGGGTGTATTCGGTAATCTCTTTGTTTGGATATCGTCGATAAGGCTAGGTTCCATCGGGAAATAACTGGGCGTTGAGTCAGCTTCCCAATCGCGAAGAAAATTTTCAAATTGGTTTGGTCATCGCACAAATTGTTTTGGAGACGATATACGGAAGAACAATGATATTGCATACTGTTTGATAAACATATTATTGCGTTCTATTTTTCATGTATCCCAAAATTAAATTGAAAGTGGTTTACGCTTGGGTTTACGTCATTCGGTCATAAACAAATTTGGTTTATTATTCTATGGTTATAATTATATATAGGTTAAAATTCAAGCACGTAACATTCCGAACGCAATTCGATATAATTTATATCGAAAAAATAATATGCTATGTTTCGAGGAGAATTATGGTTAATGGGGACAATGTGAAAGGAGTCAAATATCCTTTGATGCTTCGTCAGTCGTACTTCATCACTTTTACGATTTTGTACAAAGCATCGATAAATATTAAGGGGTATTCTTTGGTTCATCCACAGAAGGCACTTAAATCTGTCTATGCTTCTCTACTCAGTCTATGCATAGTATTCTATGCGTCTATGCCTACTGCCAACTTATGTCGCGAGCCAATTTGAATTCCGGAAAAGGACAACACGAGGCCGAACGGAACAAAACCTTGTCATTCTTGCCATATTCTAGCTTCATCCCAATAAATTTCAAATCGAAAACAGCTCGGCAGACACCACACAGTGAGACACTGTCATAGACAGCTTGGCGACATCAGGCCAGTTCCAGAGAACAGTACAAGAGTAATTTTATACGTTTATTTACGTTCCAAGTTGGGCCAGATAGATACACTCTATTTATTTCTGGATCATTTGCACGCAGAATTTTTGGCTTCGATGCGAACCTTCCCAAGACGTTCAACTTAGCATTTCGTTTTCGGTGCTCCGTTGTCAGGGAGATGGAACTTTCGTTCCGATAGAATCCAGAGAATGTCGGAGATATCGCGAATTCCTCTTTTGGAGGACCTCGATGTATTCGCATATCGGTTGTATACAAATCAATGCCGCAGTATTCAATACCTTTCCATGGGAGATAAGGACATATTTCAGATAAACTCAGAGTGAATTGTGTCATTAGTTCGCTATTTTGGAGGTATATTTACCGCTACAGGTTTCTTTACTTTGGAGACTGGGGCACAGTTACACCAACGATTTCAATCTTTGTTGGAATTTAAATTCAACGGTTATCACTTTAACAGACTATCAGAATTCAATATAACTTTTAATTTAAGATATGCTTGATTCATAGAGTTTGATTTCTGTGAGATCTATGATATGGATCAAACCATAGACATATAAGGCTCTCTCTAGGAGTACAGAAGATTTATTCGTATGATCTCTGTGACACTTCTTCTTTTTACTTAATGTCATACTACAATCCTCCTGTAACAGAAGAAGCTCACAAATGTCACTCGACTAGAAAAAATATCGAATTTCGTGAAAAAACAAAAATTATAGATTCTACAGTTTGTCCTCCAACAAAAATGTGGTATTTCACTGCAGAAAACCAGTTCCGTGACCTTTAACCTCGAAAAAACAACACGAAAACGAGTCACTGGATTCCGAAAGACAACGCAAAATGTGCACACCTACTGAGTCTATTAAATAAAAAATTTATTGAAGACACATCAATATTCATGTTAATGTTAGCAAGGATTTCCATTCCATCCTCCTATTTCTTCGAATACTCAATATCGTAGGTACTCATGCAAAAGCAGATCGAAACCTGATTCAGAGGAGAGCTTATCTAACCAAGAATACGGAAGTCTGTTTTTCCCAACATTCAGAAAATTCATTCTTCCTTTCCTTTCGCCGATTATAACGATACCAGGAATTATTGCGAGAAATTAATGTATTCTGGTACCTTGAAGGCATTATCAATAACATTTCGCACATATTTACGCATGAAAACTCGGGAACGTTCAGCTATTTCCTCAAAATTACGCATTATACAAATATCATTCCTTAACGGAAAGTTTAAATGGTACATAAAACTTATAAATAATACATAAAGCAGTCTCGTATATTTAGAAACAACGAACCATGAAATATGTTCTTCGCACTGTGCATATTTTCTGAATGGTGGCAGCACACAACATTATAATTTCAAGCAATTAATAATCAGAAGAATCAAAATAAACAATACACCCGACTGGCTTGGTAGAAAAAAATACTCCACTTGTCAGGGTTGTATTTATTAAGTTTGACAGTTATAGGTTAGGCCAGCTGTTAAAAATCGAATAAGGTCATTTGACCGCGAATATCATCGGAATTCTGAGAATTTGGGATTCCGATTGTGCAGGAATTTGTGGTAATTTTAGATCAATCGCAGTTCTCGAATGAGTTCAGACGATCTTCCCAGAACCAAGTCCAGTAACTCTCTAAAAAGAATCGCGAGATGTAAACTGAGTGAATTTCCAGATAACCAAGACAAAGTTGGCTGAAAGAGGTTGTTTGATAGGTATGTAGAATGATATTGAAAGCAATGAACCTACCTGTCTCTGGGGTCTATCCAAGTTGTTTTCTTCGAAATATGGTCTATGAAATAGATTTTCCCGTCGTAATCCTGGCCATAGTCCCAACCTTCTGGTAAAGGTATCTCACCGTTCCGTTTTCGAGGCATTATCCGTTATAAAATTCATATAAAACCACTTTAACTAACACACACAACACAGAACACTAACTACACAGCCATGTTGAATACCATATTATCATGAGCAGTTCCATAGGTGACGTCACTGTTTCAACCAATCGAATACCGTAGCCTGAGGAATGGAATGCGACTGACTGAAGTACGAAGCTAGTGAGTGAACCACGGCAAATGCGGATCCAGAGGCGGAGTAACGTCTAATGTTAGTTCGTTTGCTATACCTAGACAGATACGGACTCTATAGGCGTAACCAAGGAAGCGGTACGCCCCCTAGCGTTAACGAATGAACTAACGCAAAGACACTACAAAAGTTTTGTTTACAGTTTGAATTACAAGTGTTAGGTTATTCGGATTTCGGTTATTGTTTCATTTTTGGTCTAAGATCATGAATAACAGACCAAAAATGACAGTGATTTTTCACTTGAATATATACATGTTTGTAAACATGTATTTGTTGTGTTCAGAGAGTAGTTCTGATTCTCGCCGATGTGGCGCTACGATCTCAATTTCAGACGCCTATCAATCTAATGCAATAGTAAAGCAGAAAATGTTTTTGTGTACTGGTAGTGGGTACCGTCCAGTAGCCAGGTTTGTAATGTGGGGTAAGCCTGTATGGGCTATAGATAGATGCGCACCGCTGTGGGATTGTGCAATAGGAACAGGCAAAATAAACAGAAGGAGCCATCAATAAATGAGGCTTCAACGCCCCAAGTCTTTGATCAGGGACCAATGAGATACGCCGTAGCCCGTAATGAGCCTTTTGAAGTGCTATTCACTAAGAGTCCATTTATAATTGTCAGAGCCATTCAAAACAGCTTTATTTCTTTAGGGTAGTGGCCTAGAGCCTGAGGCTCCTCCCTGGGATTTAGGAACATGTCAAAATTATTAGCTGACAGTCTTTTTGTATTAGGCTCCTCTCTTTGATTTCTTTCAACGATCCGATAGTTTATGCAATATGTGGTGTTTCTGAATGGCTTAGTGGGTTATTGCTGAGGTTTTTTTTATGCAAACAAGCATGTGCGTCCCCAGGAAACTATGGGGGGAAGGGCAGCTGCCCCAGCCCCCTAGAGCTTAAAAATTCTCTTAAAAACTCATGAAATAATAGCATAATATATTTTTTTTGCCTCCCCCTAGCTCAATTGCCCCCTCCTAGCTCAAAGTTTGTTTGTCCGCGCTAATCTTCGGAATGGCTGATGCAAATTGCACGAAACCAATACAGTTGGAATAAGGACTTTTCACAGAATGTTTTAAAATGCGATTTGCCTCCCTCCAGTCCCTCCTCTATTGCGTTCAGCCGCCATCTTCAAAATGGGGAGAGCATTTCCCAAGATCTTCCAAATTTTCATGTTCTATTTGATTTTTTTAGACGATATGTTGGACACCAAAAATCTTTGTTTTCACCAATTTGATAAAAAAATTTTTAAGACAGATAAATGAACGAAAAAACTTGTTCTCGGTATTCTGTTGATGATTTGAAGGTTGTGAGCTTGAGTCCCGAACGTCATCAAAGTTTTTTAGAGGAAAATATGAGTAGATGGATTTGAGAAAGAAAATATTCATTCAGTGGTAGATTTTACTTGGAAATTCTCTTTGGCGCCAAAGGAATGCGAGTCGGAAACCGCTAGACCACGCTCTTGAAAGCCAAACTGTTATCTATCGAAATATTCGGGTAGAAAATGTAAAACCCAATCCGTCTAAGTCACGGTGTAATTGTGTAATTAATTTCGGCCCGCAGGCTATAAGTTATATCGGTATTCGAGTGGAATGCTAGCAGATTCTTCCCACCACATTCCAGGCAGTTTATTAGCTCCGGACAGTTGCGTTCGAATAGAGCATTTTTTCAATACTGCCACACAATGCGAATTTCGTGACGAATTTATTAGAAGTTATTTCTTCCTTTTGATAGCTGCATACATGAATACAAGGTCGCGACGAGCTATCTTAGGAATTTCGACTGTGGAGGGAAAATGCCTAGCTATTTATGCAACAAATGTGCGTTTTCTTTCTAGTTGGACACCCCAGAACAATTATAAACTCACACTGCAAATTCTTACGCTAGTCTTCATTATTTTCTGGAAACGTAAATACTTTCACTATTCCCGGTTTAAACGGACGCAAAATATAAAATTTGGTAATTTTTTTATCGATTCTATACTATGACAGCATTGAAAACAGGACAAATTGTAATGGAATCGATATAATAATTTCCAACCGCTTTCCACTCACTCAATTATGGTTCAACATGTATGACCTTAGGATGAAGGATCAACAAAAAGCATTTTTTATATAATAATATTAAATTATTCAATTTACAATTATATACAAATCTGTGATCAAATTATAAAACTGCTATTTCTTCATAGTAGGAAGGGCATAAAGTTCATAGATTGCCATGAGTGCCCCATTTCAATTATATGATTCCTTAGATACTGACTCTTAATTTCCACCTACAGAGTAAATAAAGAATACATTATCAATGTAAGAATACAATGGGAAGAGTACCATGTTTATTCTAAATTGCACGAAAAGTTCACCTTACCTTCCTGACTTGTACTCGCATGATACTTGGCAACAGCTTCTTGAGCTTTGGAAAGATTTACATTGGTCTTAACCTTAGCTCTAATATCTGCTTCGATTGCCTTATTCAAATTTTTTGTAACCATTTGCTTCACCTTGTTAGCCTCATGGGCATTATCTTTCTTAGACTTTACAGGGCAATTCTTTTTTTTCGTTATTGCTAATCCCTTCTTTTTCTTGTTTACGTCATTAGGTAGCTTTGACTTCACCTTCATTTTACCTTGGGCCATCTTAATTGATTGTATTCGGAATTTAATTTGTTATAATTAAAGAGAAATACAAAACTAATCAACACAACGAATTTGATGTTTTGAGTTTTGACATTCACGTGTTAAAAATTAAGGTTAGGTAGGAAACCTAACCTTATTCAACACAGAACATCATACAGAACATTTGGGAGCATAAATATGGTCTCAGCTAAGCTGAGTAATTTTTATTTTAGGATGAAAGTTATATTTATTTCAAAAAGCAATGTATAACAATTAAGTTCTTGAGAGGATGTTAATTCAATTAAGTGTAGTACGGTTCACGACAAAAAAATTAATTTCTTTTAATAATGACAGATGCATAAGAAATTTCAAAAGTAGGGTTAGGAACAACAAAATTTTAAATTTCTGTCTAACATCATATTACTTCTTGGACATTGATTTCTATTTTTTTTTAATAAATCGACAATAATAATTCAAAAATTACATCTCCTAAATACAAAGGATGTCGTCCGGATTTTCATTTGGGGCTAAGTGAGTTATAATCAAATTGATTTGCAACTTTTGACCCTAACAATCGTTTTTAACAGAACCTCAGCTCCTGCTTTTGGTGGAACGAATAGCCAAAGTTTCGGAGCGGCACCATCTACAAATCAATTCAGTTTTGGGTCCAGTACACCACAGGCAAACTCAGGATTCCAACTGAATTCAAATATGAATAAACCAACTAGTGCTGTTGCACCCCAGCCTACTGGTTTCGGTGCAGTAGCACCCAACGTAACAGTTACTTCCTCAGGTATTATAGTACCCAATTTCCAATTGAATTGCGCATTTGTTTTTAAACATTAAATTATTTGAAGCTATTGTTTCGGAGGTACGATGGGTTTAATTGAATGTTCTCATTTAGGGTTATCATTCGGAGCTACACCAGCAGCACCAGCGGCTTTAAATTTGAGCACAAATACTCCTGGCCAATTATTTGGTGCTGCTACAACTACAGGAGCTCCTCAAGCAACTCCTGCATCAAGTGGATTGGGTTTTAGTGGTACTGCAGCTACAAGTTTAGGTGCTCCCACAACTTCTATGCCTGGTTTTGGCTTAGGATCCTTAGCTCCTACCGCTGGTACAGGTACAAGATTTACTTTAGGAAACGTGACTAATGCAACAGGTAATATTGTAGGGCGAGATAGCCACGTCTTATATTTTTATTCTGGCCTTATTTATTTTCCTATTTAGCTATTGTTTCAGGAGGGGCAACATCCAGTGCTGCTCCCACGCCTGGTTTTAGTTTTGGAACAAAAACGACAGCAAGTTCCTCAACAGCAGCTGTACCTAGTGCAGCACCAACTTTTGGATTTTCCACCAATACTTCCTCAGCTGCAGGCGGCTTGAATTTTGGAGCATCAGCAGCTTCGACAGGTTTCAGTAAGTTATTGGAAAAATTTATCCAGTTATTTCAATATTCTTGTATTTAATGGACAAATTGTTCAACAATGTGAATTGATTTTTGGTTAATTAACAGGTTTAACTACTCCAACAACTATCTCAGCTCCGGTTAAAGTAGGTCTTGGAGGAATCCAAACAACTACATCTTCTGCTTTGGGAACAGCAACAGCGAAAGAAGTTCCGCCTAAAGAACAACAGGTACCCAACGAAATCCAACAAGATATAGAGAACTTCAAGAATTACATCAAACAACAAAAAATATACAGCTCAGATGTGTCGAGATGCTGCGTCAAAGATTTCCGTTCTGTAGAATCTCAAATAGGAGTGCTCAACAACGTCATAAAAGAGATTGAGTCGCAATTGGAGAGAAACAGAAGTTTGGCCGAGAAACTCAAATACGATACCGCCCAGGGTCTCCAACTGCTGGAGATGGCGCAGAGAACGCAAGATACGCCTGCCGGATTGCAGTATGAAAATCAGGCCCCGATGAATTTCTTCCTCGGTCTAGCGGACAAATTTGAGAAGGAAATGCACGCTCTGAAAATTCAAATAGAGAACACTGATAAATATGTTAAGAATTTCGGTCAGCCGGCTACACTAACTTCGCAAGGTAGGTCTGTTTTCTTTGAATGAGGAATGAAAGGAAGAAATGTTATTTTTTTCAGATTTATCCTTAGGTATGAAGCGACTGCACGATACTTTTGTGGCGTTAGCTGGAAGGCTTCAGTCGGTGCATACACAAGTGGAATCGCAAAAAGAATTATTTATCAATTTGAGAAAACAACTTGCCAATGATTACAGCAATCCTTTCGAAGAGCTAGATAAAAAACTCAATCGTAATATGACGATTCCAAATACAGTTACTCGTAGTCCGCCTAAAATTGCATGTGGACCTACTCCTTTCAATCAGATGGTAACTTCCAAATTTCCGATCATGAGCCAACAAAATATTAGTGCTCCATATCCAGGAATGGGAAACACAACAGGTCAGTAATAAATATCGTTGAAAACGAAATGAAACAGTAAATACATAACTTTTTGTTCAGTTAGCTGAAACGATGTGATCTAAAACTGATGTTTCAATTTTTTCCCATCGATATATAAAGCCAGGTATGTTTTAGGATTTGGTTCATCGAATGCTTCGAGCTTTTTCAACAACACGAATAGTCTGAATCAAAATAATACCAACCCACAAAACACAACATTCAGCTTCCAGAATTCGTCTCTGGGATCGAGTTTTCAGTTGCAAAAACCACCAACAGGAAGTAAAAGAGGAAAGCAGTGATTAACAATAGTTAGGTTATTTAATTCATTACATTTTATTTTCTAGAAATGTACAAAACGTTTTAAACGAATTAAACTTTGAATATATTTTAGAAAATTGTATACAAGGAGAAAACCAGATGATTTTAAACCACACTTTATAATAAGCCATACTATTTTTTTATTGTGACTAAGACGAAAATAAAATCTACATAATATAATACTTTATATTTTACTTATTCCGAATAAACTTCCTTCTTACACAGATCAGGCCAATTTTCTTGTAGACCCAAATTAGATTAAAACGTTCACTAGAATACAAATCATGTAGCTCCGACTTGCAGAACTGGTATCAGAAGATGAAGAGCATCTTGTATGTAAGAACTACTGTTAGCAGCCTATGGAAAGAAGGATTTGAAGATCCAAACTGTTTTAATGCTTCCGTAACTCACCTCAAAAAATACATTGGTTATTAATCCTTCTTTGTTATTTGCAACTTTGCTGTTGAGTTTTTCACAGAATTTGGCTGCTACTATGCCTATCATTGAAATGAGGGTTGCTGTAATTCTGGAAAATACAAGAATTCATCCCAAACTTGGAATTTTCACCCTTAAGAAAAATTTGATCACTAAAGGATAAAAATGCGACAAAGTTGCGCAGCCACATTTACCTTAGTACCTTTGCCATTCGAGGAGGCACATTTTTCACCCCCTCAGTACGGTCCTGGATTGAGTTAAACTCATAATTGTAAAAAAAGGATCACAGATGAGGAGTTGTAGAGCGATCTTTCATGCACTTTTGTGAGCAGATTCGCATTTTCCAATTCACAAAAACCGCCAAATGAATATTGACAGCTGTCAAAAAAATATTTGGCAGCAGTTGTCAAAGTAATTGTCAATTATTAGGTAGTGTAGGTACCATTGATGTAGAATCCTATTCTAGGTCAATGGTAGGTACAGAAATATGCCAAATATGGGCATTTTTTTTAATAATTAACCAGGTTCATTATTTCAAATGAACTAACAAACCAAAAATGCCCATTCACTCCGTTGTTGCAGTGAGATTCTTAGAAATCATGGGTACTTACTGTACTAAACTGTCAGCTTCGTCCGCCGTACTTCTGCGCTCTTTTATCAGCAACAATTCTCCAGTCTTATGGAATTGCTCCATTGCTCTCGAAGTCATCTCTGCCAAAGTTTCAATAGCCTGCTGATGCACCTCCTTCTCGTCACAAATACCCAGATCGATGGTACTGAGCCATATTTCCGTCTCTTCCCAGTTTGCCACCAATTTTTCATATGTTATCGGAATGTTAATCTCTGATACTGCTTTTTCTAGTTTTTGCTTTATTTCATCGATACTGAGCTGTTCTTCATCATCCTCATCTGGTAATTCACAAAGCTCTTTGATTTGGTCCATTGTCTCGGAAAAATCTGTGAATTCATCTCCATTCAGAGAACTTTGAACATTTCTCAACTTGATTTCGCACTGTTTGGATAACAGTTCCAATGCTTCTAAGTGAACTAAGCCGTGGTGATCGTCAAAGAGAGTTTCATAGTTTTTCCATTTTTTTGAGGAAGATTGTCCTGAACTTTTCGATTCAGTTTCAGCTCGCTCTTTGGCTTCTCTGAGAATTTGGGAAAGGACTGGTTTATCTTGATCTATTTTAAGAAATGCTCTCTTTTTCTTCAAACCGGGATCTCCTTCTTGCAGAACTTCCATAGTTTTTTTACCAATACTCTCAAGTGTATCTAAGCCACCACTAATCACTTTTGTTCCTGAAAGATTTCATATAAAGCAAAAACTCAAAATTTGAAAAAACATTAACCTGTGTTTTCAACTAATTTCACCAAATTTTCCAAACCAAAACTTCCATAAGTACCATCTATAGGGTTGGAGTTTTTTAGTTTAACATCATCATCAGATTCATTTTTTGATTTCCTCTTTTCTTCCTGCTCTATTCTTGCCAATTCTTCTGGATCAACAGCCCCCAATCCACTTTCAATTACGTTAGTAATTTGAGTGGTTATAGAAGAGACACTCTGTGTAGCAGTTGACAGTACTGATACTCCCCAATTACTCCAACTTGACCAACTGTCTGAATCATTGTTCGGTCTTTCATTATTTGTAGTTTTTTTGTAACCAAGAGAAGAACTTTCATTATTTGTTGAATTTTTGTAATCAACAGAAGAACTTTCATTATTAGTTGTTCTTTTGTTATCAACATAAGAACATGGCTGAACTGAAATGAATTTCAACCTGTCAATATGAGACATATATATCTTCTTTTCATTATTACATTTCATGATAATAACACTAATGATTTCTGTGAACAATTATGGATCACTACTTACAAGAAGTTTGGTTTTCTACCTTTGCTTCTGAGCCCCAATCTAATTCATCATCATCCCACAAATTTCCATCTTCAATTATATCGGCTTTACTTGCAATTTGTTTCGACTCAACAGGTTCTGAATTTTCAACAGCATCAATTACTTTCTCAGGTTTTTCCTCAAAATTTTCAGTATTTTTAATGGTTTTACATCCTAGTTTAGATTTGATATGGATTTTCCCCTTTTTGAATTGTTTATCTGAACTATTCCTTGTTTCATTTTCATTCAGGGTAGAATTTTCTGAGCCTTCTTCAGAGTTATTCATTTCCGTAACATCAGAAGAACCTTGACATTTTATATTCATAGTTTCAACAGCCGATACCAATTCAATTTTTGGTTCGTCAACTTTTTTATCTTGACTGCATTTGAGATCGTCATTCTCCTCGTTTCCCTTCAGCTTTTCATCAAACCTTTGTGGTATAGCTTGTTCTTTATCTTTGGTCGTTTCATCTTCACTTGATTGAACGTCTTCATCAGCACTTTCAAAATATTCGCTATCAGAAGTATCCATGATATTTAATATTCCTTATTCAGAGAAAAGACAAAGTATCCCCATTCCAGTACCTACTTCTCTGAGAATATAAAGATTAGGGAATAGTCTCACACTGTTCAATAATCATTCAAATATCTTGGTCTTGAATATTAATGTAGCTTTTCAATTCAAATTACAATTTTCGACTAGAAAAACCAAATCAACCTTCTACTTTGCTTCAACGTAGGCACTTCTGAAGTCAACACTCAACAGCTGATATCGTCGATATCGACAACCGATAAGTCCATTTGACAGAATGCATTTTTGGAAATTTACCATTTAATTTTGGGTGCAAATTTCGCGAACTGATGTGGAATATATTTTTTTATATTAATTCGTTTAGGTTGTTCAAGAAAGAATTCTGATATATTCTGTTAATTTGATCTGTGGTGAAAGAAAAAGAACCAATTCCAAGAAGGTCTGTGAAAGAACCAAATATTCTTCCTGTGGTGCAAAAGTGCAAAACCAAAACTTTTTAATTTTAATCAACTTGTTTTCTAAAATTTTTAACTGACTAACAGCAAAAATGATTTTTCATCGGGTTTTGCATCCAGTCGGGTTAAATTTCACCAGATATTCAAATTTCGTGTCTGCATCATTAAAAAAGTACAGTATTCTGAACCTTCTGAAAGATCCTCGAATAGGAAACGAAGTAGAAATGAAGGTAATTTCCAAACTACTTCAATTTATTTCTGTATGTTACTCATTTAGAAGCGATGCGAATTTGTACATCGAAACTCTCACAAACTTAAATTTAATAGGCTGGGTTTACTGCCAGCAATATAAGAAGCCTTGAATGCGACTCAAAATAGGAAGCTGAACTAAGTATCTTTGATAAATGCTTCAAATTCACTTGTAGGGTTGGATTGCAAATGTTCGTAAACAGAAACAACAAATTTTTTTAGATCTGAATGATGGATCAACTGCTGACAAATTACAAGTTATTGTACCTTCCACATTGGATGTTAATGTCAAAGATTTACTTCCCGGAACTTCTGTCACAATGTTAGGGTGTCTAACATTGTCTCCAAAAGGAAATGTAGAATTATTTGCTAAAGATCTCAGAATTCTGACAAAATGTAGTACAGAAGAAGGTTTTCCCTTTGCTCCAAGGAAGGAGTATCCGCCGGAATATATGAGACAATATTTCCATTTAAGAGCAAAAACCAGAAAGTTTTCCTCTCTCCTACGTGTACGTAGTGCAGCAACATTTGCATTTCATTCGACTTTTAGGGAAGAAGGTTACACAAATGTTCACACTCCAATTTTGACATCCAACGATTGTGAGGGAGCTGGTGAAGCATTTAAAGTTATTCCAGATAATGATGATTTACTGAGGAAAATGACTAAACCAAAAATACCAAATGATGAAATTTTCTTTGATAAGAAATCATATTTAACAGTTTCGGGACAGTTACATTTAGAAGCTATTGCAAATGGGCTTGGTAAAGTTTATACCTTTGGACCTACATTCAGGGCAGAAAACTCAAAATCCAGATTACATCTGGCTGAATTCTATATGATTGAAGCTGAAATTCCATTTCTGCAAGAATTGAGGCCACTTTTGGCATCGGTAGAAAGTTTAATTAAGAAAGTAACTAGTCATTTACTAGAAAATAATCTTGCTGATATTCATACATGTCAGGGTCTGCAGAAAAATGAATTAGATTGGATAAACAAAGAATTTCCGGTACTTAGTTATGATGAAGCACTTAAAATAATTGAAGAACACTCGTCAGAATTCCAAGAACCTGTTGATATCCAAAATGGCATAAAGAAAGAGCATGAAATATTTTTAGTGAAACACTTAGGGAACATACCCACTTTTATCACCGACTGGCCAAAAGACAGTAAACCTTTTTATATGAAAGAAAAGGCTGATGATGATTCAAAAGTAAGTATCGTTCTCACATTTTAGGGCAGCTTCAATTTTGGCTTTCCCTGTGCATTTTTTTCCCAAACCATTCATATTCCAATACCAATATATTTCTTTGTCAAATTGATCAATTCTTGAAAGGGCCCATATTCATTTAAAGCAAGAATAACAATGTTCTCTCGTTTCACAAAATGTATTGTGAATTTTTAGGTGAGTGCTTTCGATTTATTAGCACCAGGAGTTGGTGAAATAGTTGGTGGAAGTTTACGTGAAGACGATCCTATAAAATTGAAGGATAAGATTCCTAATGCTGATAATTTGAATTGGTACTTGGAGTTTAGGAAATATGGTGGAATACCAACTGGTGGATTTGGACTAGGTTTCGAGAGATACCTTCAATCTATTCTCAAAATTGATAACATTAAAGATACAATACCATTCCCAAGATGGCCTCATAACTGTTCCATGTGATTTTTTTGTATATAATATTTCAGAAATTGTGTCCATGATTTTCCATTTTGTGTCTTCATCAATTTTTCAGATGGAGTCATAAAATCAATCAGGCTTTGCTGTTTGTTGAAGGTTCAAAATTTTTGTTCAATTTTATGAAAATTCAATACATTTTGAAACACATCTTTATATGCATTATTGAAAAAGAGACTAGGTAGCGGGTGGACGTTCTTTGTAATCCCAGCAAAGACTCAATCCACTTCAGGGATGCGACCCTGCCTACGTGAGCCTTGGTTTATCTTTAATCATTTCCTGAAGGATAAACCATGTCCTACCCCTCTTTTCCTCACCTACTGTTAAATAAATACATATCCTGTTGTTTTATTCTTAGAGGGTTAAGTTTGATACCAATAAAGAAAAAAAATAGGGAAAATCCCAGAAAGAATGATGAAAAGTATTGATCCTGCAGTGATTCATAGGGGGAATGAGTTCAATCTCCAAAATGTTTATGCTGGGAAAAAGAAAGTGTGGTTGTTTCAGGAAAAACTCAGAAAAATGATTAGGCTAACTTTGCTACACAATTCGTAAATTAACGGACCGTACAAACGATAAATGAAAGTTACACTAAAATATGAATTGTCCAAAAATATTGTGTTTTTAATTTGTATTGTTATGTATTATTTTGTCGAGCCCTGATTTCACGATAACACTTTCTGCTTCTCAATTTTTATACATTTCCCAGCGTACCTACTAAAATACAATCGTTTGATGTATAAAAAGATTACCTCTGCGGTTTTTTAAGTGCAGATATCTTCTTGGAATAGAACAGCTTGTTTGGAACGGGAAAGAAACGATAAATTTTAACATAATTTTTTGAGATAAGCCGTTGGTGTTCGTGAATTTGAAATGTATACAAACCGAAGGCTACGCTACGAGGACAGGCTACGTACTAACAAAATGGCTGCCAAATTATATAATTTATTCCAAATTTGCAGCGAAATATCAAAATTCCTCTTTGATATTCCACAGTATAATAAATACCGATGATCGAAGTATTATAAGAATGATCACTTCAATCAACGGTAATAATGTGAGGGGCTGTCAGAGAACGAAAAACGCTAATGGGGACAATCAACTTTTGTTGGTCAGGTAGAAAAAATGTGGGATTCTCTAAACTTTTGAGAAATCTTTTGTTTTTAGTTGTCCTAGGGGTTAATGCCGGCCTAAGATTGGTAAAATTGAAAACTTTGTAAGGATCTTTTGTTGGCGTATTTTCCATTAGCCATTGAAAGCGTGAAGGAAAGTCTATATGTGCGCGAAATCTCTTATTTTTTTCGGCGATCCATCCTCTTGTAGTGGGTGGATTTCGTAAGAAAGATATCCAACTAATTTTACCGCGACCTGTCAGAAACGATTTGAGGTTAACAATGGTGGTCAGGTGGCAGCAGAGTTGAGGTTGATAACCTATAAACTCAGAGCTGATCCCAAATGTTTATTTGCTTCCAGCAGCCATTTTTTAAGGTGATTAGCTGTTTTATTGGACTGGTCTGCATTTGAAAAATAAAAAAGTATGTGAAAAAAGATAAAAAGCCAACACACTAAACAACACTTGAATGTTCCAAAATCTTAAAGAATTTTCTGAAAATTTCGGTTCTTTTTGGTAATTTATGTGAAAAATCTTGTAACTAATTCATTATGGCTTAGCATAGTTTTCAAATGAGTGACCCAACTCAAAAACTCTTCATGAATTTATTGGTCATTATTTATTGTGCTTCGATTTCACAGATCATAAACACTTTGGTCTTGAATGATTCTCCTTCATTTTAAAATAATTCATTTCATGGGATTAGGTTGAAGAAAAGAGGTTATTATATTTATAGATTTATTTAGCCATATCCTGTGGAATATTTACACTATGTCAGAGCTGGTATTAGTGGAATTCATAGTCTTCTCTCAAGATGAGGGTCCTTTTTATAGTTTAGGTCAGGGTGTTTGGAAGTCTGAGACTGCTATTAATCATCTGACTCTGTTCCATGGAGCATAATCAGTGATTTGAGTGATATTTCAACCGGACTCAACCTTGAGACAAAGCAGAAATAGAAGTACCGAAAGTACCCTCATCTTGAGGGACGACCTTGAAAACATGCCTAATACATGACAATATAAGATCAAACAAAATTCATTCATACTAACGATACTTGCAAGAAAATTAATCATAAGACAATTATCTGAAAAAATATTTATTTCCTTCAAAATCAACAATAATTCATATCCAATCACACAATCTTCCTGATCGATCTCGAAATTTCATAAATAAATTTTCTTCTAAGAAAATTGTGGGAAGTATTTACACTAAATTTAAATATGTATATATTTACAGCTTATTTTTAACGATATTTACAGTCAACAACTATACATAATTTTGAAAAATCACATGATCGAACACATGCCTGAAAGTTCCGCACCTTTCTGAACTTTAGGCATTTTTTTCAGTTTAACACCTTGCAATGCAGGTTTCAATTTAAGCAAAATTGGCTCTTCACCAGGCGGTAAAGGTTGCGATGGATCAATTACACTTTCGGGTAGAGCACCCGTTTCTGAAGATAAATCTTTATTATTGTTTCTAGGGGGTATTACAGGCATTGCTTTGTGAATGTTTATTTTTATTTTGCCACAAACATTACTCACTGGTGTGGGCGCACTCGTGTCCATTTCCAAGTTACCATCTATGGAAGGTACAAACGATGACTGGGCTTGGGACTGCTCCACTTCCGGTTCCTTCGATTCGTCAGCTTCCTCCACTTCCTTCGATTTATCTTCTTCCATCGAATTTTCAAAGGGATTTTCCCCCATAGTAAAACCTAGAGAAGAAAGTGAAATCAAACATTTATCACCACTAGATAAAATTAATGATAATGAGCAAAAATACAAAAATAAAAAGTAGATGCAAAATATTTTGAAACAAAGAGAATAAGAACTGGAACTCACTGTCATCCACCGGTTCAGATTTCACTTTAACCGGTCCACCATTCTGCAGCATCAGCAGCCCTTCATTCACATCCACGAAGCCATCATCGACATCGGCTGGTTCTTTCTCTTCAGGCGGCGGTAATTGGTTGGTCGGCGATGGGGTAGGTTCAGAAAATTCGTCATCTAATTTATCGTCGTCGTCATCCAGAATAATCTGTTCTATCGTTTCCTCCTTGATGATGACATCATCGTCTTCATCTTCGTATTCGGGTTCTTCCTTCTTCTCGTCGGTATTGGTCAATTTGGATTCGTCGCTCTCGTCCAAGATGACCTCATCGACAGCCTCTTCGGTTTTCTCTTCCATCTCTTCGTCATCGTCTAGGACGATCTCGATGCCTGGTATTTGACTTATTTCTTCGTTCGTGTCCTCTTGCTCCTCCGGATCAGACTGCGCAAGAGACGCGTTGAGGAGGGATTGCTAAAAATTCGTTGGATATTTGCCACATTCTCATACAAAAAAAGAAGAAAAAAAAAGAAGAAGTCGAATAGTTACCTGATGTTCATCGTAACATATGGGATGATAAATTTTATCATCGTCTCTGACAGCGTTCTTCAAATGCCATTCCTCCTTATCTTCGTGGAAGAAAATTTCGAATTTATCACCGCAAACTTCGCAAATATCTTGTAATTCAGGATCGGCTGTAACACTTGGCAACTCCGTTTCTTCTACAGCGTCCTCAGCCACATTTTCCGCTTGTTGCTGTTGATCGAAGAAATTTTTCTCTGCAACGAATAGAAAATTATTTGAACCTGGATTACGAATAATTCGCAAGTAACCTACCTCTCTCATCGAGATCTTCGATTTCTTCATATTTCGTCCAATCGCTGACAGAATAATACCATTTCCTGCTAGACGCCACCCTGGCATTCTTCTTCCCTTTACGGTTCTGCCTGAAATGCCAGTCCAAATGCTGGCTATAGTACAGACTTTGCTCGGGGGGAAATCTCATCCCGCAACTGCTACATTGCATTCCAATGTAAAGTTTCTCGTAAAGGGCCCCTTGTCTGATCTTCAACTGCTCGGGCTTATCGAAAGAGACAGGTTTTAGAGGAGGGTGCTTCTTGATCGGTTTAGTATGTCTCGTTTTTTCTCTGTTGTGGTTTTGGGGAGCGGGCGTTTCTCTGACCGGGGCGGACGCACTGGTGGTCACGATACCAGAGGCCACCAGTTTTTGGAAGAGATCGTTTATGTTGCTGAGATTAAAGAGGTTGGGCGGATTCGATGAATTTTCAGGTTGATGCGTCGGTGACTTCGACTCGACCTGGTAGGTATTTGATGTGTTTTCTGTGGTTGATATCACATTTGTCAAAAAGTCCAAGTTTTCTGAAAGTGGGAAATGAACATTTCATACAAACACCAAGTCGGCTAAAGATCGTAAGGACTGAACGAGAATAAATTCGCTATCACAAAAACGCTTATATCTTTTGAACCACTGGACCGATTTCGAAAATCAAACTCATTTTCGAATCATCTTCTAATTCTAATGAAAACTCTTTTTACAATAAAAAAACCAAAACTATTTTTTACGAAATTCATGGATTTTTTCTGTAATTCTTCCCATCATGATTCTTTTAGTGCTTTCAGTCACTTTCTGGGATGCTGTCTTCCACTTTTGCTTGAATTCCGCTGAAGTTTTCGTTGATTTCTTAGTCTTCTTCAATTCTCTTTTTACCACGGCCCAATATCTTTCGTTTGGCCTGAGTTCTGGGCAATTTGGTGGATTGGCCTCTTTGGGGACAAAAGCCACCTCATTAGCTTCGTACCATTCCTTGGTGGCCTTGCTGTAGTGGCATGAAGCTAAATCTGACCAAAAATTGTTGACACATCGTGCTCACGTGAATATGGTAAAAGTCGCTTCTTCTAGCATTCCTCGATTTATATCTTCGAGTCAACAGAGCCTTGGCCAACGAAAAATTTGCTCCTTTTCCCACAAGTGCAAATTGCTTGCCAAACCAGGAATTTTTAGGGAACTTTGCTTGTTTCTTCACGCGAAATTGTACGTCAACATTTCCACGAGAATCTGCAGTATAAAATTCCTGACCAGGAGGTTGCGAGAAATCAGCCAAGACACAGGTTTCGTCGTTCATCACGCAACAAGAAAAATTTTTCAAGAAATCTTTTTTTAATTTCTTTGCTCTTGATTTCGCTTCTTGATTCTTCACAGCGTTCCTGTCTGGCACTTTCTGCACTTTGTATGTTCTAAGCCCACAACTCGACTTGATTTTCTGAACGGTTGACAGCGAACAACCCACTATTTGGGCCACTTTCCGTCCTGAAAGTTTAGGATTCTTCTGAAAAAGGCTGATGGCTTTCTTCACTTTTTTTGGGCTATGAAACCCCTTTTTCCTCCCGGTTCCTTCCTTGCGGTTAATTGTGAGATCTTCGTTGAAGCGCTTAACAACTCTTCCGTTTCCGGACGAACGCGAGCCTCTTTTGCGATTCTTTTGAAGCTCCATTTTCGATTATTTTGAAAAAGTTTCACTATAAATTCTCGTGTTTTCACTTCGCTTGACATTTTGCGACGGAGAATTGGAATATCTATAAGCGCGTTCGGAAATTACATCTGACTGCTGGGATTGATCTGAACCGTTCGTTTATTACATCCAGATTGAGGGGAGTACACATCTGGACCGTTCGGCAAGAAAATCTGATCAATCGGATGTAGATCTTTTTGCTCGGTGTATTTCGACGGAGCAAACGGATTTTTTCCACAGAACAGAAACAGAAATTACTTTTCTGCCTTTGACAATGGATTTTATCTGCATCTACGAGTTTTCCGCTTCGAATATTCTTGAACAGTCTGTTCAAATTTCGTGTCTTATGTTATTTGTTGTGTAGTAATAAATAAAAAATGCCGTTTGATAAAAAAATAATGATTTAAAATATTGAATCATCTCAACCAAGGGGTAGAAGTGTTGAGAGCTTTAACAAAAGTATAAAAATAGTACCCAGACTTCCTCTACGGCCGAATAGACCTTTAAGTCTGCTCTCGGATGCTATTGCCGAACGCGCTTCATGAAGTAAATGTTCCACATGTTTCTGACGTTCATAACAAAGCTAACTATGATCAAATTTTGATTTTTTCTCAATTGGTTCAAGAGATATAGGCGTTTTTGTGATTTAAAATCACGAAGCAAAAGATACTTACGAAGATTCTGTTGTTGGAGCACATTCTGGAACAGGTTCCCGGAACTAGAATTGTCCGGCGAAACGCTGGGGTCGTAAACTTTCATGGGCCTCTGGGGGATGGGCAGGGCAGGCTCGTTAACATCCAAATTGTCCTCCGGCAGCGGACTGGACCTCGCGTCTTCAGTTTCCAAGCCCCTGATCGTTATGTTGGTCAGTTTCAAAGCTTTCGGCAAGACCGAAAACCGTATGTAGTGCCTCTTTTCCTTGAGCAAAACGGGCTTTGGTAAACCGCCGAATTGCACATCGAACCGTTCGTTGTTTATCAAGACGCTTCTGAGGCCAGGTAAAAACTGAACGGTGTGCTGATCCCCGTTGTAGGTGAAGGTCTGCACTTTGGAATCTACGAAGATGGGGATTATCGTCTTGGCGTCGATGATCAGCTTTATCTTTCCGGCCACCAAATCCGTTCGGCCGTCCCCGATTTTAACCTGAGGGGGAGGACCGTCAAGTTTCACAGTCGTTACTTTTCCGTCCAGGTCGATCGTGATGCCGGGACCTCCGAAATAACACTCGTAAGGCTTGAAGTCGATATAGATCTCCCTGCTGGGTCCTCCTAGTCTCACTTGATGCAAACTGTCTCCGATCCTATGTTCCCGATAAGGCTCGTTGAAATTCATCATGTACATATCGATATCGTTGAAAACTACCCTTCTTGTACCGTCTTGGAACGATATTTCCCTCGGATCGTCCCAGTTCATGAAAATTATGGCTACCTCGTCGTAATAGCGGATGTCTCTGGGTAAACCATCGATGGTGATCGTTTTGATGTCTTCTTGACTGGCGGACTCGATGATTATGTCGTTGGGACCGTCGGGGGATCGTCTGTCATTCTGTTCCATATCGGGGAAGGGAGGTCTGAACATTCCGGGTCCCCATTTATTCATCGGGGGCTGTTGCATCCATGGCCTCATGGGCGGTCTTGGATGGGGCGCTTCCCAGTGTCTCCTACCCCTTGCTCCTCTCCAGTTTGTCGGGGCTCCCCTTCTCACGTCTCTACCGAAACGTTTGCTGAAATCGTCCGGTTGAGGAAGTATCGAGTGAGGCATCAGAATTCTTTCGTCTTTATCTCCGAAAGAAATAGCCGGAACGGGACTTTCTTTCCTTGCTTTATTCTCCTCGTTGAAATCCGCTTCCAGTTCATCGTCGCTTATCGGCGTAAGCGAGATATTCTCAACGTTTTCTTCGTAATTCTTCTGTTTCGCTTCCTTCAATTTCTGGGCTTCAATCTGAGCAATGATCTTGTTCATCAGTTGCTTCTGCTGGATGGAATTCATCCCACCTTCCTTGATCTTATCCCCATCTGCTTTCGATATGATGATTTTATTCTGGATATCGGTGGAAGAGGAGACGTGACTCATTCTGAGATCTTCGTCTTCGGCCTTTCTCTTGGTCGGAGGGTTTTTCTTCAGATTCGCGGCCAATTTGGCCCGGACGGTCTGCAGGTCGGGTTTGGGCTGCTGGGATTCCTTCTGAGGTTCGATCGAGACGTCAGAAGACGAGATGATTGGGGGCGGCGGAGTAGGGGGCCGATCGGGAGCGGCGACTGTGAACTTTCTCAAGTCTGTGTCTTCGTTTCCGAATAACTCGTCGAAGATCTCGGTTCTGCTCTTTTTGTTGGGAATGTCGTCGAGAGATTCTAAAGAAGGCCTCTTCTTCCCGAGAGCTGGTGGTAATTGCCTCAAATCGACGTCCATTGCTGCAACCGCGGGCGGTGATTCTTCTTGAATTATTTGTTGAATACCTACAAAGACTGTGTTTAGTTGGAATATTATAAAATGAACACTTTGATCAGTTCACTTTCATATTTTTCTATACTATACTGAAATGGTAACTTTGTGGACCGACCCGAGGGAATCTGTCGAAAAAGTGGGTCCAGAAGAATCATCAAATCGCAGCGAAGCTGCGATACAGTAAGAAAGTTTTTATTCATACGTGGGTGAAATTTCGATCTCTAGACGATGTAGAAGTATTTTTAAGAAATTCGAAAAAATCGCGAGAAAATCCGGCAAAAAGAGCAATTTTAAACTCGAAAAATCTTCTTTAACAAATATCCTGACAGTGATGTAAATATGCGGATCGAAAGAGGAAAGGTCAATGCAAAATAGCTTGGTATTAATTTCCATTATTCTTCCATTTCTCCAGGAAAAAGGATCAAACTTTGACATTTCCCCTATAAAATTTATCGATTTGCAGAGATCTACCGATATGGATAACTACTCCATAGGTAGATCTACGGGCTCTACTAGTTAACCAAGCATCTCGAAGTCTTAGGGCTGGAAGGCTGTGTTTTCACCGAAAGAATTAAAGAACAGTCTTCTACTGGCTTTGTAGCACTTGGTCCACCAATGTTGGGCCAATTTTTGGCAATTTCCAGTGACAAAGAACCGTGAGAGTAAACACGATATCACACTTTGGCTAACACTGATTACATTGGCCACTTGCACTTGACCACATGAAGCATGAAAAATTCAACTCACCTTAGCATGAATCTGTACAAAAGCTAAGTTTAGCAAAACGTCACAAACTTACAACCAATCACGAAACGATTAAAAATTTTGTCAACAAATTAATAAAAGCAGAGACGCAAGGATCTGGCAATACAATAATCAGCAGGCTCATGATGTCCTGTCAAACTTTCCGCAAATACGTTTGTTCACTAAAGTTTCGAAGCCTACAAAAATCGAAAAATAGATCTTACTTGTTTCTGATGGTGTTGTCAGTCTTGGTAGCTTCTCCGGGGGCCCATTCAATCTGAGGTCGATATCTTGGGCGGATATCTCCGGACTGAACTGAGGGGAACGGTTACGTCTCATGTAGTTCCTATTCTTACTACCCTTCACATCTTTGAACACTGGCAGGGCGGTATCGCTCTTCGAGATCTTGGGTTCTCTGGACGATCTGAACAACTTTGATTTTGGAGACGACACTTCCTTCCTATTACTACTGCGACTAGAGGGACTCTTTGAGGGGGAAGATTTCTCAGACTTGGACTTTTTAGGGGAATCGAGGGATGAACTAGAAGAACTTTTAGAAGATGTTTTTGGATCATCTGATTGATTCTTAAGCCTAGATGTTCTGGCTTGGTTTCTCTCAGATTTCGATTTGGGTGAAAGTTTGGATTTGGGTTTGTTCACAGCAGTGAATTTTTGGGGTGGGGCATTATCATTAATATTTTTCAGTCGAGGATCTTTTTGAATGTCTCGAACACTTGTTTTACTGTTAACAATTTTATTTGACGTTTCTGAATTGTTTTTATTTTCAATTTGAACATTGGTATTAGCAGTATTTAGAGTTTGTTTCTCTTGCAATTGTTGATTTTGCTGGTGCCTCAACAGCCTGGGATCTCGAATGGGCCGGTTTGAAGCCGCTGCAATCAGAGCACTATTTGCAGGCTGTATTTTGGGACCACTACCAGCTGTTTGAAAATGCATTCTTTGGTTTTTTGCTGCTGGAACCTGAAAAAATACAACATATTTTAAGAGCTCAAAGACATCAATTCTATTCTCATTCATGAATAAAGTTTTCCAAATTTTACTCTTAACATGCACAGAGGTTCTTGAATCGCAAGAAAATTTTCTCTCTATTCAATGTACTTACATTATTGAAAGTTGGTATTTTCGAAGGCATAATTTGGGAGTTATTATCTATGACCGCCCTCAAACTATCAGAAGGCAAAAGTTGTTTAGCCACTTCTGGTTTCAACAGAACATTCTGCAATAAGGAAAGAAATTGAACTTTCTTTTCTTCACACAGAATGCGACTAAAATAATCAAAAACAAGTAAAATCACTCACTTGAGGTAGAATTGTTGAAGCTCCTTGACCAGTGTTTGCATTTAACTGCTCCCTCAACCTGACTCTTGTTTGCAATAATTCCAATTCCAATTTCTTCTGCTGCAGCTCCAGCAGTTCCTTCTGTTTTTGAATCAACTGCTGTTGCATGTCCAGGGTGGCAGGATCAGCGTTCGAAGCAGTAACACTAGGAATAGCTGGCGATGAGCCTTGACTTTGATTTGCACCCTGCAAAATCAAACATTCAAAATAGAAGATATCTTCGAATGACATTTTATAATTTTACATACCGTCGTATTCTTCAAGAATTTTGGATTGAGGTGAATGCAATTTTTTGGTACAGGTGCTGTAACTGGCCACGCTGGATCCAAAACTCTAATCTGAACATCAATTGCGTACAGCTTCTTAGGAGAAAACACTTCATTCCAAGTTTGCCGTAACTTAAACATCTCAGCTCTCGTTTTTTCATCCACCTGAATAATGACAATAAATAATTGAACTTTGATGTTGGATCAACATTAACAATTCAAATTTACTCAATCAAACGTTGAAATGAAAAAATAAAAAAGGAAATTATGAAACTCATTTCAAAGTGAACAATAAAATTAATTTCAAATATACTCACCACTCTGAATACGTTGCAAAATGTGGCAACAATATTGCGACTAAACAATTCGTTGTAAGGGCCACCAACATTCTTGACGATGCAATCGATGAGATACAGAACGGGTAATTTAACATCAGTTTTCACCTAGAGTCACAAATAAACCACACTGTAGTAGCGAACACTTTCAAGTGTCGCTATTGCTTAAAATCACTAATTCACTAACTATATAAGACAAACCAAGTGCAGGCAGAAACTGTGTAGATGAGTATTTTCTTAAAGCAAGATCCGAAGTAAATTGGTCATTGTTATGCTTCAATTGCAATGTGCATTTAAAATTCAGCCTACACATATAGATTGAGTGCATTGCACCTGTCAAAATATGCAAAACTGTCCTCTTACATAATATTTCTTTATATACCAAAAACAGGAAAATATATTGAGAAAAGTGATTAATTTTCTATACACAAACAAAATTTTGTGCCTATCTGATTAAAAAAAAAATTCTTCTATATGGTGTCCACAGCTGAAATTTATTATATTGTGTCCAAACACCCTTTATGTATATATGTAATATGATATAATTAATCAAAGGATTCCACATCTATTTCGAGTTTATTCTCTCACTTCAGTCATTTGCAGAGATTTAATCTAAATGATTTGTATCCCACAATGTCAGATATTACTGATAAAATTATAGTTCACCTAGGTCTTATGGAACACGATTGAAATGGTTCAAACTTCAAAATTGTCGTTTAAGAGCAGATGATTGATAAGTGTAAGCCACAAAAATCATTTTAAATAGCTTCTATCACTTCTGAGTGTTTCTCAAAACTTGTTTGGATTTCAAGTTGAAAAGGAGTAAAATATAACACAGTTTAATGTAAAAAGGATTACTGAAATGCCAAACCTGCATTTCCGTAAAAACTTGACTTTCAAAAATAAATAAACTGTAATTTTTTCAGTATTATTTGACATCAGGTCTGATGCATCTGGTACAGCCTCAATCACTCTTTATTTAGCCCATTTCATGTAGCGATCCTTGGAATGATAAATATCCTATAGAATTAGTAAGAATATAATAATAGCTTTGTCCCAAACAATAAAAAACTCTTTAATTTATAACAACAGAGTCAAATGATGATGATTAAAAAGCCTACCAGGTGTTTCGAAAATAAACTTTTGAACACATCTACAAAATTCTAAAATGAGAGGAATTTCACTTGAAAATACATTAGAACTGCAATTTCCAGAATGATAATATGATGTCTAGGCAAAAAAGTAGAGATAGACTTCATGAAAGGTACTTAAAAATCATGAGCTTACAACTGTGTGAAAACAGTCAATTATCTCTATAAAATGTTTATTTTTCTCTCTGATGTAGTGATCCCACATTTGAGAAGCTAGAAGAAAATTGCTCACTTTAGAGAATTAAAACATATATAGAGAATTGTATACAATTCTGAAAAAAAAATTATCTTATGTTGTATACTTACAGATTTATTGAACTGAAAATTCAGAATCTAGCACACAAGTAGTAACTCTTGAAGAAAATCAGGGCACTAAAAGTTTGTTTGTTTACAGAATCCCTCCTCACTTTTCTTAATAGATCGACGTTCCACTTGCCTTTTTTTATGAATTTATTCATAATATGGTTAGTCACAATGATATTAAAATGAATAATTATACACAAATATATGTATCAGCTGAAATTAAATTTACAAGTGCATATCACATAGATCTTCCACTTTTTCCTCAAATTATGGACACTCACTACATTTCTCTGGAAAGGTGTAATGAAAAATTCACTTTGAATAAGCTACCATTATCATCAAAATAATCACCACTACTCCATGAATGAAATGTATGAATTCACTGAATGTTAATCATAATTAAAACACAATTATTTTATCCAAATTTATTAAGCAAACATACAGAGAATAATATACCATACAATCTCATCCAGAAGAGGAAATCACTCAATCTGAAGCACTAAGAAATTACTGAAAGAGAATCTGAATAATTATATTCAATCAAAAAGAAGGAATGAAAACTATTTCCCATTTATTCTAAGAAAACAAATTTTGTGAAAAAACCAAGAAAATCACTTCCTTTAATCTAGCAGGATACTGAATTTCTCAAAAAATGTTCAATCTGACTAAGTACAAATTCGTATACTTAATGTACCTTCAGAATTTCAACATTAAAAGGGTGATCAAAGTATAATATTTTTCAAACATAGCGGCCAAAATCGACACTATTAGTGTTTGGCAAATAACCAAGGAAAGAAACATAATCGACCAATTATGTGGAATATTCCACAAATCTTATTTGATCACCCTTCATAAGAAAGGGAATGTTATTTCAAAAAGAACTCTTCGTGAAAACCTGATGAGATTAATGAAGGAAACTTATGTGAATTGATTGAATATGCTGGACTTACTACATGGTCAAAGAGAATAAACATCAAACAAATGTTCAGGTAGTCTTGATGTCTTGATATTGAAAATATCATAACATAAATATACTATCTACAAAACCAGGTCAATCATGGACTTTCTTTTGGGTCTTCTTAGTAGCTTCTGAGCTTCCCAACTCACTCACCAGCTTGTTATATTCTACTTCTTCGGAAATAACAAAGTTGGACAGCCCAATAGCTACATAGAAAATCAAAAAGAGAACGATAATGGATGCTCACAATAAGCACAGCTGGGTATTAAAGAATCATTACTCAACATTGCTTAACATCTTCAGACAACGACAATTCATTTATATTTCTTTTCAAATCTACATTATTGATTGTGATCGTAGGAGATACCTTTTAGAATAACCTGTCTGAAATTCTCTCATATCATGGAAACTTCAAATCAATTGACTATTAAACTTGGAACATTTTCTATCAACACATGCAGTAAGTCAGGTTAAATATCTATTCCTCTCAGTTCCTGCGTGAACTTGGTATGGGAAATAAAGTAGGACACTTAATACACAAACAGTATTAAATGGCCTATCATTTGCACCAATTAAAATAAAAATATGTAAAAAAGTATCAATTTTAACCTTAGCGAGATGATCTTCCACGACTTCAACGATTTCGGCTGCATGTGCAACGTTTTCGTCAGCTAACATTGTCAACATATTGATGAGTGGTTTGCTGTTGAACGTAAGGTCCGCCAGACTAGATACGTACGCCTTAACATCTTCACTCACCATCTTGACTTGGATTCGATCGGATTATAAACTTTACTGGAAAAAATATTACAATTAAACAGGGATCGGGATTTCACTCACCATATTTGACAAAAAAATTCGTAGCAGATGCAACAATATCTCACCTTAAACTAATATCACAGATAATATATTAGGAATTATAACATTGAAAAATGAACGTTTACTGATCACTCCAACGAATATTTTATAAATGTTCTCACAATCAACTATCGCTTCACTACAACAAATATGGCGACTCTTTTCTTGAAGTTGAAATCATGACACAGAACTGACATTAATTAGTTTTCTGTTAACGTTTTCTGGGGATGGCCATAGAAGCTACTTTACTTCTTTTCTAACGTAATATCACAGAAACCTTCAGGACTTTTTTTTTGTTCTGTGGTGGGGTGTGACTGTCAAAGATTATTTTAAGGTTAATTTCAGTTTTCACAAATCACAAATATTAGTTCTTTTCTCATTTCATGGTTCCATGACGTAATTTTTTGTTAAATTCTGAAATGCAGTTTTTGTTTCGTGAAAACGAGCAAGTGGCGTTGGAAACTAAATGAATATTAAACAAAAGACGATAATGAAATGTACGTACGCCAAAACACAACAACGCGACCATAACCTCCTAAAAAGGTAGCACAAAGCTAAATAAGGAAAAAAGAAATAAATCTCTGCATTTTAACTTATACATTTCTTTGAAAACTCGTCATTCGTCATGAAGACCAATAACCCTAACGATCTGAGTGATGGAGAAGTCTCTGATCCTGAATCCAACCATTCAAATTCAAGCAGAGATCTCGATGGAGGAAGAGAATCTAGTGAAGATGTGGGCGACTCGAGCGACAGTTCTGAAATGGACGAAAGCGAATGTGAAAATAAAAGATCGAAGCTCAGTCAGCATGTCCAAGATCTAGAAAACCAATTTGGTCATCTCCGTGAGCAATTATATCAAGAACGTTTAGCTCAAGTTGATCACCAACTCATTGAAGTTAAGGCTGGGAGATCACCAGATTATCTTAATCCATTAGAAGAGTTACAAAAAAATATGAGTATTAGAATTGAAGTTGCTGGAATTTTGAGACAGTACAAATTCCAAAACGTAAAAAATCAGTTCGAGGCAGAAGAACAAGCTGCAGAGCAAAACTTTGAAAGCGAGAGTGGTTTAGCATACGACTACTTCTTTTCGGAATTGATGGACACAATCCGTAGATTAGAAGAAGATAGACAGAACTGTGAGTTTAGTTGGGGAGAAGGTGGTGAGTGGTGTACAAGACCCAGATCTAGGTCAAGAAAAAAGGCAGTTACTGTATCAGGACCTTATATAGTGTATATGTTGAAACCTCAGGATATAATGGAGGACTGGACTCTGATAAGGAAAGCCCTTAAGCGTACAGGATAATTTTTTAATAGTCCCTAAGTGTTATCATTAGCAGGTATGATTTACGGAAGTTTTATTTAATAATAATTTATATTAAAATATTTGGAATGAAAAGCGAAGCACAAAAACTCATTTAAAATTATAATTTCAAATCAAGGTGTGTTTTCAGTATAGACTTGCTGTGTGTGGATGTGATGAAGACCAATTATATTTGGTACTCAATATTGAAAATAGCGCCATTTTTAATTGGGGTTATGTTCTATCAGACAAATTTCATTTGATACATTTTCCTCTATTGAATTATTTAAATTTGATTTATAAAATCTTGGTTTTCGAAATTCAAGTACTGAAAATGGTAAATTTACAATTGAATGAATTTTCTTGTAATTCTACAATAAGTAATTTAGTAGTTTGTCGATTTACTTGTATGGGTGTTTAAAGCCGTTAATTCTCCAAGTCTGTAAAAACTCCTGACATTTTTCAGTCATCTTACGAAAATATGGTTTTGGCGATTCAGACAAGAGAACAAATAATGAAAATTTTTTTTTATTCTATGTATTTGGAAATGATTATGTGCTTGATTCTCTCAAGGAATCACGACATAGATATTGCTTTTAATTCTAATAGAATTGAAGTTTTTTCAAGGCTATTAATTCCCATATGATTGTTTATCATTTTATATCAGCAAAGGAAAACATTCTTAATTTAATTTGAGGATTAATCCGGAGACTCCATTATCTAGAATTGTACTTGAAATATTGTGTTATTCTCAAGGATACTCCTTGAAGAATTAAGAAATTGCCATTTAGGGCCCCTGCAGACTGCAGACTTTTTATCGGTCGATAGTTTGGTGGGCTTCTTAATCAGTATGGAGAGGAATGCATATGCTCACACTACAGCGATTCCTCTCCATACTGATTAAGAAGCCGACCAAACTATCGGCCGATAAAAAGTCTGCAGTCTGCGGGGGCCCTTATGTAAAGTAACAATAATACTAACGATGAAGAACACAAATTTGGTTTGTTAATGAATTAATTTATATTGTTTCAAATTTAATGCTGTTGAACACTAAAATTGTTTATGTTTTTATATTGTATATTTTGTAATCTTAAGGTACAGTTAATTTATTTTCCTTTTTGATGAGCAGAATGTGAATTCCAATGATTTCTGAAACATTTATGGTGAAACTCATGAAATTGTTATCAATCTTTTAAATGAACTGATATTTTGCTCCATGCATGTCATTTCTAAGAATTCATTCTTTTATATTCAAAAATATGATTTTGTTTCTCTGTAATATTTAAAAAATGGCCGTATTTCCATTTTTTTTCGGGTTCTAGCATAAATTTCTAGGATAATTTTCTGTCAATGATAATTTCAATTATTGTTCTAAATTGATAAAAAAAAATATTGAGATCACTTAAGTATTCTTTTCAAAACTCTATCATTGTAGGTTTGTAGTTGTAGATTCATGTAACAGTTAAATATAGTGTAGAAATAAGATTGATATAGAGATAAATTTTATTTATAATATTCAGATCTTCAAATTTCAATAGGTTTTGGCCAATTGAATTGTATATAGTGACTGTGCTGAAGAATTTGTGATATCTGAATAAATTCAAATTATAACAGTTGCTTTCATTTTAACCCTTATTTCAACGCATGGGATATTCAATAATCCTTTTCGTTGTTGGTCTTTTTCCATCTCCAGCTTCTTTCAAATTTTGCAAGTAATGACGAGGTGTTATTAAAACCCAGAAGTCATGTAAAAGTGATTTATTCTAAACTTCCCATATCAACACAAATACATAATTTAACAAATAATAACCACAACAAATACTTATATGATAAAATACAAAAAAATAAACTTTAGAAAAAGTATAATAAAATTTTCGAAAATCGTGATAAGTAAGTCATTGAACGATATAAGCCAAAAAAGTAAAATCATAAAGGAATGCAATTGAACACGTTTTGAATAGTAACTCATCCATCATATGAAATTCATAATTGATTCGACTAATTTCAAAATGAAAATATAACATTAGTAGCTAATTGTTTATAATGATAGAACGATATATTTTTCCTAGAAAATTGTGAAAACCAAATTCATATTGAAAGCAGAGAATTATAATTTTATTTCATTAAGGAGTGAACCACAGCTTTCACATTCAACGCCTTCAAATCTGTGTAAGTTTGCCCTGTTCCGACAAAGACAATAGGTTGACCGGTAATATAAGTCATTGAAATTGCAGCACCGACCTAAAGAGAAAATATCATGACGAAAATTCATCAATTTTTAAAATTAACGTTATGGGTCAAATACTCACTTTGTCATCAATGGTGTCGAATTTGGTAAGAACTATGCCATCGATTATGTGGGGATTTGTATTCGAAGAGTAATCAGCTAAGGCTTGGTTGAACTTGACCAATTGATCCACTGCCTCATTACCGACCAGAGCTTCACCCACAAATAACACCAAATCTGGTTCGTTAACTTTAATCAGTTTCGTTAAAGATCTCATCAAGGGCTCATTATCCTGAAATTATGTATTACTACCTCATTTTTAATCAAAGGAGGTATGGAAGAAGCACTTTTTGGAAATTTAAAACAAAATTGGCAAAATGTGACTTTGACAATTCTTTTGACAAATGACAGATGACAGTGTATCTCACCTGCATTCTTCCTGCAGTATCAACCAAGACAACATCAAACGCAGAATCCCGGGCAAACTTAATGGCCTCCAATGCTATTCCCGCAGCATCTTTCCCGTACCCCTTCTCGTAGAGTTGCACCATGGTACGTCCGTTATGACGATCAGCCGGATGCAAAGCATTCAGATGCTTCATGTGAGTTCTGAGCTGCTCTACAGCTCCCGCCCTGAAGGTATCACATGCAGCTATCAAAACTCTCAAGTTGTTCTCGATCAACCAGAAACATATCTTTGCAAGGTTGGTGGACTTTCCTACTCCGTTAACCTAGAAACCAACGTTACACTAATATCTTCGGAGGAATAGTCGATGGATTTACTCACTCCACAAAACGTCATTACGAATGGTCTCTTCTGCTTCTGAGCCTCCAAACAGTCCCTCAAAATGTCGACCCTTCTCTTTGGACTCAAAATTTGGACCAACGAATCGTTTAAAGTATTTTTGACAGTGGAAGCAACACTCTCGAAAGTACCGAGAACTTTTCCTTCGAGTTTATTTGCAACAGAATCGCATAATTTACTGGCTATATCCGATGCCACATTTTTGGCTATCAAATGATCCTTCATTTTTTCCAAGGCTGGTTTCATATCACTGGCTGTCAAGCTTTTAGAACCCACTAAACCTTTGAAAATTGAAAACATTCCACCCTTACTCGAAGTTTTATTAGTTTCTTTCTCCTCTTCAAAATCTTCCTCATCGGATGATTCCACTTCCAAATCTTTGATAACTCCCTTCATTTGCCCAACAATCTGAAAAAAATTGAATTAAAAATATTGAAAAGAATGCTATCAAATTAATTCACCTCGGTCTCAGGTGTAAAATGGCTCTTCATATCTTCAGGTTTATCAGTCGTTCTTTCTAAAGAACCTAAATCCTTATTTGTACCTCCAAGTTCCCAAATCCTTGGTTTTTTACCAGCTCTCTCTTTCTCAGTAATAGGACTCTTTGGACTCTTCCTAAAAAATGAGTATTACAATTTTTGAACAGTCACACATATCCAATGAACTCACTTTGGATCTTGTTTTTTTTTATTCATTTTCTGAGCAAATTTCAATCTATTTGCTGCCAATGTGTCTTCATCTAATTGACCGTTTTGTAATTTTTGTTTTGGTGAATCTGGTTCTGATTGAACTTCTATAAAGCAAAACAGTTAAATGTTGTTTCAGATGTATAAGGTTTTTACCTTCTGGTGCAAAGTTGACTTCTTTCTTCTTCTGTAATTTACTATTTTTTTCTTCTCCCTTTCTTTCTATCATAGAAGATACTGTCTTCTTCGATTTACTAGACTGCTCAAAAGATTTCATTTGCTTAGGCAACTGTTCCTGCTGTTTAGACCATTTTTCTGCTTTTTTCAGGGTTGAATTGAATCCTTCACCGAAGTTGTAATCTTGAAAATATTCGGCTTTAGCCAATTCATTTTTATATTTATCCCTAAATTCCAAATGTATATCATTCAAAAATTTATCAACATAAGATAACTTAAGGATTTTGTCATAGGCAACAATAAACACCAAGTCGAACTCATTATCCAATTTATATTGCAGAGATAATCTGTCGTCGGTGAAGGTATTAATTCCTCTTTCCTAGAAAAAAGTTACATCAATATAACTTATGAGACAATATGCCTCATCTCGTTTTTACCTGCAGAATAACATTTTTAATTAAAGCGTTAACGGAAGAGGTAAAATTCTGGGAAGTACTTTGGAAGCACCATAAAACGATGCCTCCTTTTGTGAAAATAGCAAAAAAATCCAACATTTTACAAATCAAATCCAGCGTATGTTGTTAGTACACAAATCATTACAATTGAAAATCTGATCTACTACAAATTAAATCAAATTCAGTGATTTGGAAGAACACGTTTGATATTTATGTCAATATTTTCAATTTTCTGTGTCGCAAACACAGAATCATATTTAGTTCAAAGAAATGAATTTTTCAGAGACAACGCTGGTCTCTGGTAAGATGCCTAGAATGTTCAGTCATCGAAGTCTCTGGAAATATGGGAGTCCTTTTTTAAAAAAAGGATGAGCATATGGTAAGAAGAGAATCTTCTTCAAGAATAAATTTAAAAAAAATTAAACTACAAAATTCCGGACTGTCTAGCCGTGGTCTAGAAGGAATTTCACCTAACGTTTCGCATATAACTACGCTAGGCATCTTCAGAACGACGATTGATTGCTCCGGCCGTGAAAGCCTTAACCAATAAATAAAACATTACTTATTTTTGTCCGCAATCATTCCATTAAAATAATTGGGTAGGGAAATCTTAAATCAAACTTCCATTGGCATCACTCCGATAGAAACAGCAGTAGACAAAGATACTAGATTATCGATTTGAATTAGAATTTTGAAATGTAAACTTTCTGGTATATTTATTTACTCAATAAAAATGCATTCGACAAATATATGCAATTTATAAATCGATATGGGTCATTCTCAAACTAAAATGAAATTTTGAAGAAATCTAGAGTGTTCTTGTCAATTCAAAATAAAAAATGAATAATTAATTGCTAACGAAAAATTTATTCTGTTTACGGAAGTTATACACTTAAGTGGTTTTTCGCCTGTAAGTTTTTCCCTACTGTTTTTTGGTAAGAATTCCAAGTTTTCTTCGATGCTAAGATAGTTTAGGGTGGCCTATTTGTTTTAATAAAATATTCCATATTTTGTATTATTTGGTGCGGTTTTTGAACCATTTACTTTTTTATCGCGTCATTACATAAGGATCATTTTCGTTGCTGAGTATTTCCCGGGTATTGCAGATATTCGACGCTTCCTCCCCCCAATTACGCATTAATAAGTAATAACCCATTGCCCTTGCGCGTAGGCCAGACCGATTGCGCCATTTGCTTATTTTGCTAAACATTACTCTTGTCATAGCGGTGAGTTGAGAGAAAATCATATATATTTTAATACATTTACTCTGTATTTGATACTTGAAAGTTTTTCCTGGAATAGATATTTGCATGTGAATTTGTATAATTGTTACAATGTCAAGTGTGCACATTGTCCAAATAACTTCTTTGACATAGAATTGACAGGCATAGGCACTCGCACTGATAACACATCGACCTGGAAATGAAAATCTATAAATGTGGAATTTATTTCAGATGAACTTTTCACGAGATTAATTTTTCGTGACTAATTTGGCCTACAATAAGAACTCGATATCAAGCCATATAAAAATGATGGAAAATTCGAAAATGGGCACAAACAGTGAAGATTTTGCAGAAACAAGGGATAGTAAGGAAGAGTTTAGCGATCTAATTACTTTCGAAGGTAGCAAATTGGGTAATTCTGACTCTTTGGGAGATGGCTTATTATCTGATCCAAATGAGTGCAGAATGTGCGGGTAAGTTGATGCAAACTTGGTACATAAACAATGCTCGAGAAGTCCACTCTAAAAGGGAATTATTTTGCAGGAACTCCCTCGTGGTGCCGCGAATGCTGTATTGCTTGCATGGATTTTGTGAAGAATGCCTGGACAAAAAACTTGTGAGCGAAGGTGGTGATGCTGGAACTCCTGATACTTCCATTATATGCCCGACTTGTCATCATAATTCTAAGGTAAGTAACACGAAGGTCTATTTACCAAAGAATTTTAATTTCACGCATACCTCTTCTCGATTTTAACTTAAAAAAAGCCTAAGAATGCAGTAGAGATCCCATTTTCTTGTAAAATGATTATAAAACACCCAAATGGCAACAGGGTTGAAAGACAATATTGATAATCAGCAAATCAGATCATTTGTGATTCCTGATTGGTGGTTTCTGTTGTGGTGTGGAGATGCTTTGATTTTCATTTGTTTGAACTTTGAAGCATCATGCATCAAATATAAAATGCTGAACTAAGTTGACTCTTTCTTTCTTCAAAAGTTTCAAACATGGCAGAAATGGTGGAGAGTCTTTTGATAAATTTTGAGGTAACTTGAAATGTAATAATTCAAATTGAAGGAGAAGTTGATTTTTATTGTGATAGAAATTGAAGTAATATCAATTTTTGATTTCAATTTATCATGAATATTTGGTTGAGTTCAGTTAATTGGAAATATCTCGTTCATATTATGCTTCCGGAATTTTCTATACTCTTACATCTTTTTTGTATGTTTATTTTCTAAAATTCAATTCTGATTCACATTTATGGATTTGGTTCTTTTTCAAATGGAACCAATGCTTGGAATGATTCCTCAATTGATGAAAATAGTTGAAAATAAGAAGAAACATGGTTCAATAAATAGTTCAAAATATTCGCCATTGGGAAAGTTTTCATTCTGCTGATAAATAATTCCTAAAAATTATTCTAAACCTTCTCCCCAATAATTTATTCTTCAGATCGTACAACAGTTTTGTTTTTCATAGGTCGGCACTAAGAAGTTGAATGCTCTGCCGTTGGATGTTACCAAAACTAACATTTCCGATGTGTCGGGTTCAACTATCTTGCACTGCACTTCTTGCACAGCCAAAGAAGTGGCCAAGTCGAGATGCAATACTTGTCATAACCTTTTGTGCTCCAACTGTGATACCGCGCATCACTTCATGAGATGCTTTGAATCTCACAAGGTCGTGAGTTTGGAAGAAATGAAAAAAGAGGGGATGAAAATTACAATTCACACCCCTCTCATTTGCGAGATACACAAAGGCGAAAATATTATATTCTATTGCAACACTTGCTTGGCAACTGCCTGTTCAGAATGCATCAAGAACGAACATAAACCTCCGGCTCATATTTGCGAACCAATTCTGGATTCTGAACTCAAAGTGCGTCAAGAAATTCAGTGCTTGCTTGACGAGAGCAAAGCGAAAGTGGAAGTTTTGCTCCAAGCATCCAACGGCTTGAATAACAGTTTGGAAGAGTTGGCCCATCAACACTCGACAGCCAAAGATTTAATAAACGAATCATATCAGAGTTACAAAGCGGTTCTCGAGAAATGCAGAGATGAAGCTTTGGAGAACCTGAAGTCTTTACATCATGAGCGTGAATTGAAAATCATGATGGAAAACGATAGAGTTGGAAAGACGATAGAAAATTTCGACGATGCCTGCAAATTCACCAGTCACCTATTGGAGGACGCTACAGCGACCGAGCTCATGTACTTGAGGAAGGTGGTTGTTAACCGTCTCACCGATCTGAACAAGAGCAGTCCGAAATTGGGAAAAGTTTACAGCATCGAGTTCCAAACGGATTTCAACAATTTCGAGAGAGTGATCAAGGACAATTTCGGAAATTTCCTAACTGAAAAGAACGAAAATTCGTCAAAACAATCTAGTCCCCTACCAATGATACCGCAAGGTCTACCGCCTCTTACCATAAACGGTTTGAACACCGCGTCCGGCCTGACTAACGGATGCGCAACGACGTCTCTTTCCAACAGTAGCCCCATATCGCTACCCATGTCCATGCAGTCGTCCTTCGATGGAGACCTGAGCAATAACCTACAGAACTTTACTATCACTCAAAGCCCTCCACTTCCACCGCCCGTCAATCCCGCCTCCTTACAAGGGTTTTCCAGTATTGCCGAGTACAATCTGACCCAGCTGGCAACTTTGGCGGAAACCAGCCCCAGCAACAACACTTCCCCATCTCCGCAGTTCAGTTTGGTGGAATTGTTGAACAACGATACGGCTTGCAAGAATCTAGCCTCGTTGGCTAAGCTGGGATTGAATAACGGTAAGTCATATTTGTTTTGTCGTTTTCGAAAAAGCGCTGTCTTTCTGACCACCTAAACATAATGAAAATTTGAGTATTTCTTATTTTGGAAAAACTTGTATCGTGTTTCACTACTTTCAGACCGTCCTTTGGAGTCGAAAATAACAAGTTATCGATCGATTGAGCATTGTTGACCACCTCTATAATATTTTCAGCAATTCGGCGTTTGTCGCTTTTATTGGAAGTGGCAACAACTTTGATACTTGAAATAGAATACCCTGTATATTATTGCATTTTCAGCTTCGTTTTTGCTATCCGGATATTTTTGTATGATTTTTTTTATGCCAGTTTTTGGCGCCTGTCCAACTGGCATCGTGTAAACGCGGCATAAACGTTCAATCTACCATAGATTGTGGGTGATCCTGTATATTGATTTTTTTGGCAGTGGAAGGTAAAGATCGGAAAAAAAACTTCCTTCAAGCAATTTTTTGAATCTATTTTAACTCAGCTCTTGAAACTTGAGAAAATATATGTATCCTCAGTTCACACGTACAAACAAGCATTTATCAAGAAGAAAATGTTCCCATTTCCCTAGATATCCCAAGAAAGTCCATCCCGAACAAAAAGATTAGTACAAACCAACTGTTATTAACTTTGAGAGTTTTTCAGATTCAGTTCCGAATGGAAACTTACTGGTCCGTTCAACGTCTACGGCCTCATTAAATCTGACCAATAACATGATGAACGGTTTTGGTGGCGTATCCACTTCTACTTCCCCCTTATTATCAACTCCTGACGATATAGTTACAGATCCTTTGGCCAGCATCCTTCCCTCTACCAGTAGTAATTCCTCTACCACCATTACCCGTTCCAATAAGGTCAGTCCGATGCAGATAAGATGGAAGTTTGGGCAGTTGGGTCCTAGCAAGGCGCAGTTTAATTCTCCCCATGGTTTTTGCTTAGGTTTGGAAGAAGATATCATCGTCGCTGATACCAATAACCATCGAATTCAGGTTGGTGCATGCGGTGCTTGTAATTTTGACACCTGTCGCATCGAAACGTCAAAAGAGTTGTCAAAAGATGTTAGAGACCTATCAAGTCGCGTTTGCTCTGGGAAAAAAAACATACAGGATGGCCCACGTTAAACAGCATCGGCATTTTTCGGAATGTCTAGCTGGACTGTTTTATGTGGGTCATCCATTTTTCTCAGATTAGATGAAGAATAGCAAATACCTATATACTCCATTCACTTTTATAAATTATCTCAGTTTGCCATGACATTCTGACACATTACATCGTGTATATTTTGAAAATTTTAGGTTATAGTCATTTTCCTGTCAGATAACTGAGCAACGTCATCCTTTCTACATAGAGGTCGTACTAATTACGTATTTATTACAGTGACTGTATAACCACAGTGACGACAACTGGCTATAAAACTGTCAAAAGTCCGCCATGTTTTGTCGAGATGTTTTGGCGGTATTTTTGAATTTTACATCGGTAACTTACGGCAATATTTCATATTATAGGTCTCAATTTCATTAGGAAGTAACATTATGTTCCATGAATTCGATCTAAGATATGACGTTGCAAATGAACTGAATCGTGCTATCTATTTTCCCGAAGATACAGATCGAAAATACTGGTTATATTTAACTTCGAACTTAAATTATTATTCAGAAAAAACTGGAGAGCTACATACACAAGTGAATATTATTATTTGCCAATAGTAAATTCACCTTGATTGATCAGTCATTAGCTTAATGGCCATAACTCTCGAAAGAAAATAAACAATAACAATCATAGATGGGTTAGAAAATCTGCGCACTGTCATTTCGACAAAACATGGCGGCCGACCAATAGAAAATGAGACACGAGTTGTCGTCACTGTGGTAATATAGCCACTGTAGTATTTATCAAAATGTTTGTTTACTTTGGGAAAATAATGAATTTGAGGAAATATTGTGAATCCAATAATTCCAAAGTCCTGGCGAATGTTGAAGAAAATTTTTTCTCTGTTAATACTGGAAATATATCACGTATTTGAAAATGGTTGGAAGATTCAGTTATGCTATTTTCTTGCACGGAAATCGAGAATAGAGTGTTGGAATTTTACTCAAAAATATTGGACAGAATAGTCCGTTACTTTGTGATAGTTCCTTCGAAAAAAGAATAAGAGTACTCAAATAACCCGACAGAAAAACTTCTAAACGAACAGACGGACCAATGGAATTCCCCACTTTTCAAAATTCTCAAGAAATGAGCCTGCAGAAGACATTTAAAGACCTTTTTGCTCAAGTTGGAATACTACAGTATGAAAATGTAGTAGTACTACGAAACCTGTGTCACATTGGCAACGTCTCTGAGAATTATTTGACATTTCACGAGTGCCAACCTCCGTCAAGTAAAAAAACTTGATAAACCTAAATCTTGGCCAACCGAGATACTTTATAAAAGTGAATGGAGTATATTTGGTCGTTTTCTGCAGGGTAGTAGATTGTTCCATTTTCAGGTATTCGAAAAATCGGGGCAGTTCAAGTTCCAGTTTGGGATTCCCGGAAAGGAAGAGGGTCAATTGTGGTATCCCCGAAAAGTGGCCGTGATGAGATCGAGCGGAAAATACGTGGTTTGCGACAGGGGCAACGAGAGATCGCGCATGCAGATCTTCACCAAGAGCGGGCATTTCCTGAAAAAGATTGCGATTCGTTACATCGACATTGTAGCCGGATTGGCGGTTTCTAGCAACGGAGAAATCGTTGCGGTGGACAGCGTCAGTCCCACAGTTTTCATCATTGGTGAAAGCGGAGAGTTGTTGCGTTGGTTTGATTGTAGCGACTACATGCGAGAACCTTCCGATATTGCCATTCATGGTATGGAAACATTTTTTAATTTCGAAGGAGTCGTTGCTAGATTTCGTTTCGTTTCAGGAAAGGAGTTTTACGTCTGCGACTTCAAAGGTCATAATGTGGTGGTGTTCAACGAGACGGGTCAATATCTAAGGCGTATTGGATGCGAAGGAGTTACCAATTTCCCCAACGGCATCGACATCTCCGACGCTGGAGATGTTCTGATTGGAGACTCCCACGGAAACCGTTTTCACGTTGCCGTGTTCTCACGCGACGGTTCTCTAGTCTCCGAATTTGAATGCCCTTACGTCAAAGTAAGCATCTGTTGAATTTTTTCGAAGTGGTTCATTCCAATACGACCTTTTTTCGTCCTTTTTCTGAATGTTGTCTGTTTGTTCCAGGTGTCTCGTTGCTGCGGCTTGAAAATAACATCGGAAGGATACGTGGTCACTTTGGCAAAGAACAACCACCATGTGCTGGTTTTGAACACTCTATATATCATGTAGAGGCCCATGCAAGTAGATTTGATCTCGCACTGTACACAGTACTGAACTGATTTTATTATTACATTTAAGTCTTATTTCTTTCGCTTGAATTCTTCCTTTTTCTTTTTAAAGGAAGTTGGAATTGTTAATTTTTTTTATAATTTCGGATATTTGATTTTATTCTCGATTTTTTTATTAACTTTCAATATTTGAAGGCTAACTGTTTATATACAGCCAAAAGAGAAATACGTACTACTCCTTCAAGGAACATGGACATTTTTAAAACTTTGATTGAATATTTTGCAACTGATTCTATATACATATATTCGTATGTTTTAAGTTGATTTGAGGTGTTTAGTCGAGTGGTCGGTGTTAATTTTCTGCATATCACTTTTTCAACCATTTTTATTGTGTTTATTTTCTTGTTTTTATAAAATGATTCTTATTCAATTTCTGTTGGAAAAGTGCTGTCCAGTTGCATAATCGTAGTTTTGGCAATGTCTCGAGTGAACATTTTCATCTTCTATAGTCCTATTCTAATATCATTGTTACGATAGGGTGCCTTGGAAGTTGGAATATCCTATCGATTCCAGATGAATCTTCTGGACGATTTTCGAATTGTCGTATTGAATGGGGTATACTCATAGTTTATTTTCATTTAAATCTTACTCTTAGCAGCAAGCATTAAGTGGTTCCTGAGTAATTTGCTCTTTATTATTTTATATTTTATGGTGTCAATTATCAAGACTAAAAAAATCTTATATTTTTTGTTTTTGTTGATTTCAAGTTTTGAAAGTGCCAATATCCGAGAAGACATTTCATTTGGTCTACTTGCTTTAACGAGCACAACTTTTCCGATTAATGCTTTTCATGAACGGATTGAATTTGTTTTTCATTTTACATTTGTTAAGTAGTTTTTAAATCATTCTTTTTACAAATATATTTCACGGTATATGCTTGTATTTAACTATATGTGTGAGTGGGTTTTTCCAGTGTTATTTTATGTTCCAGGAAATCTTACATACTCAGGTTGGTAAAGCGATTCCTCGCGTTTAGATTCGATCGCGATTAGTGCCATAGAGTTAGGTTTTGTGTTTTTTTTTTAGAAGCTCTAGGGTTGCAGCCTTGTACTGTTTTTGCGTAATTCATCCCCCCGTTACTGCCCATTCAGTGTTGATCATGAAGAGAATTGACACTTGTATCTTTCCTCTAGAGGTTTTGGTTCGGGAATTTGGGATAGGTTCTCGATATTTTCGACAAACGGAGGTATATTGGTGTTTCAAGAGAAAAAAAATCGACAGAAATTATTACTTTTTCGTTATGTGGTACTGAATGATTCTTCCAAATATAACAGATCAGAATTAGAACACAGCTGCTTCAGTTTTGAAGAAAACATCGGTATTTTGCCCAACTATGTACTATGTACAGTATGGTCAATTGAAGTTGACTATGCAAACATTTTGAGTGCTTAGTTGGCCGAAAAAATGATATTGTCTTCAAAACTGGGACTGATGTGTTTTTATTCGAACTGTTACTAAGATAAAAGGGTTATTCAGGGGTGCATCACAAAAAAATAGTTGAGAAAAGTACAATTTCGAGTCGCAATATCACCTACCTTGCCACTTTATTTGTGGTCGTTTTCAAATCCAAAATCAATCTGGTGCTCCTCGAAGGGTATTAGGAAGCGATACTTGAAGCACCAATGGCCTGCAATTAGCTGGGAAAATTTGGTCGACTCTCATCTCGACACTGTAATGGCAGCTCACTTCAAAGCATCTATTTGCATTTTCAATATTTAAGGGGACTTTGAAACGAAAAAACGTCGTTTTAACCATTTTTTTTAATATTTAGCAACAATATTGAAGGATCGGAGTTCAGTTTTTATTTTGATTCGAATTGGTTCATATTTTATGAGAGATTTTGTGACTGACCTGTATGAAATCACAAGAGGCGGATCCGGAGAATGTCAAACAAAGTCCCTGAGAAATATTTCTAACCGGTCTAGATTCTGTTCAACGTCGAAGGTTGCCACTCAAATCCATTTAATGTGTGAGTGAGTTCTTTATGAAACTTTCTGCAGAGGACGGGGTTTTTCCTTATCCTCTTCGGTAAACCATGCCTGTGATAATAGTATCTTCAGGATAAGTTGTGACCTTAGTCTCTTGTTGTTATTTTGTGTGCTTCGTTGACGTCCGCTCTTTTTTTAGCGGATTCACGTTTGCTCACAAGAGGTTTTTAAGATTATATGTATATATAAAAAAATTTTTATGAAAAACTTACAAAAAAAATATAAAACTCGAATTTTAAAAAGGCAGATTATTTATGTATTTCAAATTATTGTATCATATACACATATAACACCGTTAGATGGACTTGCCGTACTGCTGGCGTCTTGGCTACCAACAGTTGCTCGTTATTATATTGTTGCGTCTTCGTTCAAGAAGCAATCCATGGGCATCTTTTGATGGCCGAGATTTCACGTTTCTACTCGGTTCACTTTCGAATGGCTATTAAGTTCCAGTAGAAATACATCTTTTCTTTTATTTTTTATTAATGATTAAGTAGGTATTTACTTATATTTTATATTTTTATTGATGATGAATAATGTTGTTCGAATTATTGAGAATTTAGGAGTTCATTGGTTTTTATGGTGAAATTGTTGACTGTTTTATTTTTATACAGAGATATATTTTTATTTGTCTTGTAAATACTCTATCCAAAATTGAGAATTTACTTCCTCACCTACAGTAGGCAATTCCATCAAACTGAACAATATTTTTCAAAATTCTATGTGATGTCGAAGATCTACACCTCGATATTAAGATTGTTCGATGAATGCAGATAGGTAGTTTTGGAATGGTTTACCTTCCAAATTGTTTTCACTCTATCGGTAGACTAAAAAAATATATAAAAAATCTAAATATTGAGAATATGATAATAAACAATCGAAAAGGCTCAAGTTTTTCAGTTTATTTTATTGTTTTCGAATTTTTCACTTATTTTTTCACTTTTTGTGAAAACTGAAATTGCCTATCTTGAGAAAAGGGATATTTTATTCCCGGTTCATGAAACTATCTTATATTCTCTTTAGTATTAGTGTGGTTACTGAAAATAGTGATAAATTTTAAGGCATTTGCTCATGTTTTTTCGATTACTGCTGTGAAGACTTTTTTCAACTAGCAAGTTCAATTTTGTGAAAGGTATAAGTGCATGAGTTGATTTATTCGAAAATTAGACGGTCAATCAAAATTTAATTTTTTTAAATTTCGGAATTTTATAAATTATCAATGTGATAGATTTTTTGATGATTTTTACAATAATTGCAAATCTTAGTGTGTACCAAGTGTTTTTAGATATTTGTATACCAGTAATTTTGCCATAATAATATTTATATACATGACTTATTAATATTGATGGTTATGAAATTATATATTCTCAGTTTTTTTTAATATCTCAATAATATTCACTATAGCAATAAGTATTTTCAGTCAGTATTGGAGTGAAGAATTCAGCCATTCCATTTGCAGATGACAGGTACTGCAAGAATGTAATTTTTTTTGTATTATTTTACTTTTGTTTTTATTTCTCTGAATTTTTGAATATGTACAATTTAGATACTAAGTAAAACTTTTAAGAAGGGATTCTCTCTATCATCCTCTTCCAAGTCATTTTAACCCTTCTCTTACCTACGCCTTGGCTTTCTTCACCCTATCCTTGAGGCAACAGAGTCGAACGCAAACCTGTCGTGGAAAATCTCGTTTTAGGGGATGATCGTCTTCAAAGCACTTCCGAATTCTTCGTTTGATAACCAAAGAGGAAAAACTCGACGTTGGGTATTTTCTTCTTTATCAAGAAGAAGAATTTCGCTTTGGGGATTCTGGTTCGCGTTCATGTCTATAATATTTATCGTAGAGTACTTCAATCTTCGCAGTCGTGAAGTGCATCTAAATATATCTTTGAGGAATCCTCATCTAATGAATCCAAATTCGTCTGTTTGCTTTCTCAAAGTTGCTCCTTCGTTTCACTCCCTTTCCTGTAAATAAACTTGGAACAATCATAATTGCTAAGACCATAAAACGTAGGTTGGTTGTGAGATAAATATATATATTGATGATTTCCTTGGATGTTTTTCGAGAACGGCTTTTTATTTCGACATTCGTAGCTCGGACATAACTATGAAGATATTATCTTGCCGAGTATATTTTTGTCTTGCAACATAATTATATTTAAAACTCTCTCATAGTCATTTATAGTACAAATGTTGTGTGCATGGATGGATAACATATCATGTTTATCAAAAGTAGCCCAATTTTAAATTCGAACTGCGTATTTTGATGTTTTTTTTGAAATACCGGTTCCGATTGACACCAAATGAAATTGCGGTTTCGAAAAAAATTCTAAATATACTTAAATAAGAACATCTATATTGGGACTGTTCGATCGGCACATTCTCCAATTCAGTATTTGCAATTTTGTTGAAAGTCTCATCATATACGTTATCGTTATATCATAGCATATATTTTTATTCTTTTATCGGAAGGCTTTCATTCAGAATTGAAAATTGCCTCAGTTCACTGGAGATTGAATGACGACGTTTCGTTCATAACATTTACGAAAATTTCAGCAGTGTAGTTCCTTTAACCAAAAAAAAAGCGTGAAATTATTGGTAAACGTTTTATCATTCAAGTTCCAGATGAAAGAAGACTACGAGTTTGAGACTATGCCGATTTTCTGTAGTGGTTTTCTTTCCTTACGAACGCAAAGAGTTGTGTTTTAAAACGAATAAATTACTGTGTCTTAGTCCTGTCATAAGAACGAATTAAGAGAAGAAATGTATACATTTTTGAAGAAATATTATTGTTATCTCTTTCCAAAGATTTTTTTAGTGGAGTAAGATGAACTACTAACAATAATATACTGAACATATATTGCTAGGCTCTCATTCTCATAGGCGAACCTGATATATCGAACGTACAGATGAATTTGAGAGCAAGATGAGCCGTATGGGGCTTATCAGTTGCGCCCAGCTATTAATAATCATATTTTCTTTATAGATGTTGAGATCCTCGTGCTGTTTGACTGTTGTTACCTGCCTCTTTGAAAATATTAGAGCAGTTGAGCTATGGCATTTCAGTTTATTGAAAGAAACTATTTTTGATGTGCACATCTTATCAGAGCAAGGCTCGTTACGCAAATTGAAATGAAGCACAAACCAAAATTAAAAAATACGATGGGGACTCTTGTGTTGAAATTTGTTTTTTTTAGTCAATTCTACCTGTAATGTATCGAATGATGCAATTATTCTGTTAGTTGTAAAATTATCATTAGCTCTGTAACCCAGTGCCGCCTTTGCATATTGGATCTTTTATGTAATTGTGTGAACTTTTGTTTCAAATATGTTTTCTGATTAATGTAATATGGATAATTTTGATATAATTCCAAAAAAGTAATTGTTTCTAGATCGAAATTGTTCTGTGAAGTTCGATGTTCTTTTACCATTTTGTTAAAATTTTTAATACTTGATTAATCTATATTTCTAGATGTTGAAAACATTTCATTGAATTTTTGTTGATTTCAATCATCGATATTTATGGCATTGAAAATTCGAATCAAATAAAAGCTACTAATTCCCTTGAGCGGAAAAAATTAAAAACTGGATAATTCCACGAATCTGGAAAATTTTCTCTTCAAGTAACATATTCAAGAGTTCACACAGCCGAGATTTTAAAGTTGAGACATGCTTTCTATATTTATAATCCATATACAAATGCATACAATGTGTACAAGGAACATCATTTTTCATATTATATATGTATTGTATTTAGCTGTGCGCACTGTTACTTTTAATTTGTGTTTTAACTTATCATTTTGAATTATGTATATTCTACTACTTACTATATCCTTGCAGTCAGATGCTTTTCTTCGAAAATTTGGTTATTCAGGGTTGCAAGGGCTTGAACTAAGTTCATATTTTGGAACTGTTTTTATTCATCGTACTGAAGGTTGTATTTAATTTGTAAGTTATATTCTTGGATTTTGAATAAATTAATTGCAGGAATTTTGGTCATTTTACTCGGATGTTTACCTTGTTTTCCGGGACTTCTTGGTGCTTCGCGCATTTCTTGAGTATCATGCATTTTGTTATTATATTGATATTATACGTTTTCGAAGCGAGTCTTTAGTATAATTCGCTTCATAGTATACTATCAGTTTTGTAGACGTGTGTGACGTAGATTTATTTATACTTTGTGGCCCACATAAAACAGTCCAGTCGAATATCTTCGCAAATATGAGTTTTTCCGGAAAATGTTGACAAAGGTCAATTTTCATTTGCAGGGAGACATATTTTGATTGTAACCCTCCAAAAATCTTAAATGACACTAGGGATCGAGTGACACATAATTTTGAATGTTTTGCAATTCTGTTTATGAAACTTTATAGCATATTCATAAAAAGAATTGCGAAACCTTGAGAATTATGTGGGACTCGACCCATATTTTACCATTTAAGATTCTTGAGGGGACACTCACGAATTTTCAAACGAAAGATATCTCCTTATAAATGAAAATCACCTGTGTTGACGTTTTCCGGAAGAACTCATACTTACGGAACTATTCCTCTAGACCGTTTTATGTGAGCCCTCCGTACGGTTGAGTTCGAAGATATTTTTGTCATTGAATTGTTTTGAAACCTCATAAGGGTTGGAAAATTTACTAGATTGAAAATTAGCGTCCATGCTCTAGAAAATATGCACGCCAGGGCCCTGGGTTTCACTCTCTATTACGAGAATGCGTAAATAATAATACCTCCACTTAAATTGGTATTTTATTATTGCACATATAAAACTTTCCGACAAATCTCGGAAAAATCTCTTGATCTTAGCAAATTTTAGAAGTGAACCATTTAAAACTCAGGTCCTTTGCCCAAGCATCGATCTGAACTATAAAAACCATCTCACTAGGGAAGAAAAACTAAAAAAATTGCTAAAAATTCCGATTTATGTAACAAAAAGATAGTCACATCCTTTTTTCAACTGAACGGTTTCTTTTCATTCAACAGACATTACATTCATAAATTAATTTAACTTAAAACTTCGTTAAAATCATTTCATTTAATTACATCACAAATTAAAACGTCTAAATATTAGTACTATTTACAATTTGAATTGAAATAAAATTATATTTCTCACATTTTAACCTCTATATTTACACTCCATCTTGAGAATTGGACTCCTCTTGTTTCTCGTTTGTATTTGTACTTTGCTGAGTTTTCGTGTTTATTGTAGGACTCATTACTCGCGCGAATACTTGCCTACTCTGAAGATCTGCGAACGAAAGCATCAAATTACCAATTTAAGAAAACAAACGTATTCCAAGAACTGAAAACAGTTATCTGAATATAACTTCGAAGTATTCAGTTATGACAACGAAACTAAATTTCCCAATTCACAGACTTAGACCATGCGGAACAAAATCAATTTACCAAAAATACTCACTTCTATTTTGACTATGAGCTTGAGCAATAGGAATAACCTTGACTCCTTGAAGAGCCTTGATATTGATGGCAGTTCCTTGGAACCCAGCAGGTAAAAGTATCTGCTGCGCAACAATCTGTCCTCCTTGACCTTGACTAGCCAACACCAATCTTTGCGTGGTGGGGGTCGTACTGGTATGTAACCTCACTGGCTGTCCCCCCAACACAATATGACTTTGTGACACTTGATTTATTGCATTATTTTTGAAAACCATCTGCGGTTGCTGCATTTTCACCTGCGATCCCAAAACAACGTTCTGCTGATTGATTATGTTGATGTTATTGGTACTCTTAGGAACAGAAGATGATTGGAAGTTTTTACTATTTTGAAGGACAAGTGATGGCCCAGAAGAGCCCGGTTGCGTTTGCAATATTACATTTTGACCTTGGATGTTTTGAATCGTCGCTCCTTTGCTGGCAAACAACACTGGCTTCCCACCTATATGCGTCAAATTCAAGTTGGCCGTATTAACCATCCTTATCGAATTCGAATTGGTGGCCAGATTCAAAGTGGGTTTTTGTAAAGAGACGTTTTTCCCACTGGTTGTTAATTTCAATTGAGCGCCTTGTCCGACAATCAATTTTGGCTGTACAATCTTCTGTCCTTCAATGTTTTGAATAATTTTCGCGTTGATTAATTGTTGTGTCACTTTAGGTGGTAATTTTGTCAGCTGGGTCCCCCTGATTCTATCGCGATTATTCAATTTGTTTGAGGTTATGGTAGAAGTAACCGTCGCTGTTGTCGGAGAGGCCATCACCAGTTTAGGTTGGGTAGTTAGAGCTATCAAATTATTTTGAGATGCGACCGCAAACTGGGTGATTGTGTTCTGCTTCGAAGTGCCTGTAAGATGAATTATGTTCGGCTGGCCTCCCTTGGTGCCTGATACTCTCAAAGTAGTTCCTACAATGAAACCGTATTGATATTTATTTGTAGTTTTGTTGGTTGAAAGTGGCATTTGGAAAAAAAGAAAAGAAAACATTGACTGCATAAGAAACAAAATAAATATTTTGACTCACCTTGTGGTAATGATCCGTGTTGTTTTTGATGAGCTAATAAGTTCTCGACCGAAATAACTTGTCCAGCTGCATTAGTTAAAACTTTGGCCACCACCGGTGTTTGATTAGACACCAAGCTTGGTTTTGATGTATTAATGTCTGTAATGAAAAAATCCTTCATGGAGAAGCGCCAAAACAGTAATCACTCTCATTCCCATCAAGAATTCAACCATTATCAATGAATTTCATACTGATGGAATCTGTACTTCGAAAATTATCAAGAAAACAACATTTTACCCATTAACTAACCTAACTAATTTCGAAAAATCCCTCCTGTAATGTTAATCAATAAAAACTCTTCCTGAAAACAGCATTACTCTTCCTACAGGTTATGGGCCCAGCACATGTTTCAAATTTGAGAAAAGTATCCTTACCAGTGTTAATTTTGGTAGGTCCCAGCAACGAGATGCCCGGCGCTGTGTTGTGTCCTTGCTTCTGCACCAATTTCTGTTTCAGCAGCAACTGTTGTTGTTGGGACGCGATGACGGTCTGAGGTAAAATTTTCTGTTTTATGGTTTGAAGAATCTGTTGCTGCTGGGCCGGAGTGAGATTATTCGGCGTTTTGATCTGAATACCAGGTTGCGAGATTTGATCAGTCAACGAGGTTGGTTTGCTTACAGTCACGGTTATACTCTTGACTTCGTTGGTGTCGCTCGAGGTCGACGTTAAAATCGAAGACGACAAATCGATATTCTGAATAGGAGAATTATTCCGCAGCAAAGTGATATTCTTTATGTTCTGTAGCTGCTGGGCTGTCACGTTCTGTATTATTTGTTGGGGTTGGGTTGTCAATAATTTCGTCTTCTTGTCATCTTCAGTGCTATGCGCTTGAATCACCTGTAATGTCTGTTTTTGATTCCCGCCCATTTGAATCAACTGCTGGGCTACCACTTCATTAGCCGGTTTGGATGAAAGTTTATCCTGTTTCATTATGGAAGCGGATGTTGAAATTAACGATTTGCTCTGAGATGGAGACAAAATCCTGACCATTGCTTTCGGTTTGTTCAATTTCGGACTGGGAATATGGCCGTCTACGATAGCTTGAAGCGCTTGACTGATTTCTTGGTCTTCTTGCGACTGTAAAGGCGACGGTACATTTTCCAATATTTGTATCGTGGGGGGCGACGGTTCGCGTTGGTGTATATTATTACTTATCAAAAGCGAATTTGATTTTGCCCCCGAAAAACTGGGAGAGGAGAGAGCTACCGTCGTCTGGATTGGTTTCTTTATAGTTTTGATTTTTTCAGTTACAGTTTCCACTGTGGAAGCGTTTGTTTCTTTTGATTGTTTCGTTTTATCGTTCCCTTGTCTGACTTTGGGTTTGGCAGGTGATCTTCTGGGAGGTTTTTTAGGGGCTTTTGTTGCACTTTGCTGGTGATGGATCTTCTCGAAATCTTCTTCAGACCGGTTCCTGGCAAAAATTGGGCCAAATTAAACACGCTAAATGGTTATTTTGAAGATGAATAATCATGACGATTGAAATAAATTTGTAGGCAATAGTTTAATCAAGAAAAAGAGAGATTTCAAAGATGATGGACATCAATTTCGTAACTTAATGTCGATACAAATTCTGAAAAAAACAAAAACATTCACTTTATTCATTTGAACTTACCTGTGAAGATATATCCAGATTTTCCTCTTGGTATCATATTTCACGCATGGGTCAAACTGTGTATGCATCCTATCTAATGCTCCACTAACCACCGTTTGCAAAACACTATCAGTAGCTATAGAACTTATATACTGCGATTGTCGCAGCAGCTCAACTATGTCCCCTCGTGTTCCTTCACCATTTGGCAACCTTGCTGTAGCGTCTCTTACTAATGATAAGATTGTTACAAAGTTTGGCCGGTCCGCAGTCAAAATAGAGTGCCCTCTTGCCTTAGCATTACCAACGGAAGGATTATAAATTCCCTTCAGAGGAGCTACCACTGATTCATAACCATTGCAAAAATAGGTGAACGATTTATGAGGGTTTTCATATCGTCTCTTTTCTTGCTCTTGAAACCTTTCCACTTCATCTTGAGTGGCTTTTCTTATTGTCCAATTGGTGGGACACCTGCAATACATAAGAAATTTCGCTTTATAGGCTTCAACAGCCAGATTTGACTACGAAATTAGCTAACTCCGGACGGATTCAATACATGAATGTGAGACCGCTCTGGCTACGAATTTGTGCAAAGCTCCTAACCTCATTTATAAATTTCATGAATTTCCATTTGGCGCATGCATTCCAACTGAATTCTTGCCTAAGATATGGCCTTGAAGTAGAAGAGGTTGAGGACCATTGTATTAGACATTCAAAGAGAATTAAAAGAAACATTAATCTGAAATTTAAATTGGAAATTAGCGTCTGTGAAATGTATATAAGAGAAAATTATTAATCGGTGAACAGACAATTTTCGAATTCCGGAAAAGTTTTTCACCTCAGGCGGGAGTTGAACCCGCAAATTCCGGAAAAATGAGTAGCTTCAGTAGTGTAGTTGGTTAACATCTCTGACCGGAAATTAGAGGACGCGGGTTCAACTCCCGCCTGAGGTGAAAAACTTTTCCGGAATTCGAAAATTGTCTGTTCACCAATTAATAATTTTCTCTTATTAATCTGAAATTTTGCCTTCTAGTTTTCTATAAACCTCGCTCATATACTCCATTTACTCTTATAAAGTATCCCGGTTGGCCATGAAATTCTGACACATTTCACCGTGTATATTCTGAAAATGTTAGGTTATAGTCATTTTCCTGTCAGATACATACGCAACGTTGTCGTTTCTACATAGAGATCGTAGTAATTACGTATTTATCAAAATATTTATTTACTTTGGGAAAATAATGAATGTGAGAAAATATTCTGTGAATTCAATCATTCTAAAGACCTAGCGAATGTTGAAGAAACATTTTTCTCTGTTAATAATGGAAATATTTCACGTATATAAACATGGTTGGAAGCTTTTTTCTTTTACGGAAATCAAGAATGGAGTGTTGAAATTTTACTGAAAAATAATGGACAGAATAGTCCGTTACTTTGTGATAGTTCATTCGAAAAAAGCATAAAAGCACCCGAATTACCCAACAGAAAAACTTCTAAACGAACAGACGGACACTTTTCAAAATTCTCAAGAAATAAGCCAACAAAAGACATTTAAATACAACTTGAAATACGCCAGTATGAAAATGTAGTAGCACTCCAAAACCTGTGTCACATTGGCAACATCTCTGAGAATTATTTTGACTTTCACGAGTGCCAACCTGCGTCAGTTTCGAGTGAAAAAACTTGATAAACCTAAATACTGACCAACTGGGATACTTTATAAACGTGAATGGAGTATACATATGAGTTTTCCAAAATAAGTTCCCCCTAAATAAAAATCCTTCCAGAAAAACTCATGTTATGGAAATATTTGGCTGAACTGGTTGATATTTCGTATTTTTCTGGAGCCTCTCAAGCCTAAAGCGCTGTTAATTTTCTACTCAATCAGAATGATGTATGAATATTTACCTGGGGGGAGGTGGAGTTTGAGCTCTGTCACTCAGTTCGACCTCAATCTCCTCCTTCACTTTCACCGAATTGGAATCATCACGATGTTCCAGCCAAAATTTACATAGAGGGTTCAGTAAACTGTCACTATCTCTACCGGCCCCGATCCACTGATATGCATCGATTTGTTGTTTGTACTCTAAATATGGGACAAAATCGTTGGGCAATTCTGAAGCGTTACCGCATAAAAAGTTAACAGCCGATTTCAAAACTCCTACCCAACTTTCACAAAGTGGATACCAATCGTTTAATGGACTGATTGGATTTTCCTGCCAGGTTTGCAGTCTCTTTTCCAATATGGAAAAGTCCATCCTATGTTCTGAGGTGGAACAGATGATGTCTCTGATAAGTGACAGGAAATTTGAATGTGTTTCTTGCATCAATTCTGGTTTATTATTGAGATCCAGTATGTCTATCTCTGAATTATCCAAATCGATTGGTAAATTCATCATATCGATTCCTTCTAAATCCGACAAAGTGACCGGAGTTATTTTGCCATATTGAGAGTAGCTGCTTATGGGATTAATAACATTCTGGCTGGATGTTACGACTTCCATAGAGACAGGCACAACTGTAGGTTCTTCTGGTTCTTTTTTCACTTCTACTTTCACAGATTTTATTGCAGGAGGTTTGGGTGTTTTAATTGATTTATTTTCACTTTTGATTTGCTTCACTTGCGGAACAGTAACTGCATCAATAACCGAATCAGAGTCAGAATCATTTTCACTATTAGATGTCACAGGTCTATGACTATTTCTCACATGATTAATGTAACTAGAGTCCCTTTTAACTTTCTTTCTACTTGGAGGTCTTTGATCATTAGCACTACTTTTTGATGACGAAACTTTCACTATTTTCAAAAATGGTAATTGAGTCCTGTGTATCACATCATGAAGAGTGATGTTCCTAGTATTAAACTCTGGATTTTCGAAATCCTCCTGTTTTCTCTTCTTGTGTTTCCTTAAAAGATTCCTATATGCATCTTCATTGATATAAAATGGATTTGAATTTGGAGTTATATGCCTGAAATATACTTATTTTTCAAATATTCAAACCTTGCCAGTATAATGAATACTAACCTTTCCAAATCATTAATACTACTACTTCCTGTAAAACTACAAAAAAACTTCTGTTCAGAATTATTTGGAAGAGAACTCTTTATGGTATTCAAGTGTCTCTTGTGTTTTCTTGATAACGATACTGTCCTGTCTAAATAGTTTTCATCAGAAGAACAAACTTCTTCTGTCTTTGCTCTAATAGATGATAATATTTGGAAGTATCTTCTCTTCGTCCTATGCCTTATTATATCTGAATTTGTTACATCTAACTTTTCTACTTTTGGATCAGACCCAGGTGGTAAGTTTCTCAGTTGGTTTAGCAAATTTCTTCTAGACTCCAACACGGAATTTTTCAACACTTCCCTATGACTCTTATATCTGTGTTTAGCTTCTTTGTGTTCGGCTTTTCGAATCATATTTCTCATTCTTGCTATATCCGGTCGAAAATAACCTGCTTTAAGACTCTCATGAAACTGTTGAAGAGGACTGTTAAATTTGAATTTTTCAAATTTGAATAAATTTTCCAGGGTAATTTTTTTTTCCTCTTCATCATTTTCTGGAAATTTTGGCAAGAAATTTTGTAGATGAACTTTATTTTCATTGGATAAGGTATCCCACAAGTTCAGGGAAAAGAATTCTTTGAAAATATCTTCTTTATCACATAAACCTTGGGGCAGAAGGAGCTTTGTACCATTTATTTGAGCTACTTCCATTCCATCTTCATCTGAGGATTCTGTTGAATATTCTGATGATACAGTGGAATCCTCTGAACTGTTACCTTCCATTTTTTAGCCTGAAAGTATCATTGCATCGAAAAGTTATTATCGGTCCTGTATTAATTCATTTAGGGATATCCTGGATGAAATCGTACAAGCTCAGCCGAACAAATCGGTGATTTTGTTGTTGTACAATGTAAACAAATTGGTCTAGTTTTCAACTAGAAAGTTTCGAGCGAAGGTCACCTCAGAAACATACGAGTTAATATAATTGGAACATGAAATTACTCAAAAGTAACAGTCATCTGGTAAGAATAATAAATTTTTCCGTAAATTTCTGACATTTAGCATCACAACAAAATGATTTGAACGAAAATGCAAGGGAGGGGTATTGGAGATATTTATTCTTGAGGACATTAGTGAAACACACCTTTATTTTAAGAATTAGGTTTTATCCAGAAATATCACAGCCACACTCACTATGAGCTTGTAAAGCTTAGGCACGCCTGCATTGCGGATATACCAAAACAACGCAGATACGAAGCTAGTGGTGGGCCGCGAAACCATTTTGTTGAAAGCCATAACACTGATAAATGATTTATCATTCTTTAACGTTTTATCGAGGCGGCGAAGGGATAAATGGGTTCATGTATTACGTAATAAAACTCTCAAATGGAAATAGTTATTTATTGCTGATATATCCTGTGATTTTTATCCGATTTATTGAAAAATCCTGTTCACGTGCTTTCAAATGATATTTAGGGATATTTTGTTAGTAATGTTGGTTTTTTGTATTTTGCGCATCTCGCGCATGCTCTGTAGTGATCTGTCAACCTAAAACTTTGAGACAGCTGTCACTTTCAAGATATTTGTCTTTAAAAAAATTGAGTAGAATATCGAAAATGGCGTTGAACTTGCAAGTAAAAGTGCACCCTGTTGTGCTATTTCAAATAGTAGACGCCTTCGAAAGAAGAAATGCCGATTCACAAAGAGTTATTGGAACCTTACTCGGTATGTTCAGTTTTTTATCTTCAATTCTATGCAATTAAGGTGAACACCCACATGTGAGAACACAGTAACCTATTCTTCCGGCTTTCCAGATGCTTATACCTTTTCGTTCTATTTTCACATATTTCTTTTAGGAACATTGGAAAAGGGAGTTGTTGAAGTTACCAATTGTTTTTGCGTTCCCCACAAAGAATATGATGACCAAGTGGAAGCAGAACTCAGTTATGCTATGGATATTTATGAGTTGAATCGCAAAGTGAATTCCACAGAAGTAATTGTTGGATGGTGGGCTACAGGACACGAAGTCACTAATCACAGCTCAGTAATACACGAGTATTATTCGAGAGAATGTAATAATCCCGTTCATGTCACAGTTGACACTAGTTTACAAGGTGGAAGAATGGGATTGAAGGCATATGTTTGTGTATCGCTGGGTGTGCCAAACGGTAAACAAGGTTCCATGTTCACTCCTATTCCAGTCGATGTAACATGCTATGACCCCGAAACATTTGCTTTACATTTATGTCAAAAGACAATGGGACCATCTTCTAATAGACCCAGACAAACTCATCCCGTTCAAGATTTATCACAGGTGGCCGAAGCAGGAAATAAAATGGGCAGTTTGTTAGATCAGGTACTGAATTACGTGGAGGATGTCCTGGCCGGTCGTACAAAACCAGATAATGCTGTAGGAAGATCGTTATTAGATTTAGTTAATTCTGTACCTCATATGACGAATGAGCAGTTCTCAGAAATGTTTAACAGTAACGTCAAGGACCTTCTTATGGTCATAACCTTATCGCAGTTGATTAAAACACAATTACAGTTGAATGAGAAATTAACTCTGCTTACATCAGTCTGATACGGTTTCTCATTGTCTGGTATCGACTGTAAATGTCTATCTTGAGTGAGATGTGGGAGTTTTATGGTCACATGCATTTTCGAACGTCTGATTTGATGAATAAAGTTTTTCTCAGATTGAGTGTTTTCTGTGAATCCCTTCTTAAACATTATAATTTTGCCCAGAAGCTGTAGAAGAATAAAAATGTGAAATCAGAAGCTTTTGAGCGCTACTAGATCCACATTTAATTAAGATTAGTATTTATTTCTTTAATCAAGAAACGAATTGGGCAGTCCAACGACCTGTCAAATATTTTTTGAGGTTAGTGCTGGTGGTCAAACAATGGGAATTAAGCTTTGTTCATGTAGACAATAAAACTGTTTATTTGCTTTAAAAATTGTTTTATGTGGATATTCTTTGATATTTCCACTTAATCTTACCCTTAGGAATATCGGACCAATGAAAATTATTCAAATTTTCATTAAAAAAATTCAGTAAATGTGTGCCAAAGTTAGATGGGCACTTGTTCAAATTAAGAGGATTTTCTTGAATATTTTGAAACACCCAGTGTGTGTAACTTGGTGTATTATCCACATATTAAGGGGCCGTTATACTCTGGCCGACGGCACCGATTCTCCATTCAAAAAGTGCTTTTCATTCTTCCAAGTTCACGTCCTCAATTTTCCACCTGAAAGCTTGATATTTTTTTTTAAATCCTGGAATTTCAGACAGTTCCCTGCAATTTTACACTTTCTGGAAGTCTTTTCAGTATTTCCATCGATTAAGTTCCTATCCAAATGGAATTTTTTTTTAAATATATAAAATTGATTTGTTGAGGGCACTCCAATGAATTTTCCAAAAAAAATTGATGAACTGCCGAAAAACGATTATGAAGACAATTTTCATACTCTCAAATTCAACCCGATCTTTTTATGCGAAAAAAGACAATTTTTGGATGTAGAATCGGTGCCGTTGCCCAGAGTATAACGGCCCCTTGAGCAATTTACGGGAAATACCTACCTGACAAATGATTCCTTCATTTTATTGTTTTCTCAAGAATTCAAACTATTGAGCTGAAAAAAAATGGGTGCCAAAGGAAGAAATAAAATGAAATGTTTACATGGATATTATTATTGGAACTGACATCATCAGGACAAGTGGAACAATTCAATTAAACAAAACAAGTTGTATAAAAAACACTTTCAATTTAATCTCCCTAAGTGAGTTTGTAAAAGCTTCATATTATGAAAGTGTCACGTATTTATTTGAAGATTTTGCCTTGGTTGAACTTTCTACCTGATTTGTCTGTGCCAACCCACGAGAAGTATTGCTTAACTAATTCCTTAGTTGAAGCATCTTTAGGGTCAAGTTTTTTCCAGTCATAACTCTCATAATCGATTTGCCAATCTGGGCACAGCTGCAAGGAAAAGTTATTTTCATGGACCAAATTGCAACATCAATAAAATAAACGACAAAAATAAATGGTTAAGTTAAGAATGTGGGTTCATTTCAAAGCGCAGCAGCAATAATTGCTTGCTCACAAGGTAACAAATCATTGATATCCCAAAGGTAAAATTTCACAAAGTTCATCAAGCTGAACTTCATGCACTCAACACTTTGGTTAAAAATAAATCACTTTTATAATTAAATCGAAGACAAAACGCTTGATCAAAATGTTATTATCCAAACTTTATAGCGAAGATCTTTCCAAGTTTGTGACTTACCGGAAACGCAAGTTCTTGGCCTCTCCATACCCACACCCCGGAAATGGTGCTGTTGTTGTCTTCACCGAACAGGCACATGGACGAGAAAGCGGCTTTACGCATTTTATCCAAACGTTGGAACATTCCTGTGATGAGGTTACAGCTCATGAACACTTTGGCGAGTTCCTCTGGGTATTTGTATTCGCAGAACCAGATGGAGTAGTTTTCCGGATCGAATTTGCTCCAGAAGTAGGGAATGGAAACTGATTCGTCCTCGTTGGAATAGGATTTTTTGAAATCGTCCATTACAAAGGTTCTAGCAACGAAATTCAGGATATAATCACACAAAAAAAAAAAAAAAACAATTTTCAAAGTGTAATGTTGAGATTTAGAAATCGAATATGCGCATTTTTGCCAACAATTATTAACATTTCAAGTGATGTATTACAAATGTTTTAATTTAAAAGCAGAAGAAACATGAACTTGAAACGATGTAATACAAAAATTTTTTGTTAACAAAATATTTTAGATGAATAAACAAAAAAATGAGTAGAAGAATGGAATTATGGGCCAAAGACTCACCCTTTTGGCATGGCATCAAATGGGTTCTTGCTTTGGGGCTCAGCCGCTAGAATTTCTTCAGCAGCATCTTTTTCCTCTACTTCCTTCTTTTCCTCTTTCTTCGACTCATTCTTCGCTGACTTATTCTTCTTCTTACCTAGAAAACACATTGAAAGAAGGTTGGCGAGTTGGGAATTTAACATTTTTTTGATCAATGTAATATGTATTTCTCATCAAACACAAATCCAAAATATCAGCAATACTCGAATTATTTGAGAAAAAAGGCCAACATGCGTGCTGCCAGAAAAAAAAATTGGGCACTCTTTCACACAAACACATTACTCACTCTTCTTTTTAGCAGCCTTTTCCGTTGATTTAACAACAGTAGTATCGTTCTTGTTATTACTAGTCGTATTAATCTTAGCAGCTTGCAATGAAGATATGCAATTGTTATGACAACACAGAATGATTGAAAGAAAAACAATTCAACTTACAGTCACCAGCGGCAGCTTGACAAGAAGTGATTTTAGCTGTCTTAGTGCACAATTCCGTTTCTCCAACCACTTTCTTGAATTCTTGTTGATTTGCAACGGTTACGAACCATCTGTTGAGGTTGACGAATGGATTCCTGTAGTCGGGGTCCATTGCGTATTTGTACGCATAGAGAAGGTTGCAGAATACAACAATGTCAGCGAGAGTGATACATTCTCCTACCAAGTAGGTGCGGGTTAACAAGTGATCATTTAGGATAACAAGGGCTTGCTTTAAATCTTCCTTTGCTCTTTGGAGAGCTTGTGTAACCTTCAATGGAAAGAAAGATTTACAGAAATAGTGAAAGATAAGACATACACCAGCAAACAAAATTCATAAATAAGAATCTTATGCGAGATTTATTTTTAGAGCAATGAATTTCGGAAAAAAATTACTAATTAATCAGAAACTGATTAACAAAGTGAAAAATCAGAACATTGAACAATTTAGCTGTAGTTCCTCGAATATGCATTGACTCTATAGAGGGCGCTAAACTCAGCATTCAAAGTTGCATTCTCCAATAAAATGCTTAGTCTTCAAATTAACAGGGACAAGCACTTATATTAAATGGGTGTATTAAATTAAATTGTAGAATTTGTAGTTCATTTCAAATTTGCATATCTGAAATTAAGCTAACTAATCCAACATAATTTCCCTTTAAATGTTACAGAAAAAGCCCACTGGAGAGGCTCTTCTGCCTTTGAAAAAGGGGACACAATACAAGAAGATTGCATTTGCGTAGCCAGCACAAATTTTTAGAATTCTGTCATATTCTAGGACACTCACCTCTGGTGCATTTGCAGATGGTTTAATTATTCCTAGAATAGGAAAAATCCAGGCACAGGAAGATGGTAAAACTTCAGACTCTGCGAATCCCATCCATTGCAGAATTTCAGCCTTTTGGGCGTCAGTTTTACCTCTGAGTTGTTCGTTTGCAACATAGTAAGCAATAGAGTTACTTTCTTGAAGGCATAATCCATCTTTGGATTCAAAAGCCGGTACCTTGAAGTATACAGTATGAACTAAGTAGAATTTAGGTATTTTGGTGAAAAAAATCATCCGAAAAATTACTCTTTATTTTCTTCTATTATCTCAAACGAAGTACTCACTTTTCCAGATGGGAACTTCTTCAAAAAATTGTTAGATTTGTTAGTTTCTCCTAAAACGAAGTTAGGATCTACTTTGACGTCTGTCTTCGCATATTGTGCTGCAATGAGAGCTTTGGCAGCACGAAAATTGTCGGGATAAGTATATAAAGTCTGAAAAGAAGGCGGAAAAATATTGATACGACCTGAATAATAATGTATTTCTCCTACTTTTCATGCATAAAAGAATAAAAAAGAATGCATGATAACTTTAAAAAATTTAGAATTTACTCACACCGGCAGCCATTGCTATGTTCAATGGATCAGAGGAAAAGAGCTAAGAACGATTTTTTTCTACACGTCAATTTTCCTCTAGTTGACAGTAAACATATGACTGACATATATGATCGATAAATTCATAGAAAAAAATTCTTTACATGAGCCCCCACAAAAACCCAATTTATTCAGATTTTCTGGATCAACTGAGCACTTACTCCTCCAGATTTTCAAGTTTGAGTAAAGGAAATTGATGAAATTGCAAAAAAAATATATTTTCGCCACATCTGGGTGTTGGTGAGCAACATTCGCGAGGGCATTCCTTGAAATATGTGTTTATTTTAATGCTGAATCGTAAAATGGGATAGCATTGACAATGATTATCCTTCAAAATTAATTTAAAAACTTACCGAGTCCGGGAAAATACCAAATATCACAGATGTGTAATCACATGATTGATCGATTTATATCTACCATTTTTCTATGATTCGTAGGCCTAATGTTGATACAATTAAGAGGTTACTAAGCGATGTTGGATTGTCAAGTCTTTTGATTAGATTCCTCAAAAAGTTAATAATTGTTCCTGAAATGAGTGGAACAGAAGACGGAACATTGGTTCAAAGTGGACAATCTAATGTTTCTAATAATGAGGCTTCTTTGACAAACGGAACTGGGGTAATATTCATTCCAATACTGCCTGAAATTTTACTCTAATATTTCTACTTACAGGAAAATAATTCCCAAAATGAAAATGGTGAACAGCCGAGGCAACAATCTAGAATGGAATTGTTCGCTTCTAGAATCAAATCATTTCTTATTAGAGGGATGATAGTTTACTTTTTAGCTTCCATGTTTCGAAAATCCCCTACACAAACAGGGGTAGAAAAATCAACGATATCTGCTAGAAACATTTATCCCTTTGGAACTGAACTAGCTTTACATATTTATTTAGATGAGAAAGATGCTCTCACCAATTTTTCTGTGGATAAATTATTTTGGTACAAAGAGGGTATTGAGTATGGAGACTGGACTGGTGGACCAAGCGGAGATGGAAGTTTCACTGTTGAAAAGGATATTTCAATAACAGATCATTTAAAGAACAATGGATCCTTGTATGTACATGCCTATATAACCAAAGTTGGAGAGAGCCCAGATCCAAGAGATCCCAAATATGCTAAAAATCATATATTATACATGAAGAGACAGCTGAATAAGTGAGTTCCATATTGCAATTCATTCAATTTAATACACAGTTTGTCTAATAATTCAATTATTGAATTGAACATCTGACTTCTTATAGTAATAAGCTGATAAATCTTTGAGTAATCACTGTTATCTCTTATCAAATTAATGTGAGTTTAACATCAGTGGTAGTCTTGGCATCAAAAATTGCATTGGATATTATTCAGTGGCAGAAAATGAAAAATGAAAATATTAATTCAGTTTTTCAGTTCTCATTTCTACATTTGGACATTTTTCTAATGATGCTTTAAATATGACAACGATTTGGAAGGAAACAATGAGTATTCATCTAATTTCCCCTTCTTTTTTAGACCAGGTTTCTTGACATTTGAGGACCTGGCCTTTCCGTCCTGATTGATGTCCTATTAGCTTTCATTCTGTTGTTTCAGATTCAAGAAGCTAAAAAATCCAGGTACAAAGAATTTGCTGACAGGAGAGAGTGGCGCAGTAGTTCCTGATAGTGGAAAAATTGTTTCTCATTGGCATCCTAATTTTACGATTAATTTGATCACAGATCAGAGTGCCTGGACCTATGGAGCAGTTCCTTCACCACTGGATACACTCATTGAATTCACAGAAGATAAGATGAACTATAAGCCAGTGTTATATGCCAATGATTTTTGGAATATGGCCAGAGACTATTCACCACTGAATGAAACTTTAACTTTGCGAGTAATTTATCAACCATTGAGTTTATTCAAGTGGCAAATGTATGTGGCTCAAAGCATGAGACAATCATGGAACATTTTTGGTGAAAATGCAGAAGAAGCATCAGATGAAGAACAGGACACTTTGAAGGAAACACTTATGGACACTAATCCGTACCTTTTAGGTGTAACGATTGCCGTATCGATTTTACATTCCATTTTCGAACTTTTAGCATTCAAGAATGACATCCAGTTTTGGAATAAAAGGGATTCCCTTGAAGGTCTTTCAGTTCGATCAGTATTTTTCAATGTATTCCAGTCGTTAATAGTGCTTTTGTATGTGTTGGACAATGAAACAAATTCATTGGTCCGAATAAGTTGTTTTGTAGGACTTGGTATAGAATTGTGGAAAGTGTATAAAGTCGTGGATGTGAAATTTGAGAATGGGCGTATTAGTTTAGAAAATAAAAGTTCGTATGTGGAGAGCAGTACGAAAGTTTACGATGATCTAGCTTTCAAGTATCTATCATGGATTTGTTTTCCTCTTTTAGTTGGATACAGCATTTATGCTCTTCTCTACTTAGAGCACAAAGGATGGTATTCCTTTGTCTTGAATTTGTTGTACGGATTCCTTTTAACTTTTGGGTTCATCATGATGACTCCACAATTATTCATTAATTATAAACTTAAGTCTGTCGCTCATCTTCCATGGAGAATGTTAACATATAAATTTTTGAACACTTTTATAGACGATATGTTTGCATTTGTTATTAAAATGCCAACTATGTACAGATTGGGTTGTTTCCGTGATGATATTATTTTCTTGGTATTCTTGTACCAAAAGTGGATTTATCCAGTTGATAAGAGCAGAAGGAACGAATTTGGTTTTTCCGCAGAGCAAGAAAAATCTCTGAATCCTGCAATTGAGGATAGTAAAGATAATATTGAACAAAAGTCACAAGAAGAAACGAAGAAAACGAAATAATGCATTTCTTAATTTTCCTATTTGTCTTGTGTAGGAGTATCATAGTCCAATTTAATCAATATTCCCCAAAGAAGACTCCATAATTGTTGTAGAATACATGTAATTGTTATTTATGTGTAATAAAAAGATTGAAATGACTTGTTGATTGTTTATTTCTCCTTTATTTCTTTGAACTTACATTGAACGTAATGAAGACAACAAACCACAATTGAAGTTGAAGATTCAGCTTCCAAATATTGAATAATTCGTTAGAATATGAACAATGAGGAAATAATGTTATTTCTTATATTTTCTGACTAGAAATAATAATATGATTTTAAAGGATGCAGTTCCCCAATTCAACTCTTCCAGGATAGTTTACAAGATTCAATAAGACTAAATCAATTTGAGAAGTTTAAACATTTTCCAAGAATTAATTTTCTACTTCAAATATAGGAAACCTTAGTGCGAATAGGTACTTACAATTTTTAAAATCCATTTCGGACTTCACATACGCACGGCAAAAAGGCGCATACGCACGCGATTTCTAGTTACACCGGCATCACCGATTTTTTTAGATGGTACTTTTAATGGCGGCTGGCCGATCAGAAACTCGAATATTTTTTCCAGAGCTAGTCATTCTCATTTTTCATCTCATTATATCACATAGATTGAGTCGACAGATATACAGGGGCTTGTCGAATTTATATTTTTCGATTTTTGACCGACCCCTGCCTATCTGAAACAAGTCATTCGTAGTTATTCAACTACTGTGAGTCATGGTAATGACTAGATCTTGAATGTAACACGGTGGCTGATCAGTGATCAGTTGCCATTGAGAGTTGAATTAATGAACATCGCTCCTTCGTGTACGGTCAATTCGGTTTAGTGTGCGTTGTGTTGAGCCGTTTGTGTCTTCGGTGGTTCAGTTTATGTGTAGTGTTTCGAAATATAAGTGATTGTGCTGTGATAAATGGATTAATTTATTCGAAAAATTGTAAGTAGGTACTGAAGTTTTCGTATATATTTGGACCAAATGTCGCATAGAGTATCACATCATATACTAGCTACAGGGTGGTGTCAAAACGAGTGCATAAACTATCGCGTTCATATTCCCTTGGTGGAATTCGTTCAACTGGATAGTGCGGAAAAAAGAATGCGCTCAAAAAGCGGAAACAAGATTGCGCCAAAAAACAGTGCATTAACTATCGCGTTCCTATATTCCCTTGGTGGAATCGTTCAAGTAGCCGGGCACTCTACCTACAGGGTGTTGTCAAAACGAGTGCATAAACTATCGCGTTCATATTCACTTGGTGGAATTCGTTCAACTGGATAGTGCGGAAAAAAGAATGCGCCCAAAAAGCGGAAACAAGATTGCGCCAAAAAACAAGGCATTAACTATCGCGTTCATATATTCCCTTGGTGGAATCGTTCAAGGAGCCGAGCACTCTACCTACAGGGTGGTGTCAAAACGAGTGCATAAACTATCGCGTTCATATTCCCTTGCTGGAATTCCTTCAACTGAATAGTGCGGAAAAAAGAATGCGCCCAAAAAGCGGAAACAATATTACGCCAAAAAACAGTGCATTAACTATCGCGTTCATATATTCCCTTGGTGGAATCGTTCGAGAAGCCGGGCACTCAACCTGCAGGGTGGTGTCAAAACGAGTGCATAAACTATCGCGTTCATATTCACTTGGTGGAATTCGTTCAACTAGATAGTGCGGAAAAAAGAACGCGCCAAAAAATGCGGAAACAAGAGTGCTTCAATAAAAATTCTTCTCGTCGTAGTTCGCCAAATCGTAAAAATAGTCAATAGAAGGAAAAGTTATATTTCTTTCTGGATCTCCGGTTTTCTTTCGGCCACAAGGGGCTTTAATGGCATGGTTCCCATAACTCCAAATATGCTGTACGTATCCGTTTGACTTTGAGAAGAATCGTAGGCTAGAACTAAATTGAAACTTTTTCTTTCCGCGATTCTCTAATAATATTAGAGAATCGCGGAAAGGAAAAGATATTATCTGGTTAATTTTTTAAATTAACAGATTATTAGAAATAGATTTTGGCGCATTTCGACACAAAGTGGAGTAGGCCTTCTGGGGATACCACTTAAAAACAAAACGCGCTGAGCACTCTACCTACAGGGTGGTGTGGAAACGAGTGCATTAACTATCGCGTTCATATATTCCCTTGGTGGAATCGTTCAAGTAGCCGGGCACTCTACCTACAGGGTGGTGTCAAAACGAGTGCTTTAACTATCGCGTTCATATTCTCTTGGTGTGGAATTCGTAAAACTGGATAGTGCGGAAAAAAAAATGCGCCCAAAAAGCGAAAACAAGATTGCGCCAAAAAACAGTGCATTAACTATCGCGTTCATATATTCCCTTGGTGGAATCGTTTAAGTAGCCGGGCACTCTACCTACAGGGTGGTGTCAAAACGAGTGCATAAACAATCGCGTTCATATTCCCTTGGTGGAATTCGTTCAACTGGATAGTGCGGATAAAAGAATGCGCCCAAAAAGCGAAAACAAGATTGCGCCAAAAAACAGTGCATTAACTATCGCGTTCATATATTCCCTTGGTGGAATCGTTTAAGTAGCCGGGCACTCTACCTACAGGGTGGTGTCAAAACGAGTGCATAAACAATCGCGTTCATATTCCCTTGGTGGAATTCGTTCAACTGGATAGTGCGGATAAAAGAATGCGCCCAAAAAGCGAAAACAAGATTGCGCCAAAAAACAGTGCATTAACTATCGCGTTCATATATTCCCTTGGTGGAATCGTTTAAGTAGCCGGGCACTCTACCTACAGGGTGGTGTCAAAACGAGTGCATAAACAATCGCGTTCATATTCCCTTGGTGGAATTCGTTCAACTGGATAGTGCGGATAAAAGAATGCGCCCAAAAAGCGAAAACAAGATTGCGCCAAAAAACAGTGCATTAACTATCGCGTTCATATATTCCCCTGGTGGAATCGTTTAAGTAGCCGGGCACTCTACCTACAGGGTGGTGTCAAAACGAGTGCATAAACAATCGCGTTCATATTCCCTTGGTGGAATTCGTTCAACTGGATAGTGCGGATAAAAGAATGCGCCCAAAAAGCGAAAACAAGATTGCGCCAAAAAACAGTGCATTAACTATCGCGTTCATATATTCCCTTGGTGGAATTCGTTCAACTGGATAGTGCGGAAAAAAGAATGCGCCCAGAAAGCGGAAACAAGATTGCGCCAAAAAATGCGGAAACAAGAGTGCGTCAATAAAAATTCTTCTCGTCGTAGTTCGCAAAATCGTAAAAATAGAAGGAAAAGTTATATTTCTTTCTGGATCTCCGGTTTTCTTTCGGCCATAAGGGGCTTTAATGGCATGGTTCCCCTAACCCCACATATGCTGTACGTATCCGTGTGACCGTGAGAAGAATCGTAGGCTAGAACTAAATTGAAACTTTTCCTTTTCGCGATTCTCTAATTTCTGGTTAATTTGTTAAATTAACAGATAATTAGAAATAAATTTGGCGCATTTCGACACAAAGTGGAGTAGGCCTTCTGGGGATACCACTCAAAAACAAAACGCGCCGAGCACTCTACCTACAGGGTGGTGTGGAAACGAGTGCATTAACTATCGCGTTCATATATTCCCTTGGTGGAATCGTTCAAGTAGCCGAGCACTCTACCTACAGGGTGGTGTGAAAACGAGTGCATTAACTATCGCGTTTATATATTCCCTTGGTGGAATCGTTCAAGTAACCGGGCACTCTACCCAGAGGCGGCCTTAGGGGGTGGCGAACGGGGCAATCGCCCGGGGCCTCGCTCTTGGAGGGGCCTCGCGCAAGAACTCAAGCAAATTTTCTTCACAGTGAAAATTTTCATTCGAATTGTTCAATAAGTATGATTTCGCCGTTCGCGATAAGTTCGTGTCAACTATCGACTGGCGTTGTGCTGCGAACAGTCGTACTACATGTTATGAAGTGGTGTCCAAAAATATGTATTCTTGAAATTAATCCACTTACTTATTTTTTACCTTATGGGAGTCATAGCTGGAATCACATCTTAGGAGATGCAGCCTCATCTTGTGCCCAAGCAAAATTTTATTTTGAGTTGCTACAAAAGTTGTACACTCTCTTAGTCTCTTTTGTCATCTTTTGTAACAGCGACAGAAATAACTGAGGAAAATGATATTGGAAGAAAGTTTAAAGAAGTAAGAAGACGTTGTAAAAAAATGCATTTTGATTATGAAGGGGAAGATGAAGCTGATGAAATGAATGCGGAAGAGATTTGCAAAATTAATTATTTTTGTGTCATTGTCGACAATTTGCGCACAAGCTGCCATCCTAGGTTTCTGGCACTTAAACAGCATGAGAGCATATTTGGTTTTATATAATAAAAAAAATTTAAGGAAATCAATAATGGTGAACTTCTGAAGCAATGCAGCGACTTGCAAATGTCCATGACAGAAGGAGAATCATGTGATATTGATGGAGATTGGAGATGAAATATACGAAGAACTGAATATGTTCATCAGTGTGTTTGACAGAAACGATGATATTATCTCGGTGCTGAAATATATAAGAGAAAAAAAAATAACTGAAGTTTACCCCACTATCGAAATTTTCCTGAGAATTATTGCCACCACACCTGTTACAGTTGCTCCTGCTGAAAGGAGTTTTCCGAGGCTTAAAATGATCAAAACTCATTTGAGAAATTCGATGGCACAAGATCGGCTTTCAGCACTTGCTTTTCCTTTTCTTTCAAGAGAAAATGGCGTAGCTCATTCGTTGGATTATTGTGCTCTAATTGAAGATTTTAGTTTGAGAAAAAGCCGCAAACATCAATTTTGAAATTTAACATCAAATTAAAATTTAATCTTCTCCGAATTTGTGAATCTTTCTAAGTAAAATATTTTAAAACACAAAATTTATTTACATATTTGTAAAACTCGGGCAGTTTTCGTCAAACATGACAAAATACCAAATGACTCGACATAATTTCGAATCACATACTTTTCACGAAAGACAAAGGGCCTCGCAAAGACCTGCCGCCCGGAGCCTCGCAATGGGTAAGGCCGCCGCTGACTCTACCTACAGGGTGGTGTCAAAACGAGTGCATAAACAATCGCGTTCATATTCCCTTGGTGGAATTCGTTCAACTGGATAGTGCGGATAAAAGAATGCGCCCAAAAAGCGAAAACAAGATTGCGCCAAAAAACAGTGCATTAACTATCGCGTTCATATATTCCCCTGGTGGAATCGTTTAAGTAGCCGGGCACTCTACCTACAGGGTGGTGTCAAAACGAGTGCATAAACAATCGCGTTCATATTCCCTTGGTGGAATTCGTTCAACTGGATAGTGCGGGAAAAAGAATGCGCCCAAAAAGCGAAAACAAGATTGCGCCAAAAAACAGTGCATTAACTATCGCGTTCATATATTCCCTTGGTGGAATCGTTCAAGTAGCCGGGCACTCTACCCACTCCACAGGGTGGTGTCAAAACGAGTGCATAAACAATCGCGTTCATATTCCCTTGGTGGAATTCGTTCAACTTGATAGTGGCTAAAAAAGAATGCGCCCAAAAAGCGAAAACAAGATTGCGCCAAAAAACAGTGCATTAACTATCGCGTTCATATATTCCCTTGGTGGAATCGTTTAAGTAGCCGGGCACTCTACCTACAGGGTGGTGTCAAAACGAGTGCATAAACAATCGCGTTCATATTCCCTTGGTGGAATTCGTTCAACTGGATAGTGCGGGAAAAAGAATGCGCCCAAAAAGCGAAAACAAGATTGCGCCAAAAAACAGTGCATTAACTATCGCGTTCATATATTCCCTTGGTGGAATCGTTCAAGTAGCCGGGCACTCTACCCACCCCACAGGGTGGTGTCAAAACGAGTGCATAAACAATCGCGTTCATATTCCCTTGGTGGAATTCGTTCAACTTGATAGTGGCTAAAAAAGAATGCGCCCAAAAAGCGAAAACAAGATTGCGCCAAAAAACAGTGCATTAACTATCGCGTTCATATATTCCCTTGGTGGAATCGTTTAAGTAGCCGGGCACTCTACCTACAGGGTGGTGTGAAAACGAGTGCATAAACTATCGCGTTCATATTCCCTTGGTGGAATTCGTTCAACTGGATAGTGCGGAAAAAAGAATGCGCCCAAAAAGCGAAAACAAGATTGCGCCAAAAAACAGTGCATTAACTATCGCGTTCATATATTCCCTTGGTGGAATCGTTTAAGTAGCTGGGCACTCTACCTACAGGGTGGTGTCAAAACGAGTGCATAAACAATCGCGTTCATATTCCCTTGGTGGAATTCGTTCAACTGGATAGTGCGGATAAAAGAATGCGCCCAAAAAGCGAAAACAAGATTGCGCCAAAAAACAGTGCATTAACTATCGCGTTCATATATTCCCTTGGTGGAATCGTTCAAGTAGCCGAGCACTCTACCTACAGGGTGGTGTGGAAACGAGTGCATTAACTATCGCGTTCATATATTCCCTTGGTGGAATCGTTCAAGAAGCCGAGCACTCTACCTACAGGGTGGCGTGAAAACGAGTGCATAAACTATCGCGTTCATATATTCCCTTGGTGGAATCGTTCAAGTAGCCAAGCACTCTACCTACAGGGTGGTATGGAAACGAGTGCATAAACTATCGCGTTCATATTCCCTTGGTGGAATTCGTTCAACTGGATAGTGCGGAAAAAAGAATGCGCCCAAAAAACAGTGCATTAATTATCGCGATCATATATTCCCTTGGTGGAATCGTTCAAGTAGCCGGGCACTCTACCTTCAGGGTGGTGTCAAAACGAGTGCATAAACAATCGCGTTCATATTCCCTTGGCGGAATTCGTTCAACTGGATAGTGCGGAAAAAAGAATGCGCCCAGAAAGCGGAAACAATATTGCGCCCAGAAAGCGGAAACAACATTACGCCAAAAAACAGTACATTAACTATCGCGTTCATATATTCCCCTGGTGGAATTGTTCAAGTAGCCGAGCACTCTACCTACATGGTGGTGTGAAAACGAGTGCATTAACTTTCGCGTTCATATATTCCCTTGGTGGAATTCGTTCAACTGGATAGTGCGGAAAAAAGAATGCGCCCAGAAAGCGGAAACAAGATTGCGCCAAAAAATGCGGAAACAAGAGTGCGTCAATAAAAATTCTTCTCGTCGTAGTTCGCCAAATCGTAAAAATAGAAGGAAAAGTTATATTTCTTTCTGGATCTCCGGTTTTCTTTCGGCCATAAGGGGCTTTAATGGCATGGTTCCCCTAACCCCACATATGCTGTACGTATCCGTGTGACCGTGAGAAGAATCGTAGGCTAGAACTAAATTGAAACTTTTCCTTTTCGCGATTCTCTAATTTCTGGTTAATTTGTTAAATTAACAGATAATTAGAAATAAATTTGGCGCATTTCGACACAAAGTGGAGTAGGCCTTCTGGGGATACCACTCAAAAACAAAACGCGCCGAGCACTCTACCTACAGGGTGGTGTGGAAACGAGTGCATTAACTATCGCGTTCATATATTCCCTTGGTGGAATCGTTCAAGTAGCCGAGCACTCCACCTACAGGGTGGTGTGAAAACGAGTGCATTAACTATCGCGTTCATATATTCTCTTGGTGGAATCGTTCAAGTAACCGGGCACTCTACCAACAGGGTGGTGTCAAAACGAGTGCATAAACAATCGCGTTTATATTCCCTTGGTGGAATTCGTTCAACTGGATAGTGCGGAAAAAAGAATGCGCTCAAAAAACAGTGCATTAATTATCGCGTTCATATATTCCCTTGGTGGAATCGTTTAAGTAGCCGGGCACTCTACCTACAGGGTGGTGTCAAAACGAGTGCATAAACAATCGCGTTCATATTCCCTTGGTGGAATTCGTTCAACTGGATAGTGCGGAAAAAAGAATGCGCTCAAAAAACAGTGCATTAATTATCGCGTTCATATATTCCCTTGGTGGAATCGTTCAAGTAGCCGAGCACTCTACCTACAGGGTGGCGTGAAAACGAGTGCATAAACTATCGCGTTCATATATTCCCTTGGTGGAATCGTTCAAGAAGCCGAGCACTCTACCTACAGGGTGGCGTGAAAACGAGTGCATAAACTATCGCGTTCATATATTCCCTTGGTGGAATCGTTCAAGTAGCCGAGCACTCTACCTACAGGGTGGTATGGAAACGAGTGCATAAAGTATCGCGTTCATATATCCCCTTGGTGGAATCGTTCAAGTAGACGAGCACTTCCCCTACAGGGTGGTGTAAAAACGAGTGCATTGACTATCGCGTTCATATATTTCCTTGGTGGAATCGTTCAAGTAGCCGAGCACTCTGCCTACAGGGTGGCGTGAAAACGAGTGCATCAACTATCGCGTTCATATTCCCTTGGCGGAATTCGCTCAACTGAATGATGCAGAGCCGCCAGTATGCGCTAATAAATGCGGAAATAGTATGCTCCAAAATATATTTAGCGGTAGCTTTTTTTTTTCAGCTCTGTTTAGGACGAAGAGAAGGTAGGTCCCAGAGAACCCTTGGCCTTTCCGGGCTGAGTTGCAAGGGATTTCATGGTTGCCATTCCAAACTTAAGCCATCGATGGACCAAGAGAGGAAAATCAATGTGAGTGACTTTTAGGGTTTTTGGTGGTGGTGAATTTCAGGTATATTGTCGCGAAGGTTCTGACGAAGGAGAAATGTCTCAGAGAACACATGTGGCAATAAATGCGCCCAAAAATAGTTAGCGGTAGCGTTTCTTTTTTTCAGATTTTTTCAGGTGGAAGAGAAGGTAGGTCCCAGAGAACCCTTGGCCTTTCCGGGCTGAGTTGGGATTTCCTGGTTGCCATTCTCAACTCCAGCCATCGATGGACTAAGTGCGGGAAATCAACAGTTTGAAGCATCAAAGTGAGTGACTGTTAGGGTTTTCGGTGGTGGTTAATTTCAGGTATATTGACAATAATGTTGCAAAGGTTCTGACGAAGGAAAAATGTCTCAGATAACACATGCGCCAATGAATGCGGAATCTGTATGCGGCAAAAAATGCGGAAATAGTATGCGCCAATGAATGCGGAAACAAGTATGCGCCAATTTTGACATAAAGTGGAATAGGCCTACTGGGGATACCACTTAAAAACAAAACGCGCCGAGCACTCTACCTACAGGGTGGTGTGAAAACGAGTGCATTGTTTCGATCGATATTTGATGATAAAAAGTCTTCTGAAGAAAATATCGTTGATTGATTGTTATTTCTGAATCGACTTCAGTGATAATTGATAGCGATTTATTGTTTTCAACTTTGAACAAGTGAGAAATAATAATTCTGTAGCGAACCTGACCTTCAGAATGTTTATTCCTCGAATTATTTTGCTCTTTATCCATAAATGCTCTCAAATTATTCAGGAATGAATAAGTTGAAATTAACGTCAACGAATTTGAGTTACAGTCGTCAAAAATTGCCAACTCCCTGCGTTGTCACTTCGAAATCGGTAATCATCTGAAGCTCCCGAATATTACGTGAACGAATGATCAAATAATTAAAAAACCATATCAGCAGGAAGATACAACATTGCCATTTTTGGTGTTTGAATCCAAATTTTTGACAGGTGAATTCTAGACCAACGAGAACTAGAGGCCCTATTCTGATTGTATAGAGAAAACATTGTTTCATGAGGATTATTCCTGTTATCTTGACGCCTTTTGACTAATCCTGTCATGCAGGATAACTAGATAAGCTTCGCTTTAGAATCATACAAAGGCCAAGGTTGAATGCACTTCGTTTCCTGGTATTCTTTTTCGAAAACGGCATTCTCGAAGGGAATTCAAGTGAGGTGACGATTTGGTGTTATCAAACTGGAAAACCGCCAGACCAGTTGGCTGCGACTAATAACGCTCCATTCAGAACACATTTCGGGGTAAATGTAGCTGAGAAATCGGTAAAGAACTGTTCATCTTCAGAGATCATGATTCCATTGTTCGGGATTTTCATTCACGGCCAGAACCTGCGATTAACGATTAATGTGTTGAGTCAGCCAGGGCATTGAAGCCCACCACATCCTCGTCAATAAATGAACCGCTATTAAAATATAGTACCTGCTCCAAAAGCCAGATTGTCGTCTTGATATATATGGAATTATGCACACCCCAATCGATTCAGGCTTTGTTCCCCATCAAGAGATGTTCCTGTTCCATCTTCGGGAATATTCGAGGCAGTTCTCTCTCAGATATCCATGAATTATAGAGTGGGCACAAAGTAGATCTTGACTTTCTACGATGAAGTAGTGTGATGGAATATCTTGAAAGTAAACGCGGTTGGGAATGTTGGAAATAATAAAAACCCAATCACAATTATTTTTTATTCAATATGATTTAAATAATTACATTTTTATGATTTTATTTACAATTTATTCATACGAGTGGGTATGAAAAAAAGATGAAAATCTGTTCAGAACAGTTCGTTAAATTTTAAATCAAATCATAACGCAAGTTTTGTAAAGAGTAAAGACTTTTTGGAAGACAATCGAATTATAACTACATATTCGAAAACATAGGCCAATGAAACAAATAACGATTTTCACATTAATGATTCAATTGGTTGAAATATTTTATTTAAATCAACTTAAATTTCATAGATTCAATTTTGACACCTAATTCACTCCTTGGGAGTTGTAATTTAATCAATCCTCTTTCAATAATAAATGACGAAAAGTAAAATTTTTGACATAATTCGCAATGCTGAATCATTTTGATTCTCGAAATTTTTAACTTCATCAATAGCTGAAAATTCAGATTGTAACTCAATTTTTCACTAACTTTTCATCAATTCTTCCTCATTCCGCAATTTCTGATTGAATTCTGAAAATAACTTGATGAATATTCTGTTCGAAAAACTCTTAAATAGTTCAGTCGAGAAGAATAAAATTCAATAATTTCAGAAACAATTAACACTCAAATATTCATTATAAAACATGGTTATGTCACTAATCCAAACAATTTTAACAATTTTCAACCAATTTCTAACTCGATAATAAACAATGAAATAATAAAACTCGAAAGAGTAACATCGTTATAATTATAATATCCTCACCAATAAAATTATTCAAATATTATTGTCATTATTTATCAACTATAAATTTTGGGTTTTGTCATATTCTGAGTAACAGAATGAAGAATGTGAGTAAACTTGGGGTCAAATGGAAACAGTTGTTCATTGGGGGATCTGTGGGCACGTGGTTTCCAAATTTATTTTCATGTGAACCCCTATAAGTTGATGATGTTGTGAGCAGAGATGGTCTATCTAGTTCTAATATGTTATTCGATATATCATCTTCGTCTAGTTCTGCAGAAGCCACTTGGTCGTTATAGTCTTCTTCATCCTGTGTGTGATACGTCCTTGTAGGACCTGGTATATCTGTAAAAGTAAGATAAGAAGCATAGTAGTTTTCTCTGCCTAGTGGAAATACCAGATCCAATAACATCGAAATCAATTCGAAGATTGAAACGAGCACCAAAACCATATTTTTGGATTCCTTCATAAAAAAAATATTCTAGAAGTTAAAATTGAATACTTGCAGAGATTTTTATTCAGAAGAACCCAAGTTTTCACTAACTTGCATTCGAAGGGATCTCCGCAAAATATCAATTACACTTTCAGGAGTTGTCAAGAAAAATCGGTTCGGGTATTATAACAATGTGGATGAAAGCACCGAAAATCTACATGCCTACGTGAGTGAAATGAAAATTCTGCCATCGAAATGCATTCCCTAGAAATGTTCCAAAGAGCGTGACTTCGAAATGCATAATATGCCAGTTTGTTGGAACACATTCTATTAGAAATTTAGGATTCAGTCGTGTTCACTGGAAATCTCTGTTCACATTTACGTTCGAAGATAACGCTCTGGAAATTATCCATGAAATTGCGTAAATTCATTCGAATTATTGGCTCTAAAAGAAGTTTCAATAATTTTCTCTCATAATTTAATGTGATTTTATATTCAAACGTTATGTGCTCTGCAGCAGTTCCAACGTATACAGGGTCCTGTAATAGTGCGTTTTTCTTCCATAGCTGCCGAACCAGACATCTCAGAGATTTCGTTGGAAAGTAGACCTCTTTAACCTTCATTTCTGCATCTCAGTAAATTATATTCTGATATACAGGGTGTCCCCGATAAATGTTATTCAACAAATGGATGATTTTTTAATGGATCACCCCATATATTTTCACAGACGCTAAATCTTAGAGACATTTTTCCAACAGTTCAGATCTTATTCGAAGAAAACCTGCAAAAAGGTGAGGGAAAAGCAGTTCAGTAAAAGTGTTCTGACGATTTCCAGAAGCGATAGTAACATGAATTCGAACTAAAAGTTTTTTAATTGAAGGATTTGCCTTGACATGGTTCCTAAACGATCAACCTGTCATATACAGGGTGTCCGTTGTTAAGGTCCAAATGTGAAGATTCTTAAAATTATTATTTCTCGATTTTTCCAAATAGAACACCCTTTATTTTTTTCCACAATAATGTAGACAATTGAATACCTCACATTTTCTCAGAAGTAACCTCAGGATTATTTTAACCCCCGCATCCAGCAGACACGAAAAATGATATCGCAAAAGAAAATTTTATTCAAATAATAACATAATAAAACTAACAGACATTCAAAAGAGGTCAAACAATGAAATAATAAAACTAAATGAATAATTATTGGCAAACTTCAAAACCTTCCCAGAATCATATTTCCTGAGCATCATCATAAAAATGATATTTCTTTTTCGTTCAAGCAATTCATATTGATCACGTATTCAACCTATTATATCAGTTTCTATCGGCTTTCAAAAAAAAAATTGATCAAGTTATTGCTACTTAGAGCTCAAAGATACTTTCGAATACAGTAAATCAGTATGAATTTTTGTTTCCTATCGGGATATTGGGCAGCATAAGTTCGGCTTCCTTAAAAAGCAGGTTCTGTGGCACTGCCCTAACATGAAAATCATATCAACCATCCTATTTTTTCCAAAAATTCATACTGATTCACTGTATTCGAAAGTATCTTTGAGCTCTAAGTAGCAATAACTTGATCAATATTTTTTTTGAAAGCCGATAGAAACTTTGAATACGTGATCAATATGTATTGCTTGTACGGAAAAGAAATATCATTTTTATGATGATGCTCAGGAAGTATGATTCTGGGAAGGTTTTGAAGTTTGTCAATAATTATTCATTTAGTTTTATTTCATTGTTTAACCTCTTTTGAATGTCCGTTAGTTTTTATTATGTTAGTATTTGAATAAAATTTTCAGTTGTGATATCATTTTTCTTGTTCTCCATATTTGGACCTTAATAACGGACACCCTCTATATGACAGTTTGATCATTTAGGAACGATGACAAGGCAAATCCCTCAATTAAAAACATTCAGATCAAATTCATGCTATTATCGCTTCTTGAAATCGTCAGAAGACTTTTACTGAACTGATTTTTTCTCACCTTTTTGCAGTTTTCTTCGAATAAGATCTGAACTGTTGGAAAAATGTCCCTAAGATTTTGCGTCATGAAAGAGGTAATGAAGGTCATTGAAAATATGTGAAAATATATGGGGTGATCCATTAAAAAAATCATCCATTTGTTGAATAACATTTATCGGGGACACCCTGTATATCAGAAAATAATTTCCTGAGATGCAGAAATGAAGGTACAAGAGGTCCACTTTCCAACGAAATCTCTGAGATGTCTGGTTCGGCAGCTATGGAAGAGAAGAACGAACTATTGCAGGAACCTGTATAGATGCATCTATCAACATAATGGTAAAATGTCTATAGCTGTCATTTGTGTTAGATTTGAAAATTATTCATGGTGAAATATATACTTCAATTATATTTGGTCACAATAGGAAAAAATAGGACCCTGTCGATCTCAAAAAATTATAAAAACAATCTTCATTATTGGACAACTCTTCAAAAGTCCAAAAAACATTTCAATTACGAACAACAACACTTTAATCCACTGAAATCACAAATCTGAGCAATTCATATCAATTAAAAGCCACAGTGTAAGTGACAACAACGGGTGATTAATTTGATGGCCACGATACAGTGTGATGGGCAATAAATAATCCATTATGTTTCAATTTTGTCACCTAATCTGGAGTTATGTAACATCCCTCTGGACATAAATATATTATGGGCAAATGACCGAATAATGGGCATTTTGTTATTTCGATTTTATCACCCTTATAGAAAAAGCTGAAGCTGTGTTCATCAGTAGCGTCACATAGTGGAGTTTTTGTTGTGATTAAATTGAAATAATCAGCGGTTGATTTTTTTATCGATATTATTTCATCATTAATACATCATTAGTTAGTTTTCAATTAGAATTAAATCTCAAATTGCTTGAATCAATAAAATATGAATTTTTTTTCATATACACCAAAAGTGTGCTAAATTTAGGTCTATGATAAGAGTAACACTTAATGATGAAGAAAAAGTAAAAAAGGCATGAGTAGTTAAACCTTTTTCTGAAATAACATCGTTGAACCACTTGGTATTTTTGAAAGAGCTTTTTATTTTGATCTATCGCTCGGCCTAGTAATTACAAATGTAAGAAAAACAATTCTTTTTCGGAGCTGCTCGAGCAAGCAGACCGAAAAATGGGTACAGGGAAAAGCTATATACGAAGGAATTAACAGACTATGACACCATTGTCGACATTCCCAAAAAAAACCCATAAATATAGTTAACAACGACATGTGTGAAGAGGCCTTTAAGAACGTCTACAAAGCTGCCAGCGTATCGATGATATACATATTTCAATCACTTCATTCGCGAGAAGATATCCCAGTGAATATAGCTGAGGGATGTAGACAGAAATATGTCACCTGCAGAGAAATATGAGTAATAAAAAGCAGTATGCGGGGAATATAGCAGGATAATGGTGATATATAGGTAAGATTCGCATAAATGTCTCAGGGAACACATTGTATTACATGAGTGATGCAAAAATCTTCGTCATCCGCTTGATGTTTCTATTTGTTGACGCGCATGAAATGTTTATTGACTTCTGGGTTGAAATATAGCATCTTCACCTTCTCACTGAATCCGTGAATCAATGTGTTGTTGAAAAATTACTATTTTTACATATTTAAACGTTGAAGAATATAGTGGATATAAAATAGGACCATAGATACTTTCGGGTATTTCGTTTTCGGAACGAGGAATGTTATCATCCGTGCTTGTAATTTCTGGTTTTTCATTAGTATAGGTGGCAGATGAAAAGCTTGGCGATTACACAAATCCGCATCCATTTCACATTAAAAATCGCTGACAGTAACGCAGATCAGATTTTTCATGTGAAGTTCGTAATTAGATTAATTTTTTCACCAAAAAAGGCCATCCAAATCACAGGTTTTTGAATGTAGATAATATTAGGAATTATAGAATCTGACATTGAGAATTAGTGTGAATAAAAGTTCCAATGGTGGGCCTTCGAAAAGACAAAATAAATTGTAAAAGAACAGAAATCAAATAAAACATCTTCTACTCTTGTCGTTGTTCGAATGATATTGTTATATGGAGAAACAGATAATAAAATTGAACTGATTTTTGATTCTTTCAGTTTGAATAGTGACTATGAATACTCACCGTACAGTCTTATATTACTCTCAACTTCACCCAGAGAGTTCTTAGCTATACACCTGTATGAACCAGCGTCTTCTTTTTGTAGATTTCTTATTTTTACAGTCATTCTCACTTCGAATTGTGATTTACTCGATGTTTGAACATCATACTTGTAGCTGCTTACGACCATTTCTCCTGGAAAAACAAAAAGGATTCATTTAGTGGTGAATTTTCACTTACTTCTGGATCCATAAGCTACCTTTGAAAATTGTATTGATAATTTTTTACATTCGGTTCTTCAACTTCAAAAAAATAGTCCGTGTAAGTTCACATAGCAATAGTAGGTATATAATAATAAATTGTATAGTAATAGTAGTATACATAGTTGATGTTTTACTGTAGAGTTTGTTTTATTCGCATATTAAATTAAAAATGAATAAATTGTTTTGAAAAGAACTTCGAAAAATAGTCCATAAGTTTACATAGTAATAGTATATAATAATAAATTGTATAGTAATAGTTGTATACATAGTTGATGCATTACTGTAGTACTTGTTTTATTCGCAAATTAAATTAAAAATGAATGAATGATTTTGAAAAAAACTTCGAAAAATAGTCCATAAGTTTACATAGTAATAGTATATAATAATAAATTGTATAGTAATAGTTGTATACATAGTTGATGCTTTACTGTAGTACTGGTTTTATTCGCAAAAATTGAAAATGAATAAATTGTTTTGAAAAGAAATTCGAAAAATAGTCCATAAGTTTACGTAGTGATAGTATATAATAATAAATTGAATAGTAATAGTAGTATACATAGTTGATGATTTACTGTATTACTTGTTTCACTCGCAAATTAAATTAAAAATGAATAAATGATTTAAACCACTTTGAATTTTATTTCAATATCCTTTCCCTTCGTGTATCCGCTAGTAATTATTCAATGTGGGCAAAATTGGATTAGAGGAGGAATCTATGCAGTATGTTGGAATTATGATATTTGCATCGTATATCCTTAAAAAATTTTAATTTATGATAAATAGTGAACTTTTCTTCTTCATTTACTTCGAGAGTTCGTAGTCCTTTCAAGTTGCTTTCCATGAAAATGAATGATAATAGGAGTGTTTCTAAACTCTGAGAGTTCTGATTTATGTTAGCTAGTTTGAAAGTTCGAAAATTCGTATCTGAATGGGGTCAAGAAAGTCTTGTAATGTAGAAAAACCAGCCGAATTTTAATCGCATAAGAAAATATTATTGGGTGGTCAACTAAATTTCACCTCTTCATTTTCTTTTTTTGGAAAACAATAGACAATTTGGCATACCCATGTCAAACCTAATCAATCTGGATTCTGTGGTTTCGAAGAGAAAATACTGATGTTGAAGTGTGGACAGAAGGAATTCTTATTCGATTTCTAAATATCGTATGAATAAAATATACGACTGGATAAAGATAATTGCATTCAGTTCCTAGAAATCAGAAACATTCAATAAAACTGATAATTATGGACTACCTAATAAAACATACCAATATTCTCATATATTTAAAGTCACAGAATATGTACATAACATTCGAATTTATTATTAGTTCAACTGACACCAGACAATCCTCATCCACCAATTCAAAGCCAGAAATTCAATATTCTTCAAATAACGAGATGATAGATCGAGTGGAATTAACAACGAAATGCCTTATTGAAGCTTCAATCATTATGTTTTTGATTTCGAATGCAATTCGATATCATCACTTGAGTGCATTACAGAGTCCGAAAATTAAGTTTTCGATGCAGTCGCCTCTCGTTGTTGAGATTCGACTTGATTTAACAAATTAAATTACTAGAGGGAGATTGTCTAGTGAATTGCTCCGATATTTTTTGGGATATTTGAAAAAATCCAAAGAAGTGATTATTGAACATTTCTTGTTTAAAGAATTCTACCTTTTGCGTTTGTGGACAGCAGGGTTTTCATTCACGAACGAGTTGATAGTTGGTTAAGTGAGAAAAAACACTTATACTTTCATAAAGCTCTGGTTTATTTTGTGATAATGTGTAATAATTTGGAACATGGTTCATTTACACACATCGAATGTTCATCAGTCAGTTCAAAAAATATAGGTTTCTTAGATGAGCTGTCAAAATATGCAAAAATCGCCTTCAACCTAAAGCATTTGTATCGGTTAACAAAACGGCGAATGCGCCAGTTACACTGAATACTTATTTTGGTGAATTTTTATCTTTTCTCTATCTCGAATAATTAGGTAAGTTGAAATGTGAATAACACATCCTTCGAATGTTGCTATTTTCATGAAGGATGGATGCCAATGCTTCACTTTAATGTACGAAATGAATATTTTTGAGAATAGTTGCCAATAATACTAGAAAGATTAAATTATGGGTGGTCTAAGTTTAACAAGTGAACCTATTTTTTCTCGCTGAATTACCATCCACAAGCTTGCAAACTCTTCGAGAATTCAATCGCTGATTTCAAAACAAGAAATTCAATACCATCTAAAGGACAACCCGAAAGATCAAGCGCTATTATCGCGGGACCCATCCATTATGGAGCTTCAATTATCATCGTCTTCATTTCATATGCCCCCACATAATCACTTGAGTGCATTACCGAGTCTGAAAATCAATTTCAAGCTGCATTTAGCTGACGAAAATATGTTGTGGTCAAACCATTAGAGATAGAGCGGCAGATAAAGATAAACTTTAATTTATATACAGGCAGGAGTGGCGTGTATTAAGCCTGATAGCAATATTGGGTATGTTCGGATTCGATTCCGCCACACATGATTAATGAAATCGATGCTTAATTTCATCCTTTCGATACTTAATACGTCACGTCCTGCAAGGGGGATTTTGGGTAGGGTGGATCCGTCTTTTTTGCATATCGTCGAAGTTTCCGTTGTGGGGGCAAGATTGACGTGGAAAAATGCTAGATCATGGCTATTTGGAATTGAATTTATCGATGACCTTTATTCTGAAGAATTTTTGAAGTATTAGTAAACATTCTTCTAGGATTTCAACAGTCAATAGAAGTAACAAATTTGGGGAAAAACTTTCATGTCAATACGCTTCGTTTTGAGGATATCTAGCATTGAAACATTTGAAAATATAAAGAAGTATGACCCACAAAACACAAAATCCAGGAGTATGTAATGGTATAATTGCGAATTGAAGTTGTTAACTACATAATAATGATTTATTATAGCCATTTCAAAATTCAATAACACCTATACCGAGAATGGTATGGTATGAGCCTCTCCACAAAACTCGAAAATGGAATATCGAAAACACTAAGAATAAAAAATTCATTACTTATGAGGGCTACATGGTCGACTTTGGTATCAAAATGTAGGTTTTCGAGGTCGGTCTATTCAATGAAAGATGATTCAGAGCTCTAACTATCATAGTTTAGATTTTCACCGGTCAAATGGCATTTTTTGAAAAATTGCAAATTTCAAACTCTCATATCTTCCGTTCCAATCATCTCCGACAAAAGTTATTTATATTATCTTGATCAGCATACCTCAATGTATCACTGTGCAAAATATGAGCGATTTGAAAAATTTCAAAATTTTGGTGAAAAATGCCAAAGGGGTAAGACCCTCTGAAAACACCATATTTGTCAATAAAATAAATATCCGTGTCAATTCAACCGTATTATTCGATCGAGAAATTATGCGAACCTTTCGAATCTTCCATATAAGCCATTCCACCCGAAGATATCAAAAATACTTTGAGTAGCCTGGGCTCCTGAACAAAAGTCGAATACGAAAAATCGAAAAACATAAAACCGAATAACTCGTTACTTATGAGGGCTACATGGGTGGTTTTGGTATCAAAATGTAGGTTTTCGAGGTCGCTCTATTCAATGAAAGATGATTCAGAGCTCTAACTATCATAGTTTAGATTTTCACCGGTCAAATGGCATTTTTTGAAAAATTGCAAATTTCAAACTCTCATATCTTCCGTTCCAATCATCTCCGACAAAAGTTATTTATATTATCTTGATCAGCATACCTCAATGTATCACTGTGCAAAATATGAGCGATTTGAAAAATCTCAAATTTTTGGTGAAAAATGCCAAAGGGGTAAGACCCTCTGAAAACACCATATTTGTCAATAAAATAAATATCCGTGTCAATTCAACCGTATTATTCGATCGAGAAATTATGCGAAATGCGAACCTTTCGAATCCTCCATATAAGCCATTCCACCCGAAGATATCAAGAATACTTTGAGTAGCCTGAGCTCCTGAACAAAAGTCGAAAACGAAAAATCGAAAAACATAAAACCGAATAACTCGTTACTTATGAGGGCTACATGGGTGGTTTTGGTATCAAAATGTAGGTTTTCGAGGTCGGTCTATTCAATGAAAGATGATTCAGAGCTCTAACTATCACAGTTTAGATTTTCACTGGTCAAATGGCATTTTTTGAAAAATTTCAAATTTCAAACTCTCATATCTTCCGTTCCAATCATCTCCGAAAAAAGTTATTTATATTATCTTGATCAGCATACCTCAATGTATCACTGTGCAAAATATGAGCGATTTGAAAAATCTCAAATTTTTGGTGAAAACTGCCAAAGGGGTAAGACCCTCTGAAAACACCATATTTGTCAATAAAATAAATATCCGTGTCAATTCAACCGTATTATTCGATCGAGAAATTATGCGAACCTTTCGAATCTTCCATATAAGCCATTCCACCCGAAGATATCAAAAATACTTTGAGTAGCCTGGGCTCCTGAACAAAAGTCGAATACGAAAAATCGAAAAACATAAAACCGAATAACTCGTTACTTATGAGGGCTACATGGGTGGTTTTGGTATCAAAATGTAGGTTTTCGAGGTCGGTCTATTCAATGAAAAATGATTCAGAGCTCTAACTATCACAGTTTAGATTTTCACTGGTCAAATGGCATTTTTTGAAAAATTTCAAATTTCAAACTCTCATATCTTCCGTTCCAATCATCTCCGAAAAAAGTTATTTATATTATCTTGATCAGCATACCTCAATGTATCACTGTGCAAAATATGAGCGATTTGAAAAATTTCAAAATTTTGGTGAAAAATGCCAAAGGGGTAAGACCCTCTGAAAACACCATATTTGTCAATAAAATAAATATCCGTGTCAATTCAACCGTATTATTCGATCGAGAAATTATGCGAACCTTTCGAATCTTCCATATAAGCCATTCCACCCGAATATATCAAAAATACTTTGAGTAGCCTGGGCTCCTGAACAAAAGTCGAATACGAAAAATCGAAAAACATAAAACCGAATAACTCGTTACTTATGAGGGCTACATGGGTGGTTTTGGTATCAAAATGTAGGTTTTCGAGGTCGTTCTATTCAATGAAAGATGATTCAGAGCTCTAACTATCATAGTTTAGATTTTCACTGGTCAAATGGCATTTTTTGAAAAATTGCAAATTTCAAACTCTCATATCTTCCGTTCCAATCATCTCCGACAAAAGTTATTTATAGTATCTTGATCAGCATACCTCAATGTATCACTGTGCAAAATATGAGCGATTTAAAAAATCTCAAATTTTTGGTGAAAAATGCCAAAGGGGTAAGACCCTCTGAAAACACCATATTTGTCAATAAAATAAATATCCTTGTAAATTCAACCGTATTATTCGATCGAGAAATTATGCGAACCTTTCGAATCTTCCAAATAAGCCATTCCACCAGAAGATATCAAAAATACTTTGAGTAGCCTGGGCTCCTGAACAAAAGTCGAAAACGAAAAATCGAAAAACATAAAACCGAATAACTCGTTACTTATGAGGGCTACATGGGTGGTTTTGGTATCAAAATGTAGGTTTTCGAGGTCGCTCTATTCAATGAAAGATGATTCAGAGCTCTAACTATCATAGTTTAGATTTTCACCGGTCAAATGGCATTTTTTGAAAAATTGCAAATTTCAAACTCTCATATCTTCCGTTCCAATCATCTCCGACAAAAGTTATATATATTATCTTGATCAGCATACCTCAATGTATCACTGTGCAAAATATGAGCGATTTGAAAAATCTCAAATTTTTGGTGAAAAATGCCAAAGGGGTAAGACCCTCTGAAAACACCATATTTGTCAATAAAATAAATATCCGTGTCAATTCAACCGTATTATTCGATCGAGAAATAATGCGAACCTTTCGAATCTTCCATATAAGCCATTCCACCCGAAGATATCAAAAATACTTTGAGTAGCCTGGGCTCCTGAACAAAAGTCGAATACGAAAAATCGAAAAACATAAAACCGAATAACTCGTTACTTATGAGGGCTACATGGGTGGTTTTGGTATCAAAATGTAGGTTTTCGAGGTCGCTCTATTCAATGAAAGATGATTCAGAGCTCTAACTATCATAGTCCGGATTTTCACCAATCAAATGGCGTTTTTTGAAAAATTGCAAATTTCAAGCTCTCATATCTTCCGTTCCAATCATCTCCGACAAAAGTTATTTATATTATCTTGATCAGCATACCTCAATGTATCACTGTGCAAAATATGAGCGATTTAAAAAATCTCAAATTTTTTGTGAAAAATGCCAAATGGGTAAGACCCTCTGAAAACACCATATTTGTCAATAAAATAAATATCCGTGTCAATTCAACCGTATTATTCGATCGAGAAATTATGCGAACCTTTCGAATCTTCCATATAAGCCATTCCACCCGAAGATATCAAAAATACTTTGAGTAGCCTGGGCTCCTGAACAAAAGTCGAAAACGAAAAATCGAAAAACATAAAACCGAATAACTCGTTACTTATGAGGGCTACATGGGTGGTTTTGGTATCAAAATGTAGGTTTTCGAGATCGGTCTATTCAATGAAAGATGATTCAGAGCTCTAACCATCATAGTTTAGATTTTCACCGGTCAAATGGCATTTTTTGAAAAATTGCAAATTTCAAACTCTCATATCTTCCGTTCCAATCATCTCCGACAAAAGTTATTTATATTATCTTGATCAGCATACCTCAATGTATCACTGTGCAAAATATGAGCGATTTAAAAAATCTCAAATTTTTTGTGAAAAATGCCAAATGGGTAAGACCCTCTGAAAACACCATATTTGTCAATAAAATAAATATCCGTGTCAATTCAACCGTATTATTCGATCGAGAAATTATGCGAACCTTTCGAATCTTCCATATAAGCCATTCCACCCGAAGATATCAAAAATACTTTGAGTAGCCTGGGCTCCTGAACAAAAGTCGAAAACGAAAAATCGAAAAACATAAAACCGAATAACTCGTTACTTATGAGGGCTACATGGGTGGTTTTGGTATCAAAATGTAGGTTTTCGAGGTCGTTCTATTCAATGAAAGATGATTCAGAGCTCTAACTATCATAGTTTAGATTTTCACTGGTCAAATGGCATTTTTTGAAAAATTGCAAATTTCAAACTCTCATATCTTCCGTTCCAATCATCTCCGACAAAAGTTATTTATAGTATCTTGATCAGCATACCTCAATGTATCACTGTGCAAAATATGAGCGATTTAAAAAATCTCAAATTTTTGGTGAAAAATGCCAAAGGGGTAAGACCCTCTGAAAACACCATATTTGTCAATAAAATAAATATCCTTGTAAATTCAACCGTATTATTCGATCGAGAAATTATGCGAACCTTTCGAATCTTCCAAATAAGCCATTCCACCAGAAGATATCAAAAATACTTTGAGTAGCCTGGGCTCCTGAACAAAAGTCGAAAACGAAAAATCGAAAAACATAAAACCGAATAACTCGTTACTTATGAGGGCTACATGGGTGGTTTTGGTATCAAAATGTAGGTTTTCGAGGTCGCTCTATTCAATGAAAGATGATTCAGAGCTCTAACTATCATAGTTTAGATTTTCACCGGTCAAATGGCATTTTTTGAAAAATTGCAAATTTCAAACTCTCATATCTTCCGTTCCAATCATCTCCGACAAAAGTTATATATATTATCTTGATCAGCATACCTCAATGTATCACTGTGCAAAATATGAGCGATTTGAAAAATCTCAAATTTTTGGTGAAAAATGCCAAAGGGGTAAGACCCTCTGAAAACACCATATTTGTCAATAAAATAAATATCCGTGTCAATTCAACCGTATTATTCGATCGAGAAATAATGCGAACCTTTCGAATCTTCCATATAAGCCATTCCACCCGAAGATATCAAAAATACTTTGAGTAGCCTGGGCTCCTGAACAAAAGTCGAATACGAAAAATCGAAAAACATAAAACCGAATAACTCGTTACTTATGAGGGCTACATGGGTGGTTTTGGTATCAAAATGTAGGTTTTCGAGGTCGCTCTATTCAATGAAAGATGATTCAGAGCTCTAACTATCATAGTCCGGATTTTCACCAATCAAATGGCGTTTTTTGAAAAATTGCAAATTTCAAGCTCTCATATCTTCCGTTCCAATCATCTCCGACAAAAGTTATTTATATTATCTTGATCAGCATACCTCAATGTATCACTGTGCAAAATATGAGCGATTTAAAAAATCTCAAATTTTTTGTGAAAAATGCCAAATGGGTAAGACCCTCTGAAAACACCATATTTGTCAATAAAATAAATATCCGTGTCAATTCAACCGTATTATTCGATCGAGAAATTATGCGAACCTTTCGAATCTTCCATATAAGCCATTCCACCCGAAGATATCAAAAATACTTTGAGTAGCCTGGGCTCCTGAACAAAAGTCGAAAACGAAAAATCGAAAAACATAAAACCGAATAACTCGTTACTTATGAGGGCTACATGGGTGGTTTTGGTATCAAAATGTAGGTTTTCGAGATCGGTCTATTCAATGAAAGATGATTCAGAGCTCTAACCATCATAGTTTAGATTTTCACCGGTCAAATGGCATTTTTTGAAAAATTGCAAATTTCAAACTCTCATATCTTCCGTTCCAATCATCTCCGACAAAAGTTATTTATATTATCTTGATCAGCATACCTCAATGTATCACTGTGCAAAATATGAGCGATTTGAAAAATCTCAAATTTTTGGTGAAAAATGCCAAAGGGGTAAGACCCTCTGAAAACACCATATTTGTCAATAAAATAAATATCCGTGTCAATTCAACCGTATTATTCGATCGAGAAATTATGCGAACCTTTCGAATCTTCCATATAAGCCATTCCGCCCGAAGATATCAAAAATACTTTGAGTAGCCTGGGCTCCTGAACAAAAGTCGAAAACGAAAAATCGAAAAACATAAAACCGAATAACTCGTTACTTATGAGGGCTACATGGGTGGTTTTGGTATCAAAATGTAGGTTTTCGAGGTCGGTCTATTCAATGAAAGATGATTCAGAGCTCTAACTATCATAGTTTAGATTTTCACCGGTCAAATGGCATTTCTTGAAAAATTGCAAATTTCAAACTCTCATATCTTCCGTTCCAATCATCTCCGACAAAAGTTATTTATATTATCTTGATCAGCATACCTCAATGTATCACTGTGCAAAATATGAGCGATTTGAAAAATCTCAAATTTTTGGTGAAAAATGCCAAAGGGGTAAGACCCCTCTGAAAACACCATATTTGTCAATAAAATAAATATCCTTGTCAATTCAACCGTATTATTCGATCGAGAAATTATGCGAACCTTTCGAATCTTCCATATAAGCCAATCCACCCGAAGATGTCAAAAATACTTCGAGTAGCCTGTCGCCTATCGATACGAAATTTATTTATAGGATTCTCTGAGACTAATTGCTTTTTGAATATGGTTGATGGAAAATCGGAAAAATTGGACCTTCGCGAAAAAAATCAGAAAATCCGAACCCTTCGTCTCAGGTATATATAAAAAATACACCATTTTATTCTTAAAGAACCAAAGTATAACAAGAAGAATTAGCTTCTCCTAATTCCAATTTTTTTAGAAGTTACGTCACTCCAAAGTCGACCAATTTTTCGCCAATTTTCCACTCAAGGTCGAATATTTCCCGAACCAAAAATTTCTGGGAAAAACTATTTAGCGCATCAAGGAGTCATATCATATTCGTCAATTACTAGATAATCGGGATAGATGTTTCATGGAATGGGAAAGATGCTCGAATCATTTACAATGGGTATTATCTTCCATACTCCGAGAGAATTGATGACCCGTATAATTTAACTTTCAAAATGTCTTGGAATAATAATTTTCGAAGAAAAATGTAATATATTCTCGAAACTCCCTCGTATTTGCGTTCGATCGCAGTTTTTCCGACGCTTCGAACATTTTTAAGTGCCCTCTCCGAGAAAAGCCAGAAATAATTCGACATGATAAGATTTACTCAGCATTTCAGTCAATCGTATTTCATTTCCATGCTTTCTCCTCACCTGTATCCCTAATCCAGTAATTGATAGATTTGGGGAAGGCCTCGATATGGCACTCTAACGAAACGTCGGTTCCAACTGGAGAGCCCACTAATTGATTCGGAACGTGGATCACAGGATGGACTGAAATAAATCATAACCGCTGTTTAACCTTTCCGGCTCATAGAGCTGAAGAACACTTACAGTGAACGTTGACTATTATTCGTTTGCTGACCGTTGGCGGAACCCCATTGGTTGCGATGCACATGTATGCACCCATTTCTGCCCTCGAAATCTTGGCCAATCTGAGCACTTCTCCCTGGTAAACCACCACTGCAAAGGAAAATTCACAATCTGAATAAACTCCATGATTTCACAAAAAACGAGCCCCCGAAAGATCCTGAATTCAGCAAGGAGAAAATTTCACGTATTAATGTTCCTTTATACGTAGGTATACAGGGTCTTGCAATAGTGCGTTCTTCTTCCATAGCTGCCGAACCGGACATCTCAGAGATTTCTTTGGAAAGTAGACCTATTGTACCTTCATTTCTGCATCTCAGGAAATTATTTTCTGATATACAGGGTAGGGTGTCCCCGATAAATGTTATTCAACAAATGGATGATTTTTTTAATGGATCACCCCATATATTTTCACATATTTTCAATGACCTTCATTACCTCTTTCATGACGCAAAATCTTAGGGACATTTTTCCAAAAGTTCAGATCTCATTCGAAGAAAACTGCAAAAAGGTGAGGGAAAAGCAGTTCAGTAAGAGTCTTCTGACGATTTCCAGAAGCGATAGTAACATGAATTGGAACTAAAAGTTTTTAAATTGAAGGATTTGCCTTGACATGGTTCCTGAACGATCCACCTGTCATATACAGGGTGTCTGTTATAAAGGTCCAAATATGGAGAACTTAAAATTATTATTTCTCGAGTTTTTCAAATAGAACACCCTGTATTTTTTCCAAAATAATGTAGAAAATTGAATACCTTACATTTTTTCAGAAGTAACCTCAGGATTATTTCAACTCCCGCATCCAGCAGACACGAAAAGTGATATCGCAACTGAAAATTTTATTCAAATAATAACATGATAAAAACTAACGGAGATTCAAAAGAGGTCAATCAATGAAATAAAACTGAATGAATAATTATTGACAAACTTCAAAACCTTCCCAGAATCATACTTCCTGAGTATCATCATAAAAATGATATTTCTTTTCCGTACAAGCAATACACATTGATCACCTATTCAACCTATTATATCAGTTTTTATCGGCTTTCCAAAAAAAAATTGATCAAGTTATTGCTACTTAGAGCTCAAAGATACTTGCGAATATTGTGAACCAGTATGAATTTTTGAAAAAAATTAGGATGGTCGATATGGTTTTCATGTTAGGGCAGTGCCACAGAACCTGTTTTTTAAGGAAGTCGAACTTATGCTGCCCAATATCCCGATAGGAAACAGAAATTCATACTGATTTACTGTATTCGAAAGTATCTTTGAGCTCTAGTAGCAATAACTTGATCAATATTTTTTTTTGGAAAGCCGATAAAAACTGATATAATTGGTTGAATACGTGATCAATATGAATTGCTTGTACGAAAAAGAAATATCATTTTTTGATGATGCTCAGGAAATATGATTCTGGGAAGGTTTTGAAGTTTGTCAATAATTATTCATTAAATTTTATTTGATTGTTCGACCTCTTTTGTATGTCCGATAGTTTTATTATGTTATTATTTGAATAAAATTTTCAGTTGCGATATCATTTTTCGTGTCTGCTGGATGCGGGAGTTGAAATAATCCTGAGGTTACTTACTTTTTAGGTATTCAATTGTCTACATTATTTTGGAAAAAAATACAGGGTGTTCTATTTGAAGAAATTGAGAAATAATAATTTTAAGTTCTCCACATTTGGACCTTTATAACGGACACCCTGTATATGACAGGTTGATCGTTCAGGAACCATGTCAAGGCAAATCCGTCAATTGAAAAACTTTCAGTTCAAATTCATGTTACTATCGCTTCTGGAAATCGTCAGAAGACTTTCACTGAACTGCTTTTTCCCTCACCTTTTTGCAGTTTTCTTCGAATAAGATCTGAGCCCTTGGGAAAATGTCCCTTATATTTTGCGTCTTGAAAAAGGCAATGAAGGTCATTGAAAATATGTGAAAATATATGGGGTGATCCATTAAAAAATCATCCATTTGTTGAATAACATTTATCGGGGACACCCTGTATTGCAGAAAATAATTTCCTGAGATGCAGAAATGAAGGTACAAGAGGTCCACTTTCCAACGAAATCTCTGAGATGTCCGGTTCGGCAGCTATGGAAGTAGAACATTGCAGAACTCTGTATTATTAACAAACATGATCCTTTTAAAACAACACATAGTGAAATGATGGCAATTTGCACCATTGGATTATTATGATTCAAAACAATAAACAATGGCTAAATGATACCCAGCTTCCAACCCTCTTACTAGCTATTTATAAGCAAGACCTGAGTTTATCTACTTCCATTTTACCCCTGAGAAGTTTACGTTAATATATTTAATCCGTTAGATTGTATAACTCTGGGGCCTCACTTACAGAAGCAAACAATCCCCCGCTGAAATAGTTCCAGATCTTCATTGAGCAAATTCTACGTATATAACGACGATTTCAATATGATCCACATAAAATTTTCAATTATGCTGTATGTTATCAAGAAACCCTTCAAGTTTCCAACAAGGTACCTAGAATATGGTCCACAGTTGTGGCTGGATGAGATAAAATGAGCATCGACATTGTTTTGGTGCTTGCGCTATCAGTAGTCCCTGAGAACATCAACTTTACGACCTTCAGTCCACATCTGCAATTCCGACAACATGCGGAGATTGCCGTTCTGGAATCGTAACTCGTGAAATTTTCGTCAAAATCACGTCGAATTATCAGGGAACTTTTCAGCAAATTCAATAGGGAAACGTTTTCCTCTTTGTGCACATGTATACGTTTTCATGGTGCTATCATATTGAAGACGAATCCTCAAGCAGACCGTTTTATTGCGCACTGTTCAGAATGATAAATGTCCTCTTATTCAAAACCGTGTAATCCTTCCACGATGTCAAACATACAGGGTGAAGCGCGGTCGATGAAACGAAATGAATGATTTCATTGAAAATTTGGTTTCTATTTTTAGTTGAGGAAAGATTTTTTCTAATCGCAGCAGCTTCCTGATTATTGCTGTATCCACTTCATCATCCCTATCTTAAGCTGTGTCGACACCTATTTGACCTCACATGAAATTTAGTATCTGACCATTTAATGATGGCTCTCTAAAATTATTATTCCTTTTTTAGTAAACGTATTGTTGAATTATGAACGCAAATTTCGTTGAAAAATGAACCGAACCCACTCTGTATCTTTCGAACAAAGCCGAATGGGAGACTGATCCATTTTGAGTTGAGTTTATAACTTCAGTCGGGAGGTGATTGAGTAAATGTTTAGGTTTATAATGAAGAACAACACAAATTCAGTAACAGTAACACCACATCACAAATGACGTGTCCTTGTTAATTTAGCGCCAATGTTATTTAATATGTTGTGTGGAAGTGTAGCGTTCATTTACCAGCATGTTCACTATCGAACGAACGATGTGAGGACAATTAGGATGGAAAATATAGACAATTACCCTGACGGATTTGTTGAGAGTTCAAGCGGATGATTGTTACTTTCAATTCATCCGGATTAACAACCCTTTTCCGACAGGAATTCGTGCAATCTACATAAGAGCAAAGTTCTGGTTACCGTTATCGAAGATATCACAGAAAATATTCAAACAGAACTGTTCTCAACAATGTTCAACGATTCAAGTGGATAATAAGAATGTTTCATTGTTTTCGGTCAAAATTTTAGAGTTTTTCACAAAAAGAAATATGATTCTATATAACAATTATAATCTTTGAATAATAATAATCATTGAAACACATACTTAAACCTACTGTAATTTTTATGAACCAATTCATGACATTCTCCTGAGAATCTGGCAGGTCTGCAAATGGACTTTGAATCTGAAATCTTGTTGTAGATTTTTGGTGCTAGGTATGCAAAATTTCACAGGGCTGTGTTTTTCAAATTGACAGGTGGTTGATTTTTTGCTTTGCTTTTTGTATTTAAATGTGTTTTATTTCAATTTGAAGTTCTATCACTCTTAAAAACCCGATTCTTCCCGAGAAACTTTTTCCAAATCTGTAGATTTTAACACACTGCAGGATCACTTCTGGATCCAGCTTGTCTTAATGCTTCAACTGTATCCAGAATTAATGACGTGGTATTGCTGTCGAAATTGCTTGTACTCCATTTGTCAATTCTTGCTAAGTTTGTGGAGGCTGTAAATGTCAGTTTTATTGCCTGGAAGTTTCGACCCAAACCTCCTCCGTGAGATCAATATGTTGGCCCTTCATTCTTGTAATCCCATGGTACCATTCCCAATGATATCACCTTCCTGTAAATAAACTCGTAACCGTAAAGATATCGTTTATCCAAAATCTTATTTTCGCTACCTTTTCATTTAAATAGGTCACTCTGTATAGCAAGAAAAACGAATAAGATAGATCTATCACGCCGATTTTTCGACTCTCTAGTCGGACCAACAAATTCCGCAGATAGCAAAGTAAGATGACGCCGTGGTATGTGGACTAGAACAGTTGGAAGACACCGTAGCTTCGGATAGATCTGAGGGCCCTCAACCCTTTGGCTAAGTTCACTCTGCACCGGGGCATTCAACGACCATTAAGTCGAGGGTATTAAACGGAATGCGGGGGTCAATTTTATATTCGGTAATTTACGCGTCTCAGTATGCAGTAATAGACCTCCGCTATCCAAATGAACTCTACGCTGGCAATTTACTCCTCTGAGCCAAATAGGATATCGGATACAATGTTGATGCACAGCGTTGATGAGATTTTATCAATACATTCCCGCACTATGGTTTCAGAGTGACATTCATGGGATAGGATGGGGCTTATGAAGGACATGGTGCGTTTCGGATGTCCCCGTCAAGTTTGTCGATGAAATTAGCAGAAATACTATGAATTAACACAACTGATACGAAGCACCATATAGGGCCACTCTCCATTAAACTGGTCCACAATTATTCATTCATATTATCAGTGGATACCTACTCTAATTTTCGTTCAATCGTCGTCAAAACATTCTTTTAATGAATTGACAATTTTATATCCTTCCTCGAAATGTTTGTTGAGAAAAATATATACAGGGTGTGGCGTGATGAATTTATAGGTACCTGAGGGTAGAAGACATTGTGGTGGTTCAAAAAAATGTTTTATGTTTGGTAGAAGTCCCTCGGTATCGAAGATATTCGACATTTTCGATAATTCTCAAGAATAACACTCTTTGCCAATCTTTTTGGAAGCCAGACCTCAAATGAAGAAATTTTTTCGATCTATTTTTCGGATAGTATTCCTGGATAGATGCACTATCGAATTTTAACTATGATTTTTGGGGCGCATGCCTAGTTTTTTTTAAACAAAGATCTATCTCAAATCAAGAATTTTCGATTTTTTTCTGGGGTTTAACCCAACATGATCTAGATAAAAATATGATCACCTGTGTATCAAACTGAGGAACAACATGCCTTTTTCATTGAGGTACCGAAATGGTATAACTCACTTTATTTCCAGCATTCAATACAAAAAGAATTTCTATTACAATTCCAAAGCTTCTTTTCTTCATCGATGAAAATAACTTACCTTGTGGAAAATCGAAGAAGAGCTCTATTGTGTGGAAAAAAATGGCTTTTAGAATGCAGATATAATCGAGCAGTACTCGAAATTATTCTTGCGAAATATATTCTTCAATAATTTTGCTCAAAATATGTTAATGTATTCCCTCAGATTCAATCAAGAGATAATAACTTTGAACTGTTCATATTTACGTCTTGAATCGTGTCAAGGATTTACACCCCACATATATTTCGAAAAAGGACCCCGCACACTTACTTAGGAAAAGCGGGTCCAGTGAATTTTCCCCATTTTTACATATTATATTTACATCAACCTGAAGAACAATATATCAGATTTTCACGAAGGTCTTACATCGGGTTTGTTCTATAGGGCGTTCCAAAATTGCAGCTACGGAAAAACGAATCTTCAAATTTTGATGATAATTCTTCTAATTTTCAGAATTTCATCATGATGCCTTGGGTTCTGAATAACAAGATATCACAGATATCCAAACACCGCCCATCACGTTAAGTTTCGTTATACAGGCTGTTCCATGAAGCTATATAAGTAACTGAATGTAACTTTGTTAGTGACTTTGGGACCACCCTGAGTTTTTCAAAATATGATACCATGATGTATGTCCACCTCTGTAGGAAGTTTCATCAATGTACAAAGAACAGTTGCAAAATTATTCAGGTTTAATTTCGGATTTCATACAATTTTTCTTTAAAACTTATCTGTAGTTGAGATTGCTGTCAAGGAATATAGGTTTTCATCCAGTATAATTATTATGATAGGTATTGACGGTCGGTCCAAAGGTGCTTTTTTTCAGGAATGTACAGGATGGACATAATTCGGTGTCACTAATCTCCTCATTTCGCTATCTCAAAATCTGTTTATATAGAAAGTATTATCATTCCAGGTTGTTGTATCTTTGAGCACTCTAAGGATGCATATTTTTTTAAATATTATACCATAAAAGTATGTCGACCTTTTTGAAAAATTTCACCCGTGTATAAATAATTAAAAAATTGTTGCAAAATCATTCAGGTTTCAGTTCAATATACACCATTACTTGAAATAATCATTATCAACAATTTACATAAAAATGTATTAGCACAAAATATGAAATCTATTAATTCCAATCTTAAAATAGGGTTATTAACACGACTGATTAAACAATTGAAAGATTTAACAGTTGAAAGACTGAAGATTTTAGCTTTATATTTGTTACACCACTATATAATCTAGGACAGTTACTAAAAAAAGTCATGGAATAATCACTCCTGCATTCAAGATAGAATTCAAGAATTGAATAGAGGGGTACTTAATATTTCGCATATGTCGTATCCAAGAAACCCGAGTACGCTTGTTATGTGAGAACATGTCCCCAGAGTTCTGGCTCCAGTAATGGTGTATATTGAACTGAAACCTGAATGATTTGGCAACAATCTTTTAATTATTTATACACGAGTGAAATTTTTCACAAAGGTCGACATACTTTTATGGTATAATATTCAAAAAAATATGCATTCTTAGAGTGCTCAAAGATACAACAAACTGGAATGATGGTATATAAACAGATTTTGAGATAGCGAAATGAGGAGATTAGTGACACCGAATTATGTCCATCCTGTACATTTCTGAATAAAAACACCTTTGGACCGACCGTCAATACCTTTCATAATAATTAAACTGAATGGAAACCTATATTCCTTGACAGCAATCTCAGCTACAGATAAGTTTTGAAGAAAAATTGTATGAAATCCGAATTTAAACCTAAATAATTTTGCAACTGTTCTTAGTACATTAATGAAACTTCCTACAGAGGTGGACATACATCATGGTATCATATTTTGAGAAACTCAGGGTAGTCCGAAAGTCACTAACAAAGTTACATTCAGTTACTTATATAGCTTCATGTATAACGAAACTTAACGTGGTGGGCGGTGTTTGGATATCTGTGATATCTTGTTATTCAGAACCCAAGGCATCATGATGAAATTCTGAAAATTAGAAGAATTATCATCAAAATTTGAAGATTCTTTTTTCCGTAGCTGCAATTTTGGAACGCCCTATAGAACAAACCGGATGTAAGACCTTCTTGAAAATCTGATATATTGTTCTTAAGGTTGATATAAATATAATATGTAAAAATGGGGAAAATTCACTGGACCCGCTTTTCCTAAGTAAGTGTGCGGGGTCCTTTCCCCAACAAGTCAGAGCAAATGATTAGGAATCCGAAAAAAAGTCGTATATCCATTCGTCAAATACTCTAACACATTCCCAGCGCATACACCATTTTGTGCCGTATATTGAATTTTTGCATAAACAACCAACTATGTCTTTTCAAAATTTGTCACCCTGTAAGAGGCGAATAATTTACTGTAAATCCTTCATAAAGAAATACTATAAAAGTTCATAAAGCAAATAAGAAATACCTTTGGTCTTGATTCCGGTAGACGTTCTTATAACGATATCCTTGCCATCCTCCCTCCGCCACTGTACCTCGGGAGTGGGATGACCTTTCGCTTTACAAGTGAGTCTAACCATGCCTCCTTCAGCGACAATTACATCACCAGAAGTTTCTTCTGATATGAAATCTGGAGGGACTACGACGTCCAATGACCCCAGCTAAAAGGAAGGAAGAACATTACCTTTAATCTATTTTCTTTGTAACTAAAATGTTGATGATGATTTCGTGTAGTATGTGACTGAATGAAGGCTATTATATAGCAGATAAGGTTTGATACATAAACCGTCTGCTTGATACTGAAACATTATATGCAATAATTGATGAATCAACTGGAATTCCGAGCAACGAATTGGCGAATGCACCGGTTCAACATTATCATTGGAAAAAGTGAAATTTCCAGAAATTGTACAAGTCCCAGTGAAAAACAATAAATAGATGTCAGTGAGGCTGATCTAGATATTTCAAATTTACAGACCTTAAGGTCCAAATTGAAGGATACAGGGTGTTTTATCGATTTTGCTAATTTCTTCTCGGGGTCATGAATTTTGACCCACTAAATAACGTTTTTTTTTTCGAATTTAGCCCACATATTTCACATTTATAGCTTAATATAGATGCCAATTGAACCGAAGACATATACAGGACCAGATCAACAAAAATCTATATACTAGATACTTGAAATTACAACCTATAGATTGAGAGCCTGGAAAACCATTTGCATATTTGGAAAGAGCTCAAAAACTGGATTGAAAAGTTTATACAGAGGAATAAACATCACATCATTTGAACATTAGTATTCATTCAACTTTTACTCCGACATATTTAGCTTGTTTCCCTCTTGATTCGAACTATTCATACAATTCGATTTGCTGTGGAAACTATTGATGATACCACTTCTCATATTAGTAACGAATCGGGTTTATCTGAACTGTTCGATCGCAAACGAAGCATATTATGCACTATTCGATAATATCATTACGTTGTGCAGTGCAGAGATCGGTGAATTTACATAACAATTGAGTCGTAATTCGTACAGTTAACTCAGTTATTCAAGAATCAAAGTTATCGTATTCCATCGATAATGAATAGGTTCGATCTATTCGGCATTCCAGCTATAACTAGCGTACATCAAGCCTGAGATTTTCTTTCGATTTCGAGAGTCAATGAGATTTTTTTCACTCCCAAGTACCCACAAAAGTGATTTTGATCAAAAAGTACCGGGAATTCTGAATTAAATTAAATTAAAAGAAGCAACTAAAGCTGAGGGAACAAAAAGAGTCACAGGGTGCTAAATCAAAAGGTATGTTCGAGGATATGGACGATCTGTTTGATCAAATGATCCAACACCATTCGCGCTTTGTGGCGAGTTGTTTCTTATGCGAAGTACAGGGTGGGGCAGAAAAACCTATCCGATTTCAAAACGTTATAAAATTAAAACCACTCAGCTTGTCAGAAATTTTTTTTTATTAACATATCGCAAATTTTATGCCATTTTTAAATTTAAGTTTTGAAAAGCACATCACTCAAATGTCGTCCTTGGGAGCGGATACACTTATTTAGGCGCTCGCGGTAGCTTTCCATGACTTTCACCGTCATTTCCACAGGAATTTCTTCAATTGCCCGAGCAATTTCCCTTCGTAAAGCAAGAAGGGTCCTTGGTCGATGCTGGTAAACCTTCGATTTGAGGTAACCCCAAAGGAAGAAGTCACATGGAGTGAGATCCGGTGAGCGCGGCTCTCACATTGGCCACGTTTTCAGGTCCTGTTGCTGTCCTGGGACGTCCAGGCGACTTCTTTTTCAATGCTGAACTCGTCTGTCTAAAATTTGACACCCACACTTTAATCGTAGCGTGATGTGGAACAGGATCATGACGCCCGAGTCCGAAATGAATTCGAAAAGCACGTTGTGTAGCAATTATCGAACCGCCGCATTCGATAAACCGCTCAATAACAAAAGCACGATGTTCACCAGACCAAGGCATGTTGACTACTGACAAATGGCATAAAACCAGCTTTCTAACGGTTTTTACCCCACTACTCTACCTGCTCTCTCTTCTGAGAAAAAGGGATTTGAAATCGGATAGGTTCTTCTGCCCCACCCTGTATCAGCTAATCAACACACAAAATTGAAAAACTCCTCGATAAACAGAATTATTCATTTAAGAATTCTACAAAACACATTGAGTTGTCTATCGAAGCTCTAATTTGACAAATATATCAGTTCAGGATCAAAAGTGTTTTATTTAGATGCTATTTCCCAGTAATTTCTGATTGTAAGCTTGCATATTCCCATTATGAACCGGATCCGGATGAATAGTTATATTTAGAGAGGAATCCAACTGGAACTCAATTTTATACCCATATATTATGTTATTTCACCGAGGCATCGTATGCAACATTTCAGGAGAGTGGTCCATTTGAAACTTCGAATTAACTGAAGCAACTTTGATAAAACATATACCTACTTTCCTAATATTTAGTTAAATCAGACCGAATTTAATATGATGTTGACCCGGCGAATCCGCCAATTTACAACTCATTAAAGAGAGGAATCATTTTTGTTATTCGTTCGTATGATCTACAGTATGTTAAATAATAAGATGAAAAGATGTCTGTCAAAAGTATCTGAATCAAACAGAATTAATAACATTTTTCTTACCTGACTCTTCATAGGATCCGTGTTTATTTGGCACATATACTCCCCTTGATCTTCTTCTTGAACATTCTTTATATGCAAGTTCCACGTAGTGTGATCGTTGTGGGACACCGATACTCTTGAATTATGCGTTATCACGTGATCGTGGATTGCTTGAATGGCTTTCGTATCTGCTTTCACCCAACCCACCTGAAAAAATTCGGTTATTTGAAATTGAAACTTTCGAGGAACCACTTCAATTTGATTTGGCGGTGTCTCATAGTTTTAGTCACAAAAATCATTGTTTAAAAATATAATGGTAGGAAATTTGAAGGAACTTGCGTTAAAATAATGTTCTTACAGTAACTACCTATACATACAGAGTGTAACAGCCAAATGGAAAAAATTCGATAACGAATAAATGAGGGCGTGTTGGGAAAAACGCTCGGACACGTCGATTTGAAGTTTTAAATGCGCATATTTTTCAAGAAAATAATATTATATAGGGTGCTCCATGTGTCCGTCGCCAATACCAACCCCCTCTATATTATTTATTTTTTGGATTCTTCAGAGAATTTTAGACACAATTCATTCACAATGTCCTATACCTATCTTTAACTATTTCGGAAGTATTAAGTGTTTTCAGATTTATTGCAAAAATTTACGTTTTAAATAAAAATTATTTCATTTCACAAATTCGGTACATTACACTTAAAACCTAATAAGTAATACTGATTTACTGATTATTTCTTAATTATTAAAAAAAAACAAAAAAAATGTTAATGTAGGAAATGTTCAAAATGCTCGCCGCGAACGTCTTGGCAACATGCTAATCTGTTTTTGTTTTTTTCAATTTCTTCTCAGTAATGATTTTTGCTCACTTTCTTCATATCAAGAGGTGAATGGGAAATAAGTATTGAGTATAATGTATCGAATTTGTGAAATAAAATAATTTTCATTTAAAATGTTAATTTTTGTAAAAAATCTGAAAACACTTAATATTTCCGAAAAAGTTGAAGATAAGTATAGGACATTGTACATGAATTGTGTCAAGAATATTCTGGAGAATCCAAAAAATAAATAATATACAGAGGGTTGCATTTGAAATAAGAAAGTTGGTATTGGCCACGGTCGCATGGAACACCATATATAATTTTATTTTCTTGAAAAATATGCGCATTTAAAATTACAAATCGACGTGTCCGAGCGTTTTTCCTTACACCCCCTCATTTATTCGTTATCGAATTTATTACATTTGGCTGTTACACTCTGTATAACATTCCCTGAGAAATATACTGCTCCACAGAAGTTAAGAGAGATCCTCGGAGAGATCACGAAATTTCATACTGTTTCAAATATTTTTATTCTTCATTCACCAAATTTTTGAATATGGGAAATTTAAATGTGAATTACGAGGTGTTTTTTTAGAATGAATAAAACGAATAATTTGCATCCGTTTTCAAAAACTTTTTATTGGTAATTGAAGTATCAGTTATGACATTTATGTACGAAAAATAATATCTGCCAAATGGCCTCTTGCAGCTCTACAGACGTCCACTCTTTTGTTCAAATTTTCAATGACATTTTGTCATAATTGAGGCTCTTCTCAATAATGACACGAAAAATTTCATCCTTTAGTTCAGGAGTCGATTGTGGATTATTCTTAGACCTGGCTTTTAACATAACCCCCAAGAAAATAGTCCAACGGTGTCAAATCACATGATCTTGGTGGCCAATTGACCTCATGTTTCTGGAGGTTAATCGTCCAGGAAATTTTTGTCTAATAATTTAATTGTGTCATTCGCAAAGTGAGGTGTAGCGTCATCCTGCCGAAATCAGAGAACTCTAGATAAATATTCATTAATTCAGGCCACAAGAATTCGATTTTCATCCGACGGTATCGATCACCATTGACAGTTACAGCTTCATCAGCAGTATTTTCAAAGAAGTAGAATCCAATTACACCACCTGACCATAATGCACACCGAGCAGTGACTCGTTTAGGATGCGTAGGTTTCTCATGAATAATTCGTGGATTTTCCTCAACCCAGATACGACAATTTTGTTCATTAATATAGCCACTAAGTTCAAAATGTGCCTTATCGAAAAACACGATTTTTTTTTGAGAAAAATCAGCTGGTTGTTTGAAATTGATGAAATTGACAAATGAACGACGTTTCAAATGATCTAATGGCTTTAGTTCCTGTGTTATCCGAATCTTATATGCCTTCAGAGCTAAATCCTTGTGTGAAATACGCTATGTTGTGGACCCTTCAAGTCCAACTTGTTGAGGACGTCGTCTTATGGACATTTCAGGGTCTTCAGCAACACTTTCACGAACCAAATCAATATTTTCTAGTGAACGACCGCTACGACTGTATTTTTCACTTTTTTGGTCTTCCACCGAACCTGTCTCTGCAAATTTGTTAATAATTCGACCAAAAGTGCTTTAAGATGGACGATTAGGTAAACCATAAAATTCATGTAATTTTCTAAAAACACTTTTCACAGAACGCTGATTTCCAGAAATAAATTGAACAATTTGAACGCGTTTTTGTAACGTGGACGAAGCCATTTTTATAAACGTCATACATCACACTTCTTAAACGTCAAAATATATAGACGAATTCAGTGCGCCATCTATATTTTATTTATTTGAAAAAAAACGCAACTTTAAACACACTTTAGATTTGAAATTCCTATACTGTTTCTTTCGAAATGAATACTTTTCTACGACTATTTCCCTCGTCTCAATTCCCACCAATACGAAACGCGCAATTTTGAATCACAAATGGTTTCTAGATGGAAAAACTGTTTGGCAGCAGCTGTCAGCAGTTTTTTCGGGTTTACCCGCGGCAAAACTTGACAGTTGTTGTCAACGAAAATTAATAATACATACATAGATGCATCCAGAATAATCTGTTACTCTTGAAATAGTCTTGTCAAATACCATTCGTGCATCTAATTTTTCCTGTGAAAAAAATCGAAAAAACACAGTGCAAAGTAATATTTTTTTAACAAAAAGCATTCGTGCAGGTGCAAAAATCCTCGTCTTCGACTCGGATTTTTGTTGCCACCAGAGCACTCATGCTTCTTGATAAAATATTACTTAGCAACGTGTTTTTTCCATTTTTTTCGGAAAAATTGGATGCACTTATGATATTACTTACGAGAAGAATCCCTAATCAGAAAGCGGAATTATTTGTCTTCCTTGATTAAAAACTGGCGTATCACTCTCTGAAACGAATCCTTAAAGTTCACATTTCAATCGACAAGCCATCCTTGTACGAAATTGCCGGGGATGAAAAGTATGGGAAGTTTTGGAGAGTGGGTTATACGCGATCTTTGGCTCGCAGCTGTGTATCTTATAAATGATCGAAAGTTTGTGGGGCTTTTCGACTATAAGTCACATCTGCACTATTATTATATCCGTCGCTTTACGTGCCGCTAGGACGTTCTTCATCAACCCGAGCGTATGATGTAGCGTGAACGTCGTCCGTCTACGGAACCCAGCCGTGACGACCCTTGCAGAAAACGACGACATGTTATTGACCCGTGTTTTATACGTATCACTCAATTATCTCGCTTTGTAGTCGCGAATTATCCCTTTAACCCGGCTCTTTTAGTTCGTCAGGAAAGTGATACGGTTATGGTCACTTCGAATCAGGCAAGGAACACTCGAAAATATCGTAAGGCTGCGATATGGAACGGGATAATTCAGCCAGAGGCCTTGCCGGTCCCATTGCAAGCATTCAACATTTTATTACGAACCGTTCACCTTACGGTAGCAGCATGAGGTGTAGCACCATCTTGTGGGAACCAAAATACGATACCATTCAACTTTTTAAACAAATAATCATTGATCCTCGATCTGTAACGAGCACCATTCACTGTAACATTAGCTCCAGCATCGTTTTCAAAGAAATATAGACCGTTGATGCCTTCAGCGTGTAAAGCACACCATACAGTGCATTTTTCAGGATGCAGGGGACCCTGCAGAACTTCTTGAGGATTGTTTTCTTTCAATATACGGCAATTTTGCTTGTTCACGTAGCCGTTCAACCAGAAATGAGCTTCATCACTGAACACAATTTTTCATTGAAAAAATGGATCAACTTCAAGCTGTTCTTGGGCCGATCAGCAAACAAACGATGCTTATTATGGTCAAGTGGCTTCAGTTCTTGAACCAGTTGGATCTTGTATGGGTGTAGACCAAGATCTTCACGCAAAATTTTCCATGTGGTGGATGCACAGAGATCTACTTGTGAACGTCGACGAATAGACAAAGCTGGATCTTCAATAACACTATCACTTATAGCAGCGAGCAAAAGAGAGGATTGGGAAAGGGAATACACCAACTATAATCTCAAAGAAAATACAATAAAATGGTATACAGACGGTTCCAAAACAGCTACAGGAGCTGGCGCTGGGATTTACGGGACAAGTACCAAGTGTGCACTATCGTTAGGCTCCTGTACAAGCGTCCTTCAAACGGAAATACTTACAATCGGAAGATGTCTAGATATAAATCTAGAAAGAATCTATCAGAACTGCGATATAGCTATTCATACAGATAGTCAAGCTGCTATTAAAGCAATGAGCTCCTACGTCATTGACTCAAAGCTGATTTGGGAGTGCCGAAACAAACTCAATGAGGTAGGCAAGAAGAATAAGGTCTTTTTAATCTGGGTTCCCGGTCATTCGGGAATCGTAGGAAACGAAGAGGCCAATACACTGGCCAGAAAGAGCGCACAAACGCCACTCACTGGCCCAGAACCCTTCTGTGGTATAGGAAAATGCACCTATAAGAAGGAGTTTATGCTGAAGGAGAAAACCGAAAGAGAAAAACTCTGACGGAATCTCCCAAGGATGGATCACTCCAAAAAGTTCCTCCGGAATTTTGAAACTGCTAGATCCAAAAAATATCTGGATCTCAGTAAAAACCAACTTCACCTACTCACTGGCTTTGTCACAGGACATTGTCGCCTAAAGAAGCATCTGTTGAGAATGGGTTTATCGGACACTGATGAGTGTAGATTCTGTGGGGAGGAGAAATAAACTCTTATTCACCTGGTTACGAAATGTTATGCCATTGCAAGCTTGAATGCTTTGGACAAGAAACTTGTAGAAGTGAGGAGTTATCCTCCTTGAAGCCGTCCTAGATACTGGATTTCATCAAATCTCTGGAAGTGGGGGGCCAGCTGTAGGGGGCGCGATGATAACAGCTCTGTTAGGGGACACAATAGACCTTAAGGTCGCAGTGAACTGTAACCCCTTTTCACTATATAACTATACAGCAGCGATATTTTCTTCTGTTCTTACTCTACACTGATTTTGAAAATAAATTCCAACAATTTGTAAACGTTGTTGCGGCTTAAGTCTTTCCATGATAATTGGTCAATGCTTACTGAACAGAAATGTCAAGACAACATGGCTTCTACCTTTTGTCAAGGTTTCATCACTCTAAAAAAAAAACACCCGATACATTCATACACACAAGAAACATATGAGGGTCGCTGAAGCGCCAGATACCAACGAATACTCAATAAATGGAATTAACGAATCCAGAATTCTCAGTTATGACGATTCCAACTTCGTTAAATGCTAAAATTGCTGAATTTTTTTGAGGAACCAAGGTCGAAGTCATTATTCACCGAATGGCTTAACGAGAACAAAGTTTTTCTTATCGCGGATGAGATATAGACCCCTAATGCGTAAGTCGAGCTCTTAATATTCCACATTCTTCATGAAACTTCGTTTCAGATAATTCGATATAATAAAGTTCCCAAATTTTTTCAATTCCGTGAGATTAGCATTTGATTCCTGGTACGGTTCTCCGGAGTTGAAAAATGATTACGTTTTGTCCGATGAGCATCTCCGAAGTTTTTTTTAAATTCGGGATTGAAACATATTAATCGTGCCCCAATTAGAGTTGACACACTCTATAATTTATCGGTGAACTGTCTCTGTGATCTGTTTATTTTTATTGGTTTTTACTTTCTGAAGGGTGCTTCAAATTGCGGGTTTTTTTAGAATAAATAAAGCACACAATTTGCATTTATTTTCAAAAACTTTTTATTGGTAATTGAAGTATCAATTATGACATTCATGTGCGAAAAATGATATTTGCCAAATGGCCTCCTCTTGCAGCTCTACAGACGTCCCCTCTTTTGTTAGAATTTTCAATGAAATTTTGACATATTTGAGGATCTATCTCACTAATGACACGAATCATTTCATCCTTTAGTTCAGGAATCGACTGTGGATTATTCTCATAGACCTGGCTTTTCACATAATCCTAAAGAAAATAGTCCAATGGTGTCAAATCAAAAGATCTTGGTGGCCAATTGTCATCACCGTTTCTGGAGATTATTCGTCCAGGAAATTTTTGTCTCAATAAATCAATTGTGTCATTTGCAAAGTGAGGTTTCTCGCCATCCTGCTGAAACCAAATGTGCTCTAGATCATTCATTAATTCAGGCCACAAATATCCGATTATCATCCGACGGTATCGATCACCATTGACAGTCACAGCTTCATCAGCAGAATTTTTAAAGAAGTGAAGTCCAATAACACCACCTGACCATAATGCACACCGAACAGTGACTCGATTAGGATGCGTAGGTTTCTGATGAATAATTCGTGGATTTTCTCCACCCCAGATACGACAATTTTGTTTATACAGGGTTGGGATAAAGTTTGGCACCAAATTAATATCTTTAAAACGAAAGGGGCGATATTTTTGAAATTTGGCTGCTGAGTGTAATGGACCACAATGCATCTGATGAGCATATTTTCATTAATGAGATACTTCCGGTTTAACTGGAAATGACAAAAACAAAATGTATTTAAATGGAACACCCTGTATATTTCTGCAGATTCTGAAAGAGCACTTTGTTTCGGATCTGTCCATATCGGGTTCCATGTAAAAATTCTATGTAAAAAGAAGAAATTCAGTCTTTTTGTACATTTGAGAAAAAATTCATTCAAATAAATAAATCGTTGTAATTTGTATCAATAGTGAGAAATAAAACGAAATACTTCGTAGTAGATAACTCTTTCTGCTTTTCATGACGTATTTTTTATGAAAATCTATAAAGAGAAGAAATACAGGGCTTTTACTAGTACCTACCTTGAAAAAATTTATTGAAAATAAAAAAAAAATCATTTTAAATGTTCGAAGTGCTTGCCATTCACCTCCTGACAATATGCCAGTCTATTAACAAATTCTTGAGTAACTTTTCTCAAGACTTCTCCATGTATTAATGCACATTAATCAAGAATCCGTTGTCTCAATTCCTCTTTTTACAGATAATTTTTACATGAAACCCGATATGGACAGATCCGAAACAAAGTGCTCTTTCAGAATCTGCAGAAATATACAGGGTGTCCCATTTAAATATTTTTTTTTGTCATTTCCAGTTAAACCGGACGTATCTCATTAATGAAAATATGCTCATCAGATGCAATGTGGTCCATTACACTCAGCTGCCAAATTTCAAAAATATCGCCCGTTTCGTTTTAAAGATATTAATTTGGTGCCAAACTTTATCCCAACCCTGTATACATAGCCACCAAGTTCAAAATGTGCCTCATCGGAAAACATGATTTTTTTTGAGAAAAATCATTTCTTGTGAACGACCGCTACGACTGTATTTTTCACTTTTTTGGTCTTCCACCGAACCGGTCTCTACAAATTTGATAATAATTAGACCAATAGTGCTTTCAGATGGACGATTATGTAAACCATAAAATGCACGTAATTTTTAAAAACACTTCTCACAGAATGCAGATTTTCATAAAATAATTCAACAATCTGAACGCGTTGTTGTATCGTGTACGAAGCCATTTTTATAAATATCATACTTCACACTTCTTAAATGTCAAAATACCCAGACGAATTCAGTGCGTCATCTATATTTTATTTATTCTTAAAAAATCCGAGCAATTTGAAACACCCTTCATATCTTCTTCCGTATAGCTTTTTTCCGAAGTGAATTTGACACTTCAATGAAATCTCGTTGATGGTGATTCAACACAGAAGGTTACGAAGTATGGTTCCTAATCATCACCCTAAATTCCTATTCAATTCTGATACTTCCTAGGCTAAATCTTTCCAAATTCACTTATCCTCAGCCGAGCTGACTGCCAAGATTCCGAAATCGGTTTTTCAATCTCAAAGTTCTACAAGCTGGATCCATTTAATACCAGATCGGAAGCATATCGAGAAATATGGGGAGCGTTTGCTACCAGTGCTCTAGTAATTAAAATTTAAATTATCCCATCATCATTCTGGTGCATGTGAAATTCGTCGTTAAGTTGGAGAATGAGAATTCGGAATTCCCTGCCTTGCAGACATACGGTCCTGAGTTATATTCGCGGCAAATGTTCCCGTGCCTTCTTCCATCAGGGACAAGACGGGGTTATTGATATTACTGTCATAATTTTTCGACAGATCCAAAAGCATACGTATTTCAGTTTCTCGCATTAGGAGACCGATTGATAAATTTAATGGAAAGATGTGCTTTAGGGTGTTGGAAATCCGCTTTATGAAAAATTCGAATTACTCACCCTGTATCCTCCTAAATTATGAACTAGACATCGAAATGTAGCGTCTCTTCCTACCGGTATGGTCAGGTTCACGATTGGTTCAGCGAACTCTGGCTGAAATGCTCCTATTCCTGAAAAAAGTTGGATTGAAATTAGAATTGAGAAAAGTGGAAAATCAAAATAGTTTTCAGTTTATTCGAATCTCTAGCAATACATTGATGTTTGTTCGAGAGTAAGTACGACTCAGTGACTTCTGAGTTCTGGGGATAGAGTTTTTTCTATCTAATTCAACACCAGTTATCAAGTTGTAAATAGAACTTTCAAATGGTGAACAATACATGCTGCAGTTTCTCCTCTTGTGCCATCACAAACTATTTATCAAGGAAATTAGCAGTTTCCTTTGTGACAATTTTATATTAACCGACATTGAAGGTCTTCTTCCAACGTATGCGCCCGTGTGAAAATGAGTCTTTACAAAGTCCCAAGGGACACCTTTTAAATGCGATAACTTCAAAGACTCGACATAGATTAGATTTCGCAAGACTGCCTTCCCTCTTTTGACGATAACTTAATGTGATTTCATCTTAAGTCTGACATTCCAACGATCTCAATGACATGTCAATAACTTGCGGTTATTGCTCGGGAGTTTTTACCCTTGAAAATCTGTACTTGGGAGTTTGATATAGGTAAGTAGGTACCTATTTCGTTCAGTGGAAAGTTGCCATTCTATAATTGAGCCTGAGAGAAGATTAAATGGATATTTCACTGGGAGTTGGTTGATTTGTTCGAAGCGATTTTGAAAATTTATTGTCCTTTATCCTCGAATAGATCCCATTCTGTTTGATCCTTATTTCCGTAATGTAAACTAAACGAATCGATAATTATACAGGGTGTTCCACGATGACAGAAACAGAGTTGTAGTGAGGTTAGAGGAGCATCAAGGTGAGTCTGAATAACCTATGTTATATGATCTTATGTCATCCCTTTGCGATTATAGAGTGATTTAACGAAATTTGCCAAAACATCGACCTCAAAAATATTAATTTAACAGCTCAATCAAATCTATTTAATTCACACAGACCATTGATCCTCCTAATTTCATAATACCTTTGATGTTTGAGACGGCTTGAAAGAAAAGAGGTCTACAGTCTGTTCAAATATGAGAAGGAGCTTTGTAAACAAACAGAATCGTCTGGTTTGCGCACAATAAAGCTCGTATTGGTTAAACGGTGATAACAATGCTCTCTCCGACCGCCCTAAGAGAATGCCAGGATCGTACTCGGACTGTGGATGGTACTAGATAGAAATGATTCAATAATTTGAGTCAGCAATTCCCACATTGTAACTTTTTCCCTCAGAAACTCTAGTGCAAAATTTCTGTTATGATTTGCAACTATCATAAACATTTTATATCCGACGTACCCTATTTTTTTATTTCGTTTTGTTTTTATATTATCATTTACTAAATAATTTCTTTTTCGGATGCTCGAGATTGCGGAAAGGTAATTCCAGGAAACACCAGAGTTTTTGAGATTTGGGTCGGAATCTTGTAGATTCCGACAAAGTAATTCCGGGAAACACCAGATTTGGGTCCTCTTCCCTAATGGGTGAAAGCCATCTTGATTTGCATAAATATCGAAGTTTTCAATTGACAAGACTCGTAAAAGATCTCTGTTCAAATTTATAATGGTCATTTACTTGTAATATCCGAAATATATTTAGTTTCGGTCCGAAATTTTATATTATTTTGTACGAAACTCTTTGTCGGCTGCTCAAGATTCCGACAAGGTAATTCCGGGAAACACCAGATTTGGGTCCTTTTCCTTAATGGGTGAAAGCCATCTTGATTCGCATAAATATCGAAGTTTTCAATTGACACGACTAGTTAAAATACCTAGAGCTTCTGTGAAGGTCTAGCTGTTCAAAGTGTTTATAGATTTTGTTGTGAGAAGTGTATTGTGTTGGAAAATCTTTTGATAAAGTATATATAGTGTTTATAGAACAATGTCGAATTCGGAAACGGATTCTGCATCAGAGGGTGATATGTGGGGACCACTACGAAAAAGGTCCAAAAGGTCGCATTTCTCTGCTGAAGAGAAAGAGATAATTTTGAACATTTTTCGAAAAGAATTGAAAGAACATCCTGATTTATCGGAAAGGGACTTAGTGGGAATTGTTTCAAAATCCTCAGGGCTGAGTGATTCAGCTGTATTCAGAATTCTCAGAGAATATAAAAAGAATAAAACATTGACGCCACCTAAGAGGAGAGCCCAGTCGTTAAAAATAATCGATTCGGTTGACGATTTCGATATGAACCTTATCAGAAAAATTGTCCACGGTTTTTTTTTCCGGAATGAAATCCCAACGATTTTTAAAGTACTAGAAATCGTGAATGATGACGACAGTTTGCCAAATATCAAAAGAACAACGTTCTATAAATTATTGAAAAAAATGGAATTCAAGTTCAGTTAAAACTAAACGATTGTGTGAAATCTCCTCGATTCGACTCTGGACGGAAAGAAACTATACGAAGGCCCTCCTATCGCTGCGCCAAACATGTGTTATTGCTCCTTCTTACATTTGAAGAGAGTATAGAATAGAATTATTGCATAATGTATTAATATATTACGATTCAATAAGTCTGAGCGATTATCACGTTGGTTTCTCAAAAGAGTTGAATGAACTTCCTTTAAAATAAGCAAAACTAATCCGGAAACAACTTCACAAAAGGAAATAGTTCATGGAAAAACGATAATGCATTTTAAATGTCCATTTTACTTAGACCCAATTATGCAACCTTCATTTCAGTGAATTTTCGGTTTATTTTTTTTTTCTGACTCAATGCTTCAGGAAAGGAGATGTGGATATACTTATTCATCGTAGTAGGACACACAATGTGTACAGGGTGGCCAGAAAAAACTCTTTTCGTTCAACGAAATCCAAGCAAGCTTTGATTTCCATATGATTTTGGGTACGTGGAATTCTTCTCAGAAGTCATCGAGAATTTGGGTCAACGTCTCGAAGTCTTTGACGAAATGTATAAAATTTTCTTATAAGCCTATGAATTTCATACCGTGGGTGTAGCAGTTTGGCTCGCCTGAAATTCATGAAACGAATTCTGACCACACAACGAAAAAACTCCCTTTCTCAGAATCCCAAATGCGGCTGATGTTTCTTGAAAGCAATCATAAGGTTATTCTGCGATAAAACTTTTCTATCGCTTTTTAATATAAATTCGCAATTTTTGTTAATCCCAGCTCGGGACCAGAGGAGAATATTGAAAGAGTGACGGCTGGTTGAAGTGAGTTAATTTGTAAGAGTCTCGGGAAAGCAAGTGCGGAGAAACCTTTTCTCGTCGAGTTCGCAAGACACGACAAACTGTTTAAACTCAATTTTAATAAGTAAAAGGATTAGTTATGAGCTGTCAGAGGTTTTCAAATGAAACAATGGACCCTTGCGGGTCGTTTTCGACTATACTTTTCAATTTCGAGCTTTCTCCGAGCCCGATTTCATGCTCTACCGGAAGCATTTCATCTTTCGTGATAACAATACCAGATTTACATCTCGATAAATTTTCCGTATTATGGGAAGTTACTCGGTTTTTGTTTTTGGGAAGGCGGACAAGTTATTTCAATTTTTCTGCTACAGATATCACTCTTCGACCCAGTGACTTCAAACTATACATCAGCAAATGTGAAATGGCAGGTACCTGCTTGCGAAAAAAAAAACCTTTTGAAACGCTACTAGAAGTTTATTCATGAGAAATAAAACGAACATTATTCGTACATTCTAGAGATGCGAGGCATGTCTTGGAAACGACAGAAATAGAATTTTGTAATCCTCTTTTCTAAGGTTTCCATCTTGCTTGATGACGAATATAATTTATTTGGGATTGAACATTTTGCGCCATTAAAAGCAGGAATTTCTCGGAGGAGATTGTCTGTGACGAATAGAGAATAATGGGGATAAGTGAGTATGCATCTTGTTTAATGATGAAACGTTCCAGTTAGAATTGCCAGATTTGAAGTAGGATAGGAAAGGAGCAATAATGAGTCGAATTCTATCGAAGGAAAACATTAAATCATTAGTCTGATTTCCGAATCCTGTTGAGTGATCGATTTTGAGACTTTAGATTCATGACATGAATTGAGGAATTTGTGGTCCAATCTAAATCTTGATCTGTAATAATATGTTCATATTTCAAAGAAGGAAGTACGTACAAAATGACAAAATGGTTTTATTTCAGAGGCATAACTTGTAAGTAGGGAATAACAGTAATGTCATATTCTATACCTATGATCTTCGGTCCTTTCTTTATAAAATCTTATCAACCATTTTGAAATGAAAGCACCAAAAAATAAAATATTCTTAGATAAATTGGGAACAACGAAATTCATTTTTTCCGCATGCTATGGACAAAATGACATACCGGCAACAGGCAACTGTAGTTTTCTACTTATAGTTACAAAACTACTGACAAAGTTCACCAATGAAACACTTGGTTCTTCCAGGAATATCAGCACAAGATGCGTGAGCCCAATGCAACCAATACATCGTAACCAGTCTTTTCCAGGGTTAATCCTGGAGAAGACTGGTTTTTGCCGATCTAAATCTGGAAAAAAGGTCATAACAATAGAAAGATGAACAGTCCTGTTCATCATCTCGAAAGTTGCTAAAGGAACATTCTCTTCTTCATCGTCTTCTTTGAATAGTGCCCTAGGGACTTGTCTCCTTTTCTTTGTAGGAGGTATGGGCTCATTTTTTGATTTGATTGCAATCATATTTTATAGATGTAGGTACGTTTATCGAGTCTTCGGCTCACGTTTGCCTTGTCCTTTGGGGATTGGAGGAACCTCCTCATAGGATCAGCCAGAGTAGGTTAAGATGCAATGCCTTTATTAGCCGCAGATGAATATTTTGTTATGAATATGTTAAGACAAGTCCTGCCTCTTTGTTCGCTGATGGAGCCTGAGATGAAAGGTCTCGTTGTTGTCCGGTAGATTCAGGTAATTCAGCTGAAATACCTATGCCATTTTGTCCTTACACTGTATATGTCATTTTGTCAATAAATCGTTTTAAAACTAGAAATATATCGAACTAATACAAAAAGTATATTTAACATAAAAAAAGCTTCGTGAATACAATGACAAACAAGTAAAGTTTGAAATGAATGCAATATAAATGTAAAAATGGTGAAAACTGGCAATTTCTTCCAAAAGTTTGGCGCAATAACAAAAAAACTCGTGATCTATAGATTTCTGTTATCACTCACAACGACCAAATGAACTAGAGTAACGCTTGCTAGTTTACAGAGGTTAATAGAACCCACTCGGGTCGTGTGATTTGGAAGGCAGTTCCGCATTTGATACCTTTAAACTCAAGTTAGGATGCCTATGTCATTTTGTACGTATTTCCCCTACATTTGATGAAATTCGATGTAGAATAGTGATTGAAGTGCGTTTAGTGTGAATAATGAAAATAAGCGAGTCATACGTTCAAAATAATCTAGTGTTGCTAATTGGTTGAGGTCAGGGTTGAAGGAAATCAATTAGATGAAAATTCTGCCGACGTTTCGATTATATTTAAATCATCTTCGGGGCTCTGAAAGAGCAATACAGGGACATTATACAACGATATAGAAAGGTTATCTTAAAACAAAAACTAGAAATCAGGGATCCCGAACCTGAACAATTACCAATTAAAAACAATCATTTAAAATATAACGAACAATAGACGATTGTATAAAGGATACCTATCTGACAATATAAACGAAATAAACTAAGTAACAATGAAAAGATCCAATATAGGAAACAATTGAACTAGTGAATAACAAATTTTCCTAAAATCGAGTATTATTAAAAAAAAAGGTGTTTTATAAAAAAATATATTAAATGGTGACTCACATCATCGGTTGACTCCTATTGTCCACTCATAAAACATGTAAAACAGCGTCGCTTCAAAATACAGGTAAGACGTGACATGAAGGACCGAGACATGAAGGAAACTGAAAATGCAACCACATACGATGTGCAGGTTGACAATGCAATTTGATTATGATTGAAAAAAAAGGGGGTTCTCGGCATGCAACAATAAGGAATTCCGTTTTTAATGACTATAAATTCAGCCGTGTTCTTTTAACCTGGCAATTATATTGAAATAAGCGGTATTTAAATTCTCAATATCCGATCTTTTATTTACGGATTTATTATTTTGTTGAATTGATACCATTTCATGTATCAATCTCTTTTTCAAAATTCGCTGATGTCCCATTACCCTTGCATTGTTGAAATCGAAAGCGTGAAGCACCTTAAGGGAGTGCTCAGCTAAGGCCGTGTTATTTTCCTTTCTCTTAATTGGGTTGTGCACATTAATGCTGTCTCTGCGATGTTCACCAATCCTTGTTTCCAGATATCGACCCGTCTGTCCAATGTATACACAATCACAGTCCTTACAAGGTATTTCATAAATTATATTAGACAGCATTAATTTTGGTGTTTTAGTTTTTAAACTGGAAAACAACTGTCTGACTGTGTTGCTTGGTTTGAGGGATACCATGGTGCTTGCAGTTCTTAGAATACCAGCAACCCTCTCAGAAAGACCCTTTATATATGGTATTGAGAAGTACCTCAGTTCTACATCATCCCCATGATTCCCCATTCTACTCTCGGACGTACGTTCAGAGAGAATCCTTTTTACCATGTTCAAAGGATAGTTATTTTTTATGAGGAAATATCTGATCTTCGTCATGTTCTGATCATGGAAACTACTGTCTGACAAGGTGAGGGCTCTGTGCTTGATGTTTTTGATTAAATTGAGCTTATGAACGAAGGGATGTAATGAATTATAGTTGAGAAACCTCTCCGAAAAAGTTTCCTTATGGTACCAGTCCGTTATGAGTCTATTACCCTCTCTTACCACTAGAACATCCAAAAAGGGCAATCTACCATCCTTCTCTACCTCAACCGTAAACTGCAACCGGGGATGGAATGAATTGAACGACGTCAATATATCATCAACACAATCTGATGGAATTGAGGTAATTATATCATCAACGTACCTCCGAAAAAAAGGTACCTGAAAGGACAGTCTAGTAAGCGCGTAATTCTGCAGTTCAAACATTACTATGTCTGCAGCTATTGGAGCCAAACAGTTACCCATACCCAGGCCGAAAACTTGCCTGTAAAACTCATCCTCAAAAATGAAATAGCTATTATCTACACACAATTTCACGAGCTCGAGAAATTCCGCAAGGGTAAGAAGTGTATTTGACTCAATTTTATTCCAGTATTTTGCTACCAGGTCAGAGAGAAGCTCGGTTGGTATGTTGCTGAAAAGCGAAATCGCATCGAGTGAGATAAGCGTGTAATCACTTGACAACTCAATTTCACGAATACTATTGACAAATTCGAAAGAGTCCTTCAAATATCTATCATCTTTCACGAATATATGGTTCAAAAGCTTAGCCAAAAACTTGCTGAGGTTATAAAGCGGACTGCCCACGAAACTAACAATTGGTCGAAGCGGAACACCACTCTTATGTACTTTAGGCAAGAAATAAATTTTCGGACTTACGCCATTTACACTACGCAAATATTTGTATGTTGATTCATCAATATGGCTCCGCTTGTGAAGTCCAGTTATTATTTTGTTGAGGCGGTTTTGAACCTTCTTGGTTGGATCACAACAAAGCTTTTCATACGTGTTATTATCATCGAGGATCGAGTAAGCTTTGCTATTGTACTGGCTCCTTGACATCGCTACGGTGGAATTACCCTTGTCGCTTTTCAAGATTAATAGATCGTTATGATTTTTTAAGAATTGTTTTGTTTCTTTAATGCATTTGGTAATGAAATCATTACTGTTGTGAAAATTATTCATATTATTAAGATAATTAGTTGTTAAATTGATGAATTTATTCCTCTTCTCAACCAAGATCAAATTGAAGGTCATTAAACTTGATACTGCGAGTTCAAAATAATGTTATTATATAGGTGAAATATTGTGAGAATGAAATAATCTTGAGTATGCCTTCAAAGCATCTGTACCCTGGGAAGATAACAAATAAATTATCCAGTTTATATTCAGTATTAGGGCAACCACCATCTAAAACGGCACTTTAACGATTTTACGTTAGTAGTCGAGTATATTTGACTAATTTGGGAAATTGACCTCCTTGTGAATCACTTTGATGATTAAATTTTGTGGGGACTGAACCCCCAAATTTCCAAGTTGAATTCGTTCCATATTATCCTCACAACTTATGCACAAAAACGATTCTACAGTTTTGCCCTACATGAATCAGTGTGCAACACTAGTTGAATGGAATTATAGTTTGAAGCGTTCGTATTAAATGTTGTGGAGGGGTATTCCATTTTATGCTTCATTGCTGGTTTCAATATTGAATAGAGTGCATAGAGTGTTTTCTATTTATATCTAGGTATATATGTTGTATGAAATTAATCTGCGGAATGATGTGAATAAAACTGAACGAGAATCATTTATTTCTAATTGTAGTTATATTTTTTTCAGAGTGAATTATTTCCACCTAACGTTAGGCATTATTGCGAATCTCGTTTTCAGAGTTTGAATCAAAATTGATTGTAAGAACGTAAAACAATAAATGATCCAAAATTCCTTGAAACTCCAACGACAAGAACTTGTAAAAAGTGAACATTTAATTTCTCATAAATGCATTTTAAAAAATTAACGCACATTCTGAAAATCTTAATTTTAATGAAAGTTAACTCTACATTGACTTTATAACTTATTTTTTATGTACTCTCGGGAAGGTTTTGAACGAAACAAGACACATTAAATGGAAGAAAAACTCAGGATTTTACCGAATCATATGTGAAAGAAGAGAAATGAACAATTTACAAAATACTGCAATGCTGATAAGTGATTTAGTACTTGGTATTTCCACCCCTTGCGTTAATTACAGCTCGGCAACGACGGTTCATACTCAAAATGAGTGATCTTAAAATGTTCTGATCTAATCCGTCCCAGATTTCTTCGAGTTGGATTCCTAAGTCATTAAGAGTAGCTGGATGATTTTCTGAACTTCTCAGCCTTCTATTGAGGTTGTCCCAAACCTGCTCAATCGGATTGAGATCTGGACTTCTTGCTGGCCATTCCATTGGAGAGACTTCAACCTCTTCAAGGTACTCCTGAACGATGCGCGCACGATGGGGTCTGGCATTATCGTCCATAAAAATGAAATTTTCACCAATGTATGGGGCAAATGGCACTACATGCTCTTCAAGAATGTTCCTTATATACCTATCAGCATTCATAGCTCCATTATCAACGACCACTAGGTCTGTGCGAGCAGTCAAAGATATTCCACCCCATACCATAATCGATCCTCCCCCGAAACCAGTAGTGTTCAGGAAATTGCACTGAGCATATCTTTCATGTGGACGTCTGTATACAAGGGAACGTCGATCACAATGGTAGAGGCAGAATCTAGACTCATCTGTGAAGAGAACTCTTTCCCAATCGCTCTCTTCCCTCTCACGCAAAATCCAAATGCGCCCTTCGATGGGCTGGGGTAAGAGCTGGGCCTCTTGCCGCGACACGAGGCCTTAAATCGTATTCTCTGAGGCGATTTCTTATTATCTGAGTGCTAATTTGCACCTCATGAGTTTGCTCAAGCTCAAGCGGTTGCAAACCGTTGTCTCAACGAAAAAACTCTCAAGTAACGTTCTTGAATGGCAGTTGTTACCCGTGGTCTACCCTGTCCTGGTCTTCGGACATTCATGCCTGTCTCCCTGAATAGCTACAACATTCTGGACACACTTGTATGGGAAACTCCAAACCTTTCTGCAATTCTTGTGTATGTCCACTCTTCTTCTCGCAAAACTACCGCTTGGGCACATTCCTCTTGGGTCAAATTGCGTGTTTCGCGTTGCATAGCGATCGAGTGTAGAAAATCAAACGAAAAAAAAAACTATTGATCACTAGAATTGATCGAGAACAACTGATTTTAGAATGGAGCCAATACATTCAAAATCTGATAATATCATCTTTTTTTATTCCTGCTGGGAGAAAACATCTGCTTTGAAGAAAAACGTTGAAAGTGGATAACATATATGCATGCATAATTCTGATAAAAATAATTATCATTGAGAACACCTTCAGTTGTAGGATAAATTTGAGATTTCCATAATGTGCGTTAATTTTTTTGCCCAGTGTATGTTTGTTGTTGAAATACCCTTTCTAAATTAAATGACTTAGTTCGAAACTAACTCAAATTCTTATTGCAAATTGTGTTTTCCCACCCATGGATTTGAATAATCACTCCTTTATTCCTTTTCAGTCGAAAAGACACGATCTAAAAATAATCCTTGACATGGCAACACGACGCAGCAGTGTGACATAAACTTGCACAGTTGTCAGGATAGGAGAGAATGAAACATCATCAGTCTTTGTTCGTACATATCTATATTTCAGTACAACAAATAGAGTTTCCATTAATATTTCGAGGGAAACATCATGCGGAACGAGTTTATTCTTGCTATGTGGCCTTCATATTTCATCAAAACCGCAGATGACCACAACGAGCAGTCTGGGACTTGATAAATATACGTAAGGGTCGTAGTTTCTTGACATAAAAAGTCCAACACATGATGTCACAACGGTCGAGGCGACGCAATTCCTTCTGAAAATAGTTCTGCAACAATAACGAAATCCGGACGGGACCGGGAATAACGGCTGGGATGATGTGAAAACGCAGATAATTTTCATCGCTTCAAATTCACAAATGCTGTGTATACTCCATTCACAATTATAAAATCACAACTCTGGCCTTGGAAATTTGACACATTCAACTCTGTATCGAAGTTATGACGTTTTTCAAAATATTTTTATGTTCCAAGTCAACACTATGTTGCCCTTTCTACATACTTAGCGTATTTCTCAGAATGTATATCTCATTTTGGAGAACACAACAGAAAATTGTGGACAATATTCTACATAAAAAGGAGTTTTTGGATTTATGAATGTGAAGATTTATCGATGTGCTCTGTTTTCATCATGATATTGTATGTGATATGATTGTGAGGGTGCACAACATTTCTATTTCTAATATTTCTTTATTTCAAATAAATAACAGTTTTATTCATTCATCACGAAGAAAATAAACATAATAATTAAATTAACGAATTTGTTTACAGAGAAACTAATAATTTCAATTCAATAGTAATTAAGTTTTGGTTATTTTTGGTTATAAATTAATACGCAAGAATGTCAATTCCTGAAAGCTTTATAGATATACATTTCATTTATTTGATCTTATGAACAAGGAGTAAAATATTCTGACTGTATAGTAATTTATTAGTTTAAAAAATATTCATACATTACTACCACAGTAGGTTTGTACAAATAAAATGGAATAGGTCAAACATATGCTTCACATTTATCACTCACCTGTTCTAAAATAAGACACAAACTCCTGGAATATGGAAAAAACCGATGTAGTCTGGTTCAATATAGCCTATTTCTACTTTCGGCAAAGGATTGATAGGAATGAAAGCTCCAGTGACACATTTCAATTCATCGGAATCTGAATTCAACTACTATTGAATGCAATATACTCATATTTCTTCTTTTTTTCAGCTTTTTCGACGAGTTTTTTTCTGAAACGTGAAAACGATCAACAATAATCATTAAGAGACCGATGATGGCCATCCAGAACCCGTTTACTTACGAAAATCGTGCAATTTCATTCTGCAAGTTCTTTCCTCATAATTCCTCGAATATCCTACCTGAACCATATTTTCCGGTCGCTTTCGTTAGAAGAAGCCTTTTTTGTCCATTAACACATTCCAAATAAATTTTGAACACCAAAAACGATACCGAAACTAACCAAACTTCTGGGGGACCAGAATTTCGTTTGAAATCTTTCTAAACGGCCAGATACCAAAAAAAAACTTCGTTATCAAGTGTAAAAAGGCCGATTAGTACTTACTTTCGCTTCATTTATGCTTATGAATCGATTTTTGGTCCAATTCAAATTTGCCGTTCGTACTCACGCTAAAAGTCGTGAAAGGAAAAAATAACACTTGCACGAAATTTCTCATATCGACGGGAAACTTCTTCTGGACGACGAAGAACGGAAAAATAGGCGATTTCCTATCGATATTTCGCCTCATAATCGCCGATCGATTCGAACTAACAAAATGTGGAATATCTTTGATACTTTAACTTTGATGTAAACAAAGAAACTGGCAACGTCGTTTTGTCATAAACGATATTTTCTGTACGCGCACACGAAACCATGACCTCCTATGTGATTAAAAAGTGAATGGAGTATATGTGTTAATGACATTACAAAGTTTTGGCGCCATTGATTAGCTAAAGATATTGTATAATAGTTCAATAGTTCAACGAACTGGCTATTATTCACTTGAAAGAGAACGAATAATATGCGAGAAGAACAATCAACTTTGTTCACGACTGTTGCATACTGATTTCCCACAAATCTGGAGATGTCGTGTTAGAGTTTACTAAATAATTCCTTAATTTCGAGCAATTTGGCAATATTCACCGTCATTGGTTAGTCGTGGGAGCGAAAACAGTTAATTTTGGGGAGTTGTCGCTCGTTTATCTCGTTTTCGTTTCAGAAACCGATTGTCGGATCGGAGAACGCCGCAGATAAAGAAGTTTTGGGTCGGGACATTTCCCTGCAAACTTCGTCTTGAACACGAACGGAGTGTTCCTTCATATTTGTCATTTATGTTTCATCTGAATTAAATTGAGAATTTTGCTTCGGGCGCGAGAGCCTCGAGCTGCCCGCGGCGTGAGACCATGGGAATTCCACCACACGCTTCGAACATTCCGTGGAATCGGCAGACCTTAGAGTGATAAGTAGAGAACTTAATGGTACCGTTCCTCGTTTTTTTTATTGTTTTCGAGATTATCATTTTCCCCTCTGAGTTTTGCGGAGTGAAATGAATTGGGAGAATGGATAATTTTTCTTCATCTCGTTCTGTATTGTTTGTTTGGAATTTGTGGAGGACCACGAGGATACAGGATGGGTCGGAACGATATTTTTTCAGTATATTCGATAGTTTTTTTTTGACTGAATAAAGTCGTTGTTTCATTTTCAATATCAATGGAGCGAAAATGAATTTTGCCCGACAGAATTTATTTAACTTCAGTTAATCCATCCACCAATATAAAGGATCTGTATATTCGTCCATAAAACAGAAATCTGGGTGGATCTAACGGTGCTATTGAACTGAGAAGTTGTTCGAACCATTCAAATCATAATCATTTTGCTGATAGACAACACCCATACCACGGACGGTCTGAGCTTGTGAACAAAACTCGAAAATGAAATATCGAAAACAATCAAATTGAAAAATTCATACTTATGAGGGCTACATGGTCGACTTTGGTATCAAAATGTAGGTTTTCGAGGTCGCTGAATTCAATGAGAAATATCCCAGAGCCCTATCTAGCATCGTTCAGATTTTCACCTTCGAAATGGCATTTTTTGAAAAATTGGAAATTTCAAACTCTCATAGCTTTCGTCCCTTTTGTCGTATCTACTATTTGTTCATATCATGTTGATCAGCATTTCTCCAAGTATCTCTGAGTAAAATATGAACGGTTTTAAAAATCTCAAATTTTGGGTGAAAAATGAGCAAGGGGTAAGACCCCCTAAAAACACCATATTCGTCAATAAAACAAAAATCTGGGTGGCTCTGACGGTGCTTTTGAACTAGGAAGTTGTTCGAACCATTCGAATCTTCAATAAGAACCATTTTGCTGATCAATAACAACCATACCACGAGCGGTCTGAGCTTCTCGACAAAACTCGAAAATGAAAAATCGAAAACAATAAAACTAAAAAATTGTTTACTTATGAGGGCTACATGGTCGACTCTGATATCAAAATGTAGGTTTTCGAGGTTGCTGAATTCAATAAAAAATATTCCAGAGCCCCAACTAGCATAGTTTAGATTTTCACCTGTGAAATGGCATCTTTTGAAAAATTGGAAATTTCAAACTCTCATAGCTTCCGTACCTTTTGTCGTATCTACTATTTGTTCATATCCTGTTGATCAGCATGTCTCAAAGTATCTCTGAGCGAAATATGGGCGATTTTAAAATTCTCGAATTTTGGGTGAAAAATGAGCAATGAGTAAGACCCCCTAAAAACACCATATTCGTCAATAAAACAAAAATCTGGGTGGCTCTAACGGTGCTTTTGATCTAGGAAGTTGTTCGAACTATTCGAATCTTCAATAATAACCATTTTGCTGATCAATAACAACCATACCACGAGCGGTCTGAGCTTCTGAACAAAACTCGAAAATGAAATATGGAAAACAATAAAACTAAAAAATTCTCAACTTTTGAGGGCTACATGGTCGATTCTGGTATTAAAATATAGGTTTTCGAGGTCGCTGAATTCAATAAAAAATATTCCAGAGCCCCAACTAGCTTAGTTTAGATTTTCACCTGTGAAATGGCATTTTTTGAAAAATTGGAAATTTCAAACTCTCATAGCTTCCGACCTTCTTGTCGTATCCTTTATTCGTTTATATCATATTGATCAGTATATCTCGAATCATCTCTGAGCAAAATATGAGGGAATTTAAAAATACCAAATTTTGGATGAAAAATGGGCAAGTGTAAAAACACATTATTCGACAATAAAACAAAAATCTGGGTGGATATAACGGTGCTATTGAACTGAGAAGTTGTTAGAACTATTTGAGTATTCAATAATAACCATTTTGCTGATGAATAACACCGATACCACGAACGCTCTGAGTCTCTGAACAAAACTCGAAAACGAAATATCGAAAACAACAAAACTAAAAAATTCATTACTTATGAGGGTTACATGGTCGACTTTGGTATCAAATTGTAAATTTTCGAGGCAGCTGAATTCAATAAAAAATACTCCAGTAGCCATACTAGCAAAGTTCAGATTTCAACTGATGCGAAATTCAACGATACTGTTTACATCTTCAGTATTCCATTCTGCTTCCACCTCAACGACAATCTCAATTATGAGCTCATAAACTTGGGTAGAAAATGGTTGCCGCGGGAATAAAATACAATATTTCCAGTCAATTTATGTCCGGATGGCGACCCCCAATTTTAATTCTTCGGGGGTTGAGCGCTCCTGCATTCCCAAGGTACGCTTTGTTCTAATGTTCTGCATACAAGATTGATGACGCCATGATTTGTAAAGTTGACGAAGTCACGTACCATTCATAGAACGATAACTCAGTGAGGGTAGTGCTGTGCGTGGGAAAATTTTCCAGAGAAATGCCGGAATACCGTTCCGAACTTTCGGAGATATTTCACAGGATTTTCCGCGAATATGCAGAGGCGTGATTCCCTTCGAAAATAAGAACTCGGGACACATTCGTCCGTTTCTCGATTTTCCCCTGCTTGAGAATTAAACTTCTAAATTAATTATAGAAAAACAAATAGAGCATTTTTGGCTGATAATTTCAAGTTTCTGGTTTTATTCTTCCGTAGGTGGTTTGAAATTGCGTTGTATAGATTTTATGTCATAATTAAGCAAATAAACGTGTGACAAAATTGTCCATTCCGGAGATTTGTTCTCTTTCTTGCCGTAATATGAACAATGTTTTTAAATGATAATCTTTTTCCATATCTTTTCTAAGGGTGGCTTAGGGCTTGAATTTTCGAAAATAATGAACATATAAAAATCCTAGGTACTTTTACTGAATATAAGATACACACACCGTCAAAGGACATGACCTCCTTATGTTTCTCAAGAAATGAACAATGGGGATTTCCAGTACCTCAAAAGATGCACTTTTCTTCCCATGACGTAATGAAGGGCAGTATATAACACATTTGTAATCATTGAATCACTCTGAATTTTGAAGAACTGATTAATTATTCGATATTGAAAATGTGATTTCAACATGTGTGAATTCAAACGTCCCTCTGCTGTGACTCAATTTGTAATTGGTTGAAGTTTGTGATGGAGGGAACAAAGCCCAGAGTAACTGAGAAACACGCCAATAATGTCCAGTCTTTGTTAAATCTCTGAATTTATTCATAAATATATTCTGTAATCGTATTATATTTGATGTGATCACTATAATGTTTTGGAAACATCGTCATATAACACCTTAATTTGTATAAAAGTTGATATAATACTCATTCTCTAAAAATACAAATAGTGATGTGACAACCACGCCTGCAAATTATAAATAGAAACATAACCTTCTTATTTATCATTATTCGACGTCTTCTCTGCGTACTATAGAATGGCGTTTCTTACAGTTGAGTCTATAAGTATTCTATACTCCATATTCTATACTCCTAGGTTAAGTCAACGACTGACGACTATACTATACTATACAGTTGCCAAATCCATAATTATTCTTTCCACTAATCTGCACTTCTCAAAATGAAAATAATTATTAATGCTTCCTGAATTAGAAGACCGGCCTATATATACCAATTCTTTTCTGTGTAGACTTGGGATAATTATTTTTAATTGAATTTCTCACCTATCTGCTTACTTGAACCCTCTTTATCTTCAATAAGAAGGTCGTAAATTGAATGATATTATTGAGCTTAATGGAGTACAAATGAAATAATGTCATATGATCATGTAAGAAAAACATCCAAAATCAACATTATATTATGATATTATTAGGAAAGTGAAAGCAAGGGCTTTTTCAGGCTAATTTTTTTTTGTGATTTGGCAATGCTGTCATTTTTATATCAGCAGCACGTCATGACGAGTACAACCAATTAAAAATCCCTCTAGCCACTGACGTCACACGATTTCCCGCTTCTTCTGATCGTTTGAATTCGGTAGATTATTTTTGAGTTTTCAATATTTTTTTAAGGGTATCAATTGATGAAAAAAATTAAAAAAAATCACGAATTACGTGAGAATCCAATATGTCAAAACATATTCTTTCTGAAAATGACTGGAAATGCCCATTCCCTGAGATACCTTATTCAATTACAAAACATGGACGAGAACACAACACAATTGAACAATCTATGATCTGGAAATGAGATGAATATTTTTCTATATTTCAACTGAAATATATTAAGAAAATAGGAAAAATGAGAATTTTTCGAAGAGCTGCTTTTTTTTGCATCATGGGATCAAAAAGAGATACCATTCGTATTTAAAACAAGAAAGTTGTTTTTTTTTCTACCCTGAATACAAGAGATAAAAAAAAACTGAATATGGTGTCGTATTGCTAATGAAAAAGCGGTTCTGCAAAGTTCTTGCTGTATTCAGATATTTGAAAAAATGAAGAAGTTATGGCACATTTTCGAAATCGCCAAAATATCAAAATTTCGTCATATCTTCAAAACAAATGAAGATATCGTGAAACGGCTTTCAGTTATGGAGTTTTCACGAAAATCGAGCCAAAGGCTTCCCTCAACATTTTCACCTATCTAGCCTAGAAGTACCAAAAATCAAGCAATTTGGGTTGTCCTGTACAATTCTTATTTCCCCTGCGCATACGCCATTTAGTGCCCTCGATTCAAATTTGCCATAAATGAGAAACTATGTGATTTTTTATGATGACTGTGGAAGAAAAGATAATTCTGAAGCTTCAGTTATATTTCTCGCTGTCTTGAATCTTGAGAAGAAGCGTTTTTCCTAATTTTCGTAGTATAAGAATCCTTTCGAGTTGAAAATGAGTGTGCAGTGGTTTCCACAGTGGTTTCCACCGAAATTTTCTCGCTATGAAGCCGTCCCCGAAAAGTCGATTAGACGACACTCGAACTCCCCCCAAAGCAGCCAGAGTGACGAAGTATATCCTCCAGTTTTTGTTCCAGAGGATCCCCGTCGTTAACAACGCCAACATACATCAACTTTTTCCCGTCAGTCCATAATGAACTCAATCAAGATACTTCCAGAGCGCCAGTAAGTAGCCCATTGTCGGCATTATTGCAGAATCGGTCCATCACGGGGACCATGAATGCATAATCATTGTATCCAGCGAGGTTATTGTTAATAAACGTCAGAGACGGCACCGATAGCGAAAGCGGTACGCGCCTCTATTTATTATCGTAGCCCATATGGCAAGCGCGACCGCCAGGAGGTGTGCTGTTGTAAATAGTCCTCCTCTACATGCATAATGCCGTATTTTCCATGCTACGGGCGCGCTTGTTACGACCACGCCGGATGCGGAGATACGCCAATGCGTCCCGGCAGGTGCACGTCACAGTCACTCCGATGTGTCCGATGCTGGATAAATTGTAAATTGTTCCTTTCAAACGGCCCCTTATCTGTTCGCCGATAATGTCCATAAATTCCTGAATTTTCCGGGGAAATGGATTCTTCAGTCACTCAAAGACCGCCGCGAAAGGAACGGGACTATCAGACGATTTGCGAAACTTTCGCAGGAATGGATCATGCGGATATTCATGAACGAACTGTATTAGAATTTCATGATGTCCCTGTGTTCATCGCAGTCGTTCAGAAAGGGTCCCATGAATTTTATTGGGGTAAAGAGTCGTACAAAAAGCTCGCCTTGATAAAACACAATCTATTTGCAATTTCTCCGAGCTCTTTATCTCACTGTTTCCCACAAATATTTGACTTATAAACATGCGAATCTTATACACAAAATGGTGTATGCGCTGGGTGCAATAGTGCGAAAATCTTCCATAACTGCCGAACCAGACATCTCAGAGATTTCGTTGGAAAGTAGACCTCTTGTACCTTCATTTCTGCATCTCAGGAAATTATTTTCTGATATACAGGGTGTCCCCGATAAATGTTGTTCAACAAATGGATGATTTTTTTAATGGATCACCCCATATATTCTCACATATTTGACCTTCATTACCTCTTTCATGACGCAAAATATTAGAGACATTTTCTTAACGGTACAGATCTTATTCGAAGAAAACTGCAAAAAAGTGAGGGAAAAGCAGTTCAGTAAAAGTCTTCTAACGATTTCCAGAAGCGATAGTAACATAAATTCGATCTGAAAGTTTTTTAATTGAAGGATTTGCCTGGACACGGTTCCTAAAAGATCAACCTGTCATATACTGGGTGTCCGTTTTTGAGGTCCAAATATGAAGAACTTCAAATTATTATTTCTCGATTTTTTCAAATGTAACACCCTGTATTTTTGCCACAACAATGTAGACAATTGAATACCTCACATTTTCTCAAAGGTAACCCCAGGATCATTTTCACTCCCGCATCCAGCAGACACGAAAAATGATATCGCAACTGGAAATTTTATTCAAATAATAACATAATAAAAACTAACGGATATTCAAAAGAGGTCAATCAATGAAATAAAACTAAATGAATAATTATTGACAAACTTCAAAGCCTTCCCAGAATCATACTTCCTGAGCATCAACATAAAATGGTAATTTACGTAACCAGTCCGGATAATAGGGTTTTTTTTGGACGAATAGACAAAATTCCAGGACGAGCCGGAGGCTCGTCCTGGAAATCTGTGAGTCCAAAAAAACTATTTTCGGACGTGTTGCGTACAATATTTTTTCGCCAACCGTGTAGAATTTCAAATCAATGAGATGACACATCTCTTTATAATACATTTTGATTCTTATTTGAATTAAACACAACAGAACTGTCATCCGTTATTTCGTTGTCATAACAATGACAACAACGTCGTGATTTTTTTCCGGCCTAGTCCGGAAAGGACGTACTTTCCGGACTAGTCCGGGAAATGCTACTTTCTCAAAGAAAAAGCGTCCGGGAAGTGGGTATATCACGGACGGTTGCCGAAAAATGATATTTTTTTTCCGTACAAGCAATAGGTACATATTGATCACGTATGCAACCAATTATATCAGTTTTTATCGGCTCTCCAAAAAAATATTATTCAAGTTATTGCTACTAGAGCTCAAACATACTTTCAAATACAGTGAATCAGTATGAATTTTTTGGAAAAAATGGGATGGTTGATATGATTTTCATGTTAAGGCAGTGCTACAGAACCTGTTTTTTTAGGAAGTCGAACTTATGCTACCCAATATCCCGATAGGAAACATTCATCCCATTTTTTCCATGGGTAAAAACCCATGAGTAAAATCGTAAATATGAAGGAATAAAATGTCTTAGCTTCTTCAGTTATATTGGAACCATTAAACAATTATTCTCGGTGACATGTTTCGACTGAAAAGTCATTTTCAAACCATAAAATCTGAAATTTTACAAAATTAAACAAAACTGAGTAGGCTGCCTGAATTGGAAAAATCACTCGAACAACCAGATCGAAAACAATTTTTTTTTTCAATAAACAATTCAAATATCAATTGACACGTGAAGTTTAGGTAAAAGAAAAAACTGAACGCTTGATTAGGTACTTACAATTGGTTCCAAAGTCATATGAAGTAAAATCATTGAGTCATTGATGTAAATTTGCATTCACAGTTGTACAAAAAATGTTGTTTGTATTTCGTGCGTATAAAATTCGTGTTTTCATGGCACATTTCGATTCCGCTGACAGCTGATGAACAATCGCTCAAAAGCTCCTCATTTCACGCCAGTGCTTGAAATGGCCAATTTTTTTACATTTACGAAAGACTACATATGACCGAAAAGATTTCAAGTAGAACAGAAAACTCATTTTGTACCTTAAAATCAACCTGCAGCACATAAAAGTTAAGGGAGGGAAAAACAAGGATTTTTACAGAATTAACTAACGATTACGCAGAAACTGAGCAATAAAAACTCATCTCATTTAGTATAGACTTGAAAATACAGGAAATAATACACCAATGTAAATTGTTAATCCTCATTCAAAAGAACTAATCAGTGGAAAAATATCGAATTCTTTCTGTTGTCTAATTCCAAGCCACTTAACCATTCCCTTTACATGAGGATGCTCAAATCCACACACACGCATATAAAGCATTCAGAATAATCCACTATTCTCATTCATGTTACTTACATTTACTGATACTGTACTGTAAATATGAATCAGTTGAAGTATTCAGCGGAAGATATGAAATTCGCTTTGTATAATTACTGTACATTCAAATTAAATGAAAACTCATAAAGTCATAAATATGTGATTTCCTGTTTTTCCGAGAAGAAGACCCAAAATTCAGTGGTCAAGCCACTCTGTGTCCTGTAGTCTTTGACTAACCTTCAAGCATGGTCATTCTAATATTCTAGAGAAGATAGCAATTCTGCAATCTTGGTTTGATTGATATCGACAGTCCATTTAATATTCAAAAGGAGCTATTTAAACCCTGTATTATTTATGGGTAGAAGCAATTCTCACTAATATGTTCGTAAAGAAACGAAAAATAAGTCAAAGACCAAAATCTCCTATACGTCTTCTTTTCCAATAATAATGATTCATCCATTTCCCCAATGTCAACATCTCGAGGAATATTTCCTGGAAATAATTTATATAAGTCTTTTTCTGTACCTTACAAAAACAGGAACCTACCTGAGCCAGGATACTTTCAGATATAACAAGCAATCCTGGAGTGTTTTCTTCTCTCATCCCTTGAAGCGCAATATGGAAAGAAAGCTTTCATGAGATTCGATATGAATCGAGGATTTTCCTCATTGTTTTTCGAAGGTAATTATGGAAAATGAAGAATTCCATGAATTCGTTGAGAAAATAATTATCAAACGTCGATATAAAATTCAGCTCACAGCTGGAACACCTCGGGTTAATGGGAACACTAAAAAGTACCCAATAATAAGGACTGAACGAGAATAAATTCGCTATCACAAAAACGCCTATATCTCTTGAACCAATTGAGAAAAAATCAAAATTTGATCATAGTTAGCTTTGTTATGAACGTCAGAAACATGTGGAACATTTACTTCATAGATATTCCAATTCTCTGTCGCAAAATGTCAAGCGAAGTGAAAACACGAGAAATTATAGTGAAACTTTTTCAAAATAATCAAAAATGGAGCTTCAAAAGAATCGCAAAAGAGGCTCGCGTCGTCCGAAAACGGTATCAAGAGTTATTAAGCACTTAAACGAAGATCTTTTAATTAACCGCAAGGAAGGAACTGGGAGGAGAAAGGGGTTTCATAGCCCTAAAAAAGTGAAGAAAGCCATTAACCTTTTTTCAGAAGAATCCTAACCTTTCAGGACGGAAAGTGGCCCAAATATTGGGTTGTTCGCAGTCCACCGTTCAGAAAATCGTCGAGTTGTGGGCTTAGAACATAGAAAGTACCAGACAGAAACGCTGTGAAGAATCAAGAAGCGAAATCAAGAGCAAAGAATTAAAAAAAGATTTCTTGAAACATTTTTCCTGTTGCGTGATAGACGACGAAACTTATGTCTTGGCTGATTTCTCGCAACTTCCTGGTCAGGAATTTCATACTGCAGATTCTTGTGGAAATGTTGCAAACAATTTCGCGTGAAGAAACAAGCAAAGTTTCCTAAAAAATTCCTGGTTTGGCAAGCAATTTGCACTTGTGGGAAAAGGAGCAAATTTTTCGTTGGCCAAGGCTCTGTTGACTCGAAGATATACATCGAGGAATGCTTGAAGAAGCGACTTTTACCATTTTTACATGAGCACGATGTGTCAACAATCTTTTGGCCCTGAACTCAGGCCAATCGAAAGATATTGGGCCCTGGTGAAAAGAGAATTGAAGAAGACTAAGAAATCAACGAAAACATTAGCGGAATTCAAGCAAAAATGGAAGACAGCATCCCAGAAAGTGACTGAGGAGTGAGAACACTATAAGAAGCATGATGGGAAGAATTCCAGAAAAAATCTATAAATTTTGTAAAAAATAGTTTTAGTTTTTTTCATTGTAAAAACAGTTTTCATTAGAATTAGAAGATGATTCGAAAATGAGTTGGATTTTCGAAATCGGTCTAGTGGTTCAAAAGATATAGCGTTTTTGTGATAGCGAATTTATTCTCGTTCAGAATGGGGAGTTTTTGGAATTCAGATTGACATTCTTTGGTCATTTGAGGATTCTTCTGCTGGATCTGGGGCAAAAGAGCTGGCACTGGTTTCTCTGGGATTCTGGAAGCTGGGGATCTTCTTCATTGGCTTAAATTCTTCGAGGCTCTGGACACTAGAGATTGCCTTCACTGTTTCTGAAATCTTTTCGACCATGGTAGTTGAAGATATTCTTCGCGAGCGCTGTACTATTTTGATCTCTGTAAGTTAGATCTTGTTAGCTAGTTCCAAATTCGTCTCGGCTTCAGAGTCTGAAGATTGTGTTCGCTGAAGCTGTAATCTTTTTAGCTCTGAAAGTGGGGGATATTTTTCGTACGCGCTGTGCTCTTCTTTACTCTGGCAGTTGGTGATCTTCTTCGCTACCGCTAGATTCTTCTTGACTTTAACAAGAGATTGTCTTCCATGGCTCTGGAATCTTTTGGACCATTGAAGATGAAGATCTTCTTCGCAAGCGCTGTATTATTTTTGACTCTGTGGAGTAGATCTTTTCAGCTAGTGCCAAATTCGTCTTGGCTTTGCTGATGCTCTATTATTTGTGGCTATGAAAGCTGAAGATCTTCTTCACAGGTTTCTTCTTGGGTCTGGAAGTTGTAGATCTTTTTCGCTAGCACATTTGAGGATGAAATGATACTTTTTGGAAGGAACTGTAATTGCGTTTATGTTGTAAGGTAGATGTGAAAACAAAGCTCATTCATCAACTGGTACACTACTTTTAATCCACGATAGTCTATCGTGGAAAAATCTCCAGTATACAAATTTGGAATCCAGACAAATTAACGACAGCCGATGACAAGACTCAATAGACCCTAACAAGCGGTGCCGGCAGGTTGAACATGAAATTGATGGAGAATAACTGTCAATTTGCCGCTGGAGCTGGAACAAAGTTGAACAGTTAGCATATTCAATGAATCGCAGACGACACTTCTTGGGCAAAGTGGCTTAATTTCTCTTTCATCCATTCCAGAGCAAATGTGACGCTCCCCGTCAGAAGTTGAACTGACGGCGCCCTTTTCTGATGAATTATCATTCGGTCTTAATTTTGCGGTGATCGCGCTCTGCAACGTCTGGAGCGTCGAGATGGCCTCCATGGGCGTCCGCGGAAACCATCCCAGGGGGCATCATACAAAAATGTAAAACCATCTCTATTCTTCGTATCCTTACCACAAAATCAATCACCTAATTCCTCAGAGCGTTTATCTGATGATATCATTTTGGAAAATGAAAGAAGGATTGAGTTTTTGGCATAAAACGTGCTGTTTTCTAGTTATCCCTCTCTTTATCCGATAAGATGAATCTGGATGTTGTTTGGGAAATCATGAAAACAAATTCATCAAAATATACCTTCATAATAAGCATAAACTGAAATTACGAGCATTTCAACCTTGTTTAGTCAACTCAGTTCGAACTACCTCTACAGTCTCTAGATACACTGCGCAAAAAAAATAACGCACAATATGGAAATCTCCAATTTATTCTACAACTGAAGGTGTTCTCAATGATAATTATTTTTATCAGAATTATGCATGCATATGTTATCCACTTTCAATGTTTTTCTTCAATACAGATGTTTTCTCCCAGCAGGAATAAAAAAAGATGATATTATCAGATTTTGAATGTATTGGCTCCATTCTAAAATCAGTTGTTCTCGATCAATTCTAGTGATCAATAGTTTTTCTTTCGTTTGATTTTCTACACTCGATCGCTATGCAACGCGAAACACGAAATTTGACCCAAGAGGAATGTGCCCAAGCGGTAGTTTTGCGAGAAGAAGGGTGGACATACACAAGAATTGCAGAAAGGTTTGGAGTTTCCCATACAAGTGTGTTCAGAATGTTGCAGCGATTCAGGGAGACAGGTATGAATGTCCGAAGACCAGGACAGGGTAGACCACGGGTAACAACTGCCATTCAAGAACGTTACTTGAGAGTTTCTTCGTTGAGACAACGGTTTGCAACCGCTCGCCTCCTTCAAAATCAGCTTGAGCAAACTCATGAGGTGCAAATTAGCACTCAGACAATAAGAAATCGCCTCAGAGAATATGATTTAAGGCCTCGTGTCGCGACAAGAGGCCCAGCTCTTACCCCAGCCCATCGCAGGGCGCGTTTGGATTTTGCGAGAGAGCATATCCATTGGGAAGAGGCCGATTGGGAAAGAGTTCTCTTTACAGATGAGTCTAGATTCTGCCTCTACCATTGTGATCGACGTTCCCTTGTATACAGACGGCCACATGAAAGATATGCTCAGTGCAATTTCCTGAATACTACTGGTTTCGGGGGAGGATCGATTATGGTATGGGGTGGAATATCTTTGACTGCTCGCACAGACCTAGTGGTCGTTGATAATGGAGCTATGAATGCTGATCAGTATATAAGGAACATTCTTGAAGAGCATGTAGTGCCATTTGCCCCATACATTGGTGAAAATTTCATTTTTTAGGACGATAATTCCAGCCCCCATCGTGCGCGCATCGTTCAGGAGTACCTTGAAGAGGTTGAAGTCTCTCGAATGGAATGGGCAGCAAGAAGTTCAGATCTCAATCCGATTGAGCAGGTTTGGGACAACCTCAATAGAAGGCTGAGAAGTTCAGAAAATCATCCAGCTACTCTTAATGACTTAGGAATCCAACTCGGAGAAATCTGGGAAGGATTAGATCAGAACATTTTAAAATCACTCATTTTGAGTATGAACCGTCGTTGCCGAGCTGTAATTAACGCAAGAGGTGGAAATACCAAGTATTAAATCACTTATCAGCTTTTCAGTATTTTGAAAATTGTTCATTTCTCTTCTTTCACATAAGATTCGGTGAAATCCTGAATTTTTCTTCCATTTAATGTGTCTTGTTTCGTTCAAAACCTTCCCGAGAGAACATAAAAAATAAGTTATAAAGTCAATGTAGAGTTAACTTTCATTAAAATTGAGATTTTCAGAATGTGCGTTAATTTTTTTGCGCAGTGTAGATTTCAGTTAAACTGCAACCACGTTCAAGCCGTCTTTATGAAGACGGCTGTGATTGAGTAACCGGCAACGGTTATTTATATCGAAAAATTATGACATAAACCGAATTTCCTCTGACCCCACCGGCCCCCTTGCGGGCGCCCATGGTGCCCTCTTCTGCATTTATCAAGAAGCAAGCACATGACACTTCAATAATGTAATTAAATCCACAGAATAGCCCCTCTGTTGAAATATAGCCTGGATATTATAATTCCCATCCTGCTTCTGCCGCAAAGAAGGCCATGACGATGAAATTTAATCATTCCCGAATTATGGATTCTCTCTTTTTTCGATTGAATTATTTTGGGACTTCTCTCCAAGTTGAATTTTTCTTTCGCAGGGTTTTTCTTATTCAACTCGGTGAAATATTAATAAGGTGGTTGCCATTTTGGTAGTTTTATTCATCAATATCAAAGGGAAAACCTCATGTGTGTTGAAAATTTGTGACTGCATGGCTCATCCAAGTCCAGCCCAAATCCTTCAACCTAGGAAGATGAAATTCTACACCTTTCATTTCATCGGTATTAGTCCAATTTCAAAATGTCCATACAAATTTCTTTATTAAACCGATTTAGAAATGTCTGATACTTGTAAAATTAAGGACTTGAATTATATAGGTAAATACGAGGATGTATTGATATCTAGTTAGCCTAGACCAGTTCCATGCATAAACAAAATATTGCGATACCATATCAACGAACCAATAACTCATTAGAAGTGTCAGTGTAGAGGTCGACGTCAAAAAAGTGAACCAGAGTTACGCAATAAATTAAAATAAAAGATGTCCACCGAAATTGTAAAAATCGAAAAATTGGAGTATCGAGCCATCATCAAGTACCGGTATTTAAAAGGGTTAAGAGGTAAGCAGATTCACGAGGATTCGCTCAATACCCTTGGTGATCAATGTCCTCCGCATGCTACCGTGAAAAATTGGACTGCAAGCTTCAAAAGAGGTAAATTTTCCATTGAAGATGATGACCGATCGGAAGCGCCAGTTTCTGTGTCATTCCTCGAAAATATCCATTCAGTTCATGACATGATTTTATCAGACTGTCGAATTAGGCTGAAACGGATATCTGAAACACTGAAGATTTCATACGAACGCGTTTATCATATAGTTCACGTCAATTTGGACATGAGAAGAATTTCTGTAAAATGGATCGCCAAATGTTTGAATGTTGACCAAAAGCGTGCAAGGGTAGAAGGATCGCGTTCGATCTGTGATCGATTTGAAATCGATGTAGACTTCTTAAACCGAATTGTTACTATGGATGAGACTTGGGTACATTTCTACGATCCAGAAACAAAGCAACAATCGATGGAATGGCGATACTCTGGTTCTCCAAGACCTAAGAAGTTTCGTGTCCAAAAATCTGCTGAAAAAGTTCTTGCTTCAGTTTTTTGGGATTGCCATGGAGTAACCTTATTCACCAGATTTGGCTCCGTCTGACTATCATATCTTTCCTCAACTGAAAAAAAGTTCAAAAGGTCGTTAATTTTCTTCCAACGAGGAGGTAATAAAAGATGTGGAGGACTGGTTTGCAGAGCAAGAAAAAACATTTTTTTGAAAGGTCTAGAGACGTTGCAGGTTTGCTGTTATGAATGTATTCAATCAAGAGGAGAATATGTTGAGTAATAAAATATTTTGACATTGAAATTTTGTTTGGTTCTGTAGTAGGCTTTTTCAATATATCCTCGTACTTTGTAATAAATCTTTATTAGTTCTCCAAGATATAAAAATATATGTAGGACGAGTCAGTAAAAATACGTGATCTCAATCGAAATAAACAATTAGAAAAACTAACCAGAAATTCCTTATTTTCTGAAATGAATTGAAACCCGTATATTATTACAGTTACAGTTCATCAATGGTAAACAATATCAATGTTTCAGCAGAAAAGGAATATTTAATATAGCTTTATTAAACCGATGAAAGAGAGATGAAGTCAATTCCACTAATCAATACCAGAACTCAAGGCATAATGAAGCATTTCCTTATGGATGTTATCTCTAAGGCATGATACAAAATCAAATATTTGTCTGTTATGTTTGTCTGGGCATGAACAAGTTGGAATTCATGCTCAGTTACAACGAATCGCGTATCGAAATTCCCAAAATGTTCCCTTTAAACCATAGCGAAACCTTATGTGGAATCCTGCAGCTTCGTGTTAATCACATAAAAGCGTTTAATGTAGTAAGCTGCGTTGTAAATGGGACTTATTTCATTAGGCTCCCTAGATATCGAGGCTAAAATCTCAGAAGGTATATATTTGCGTTCTTGTTTGCACGGGTATAAAAGCTCCGCACTTCAAATTCCTGCAGAAATCTTCATTTTGTACCATTTCGCTGTTTCCTCTGGCTGGTAGTGGAGTAATTTTGTTCCTTACTACTTATCAATTTGCTTCGAGTTTCATTGAAACGGTTGGATATGAGTCTTTCAAACTATTGTGTTTCTTGTAATTATTTTGATGGAATCCGTTTTATGGGATAATATGATAGACACTCTATAAAGAAACTGTTACATCCTATTTATTTCTTTACAAATTTGCGTGTATTAAGCTAGAGATTCCCAGAGTGGGCTCCACAAAATACAGTCCAAATCCTTCAGAGAGCACATTTTGATCAGGAATGAGCCATAACAGATCTCTTGCTCGTAGTGGTAGTGGCGGGACATTCCGACCTGAACTTTTGGATGAACGGCTATATATTGAAAAATTCTTAGCCTACTATAGATCCAAACAAAATTTTAATGTCAAAATATTTTATTACTCAACATATTCTCCTCTGAATTGAATACATTCATTACAGCGAACCTGCAACGTCTCTAGACCTTTAAAAAAAATTGTTTCTTCTTGCTCTGCAAATCAGTCCTCCACAGCTTTCATTACCTCCTCGTTGTAAGAAAATTTACGACCTTTTAAACTTTTTTTCAGTTGAGGAAAGAGATGATAGTCGGACGGAGCCAAATCTGGTGAATAAGGGGGGTGTTCTAGTAATTCTAACCCTAAATCACGAATTTTTTCATGGCAACATGAGATTTGTGTACTGGAGCGTTGTCCTGTAAAAACAAAACACCTTTGGATAGCTTTCCGCGTCTTTTCTCTTTAATTTTTCTCCGTAGAGTGGTCAGTAATGTCGAATAGTAATCTCCAGTTATTGTTCTACTCTTATCCAAAAAATCAATCATGATTACTCCATGGCAATCCCAAAAAACTGAAGCAAGAACTTTGTCAGCAGATTTTTGGACACTAAACTTCTTAGTTCTTGGAGAACCAGAGTGTCGCCATTCCATCTATTGTTGCTTTGTTTCTGGATCGTAAAAATGTACCCAAGTCTTATCCTCAGCAACAATTCGGTTTTAGAAGTCTACATCGTTTTCGAATCGAGCACAGATCGAACGCGATGCTTCTACCCTTGCACGCTCTTGGTCCACATTCAAACATTTGGGGATCCATTTTGCAGAAATTTTTGTCATGTCCAAATTGACGTGAACTATAATGAACGCGTTCGTATGCAATCTTTAGTGCTTCAGATATCCGTTTTAGCCCAATTCGACGGTCTGATAAAATCATGTCATGAACTGCATCGATATTTTCGGGGACTGACACAGAAACTGGCCTTCCCGATCGGTCATCATCTTCAATGGAAAATTTACCTCTTTTGAAGCTTGCAGTCCAATTTTTCACGGTCGCATACGAAGGACATTGATCACCGAGGGTATTAAGACTATTAAGCATATCTTCGTAAATCTGCTTACCTCTTAACCTTCTTAAATACAGGTACTTGATGATGGCTCGATACTTTAAAATTTATCGCTTACTCTGCTTCACTTTTTTGACGTCGAAATCTACACTGACACTTCTAATAAGTTATTGTTCGTTGATATGGTATCGCAATAGTTTGTTTATGCATGGTCTAGGCTTACTAGTTATCAATACATCCCCGTACCTATACAATGTTTGGGCCTACTGTTGATCAGAAGATGTCGCTTTCAAAGCTTGCAAGTTGTCGATATTAACATTAACATCGAAATTCAGAAGAAATCAATAGATTCCTTCCCAACTCAGTCGATATTACGAACCGTCTATTAAATTGGCGGCGTTTTTCTCCAATTCTGATCGTTTGAAGGTGAATCAACAATACTTTCGTAACAATGTCCCCAGACAGTCTACCAAATGTCGAACAATGGATCCGCTCCGAGGAAAGCTTCGGAAAATGACGGGAACCACAATCGACAGGATTCGTATTCCTGGAATTACGTCAATTATCAAGGGTCCTATACTTTCCCATACGAACGAAGCCTATCGGAGAAACAATGCAGAGTCCCATGGGGGGAATAATAATTCACGAAATCTGTGCGAAACTACATTAGATGAAATGAATTTCGGATCACTGGTATCATCTATCTCGTCCAATACGGTATTATCACGTGCTGCGTTTGGATGGGCTCCAAAACTGTGGATGGGGACCTTTGAGTAGTTTTTATGAGTTTGTCTCTTCTTTCGTCTGAAGCCATTCTTCAACAAAATGAAAACTAGGAGAAGAGACCAAAATCCAATACCACTCTTAACGTAACTCGATAAAAATATGACGGAATTTCTTGCCACGATTAGTATAATTATTGTTATCAAATGATGGTTCCCCAGAGGAGTCTCATGTTTTGCTTTTTCCATTTCTCATAACCACGCTCCCTTTTAACGCCCTAAAGGTCTCCACTCACGGGGCTACCGATCCGAGCGTTTTATGGCCTTTTATGACATTTAATGAGCCCCCGACCAATCACAGAGACTCTTTTCGCACGTGGTGTCATAAAATGTCATAAAACGCCCGGATCGGTCGCCTCGTGAGTGGACCCCGTAAGAGACTGCCAGGATCGTACTCGAAACGGACTGTGAATGGTACTGGATATAAATGATTCTATAATTTGAGTCAGCAATTCCCACATTAGAACTTTTTTCCTCAGAAACTCTAGTGCAAAATTTCTGTTATGATTTGCAACTGTCATAAACATTTTATATCCGACGTACCCTATTTTTTTATTTTGTTTTGTTTTTATATTATTAGGTATCCACTAAATAATTTTTTTTGCCAGATTTGTGTCCTTTCACTTAATGGATTAGAGCCATCTTGATTTGCATAAATATCGAAGTTTTCAATTGACAAGACTAATTAAAATACCTAGAACTACTGTGAAGGTCTAGCTGTTCAAAGTGTTTATAGATTTTGTTGTGAAAAGTGTTCCTATTGTGTTGGAAAATCTTTCGACAAAGTATATATAGTGTTTATAGAACAATATCGAATTCGGAAACGGATACTGCATCTGAGGGTGATATGTGGGGACCACCACGAAAGAGGTCCAAAAGGTCGCATTTCTCTGCTGAAGAGAAAGAGATAATTTTGAACATTTCTCGAAAATAATTGGAAGAACATCCTGATTTATCGAAAAGAGACTTAGTAGGAGTTGTTTCAAAATCCTCAGGGGTGAGTGATTCAGCTGTATTCAGAATTCTCAGAGAATATGAAGAGAATAAAACATTGACGCCACCTAAGAGGAGAGCCCAGTCGTTGAAAATAATCGATTCCGTTGACGATTTCGATAAGAAACTTATCAGAAGAATTGTCCACGGTTTTTTTTCCGGAATGAAATCCCAACGATTTCTTAGATTCTAGAAATCGTGAATGATGACGACAGTTTGCCAAATTTCAAAAGAACAACGTTCTATAAATTATTGAAAAAAATGGAATTCAAGTTCAAAAAACGTGGTCGTGATAGTCTACTGATAGATAGGGATGAAATAATTGTGTGGAGAAGAGATTATTTGAAGAAAATCCGCTCATTAAGGGAACAAGGCAGAAAAATTTATTAACTGGATGAGATGGATAAATAAACTGAACGATTGTGTGAAATCTCCTCGATTCGACTCTGGACGGAAAGTATCTATACGAAGGCCCTCCTACCGCTGCGCCAAACTTGTTGTTATTGCTCCTTCTTACATTTGAACAGAGTATAGATGAGCACTGATCACTGACAGATTCCAGAGCTCTAAGTGCTCATGCCACGGTATATGGCGTTAGGGTTGTACATCGGCATCATAATGACAGATCCTCTCGAAAAATGTGGTGTCAAGAAAGGTCAAATCCAACGATTCAATATGTCGCTTGGTTCCGTGACTACAAACAAACATTCCAACCCCGTGAACCGATGACCATCACGTAGAAGTTTCGCGAAACTTTTGCCAACAATTATTGCCGCTGATGCTGAACAATCTGAACATTTCAGGAAACGTACACAATTCATAAATAATAAATAATTTCGTCGCAGATCCCACGGCCGTAACAGATGTTTCAAAGCAGCGAGAAGGTGATTTATAGCGAAGCAAATCATGTCTTTCGGAACAACGGGCAGATACAGACTTTTTCCCTCACGTGAAAAATTTTACGATACGATAAATTATCGCGAATATCGTGTTATGTCCCTCCAAGACCTCGGTCAATTTCCTGCTTTTTAAGGGGAGTAATAATTTCGAGAGTGTCATTATTACGATACGAGTCGACTGCAGTGAAATGTCACTAGGTAGACTGTATTATCACAGCCGTATTGGTCTTCCCAGAACTGCACATAGCGTTGGCAGCGCCGTTTTGTCATATCTATATTATAGAATAATAAAAAATTATATGGATAGGAAATGGGATGAGATTTTAACCAACTAGAATAGAGTATGTTGACCCCATTCATATAAAAGTCAGAAATTTCCATGGAAACTTTCTTCGAATAATTTTTCAATAATCAAGTCGGAATGCTGAAAATGTGTGATGAAGGTATGGTTAGAAAGCCGGTTCTTTGTATCGGGTCTTTCTGGAAGAACCGGATAATACTTTATTCTCTCGTTCCTCTCCAGGTGGCGAATAAATTTCACCTTCAGGTTGTTTCGCTTTAATCCTGATCTACTGCTGCTCTAGGAACAATCTTAAATCATATCCTTAGGAAATGAGGATATTCAGATATTTGGATGGGGACATCTTTTGATTGTAAATTCCCCCTAAGAGCTTCCCTCTCAAGAAAAATCAGAATAGAAATAATGAACTGATTTTCGTATATTATGCTTTTATTTCATGAGTTTTTAAGGCATGCCTGTTCGTCTTTTACATAAATTCATATCAAAACGAGGCGCCAATATACGAGGATGTATTGATATCTAGTTAGCCTAGACCAGTTCCATGCATAAACAAAATATTGCGATACCATATCAACGAACAATAACTTAGAACTTAGAAGTGTCAGTGTAGAGTTCGACGTCAAAAAATTAAACCAGAGTTACGCAATAAATTTAAAAAAAGATGTCCACCGAAATTGTAAAAATCGAAAAATAGGAGTATCGAGCCATCATCAAGTTCAAGTACCTGTATTTAAAAGAGTTAAGAGGTAAGCAGATTTACGAAGATATGCTTAATACCCTTGGTGATCAATGTCCTTCGTATGCGACCGAGAAAAATTGGACTGCATGTTCAAAAGAGATAAACTTTCCATTAAAGATGATGACCGATCGGGAAGTCCAGTTTCTGTGTCAGTCCCCGAAAATATCGATGCAGTTCATGACATGATTTTATCAGACCGTCGAATTGGGCTAAAACGGATATCTGAATCACGCGTTAATCATATAGTTCACAAAATTTCTGCAAAATGGATCCCCAAATGTTTGAATGCTGACCAAAAGCGAGCAAGGGTAAAAGCATCGCGTTCGATCTGAGCTCGATTTGAAAACGATGTAGACTTCTTGAACCGAATTGTTACCATGGATGAGACTCGGGTACATTTCTACGATCCTGAAACAAAGCAATAATCGATGGAATGGCGACACTCTGGTTCTCCAAGACCTAAGAACTTTCGTGTCAAAAAATCTGCTGGAAAAGTTCTTGCTTCAGTTTTTTGGGATTGCCATGAAGTAATCATGATTAATTTTTTGGATAAGGGTAGAACAATAACTGGAGATTAATATTCGACATTACTGACCACTCTACGGGAAAAAATTGAAGAGAAAAGACGCGGAAAGCTATCCAAAGGTGTTTTGTTTTTACAGGACAACGCCCCAGTACACAAATCTCATGTGGCCATGCAAAAAATTCGTGATTTAGGATTAGAATTACTAGAACACCCCCCTTTTTCACCAGATTTGGCTCCGTCCGACTATCATCTCTTACCTCAACTGATAAAAAGGTTTAAAGGTTGTAAATTTTCTTCCAGCGAGGAGGTAATGAAAGCTGTGGAGGACTGGTTTGCAGAGCAAGAAGAAACTTTTTTTTTGAAAGGTCTAGAGACGTTACAGGTTCGCTGTCATAAGTGTTTTCAATTAAGAGGAGAATATGTTGAGTAATAAAATATTTTTACATCAAAATTTTGTTTGGTTCTATCGTAGGCTGAGAATTTTTCAATTTATCCTCGTAACCTCACACTGGAAAAAAGAAACTGACAAATGGTACTTCAATGTACTTATTGAAAGAAATACTATGAATGGATGGACTTAATCAGCTGCAGGGGTAATTGGCGTGAATGTAAAGGACAAAAAGATAACAAATCACTAGAATAGATCAACTATTCTTGAAGAAACTTTTTCCTCTGTTGCAAATATTTTACGTACATAAACATGGTTGTAAGATTCAGTTATGCTATTTTCTTGTACGGAAATCAAGAATCGTGTGTTGACATTTCGCTGAAAAATAATGGACAGAATAGTCCGTAACTTCGTGATAGTTCATTCGAGAAAAGAATAAAAATAACGCAACATAAAAAAATCTATACGAACAGACGTGAGTTGCTACTTAAAGCAAGTAAATGAACGAATATTTATAGCCAGAAATGTCCTAATTGTTTTTCGAAATATGCTTCATTAAAATCGATACAAGTTTGAATCAATTTTCGCAAAAAAGAATATATTCTCTCCAATAAAATCTATCCCGAACCTAACCATTCAAAAGCTTCTGTGGCAGAAGCCCTTCACAATAGAGATACATAGACAGATAGAGGTGCTGAATGCTGAGGATGATTTCAAGCACCATAAATCTGCATATCCCGGCAATATATACCGCCTGACCTCAGCATAAAGAACGGAAATATAATTAGGATGTAATTTATATAAAAATATTAAAATATGAGTTAAACCTCTGAGGATTATAAATTTGGCAGTTATTCCGCGCCATTTATTACGTCACGAACAGATGAATAATTCCGGGCGGTGAAAGATTCCGAAGAAATTCCGCGGATATTTAAGCAAACAGATTTCTCCGCTCCTTTCAGTCGCACAATGAACCGAAATGATCATTCAGGGATATTAACTTCCGACTTTTGTTATTCGGACGGATTCTCAATCGGATTAGTATTGTGTAAATGTTTTCACGTCGATGAACCTGAAGCCGGTCTATTATTGGGCTTATTGCCCGTGGAATGGATCGCACCAGAAATCGGAGAGACTTTGGGGCAATCATTTCTACTGGGACTTTGAAAATCGAGTCTTCTCGTCAAAGAGTTTCACCGCATATGGTGCCAAAATAGGAAACGTTTACCGCTAGATGGCAGTGCAATGCATTAATTTTTATTTATTGGATTTTTCAGCTCATAAGAACAAATGTTGGGGCACAGGGAATATAACAAGAAATCCTACCCTGAACTGGATCTTACCGAATCTTTCAGAATTTAGTGATCCCATACTCTGAGTGCTCTGAGCTTCAGAACAAAACTCGAAAATGAATTATCGAAAATATTAAAACGAAATAATTGATTAGTTATAAGGGCTACATGGACGATTTCGGTATCAAAATGTAGGTTTTCGAGGTCGCTCTATTCAATAGGAGACTTTCCAGAACCCTAACTGTTATGGTTTAGATATTCACTTGCGAAATGGTATTTTTCGAAAAATTGGAAATTTCAAATCGTCATAGTTCCCGTTTCTTTAGTCGTATCGACATAAGGGTTGTATATTGTTAATCAGCATTGTCCAAAGTATCTCTATAAGCAATATCGATTTCGAAAATCCCAAATTTTTGGGTGAAAAATGCTTAAGGGGTATGACCCCCTAAAAACTCCATATTTGCCATCAACACGAATTCCCTGGAAAATCTAACAGTGTTATTCAATCGATTATGTCTTCAAACCATTCGAATCTTTCAGAATACTCAATTTCGTGATCCCTGTCACCCATATCTACTTTGATTGCTCTGAACTTCAGAACAAAACTCGAAAATGAAATATCGAAAAAATTAAAACGAAATAATTCATTAGTTATGAGGGCTACATGGACGATTTTGGTATCAAAATGTAGGTTTTCGAGGTCGCTCTATTCAATGAAAAACTTTCCAGAGGCCTAGCTATCATGGTTTACATCTTCACCTGTGAAATGGTATTTTTCGAAAAATTGGAAATTTCAACTCGTCATATCTCCCGTTTCTTTGGTCGCATCAACATGAGGGTTGTATATTGTTAATCAGCATTGTCAAAAGTATATCTTTAAACAATAAAATCAATTTCGAAAATCCCAATCTTTTGGGTGAAAAATGCATAAGGGGTATGACATCCTAAAAACTCCATATTTGCCATCAACACGAATTCCCTGAAAAATGTAATGGTGTTATTCAATCGATAATGCCTTCAATTCATTCGAATCTTTCAGAACCCTCAATTTGGTGATCCCTATCACCCATACTCTGAGTGCTCTGTGTTTTCAGAACAAAACTCGAATATGAAATATCGAAAAAAATTAAAACGGGATAATTCATTAGTTATGAGGGCTACCGGCTACATGGACGATTCTGGTATCAAAATGGAGGTTTTCGAGGTCGCTCTATTCGATAAAAAACTTTCCAGAGCCCTAACTATTATGGTTCAGATTTTCACCTGCGAAATGGTATTTTTCGAAAAATTGAAAATTTCAAATCGTCATAGCTCCCGTTTCTTTAGTCGCCTTCACATGAGGGTTGTATATTGTCAATCAGCATTGTTAAAAGTTTTTCTATAAACAATAAAATCGATTTCGAAAATTCCAATTTTTTTGGTGAAAAATTCATAAGGGGTATGACCCCCTGAAAACCCCATATTTGCCATCAACACGAATTCCCTGAAAAATCTAATGGTGTTATTCAATCGATAATGTCTTCAACCCATTCGAATCTTTCAGAATACTCAATTAGGTGATCCCTATCGCCCATACTTTGAGTGCTCTGAGCTTCAGAACAAAACTCGAAAATGAAATATCGAAAAAATTAAAACGGAATAATTCATTAATTATGAGGGCTACCTGGACGATTTTGGTATCAAAATGTAGATTTTCGAGGTCGCTCTATTCAATCAAAGACTTTCTAGAGCCTTTACTATCATGGTTTCGATTTTCACTTGCGAAATGGTATTTTCGAAAAATTGGAAATTTCAAATCGTCATAGCTCCCGTTTCTTTAGTCGCCTCCACATGAGGGATGTATATTGGTAATCAGCATTGTCTAAAGTATCTCTATAAACAATAAAATCGATTTCGAAAATTCCAAATTTTTGGGTGAAAAATGCATAAGGGATATGACCCCCTAAAAACCCCATTTTTACCATCAACACGAATTCCCTGGAAAATCTAACAGTGTTATTCAATGGATTATGTCTTCAACCCATTTGAATCTTACAGAATACTCAATTTGGTGATCCCTATCACCCATACTTTGAGTGCTCTGAGTTTCAGAACAAAACTCAAAAATGAAATATCGAAAAAATTTAAACGGAATAATTCATTACTTATGAGGGCTACATGGACGATATTGGTATCAAAATGTAGGTTTTCGATGTCGCTCTATTCAACTTTTTAGAGCCCTTTATATTATGGTTTAGATTTTTCATCTGTGAAATGGTATTTTGCGAAAAATTAGAAATTTCAAATCATCATAGCTCCCGTTTCTTTGGTCGCATCAACATGAGGGTTGTATATTGTTAATCAGCATTGTCCAAAGTATATCTATAAACAATGAAATCGATTTCGAAAATCCTAAATTTTTGGGTGAAAAATGCAAAAGGGGTATGACCCCATATTTGCCATTACCCCCTATGAGTCTTCAAGGCGCAGCTGCGGTCAACATTTGCATGTTAAATCTTCAAACATTAAATTGAATGTATCCAAATAAAGATCTCATGCAATTTTTTTCTGTTAAAATTGTTGAGATATTTTGTATTTTCGGAATTTTAGTCTGGCAAAGCTATCAGAAGAGGAGGTATACATTGTGAGGACCCGCCACTGGTTCGGATCATTCCGATTCATCAGAAGTTGAAGAACGTCCTGCTGCCTTCTATCAACAGCCCTCTTGCCGCATCCAACAGCAGCAATTATTGCAGCGGCAAATACGGAAGTGGGGACATAAAATATTTAACAGCCCCGACAGAATCAACAGCGGTTTTCTCGGAATATACGGAACCGACACGGGGATGCGAGCACGCGTCGACTGAAACAGTTTCGGTGAAAACGACAACAAACATAATATACCGCAAATAAAGCGATCACAGGCTGGTCGACTGTGGAGAATTCGCATCAGGCATGCACATCTGGCGGCAGAGGTGGCGGTAGGGAATTCCAAACTTACTTCGTTTTGTCGGAGACGAAAACTGAAAGGTTTACCCCCAGGTCGCGTATTCCATCCTGAATTATTCACAACGCAATCGGGATTCGAGGGAAAACAGAATATAGCTCCTACTCAAGACAGTCGACTCTTAGGCAGCTCGTAGACCGGTACGACGCTACCGCTACGCGACCGCGACGAAATTTGAGTCGCGGCGATCAGTAACATGGGTCGTTCACACCAAAGCTACGCTACCGCTACGCGACCGATACGCGATCGGTTTCTATGTTATGAAAAAACTCTCCATTGTCAAAAATGTCAAGCAGTGATGAATGCATAATATCAGCTTATTATTATTTGAAAAAGAGAAAGCGTAAAAGAATGCATTGGATTCATCCTTATATTAGAAAGAATGAAGAGCGGAGGATGTTCATTTTGGCAAGAGAACTTTCAAGTGATAAACACAGATTTCAGTCATTTTACTTTTTTTATAGCAATCGAGTTTAGTATCATGAGTTCTTCCAAGAGTTTTTTTGTTGAGCTTTAACATAAAGTTGTGTAATTTCTTAGAAAAACAGTTGTTTAAATGACTCACAAAGAATAGCCATTTTTTTCCGTTCCTGAAATATATCGTGCATCATACATCGCACCCTCAGATTCGTCCAGATATCATGAAAAATATTGTTTATATGTGAAATTTCAATTATTGAGTATTAAGTAGGTCGAATCACAGAATATGTATATGATATCGGGTGGTCCAACAAAAAATTAGCACCACAATATTTCAAATTCAAAATGAAAATGTGGAAAATCTCTCGGACTCGTCAATTTCTGATTTGAGGGCGAAGAACTTTTCCGCTTTTTTTATCCCCGTAACTTCAACCCTCTAACGAGGGTGAGTATAACCCTTTGATTTTGAATTGGAAAAAGGGGTGTTGCGATAACCAATGTTGAAGATCGTATCGAGTACTATCTGACCCTAAAATTCCGCTTCAAAATATCCATTGATAATTAAATTAAATTAAACAGCGAAAGTAGTGGAATTTATCTTGAGCATATTATTCGTATCCGACCTATGTATTCGACACATTCCAAAGGTATTTAGTAGTAAGTACTCCTCCACTATTTTATCGGTGAATATTTTCACAAAGACTTTCGATATACAGAGTGTCCCAAGTTCGAGTGCCTATTAGATGTTTCTGGAGAACTGGACATATTTGAAATCCGAAAATTTGAATAATGATATTGTTGAAATATTTTTGAAGCCTGAACACTCCCGGTAAGGTATACAAGGAGAGAAAATTAATTCGTTCAAATATTTTTTTTCTATTTTCTCGTTTCTGATATAATTGAGTTTTCAATGATGAATAGGTACATTATGTTGAAACCATTCAAATAGTTCTCAAAACACCGAGAAAAAAAACGGAAAAGAGTCAAATATTGGTAGTCAGTATTAAATTCATTTTTACTGTTCTTAACATCCTGAGCGTGAACCGTTATCATAACATAAAAGTAGAAGAATGTGGAAAGGACATGCATCTTTTGAATTTCGGAAATATCATAACAGGGAGTGTCGAAACCTGTGATCGAAAATTGGCCATATTTTCCTGTTTTTCAAAATTTTTTTATGATTGCGTAAGATTCTGCGAAGAAAAATAATGATAGTACTCTAATAAAGTAATATATAAAAATGAAATTGTAAAAAAAACTCAGAGTATTATCATTATTTTCTCCCCAGAATCCAACGCAATCATAAAAAATGGGTTCTGGTTTGAAAAACCAATTATCGACACAAAATTTGGAAATTTTATATTTCTGAAATTCAAAAGATGCATGCCCATTTCACATTCTTCTACTTTGATGTTATGAAAACGGTTTGCGCTCAGGATGTTAAGAACAAGAAAAATGGACATGATACTGACTACAGGTTTTTTTTCGATATTTTGAAAACTATTTGAATATTTTAACAGAAATTTATTCAGCATTGAATACTGAAAAAAAATTATTTGAACAAATTTATTTTCGCTCCTCGTATAACCGAGAGTGTTCAGGTTCCAGAATGCCTTCTCTGGGCTGAACTCAGGTCTTGTGCACCACTGTTCATCCGCATCTAGTTGGGAGACTCACACCCCAAGACACGTCTACAAAAATGCCACGAGTCGACCTCATAAGTCGACATGAAGAGTCCCTCTCACCATAGGAATACCCGAGGGAATACCTCATGAGTAGTGAGTGTTGATTTTACTCAGAATTAGAACATATTTCAGTCGCGTCGCTGTCCCCTGGCGACCGACATGTCGAATCTCCCGTGAGCGGTAGCTTACAGGTCGCGTCGCGGTATCCCCGGTGTACGCGCTCCTATTTAAAATAAAGGGCGCGATCTCTCAGCGACCAGAATTAGCGGTCGCGCAATGCTGGCGATCGAGCATTCACTCATTTCAGTCTCCCGAGATCGGTAGCTTACAGGTCGCGTATCGGTCGCGTCGCGGTATCCCCGGTGTGCGCGCTCCCATTCAAAATAACGTGCGCTACCTGTGAGCGACCAGAAATCACGGTCGCGTAGCGGTAGCGTCGTACCGGTCTACGAGCTGCCTTAAACAGCATTATCGATTCATTTCGCAGAATTTGTATCGTGCATTTTATAAATGGAGATTCGAACGAAGAGAGGAGATTCCTTGCTTGATTCCAAGAAAAAAAGTCCCATAAACATGAGACCGTAAACGTTTCGTTTTCGAGATAGGGGGGTCTTAATGAAAATATCAAGCCCCAGGATACTGCCCTGTGGCACGCCTTACTCCACAAGCCTCTACAGAGGCAGGTATTTACTGTTTCCTTCAGAAATAACGACACTTTGTCTTCTATTCTGGAGGTGGCTCTCGATAAATTGTTGCCTGGCCCTTGTGCCGTAGATCGTAAGCTCGTAAAGTAAAAGTGTATGGTAGACACTGTAAAATGCTTTGGCCAAATCCTACTCGATTTACAGGGTGAGCCTTTGACTGCAGATTCCTCTCATCAAACGAAACACTTTTTTCCTATACCATTTTTCAAAATTCGGTTTGGTTTGGAAGATACAAGGTGTCGAAAATCCATGAAAAAAACACTTTTCTGTTCATATCTTCGGAACCGTTATTTCGAATGAACTGAATTTTGGTTGATTTTTTACTCTATTCATGGTGCATATTCCTCAATTTGAACCTATTCAATATCTCTACTAGTATAAAAGTTACAGGGTAGTCGACTCATCAATATACGCTAAAACACCATAAAACCACTTTAAAAAGATAAACGATTCATATTTTCGAAAAAATCAATCATTCAAGAAACTAAAAGTATTCTTATTTTTTTTTCAATAAAACGAATCGTTTCTGAGTTATTTCCAATTTTACCCGGAGAAATTTGACGAAAAAATCATTAATTTCAAGAATAATCTGAATGCGTCTCTGAATTAAATATCATCGAATATTATTCCTTCTCTGGTCTCTAAACGAGTTTACAATGTTGTCACAATATTTATCAACTTTGTCGAGACTCAAATTCAAACGATGGAAAAAGTTGTTGTAGAGATATTCTAATAATAAAATCCCACAAATGTGGGAAATGAAATTGAACACCAGAGATTTAATACGAACAGTTTCTATTGAAAATTCATAGTTACCGGTCCATATTGGAGTTAAATGTCGATGAAATACAAAATTCGGATATGAATGATGAATCTCGAAACGAACTACTTATTAAATTGAAATAAATGAAATATAATAAGATACCTGATGATCTGTGGTGATGTTTCTATCTAAACAATATCCTCTTGGAATTTTATAAACCCGACACGATTAAAATTATATTAATTCACTTCACATTATAATCACATTAGAACAATAATTCACTGAATGTATTCAGTTCAGAAATTCACATAATGTTTACAGTTTGTTCAGAGACTCTGGTTCGTTATTGTATTTAATTATAAGTATTTATACTATGTTCGTAAAAAATCCTTAACCTCAATGAAAATAACAGCAAGCTGACAACATCTTCTTGAAATTTCGGTGCAAACATTCACACAATCGATACAAATTAGATTAGGTTAGGTTGTTTAATAATAAATTTGAATGAAAAGTCTTTCTTCATGAGATTGTTTGGGAATTTCGAGGAGAATATGAACAAGTTATTAGTGTTTACAAATTGATCTGCAGAAAAATCGAAGAAGGAACTTATTTTGGTGGGATAAATGTGGCTTTTTAGTTGCAGATATAATCCGATGAAACTAACTGTATTTGTTGAAATTATCGTGTTTGCAACATTTTTATTCGAATAAGGTTAGTACTCGAGTATTTTCTAAATGTATCAACTCAATTTCTATCGAGAAATATGAACATCAATTCCAGAGAATCATATCAGAGACGTAGTCAGCCCAATTTTTTTTAAAATGGCTATATCTTTTTAACAGAGCCGAATTCGGAAAAATGGAAAATGAAAAAAAGGTTTCCTTCGGCCTCATGAATCTACAGTTAAAATATGTGTACAAGTCAGAGACTCACCCTGTATATGGTTATTTCCCTTCGCTCAAGCGATTCTAAGACGTTCCAATTGAGCTCAAAAAGAGCCGTACTTTCTTGAACACCTTCGAGAAAGAAGATAGCAAACGTATATGCCAATGATGTATTGGAAGTCGATATGGCCAAATCACCCTGTATATTTATTATCCAAAATCAAAGGAAAAAATGTTCGAACACCCCTTTTTTGCTACTGGGATAATTGAAATGACATGCACCACTCGATGACCGGACTTATTCATGTTAAATCACACATGAAAGGGCTTTCATTTCATTTGTTATTCTTTGGTCCATTGTTCGAATTCGATTGGGAAGTGGAAGCATTCTGTGAATTTGCAGTTGGTCGAATTGAACGGATTAGTTCCATTTTATAGCAGGACCTCGAGTTCATGTAACATATGTCATCTTCATAGGGTAGAAAATTGGCCAAAAATTGTTGAATGCATAATACTAAACCTTCACTTACACAAAAATGTTTGTCTAACTTTATGGAATGGAAGCATCATCGAACCATATTTTTCAGATGTCCAAATGCAGATGAAGTAGGTATATATATATTCTTCTGAAAGACATGATTTTTTCTTAAATCAAACAATATATGGCATATGGTATTTGTGAATAAATGGCGACAAGGAACAGATTGTATAAAAGAAAGAAAAATCTGTTTCCCGCTTCAATTCTAAGTATTATCAGATGGAATGTAAACGGGGCACCATACAATTCTGCGGATGATAGTGATGATACACGAGAACAGATAAAAACCTCTGAAAAAACTCTGTCTCCTCGTGTATGTGTACTGCTACTGAATTTGTTCAAGAAAGAGCTTTATCTTATATCTGTAACAAGAACAGAGAAGAATCACCGAGAAAGAAACATTAAAAAATACTTACCTACTGCGCTATAGGCCCCTTATATTGGGGGATGGTCTCCCATAGTCGTTATTTTTATCGAAAAATAAGCGAAAAAGCAAGAGCAGTTTCGGAAAACTGACAGATGAAGTAGCATGAGCAATATCGATGGCTTGGGTCTTAGACTATAGACTATGATCTAACCCTTAGACTCTAAGGCTCAGGTTTTGATTTGGCCAAAACAGAATTGAATTGATTTACAATTGTTTATTCAGAACGATGGTACAAGAAACATATTGCCAATATTATTTTGGAATGTTTAGAAAAAGAGTTTGTTCATTACCAAGAACATGCCTCAAAGTCACTCCTTCTGGCAGAAATACAGGAATGCTCCCAGTAGACCCTCACAAAAACGATCCAACACATGCAACGCTCCATTTCATTACTTCCCTTCATCTTCAAGAATAATGGCGCCCATTTAATGGCCGCAACGTTTAGTGCCGGAGTACCCAAATTAGTTTTCGTCCAGAATGGAACGGGTGGAATTCGCCTAAGATCTCTGATACAAATAATTGTACACCGATCTTAATTCCGCTCTGATTTACGGCCACGGGAAGACCATAATTTTTCATCGAAGTGGAGGAAGGCTCGTCGGATGTGCAGTTACTCTATTAGTACATTCGAATAATTAGTGGGGACATTATAAGCACGTAAAGTTATACCTATAACTCAACGGGACAATTACAACACCTGCTGCGATCGACAATAACGCCTCACGTTATACCTAACAGATCTGGGCTTTGCCTAATTTAGTATGCTGTTTGTGTGTTTCTGGAACAGTCCATACCTATGCCCTATGCCCACATTACATCCGCATGCAGGTCCTGAATTTGCGGAGATAATTTTCGATTCCGAAGATTGATTGAGAACTAATTGATTTCGAGTTTTTGAAAACCGTTGAAGAATTGACAGACTAATTGGTGTTCCCGATGTAATAACATTCCAGGTATGAGTTTTATCAGATTACGATGCCAAAATGTTACCCTAATTACAAAGGGTGGTCTGAGTCTACATCACCGGAGCTATGAGAACGTGCCCGACTATAGTCCGTTCAAATATAAGAAGGAGCTTTGTAAACAAACAGAATCGTCTGGTTTGCGCACAATAAAGCTCCTATTGGTCAAACGGTGATAACAACGCTCTCTTCGACCGCCCTGAGAGACTGCCAGGATCGCACTCGGACGGTGGATGGTACTGGATAGAAATGATTCAATAATTTGAGTCAGCAATTCCCACATTAGAACTTTTTTCCTCAGAAACTCTAGTGCAAAATTTCTGTTATGATTGGCAACTGTTATAAACATTTTATATCCGACGTACCCTATTTTTTTATTTTGTTTTGTTTTTGTAATATTATCTACTAAATAATTTCTTTTTCGGATGCTCGAGATTGCGGCAAGGTTATTCCAGGAAACACCAGAGTTTTAGAGATTTGGGTCGAAATCTTGCAAGATTCCGACAAAGTAATTCCGGGAAACACCAGATTTGGGTCCTTTTCCCTAATGGGTGAAAGCCATCTTGATTTGCATAAATATCGGAGTTTTCAATTGACAAGATCTCTGTTCAAATTTATAATGGTCATTTACTTGTAATATCCGAAATGTATTTAGTTTGGGTCCATAATTTTATATTATTTTGTACGAAACTCTTTGTCGGCTGCTCAAGATTCCGACAAGGTAATTCCTGGAAACCTTAATGGATTAAAGCCATCTTGATTTGCATAAATATCGAAGTTTTCAATTGGCAAGACCAGTTAAAATACCTAGAGCTACTGTGAAGGTCCAGCTGTTCAAAGTGTTTATAGATTTTGTTGTGAAAAGTGTATTGTGTTGGAAAATCTTTTGACAAAGTGTATATAGTGTTTATAGAACAATGTCGAATTCGGAAACGGATACTGCATCTGAAGGTGATATGTGGGGACCACCACGAAAAAGGTCCAAAAGGTCGCATTTCTCTGCTGAAGAGAAAGAGATAATTTTGAACATTTTACGAAAAGAATTGAAAGACAATCCTGATTTATCGAAAGGAGACTTAGTAGGAATTGTTTCAAAATCCTCAGGGGTGAGTGATTCAGCTGTATTCAGAATTCTCAGAGAATATGAAGAGAATAAAACATTGACGCCACCTAAGAGGAGAGCCCAGTCGTTAAAAATAATCGATTCGGTTGACGATTTCGATATGAACCTTATCAGAAGAATTGGCCACCGTTTTTTTTCCGTAATGAAATCCCAACGATTTCTAAAGTTCTAGAAATCGTGAATGATGACGACAGTTTGCCAAATTTCGAAAAAACAACGTTCTACAAATTATTGAAAAAAAATTGAATTCAAGTTCAGTTAAAACTGAACGATTGTGTGAAATCTCCGCGATTCGACTCTGGAAGGAAAGAAACTTTACGAAGGCCCTCCTACCGATGCGCCAAACAAGTTATTATTGCTCTTCCTAACATTTGAACAGAGTATAGGGAAGGAACAGGTAATGAGAGAATTAAAAGCCAGAAACTCAATACGAAGAGACCACCAGGAAGACCAGCGAAAAGATGGCATGACAGCTGGATGACAGGAGCTGGGATGACAGATCAAACAAGACCTGGTCCAACAGCAAGAAGAAGAAGAGTCTCATCAGCGAACCTACCTAGTGATGAGATTATCAAAAAGCAAGCATTGATAAAAACTTCAAGACGATGGTTATACCGGAAGAACCTGTCAATTTTTCAATACAATTTTTAATTTGACTTCTTATTTTACCCACTCTGATACACTAGTTTGTAATATACATACTGTTATCGGTGGGTTTCACAAAGCGTAATCACCGGTGATCCAAGCTTGATCTACAAACAACTAGATTTGATTGATTTGAAGGTTCAAAAATCGGAGAATCAAGCCGTTGATCTTGGATCAACGATGATTACGCTTAGTGAAAGTCACCGTATGCGTACCAAAACTTTATCAGACTTTCCCGTATATGTAATTAATACATTCCACATATTCCTGTCTGAATACCACCAGTGAATCAATTACGATTCAAGGGACAAGTAATCTCCCTCTGAAGTCTGACTATTAGGGGAGGCATAGTCGTTGGAATTCTTTCTTGTGGGTTGGCGAGCAAAGATATGGGACCGGGAGATAAGGGTTATTTATACCCAAAAGTGTGAGGGGAGATTCAATTGTGCCCAGTCGCATCAAGTTTTATGATGAAGCCGTAATACGGCTAAATATATGGTATTAATTTGAAGACTGAGCTACTCTAGTCTTTATTGCGAAATTGAATACAGAATATTTCATGGCAACTCCAGGACCACTTGATTAGTCATGAAAACATGTATTTAACTCTATTCAGGATCTATATCAAGAGCCCTAACAACATTCATGTGTGCTCCAATATGCAATCGAGTCCAATTTATCAATCTCTTATCTACCTGCAGTTCCACTGAAAAAAGCGCTATTCAGTAAACTAAATTCGTTCATGAAGACCCATTAGTGATTCCTGGAAATGAACATGGTGTGGCCTTTTGAATGGATGATATGGAATAAAAAAAAACTTTGTGGAGGTTCAGCAAAATATGTTCTATGTTCATCCAAAGTCCTTTGATTTGCGAGACATTCGAACTTTTCACAGATCAATAAAATTACACCCTTTATCTCTTTTTTTGGCGGAAAAACTCCAAATGACAGAATTTTACAATCGCGATTAAGGAAAGGAAATAACTCACCACCGAAAATTCATATAACTCATCCGAATTTTATACATTCCACCAATCGAGCGCTTTTGACGGAAATGCTAACTGATAAATTCGAATTAATGAAGGATAAATCAGAGATTAAACTGCAACTTAATGGACCTAGATTGGACTTTCTCGAATACTTCATTACCAAACTAGTTTTCTCCAACTTTAACGCGTGTCGGTTGTTAAGCGAGGCTCTTATCAGGGTGGAACTTTACGAATCTGGTTAACATTAAACTGCCTATCGTCACTTCCTTGCAGGGATCCATCATAGCTTTTGGAAAATATCAATATATGGACTGAACGAGAATAAATTCGCTATCACAAAAACGCCTATATCTCTTGAACCAATTGAAAAAAAAAAATAAAATTTGATCATAGTTAGCTTTGTTATGAACGTTAGAAACATGTGGAACATTCACTTCGTAGATATTCCAATTCTCTTTCGCAAAATGTCAAGCGAAGTGAAAACACGAGAATTTATAGTGAAACTTTTTCAAAATAATCAAAAATGGAGCGTTCGTCCGGAAAAAAGGGGCTTCATAGCCCAAAAAAAGTGAAGAAAGCCATCAGCCTTTTTCAGAAGAATCCTAACCATTCAGGACGGAAAGTAGCCCAAAAAGTGGGTTGTTCGTAGTCAACCATTCATAAAATCAAGTCGAGTTGTGGGCTTAGAACATACAAAGTGCAGAAAGTGCCAGACAGGAACGCTGTGAAGAATCAAGAAGCGAAATCAAGAGCAAAGAAATTAAAAAAAGATTTCTTGAAAAATTTTTCCTGTTGCGTGATGGACGACGAAACCTATGTCTTGGCTGAGTTCTCGCAACTTCCTGATCAGGAATTTTAAACTCGTGGAAATGTTGACAAACAATTTCGCGTGAAGAAACAAGCAAAGTTTCCTAAATAATTCCTGGTTTGGCAAGCAATTTGCACTTGTGGGAAAAGGAGCAAATTTTTCGTTGACCAAGGCTCTGTTGACTCGGAGATATACATCGAGGAATGCTTGAAGAAGCGACTTTTACCATTTTTACGTGAGCACGATGTGTCAACAATCTTTTGGCCAAATTTAGCTTCATGCCACTACAGCAAGGCCACCAAGGAATGGTACGAAGCTAATGAGGTGGTTTTGGTCCCCAAAGAGGCCAATCCACCTAATTGCCCAGAACTCAGGCAAATCGAAAGATATTGGGCCCTGGTAAAAAAAGAATTGAAGAAGACTAAGGAATCAACGAAAACATTAGCGGAATTCAAGCAAAAGTGGAAGACAGCATCCCAGAAAGTGACTGAGAACATGATGGGAAGAATTCCAGAAAAAATCCATGAATTTTGTAGTAAAATAGTTCTGGTTTTTTTATTGTAAAAACAGTTTTCATTAGAATTAGAAGATGATTCGAAAATGAGTTTGATTTTCGAAATCGGTCTAGTGGTTCAAAAGATATAAGCGTTTTTGTGATAGCGAATTTATTCTCGTTCAGTCCTTAATCTGGACAGATTTTCAGTTTCGCACAGGACCCAAAATTCCTCAGATTTTCACAGGACATTAGGAACATTTGTGTATTAGTTCATTTTGAGAAAATGACTTGAATTCATTTTCCATACAGTATTCTCATTTTTATAGTGGAAACTATATTCCCTGCCCTCATTCAGGGCCTGATAGATGTAGAACTAGAAGAAGTAATTTGCAGGAACCAAAAAATTCGCGGTAGTTCGTTCTTCCATATAAAAAGAACGAGTATATAGTTCGTCAGATATTCAATAAGCTATAATTCGGGCTTGATTCGATTCCGGACTGAATTCTCTAATTCCGCTTTGATGTATCAGATGAAACTCAATTCTTTCTGCTACACCGAGCTCATTTATTCTTCTGGATCGGAAATAGAAGACGCGGACTACAAGTTCGGGATGTTTGTTAGCAGGTTCGGGTTCCCAGAATACAAATACACAAACTTTCTGAACAATTGGATTTCATCGAAACAAGTTAATGTGGATTGTTTTTTGGGGATGAAGGAGGGACCAAATCTTCTTACGTATGTTTTGTGACGAAAGTTATTCATTCTGTTCACGTTAATACCGTCAAAGGATTTCGCTTTCTGCTCGACTCTAATTTAGTATGCATTTAATAAAATATGAATTCGAAAAGCCAAGTTCGCTGAAGAGGGACAGAAAAAAGTTGCGCTTCGTGGTCGACCGAACAAGTATTCTAGTCCCTTGGTTATTAATGAGAGAATGGATACGACAGGAGAGGGAAAGCTTTTTCCGATAAAGTCCTGAATATGTGAAGGCAGAGGGAGACGACTGATTAATAACTCATAAGACGTTAGCTTGAGTGTTCAATGCTGTACTTGCCGATGAATCAGAAAAAAAAAGTCCATAATGTGATGAAGTGTCAGACCGTATCTGAGTGCTGTTTTGAATACTGTGAATAAGAGCTCTAGACTAATACTTCTAGAATCACTCGTAATCAACAGGTTCAATTCCATAAACAGTCTTTCATAAGAAAAAACACGTGTAAATAAAGAATTTTCCAATAAGAGGTGTTATTTTGACTATTTTCCTCGTCTTAATTTCTCCCAATCAGAAACGCGCAATTTTGAATCACAAATGGTTCCTAGATGGAAAAACTGTATGGCAGCAGCTGTTATTAGTTTTTTCGGGTTTACCCGCGGCAAAAATTGACAGTTGTTGTCAAAGAAAAATAATAATACATATTATACTCCATTCACTTTTATTTAATCACATAGGAGGTCATGGTTTCGTTTTCAGGAGTTGGTGCACCTGATGAAAAGTCTGTGCGCGTACAGAAAATATCGTTAATGACAAAACGACGTTGCCAGTTTTTTTGTTTACATCAAAGTAAAAGTATCAAAGATATTCCACATTTTGTGAGGTTTACAAATTGTTCGACAAAATGCCGACAATTCTCGACATAAATCAAAGGCGAAGTATCAGGAAGTGCTATTTTGTATTGAAATCTGCATCTGCAGAAAATGATATGAGAAATTTTGTGCAAGTGTCATTTTTTCCTTTCACGACTTTTGGCATGGGTACAAACGGCAAATTGGAATTGGACCAAAAATCGGTTTATAAAATATATATAAATAAAGAAAAAGTAAGTACTAATCGACCTTTTTACACTTGATAACGAAGTTTTTTTTAGGTATCTGGCCGTTAAGAAAGATTTCAAACGAAATTCCGGTCCCCCAGAAGTTGGGTTAGTTTCGGTATCGTTTTTGGTGCATAAAACTTATTTGGAATGTGTAAAATGGACGAAAAAAGCTTCCTTATACGATTTTCTAACGAAAGCGACCGGAAAATATGGTTCAGGTAGGATTTCCGAGGAATTATGAGGAAAGAACTTGCAGAATATCAATTTCACCCCTTTTTTGGAACCTCTTTTTTTTGCTGATGGAACTGAAGAGCCACAACTCTCATCAAAAGAGCCCCAGGTTGCCAACACCTGCGGATATACATCTGAGGAAAGCTTTGAAAAGTAATTGATCACTGTGAATATCCATCATCCAGTCTAGAATGCAGTTGCAGTTAATTCCATAGGACCATTTATTTATAGAGGGCCTTTTCTGATGAGGTTTTTCCATGAGCTCTTGTATGATACGCAGTACGGTATGGCACCCCATTGCACCAACCCAGCTTACTTTATTTTGTGTCTTAACTTAATATGTATTTGCTCTTAATCGAAAGAATATATTATATCTAGTGCTACTTCTTTCAAAAGAGACACAAGCTTTTAATGCTGTGAGGGCCCTATAATATGGAGGAGTTTGTCTTATTTTAGAACAGGTGAATGATAAATGTGAAGCATATGTTTGACCTATTCCATTTTATTTGTACAAACCTACTGTGGTAGTAATGTATGAATATTTTTTAAACTACAGTCAGAATATTTTACTCCTTGTTCATAAGATCAAATAAATGAAAAGTATACCTATAAAGCTTTCAAGAATTGACATTCTTGCTTATTAATTTATAACCAAAACTCAGTTCCAAGAAAAAGTTCCTCTTGCATCAGAACTCCCTTCAACTACTTGGATTCCAATAGAGGGATATAATGTTCCATTATTCTTGATGTCGTCAAGTCTTGAACTTTCAGTTCAAGAGGATAGTAAACATTAAATCTTCACAAGCATGCATATGAAAATTATGTGAAAGCAATGCAATCTTCTTCCATGGCGAAAAATAATATATTTCAACAGTGATTTTTTGTACTTTCCATGCAAATAACTAGAAAAGGAATCCTTTCAATCAATTCATATAAACGTTAATTATTTTCGTCCTTCACATCTTTTCCAATTCATTCACATTCTGAGAAATACGCTAAGAATGTAGAAAGGACAACATAGTGTTGACTTGGAACATAAAAATATTTTGAAAAACGTCATAACTTCGATACAGAGTGGAATGTGTCAAATTTCCAAGGCCAGAGTTGTGATTTTATAATTGTGAATGGAGTTTTTCATACATAATGCATCCAGAATAATCTGTTACTCATGAAATGATCGTAATATCATAAGGGCATCCAATTCTTCCGAAAAAAATCGAAAAAACACGTTGCTAAGTAATATCTCAACAAGAAACATGAGTGCTGGTAGCAACAAAAATCCGAGTCGAAGACGAGGATTTTTGCACCTACACGAATGCTTTTTGTCAAAAAAAAATTACGTTGCATTGTGTTTTTTCGATTTTTTTCACAGTAAAAATTAGATTGTTATTGATACCAAAAAATAACAAATAGCAGGAAATAGGATATTTATTAAGAAAATGGAGGACGCAAATTGTTTTGACAATTTGTTATTATGATTCAAAATAAATCTCCAAGTGAATTATAATTACAGTGTTTTCACTATATTGGCATATTTCCCTAATTGGCTCATTTAGATGAGTTTCCTGTTGAAAACACTCACGTTTAAAAAGTGTCTGCGTGAATACAGGACGCCTTGAGAGCAACAACGTCGAAAAATCCACTCTTCAGAATGCTGAATGAAAAGGTCCTTAATTTCTTATAAAAAGTCGAGTAAATTGCATCAAAGATCTTCGAACAGAGGTGGTTTCTTAATAATTTATTTAGGTTTCAGTGTTTGTCAGCGACGACGCATTTCAAAGCTCCTTTCATTTTTTCATCTCTCCCTAATAGTGCTCAAAGCGCCAACCATGACAGGTCATTAAATACAATATTTGCGAATTCGTCTTTCACGCCAACACGCCGAGCGCTCTATATTAAGCATTAATAATTCAGGCCGGAATAATCCAGACCGGCGGTCCACGAGCAATAAGGAGTTCAAAAGGATCGCTGAAACGGCTGCGGGCAAAATGTACAGCGCCACTTCCCGGAATGACGGACGCGAGCGACGGCCTTTCTGACGGCTCCGCTAATGGATAATGGCTTAAATCAATGCACTGGCAGTCATCAGTCAGCGACGATTATCTCGCCGCGACATTCGGCGGCTCTGACTCAGCATAGTCGGCGAGTGCAGCCATTATTCGATTTTCGGGTGCCGGTTTTACCCGTCGATTTTAAGACATTGCGAAGAGATTATGTGAGATCTCGCGGAAATGACGGCGGGATGTCATGTTTGAAAGGTCTTAATTCTATCAGTTGGAGGCCGGCCCCCCGTTCTGATCGCTGAAAGAATTTGAAACGGGTCACTCAACACTTTCAGGCTCGTTCTTATCATCAACACGCTAAAATGGTCTTTCCGGGTTTTCCCAAAATTTTCTCAGTAGGAAATACATCAATCCTTTCGATTTCTTCGATAATTCTTGAGATTTTAGAAGACAGACAATTCTACAAAGCGACTTTGCTGTTGTGGACAGCAGAATTTACATTCACGAACTCTCTTTGACAAGATCGTAGTTACTTGTGTGCGGAAAAATGCCCTTTAGCTCGGCTCATGAAGGCCAAATGTTCATATGAAAGTTTTGAGTATATAGATTGGAATGTTGCTCAGATTTGGAGCATCAAAAATCACAAAAAACGCTATCAACCAAATGTTTTAAAAGTAGTTACAGAATGGCGAAGGCGCCAGCAACTTTCGAATTTTCGAAATCTGTCGAAAAAGTGGGCACAGTAGAATTTTAAAATGAATTTCTATACGGTCTAAAAGAGGAATAATTGATTCAAACGTGGGCGAAATTTCGATTCTCTAGGCGATGTAGAAATATTTTTAAAAAATTCGCGAAAATCGCGAAAAAATGCGGCAGAATGGCAAATAAAAGTGAATATACTCAATTCACTTTTATTTAATCACCTGCTGAAAAGTCTGTACGCGTACAGAAAATATCGTTAATGACAAAACGACGTTGCCAGTTTCTTTGTTTACATCAATGTAAAAGTATCAAAGATATGCCACATTTTGTTAGTTCGAATCGATCGGCGATTTTGGGGCGAAATATCGATAGGAAATCGCATATTTTTCCGTTCTTCGTCATGCAGAAGAAGTTTCCCGTCGATATCAGAAATTTCGTGCAAGTGTCATTTTTTCCTTTCACGACCTTTGGCGTGAATACGAACGGCAAATTTGAATTGGACGATTTATAAGCATAAATAAAGCGAAAGTAGTAGTTACTTTCGCTAGTTTTTTTTAGGTATCTGGCCGTTTAGAAAATTTCAAACGAAATTCCGGTCCCCCAGATGTTTGGTTAGTTTCGGTATCGTTTTTAGTGCTCAAAATGTATTTGGAATGTGTAAATGGACAAAAAAGGCTTCCTTATACGATCTTCTAACGAAAGCGACCAGAAAATATGGTTCAGGTAGGATTTTCGAGGAATTATGAGGAAAAAACTTGCAGAATGAAATTGCACGATTTTCGTAAGAAAACGGGTTCTAGAATCTGGATGGCCATCATCGGTCTCTAAATGATTATTGTTGATCGTTTTCACGTTTCAGAAAAAAACACGTCGAAATAGCTAAAAAAAAGAAGAAATATGACTATATTGCATTCAACTGTAGGTGAATTCAGATTCCGATTAATTGAAATGTGTCAGTAGAGCTTTCATTCCTTTGCCGAAAGTAGAAATAGGCTATATTGAACCAGAATACATCGATTTTTTCCATATTCCAGGACTTTGTGTCTTATTTTAAAACAGGTGAATGATAAATGTGAAGCATATGTTTGACCCATTCCATTTGTACAAACCTACTGTGGTAGTGATGTATGAATATTTTTTAAACTAATAAAATACTATAAAGTCAGAATATTTTACTCCTTGTTCATAAGATCAAATAAATGAAAAGTCGTCAAGTCTTGAACTTTCAGTTCAAGAGGATAATAAACATTAAATCTTCACAAGCATGTATATGAAAATTATGTGAAAGCAATGCAATTTTTTTCCATGGCGAAAAATAATATATTTCAACAGTGATCTCTTGTACTTTTCATGCAAATAACTAGAAAAGGAATCCTTTTTATCAATTCATATAAACGTTAATTATTTTCGTCCATCACATCTTTTCCAATTCATTCACATTCTGAGAAATACGCTAAGAATGTAGAAACGGCAACATAGTGTTGACTTGGAACATAAAAATATTTTGAAAAACGTCATAACTTCGATACAGTGTGGAATGTGTCAAATTTCCAAGGCCAGAGTTGTGATTTTATAATTGTGAATGGAGTATACATAATGCATCCAGAATAATCTGTTACGCATGAAATAGTCTTATCAAATACCATTCGGTCATCTAATTTTTCCTGTGAAAGAAATCGAAAAAACACAATGCAAAGTAATATTTTTTTAACAATGAGCATTCGTGCAGGTGCAAAAATCCTCGTCTTCGACTCGGATTTTTGTTGCCACCAGCACTCATGTTTCTTGTTGAAATATTACTTAGCAACGTGTTTTTTCGATTTTTTTTCGGAAAAATTGGATATTTTCACGGTTATCCTGATCAACACCATCGATGACAGCAGCGATAATTTTATCTGCAACTACAGTTCTTTGTCTTCTTCTTGTTGTTGCTTCGAGTAGAGAAAAGGTTGTCGGAAATCTATCGATAGTTCGACCAAAAAGCTGCTCTGATGGACGATTATGTAAACCATAAATTTCAGGAAGTGCTCTATAAGTTTGGCGAATAGAACACTGATTTTGAGAATAAATTTCAACAATTTGTAAACGTTATTGCGGCGTGAGTCTTTCCACGATAATTTGTCAATGCTTACTCAACAGCAATGTCAAAACAACATGGCTTCTACCTTCTCAAATCCCAGTTATCTCTATTGAAAATTCGTTCACTACAAAAAATCACCCGATACATAATTTTAGCTTTTGAATGTAAGAATGAAAGTTATGTTACAAAATGGTGAATGCGATGGTCACAATATTATATCTCTTTTATACACTCTGAGGGAGGAATATTGAGAATATGGGCAGTAAACGGCTTATAATTTAGAATTTTAATCGACCATTTTCACATTCCATCTATTCAGTATCTGTTACCTCAGGTCAAACTCAAAGCATCAACTCGCAGGATTATCAGACTATTTGAACCCTAGAAATAACTGCTTTAGAAATATTTTCTGTATCGAATTCAAAGGAGCACTGATGCCTGGAGGTCATAAATAGGGGACCTTTCAGGAGGCGAACTGACGATAAGTTTACGGCTTACGCATAAATGCCACAGATGTATTTCGAAAGAGATAAGGCCTGTTCAAATATTTAGCAGCTCATTTCGCCGCGACCAAGAGCTGATTGATGAACATGTAGGTGTACGGAACTTTCGTATTGGACTTTCTATTTGGATATTATTAATAGCCCCGATTTCGGAGTAAGAGGATGATATCGATTCGGTTTCATAGACCATCCCATTGTATATATCACCACTAATAAACTTCGTGGAGGGATGTGCAGCATTTTACATGGGACCAGTTCATTTCTCGAGTGAACGTTGGACATACAAACGACCTACTTGAGATGCAATCTGAAGATTCAATAAGAGCGTAGGAAGATAGTGAAAAACAGAATTTTGTTTCAGTATTTTATGGGAGATTTATGGTTTTTATTCGGAAGGAATATATATTGGGCTCATCTTGGAGGAAGATTCACAATTCCCCCATATAAAAAGAAAAAATTCCCATTTTCATTCAAAATGCCAATAAAAAATTACAAGTGGTAACATAATGTATATAATCCTTGTGTGTAGGTTTAATAATATCTGGTGTTTTTTTACAGTGATAGAATTTTCGATCTAGTGTGATTTGACAGGAGGTAGAAGCCATGTTGTTTTGACGATTCTGTTCAAAAACATTGACAAATTATCATGGAAAGACTCACGTCGCAACAACGTCTACAATTTGTTGAAATTTATTTTCAAAATCAGTGTCTATTCGCTAAACTTATAGAGCACTTCGTGAAATTTATGGTTTACATAATCGTCCATCAGAGCAGCTTTTTGGTCGAACTATCGATAGATTCCGGACAACATTTTCTCTACTCGATGCAACAACAACAACAAGACAAAGAGCTACACGTACAGAAGCAAATATCGCTCTGTAAGTGTCAATGAAGATCCAGATTTGTCTCTTCGCCTATACGTTCTCAACAAACATATGTGTTTTATTTCAACTTAAAGTTCTATCACTCTAAAAAACATCCGATACAAATATAATAAATACTTTTATTTTTCTAATACGGTATTTGGTTTAGACACTGCAGTTTTTTTGTGCTAATGATTTAATTCGATAGTGAGAATTCGAGAAATTGACTGTTTTTCGAGCTCTCGTTCAAAGGATATATTATTACTGGGAATTTTGAGCTGGGGGTGATGTCAAATGATATTCTGTTCGATCTGTGAACATGATAACTCCAGAATAGAAAAACCTAGAGACTTGAAAATATTTGAATCTAGAATGTCGTCAAAGGGCAAAACTCGACTAAAGGTTGCGTATATCCATTCGAAATTTGTTTCCTGAATTTGATCTAAATGAAATTCTGAATTTCATTCAGAATGCAAAATTCAAGAGAACTTTTTGGTTCGCTAATTTTGAACATCGTAAAAAAACTGATAAAATGGAGCACTGTGAAGAAATTAAATGATGACTGTATATTTATACAGACTTGAGTTTTACGTATTTTGTACCTGTTTAGATGAAACCCTATATATCCCTTTTCCAAATGTATAACAATAGTCAAAACTGGGAGATTGAATCAGGGAAGTTGGGAAGTTGTTATTTCAATATTTAGAAACATAACTTTTGTAAAGCTGAGCTCTGACTGTTCCCTTTTAGGTAAACAACAACAATTGGTGCAATTATTCATGAATATCCTTGCTGAAGGATTATTCCTGCTGATAATAGATATCTGTGATTGTTGTTGTACTGGAGAGCTTGAATAATAGATACCTATAAAAGTGAATGTTTCTGTTTTAGCAGATATATTTCATAGAAATCGTACTTTTTTGCCACTTTCCCGTGCATTAATTCTATCCAATTTCCGTTATCATATGGTCACGAAATTTATGGTTTCCACTTCTTTGATCAATTATAATAAATCAGTATTTAACCCTACGAATTGATATCCGATGGCATTGTCCTCACTTCGACTCCGATTTCCTTTATTCCCCCAATGCATCACGACAGTGATCGGAATATATGCCTTTCTTGGCGATTTTAGATACACAAAGATCGGAGTTTATTCATTCGGTTTGAGTTTGGGAAAATTGAATGTGATATGGAAAATTCAACAAATTTTTCTGAAATTCAAGGGCTAAATCACTCGAATCTGATATTAATTGATGTCATAAAGATGAAGACAAAAAAAATTAGTAATATATTTATCATTTTACCCACATTAGAATATTTTTTGCAATTTTCATTAAAGCAGTGTTGAATATTCAATCTCGAAACTTTTATAGTTTCAGGTTTTTTGACAGACGCAACTTTGCTCCTGATAACTAGAGAAATACGTACTAATAGTAAAAAAATACTAATCGAGTTCGAAACAAAGCACGCAGGTAAAAAATTCAATTTCGTGTTCGGCAAAAGTTAATTCAATTCATTTTACTGCCACCTGTAGGTTCGTTAGTAGCATTCTCGGTTACTGTTTATAGTTTATGATTTAATTCATCAGCAAGCAACATTGTTCTTTCAACCTGAATTTGAAGCTGGCCGCATATAATGCTGCAACACATTCGTAAATAGAGTTCTATGATGAACTTCAATAAATCCCCTTATTACTCGGCATTGTTGAACAGATGAATATGTACCAACAGGGTAATAATTTGATTTCATGTCGATATGTTGAGAACGTTCATTTTCGTTGGTATGAAATGATTCCGGAACAACAGTTGATAACCATCGAGGAAATGAACGAGATTGGCTTATTCTATAAGCTCTGCTTCATACTGAAGTCCGATATTTCTTTGATATCTCGAGAATAATCTGTTGGAATTTATAAACCTGCACAAAATATTAAACCTGACGAAATATAAGGAACATAATCATGAGGTGAATTTATTTAAAAATTCAACACAGTGTTGGCGCTCTTATAGTCTAATTCTTAAATAAGTTTTTCTGTTTCTCTTCGAACAAGAACGGAGGATTTCACAAAAATAGTACAAGAATCTGAATTATTCGTTTGGACAAAGAACATAATTGTAAATACTATTTTAACGATGCATTCACTCAAGTGCCTTCCCTGTTATTCTACTTGCAATCTCTACAAACAGATATTCTCAATTAATTCTATTAGGAAATGTCTTGGAAAGTTTCCCTAGGCGGTTATTATTTGATAAGACAGTTGTATAATAAACTTTAAGCTATGTCATCTGCGACACTGTAACATAAACATCGATTTTCAGTACTCAGGTCCCTTCAGGGGTTAGCAGCAATGTTCACCTTGATATTTCAAGACAATATTTCATGACTATCTTCGAATTGAATTGATGTACTCACCTGAAACTATTGATCCTAGGGCCAGCACCTTGAATAGCAAACCAGCATGTAACATATTCCCATCAAAGTTAGGCTCTGAAAAACAAAATATATTGAAGAATCGTATGGTCACAAACGCAAACTGTTTTGCGAACTCCTATCGCTTTGTGCTGTTACTAAGCGAAATTCTCAATTAATTCTTTGACGAGATCCCTAAGTTATCTTTAAGATAAACAGAATTGGAAATTTTCATCTCGTCGTTCTGAAAAGATACCGAATTGGATCAAAATGAGGAATTCATAATGATTCAGAATATCATTTTTCAAATAGTCTTTGCGGAAGGATATTAACCTGAAAGTACTTAATTCAAAACCTATTTGAATACCTAGCAGACATTTATATATCCTGCAACAATAAAAGTATCAGATCATTATTTGCGAACGCAATCATCAGCTAGTTCCTCTGAGGACAATGAAAGTTGGTTTATGAGGCAATTAAAGCTTTTGTCGTTCGTAATAAACAGCTTCAGTTCGAATTTCACAGCTGAAATTTATCGGGGCGTCAAGAAAATGTTGGATAAAACGAAAAGGTTGCTTCTGTTTAATTTGTTGTTCTCCCAAACGTTTTCCTATTACCATTGTACTGAGGATCTTCAAAATGAAAGCGGAGAATTCTATTTGCATGATCAGAATCAAGGAATCAGCATGATCAGAATCAAGGATATAGCACCTTTTCTCGAAAATTTGAGGGAGAGCTTTGAATTCGATTACTTTCTAGTGCCAATAATAAACTATACTGCTTCACAAGAGTTAGGGAATGGGTATTAAAAGTATGTTATCTTCCAGAAAATCGCTGTTAAATCATTCAAAACTCAATAACAACTTGAATCGATCCAATAAAAATCAGTATGAGACATTTCGTCAATCTGGTCGCCTTTTTTTCTGAAGTTTGTTTTTTGCATATGCTTCATGAATGTTCTTATTTTGAAGTGAAGTCAGTTTATCAACGGCTTCGATTTGAAACGAGTTTTCTGAAAATGCCAAGACGTAAATCAACTAACTCTGGGGCTAATAGGGCTATCGGAATGCTACAGGGTGGGCTAACTCAGGTTGTTGTAGCGGAAAGGCTCCAAGTCAGCCAAAGTGTGATATCTCGACTTTGGAATATAGGTTCAGGGAGACATGTTCCGTGTTGGAAAGACCAAGGCTTGGTGAGAGATGAAAAACAACACCTGCTCAGGATCGTTTCATCAACGTTTCGGCGAGAAGAAACCCTACATCTACGTGTAGAATGCTACGGAATACTCGTCAAAATGCAGATGGAGTCCAAGTTTCCATCGAAACCATCAGACGACGTTTGAGAGAGGTGAATCTAGGTTCTAGACGTCCATTAAGAGGAGTTCCATTAACACGTGACCATAAGCGTCAAAGACTGGAATGGGCAAGGCAACATATCAATTGGAACGATCAATGGCGTAGTGTCCTTTTCACTGATGAATCCAGATATGGACGATTCTCAGATTCTCGAAGAATAAGGGTATGGACAATCACACGCATACCTCGTAATCGTCGCTATGTCCAAGAAGTCCATCCATTCCAAAGGGGTAGTGTTATGGTACGGGCCGTACCGTTTCAACGGGCGCACAGATCTACACATTTGTCCTGGGAATATGACCGCCTTACACTATAGGGAGCATGTCATTGACAATGTTGTGCCTAATTTTTACGCTGCTATTGGTGAAACTTTTCAATTTCTAGACGATAAGGCTAGACCGCACCGTGCAGCCATAGTTGAGAATGTGCGCGATGAGCTTGGTATTCCACATTCACCAATACCTCCGCATTCACCAGATTTGAATTGCATAGAACATGCATGGGATATGCTTCAAAGAAGATTAGATAATCATCAACCTACCCCAGAATCCTTTAATGATCTGAGAGAGCTTCTGCCCCGTTTATGGAACCAAATTCCTCAAGAAATGTTCAACAACCTCGTGTGTAGTATGCTAAGAAGATGTCAAGCTGTTATTGATGCCCGTGGAGGCCATACATTGTATTGATAGTCTTAAAATGCTTGAATTCTCTGGGAATAAAATTTCGTTATTTTACTCCATTTTTCTTAACCACCCTGCAGACCTACAGGCTAAAATTAATTTGCAACTTGAAATCATATTAATATGAATTTTCATCACAAAAATCTTATTTTCACTATATTCCTTTGCAATTCAAGTCAATATCCTTAACTCATGTGGAGCAGTTTATTTCAACATCTCAATACTCAGGATTCATTCAGAAACAACTTGATGCACTTCAGCCATCAAAGTTGACTCGTCTCAGCATTTTAGTGAATTCCATATTTACTGAAATATTCGGTTTTTTGTGAGCTACCCTGTATGAACATTGAATGGCGATCGGGGAGTAGAGGAGGTCGTGTTACATATTGAAATCGCAATATTATTATTCAGAACGACTTTCAGAAGAACTTTCAGAATTTAATGAAAGAGAACTATTTCTCGAAGATGGAACGAGTAGCAAATTATGTTCTCCTTCTCTCTTCTACAATAAAGAAAATGTGAAAATCGAGATCCTCAGCGATACTTCAAGAGTTTCCGTTATATTGCCTTTCCGTCATTATGAGAAACTTCAAGAGCCTGTATATGAGATGCATTTTCAACTGGATTCGCACCAAATTGGATTCAGTAAATACTCATGAGAAACGGGGACTGCTGTTTTAATATTGTACGGAATTAATTCACCAGTAAGTACTTTAATTTCGAATTAAATCTTGAATGAGAATTTCGATGAGTTATTCTTTTCCTCCTTTTTCCGTGGAAGTGAAACGTGACACAGAAACTAGGGACGTGAGGTCTGGGTAATTGAATCGACCTGTTGAAACGAATTTGTGTGCCGTATTGTTTCGATAACACAGGTTCAGTATTGTTCCGGTTCTAGTTTTATGTGAACTAAGAGCTTTATTGACAAAAAAACCCCATTGAGATTGTGAGCCATCCTCGAAAGCTAAAGATTTGCGGTCCCGGACTTTGTTCAGATCTTTTGGAGATTTACAGCACTGTAGTGCCTCATTTTTAATTATCGGAACTGTTCTTGGACATAGCGACGATTACGGGTATGCGTGGGATTGTCCATACCCTTACTCTTCGAGAATCTGAAAATCGTCCATATCTGGATTCATCAGTGAAAAGGACACTACGCCATTGATCGTTCCAATTGATATGTTGCCTTGCCCATTCCAGTCTTTGACGCTTAATGGAACTCCTCTCAATGGACGTCTAGAAACTAGATTCACCTCTCTCAAACGTCGTCTAATGGTTTCGATGCAAACTTTGACCCCATCTGCATTTTGAAGAGTATTCCGTAGCATTCTACACGTAGATGTAGGGTTTCTTCTCGCCGAAACGGTGATGACACGATCCTGAGCAGGTGTTGTTTTTCGTCGACCATCGAAACCGTTGATAAACTGACTTCATTTCAAAATAAGAACATTCATGAAGCATATGCAGAGAACCAAACTTCAGAAAAAAGGCGACCAGATTGACGAAATGTTTCATACTGATTTTGATTGAATCGATTCAAGTTGATACTGAGTTTTAAATGATTTTACATACAGTGATTTTCTTGAAGATTACTTTTAAAAACGATTGAATACGATATCCCTCCTAACTCTTGTGGAGCAGTATATTTGAATTCTTCGTTTAATTCTGCACTGATTCGATTTATGACACGCGCAACCACTTCAAACGATTGTTAAGTAGCCTGATTGTCAAATTTGTTGGCAGAAAGAGTGTCACAAATTAGTGTTTATATCTCCAAAATCCCTTATTGTGAAAATATCTTTTTGCAACAACAAAAGAAAGTACGCCGGTACTGCTTCTTGTATATAAAGTATGGAGTAATATTATACACTTTGCCTGAAACAGGACTTCAAAGTGAGCCTCAATAAAACTATAAATGTTAAAACCTATCAAGCCATTTGGGCTAGAGAGAACCAAAGATTAGACGGGGAAATACGTACAAAATGACATAGGCATCATAACTTGAGTTGGGAGGTATCAAATGCGGAACTGCCTACCATATCACACGACCCGAGTGGGTTCAATTAACCTCAGAAAACTTCCAAGAGCTACACTAGTTCATTCGGTCGTTATGAGTGATATCAATAGGTCACGAGTTTTTTTCTCATTGCGCCAAATTTTCAGAAGAAATGTCCAGTTCTCTCCATTTTTACATTTATATTGCATTCATTTCAAACTTTACTTATTTGTCATTGTATTCACGAAGCTTTCTTTATGTTGAATATACTTTTTGTGTTAATTCGATGTATCTCTAATTTTATAACGCTTTATGGACAAAATGACATATACAGTGATCGGACAAAATGACATAGATATTTCAGCTGAATTAACCGTATCTGCCGGATAACACCAAGACAATCCATCACAGGCTCCATCAGCAAACAAAGAACCAGGACTTTTCTTAACATATTCATAACAAAATATTTATCTGCGGCTAATAAAGGCAATGCATCTTAACCTACTCTTGCTGATCCTATGAGGAAGTTTCTCCAATCCCTAAATGATGATACATAAGTGGACAAGGCAAATGTCAGCCAAGACTCGATAAACGTACTTAGATTCAACTTCTACACCTAAAATGATTGCAATCAAATCAAAAAATGAGCCCATACCTCTCCAAAGAAAAGGAGACAAGTCCCTAAGGCATTATTTAAAGAAGACAATGAAGAAGAAAATGTTCCTAGCAACTTTCGAGATGATGAAGACGACTGTCCATCTGTCTATTGTTATGACCTTTTTTCCCGATTTAGATCGGGAAAGAACCAGTCTTCTCCAGGATTTGCCCTGGAAAAGACTGGTTACGATGCATGCATTGGTTGCCTTGGGCTTACGAATCTTGTGGTGATGTTTCTAGAAGAACCAAGCGTTTCTTTTGTGAACTTTGTCAGTAGTTTTGTAACTATAAGTAGAAAAATACAGTTGCCTGTTGCCGGTATGTCATGTTGTCCATAGCATGCGGACAAAATGAATTTCGTTTATCCCAATTTATTTAAGAATATTTAATTTTTTGGTACTTTTATTTCATAAAGGTTGATTAGATTTTGTGAAGAAAGGACCAAAGATCATCGTTGTAGAATATGACATTACTGTGATTCACTAGAGGAGAAGGTGGTATTATGGAACCCTGCTGCTAATATGGAACCCTCGGTTAATTCTGAACTGGCCGTGATATCTAGGGTTCAAAAAGTTGAATATCCTTTATCACTTATGGAACAACTTGTGTGGGAAACTGCAGCGTATAGTACGCAGCAGAAATCCAACAGTGAGGGGTTATGTGCGAATGGGTTAAACGAAACTTTGATGCCGTGAATTCGTGTCAACATAAAAAAGACTTAAATCTGAGTTTCATATATTTTGGTATTCTGCCAGGCTAAAATAGGGCTTTTCTGTTGAAACCTAGTAGGTTATAATGCATTCTACGAGGTTCCAGAAAATTTGCCAAGCGATGTACTGTAACATGTGTTTTTGATAATATGGAACCCCAAAGGTGATGGTACCACAACCTAAGAAAAAAATGTCGAACAGTGGACGGAAAGCTTGATTTGCTGCAGTAATAACCAGCTTTCCTTACAAAATAGAATTGGAGACTTCAATTTCTGTGGATTCAGTATCTGATGTGCCATTTATGGGCACACAACGATTTTTCCGATTGGTGTGACTCCCGTCGTTCATAATCTCATATTATGAATTATAAAATATAATTATAATGAGTGAGATAGATATTTTATGTTTATGCACCTAAAAATGCATTTCTTCGAATATAAGTTCTCATTTTTCCAAAGGGTCCATATTACCAGCCTACTTTTTCGGGAGTCCAATTTTGAGCTTTTTGAAATAATTAAATGTATCTTGTTGAATATTGCTAGTATTCTAAATTCGTTCAAGTAAACAAAAACTGAATATATATAGGGCCTATTAATACAAAAAACAAGAAGATAAACACAAATCTCTTCGGATTATCAAATGAAAACAAACTGGGGTTCCATAATACCACCTTCTCCTCTACTAGCAAGTTATGCCTCTGAAATAAAACCCTATGTCATTTTGTACGTATATCTACTTCCGCTACACAAAGTCAAGTAAACACCTGACCATCAAAAGGAGGATATAATGACTCAGCATGCAGGCTATTCAGACCTGTCTGGATGCTCTTTAACCTTTAAGCCCGCTCCACACTCATGGCGCGAATCGCGCCAAGAATTCTTGCCGTGAACCTGGCCAAGAATTCGCAGCCAAATAACGAAATGGAGAAGGGCGCGAAGCGCGAACGTGACACAAGAAAGTTATCCACACTCACGTTCGCAGTATTGGCCGAGGTTCTTGCCATGAGTGTGGAGCGGGCTTTACAGGCGGAACACCCTGTATATGGCGTCGTAAGCAACGATCGTCCGGGAATGAACCCGCGGAGCGGAGCCAGTTCGAGCACGGCATTCCGGAACGATTCGCCGGGAAAAACCCAATTTGTTGGTCATTGAACAAAATGATACCGACATAATTCGGGCATATCTTGTTAGAGGAAGAGTGGCACGGGCAGCCGCTAACGACAATCCGCGCTTTGCGGCCGTCGCTATTAGCCGAGATGCATGGATAATTTATATCTGAGGAGCAATGAAGTAAGAACGATGGCCGGCTACTGAGCAGGGCGGCAACAGTCTGCGATGCCAACCTAATGAGATTTTCGCTCTCGAAATTGCACCAGCTGCTTGTTTCCCATTCCGGCAGCTCTCGAATCTCGCCATCGCGGTGTTATTGTACGGCGAACATGGCAATCGAAATCTGAATAAGAAAATTTCATAGTCTTCGTCGCGCGGCGACGACCTAACAGATAACGGTTACCTACTCAGTCCTCGTGTCGTTTTCTGATGATTTATGGGGGGATGCTGAGAATTTTTCTCCCCTCCTTCTATCTTGTTCCTTGATGGAAGTTCGTTCCGCTGTAGGAACACTCCTCCACTGGGACGTTACATTTCTGATGACAGTAAAAACACTTACTACCATCCTCCATCATGTTGATGGGCTGCCGGATAATCCCATTTGTTTCGTGATTCAGTAGACACTTGACCCATGCTGGAGTGATTAATCTGGCAACGACGCATTTAGCTAGACGTGTGTAGTAACCAAGGGGGGGAACTTTCATGAAAATATACCCAATTTGTCAATGAGCATTTTCAGTCATTTTCAGAAAAAATATATTTTGACATATTGGATTCTCACGTAATTCATGATTTTTTTTTTAATTTTTTCTTCATCAATTTATACCCTTAAAAAATATTCTAAACTGAAAAATAATCTACTGAATTCAAACGATCAGAAGAAGCGGGAAATCGTGTGACGTTGGTGGCTAGAGAGACTTTTGATTGGTTGTACTCGTCATGACGTGCTGCTGATATAAAAATGACAGCATTTCCAAATCACAAAAAAAAGTAGTCTGAAAAAGCCCTTGTTTTCACTTTCCTAATAAAATCATAATATAATGTTGATTTTGGATGTTTCTTTTATCATCATGACATTTTCATTTGTACTCCATAAAGCTTCATAATATCATTCAATTGAAGATAAAGAGGGTTCAAGATAGGTGAGAAATTCAATTAAAAATAATTATCCCTAGTCTACACAGGTAAGAATTGGTATATATAGGCCGGTCTTCTAATTTAGGAAGCATTAATAATTATTTTAATTTTGAGAAGTGCAGATTAGTGGTAAGAATAATTATGGATTTGGCATCTGTGTATAGTCGTCAGTCGTTGACTTAACCTAGGAGTATAGAATATAGAATATTGAATACTCCTAGACTTAACTGTAAGAAACGCCATTCTATAGTACCTACGCAGCGAAGACGTCGAAATGTCGAATAATGACAAATAAGGAGGTTATGTTTTTATTTATAATTTGTAGGCGTGGTTGTCACATCAGTATTTGTATTTTCAGAGAATGAGTTTTATATGAACTTTAATGAAAATTAAGTTATTATATGACGATGTTTCAAAAACATAATAGTGATCGCATCAAATATAATACGATTACTGAATATATTAATGAATTAATTCAGAGATTTTACAAAGACTTGACAACAGTGGCGTGTCTCTCAGTTACTCTGGGCTTTGTCCCCTCCATCACAAACTTCATCCAATCATATTACAAATCGAGCCACTGACGTCACAGCAAAGGAACGTTTGAATTTACACGTGTTGAAATCACATTTTCAATATCGAATAATTAATCAGTTCTTCAAAATTCAGAGTGAATAAATGGTTACAAATGTGTTATAAACTGCCCTTGGGAAGAAAAGTGCATATTTTGAGGTACTGGAAATTCCCATTTTGACATGACCAATTCTGAATAAGCAGGAAACCAGTAAAATTCTGAGGATTTTCTCTTCTTGTCTGATGAAGGAGTCTTACCCTCACAAGTTCCACATTTACCTATAATGCTCTTTGTTATTCGGTATTCAAAATTGTACCTTCAACTTATAATGCAGAAGCGATTTCTACAAAAACAAGACATCGAAACAGCCCCAAGAAAATCATCCAAATTGCTTCGATTCTTGAAAAATACCTTCGCGATTTGGAGTCATGTTCAACACCTGAATATCTTACTCGAACACCTCAAAAGCAGGCAAACAAACATTGAGTTCGCCACCCTTTCTTGGATGTTTTGGTCATTATGAAGCCTAATGCCAATCTAGGATACAAGGCTTACAAAAAACTGACCCACATACACAGATATCTACAAAAGGAGCTCAATCTCCGTACCCATCATTGAAACAATTGTAGTGGGACCTCCAGGTATATAGGGTGTCCCAAGTTCGAGTGCCTATTAGACGTTTCCGGAGAACTGGACAGCTAAGTTTCGAGGATGTTTCGCGTTCAATGCTCCTAAGGTCCTAAATGAAATTTTTGATTTTCTGCCACTTCCTGAGACGTCATTCAGGGGGAGTGTAACAACATTTCTGCTGGATACGATGTGATAATTATTATGATTTATGTTTATTTTCTCTTTGGAAGTTTTTTTTTTGTAGGCTTTTTGTATGATTTTCTAGATCTAGAAATATGTACATTTTATTTTGATTGTGGAAATGGGTTATTTTGGATTTTGTTGCTCACCAATTGTTGTCACTATAGAGTTTCTATGTGCAATTTGTATTTTAGGAAGAGTGGAAGATCGGCTTCGGCCGAACTCTATTCCTTTTGGCTAACCTAACTTAATGTAAGATTTGGTCAATAAACAGTATTATTATTATGTATTTGAAATCTGAAAATTGGGATTTTGATATTGTTCGAAATTAACTACAGACCCAAAATATTTTTGGAGCCTGAGCACTTCCAGTTATACAAGGAGTGAATATAAATTGGTTCGAATTTTTTTTTTCAATTTTTTCGTATCTGGAATGATTGAGTATTCAATGCTGAATACATTTATGTTAAAACCATTTTATTCATTCGAATAGTTTTCAAAATATCGAAAAAAACCTGAAAAAAGTCAAATATTCATCAGTCTTATGTTCATTTTTCTTATTCTGACCATCCCGAGTGTAAACCGTTGTCATAACATCAAGGTGGAAGAATGTGGGAAGGTCGCGCATCTTTTGAATTTCATAAATATCATCTCGAAAATTGGTCATATCTTCTGTTTTTCAAATAAGAACCCTATTTCTTTATGATTGCGTTGGATTCTGTGAAGAAAGATTGTTCTAGTTCAAATAAAATTCAGCTGCATGAAAATGATCATGGTGTGATAGGATTTCGGAATGAAAGAAACAACATTTTTTTAAATATTGAAAATTCGGTGTCCAATCCATTCACCAGCACCAGGCCTGGTGCTGCTCGAATGGTGTGCCCTGAAAACGCGATTGTTCTCGAGATCATGGGGGTTTCTATTGATAATCATTGTTCTTCCTGAATCCGAAATGAGTCTATTAAGGGTTCATGATTGTTAAGGAATAGAGTAAAAGAATGGACGCCTCCTTCGTTTCCCTTTCAGGAAAAGTTTTTATAGGGTATTTTGTTTTTACAGCATTTCCTTTCTGTCGGAGGGGCCTTTTCAGTGAAACTTCATCTCGGAGGATCTTAAACGAAGGTATCAAGGCTCATTCGGATAGCAGCATGAAAAATAAAAGTTCGCGACGTAGGTATGCGAATGTGACTAAATCCTGTGAAATAGATTTTGTACGGCTTGTAGCTTGGGCTCTAACTATATTGGGGAACTACACCTACCTCATTTTGGTTTATTTGAACTAAGGGAACATCGATGAATTGTTTCTGAATGTGTGAGAAGATTATTTGGATTCTCCATAGAATTTCAATGTGATGTTTTGAAGCTTTCCAGAGTTATTTGAGCTTTAAGAAAAATATTGTATATTCGGGATGGTCAAAGCTATTTGATGTTTACCGTTAGAGAATTGAAATTTTCAGGAACTGTCCTTGATGCCACTTCATACGAGAATCAAAGGCGTTACCTACTTCTCAAAAATCCCTAAAATGGGCAATTTTTATTCGTTAAACGATTTGAGCTCTTCATTTGAAATTGGGAATGTTTCTGCGTATACCCTGTAGAAATTTGTCGTCAAAATTAAAGTAAAAACGTACCATATTGTCTCATCAACCTTTTCTAATAATTCTATCTTGCCAACGTTGAAATTACGATGGAAATCTCCCGACATATGTGCAAACTCGATGAGAAATCCAAAAATGTAATAATTAATTTGTCAACAATCTAAAAACACCTTGTATATCGGGTATGCATTCAGTAGGTTTGTGGCTATAAGCCTAATATGATTCCTTCAAAAGGATCCTGAGATGAACGAGGGATGCAAGCTCTGATCATGAGTAAGTAGGATCCTGAAAGGAATGGAAATTGGTAGTTGTATTTCCAGAGGGCAAACTATTCTCCCTGTCTTCACTGTCTCTCACCCCGGGGGCCCATGCCGTTTTATTTCACTTCTTCACCCAGATTCACGTCCATATAAACCTTACCTACCTTCCTAATGCTCCTCTATTTCGGTAGCTAATGTGGGAACATCATACCGCATATGAACTCAAATTGTGCATTGTTCCCCTACAGATTCCTTCAGAATATCCAGCAGTTTCTCAGCGAAACAGATTTTCCCTGGATAATTATCCAGAATTCTGATGATAAGGTAGAAAGTTTTGCTGTAAAAAGGAATGTAACTAGTCGGTATACAAGCTGAAACCTTTACAAGTTCTGCATTGCTCCAATGTTGTTTCTTATTCAACACTGTTTAATATAAGTATTTCACGATGCTGATGAAATCTAAAATAGCATCTCCGGTTTTTCCGGAAATGACGTCAACTTCCGTTTTTCAAATAAGAACACCATTTTTTTATTGCAGAAATAGATTCCTTAGAAAATTTCAAGTTATTTTGATGTAACATTTTTCAGTTTTGGTTGGAAAATTCTCTCTGAGCGGGAAAATCCGAAAAAAAAATCGAAAATAGAGCTCCGCTGAAACAAGAATAACTTCGAGGTTTTTGGATGGAAAATTTTCATTTTTGGGATTTTTCAAGATGTAAGATTGATGTATCCACTTTGAAAATCGAAATCGCGATTCATGAAACAGGGGGTGAAAAAATCGCTTTCAAAGTTAGGGATGACAAAATCGTGAAAAATCAATTTTTTCAAATTAGAACCCCATTTTTTTATGGCAGATATTGAATCTACGTTAAAAAATAATGTGAGTGTATGCATCACACCCTTGCCCTAAAGTGGATATTAACTCAGAAAATGTCCATTTTAGGGTTGAAAAAAATTTCATTATGGGAAGAAAACTGTTCAGCCAATCCATTCGTAATTTCGTTCTGATTTTTTTCGATTCAAACTGCTAAATGCTGATGTTATACGTAGGAACTGAGCATTCCTTTTGTAGCCCCTGAGGAAATAAAACGGCATAGAGGGGAAAACAGTAAATAAGGGCATACATTCCGGGATTTGTATTGCGGATCTCTAACGCCATGCTTGTCACTTAGTAATAGAAACGCCGAACTAATATTCAACACACTGTGAAGGGATAGAACTTGTCAGTCCCGAAAGCTTTGAACGAGAAGATGGAGCCAAAAGAGGGATAAGTTTGGCTACATATGCTGATATCTCTAGATTTTCTGATGAAATTGAACAACTCTTCCACCTCAAGACGAGAGGACATAAAAAGAATAACGGGAAAGTTGTCACATGATTTTAAACAAGATAAATCTCTTTGTTTCATGAATTTCTATTCTGATTTGTATTCTGTATGACTACAAACTTTTCACGAATGCTGTTATTGGAAATGTCCACTGATTTCTAAAAGCACTTCGATACCTCTTAATTACAAAGAAAAACTGCAAAAACTACGAAATATTAAGGATTTTTTTATGGATAGAAACATACACTGAGTGTTCACAAGGTGAATACCAAAAATGGAAAATCTAATTTCCCAGAGTTTCATTTGTGAAGGCTACTGAGTCTTTGTGAACATCGGATTGTCAATGAATTGAGAATCATTCGATGTAACAGTTCATGTTATATCTTCCACATATACAGGGTGTCACATTGAAATGAAACAGAAGTCTTTTCAAGTAAAAAGTCAAGAATTTCACTCAGGCCTAACAATTCTGTTCACGAGGTAGACTTTTCTTTACATTAAAACCATAATCATATCATTTCATTCCTCTGTGCGGCAACTCCGACCTCTCAAACTTGAATTGGGGAGATGGGTCGTGCGATATGTTGCTGAAAAGGTATTTTCCTTCTGAATATGACAGTACAAATTTGGAGATTCGATCATTCGTTTACGTAATATTCGACTTCGAAAATTAAATATCGCATAATTCACCAAGCATAAGATAATTACCAATTTTAGAGAGACACAAATTGAGCCCCGCTATCTTCCATACAAAGGCATAAATTAAGCTCAAACTTCCGCATCACATTCTGTAACATTTCCGGTGGGACCTACACATTCCACTAGTATTTAATTTTTGCCACAAGCGTGTTTATTGAAAACCCTGAAAAATATTCATTTGATTTCAATTACGGGGGTAGATTTTCGCTATGAAGTTTGCCATGCAGTCCGTCGAATTACGATAGTATTGTTTATCAACATCAATGGAATTGATTAATTTATTCGGACCAGCTTTGAAAGCGTTCTACAATTTCTGTAAACTGATTTGTGAACGCAAATTTCGATGTAGATATAATATCTATCATATTTTATACTGACGAAGTGAAACAAATTCAATAATACCGGGGTTTATCGATCGCTTTGGGACGGTGATATGAATTCACATGTATATAAAAATATAATTTCTTGATTCGAGTAAATATTTTTTCGATGAAAATTACAAGAGTAATCTATTCGCCTTCATTTGTATCTATCCATTAGTATGTGTAGAGAGGTTTATTTCGTTATTATTTGTGTAGAAGCTTCTACTGATAATTATTTCGCCGGATTTCCTGAGGTAAAAAAAACCGTTTTTATTTCTGTGAATTCGACTTTGTTGCAAAAATAAGGCCATAAAAAATGGGCGAGTGAGTGCCTAAGATATTTTTTGGTGTGGATGTTATAACAACTCAAAGTTGTTATTTTCTGATTGATACTGACTAAATGCATTTAGGAAATACCCTGATACTAATTTTAATTGTGAAAATATTTGAAAAAACAATATTTCGTAACAATTAGAGTTTGTTTGATTTGATCATCTGTGCAATCTGAAAGCAAATTCTTTTCTTTGATTTTACTCAAGATTAGTTTGTAAACATTCATAATTCATCCATATTCTCCTTAATAACCCAAAAATAAAGCGTGTGTCGAATTGCGCGTTTTTTTTTAAATAAATTAAATAGGAATAGAAAATTTATGGTCAAGAAGCATAATATAATCAAGTTTGGTATAGAATTATAGGTTTTCGAGGACGAGGAATCGAATAAAGAATAAATCGAGCCACTATATGGTACGGTTTAGATTTTGACCTGCGAAATGGCATTTTTGAAAAAAATCGAAATTTTCAGTCGTTATAGCTCCCCTTCCAGTGGTCGTATCAACTTTTTATTTATACCTACATTGTTAATCAGCATTGTCTCAAGTATCTCTAAGAACAATAAAATCGATCTCGAAAATGTCAACTTTTTTGGTGAAAAATGCATAAGGGGTAAGACCCCCAAAAATACCATAATCGTCATCACCATGGAATCCCTGGAAACTCTAATGTTGATATTCATTCGGAATGGCCTTCAATCCGTTTGAATCATTCAGAGTAACCATTTTGCTGGTCAGTAGCACCTATACTCTGAGTGCTCTGAACTCGTGAACTAAACTCGAAATTAAAAATCGCAAAACATAAAACCCAAAAATTTCATGGTCCTGAAGGATTATATGGTCAAGTTTGGTATCAAATTATAGGTTTTCGAGGACGATGAATTCAATAAAAAATCAATCAAGGCCCTATCTGGTACGGTTTAGATTTTGACCTGCGAAATGGCAAATTTCCAAAAATTTAAATTTCAAATCGCCATAGCACACGTTCTACTGGCCAGATCCAATTGAAATTTTTATAATGATAATCAGCATTGTCCAGAGTATCATTCTAGTCGTCAAATAAGATCGCATTTGATGATCCCAAACTTTTGGGTGAAAAATGACAAAGAGGTAAGACCTCCCAAGAACATCATATTTGTCAAGACCACGGTCTTCAATCCATTTGAGTCACTCAGAATAATCATTTTGCCGTTCAGTAGCGCCCAAATTGTGAGTGCTATGAGATACAATTTTAGTGATAAAGATGAATTTGGACAGCCCATTCGACCAAATTAGGAACGCTACATATGCTCAGAATGATTCTTCTCCAAATATTTCAATGAAGATCATTCTATAATTATTTATTCTTGATGGGCTGGCATTATATCACCCAAAATAGAAGGTTACTCGCTTATTCCATCAGTTGAATCTCCGTTGTATTTCAGATAATTGTATATTTACCAGCTGCAATGAACGATGAATTTGTGTTAATTCAACGTGGTGATTAACTGAGATAGTTTCGAAAATTCAAAATGATTCAGTTATCTTTTTTATCGGAGATTTTTTATACGGTTGACAGATGAAGAATGAGGTTAGTCAATGTTGCAGCATAGAGTAGGGAATTAGGGATGTTTCTACTTCAACCCGGAATCTTCGGAGGCATTCAGGTCATGTGTTGAACAACTTCATTCAAAATTATTCCAGACAAAGATGTTTTTAGACTTCTTTGGCACGATGTATAGATGAAGTAGGGAGGTTGAATGTTTTCACATTTCATGAGGGCATAATATCCTGGAGATTTTACGAGATCATAGAATATTTCTGTCGAAGTTTTTTTCGCTATATGTCAAAATGGAAAAGTTTTGTGGTTTATGCTGTATTGAGTTTTCAAGCTCGTTTAGAAATTGAAATTCTTGGATTCGAACAAGATGGGTCTAAGACTCGCTGTACGGTTCTCTCAAGGGCACTTGCAAATCCGGCTCGATTCTCAGATACGTGCGAACTACATTCGTTTCGGAGCAATCAGCCGAATCCATAAATCTATGGACGGACAAGAGAATTTATCCCTGAGGAAATCTGCTCCGTATCCAGGCCCGATACTTCGATTATGAGTCCATTGCCGCACATTTCACCGCGAATCCATATAGCGGCTAGAACCGACAACATATTGAACTAATGGAGCCATCAGGGTTATTATGAGAGCGCCAGATGAAACAACTCTCATACATATTCCAGAAAAATGCGGTGCAAGGAACGGACGACATTCGGGAAATCCTGGAGAGGGGTTTTCTGAAAGCCGATTTCATCAAGCATTATCGGATTCTAATCTGTATTTGTCTGAGTGCCGAATATTCAAATTTCAGATCAGCGCTACAGTGTAGAATAGTTGTTTGTGCAACAAGTGTAAAAAGTGTATATTGTTGCTCGATGCACGAAGCAGGAAGTTTGCAGAACGGTAGGGACGAAGTGGAGATCTGCAATCATGCTGAGTGCAACAAATACTCTTTTGTACTTACATGTACATATAACGGGTGATTTTTTACTATTTTCTTTTCGGCAACACGCACGTTTTCTGGTTTGTGTCACTGTCAAACTATTCATTTTGGTCTATATGGTGTTTCATTAGACGTATTCGAGGAAGGAATTGTGATACGAATTCAAAATTTTGTATTTTCGTTTTCGTATACATGAACTTAATTTATAAAATATTTTCAAGCGGAATCTACTTCCAGTTCTACCAAAAACGAATGTAAACTTCGTTGTTTCAAAAGTAACACCCTGTATATTCATACATATCTGAATTCTTCGTTTAATTCTGCACTGATTCGATGTATGACATGAGCGAACACCCCAAGCGATTGTTGAGTTATAGCCTGATTTTGACCTTACCTTAAATGCGGATCTACTTAAAAGGTAGATCTACGCGCTCTACTAGTAACGATATAATTTTGTAATTCTGATCGATTGCTCGTCAAAAACAGAGCACGCGAAAAAATGAACCAATTGAGAGGCAAGTTCGGTGAACAGTTGTTTTCTCGATTAGCCGCCTTCAATGACTCGAAAGCTCCCTTCAAAAATTGGGCTTTTTATTTCCATGATATCTCAGTTCATATGCGGCGTAGACCCGGTGGACCAACAATTTTTAAAAAAATTTAAGCTGAATCATTTTTCTAGAATGTGTATCACTCGCTTCTCTGTTTTTCTCCGTATATTAGGAAAAAAACCTGGTGAGCTGTAATTTCATGAAAATCTGGACGAACCATCTTATTTCCATGATATCTCTGTCAATTCTTGGGATAAATGTATGAAATTTTCAGTATACTTGCGGAATAATATTTTGCAGAATGTGTTTTATTTTTTTTCCGTTTTTGTGCGTATATCAGGAAGAATTTTTTTGAAAATATGACCAATAAAGTTTCTACTTCATAATTCATTTAAAACTCGAGGGGGCAATAAACAAAAAAACTGATCAAAACACATTCTGAAAAATATTATTTCGCATGTAAACTGAAAATTACATACATTTATTCCAAGAATTGACAGAGATATCGTGGAAATAAAATCCTTTGTCCAGATTTTCATGAAATTACAGCTCACCAGGTTTTTTGCTAATATACGGAGAAATACAGAAAAGCGAGAAAACACATTCTACAGAAATGATTAAGCTTCAATTTAAAGAATAAATTGTTAGTCTACGCCGCATACAAACTGAGATATCATGGAAATAAAAAGCCCAATTTTTGAAGGGGGCTCGCGAGCTCGGACGTACAACATTGAAATGAAATAATCTTCAAACATCAAATAGTATGGACCGTACTATCGATTCAAAAAACGATTCATGCATTTCCTGAATTTTAGGTGTTTTTTTCAATAGCTCTCAGAATCACCCATCACTATCACTATTACTATCCGAACTCTACATTTTCCACAGCTCGTTCAGCCACCTTTTAGGTAGATTCAGCATTGTTGACTCAATGAAACAGATATGTTTTTTCTTAATTTTGCAGCCAGGTGACCACATATTTTTTTTACTCCGTATTAGGTAAGACTTGAGCGAAACATGAAATTTGAGCTGAATATTAAAAAAAAAACTATGCATAGACCCTACAATTCAAAGTACCAATTCAATAGCGCATCTATCAAGGAATACTATCTGAAAAGCCGATCGAAAAATTTTTTTGCTGGAGTCTTGCCAAAATAAAATATATTTTCATGAACCGCCACAGTCACCTTCAGGTACCAAATTTTTCATTCATTAAGCCGCACCCTCTGTACCGGAGTCTGACAACCAGAGATGGGGGGTGGTGGTAACGAGGTGGTAGAATATTCTTGAAATTCAGTCGATAAGTCGAATGTGTCCAAGCGATAACCTCTTGAAAAGTGTTGAATTGTTCGTGAGGAATATACGAAAATGGCAGAACAATATTATCCAAGTTGCAAGTTGCATCACATCAAGCATCCCCAAATGAACCATAAAAATTTGCGTCGTTCAATGCAAATACAATCAATAATGAAGAAAGTGAATGTGCATTTAGCAGAAGAATTTGGGAATAGATTCCAATTCCAATCGACGTATAGCCAGAATGTGCCCTCTACGGAAGTACCTGTAACAAATGATAGTGATGTGCCAAAAAACAAGATGGAATTATCGGAAACTATGGAAAATTCGATCCAAACCAGTGGATATATGGGTGAGCTGTCTCAAGAAGATCTATACCAAAATACACTGAATCGCTCATTACAAAGAGCACAAGTGATGAAGATCATCTTGGATATAATTGCTGATGGAAATAAAAAAGGCTTAAATCTACCTACATTCAGACAGTGTGATGTGAGCGAAACAGTACCATATGGATTGCCCAGGAGTCGTAATTTTAAATTTGTTCTTCCCTCAATGGCTCTGAGTTCCTCCTAAGTTTTTATTCTTTTGAATTTGGTTTGAGTTTCATTGTTGATGTTTTACTGCTCAATAATTTTTTTTATGTATTCTGTATTTCCTTTTCTCAAATTTTGATTGACTGTTGAAATTAAATTTGTATAAATATAACTAACTCAGAACATACCATCGAATGCTTCTAAGCTGTATATATTTTTATCTATTGACTCAATATGTGATGAACCATGTTATTTATTGTATTGAAAATAGTATTTTGTTAGTCATAAATATAACTTACTTAGAACATACCATCGAATGCTTCTAAACTGTATATATTTTTATCTATTGACTTAATATATGATGAACCATGTAATTTATTGTATTGAAAATAGTATTTTGAATGTGATAATAAATTGCCTGTGATAAATCACTTCTTTTCTTCAATACCCTTATACAGTGAATAATGTTTTTTGAGTAATAATAATCAATCTTTGAAAAAACAAATAAAAAGAAGCGTATCATGAAATTTTATAAAATTGACATTGACAATTTCTAGTAGAAAAAAACAAAGACAACATCAATAAACTAGCTAGTAGGTACCTTATAGAAATATTCCAGTACACAAATTTATCTAGTTTTATTTTCTCTCATGGTTTAATATTTATAATAAAAAGTTATCTGAGACTGGGAATTACCTATTGCTAATTCAAGTAAACCCTGCACATAAATATTGAAAATTTTCTGCAACTTCATGAGAGTAGTAACTTAATTTAATAAAACAATAAGCAAATTTCTTGGTAAAATAATGCAGGGTGAATTTTTACACCTCAAAATTGAAAGAGAGAAAGAAAGTGAATGATGTGAAAATCGACCTCAGTCTTTCAGCCACAGACCAAAATAATTATTTCAGGAAAAAAGGTAAGATTTCTATTGCTAATTCAAGTCCTCCCAGTTCATTAATATTGAAATTTTTCTTCACCTTTAATAAACGATAAAAAATTGCTAGGCACTGTCATGCAGGACGATTATTAGTTTTTGTAACTTTAACCCCTCGAAAATAAAAGAGAGAGAGAGAGAAATTGATTGATTTTGAAATCGACCTGTCTTTTAGCCACACGCAAAAATAATCATTTCAGAAAAAAATGTAAGATTCAAGTAACAAAGATAAATTACGTCTTTTATTCAATATCTTTACACAGTGAATAATTTTTCTTAAGTAATAATAATCAATCTTTGAAAAAACAAATAAGAAGAAGTGTATCATAAAATTTTATATAATTGACATAAACAAGATTGGTTTCTTTAATATTCAGTAGAAAAAAACGAAGACAACATCAATAAACTAGCTACCTTATAGAAATATTCCAGTATACAGATTTATCTGGTAATACTTTCTCTAATTGTTTAATATTCATGATAAAAAGTTATCTGAGACTGGGCATTACCTATTAATTGCTAAATCAAGTCCAGCCTGTACATAAATATCGAAAATTTTCTGCAGCTTCATGAGAGTAGTAACGTAATCTAATAAAACAATGAGTAAATTGCTTGGCACAATCATACAGGATGATTAATAGTCTTTGTAATTTTTACACCTCAAAATTAAAAGAGAGGAAGAAAGTGAATGATGGGAAAATCGACCTCAAAAATAATTATTTCAGGAAAAAGGCCCAGTTCATTAATATTGAAATTGTTCTTCATCTTCATAAGCACGTTATTTAATAAAACGATAAAAATTGCTTCGCGCTATCATGCACAGCGATAATTAGTTTTTGTAACTTTAACCCCTAAAAATTGAAACACACAGAGAGAGAGGAAGAGAGAGGGAGAAAGAGAGAGAGTTACTTCAAATGAAGTAGAATATTAATAAGAAAAAATAAAATTTCACTGAGACCAGCGAGTTTTCTATAGCAAATTCAATTGAGGCACATGATATTACTGGTACCAGAAATAATTTGTAATCGGTATTCAGACGAACTTCGAATTCCAAAAAAGTGTTCACTTCTAGCGGGAGTCGAACCACGCATCTTCAGATTACCGCTCTGATGTGTTTCCAATTAAACTATCAAAGATACTCATCTTTCCGGAATTAGATGCGCAGACAAAGATCTTTGAAATTCCATTCATTCCATTTTTGCATTTCTATTATCATTGACTGTTTGAGAGTAATTTAAAAATGAAAGCTATCATTCAAAGTTTCTATTCTCTACATCTTCTATCCTTGTTGTTCACCAGATCTTTCTTAGTTGAAGGGATTTTGTATGACTTCTTGTCATAAAAATCAGTACTATTCAGTTCATCGTAAATCTACCTGTCAACCTGATAAGTTTTATTGCTGGGGTACCATAAAAAATGTCATTAGACGGACGGATTTTGAACGTTAAAAATCATTTAGTTCATTGTGATTTTACCTGACAGTTAATCCCTTTTGTTATGTTTCACTCACAGAAGAATCGTTTTGCCGTTTTGGAAAAATCAGTGATGTTACAACCATGGGTATTAAGCTCCCGCTATCTTAGTTTCTTTCATGCTTATCTTGGGAGATGAAGAAATGTGACAAAAGTTTCCGAGAATCTGTAGACTCGGCCCTTAATGACCCACTGTATAGAAATAATATTCAATAGATTCTGTGAAAATATCCCATAATGAGTTTTTTTACGACTTTTTATTTTGAGACGCTCCACACTCGATATCAATCGGAGAAAAAAAATTAAAGTTTTGTTTAAGAAAACTTTGTCGAAATTGGAATGTTTCTGTTGATTCAAATTTCACTTAAAACTTCGACGTTAGGAGATATGATCATTTATAAAATTCTTGATTTTAAATGCAATTTCAAGAGAAATTGGAATTTTCTTTCAAATAAGTCAACAGATCGATTGATATTTCCCATCTGAGTCCACCCTAAAAAAATGAAATGAATAAATCGTGCCAATTTTGAGTTGGAATGTCTTAAAATAAGGATTGGGAAGCCTAGGGCGAATAATATTCAATAGATTCTGTGAAAATATCCCGTAATGAGTTTTTTTACGACTTTTTATTTTGAGACGCTCCACACTCGATATCGATCGGAAAAAAAAATTAAAGTTTTATTTAAGAAAACTTTTTCGAAATTGGAATGTTTCTGTTGATTCAAATTTCACTTGAAACTTCGACGTTAGGAGATATGATCATTTTTATAATTCATGATTTTAAATGCAATTTCAGGAGAAACTAAATTTAAAAAAAAATCATTCAACAGATCGATTGATATTTCCCATCTGAGTCTACCCTATGAAAATGAAATGAATTCATCGTGCAAATTTTGAGTTGGAATGTCTTTAAATCAGCATTGGAAAGCATACGGCGAATGAACCCCATCTTTGATAGTTTTAAGGTGGAAAATTCGAATTGAATATATTTTAATGATGCACCACTCCAATAAATAAGTTTTATGTTCTGGGTTTCAAGAAGCACTCATTATACTCATTATGATTCAACCTTTGTTCCAGCAATTACTGCAGATATTCTATTTCAGTTTCCATTCGAACATCATTGAAAGGATGCAAATTTTATTCTGACAATTGAATGTGAAACAAAAGAGGAATTCGAGTGTTAAGATTATGGAAATTATCAGGAAGTATAGGCAAAGGTTCTGATAATTGGACGTTTTCAAGTTTTCAGAGGCCCACTTGAGTTATATTATTTCCTGAAGAACTTGTAGCTAATTGTGTAGAAATTATATTCTTCCCTCTGATTTGTTGGGATTATTATTCCGTTTACGTACTCCATTTGAGCATTTCTGGGAAATCTCCATTTTCTGGTGAATTGAATTGAACTATTGAGAAATATTTTCGGTTTAATAGGGGTGTATTTTCTATATCCACTCTCTGGCTCGATCAAATATTTGTGAAGCTGATTTTTGCTTTATTGTGAATATTTTTTGTGATATTTCTTGAATTATATGATGACAGGTTTTTACTTATTTGGATTTTGATTGAATTGAAATAATACCATATCAGTTAATTCTATTATTCGTAATGATTTCTCGCTAAAATGTCATTTAATACCTACAATCAAAAAATCATTGCAATTTTGGTTATCTCAATTTTGAAGTCACGATCATAATTCATTGATTCTTCAATTTCAAAAATAAAAACTGAAAAATTTAGAGTAAACTCTCTATTTCTCAGAAAAAAACCTTGAATCATTTGCTGCCAGCGTTGAATGTAAAGATCGAAAAAAAAATGTCATAAAAAATTCATACATTCAAAATATCAATTATAACATTTCATTGAAGAGAAAAAATTTGTTTTCAACTTGTTGTTGAATTCCTGGTAGTACCGTCATTAAAAACCACTTAAGCCTGCAGCCAATGCGACAACTGACTTAAAGGTAGGGGTGGGGGAGCTGAGCGCTAAAAGGGGTTCTCTTGAAAATTTGTTTATTGCGATATTTGTGCTAGTTGAAGTCTGTTTGGTCTTTTTTCGTTGAGTAAAAATATTCGTAAATACTTTAAAATGGCTCAGAATAACAATTCCTGGTTGAAGTTGAAGCAGTTGAAACATCCACAAAGGAATTCAAAAAGTTTGAGTCGTTTTCTTCAAATGAAGAATATCAAAGATAAGATGAAGAAACTTGAAGCTGAAGAATTGCTGAACATGGTGAATACCCAATCCAACGATGTCCAAAATACCAAGTCTTCAACAGAAGTCCAGGATAATGGTGGAATAAAAAGAGGAGAGATAAGACTAGAGGAAGATATCATCTATGAAAAGTCAGATCCAGATAGTGGTGAAGTGATTGACAAGTCATATGCTGAAATGGTGAACCAGAAATACCTGAGGACGTGCCTGATGAGAGCAGAATTGATAAAATCGCTGTTGCAAATAACATCTTTCAAAATGAAAAAAGGAGTGAAAGTGGAAAAATTCAAACAGAGTGATGTGAGCGTGATAAAGAAATCGATTGTGTTACCCAGGCATCGGTATTTCCAATTTTCGTATCCTTCCCTAGCATACTATTCTTCTTGAAAATATTTATATTTTGAAATTTTTTATATATCAATCATGTATGTTTCATTATATGTTTTCATAAAAATGCTGACTGCTTTAATCGTTGTATCAATTTGTTTTTTTGTGAATTTTAAACTATTCTTTATTATTCCATACAATAATTTCTGTTGTCTTCGATTTTAATTTGATTAATTTTTTGTGTATTTTGGTTCTATTATATATCATTTTTATATCTCATTCATGATTATTTCATGTTCCTAATTGTAATTGATAAAGTTTCTGCCATTGAAATGTTTTGGATAGTATAGTTGCCTCATTATGAATAACAAAAATCAAAAATTTATCAGGATTTCAATTTGAATATTCTCTTTGTATTTGTAGATTTTGTAACCCTTATTTTTGAAAAAAAAAAGAAATTGAGAAATTTCTTAATTTGATCGATTTTGTGTGTATTTTGAGTCTATTATATATCATTTTTATATCTTATTCATAATTATTTCATGTTCCTAATTGTGATTGATTAAATTAGTACCATTGAAATTTTTGGAGATGAACAAAAAATTAAAAATTTATTTGGATTTCAATTTGAATATTCCCTTAGTATTTGTGGATTTTTATAACCCCTCATTCTTGAAAAATAAAAAAAGATAATTTAGAAATTTTTCAATAATTGCTCCCAAACTTTGAATATTGAAATATACCTTACATCATTGAATAAATCGACATATATGATAATGAATCTTGTTTAATAAATTATATTATTTTGACAATGAAATTTTCCTCATCTATAAACTTACTAAAAAATAAAGAATTAAAACAATAATTTTCATGGAAAAAAACAATGAAACTAATGAATCTCATGACTCTGTAGCGTACAATATAGCTCAAAACATTGACAGAAAATATGAACTTTGAATTAATCAAAATTAATTGGTATGATAATAAAAAAAATCATTCTCGACAAAATAGCCAGGAAATGAAAAAATTACAAAGAGGGATACCGATCAAAAAAACACTACCTCATGAGATGAATGAAAATTCTCCTTTCAACATGAAATTATCTATGAAATGACTATCAAAGAAAATGAAAGATAAATCATAAAAAATCCATGCATATAAAATATCAATTACAACAACATTCCAAGAATGAAATACCTGGTAGTTGTCATTAAATAATACCACTTAAGCTTTTTGCCATACGAATAATTACTCTCAAACTTTGAATATTGAAAATGAAACTTATATCATCGAATAGATTGACATAAATCATAATGAATCTTGGTAAATAAATTATCTTATTTTGAGCATCAAATTTTCCTCATCTATGAACATTTTAGAAAATTTAAGAATTAAAACAATCATTATAAGGAGAAATAATAATAAAACTAGTGGATCTAATAACTTTGTCGCGTACAAGGTAGCTCAAACCTTGACAGAAAACATTTGAATCAATATTGGTATTAAAATAAGGAGATAAATTCATTCTCGACAAAATAATCTGGAAATCAAAAATAGGGATACCGATCAAAACAACACTTCTCATGAGATCAATGAATTTTTTTTTTCAAAATGAAATTATCTATGACAGTACAAAAAAACAATTTATGATTAACAAAGAAAATGGAAGAGAAGACATTAAAATGTTTTTTTTTTTGCGAAATTGAAGGCTTTCTTTCATTCTCATTAAAAGGAATCCAGAAAAATGTCAACCTCATATTTCTCCAGATATTTTGAAGTATATTAATGAGAAACTACATTGGCGTACCTGGAAAATCGAGAAGGTTAAAATTTTGATTATAAATAAGTTGAAATTCAGGTCTTTATATTTTCCTATTGACTGCAATATTCGAAATTCTTCTACTTGTGCTTGGTTCGAACATCGATTTCGTGATAATACGTCTCGTATGTGGACAGAATACAGCCCCACTATATTTTTTATTTACGGAGTCAGCAAACAGTGGATCGAGGCTCGACACAATAGCTGAATGCAGCTCGCTCCTATCGTGAAAATGACTGCTTCGATGAAAATTCATACCCTGTAGCAATTTCACACTTAATGAATGGTGCTACTATTGTCACGTAAGTCCGGCCATATTGGCTGCCGAATCACAAATATTTGAGTTCTTTGACGAATTGGGAAGCGCTTGGTATTGGGGAAAAAAGTGACAATAGTGGAGCTACTGGGAAATGGAGCATTTTATACTTTTATACGAGTTTGTGGGCAGTGAAATTCTGTTCGGAAAGAGAATATTATAGATTTATGGCGTGATAAATGATCACGCCAAAAAGAAAACATGATATGAATAGGCGATCCCGTACATTTTAAAAGTGAAAGATTCTTTGATTCGCCAAAGAACACAACAGATGTAAATGGATCATCCAGTATATCACAAAAAGGTTCGAGGGCCTGAATTCAATGAAAAATAATCCGGGGCTTTATCTATCTTTTGAAAATCTTTTTGAGGGGTAAATATACCGGGTGATTGTTTATACTTTACTCAATAGCTACAGTTAATATTGGTCGTAAAAAAGTTTAAATAGGAAATTTGTAATATTTTTCATGGGCATTCAGAAATCAGTACCTACTAATAAATTCATAAGAGCATTATTCAGGTACCTAAAAATTTTATGGGATCTCTTATTTTTAATGGTACACCCTGTACTTTATTTTCCTAATCTGTAGAGCTCTTTCTTCTGATTTCAAAAATATGTACCTACTTCATGGAGATTATTTATGGCAGTTCTCTTAAAATATTGGTTTTTTCGTCTGAATCTAAGTTAACTGAAGAACGCCACTCGACAACGATGCAATTTCTTTATATCAAATATTTATATAAAGAAAATAATTAATTGTTCAATATTCCCGATTTCCTAGAAATTTTCACAGATATTTTCTATTTTTATATTACCTACTCCTTTTTTCGGTTTTCACGAACCAAGTTTTGCATTCGAAGAGTATGGAATGAAACATTACGTTCAAATGCAAAAACTACTACACTGTTATGGTTTACTTACCGAGAAAGTTCTGGAACTTGATAACTCAAACTCCGGAGTTGTTATCTATTTGACTGACGAATATAATCTAATTATGGGGCGTATTAGTTTGGTGTCATAAACAACAACATATCAAAACATATTCACTTTGAACTTAGAACATGCACGACAAAGTTTTCGCGAGATCTGTATCCAGTAAAGGCCTCTGCAGAAATTTTGATTGTAAACATTTATACAATAAAAAGAGTGCATTTGCATGCCCCACCCAAAGATTCATTTTCATCTACAGGGTCCTGCAATAGTGCGTTATTCTTCCATAGCTGCCGAACCAGACATCTCAGAAATTTTTGTGTAAAGTAGACCTCTTGTACCTTCATTTCTGCATCTCAGGAAATTATTTTTTGATATACAAGGTGTCCCCCATAAATGTTATTCAACAAATGGATGATTTTTTCAATGGATCACCCCATATATTTTCACATATTTTCAATGACCTCCATTACCTCTTTCATGACGTGAAATCTTAGGGACATTTTTCCAACAGTTCAGATCTTATTCGAAGAAAACTGCAAAAAGGTGAGGGAAAAGCAGTTCAATAAAAGTCTTCTGACGATTTTCAGAAGCGATAGTAACATGAATTTGAACTTACAGTTTTTTAATTGAAGGATTTGCCTTGACATGGTTCCTAAACAATCAACCTGTCATATACAGGGTGTCCGTTATTAAGGTCCAAAGATAGAGAACTTAAAATTATTATTTTTCGATTTTTTCAAATAGAACACCCTGTATTTTTTTCCACAATGATGTAGAAAATTGAATACTTTACATTTTCTCAGAAGTAATCTCAGGATTATTTAAACTCCCGCATCCAGCAGACACGAAAAATGATATCGCAACTGAAAATTTTATTCGAATAATGACATAATGAAAACTAGCGGACATTCAAAAGAGGTTAAACAATGAAATAAAACTAAATGAATAATTATTGACAAACTTCAAAACCTTCCCAGAATCATACTTCCTGAGCATCATCATAAAAATGATATTTCTTTTCCGTACAAGCAATACATATTGATCACGTATTCAGCCTATTATATCAGTTTTTATCGGCTTTCCAAAAAAAAATATTGATCATTTTATTGCTACTTAGAGCTCAAAGATACTCTCGAATACAGTGAATCAGTATGAATTTTCGTAAAAATAGGATGGTTGATATAATTTTCATGTTAGGGCAGTGCCACAGAACCTGTTTTTCAAAGAAGTCGAACATATGCTGCCCAATATCCCGATAGGAAACAAAAATTCATACTGATTTACTGTATTCGAAAGTATCTTTGAGCTCTAGTAGCAATAACTTGATCAATATTTTTTTTGGAAAGCCGATAAAAACTGATATAATTGGTTGAATACGTGATCAATATGAATTGCTTGTACGGAAAAGAAATATCATTTTTATGATGATGCTCAGGAAATATGAAGTTTGTCAATAATTATTCATTCAGTTTCATTTCATTGTTTGACCTCTTTTGAATGTCTGTTAGTTTTATTATTTCGAATAAAATTTTCATTTGCGATATCATTTTTCGTGTCTGCTGGATGCGGGGGTTAAAATAATCCTAAGGTTACTCCTGAGAAAATGTAAGATATTCAATTGTCTACATTATTGTGGAAAAAAATACAGGGTGTTCTATTTGAAAAAATCGAGAAATATTTGGACCTCAATAACGGACAGCCTGTATATGACAGGTTGATCGTTAAGAAACCATGTCAAGGCAAATCCTCCAATTAAAAAACTTTCAGTTCAAATTCATGTTACTATAGCTTCTGGAAATCCTCAGAAGACTTTTACTGAACTGCTTTTCCCTCACCTTTTTGCAGTTTTCTTCGAAAAAGATCTGAACTGCTGGAAAAATGTCCCTAAGATTTTGCGTCATGAAAGAGGTAATAAGGGTCATTGAAAATATGTGAAATATATGGGGTGATTCATTAAAAAAATCAACCTTCTGTATATCTGAAAATAATTTCCTGAGATGCAGAAATTAAGGTACAAGAGGTCTATTTTCCAACGAAATCTCTGAGATGTCTGGTTCGGCAGCTATGGAAGAAGAACGCACTATTGCAGGACCCTGTATACTTATACCATCCATTTTAGAAAACTACAATAGGTAGGTACATAAAAATAATGAAGATGGATCTCAATGAAAGTTATGAATTATGAAATAGTCTGAGGTTAATGACAGGATCTTCATGGAGATATTTTGCACACTCAATCAGTCCTATATCTTCATGTGAGAACCTCAACACTTCAAATTTTATGAAAGCAAACGAATATCCCAATCCTCCAGAGTATAAACTTTTATGCAGCTCCAGGAGATGGCTGGTGAAGTGTAGACAGAGTTTATTGGGTACTGTTGCTGAGAATACTCAGATTTCACACATAAGACTGCCGCATCCATTCCCTCCAAATGCTCCCGAATGGGCCATATCGCCGTTCCTAACTACCGATACGACCCTATATCCCATTAAGATCTTACTTTCGAATATTGGACTTTTTCACCTTCGAACAAGTTCATTTCCTGATCTTCATTGATGCCACGGTGAGGATAAAGTTTTCACTCTTCGGCTGATGAAGGGCGAATTCATTTGATTCCTGAAGGATTTTCGAGATTACTCTAGTTTTACGGATCACTCTGTCCCAAAAACACTACGATTTTTCGGAAATGACCAAATCGATCATTCATCCGAATGGATGATCTGAACTTTTTGACTCTTGTAAATGTCTTGTTTGAAGGCTGTTTCTCCTCAAAATGAGTTCTTCAACAACTGTTGATGTCCTGCTATATAACTCTCGCTACCGTGAAGATTATCGTATGAATCGAAGCGACGAGTTAACGTCAATGATAAATCCCATAAGACGATGCAATATCCTAACTATTTAGCTCAAATAGTCAGCGTATCATACTCAACCATGTAATAAACACCCAGGTACATTTCGTGAACGAACAATTCGGTTGGGATACGTCAGATAATGTTCCTGAGAACACGGCGAGCTCACTACTCATCAGATATTTCGGGAAATTTCCGTTCTGTCAGTTTCTTGGATATTGTTACCCCGGAGAGGTGAAACCGGATTTCTTATTAAAGTTCTGGGAGAAACTCCTTATACTTCTGAATGCCCCTCTCTGCAACCCCCTATTTCGAGGGATAATGGATAGGATAATAACAGTTTTGAGTTATACTTCGCCACTATAATGCACGATGTTAAAAGATGTCGGAACATTCATTGGTTTCGGGTCAGCACGCGGCTTGTTGATTCTGTTTACTCAGCGTTCAGGCTTCAGAATTGAGAGGAAACACGCCACTTGAAAATATCAGGGCTGGAATGAACTCGGGATAATTCACTGAATGCTTAACTTTCATTAATTCTGGTGCAAGTCGCTGAAATTGTTGTTTTCATTTGGATTCTACATTAATTAGGGGAAGTGGTATATCCGTCATTATGCTTTCTTGTAGAATTCATTATTAGAGTTCTGTTACGAAAAGATGGTTAGGTTAGGTTAGATTAGGTTAGGTTAGATTAGGTTAGGTTAGTTTAGTTTCGGTTAGGTTAGGTTACGTTCGGTGAGTTAGGTTAGGTTAGATAAAAGGAGCTAATGTTTGGTCAGGTTGGGTCTGTTCAGACTAGGCTAGGCCAGACTAGACTAGGTTGGATTAGGTTAGGATAGGTTATGTAAGGTAGCTCAATTTAGGTTAGGTTAGGTCCGGTTAGGTTTGGTTAGATCGAATAAAGTTTCTAGGTAGGCTGTTCCAAATTGAAGAAAAACATTTCTATGAAACAACAAGAAATTATTCGAACTGAATAAAAAACATTCAAAAGGCCGAAATAAAAATATTTGTCATCTGATGAATGCGGTCCATTTGCGTCAGCGAAGAATACAAGTAAACAGGGTGTTCCTAAATTGAACGTACAAACGAAAAGGGGAGATTCCTCAAGGGGCCGTTATACTCTGGCCGATGGCATCGATTCTCCATTCAAAAAGTGCCTTTCATTTTTGCAAGTTCATGCCCTCAATTCTCCACCTGAAAGCTTGATTTTTTTAAATTCTCCTGGAATTTCAGTTCTTTGCGATGTTACACTTTCTGGAAGTCTTTTCAGTATGTCCATCATTTTTTTTTTGCATTATTAAAGCGCCTATCCAAATAGATATTTTTTTAAATATAGGAAACTGATTTGTCGAGGGTACTCCAATGAATTTCCTAAAAAAATTGATGAACAACCGCCGAAAAACGATTATCAAGTCAATTTTCATAGACCCTCAAATTCAACCCGATTTTTTCATGTGAAAAAATAATTTTTTCAAAGAGAAGAGATTGAAGTGCCCTCAACAAGACATCCTTTAACCTCAATTTGAAAAAAATTAAGCTTTCAGTTGAAAAATTGAGGGGATGAACTTGGAAAAATGAAAGGCAGAGTATAACGGCCCCTTGTAAGTTCAAGAAAAAAAGTCCCATTAACATGAGGTCGCAAACGTTTGGTTTTCGAGATACAGAGTGTTGAAGTTTGAATTTTTTTCAAGTTTTTTTTTGGTGAGCAACAATTTTTGAACGATTCCCCGAAATCCTCGGAAAAATCCAATTTATTTCGAGAGAATCAAAAACCGAAAAGTACAGTGCAACAACAAAACTTCTTTTTAAATTTTTTCGAATTGAATGTTGCTCACCAAAAAAAGTTCTGGAGGAAAACAGGTGACAGTGTTCCAGAAAAATATCACCCTGTAGGTATGCTATCGAAATTGCCATGTCAAGGGGTGAGAACTCTCCAATGTAATATCTACGCCAAATTTCAGTTGATTGACTTGTAAAGTGTAGATACTATGAGAAAAAAACTCGAAAAAAATTCTAACAATACTCTGTATCTCGAAAACGAAACGTTTGCAACCCCATGTTTATGGGACTTTTTTTTCTTGAACCTATTTCAGGAATCTCCGCTTTTCGTTCGTATGTTCAATTCAGGAACACCCTGTATAACGTATAAGCTCTGTCAAATCCGAAATCAAATGATTGCCAATCAAATGTGAATCAAGAACTGTCACATCGAGTATATTCTCCGATCTAGCTATGATCTACAAATATTTTCAGAACTGCTTTGAGAAAGCAGCTTCTTATTAAAGAAAACGTAAGTTTATCCAAAACAAGATATTTTAATTGAAAGCAAAGTAATTATTGTTGACCGAATAGAATAAGAACGAAAGCAAACGAAAATTTAGATTCAACAAAATATGTTCTTCTCTGTGAAATAAAGTGCTTTTGAGCACTTTGATTCCTATTTTTTATATGATTATCTTTGAATCACTGTCACAAAATTTTTCGCCATCTTCAATATTTTTGTCACAAAAAAAAATAACCACAATCCTCCTCAATAATTCACCTCCCTTTGATCAATTATGTCGTGCAGCTCAGGTATCGTAAAAAACATTCGAAACTGAGCAAATTGCTCAAAATGCTTGAAGAATACAGACATGGCGGATGAGCGCTCAAAAACAGATGGCTAACTGAAATGCAGTTCACTCTTATAATTCAGGATTTATTATAACTCATCCATTCGTTGGAAGCAGAATATATTTCTGTGGCAGCATACCTAATTGCGAGCCGATGCAGCTCGCAAATGAAACATTTTTCTCTGAACTGGTCCATTAGCCCACTATTTGCTTCATTTGTTTATCGTTTATTCATCTACGAAAGGAACGCACGGCATATCCCTTCGAAATTTTTCGCAAATGAGAGTCGAAACTATTAATTGAGCATGATTCGAATCCTGCCTCAGCAGGAAAAGAATAAATTTAACAATTCAACAGTACTCCCTCGAGCTGTGAATTTATTCCACGTATTCAGATATTCGACCTTTGACAAGGAATATGAAACTGACTGAAGGTAGGAATATGAAACGAACTTTAGCTCGAAACAGTTTGGAAACAATTGAAACTTCAATAACTTCAGCTTTAGTAATTTTCTCCATTCAATCCCTCACAGCCTGATGAGCTAACATTATACATATTTGCTAGACTTCATCAAAGTTAGATCATTTCATTCAGTGATATGTCATAATAAGTAGAGTCTCGAACTATACAGGGGGATTCTTTCACCTGCGCATTGTCACTTTAAGTGACAATTCATTATTCAACAGTGGGAGAAATTTTTTTCTAGATAAAGCGTAATCCGACAAAAAATAGAATGGAATCTTGAAGAAAGATTGGGTTTATCAACTCATACACAACTTGAACTGCCTTTCCTTAAAAAATCATATCTTTTTCGTTGATTTTAGTATGCTATGGAAAAGACGAATCTATAAATAAAACCTTCTTGTAGGGTAGTAATTGAACTAAGTGCAATGTAAATTGAATAGCATATAACAAGTGAACACTCAAAATGTTCATGATATACCTCATAATACTTGAAAAAAATTGAAATTCGAAATCAATAGGTTAACCATTTAATATCCATAATGATGAAGGCGTTGATTAAGGATGATAAGATCATCCCAAGCAACAAAAAGTTGCATGACAATTTTAATTGAAATATGACATGTTCCAGTACCAAAGATGTGAATTTTGTGCATAACGTTTCACTCACTCTGTATACTTATTGTTCGAATGATTTTAAATTAGGCAATATTTCTGACTTTTACTGATACAATTGTATTTATTGTCGTCAACTGTAACACGAGCATTAATCTATATTATCTCTATTTTCCTTTTCGTATGTACAACTATAATTCTGCAATGAAACAAGGGATCATATCTAGAAATCATTTGGAGGAACTCATTCTTCTTTCTGGACATATCCGGTATAATTCAATTGAATTTATATCCGGAATCAACAAATTATAACTGAAAATAAGGGTTTTCTCAGCAACTGATCAGATTGTTATTGTATGTTTGCTTTACGTTTGAACTATATAATGAAACTATTTTTAGATTAAATTAAGTTGTTCTTCATAAAAAAAACTTGTTCAAATATCAGTTAAACTATTTTTCGGAGTCGCTGAAATCTTAAAAGTGAAAACTTCCAAGACTGATCAAGAGAAGACGCAAGTTGGAATTTATCGAGTTAAAATTAGCGATATTCACGGAAAAAACTCAGGAATTATGAGAGCCATCTGCCGTTTCGCCCACAGCGGCAAGTTTCTTTCCCGCAAATCAAATTTGAAGTTCGCAAACTTACTTAGATTGGAGGCCATACACGTAGTATCGGTGCGCTGTTTCGTTTGGATTTTGCCCGAAAATTCGCATCCAGTATTGGGAGCGCTGCCACGGAAACTGGAGGCTGCTCAAGTTTCCCCCAACAGAAATTTTCCGAAAGCATAGAGCGCATGCGATTTTCTTCTTTCACACCATCGCCTTCTATGAATGGCCGTTAATTGCAGAGAAGACGCTCTCTGCTCTTGGACAGTCTGGGAGTTAATCAGATGATACGACGGCGGAGCTGCGCTTGTTATCAGACATCTAACCGCTAATGCTGCTCTTCCTTCTTGGGACCTTTCATCACACGTTCCTCGAAGGGCGCACTAATGGGCGGACTGTTTCTTCAGGTCTCTTTTGCGTTCTCCAGTTTCTGAAACGAGTTTCGTTACAAAATTCCGATCGAAAGTTGTGACGACAAAGTGGGCACTCATGTGGGCATCTAACGTCAAAGTTATCAGACACTCTTATGCCAATGCCTAAGCTAGATCCAATGATCAATGCACTTTTGATAGGCATCCGAAGGAATGGACCTTCGTTGATGGCTTCCAGCGACTCATATTTCCGTCCGGGGACCATGGCCTCCATGCCCCCCTCATGTATCCGCCAGTGATTCGATCGTGAAAAATTGATGTAAAAGAAGGACTATATGGTCATGTTTGGTATCAAAATATAGGTTTTCGTGGACGTTGAATTCAATTAAAAATAATTCAAGTCGCTATCTACCATAGTTCAGATGTTCACCTATAGAATGGCATTTTTCAAAAAAATCGAAATTTCAATCCGTCATAACTCTCGTTCCAGTGGTCGTATTCACTTTTGGTTCGTATGTTGTTAATCAGCATTGTCCCAAGTATCTCTAGCCATAAAAAAATCGATTTCGAAAATCCCAACTTTTTGAGTGGAAAATACGTAAGGGGTAAGACTTCCCGAAAACACCATATTCGTCATCACCAAGGAATCCCTGGGAAATCTAGTGTTTATATTCGATAGTAAAGTTGTACAACCTATTCGAATCTATCAGAATACCTTTTTTGCTGACCCATAACAGCTAAATTCTGCATGCTCTGAGCTCGTGAAAAAACTTCAAAATGAAAAATGAAAAACAAAAATTTTCAAGAATTAATATGAAAGAAGGACTATATAGTTATGTTTGGTATCAAAATATAGGTTTTCGGGAACGCTGAATTCAATAAAAAATAATTCAAGTCGCTATCTATAATAGTTTAGATTTTCACCAGCGACATGGCATTTTTTCAAAAAATCTAAATTTCAAAACGTCATAGCTCCCGTTCCAGTGGTCGTATTCACCTTTGGTTTAAATATTGTGAATCAGCTTCGTCCCAAGTATCTCTAGGCATAATAAAATCGATTTCGAAAATCCCAACTTTTTGAGTGGAAAATACGTAAGGGGTAAGACTTCCCGAAAACACCATATTCGTCATCACCAAGGAATCCCTGGGAAATCTAGTGTTGATATTCGATCGTAAAGTTTCACAACCCATTAGAATCTATCAGAATACCCTTTTTGCTGACCCATTACACCTTACCTCTGCATGCTCTGAGCTCGTGAACAAAACTCGAAAATGAAAAATGGAAAACAAAAATCTTGAAAAATTCATGTGAAAGAAGGACTATATGGTCATGTTTGGTATCAAAATATAGGTTTTCGGGGATGCTGAACTCAATAAAAGATAATTCAAGTCGCTATCTATTATAGTTTAGATTTTGACCTGCGAAATGGCATTTTTTCAAAAAATCGAAATTTCAAACCGTCATACCTCCCGTTCCAGTGGTCGTATTCACTTTTGGTTTGTATATTGTTAATCAGCATTGTCCCAAGTATCTCTAGGCACAATAAAATCGATATCGAAAACCTCAACTTTTTGAGTGAAAAATACGTAAGGAGTGAGACCCCCCAGAAACACCATATTCCTCATCACCAAGGAATCTCTGGGAAATCTAGTGTTGATATTCGATCGTGAAGTTCTACAACTCATTCGAATCTATCAGAATACCCTTTTCGCTGACCAATAACACCTAAACTCTGCTTGATCTGAGCTCGTGAACAAAACTCGAAAATGAAAAATGGAAAACAAAAAACTTGAAAAATTCATGTGAAAGAAGGACTATATGGTCATGTTTGGTATCAAAATATAGGTTTTCGGGGACGCTAAATTCAATAAAAAATACATCAGAGCCCTATATGGTACGGTTTAGATTTCGACCTGCGAAATGGCATTTTTTCGAAAAATCTAAATTTCAAGTCGTCATTGCTCCCGTTTCTGTGGTCGGATCCACCTTTTATTTGTATATTGTCAATCGGTTATATATCTATATCTATATATCGGTAAATACACACAACCAAACTTATATGGAATCACCCTGTTATTTGGAAAAAACGAATTTTAATTGAAAAAAAGTCGCTGAAAGTGAAGAGCAGTTTTCCCAAAACAAGTTTATTACGAAAATAATATAAATTATTAAAAGATTATTTTTATAATAGAACAGAAAATTAAAAGTGTAAATTTCTCTAAAAATAATTTTTATGTAACTGAGAATTGAACAACAAATAAAACGATTTTAACAAATCAATAATCAGTATTACCACCCCTGGCATTGATACAAGCTCGAATTCGACGAGGCATGCTTTAAATTCTATTAAGTTATTAATTTCTTCTTCTGTAACATTTGCCCATTCCTCTAAAGCCGCTTGTATAAGTTGCTCTGCGTTACCAGGATTATTTTGATGAGCTCTAATTTTTCTTTTGATCCTATCCCACAAGTGCTCGATAGGATTAAGGTCCGGTGAACAAGAAGGCCACTCTAAAACAGTCACACCTTCTGTTTTGAAAAAATTTTTTGCAACTCTGCTGGTATGTGGAGGTGCATTATCCTGCATAAATAGGAAATAATCTCCAAAAGCACCTCGCCAGAGCCTCACTACAGGTTGTAGCACTAGATCCACATACATAGGCCCTGTCAGAGATTGTCTAATGGGAATTAAAGGAGTTTTCTCACCAAACATAATTCCGCCCCAAAACATTACAGTACCTACCTCCTTTGTAATTAGGGATCGGCCTTGCAGCTTGGAGCCTAGCTTGCCTCCCTCTACCTCTTAAAATGCGAACACGCCGGTCGTCTGATCGTAGGCCAATTCTGGTCTCATCCGAAAATAAGACATTTTTCCAATCTTCAATAGTCCAATTTTCATGCTCTAAACACCAATTAAAACGGTCAACCTTATTTTGCCTTGATAGTTCTGGAACTCTTAACGCTCTTCTCTTGAATAATTCCCGAGCGCGAAGTCTTTTTCTGATAGTTTCGACAGAAACACTAACACCTGTAGCTTGCAAAAATTGCCTTTGAAGCTCTGAATGAGATACTGCGGGATTTCTTCTTGCTGTTTGGGCTAAAAAGCGATCCTGCCTTTCTGAAGTTACTCTTCCACGACTTCTTCTCGGCCTATTCTTTAGGGTTCCTAACTCCAGAAACCTTGCATAGGTTTTTGAAACAACCCCTTGTGTAACCCCCACCGTTCTTGCAATCTGTCTTTGTGACATACCTTGTTCTGCCATAGTAATAATTCTTCCTCTCTGGACTTCCGATAACCCCACATAAGGCATTTTTTTTAAAACTTCGCAAAAAAACAAAATATAAATTCACTGCGACGTTCGAACGAAATGGTAAAATCGACACTGCAAAGCCAAATCTTATCAAGTGCTTATGAACCTAACTGTTTTTGTGAGTAAACACATGCACTTTTTATTTGCTTCTAACGAAAAAGATATCAAAATAATATTTCATCTTAATACTGGGTGATTCCATATAAGTTTGGTTGTGTGTATATCTCCGGTTTCTGTAATCGTATTCACTTTAGGTTTATATATTGTTAATCAGCATTGTCCCAAGTATCTTTAGGCATAATGAAATCGATTTTGAAAATCCCAACTTTTCGGTTGAAAAATAGGTAAGGGGTAAGACCTTGTTTGTCTCTGAGCGCCGAGCCATAAACCAGTATTTTTCGAAACCTTCATCGAAAGCCGCACTTTTCTGCAACAGTTTTGTCAATTCTTCACCTTACCTCAAAATTTAATCACTCCATTGCAAGCTCAAACAGTTATTTTAAAACTGAAGTGTTTCATCAGATAATTCGTGCAAAAATACCACAATTTGCGCGACCACAAACACGACTGCCATCAACCTTGCAGATAGGAATTTCAGACTACAGCATACTTCAGTATCATTGTCATTGTATTTATTTCGTGTAGATGAATTTAAATCCAATGTAATTTCACACATTCTCTCCAGTTTTCGCATACAGCCCATTTTTCTGTAGTAAAACCGTTATTTCTATCAGATTCGCCCACAGAAAATATAGAATGAAATTTCCATATCAGGGCCGGGATCGAACGGAATCGGAATCGTTCAGGGAATATCCCGAAGCTGAGCAACAGTTGAAAATAAGAGCATCGAAACGGGCTAATAATGGACTTAACGTGTACTTGTCCTTTTCCCGTTAGACCGAAGGTGGGTTGCATTCACCCCCAAATATGACAGCATACGATATCTTTCGCTCCATATCCTGGAGATCTGACATCGGTAGCGCGAACCAGGTAGGTATATGAAGACGAATATCATCATTGTATACGCCGAGATGGCTGTGGCTTGAATTCAGGGGTTGAGAATGCGTTGAGTTTTAGAGAGGAGGGTGTTTATAGGTCTTCAGAGGGGATGAAATGGCGTCTTTCGCGACTTATCCTCGCCGTTTGGTTACACTTGAAAAATGAGACTCTTTACATAAACTAACTCGGGTCAAGGTGAGCAGCGTAGGAATACTGGAGGTGTTAAATGAGATTCATGAGCGAGTATAGGGTGGAAGACTCAGAATTGAAGCACTGGATGATATGAGAAGAAGAAGAATCATTTATATTTGTACAGAGAAATAAATTCATATCAACATGAACCCGTTTCGAAGATCCGGAGGTCGCTATTTTCAAAAAAAAATCTGTGGAAGTATAAATTATGAATAAGAATAAAAATATGAATTCTGAAGACGCTGACAGATTAGGGTCAGTGAAAATGGAAAAGTTTATGCAGCCAATAAAATAACAATAAGAATAAAAACAGAAGATAGACGAGTTCTATCTGTTTAGGTTTTTTTATCTTATTCTATTTGAAAACTAACAAACGCATTTCGTAAATTTCAAACTGTCATGAAAGCTGCGATTTGATTGGCCAATTCTGATCTCGTATTCCATTTCCAAACATCTGTGTAATAATAAATCAATTCATTTTGCTCCTGTTCTTATTTTATTCTTACGAGGATATATTGAAAAAATTTTAGCCTACTATAGAACCAAACAAAATTTCAATGTCAAAATATTTTATTACTCAACATATTCTCCTCTCAATTGGATACATTTATTACAGCGAACCTGCAACGTCTCTAGACCTTTAAAAAAAAATGTTTCTTCTTGCTCTGCAAACCAGTCCTCCACAGCCTTCATTACCTCCTCGTTGGAAGAAAATTTACGACCTTTCAAACTTTTTTTCAGTTGAGGAAAGAGATGATAGTCGGACGGAGCCAAATCTGGTGAATGAGGGGGGTGTTCTAGTAATTCTAACCCTAAATCACGAACCTTTGGATAGCTTTACGCGTCTTTTCTCTATAATTTTTTCCCGTAGAGTGGTCAGTAATGTAGAATAGTACTCTCCAGTTATTGTTCTACCCTTATCCAAAAAATCAATCATGATTACTCCATGGCAATACAAAAAAACTGAAGCAAGAACTTTTCCAGCATATTTTTGGAAACGAAACTTCTTAGGTCTTGGAGAACCAGAGTGTCGCCATTCCATCGATTGTTGCTTTGTTTCTGGATCGTAGAAATGTACCCAAGTCTCATCCATAGTAACAATTCGGTTTAAGAAGTCTACATCGTTTTCAAATCGAGCACAGATCGAACGCGGTGCTTCTACCCTTGCAAGCTTTTGGTCAACATTCAAACATTTGGGGATCCAATTTGCAGAAACTTTTCTCAGGATCCGAAACGTCGCTGAAGGAATAGTCTTCTTTGTTTTTGTTCCTTGACTGATACCATCAATTTTTTTCATATTAAGTTTGAAACGATACTGAAAGTAATCATCTTGATACAATTAATCCTTCTGCATCCTCTGATGTGAGTTGAACGAAGATTCTGACAGGTTCGCAGATTTCTGTGATGTTCTCGGAATTTCAGAATCCTACCCTGAAAAGGATTCAGATAAGATCACCCTTAGTTCATTCTCATTTCATCCTTCGTACATGAGATGGCGGTACAATCCTGAAAATTCAGGATTTGCATGAGCACCGCTTTCGTTCCTCTCTTTCCAACCAATCATTATTGGGAAAGTTGGAAAATTTGAAGTCAAGTAGGACTTTCACCTAAAGTTTCGGATTGCTCCAAATTGACGAATGTTTAAAGCAGCAGGCCCACCATCGACCTGGTTGGTCGGTGCACTCCCTTGTGAAACATTCTGACATAATAAAAATCAAATTGCTGGCATTTAATTTCAATCAGCTAGGGCTCCTTTCGAATATTCCTGTACGTACACGACCCCTGGTGGAAATCAAACGGGAACTCGAAAAGGGCTGTAGCTTCCTGTAACATTCTCCTTTACCATGCACCTATTTCACTTCGTCTTTTTATTGTGAAGATGGCAGTCAAGAAAAGAATTCGACCTGAATCTGATTTTCTGTTTCATCAACCTATTTCTTCGAATTTCATTGCAAGGAAGCTTACATAATTTCACGTGATTCTCTTCGTGTAAACTCAATACACCCCCATATTTTTGTAAGGTAATGATGAGAAAGTCCCATATGTGGACCCTTGAGGGTATATTTAGTTGGTAATAGAGAATTTTCTGACGAAAATTCGAAGTTTCAAAAATAATTAATGCTAATATGAAGGAGGGGTGACTGAATTTCGATCCCAGAGCATTCGCCAATTTGTTTAGATCAATTTTTCATCAGTAACCAACGAGGATATATTGAAAAATTTTTAGCCTACTATAGAACCAAACAAAATTTCAATGTCAAAATATTTTATTACTCGACATATTCTCCACATAATTGAAAAAATTTATTACAGCGAACCTGCAACGTCTCTAGACCTTTAAAAAAAAATGTTTCTCCTTGCTCTGCAAACCAGTCCTCCACAGCTTTTATTACCTCCTTGTTGGAAGAAAATTTACGACCTTTTAAAATTTTTTTCAGTTGAGGAAAGAGATGATAGTCGGACAGAGCCAAATCTGGTGAAAAAGGGGGGTGTTCTAGTAATTCTAGCCCTAAATCTCGAATTTTTTGCTTGGCAACATGAGAATTGTGTACTGTGACGTTTTCTGTGAAAACAAACACCTTTGGATAGCTTTCCGTGTTTTTTCTCTTAAATTTTTTCCCGTAGAGTGATCAGTAACGTCGAATAGTAATCTCCAGTTATTGTTCTACCCTTACCCAAAAAATCAATCATGATTACTCCATGGCAATCCCAAAAAACTGAAGCAAAAACTTTTCCAGCAGATTTTTTGACACGAAACTTCTTAGGTCTTAGAGAACCAGAGTGTCGCCATTCCATAGATTAGTATTTTTATTTTTGGAGATGACAATAGAGACCAACTGGCAATGTGAGTAGCTCTCATTGTTTTTCGGAGAAGTTCTTCATAATATATATGGAGTTCTTTTTTTTCTGTTTAATTACCATCGTATTTGTTGTTTCATAAATGAATAATTTCTTTGTGTGTTTCCTAGTTCATATTTTGTGTTATAGCCAATTTTTGTTTGTTCTATCGGATTTCAAAATTTTCTGTGTTGTTTATATGTATCATTCATTGTAGAGCCCTGAAGATGATTTGAAATAAATCGAAACGTCGGCATTTTGTCTAATTGAGACTCTTTAATCCAGACCAAAAAGAACCCTCTTATTACCAATACGCATTAATACAAAGGTCATTAAAATATCAAAATTCCATAGATTGTTGCTTTGTTTCTGGATCGTAGAAATGTACCCAAGTCTCATCCATAGTAACAATTCGCTTAAAGAAGTTAAGATCGTTTTCAAATCGAGCACAGATCGAAGGCGATGCTTCTACCCTTGCACGCTTTTGGTCAACATTCAAACATTTGGGGATCCATTTTGCAGAAATTTTTCGCATTTCCAAATTGACGTGAACTATATTCGTATGAAATCTTCAGTGCTTCAGATATCCGTTTTAGCCCAATTCGACGGTCTGATAAAATCATGTCATGAACTGCATCGATATTTTCGGGGACTGACACAGAAACTGGCCTCCCCGATCGGTCATCATCTTCAATGGAAAATTTACCTCTTTTGAAGCTTGCAGTCCAATTTTTCTCGGTCGCATACGAAGAACATTGATCACCAAGGGTATTAAGCATATCTTCGTAAATCTGCTTACCTCTTAACCCTTTTGAATACATGTACTTGATGATGGCTCGATACTCCTATTTTTCGATTTTTACAATTTCGGTGGACATCTTTTTTTATTTATTGCGTAGCTCTAGTTCACTTTGTTGACGGCGAACGCTACACTGACACTTCTAATAAGTTATTGTTCGTTGATATGGTATCCCAATATTTTGTTTATGCATGGAACTGGTCTAGGCTAACTAGATATCAATACATCCTCGTATACTACTGGTGTTATCCCAAATTTATTTTATGACTTCAAAGCTGTAACGCATGTTTAATTTCGTATGGCGAATAATTTCGTACAATTTTTAGAGACTATTACACCAACATCATCTGGAGATTCTTCAAAAACTTTTTGGGAATAAATATTGTTGAATTCCTGTGTAAAAAGTTCAAATAATAACTGTTCATCGATAGAACGGCTCCTTGGATCTTCTCCGTATTAATTTTCTCCAGAGTATATTCATCGAATCATGCCGTGTAAATAAATTATGTTGGAGGCAACGTTTTAGTCGCATCCTTCGCAAAATCGAATTATAGAGTCAAATTAGCCCCTTTACCTGTCGAATTTAGTTTTTTTCAAGCGAACGCTCAGCTGGGATTGCCGACAAGACTGGTACGTGAGAATATTCATAGAATGACGAAAAGGGTACGAGCCATTGAGGGTTCATATCGCTCTAGTCTACCGAGGGATTACACAGAATTCTCCTTTGAGATAGATTGGAATGTGAGATTTCATGTCGAACAAAATCATGTAACCCAGCTATTCAGAGATGTGAGCCTTTCAAATCGAATTACGATGAGAATGTTCGAAATCAGGGTGATATTTTGGCGAGTTGAAATATGAACTATCAACAGATAAGGCTTGAAATTCAACAATATTTAAAATACGAAAGAACAGAGAACAAAGTTGAATAGAACCCCAGGATTCAAACCAGGAGTTGCCACGTAGCTTATCTACATTGATTTTTAAGGTAAAATAATGAAGAACTTTCCGAGTTGCGTGGAGCTTTCATTTCAAGAATTTGTGAAGAATCCCTGCTGCAGCTAAATTATCACAAGTTCTCGTCGAAGCTTTATCCACATTCCAAGTTGGATTTAAGTTCTCAAATTAACTACATGGAGCGAATTCTCATGTGGGCTACGAAGAGGCCCATCTAAGCGTGCATGGGATATGAACCCAACTCCCAACTCTCTCTTTTGGGAATAATTCCCTAGAATTAATGAACACTCGACATATTTTCAATCAGGGAAAAACGTTTTTATTTTTATGACGGTAGTAAATTTTTTTGGGTAGGAATGTACAAAATTGGCAAACGTATATTGAAGCCATTCATTTGGATGTCAAGCCAGGAAATGTGAAAAATACAGAATCTTTTGAGTTTTTCCTTAATTGTATGATTCTTATTCTGTTTTTGGGGATATCGTATTCAATCGTTTTTAAAGGTATGTGATCTTCGAGAAAATCGCTGTAAAATCATTTAAAACTCAATAACAACTTGAATCGATCCAATAAAAATCAGTATGAGACATTTCGTTAATCTGGTCGCCTTTTTTCTGAAGTTTGGTTCTTTGCATATGCTTCATGAATGTTCTTATTTTGAAATGAAGTCAGTTTATCAACGGCTTCGATTTGAAACCAGTTTTCTGAAAATGCCAAGACGTAAATTAACCAACGCTGAGGCTAATAGGGCTATCGGAATGCTACAGGGTGGCCTAACTCAGGTTGTTGTAGCGGAAAGGCTCCAAGTCAGCCAAAGTGTGATATCTCAACTTTGGAATAGGTTCAGGGAGACAGGTTCCGTGTTGGAAAACCAAGGCTTGGTGGGCGACGAAAAACAACACCTGCTCAGGATCGTTTCATCACCGTATCTACGTTTAAAATGCTACGGACTACTCTTCAAAATGCAGAAAGGGTTCAAGTTTCCATCGAAACCATAAGACGACGTATGAGAGGTGAATATAGGTTCTAGACGTCCATTAAGAGGAATTCCATCAACCATGTGACCATAAGCGTCAAAGACTTGAATGGGCAAGGCAACATATCAATTGGAACGATCAATGGCGTAGTGTCCTTTTCACTGATGAATCCAGATATGGACGATTTTCAGATTCTCGAAGAATAAGGGTATGGACAATCCCACGCATACCCTGTAATCGTCGCTATGTCCAAGAAGTCCATTCATTCCGAGGGGGTAGTGTTATGGTATGGGCCGGGCGCACAGATCTACAAATTTGTCCTGGGAATATGAGCGCCTTACACTATAAGGACCATGTCATTGACAATGTTCTGCCAAATTTTCACGCTGCTATTGGTGAAACTTTTCAATTTCTAGACGATAACGCTAGACCGCACCGTGCACCCATAGTTGAGAATGCGCGCGAGGAGCTTGGTATTCCACATTCACCAATACCTCCGCACTCACCAGATTTGAATTGCATAGATCATGCATGGAATATGCTCCAAAAAAGATTAGATAATCATCAACCTACCCCAGTTTATGGAACCAAATTCATCAAGAAATGTTCAACAACCTCGTGTGTAGTATGCAAAGAAGATGTCAAGTTGTTATTGATGCCCGTGGAGGCCATACATTGAATCGATAATCTTGAAATTCTTGAATTCTCTGGGAATAAAACTTCGTTATTTCACTCGATTTTTCTTACCCACCCTGTATACGCTGCAGACCTACAGGCTAAAATTAATTTGCAACTTGAAATCATTTTAATATGAATTTTAATCACAAAAATCTTAGTTCAACTATATTTTTTTGCAATTTAAGTCAATATCCCTAACTCGTGTGGAGCAGTTTATTTTCCAAATGAGCTGAATGCAAGGGAAATATTCATACCCCAAATCCCAATTCAAGAGATTTCTCCTGCATCGCCAGAGTGATTAATGGTTGAAAGAACTGGAAAGAAAAACATCGTTAATAACTAGGGAAAGATTTTGCGGCATGCAGACAAATTTTTTGTGAAATTCCGGAAAAAGTCACACACCGAGCAGGAATCGAACCTGCTGAATCAGTGCTCCCCACCTAGGAACCCCCTCTCACTACATACGAGGTAAACCGTATGATACTGAATTCCGGAAAAGGTATCACACACACTGGTAGCTCAGCGGGAGAGCATCCGCCCGGCAAGTGGAAGACGCAGGTTCGATTCCTGCTCGGTGTGTGACTTTTTCCGGAATTTCACAAAAAATTTGTCTGCATGCCGCAAAATCTTTCCCTAATTATTCACACAGACAATAAAATCCATTTATATGTCGTTAATAACGTTTCACTGGATTTACGTAGTAGTGGAACATGGTTCCTTGCTGTGTTTTATGCACGGTTTGCGGTAAAAAATACACCCTGTGCCATAATTACTTCATCACTGTCATTGAATGTCACACTTATCTTCCAAATGGTTGGAAAAAAATGAAACGACGGTTTAAAAAGTCTACAATCGTTTTCAAATCGAGCACAGATCTTCTACCCTTGCACGCTTTTGGTCAACATTCAAACATTTGGGGATTCATTTTGCAGAAATTTTACTCCTGTCCAAATTGACGTGAACTATATGATGAACGCGCTCGTATGAAATCTTCAGTGCTTCAGATATCCGTTTTAACCCAATTCGGCGGTCTGATAAAATTATGTCATCAACTGCATCGATATTTTCGGGGACTGACACAGAAACTGGCCTTCCCGATCGGTCATAATCTTCAATGGAAAATTCACCTCTTTTGAAGCTTGCAGTCCAATTTTTCACGGTCGCATACGAAGGACATTGATCACCAAGGGTATTAAGCATATCTTCGTAAATCTGCTTACCTCTTAAACCCTTTTAAATTCAGGTACTTGATAATGGCTCGATACTCCAATTTTTCGATATTAACAATTTCGATAGACATCTTTTTTTTATTTATTGCGTAACTCTGGTATACTTTTTTGACGTCGAACTCTACACTGACACTTCTAATAAGTTATTGTTAGTTGATATGGTATCGCCATATTTTGTTCAAGCATGGAACTGGTCTAGGCTAACTAGGTATCAATATATCCTCGTAAATTGAAATAAAACAAATTTAAATTAAGATTGGAGCCAATTTTTTCATTTGAAAGATAATTTTATGACATTCATGTTTCAAAAATAAAATCCGGCATGTGTCCACCACTACTAGCTCTGATGAACCACATTCGACAAGACCAATTTTGGAACACCTTTTCGAGTAATTCAGTCCTCATTTCAGCAATAACTCGAGTAATGTTGGTTTCCAAAGCGTCTACTGTTTCTGGTTTTTCAGCATAAACCAATGACATAACCCAAATAAAATAATCCATTGGAGTTATGTCGCATGATCTTGAAGGCCAATTAATTGGACCATTTCTCGAAATAATATTATCGCCTAATCTTTCCTTCAATAAATCAATTATTATGGTTGAGGAGCTTTAGTTCTTGAACCAGTTGGATCTTGTGTGGGTGGCGATTAAGATCTTTACGCAAAATTTTCCATGTGGTGGATGCAGAGAGTCCAACTTGGTGTGGACTTCGACGAATAGACAAAGCTGGATCTTCATTAACACTATCGACTACAGCAGCGATATTTTCTTCTGTAGGTACAGTTCTTTGCCTTGTTGTTGTCGTTGCATCGAGTAGAAAAAATGTTGTTCGAAATCTATCGATAGTTCGACGAATAAACTGTTCTGATCGACGATTATGTGAACTATAAATTTCACGAAGTGCTTTATGAGTTTGGCGATTTTGAAAAATAAATTTCAACAATTTGTAAACGTTGTTGCGGCATGAGTATTTCCATAATTATTTGTCAATGCTTACTGAACAGAAATGTCAAACCAACATGGCTTTTACCTTCTGTAAAATCACAGTAATTTCTCTATCGAAAATTCTATCAGTCTAAAAAAACACCTGATACTATGAGGGTCATATAAAAGAGATTGAAGGTGCTAACATCAACCGAGTTGAATGTGCCCATCATTCTGTCAGAAATACATCCCTGAATCCCCATCGCAATCCAGACGAAAACAATCGGCTATCCCGAATCCAAGGAAGAAATCTAATGCGATTGGAGCACTAATGGACCAGAAGATCGACGTAAATTTCAAAAGCTTTCAAACCTACTTATTTCCGAAGAATTATTCATAATGGCCAGTTTTGCAGAGTCCTTATTTCCATCGGACGCGCCTAAACCCGGAGTGGTCTTCTCCCTAACTCTTGCACCGGGCATGCTCACTCTCTGGAGAGCGGAAAATCCGAGTTCAGTCCGCGTCCATCGCTCCTACTGACGGGAAACACGCGGAAGTTGGTTTGGAAAAAGTTTGCGGTCACGAACTTGTGGGTGGATGCGCGTCAGAAAAATGCGGTAAGAACCGTTTGTCAAGAAAATGGAATTTTTTGAGCAATAACCATTTTTCCTGTAGTTATTACACAGGGTGTTCGGTAGAGGAACCGACAAAAATTTTCTTTGTATTGGTAGGATTAATTGTAACATTTTATTCAAATGACTTTTTGTCCTAAGTGTTATAGTTTTTGAGATAGAATTTTTTTTCGATTTTTTCAAAATTTCCACAAAAACCTCTACGACTATTTTGTTTGCAGCTGTATGTGCGTCAAACTTTTTGTATTCTATTTTCTAATGAATTGCCTTACAGGATAAATCATTCCTTCAGTCATAGAGTGCCGAAATTTAGTTATAAGACTTCAAATTACCAAAAATAATTTCAAACAGTAAAACTCAAAACTTTTTCATTTTTTAGAAAAAAAAACAAAAGCGGCAGAGGGCTTCGTTTTCATTTGAAAAGTTCTATGGTTTATCCTCTTTCTAATGGTATGCCCATTAGGGCACAAAATTATTTCTTTAATAGCCAGAATGCGTCAACTGTTCAAAAGAGGTAGTAAATGAAAAATTCTTTTTTTTTTATTTTATTTTTTAAACTCTTTTTTATACTTATTAATATCATTATTATTACAAACCTTGCTCAAATTGAGCACCTCCATTCCTTATACAGCCTCGACATTTTTTCTCATCTCTACTGTAGTTACTTGGAGATTTATTTCTTCGGTATAAGTTATACTGTTGAATTTAAGAAGAAAACTTCAAATTAATTGGTACTTCTGAACATTTTGAGAAATACTGATGAGTGGAAATGAATGGTGGGGTGGTTGTCAACTACAGGATGATTCACCTGACTGATTCATAAAAAGGTTACAGAAAACCAAGAGAGACATCTATCTGAAATTCTAGGTGAACACAAAATGACATCATTGGAAAAACGCAAGAAAAATTTTAAAAATTATTTTTGAGGTTTTTGCATATAACTTGTATACTATAATTTCTTCATAAAAAAAATTTTTTGTCGAAATGATAATTCATAAAATTTTCTTCAACTCTCAGCTCAAACCTTTTTTTTTCTGACGAGCCGTTGAAGCTAAAGCACTCCTTGAAAACTGACATAATCAGACCGCTCCCTCAAAAATCCAAATTCTCCTTCAATCTATTATTGAATCTCGCCAGTTTCAAGTTGAAAAAAAAAAGATCTTAGTCTTGAGAATTCCTGAGTTTTCCTGAAACATGTGCGGATTCATAGAGGGATGGTAGGAATCAACATATGGTCCCGCGTTTCTTTTGATCCAACTGGCTTTCGCATGTCTGGAAGTAAAAGTTGACCTGGGGTCCATTATTGAGCGATGCTGAAGACTTTGGTGTTTGAATATTTACCTCTGTTGTCCATTTTTGAATTCACCCACATTTGCGCAAGGTTTTGAGCCACCATTTCAAACTACTACTGTAAAGCTGCTCAGAAAAATACCGCAAACCAAATGGATTTTGTAGTTTTATATAGTTGAAGTTTTCAACGACTTCAAGTTATCCTATGGACTTGGAAATTTGTATTCGCATTTAGGACCGATTAGAATACAATAATTTTGGTACTCTGGCCCAAAGCTGTAACCTGAATCACCAGGATAAAAAAATGATTATTTTAATACGGTACCAAATCCTCCGCCAATTTGTAATGATCCGAATAAAATTGGAAATTGAGACTTTTGAGTAGTTATGAATATGTTATACCTACTGTAGCGGCATCTAGTGGACACAAATTCTCTTTATCATTCAATATTAACGAAGATAAAAGGAAGGTATACTTTCCAATTTCTCCCTCATATTACAATGCGAAATTTTTAATTGAAATATAATTTGAAAATTAAAAAAATGTGTTGAAAACATGTTTTGAATAAAAATGTTATGAAGATTTTAAATTACTGGAACTTGTATTCATCAGTCTCATAATTTTTCTCAAACGATGACATATTCCAAGCAAAGAGTGACAGGCCTAGCGGCACTGCTTTGTTTCAACCCGTGCATTCCACGAGAACAAAGAATTTGTAAACGTTCGCGTTGTGTGACAAAGAGTGGGTGGAGAGTTACCAGTAGAAGCTCTTATTCCAGTTTCGAACATAATTCTGAACATGAATTATGAACCCTCTATTCATGAAATGAATGAAGTGGCTTTCACTCGTTCTCACTCCGTTGAGGTCGAGTCCATTTCCTCTGAAATGACAATGCTCACTGTTTAATTGTCCAAAATTGGTAGTCTAGTTTCATCAAACTACATTAAAAGGACAAGTTTCTCTTTACAATGGGAATATTATTCATGAAAAAAATTAACGAGCACAATAATTGCACACCACGTGAAAACTCATTTCTGCAGCTCATGCAGAAACATACGAAATATTATTTTACATGAACAAATTGAATTTCAACATCATCAAGTGAAATTGTATAGTTTGAGCATTTGTTGTATCAAACTTTTCAGAACACTTAGGTATCTCGTTTTTCCCAACAGAATTTGCGTGCTCCACTGATTTTCCGAAATTAATCTGATTCCTCTCCCTGTATACGCCGATAAATAATGAAAACTCATTTCTGAAGTCTGCCAGTACCATACGAAATATTATTTTACATGAACATATTGAATTTCAACATCATCGAGTGAAATTATATAATTTGAGCATTTGTTGTATTGAACTTTCAGGACATTCATCTCGTTTTTCCCAAAAAAATTGGCGTGCCCGAGTGATTTCCCAAAATAAATCTGATTACTTTCCAATGTGACTTCCTGTATATGTCTTCATACTGAAATGAACAACTTCCTCTCGACACATCAATTTCAATTCCTGTTAATCATTATTTTTGCAGATTGAATTGATAGAACTGAACTCCAGTATCGCAGAATGTTCCAGGCCTGTTCTCTCGTGTTTATTTTGGATACGTGAAGCAGCCTTTAGTGCTTCGTGATGGAGAACAACACTGTTCTAATCTTCTCGAACATAACGGATAACTCGTTCACAACCACCAGAACCATTACCAGACCGAGGAGTTCTACATCAACTTGGTATGAGACTGGAAAAGTCCAGATTCCTCTGTACTCGGTTATCTTTATGTTGGCAGTTGTGGGCAACACTCTTGTGATTCTGACTCTGGTAAGTTTTTATAGAGAATGAATATTGATATATCAAAACCTTATGTGCAGGATTTTTCTAAATGCCCCTGCCTTGTTATTGAAATTCAAATCACAATCACACATATTTCAATCTGAAACGAGTGGGTTAATTTCACAACACATGTCCCAATAATTACACTCCATTGATTCGATCATGAAATGTTCTCGTTTTCGGAATATGCCTGGACATGATAATCCAGATAATCAGAATTATAGCCATACAAGTTACGGTCCTACGCCCGGCAACATAAATATTTATAAAATCTGTTTGTCCATATGAAATCAATTCATGCCTAATTTACCGAATATTCCGATCTCATCTACCTGCTTTCTGAACCATGAATGGTTGCTTCGTATTCAATCGGGTTTTCCAACAGACCAATAGATTGAATTGCGAAATTTTTTAGATGAAAACACAACTTTCTTAACGTCTTTGAGGGGTTATGTATCATTGAGCTTGATTTACAGATTCTCGAAGCCATATTCCATTTCATCATAAAATTCATTCATGATTTCCAACCTCAAACTACATATCTTTCATTCCACATTCAATTTGATGGCTTGTTGCTGAAAGAATAACTGGCGCATTCATCATTTTGTTACAAGATACCAACCTATTAATCCGTATCGAGTTCAAGTCTGAAAGGCTCACAAAATTGGGTCGACAAAGAATAATCCCTTGTTTCAGACGAAATAAAATCTCGCCACCATTCCCAATCGGATTTTTTGCGGTTTTCTTTCCAGAACAGTAAAGATTTACCGAAGTCGAAGCTGGCATTCGTTCTAACGATTCTCTCAGCTCAACTTTCTTCGTGGAGTCGTCTATAAGAAGCCCATTTTCCACTGTGACAAAAAGGTGTGAACGACTCTGATTCAGCAGAATGTCATAAAAAGGGGATGAAAGTAACACCTTGGAAAGTTTTCGACTTCAGGTGTAATTCAAGCAGCGTTTGTTTGCCAGTGATGTACAGGCTGATCGAGTTATACCCTATTGATCAATAGATGTACACTTCATTCACAATTATAAAATCACAACTATGGATTTGAAAATCTGACACATTCCACTCTGTATCGAAGTTATGACGTTTTTCAAAATATTTTTATGCTCCAAGTCAACACTATGTTGCCCTTTCTACATTCTCAGCGTATTTCTCAGAATGTATATTTCATTTTGGAGAACACAACAGAAAATTGTGAACAATATTCTACTTATAAAGGAGTTTTTGGATTTATGATTGTAAACATTTATCGATGTGCTTTGTTTTCATCATGATATTGTATGTGATATGATTGTGAGGGTGCATAACATTTCTATTTCTAATATTTCTTTATTTCAAATAAATAACAGCTTTATTCATTCATCACAAAGAGAATAAACAAAATAACTGAATAAACGAGTTTGTTTACAGAGAAATTAATACTTTCGATGCAATAGTAACTGAGTTTTGGATGTGAATCAATAAGCAAGAATGTCTATTCCTGAAAGCTTTATAGATATACATTTCATTTATTTGATCTCATGAACAAGGAGTAAAATATTCTGACTGTATAGTAATTTATTAGTTCGAAAAAATATTCATACATTACTACCATAGTAGGTTTGTACAAATAAAATGGAACAGGTCGAACATATGCTTCACATTTATCATTCACCTGTTCTAAAATAAGACACAAACTCCTGGAATATGGAAAAAACCGATGTATTCTGGTTCAATATAGCCTATTTCTACTTTCGGCAGAGGATTGATAGGAATGAAAGCACCAGTGACACATTTCCATTAATCGGAATCTGAATTCACCTACCGTTGAATGCAAAATAGTAATATTTCTTCTTTTTTTAGCTTTTTTGACGTGTCTTCTTTCTTAAACGTGAAAACGATCAACAATAATCATGTAGAGACCGATGATGGCCATCCAGAACCCGTTTACTCACGTGCAATTTCATTCTGCAAGTTCTTTCCTCATAATTCTTCGAATATCCTACCTGAACCACATTTTCCGGTCGCTTTCGTTAGAAGATCGTATAAGGAAGCCTTTTTTGTCCATTTACACATTCCAAATGAATTTTGAGCACCAAAAACGATACCGAAACTAACCAAACTTCTGGGGGACCGGAATTTCGTTTGAAATTTTTCTAAACGGCCAGATACCTAAAAAAAAACTTCGTTATCAAGTGTAAAAAGGTCGATAAGTACTTACTTTCGCTTTATTTATGCTCTTAGTCCATTTTTGGTCCAATTCAAATTTGCCGTTCGTACTCACGCCAAAAATCGCGAAAGGAAAAAATTAACACTTGCACGAAATTTCTCATATCGACGGGAAACTTCTTCTAGACGACGAAGAACGGAAAAATAGGCGATTTCCTATCGATATTTCGCCTCAAAATCGCCGATCGATTCGAACTAACAAAATGTGGAATATCTTTGATACTTTTACTTTGATGTAAACAAATAAACTGGCAACGTCATTTTGTCATTAACGATATTTTCTGTACGCGCACAGACTTTTCATCAATTGCACCAACTCCTGAAAACGAAACCATGACCTCCTATGTGATTAAATAATAGTGAATGGAGTATAGTAGTTCATTTTTGAGGAACTCTTACATAGGTTTGGTTCCATTTCAAGCTGAGAAATGACGAATTTTCGTTTCAGGTTCGGAACCAAAGGATGAGAACTATAACCAATTTATTCCTTCTGAACCTAGCTGTATCAGATCTTTTACTGGGCGTTCTCTGCATGCCATTCACACTGATTGGTACTTTACTTCGTGACTTCGTCTTTGGGGAGGTCATGTGTAAATTAGTACCATTTCTTCAAGGTGAGTAAAATTATTTCTGTCATTTGTGGAGTGGAAGTACCTTCTACATAGCTACTAAGATCTTGTGCTCTTATAGGTGAATAACAATGATTTCCACCCTGTCAGTTTTACGGATAGAAAAGTGATACTAACATAAAGAGCGTGGATTTGCAGTTCACATTTCAACATACGCCATTTCATGCGTCGAAAAGCCCATTACGGCAGTATCTCTTGTTAACAGAAGCATTAAATCATGTTCTAGATTAGAGTCCCATTTTTAAACTAACGGAGTTGACTTTTTTCTGCATGAAATGATTTGGATCGTTATGTTTACTCATGTGCTCGAATAACTTTGCGATTAAAGGCACTCCTGGACGATAAATTGAAAATCTCTTGGAGCATATTATACTTTCAAACAGTCTGCTGGTAGGCGTTCAGTTTTTCTCCGATGTTTCACCATCGTGGTAGAAATTTTCCTGGAAATCACTCAGAAGTAGGAAGTTTCCCTCAGGATACCCATCTCCCGTTCAGTTGAATGTAATTAAATTCGAAATGATTTCCGTTCCTGACAGAACGAAGCTCGGCTGAACTGTTTATCATTTCTAACAAGTTCACTCATTTACAATTCCACCGAGATACACCTAGTATTATATTATTATTGCAGAAGTGAATGCTCGCCAAACTCAGTCTGCTTGACCCTTCAAGATTTCTAGACTTTTCCCACATTCAGTGCCTTCGATTGCAGTTGCGAAATCAAGAAAGTTTTCTTGTTGAAACTAACTGTTGTTGAAGAAAATCTATCGGGTAGGAAGTCAAATAAAGTATTTAAGGACCTCAGATATCATTCTCTCTTGATAAACCAAGCTTTCTTTCCGGTTTGAAACTTCTTCAGGGTCTAAAACATAAACAAACACAATGACATGGGTCGAGTGGCTGTATCTAATCTAACTGTTGGTATTTATGTTTCTTTGGTATACAGGGTCTTTCACTAGGAACCTCACCCTTATTTATACGGGAAACTACTCAACGTATTTTCATGAAATTCAGCACTTATAAGTATTTCACGATGCTGATGAAATCTAAAATATTTTCAAGGCATGAGCACCTCCGGTTTTTCCGGAAATGACGTCAACTTCCGTTTTTCAGACTAGAACACCATTATTTTTTCATTGCAGAAATAGATTCCTTAGAAAATTTCAAGTTATTTTGATGTAACATTTTTCAGTTTTGGTTGGAAAATTCTCTCTGAGCGGGAAAATTCGAAAAAAAAATCGAAAAAAGAGCTCCGCTGAAACAAGAATAACTTCGAGGTTTTTGGATGGAAAATTTTCATTTTTGGGATTTTTCAAGATGTAAGATTGATGTATCCACTTTAAAAATCGAACCTCGAAGTTATTCTTGTTTCAGCGGAGCTCTATTTTCGATTTTTTTTTCGAATTTTCCCGCTCAGAGAGAATTTTCCAACCGAAACTGAAAAATATTACATCAAAATAACTTGAAATTTTCTAAGGAATCTATTTCTGCAATAAAAAAATGGTGTTCTAATTTGAAAAACGGAAGTTGACGTCATTTCCGGAAAAACCGGAGGTGCTCATGCCTTGAAAATATTTTAGATTTCATCAGCATCGTGAAATACTTATAAGTGCTGAATTTCATGAAAATACGTTCAGTAGTTTCCCGTATAAATATGGGTGAGGTTCCTCGTGAAAGACCCTGTATAAGACTGAAGTTATCAACTGATGAAGGTATGGATCGGTTGAATCTTTTATTCTCTCGAAATAATTTGGATTTCTACGAGGATTTCGAGAGAATCGTTCAAAATTTTTTTCTAGAAATCTGTAGAAGATACGACAAAACTACAAGAGACCGAAAAATTTAGCATAACAACAAAGCTTCTTCTTACATTTTTTTAAATCAAGTTGCCCACCAAAAGAAACTTGAAAAAAACTTCAAATCTCTGTATCTCGAAAACGAAATCTTTGCGACTCCATGTTTATGGGACTTTTTTTCTTAAACTTACTGAAGGAATCTCCCCTTTTCGTTTGTGCGTTCAATTCAGGAGAACCCTATATTTCAGTTGAAATAAAGAAAAATATTCATCCCATTTCCAAAGCATAAATGGTTCATTTCTTGAGAAACCAATGCTCTTGACGTTGTTTGTATTGTATATTTGTTTTTTGTATATATAACTGTATATTGTAAAATGAATGTATTGCAGAAAAGAGAAATTTGTACCGAGATCAAAATCTTAATCGCGATTATCTTAAATAATTTTGTTTACTAACTGTATAATGTCACTCAACAGGAACTAATGACCACTTTACGTAAACACATCTATCAAACCAATATTATCCTTTTATAATTGAAGCTCGATGTATCCATTTACAACCTTCCCTAATTGTGTGGCGAGAACCAGACTAAACAGAAGTAAATTCGTAGCTTAAAAACCATTTACACAACTGACGAATGATTACAAATTGAGCGTTTAAACAAGGATCTCTCTTGTCTGCCCCTGCTTTAAAATTAGGAGAACAATTATACATTCGTCTGGTGCTGAAAAGAGTTATCAGCATGATGCGGATTACCCTAATGGAGTTTTTTCATCGAAAGTTTTAATTCATTACAATTGAAGTATTTCTTCGGAAAATGTGTACAGAAAGAAACATTGCTCACTTGGAGTGAATTTTTCCAAAGCTGTGAACATTATTGGTCTTAAAACCCCACATAATTATTTGTAGTAGGTACTATTTAAAATTTACTGATGCTTCGCTTAATCAACAATTCTTGCTGACATGATTATGTCAAAAAAGTCACAATTTTTGTGACGAAAAGAGCAATAGTTATTCCTCGTTGGATTCAGTGAAAGTCAACAAGGCATGAGTGGATAATCAAAATTTGCATTCTTGGATGGGACAACACGATACATTTTTCATTTCGTTTTTCTGTTCAACAAGTGTCCTAGTTTACCGATTCAATATTGGTTTTCATTCGTATTATGGAAGCTTCAGAAGGCTTTAAGTATTTTTCGTTGTCCGTTGTTATGAGTGCTTCGTTTATAAATTTCTGAATCCAAATTGTCATTGGGATCGACAAGAACATTGGAAAAGTAGAAGGCTGAAAATTATCTCTAGTTCTCGATCTTGACAGTTTATCGAATGCTTATTCGAATTATGGACCAACCCATTATCTCCACAAACTAAATCAAACACCGCAAATTCCACGGTTCAGTTATGCAGTATTGCAGCTTAATTAAATTACCACATGCTTCAACAAGAGGATCATAATCGATGTGAATAGGTAAAGTATTGGTCTGGATAATGCTTCTCGTTATATTATCTAGTTTCAATCGAACGCACCATGATTTCACATTGATATTCCCAAATGATTTTCTGGCATCACAGTACGAAATTTATTACTTCTTCGATAATTTGTTCGCCTAGACTTCTCCAAACGACTATTCATTTGTAACAATAGGAAAGATTCTCTTTTGATTTCAGAATAAAGAATATATTGAATTTCAATATTCAATATTGAATTCCTGTACAGGTTAACAATCGTAGGAATCAAAGAAATCAGGAAAACCGAAAATTGAATATCTGAATTAATTAGAAGGCGATTGAGATCAAACTGATTTGCACCCTTTTATCTGAAACGGTGGAATGTCAATCGATTGCAATATTGTCTGGGATATTTGAAGCGTTCGGAGATTTCGAAATGAACGAATACCAACAACAGCGCTTAGAAATAAGGAAAAAGTTCAGCTTGTCATACCACCTTCTTTTCACCCTCGTATCTCCATGAAGAAAGAATGAATGGAATTGTAGCCCGCCTCTACGAATGGCGAAATCCAGTTGTAACATACTGAATTCAATTCAAACCGCTATCTGAAAGGAATACAATTCGGTATTTTCATATAAGGGACTTTTGTTTCCAAATAAAACATCCCACATTCGTACCTTTATGTTTTGGGCGTATTCAAGATACACCAGGAAATTTTTTCTTTTTTCCTCATACTCCACTTCATCCAACGCTGAAAATATTCAGTAGTAATATCACGAGAGAGTGAGAATAAATTGAAAATAATTCGACAGATTTTAGAAAACTTGTTGCCAGGCAATAGACACGAGAGCCCGAAAGACTCGAGTGGCTATTGACAAATGGCAACAAGTTTGAGAAAATTTTCCAGCAGATTTTTGGACAGGAAAAATCTAAGGTCTTGGAGAACCAGAGTGTCGCCATTCTATCGATTGTTGCTTTTTTTCTGGATCGTAGGAATGTACCCAAGTCTCATCCATAGTAACAATTCGGTTTAAGAAGTCTACATCGTTTTCAAATCGAGCACAGATCGAACGCGATGCTTCTACCCTTGCACGCTTTCGGTCAACGTTCAAACATTTGGAGATCCAATTTGCAGAAACTTTTCTCATGTTCAAATTGACGTGAACTATAATATGATGACTATAATTGCCGTATAATAGGATCTACTCTCTCGGGCACTTTTTTTCACCTGTTTTCATCGGTGCTATTGGATTTTTTGTATCTGCTCAAATTTTGGAGCAATAACAAACAAATGATTTTTTCAAATGGAAATCATAATGGGAAATGATATTCCCAACTTATTCACAATTATACAATCATGGATAATTAAGTGTGTTTGTTCAACAAATATTGCTTTCATTTCCTGTGATCTATTCAACTAGACTCACTGGAGAACAAAGGGAAGCATGTCACAGTCATAAATGGTTCAAATGGTTAGTTGATTACAGAGGTTACACTGTTAACGACGTTGAATGTTTGCAAGATAAACTTATCGCGAAACAACGACGAACTATCTTCTTTTCGGAGCCACCCTAATGATGTTCCTATGTACAAGAAGTTTCAGAGACTTTCAGGACGCAGTTGAGAACATCATCCGTCTAGTCTTTGTAGTATCTGAATTATTAAAGCCTCTCAATATGGATGTAGTAAAATAAGTACTCGTGGAAAGTTGGGCATATTGACTTCTTACGAAGATAGATTATTCCTTGTATTTTTGCAATTGCATAAACTTATAACGATTTCGATTATAGATACGACTTCTGGTTTATCTTCAACACTTCAACCTGCCATATCTTTTGATGTACTCGTTGTAATTGTATGATGTGAGGGGCAATTTCGTTCTAAATTAAATACTGGGGATAAATAACGTATTAGGTTGGATGAGGATCAATACCCAATTCATAAAAACACACTCTCATATAGTGCATAATTTTGGAAAACATCTGATTACCATCAACAGCACGTCAATCTTGAGAGACAAATATATGCTATCGCAGACTTTTTTGCAGAACTATTTGAGAGGTACAGGGTGGCCAGATTTCGATGATTTAGTACTACAACTCTTTAACTATAAGAGATAGAGAAAAAGTGATATACATGTCATGTTCTCTTTTTTCGAGAAACCGAAGTTGCTGAAAACCCGAAGTTGCTACGGCGTCTAGTTTCCGAGCTACAGGGCGATTCTGGAATTTGGCCAATTATTATAATTGACTATAACTTCCGTATTACAGAATCTACGCTCTCGAAATTAACACATCTTTAGGGCAATTTTTTTACTGCTTTCCAGCGGTGCTATTGGATTTTTTGTATCTGCTCAAATTTCGGAGCTATAGCAAAAAAATTTTTTTTTCAAATGGAAACCATAATGGGAAGTGATATTTCCGAATAGATCTTTCTTCAACGATTTCAAAAATATATATCATGTTATACTTCCGAGTTCACTATATATCGAAAATTTCGAAAAAACACTTTTCGTTCAACAAAATCCAAGCAGGCTTTGATTCACTTCCTTCAAAACTGGGACGGTCATAGAATTTCATGTCTTATTTATTTTCACCTGTCAAATTCAATTCAGTTTCATCATTGTTGTATCGTCTGGCGCTTCTAAAGTTCTTATTTATATCACATCATGCAATTTATATATTTCCTTCAATGACTCGCTCCAATGGAAAACGATTTGAACATTTGTTGTGAATATACTTTTTTTCAAATAAATCTATATTTTTTCTTGAATGAGCTTTTTTTTTGCCCCTCATGGAAACATTAATTATTGCTATCAACGGGTCACATAAGTATTCAAATGCTTTTCATTTTTCAATTTAGCAGAGAAATCATACTAGAATCAACAAGTTTCGCGAAGCCCCTCTATTGGTCTGAGTAATAATAAAGCTAATATTTCCTGAATCAATTTGGCAGCTTACAATAAATGTGAGATATCGAATTCTATGACCTTATAAGAATTTTAGAAGCGCCAGACGATACAACAATGATGAAACTGAATTGAATTTGACAGGTGAAAATAAATAAGACATGAAATTCTATGACCGTCCCAGTTTTGAAGGAAGTTAATCAAAGCCTGCTTGGATTTTGTTGAACGAAAAGTGTTTTTTCGAAATTTTTGATATATAGTGAACTCGGAAGTATAACATGATATATATTTTTGAAATATTCGGAAATATCACTTCCCATTATGGTTTCCATTTGAAAAAAAAAATTTTTTGTTATAGCTCCGAAATTTGAGAAGATACAAAAAATCCAATAGCACCACTGGAAAGCAGTAAAAAAAGTGCCCTAAAGATGTGTTAATTTCGAGAGCGTAGATTCTGTAATAAGGAAGTTATAGTCAATTATAAAAATTGGCCAAATTCCAGAATCGCCCTGTAGCTCGGAAACTAGACGCCGTAGCAACTTCGGGTTTTCAGCAACTTCGGTTTCTCGAAAAAAGAGAACATGACATGAATATCACTTTTTCTCTATCTCTTATAGTTAAAGAGTTGTAGTACTAAATCATCGAAATCTGGCCACCCTGTACATTTCCGTCATACATTGTATCCACGTAAGTCTTACGGTTTTTGCAGCGCACGTGAAAATAGCTGATTATGGCTGATTTTTTTGTAATCATTAGTTATTGTAGGTATCCTCAATTTTTTCGAGTGACTCAGGGATAATGTAGCTTTCTAAGGGTGAAGGAATTTCTGAAATCGGTCCAGTAGTTTTTGAGCCTATTCGTATCAAACACACAAAAATACACATCTTTCCTCTTTATAATATTTAGTATAGAAAAATCATTATTGCCGTTGTGTTGTGTGTTTGTATTTCAAATGAAATCTTCATCATGTTTTATTTGGACACCTGAATAATAGTTATATCAATGCTATTCCGTCGTGATTTTTAAACGTTTTGTTGGCGCTGTCCTATTGAATAGATGGAAAGAATGAATTCGTGAGGCGTTGCTTTTTTTTTGGGCTGAAATGGATGAAGGTCAAAATACTGACCCGCAAAAAATGGCTCGTCCATCTCATGCAACAATTTCTTGGAAACGTCTGGGTGATATCGACAATCCAATATCCTCACAGTAATTCATTAAAAAACTTCTGCCCATCCATTTCCGAGCCGTTTTTTCGCTACAATATTCCGCTACTCTCATAAAAGGGACAAACTTCCTATATTTACTCAAGGAGTGGACGACCAGGGTGAGACATTAAAACCTCTCGACTCAAAGGAGCGTAGCACGCTTTCAGGATAACTGTTTTCACTTTCACAATTTCGTTTTGAATAAGACTTCATAAAAATTGAGGTGTATTCGAGTAATTCGCTGAGTAGAGTTAAAGGGATGAAATGGGTATAAGAACGTTGGTCGGAAGATGGGGTGGAATTCTCCTTTGAAATTTTAGCGGGTGTTGAAACCGAGTCCCGAGTCCTCCGAAAGCTCCCGCAATCTCTGTTGTCCTTACATCATTTAGTCTGAAGTTTAAAGGGGTAAATTGAAATCGGGAAAATCAATCGCGCGTTTATTTGAACAAGGCGTCTGAGGAATTCACATCTTCGATTAGTATCCTGCAGAATAAATAAAAGGTAATTAAAATCCGTCCAAACACTTTTCGTATAAAGAAGATTGCCAAGACTCATTCGTTGTAAAATAATTTCGAACTGCGCAAAAAAATTTACGCACATTATGGAAATCTCAAATTTATTCTGCAACTGAAGGTGTTCTCAATGATAATTATTTTTATCATAATTATGCATGCATATGTTATCCACTTTCAATAATACAGATCTTCAATACAGATGTTTTCTCCCAGCAGGAATAAAAAAAGAGGATATTATCAGATTTTGAATGTATTGGCTCCATTCCAAAATCAGTTGTTATCGATCAATTCCAGTGATCAATAGTTTTTCTTTCGTTTGATTTTCTACACTCGATCGCTATGCAACGCGAAACACGCAATTTGACCCAAGAGGAATGTGCCCAAGCGGTAGTTTTGCGAGAAGAAGGGTGGACATACACAAGAATTGCAGAAAGGTTTGGATTTTCCCGTACAAGTGTGTCCAGAATATTGCAGCGATTCAGGGAGACAGGTATGAATGTCCGTAAACCAGGACAGGGTAGACCACGGGTAACAACTGCCATTCAAGAACGTTACTTGAGAGTTTCTTCGTTGAGACAACGGTTTGCAACCGCTCGCTTCCTTCAAAATCAGCTCGAGCAAACTCATGAGGTGCAAATTAGCACTCGGACAATAAGAAATCGCCTCAGAGAATATGATTTAAGGCCCCGTGTCGCGGCAAGAGGCCCAGCTCTTACCCCAACCCATCGAAGGGCGCGTTTGGATTTTGCGAGAGAGCATATCCATTGGGAAGATGCCGATTGGGAAAGAGTTCTCTTCACAGATGAGTCTAGATTCTGCCTCTACCATTGTGATCGACGTTCCCTTGTATACAGACGTCCATATGAAAGATATGCTCAGTGCAATTTCCTGAATACTACTGGTTTCGGAGGAGGATCGATTATGGTATGCGGTGGAATATCGTTGACTGCTCGCACAGACCTAGTGGTCGTTGATAATGGAGCTATGAATGCTGATAAGTATATAAGGAACATTCTTGAAGAGCATGTAGTGCCATTTGCCCCATACATTGGTGAAAATTTCATGTTTATGGACGATCATGCCAGACCCCATCGTGCGCGCATCGTTCAGGAGTACCTTGAAGAGGTTGAAGTCTCTCGAATGGAATGGCCAGCAAGAAGTCCAGATCCCAATACGATTGAGCAGGTTTGGGACAACCTCAATAGAAGGCTGAGAAGTTCAGAAAATCATCCAGCTTCTCTTGATGACTTAGGAATCCAACTCGGAGAAATCTGGGAAGGATTAGATCAGAACATTTTAAGATCACTCATTTTGAGTGTGAACCGTCGTTGCAGAGCTGTAATTAACGCAAGGGGTGGAAATACCAAGTATTAAATCACTTATCAGCATTTCAGTATTTTGAAAATTGTTCATTTCTCTTCTTCCACATAAGATTCGGTGAAATCCTGAATTTTTCTTCCATTTAATGTGTCTTGGTTCGTTCAAAACCCTCCTGAGAGAACATGAGAAATAAGTTATGAAGTCAATGTAGAGTTAACTTTCATTAAAATTGAGATTGTCAGAATGTGCGTTAATTTTTTTGCGCAGTGTATGCATATCAGGTTGTTTATGGTCAGGTTACAGGTTGACGTTGATGCTTGAAATCCTGCAAAAATTCAGTTTCAGGCTACTGAAAGTAGTCGGGACCATTGCGCCACTCTTTTCGATACTCTTCACACCTGCCAGATTATCTCTGTCTGCCATTGAAATAGAGTACCGAAGCGTCCACTAGGAAACCTTCAAACCAATTTCCATTGAATGGGTAGCATCTGTCGTCTTTAGTAAATAACTCCCACAGACAATCGATGACATCTAATTATCCAGACATCCAGTTTCCCAGAGAAACCCCCATAGAATTCTTCTGATCCGGCCAATTCTCGAATTCTTATTCGCATTCACATTCGCAAAGCTCGGTAATTTGGGTCGATCTCACAGATCTGTTTTTCACGACCCCTCATTAAAATAAATTCCCATTTTCCTTTTTCGTCCTTCCCAGCTAATATTTTTAGCAAGCATTGATCTTATAAGGGAGAAATGGAACGAAAAGAGTTCGGCATCGTCCTTTTGGGCACCTCGGAGGTGGTATCCAATTCGTATTCCATTTTCGTCCCATTCACCACAATATAAATAACTCTCCTGGGTTAGAAATTCAGGTGGAATTCATGAATGGAAAAAAGCAGCCTCACTTCGTTTTTCTTTCGACCGTGGGGGCGATCTACTTTCAGCTTTTGTAAGGGAGAATCAACGAAGAGGTTCAGTGTTTTTGATAGTTTTCTGTTAAACATGAATACATTATCCAAGCTTTCTGTATATTCTTCGAAAGAAGTATCTTTTGTATCGAATGGAAATGTATCTAAATAGAAGCCTTAGATGGGGAGAATTTCACTCAGGAGACTATGAAGAGGCAACGACCAAATTTCATTTCAAATTCGAACTAACGATCATCAACTCCAAGCAACAAACTCCTCCAATTTCCCGAGCTCTCGGTTATTTATGATTCATGTCAAGACAACTTGCCGAAAACTGACACTCCCTCTGGAAAACCCGATGAAGGTGGTTCGTTTTTCAACAAACCGTGAAATCTTGAGGATGGTCTCGAAAGCAGTTACAATTCATATCATTCCCTTTTCATCATCATTTTGTTGCATGAAATATACAGACTCAGCTTTTCTCGCTTTCACTTTCGGGACATGATCATAAATTGTTGAGTTTGCGGGAATAATATAAACGTAGGGGAAAATGGCTGAAACATTTGGTTTTATCTAGCCTTTACGCCTTAGAAAATATATTTATGTCTTCATTCTTTACGCTATATGGCTGTTTCATTACACACATTATTTCACTCTTGAGAGTTATGTTCGATCATTTCGCAGGCAGGCAACATTCAAGTTACTGAACGTATTATAAGTTTTGAGATGGTAAAGTTTGACCATTTGACTCTACACAGGAAACGAATTATTATTCGATGTTTTTATCAACATTTTGGAGTACTACAGGAATATTGGAAGGATCAACAATAACAAACGACTCATCGAGTACACGAAGAAGTACAAAATATTGTAAACTATACTGCTCCACAAGAATTAGGGATATCGTATTCAATCGTTTTCAAAAGTATGTAATCTTCGAGAAAATCGCTGTAAAATCATTTAAAACTCAATAACAACTTGAATCGATCCAATAAAAATCATTATTAGACATTTCGTCAATCTGGTCGCCTTTTTTCTGAAGTTTGGTTCTTTGCATATGCTTCATGAATGTTCTTATTTTGAAATGAAGTCAGTTTATCAACGGCTTCGATTTGAAACGAGTTTTCTGAAAATGCCAAGACGTAAATTAACAAACGCTGAGGCTAATAGGGCTATCGGAATGCTACAGGGTGGCCTAACTCAGGTTGTTGTAGCGGAAAGGCTCCCAGTTTGATATCTCGACTTTGGAATAGGTTCAGGGAGATAGGTTCCGTATTGGGAAGACCAAGGTTCTATGGGCGACGAAAAACAACATCTGCTCAGGATCGTTTCATCTACAGCTTCGTGTAGAATGCTACGGAATACTCTTCAAAATGCAGATGGGGTCCAAGTTTCCATCGAAACCATCAGACGACGTTTGAGAGAGGTGAATCTAGGTCCTAGACGTCCATTAAGAGGAATTCCAGTAACACGTGACCATAAGCATCAAAGACTGGAATGGGCAGGCAACATATCAATTGGAACGATCAATGGCGTAGTGTCATTTTCACTGATGAATCCAGATATGGACGATTTTCAGATTCTCGAAGAATATGGGTATGGACAATCCCACGCATACCCCGTAATCGTCGCTATGTCCCAGAAGTCAATCCATTCCGAGGGGGAAGTGTAATGGTATGGGCCGGGATATGTTTCAACGGGCGCACAGATCTACACATTTGTCCTGGGAATATAACCGCCTTGCACTATAGGGAGCATGTCATTGACAATGTTGTGCCAAATTTTCACGCTGCTATTGGTGAAACTTTTCAATTTCTAGACGATAACGCTAGACCGCACCATAGTTGAGAATGCGCGCGAGGAGCTTGGTATTCCACATTTACCAATACCTCCGCACTCACCAGATTTGAATTGCATAGAACATGCATGGGATATGCTCCAAAGAAGATTAGATAATCATCAACCTACCCCAGAATCCTTAAATGATCTGGGAGAGCTTCTGCCCCGTTTATGGAACCAAATTCCTCAAGAAATGTTCAACAACCTCGTGTGTAGAATGCAAAGAATATGTCAAGCTGTTATTGATGCCCGTGGAGGCCATACATTGTATTGATAGTCCAAAATGCTTGAATTCTCTGGGAATAAAATTTCGTTATTCTACTCGATTTTTCTCAACCACCCTGTATACGCTGCAGACCCACAGGATAAAATTAATTTGCAACTTGAAATCATATAAATATGAATTTTCATCACAAAAATCTTATTCTAACTATATTTTTTTGCGATTTAAGTCAATATCCCTAAATCATGTGGAGCAGTTTATTTGATGAGAAATTAATTGCTCCTTATAAGCCAAACGTTTCGCTACAACCTTTTCTCCATATTCCTATTCTACAAAAAAGATTTCGGATAGCTTGATCTATTTGCAACAAATAAGGTATCTCGTGATTTCTTGCTGAAGTGCACAGTTTTCCAGAAAAGAATAATTTACCAACAGATGACACGATGAATCATTGTTTCGACCTTGAATATTTGTACCACCCTCTGAATTCTCTCGCAACTGTTCATATACACCCTGTAAAGCATATATTATCATCGGTGAATCATCACTTTTGAGAACTCATATAAATGACTCAACGAAAAATAAAGAATTTATTTAAAATTATACTGGAAAAATCTTCAGCTAAACCACAACTTGATATTTATTAGTGGATATAATAAAACAGTTATCCGATGAATTCTGAACGAAGATTTTATTCATTTACCATCCTTGAGACTTATCAAAGATTCACCGACGACTTGGGCAATATTCATGGCTTCATTGATGATTGATGCCATGAGCACTCTTCCATTATGTTCAAAGATGGCCTTCAATTTCTGGGCATCATGCTTGAGAGCGTCAACTACTACTCGCACCTGGTGGATGGCTTGGTTCAGTTTTTTCGACATGGCTGCCATTTTTGTGGCGGCGTTAGCTCCCATTAGATGCGTGAGCGAATCCGAAGTCTTTTTCAACTCAGTTTTCAAAAAGTCAATCACAATTTGGATAAGTTCTTTGTTGGAGACTATGTCTTCTTTAACTTCGCTCAAAAAGATTTCGATGTCTTGGGCTACTTGCGCTGCCTTGTTTTGGATGGATGCCATGAATTCTCCTGGGGCCAAACTGCGGGTTCCAGCCATTTCAGCCACGTTTTTGACCACAATTGACGCACTTTCGGCAAGCCTGTCAAAAACTGATCTTTCAGCAGCAACTAGTTCAGTTTCGGCGGAAACCAAAGATCCTTGCAAGGCCATTAAGCAAACAACGGTTAATGTGATGAGCTTGCTGATTTTGAAGGTGTTTTGGCTTCGGTTCAACGACAACCGACCGTATTTTACCCTTTGCTCACTATCAACCATCTCAACATGAGATACCATTCCAGTGTTGGTATTTTTTCTTTTTGTCATTCTTCTGTTGGCTGAGTTATTCGGTATCTTGTGTTATTTCGCTTCAATAAATGGAGAAAAATTTATTGTTTCTTCTTCTGATCCATCCACATAAAAGGAAGAATTCTGTGATAAGGTTTTCGAAATACTTGGGTGATATCAGAGGAAGTTGATACTCTTTTAATTATTATATTGATTCAGAAATTTCGATACATACGTAAAGAACACAACAGAGTATTCGATTTTTGCAATGTGGAATGAATAAGTACAGAACGCAAAAAATTTCTGATATCAATTTCCGAAATTGCAAACTCAATTGATGACCCATAAAATATCAATTCCATTAAGTGGAGAAGTTTAAGTGAAAATTTGTAGGTGATAATAAAAAAATTCCAGAGTTTAATAACTCGGAGACATAAACTTCCTCTCTCTGATTAGCTAATTATCGTGAATTATTGAAATTGTATCCTTCAATACTTTTTCAGATAAGTTTTGACCCCACAGAAACTAAAGAACTATTGGATAATCGCCTTCAAAAGGAAAAATAATTGATTAAATCCTTAACATATTTCAACAAATAGATCAATGAAAGATCAGTGTTTTTCGATTACATTGGGAATTCACCAAGTTTATACAATATTATCAGTGGATTTTAGGATACCCCCTGTACGAAGGCCAGAATTCAGTAGGTATACAGAAGATAAAATACTGTGGCCCTTCTGATAAGAACATGACGAAGTCTTCGAATGAATCAACACTTCCACTATCTAGTAAATATGTTTCTTTTCAACCAATTATCTAGACAGCAGATATATCTTGGACTTTGAAGACAATCCAAATGGATGCAGTGGCGGACGTAACAGAGGGGATAATTGAATTGATAAATAGGAGTAGACGAAAAATAATCGTCTTTCTCATAGATTCAAATCGTTTTTCCGGTTCTAGAAATATCAAAAAAAGCTTAGATTATCCATCGAATAATTCTATATTATACTAAAACGGTAACTCTGTGGTCCGGCCCGGGGAATCTGTCGAAAAAGTGGGTGCAGAAGAATTTTAAAATCGCAGCGAAGCTGCGATACAGGAAAAAAAATTTTACACGGTCGGAAAGAGGAATGATCGATTCATACGTGGGCTAAATTTCGATCCTCTAGGCGATGTAGAAGTATTTTAAAAAAATTCGCGAAAATCGCGAAAAAATTCGGCAAAAAGGGCAATTTTAAAATCGATAAAACTTTTTTCGCAGAAACCCTGGTCGTGATGTAAATATACGGATCGAAAGAGGAAGAGTCAACGCAAAATAGCTCGGTATTCGTATTTCCCATAATTTCCCCATTTTTTCAGGAAAACTGATCAAAGTTTGACATTCCTCCTATAAAATCGCCCGATCTGCAGAGATTACAGAGAACTATTTGACATTGTAGCTGTAAGCTGTCAGAGATTGGCCACAGCCTTCTATATAGAAAGCCCGGAACACAATCTGACAACTGCGCTCAGATTCTGCGAGTGGAGGCCTACCGATAAGGATAATTGTTTAAAAGGTAGATCTGCAGGCCCATACTAGTTCCCTACTACTAAATGAAGTTTTCTTATGAGGCAAAGTTCTTCGTGAGCAATAGAGAAGATATGCACTTGAACAAAACTTCTCGAACAACAATAGATGAAAAATAACTTCAAGTTTTCCTGCATCGAGTATTGAGTTTGCAGGTTTTGAGTTGTGTTCAATATCGGAAATAGAAAAAGAGTATTATTTGCTGGAACATACGAAGAGAGATGAACAGTCATAGCAATGTATAGAAACCTATTTGAGATTCAATTTTCCATAAGAATATTCTGAAGCGTTTCTATACGTAATATTCAATGGAGTCAGTTATTTTTCGAAGAATCTTTGGTATTAATAATTATTCATGAATAAATATTAATTTCAAATGGAACTCCCTATTTATTTTTGCATATTTTTTTATCGATATATAAAGTTGTAGGAAAATACTACGGACACAATTGAATTTCTACATGGTGGTTCTACTTCCGATGCGTCAGTGATTTTAATGACCTATATTTCATCTGATGGACGAAACCCTCAAAATGTATTGGTTTCTGCAGTTCTGCACTGATTGAATATTTGAAGAATAAAGTCCAAATATTTCTACTAATCAATCATGGAAGAAATAGAGAACGTTTTCTACGCCACTGCCCCTAGAGATACATAAACTATCAACAAAAGTACAGGTCATCCTTATAAATAGGAGGGCCAAACTTGAGGGCAATCAGTTCCAATCTAGACACCGAACAAGATGAATAAGTTATACATTTTTGCCATCTTCGCCATCGCAGCTCTTCAGAGCTCATCGATCAGTGCGAAAGCTGTCGTTGTTGCAGAAAAATCCATCATCGAAACACTCTCAGAAGATGCCCGCAACGTCGTCAAAAGTTTCGCCGACGCTACTGGACTCAGCAGCTTGACCTCCGCTAAAGTGATCGAAACTATTGAAACTGACGCCAAAAAAATCGCTGCCAACATCGATGGTTTCGTTGAGAAAGTGAAGAAAGACATTGAAACCAAGCAACCTGAATTGAAGAAAGTGATCAAGAATGTAGAGACCGAACTTATTAAGACTTCGGAATCTTTGAAGAAACTGGTTGGTACTGAGAACGTGAAGAAGGTTGAGGAAATAAGGAAGAGTTTCGAGAAGAATCTGGAAGCTGCCATTGCTCCCATCAACAAGGTGATCAAAGCTGTAACTCCTGATGCAGAAAAATTGAAGACTGACCTCGAGAAGAGTGGCAAAGAGGTTTTGGATTCCATCATCGAAGGTGTCAAGAAAGTTGAAGAAGCAGTCAAAGAAGGCATTAATAATATTGATAAAAAGAAAAACTAGTACCTGAATAAACAATTTTTTTTATAGTCGTTTTTTTTTATTCTGATGTTCTATTATTTGGGTTTATTTAACTGAGTTCGATTTTTCATGATTTAAGTATTTTTCCATGTTTTGAAAGACGTGCAATAATTGATTTCAAACGGAATTTTTTTATAAATCATTTGCTCTTAAGAAAAATTCCTGTTTTCAGGTAATTGATAGTTTTTCCGAAATGTATCTAATTATCTAATTTAAATTCAGACAATTTTTGAATATCGATTGAAGCATTTTGCTGATCGGAGATAGTAATTTTGCCAATTGCTCAATTAGACCGTGTTTGGCTTAATTTGTAAACAAAAGAGGTAGGACTTGGGAATTTCTATACAAACTGAATCCGGATTTTTGTGATTTTTTTAAAACGGCAATTTCGAGAAAAATTTTTTTTAAATTTTAATTATCGTATCTGGGCAACTAGGCCACATAATACAATATTCAATTCTTTTATTCGTTACAGATGAAGACAATAATTTCACAAAATATGGAAATTAACAGAAAAGGAAATGTATTATAGATGTATTGATCATATATGATTTTACAGAGTGTAACAGCTAAATGGAATAAATTAGATAACGAATAAATGAGGGCGTGTTGGGAAAAACGCTCGGACACATCGATTTATAGTTTTAAATGCACATATTTTTCAAGAAAATAGTATTATATACTGTGTTCCATGTGACCGTGGCCAATACCAACTTTCTTATTTCAAATGCAACCCCCTGTATATTATTTATTTTTTGGATTCTTCAGAGAATTCTAGACACAATTCATGCACAATGTCCTATACCTATCTTTAACTATTCCGTTTTATTTGTGTTTTCAGATTTATTGCAAAAATCAACGTTTTAAATAAAAATTATATTATTTCACAAATTCGGTACATTACATTTAAAACCTAATAAGTAATACTGATTGTTTCTTAATTATTAAAAAATAAACAAAAAAAACATTAATGTCAATGTAGGAAATGTTCAAAATGCTCGCCGCGAACGTCTTGGCAACATGCTAATCTGGTGTAGAATTGTCTTCTAACGTTACTCAACATTTCTTCTCAGTAATGGTTTTTGCTTACTTTCTTCAAATCAAGAGGTAAATGAGAAATAAGTATTGAGTGTAATGTATCGAATTTGTTTGTTAATACACCATGTTTCAATAAAATTGCTCGTAATAAATTGTGTACAACTTATTATGCTGTAGCGATTTCATTAAAATTAATTTGTACTACAAACTAGGAATTTTTTTTTGAATCCTCATGTCTAGCTGGCTCTAAGGGTTCTCGAGTTATATTTTTCAGGAGTCATCTTTCAGTTAGCAAGAAGTCAATCAAAAAATTGGTTAAGCATGGCTTCAGCTAACAGTTCTTGATGCTTCTCAGAAAATTTCATTCAACAGTTTGTTATCGCAATTTTAGATCATAGATTTATATCGACGACCAAAATTGATTTTATTCTTTGGAAGAAGTTCCCCTTTTGTTGTTAATGATGTCGAAATAGTTCTGTATGTTTCTGGGAGTCAATTTCTTAGAATTGATAGCATATCAGTTATAAGTTTTCCGAAGGAATTATCATCATGAGAAATTGAACATTATTCAATCTTTGAATCAAAGATTGTTTGCGTTATTTTATTGCATATTTTGTTGATCATTCAATTCAACCAAATAGGGAGGTTACCGTCGCAGATATTGAATTCTTCCCAATATTTTCTTTATTCTTGTAATCACATGATCTATACGAAATGTGCACGCAACGAGAAGTCGTTTTTTTATAGTAAATGCAAAAATTAGATTCGATCAGAAGAAATTTATGTTTTGAAATATGTATTTGGAAAATAAAATTCAAAAAATTAATATCCCAGAAAGCATTCTGCTTATTTTGCCCATTACCGAACTGTAGCTCTTGTTCCTCAAATTTACAATGAAAATATCAAGACTCTTAGTATTTCCTTTCGAATCATGTTAACGGCCGTCCGAACGAACTGAATTTAATTTGACCACGAATTTTTCATCAGTGAATATAATATAATCGTTTTAGACCATTTTTGTTTCAAGTTTTATTTCTACACAAATATTCAACCCGAATTTGGTCTGTACTATCAGTTACTTTATACATATTTGAGTCTACTAGATATCTGAAAATCTATGCATGTGTATTTCTTCTCGAGTTCTCCTTGGAACTGTAGTAATTTTTTTTAAATTTGATGCTGAGTATCTTCAGTGCTACGAGGAGAGAATGTCAATTTCCACATATTCTCGTGAACATCTTCTGAATTGGCCAAGTTGAAAATTAAAAGAAAGAAGTCGAGCAATACATCAAGTTCTCATCCATCAAATATCTAGAGAGTTAGGTAAACCGAGTTCAATTTGAAAAGCGTTATTATAAATCAATAAGGGAGCCGGAAGACAGATAACATTCTTAAGATAACCTCCCTACACAACTCCCCTAAAGATAGTGGCCGAGAGAGCAAACAATAAGCCATCTTGAAGAATAAGTATAAATAGTGGGACCAAACTTAAGGGCTATCAGTTCCAACCTAGACACCGAACAAGATGAATAAGTTATACATCTTCGCCATCCTCGCATTCGTAGCTCTTCAGAGCTCTTCGATCAGTGCGAAAGCAGTTGTTCCGGTACAGAAATCCGCAATTGAAACACTTTCCGAAGATGCCCTCAACGTCGTCAAAAGTTTTGCCGACGCTACTGGACTCAGCGGCTTGACCTCCGCAAAAGTGATCGAAACCATTGAAACCGACTCCAAGAAAATCGCCGCCAACATCGATGGTTTTGTGCAAGATGTCAAGAAAAACATAGAAACCAAAAAACCAGAATTCAAGAAACTGATCAAGACTGTGGAGACCGATCTGATCAAAGCTTCGGAATCGTTGAAGAAACTGGTTGGTCCTGAAAACGCGAAGAAGGTTGAGGAAATAAAGAAGAGCTTCGAGAAGAATCTGGAAGCTGCCATCGCTCCCATCAACAAGGTGATCAAAGCTGTAACTCCTGATGCAGAAAAATTGAAGACTGACCTCGAGAAGAGTGGCAAAGCGGTGCTGGATTCCATCATTGAAAGTGCCAAGAAAGTTGGAGAAGCAGTCAAAGAAGGCATTAGTAATATTGATAACAAAAAACACTAGTACCTGAATAAAATGATTTTTCCATAGTCGCATTTTTTATTTATTCTGATGTTCTTTTATTTGGGTTTATTTAACTCAGTTCGATTTTTCATGGTTTAAGAATTTTTCCTTGTTTTGAAAACATGGCAGTAATTGATTTTAAACTCTATGATATCGTAATATCGCTCATTCTTTTCGATTGATGCATTCTCGTTGAAAATTACAATTTTTTCTATTTATAATCACTTGATTGACTAGAGTAGGTAAAAAATTTACCTTTTAGATGTGTCTAAACTGAGCTATTCGAAAGATAGATTCAGAAGTAGTGGTATATTAATATGGGGAATGTAACTGTTGAAAAAGAGTGAATAATTGGGCTCTAGTAGTGTTCAGAAGCTGCCACATGCATAACATTTCAAATTACCTCAGAGTCGAAATTTTCAGACTAAAGCTCTTCCAAGTCGCGAAATTTTCTAGTTGGAATCTTCATGGAGACAAAAGACATATTCACACTATATGTTTGACATTGCGAGCTTTCATTTCGCATTCAACGCAGTGTCCTTAGAGACAAACTTCAAAGCTCCGTAGAGAAAAAAGAATATATATCCTTTTATGAGGTTTGGTAGAGACCGACTACACTTGGACTGGAAAATTCACCAAAGAGAGCAGCTACGTGCATAATAAAACTGGAATGGAAAATTCCGAATTGAAATTCCGACAATGCTAGACACAAGATGATGCATTTCCTATTCCGAATTTGCATCCGAGACTTCCGTAAACTTTTTCATAATCGAGAAACGAATTATGCTCTGGAGAATTCGACTTGAGACCACCAAGCGAATAACACGAGTGCTCAAATTCCCGTCTAGATTAATTGTTTAGCTTCTCTTGCTGCTGCGTGCAGCCTAGGTTCTGTCTCATAGCAATCATTTGAAGCAGTTTGAAATGTTTGTTTAGTTGCGAGGGCTTGTGAAAATTTATCTCGTGCAGATGCGAAAAGCCATTAGGATCAGGATGCAGTTCTTCAATATTCCAAGAGGATCTGGATGGTAACATAAAAAATCATATCAAGTGAACGAATATATGTAATTCAATTCCATCAATATCAGACCAGTTGAATCCACAGATCTGGTCATTTGACCACAGTGATTAAAAGTATGATTGAATTTTTAGAAAAATACATCTCACTCAGTGTTGATTTGTTCATTTCCTAATTTCGATATTTCATGTTGAGTCCTTAAATAATTCTGGGAGAATTAAATTGGTTCTTTCAGGTAAAAAAGTCAGTAATTTCGAGTTAATCGTACAAATTTTTTTAACTCGAAATCAGTAGCAGATACAACAAAACTACTATAGACCATAAAGTTTCGTATAACCAAAAAGCATCTCCTTTCATTTTTTCAAACTGACTGTTGATCACAAAAAAAATCTGGTGGAAAACCCTGTGAATTTGTTATGTCAAAAAGTGTAAACTCAACATTGTAATATCTTCGCCAAATTTCAGTTGAATGTCTTGTGGAATGCAGATATTATGAGAAAAAACTCGAAAAAAATCGATGTTCTCTTCTCTTTTCATTCGTACCTCTTATTTAGGAACACACTTTAGATGATGATTAAATTGACAATTCGTTTTCTCTTGATTTCTTCAGGTTTCATGAATAATCTTTCTATATATCTGTGGACAAATACATATTGATAAAATAATCGATATACAATCAGGGTAATAATCATTTCCACTTCCAGCAAAATATGAGTACCTATCTGGAAGCGATAAATAGAAGTAAACAAAGGGCAGAAAAACGAATTACCGAAATTACTCAACTTATCAAAATTCATACTCGTACCTCCAATATTTGTGCGGTTGTACACTATCGTTTCGACGCAAAGTTTGCCGTTTATATTCCATGAACGAACAGCTTTTTTATTCAGACTGCCATTTCGCATCCAAAAAAGGTGATGACGAGAAAATTGCACAGGGAATTCCGGGCACACCAGTTTATATACAAAAAACATTGTTCGAGTTAAAATGTACCTTGTGAAAATCCATTGGCTGTGTGAGTTCATCATTATGACCTACTTAATGTTGGTCAAAATAAACTGCTCCACATGAGTTAGGGATATTGACTTAAATACCAAAAAAATATAGTTAAAATAAGATTTTTGTGATGAAAATTCATATTAATATGATTTCAAGTTGCAAATTGTTTTAGCCTGTAGGTCTGCTGCGTATACAGGACGATAAAGAAAAATCTAGTAAAATAGTGAAATTTTATTCCCAGAGAATTCAAGCATTTTAAGACAATCAACACAATGTATGGCCTCCACGGGCAGCAATAACAGCTTCACATCTTCTTTGCATACAACACACGAGGTTGTTGAACATTTCTTGAGGAATTTGGTTCCATAAACGGGGCAGAAGCTCTCTCAGATCATTTAAGGATTCTGGGGCAGGTTGATGATTATCTAATCTTCTTCATCCCATGCATGTTCTATGCAATTCAAATCTGGTGGGTGCGGAGGTATTGGTAAATGTGGAATACCAAGCTCCTCGCGCGCTTTCTGAACTATGGCTGCACGGTGCGGTCTAGCGTTATCGTCTAGAAATTGAAAAGTTTTACCAATAGCAGCGTGAAAAATGGTTTCGATGGAAACTTGGACCCCATCTGCATTTTGAAGAGTATTCTGTAGCATTCTACACGTAGATGTAGGGTTTCTTCTCGCCGAAACGGTGATGAAACGATCCTAAGCAGGTGTTGTTTTTCGTCGCCCACCAAGCCTTGGTCTTTCCAACACGGAAACTGTCTCCCTGAACCTATTCCAGAGTCGAGATGTCACACTTTGGCTGACTTGGAACCTTTCCGCTACAACAACCTGAGTTAGGCCACCCTGTAGCATTCCGATAGCCCTATAAGTCTCAGCGTGTGTTAATTTACGTCTTGTCATTTTCAGAAAACTCGTTTCAAATCGAAGCCGTTGATAAACTGACTTCATTTCAAATTAAAAGCATTCATGAAGCATATGCAAAGAACCAAACTTCAGAAAAAAGGCGACCAGATTGACGAAATGTCTCATACTGATTTTTATTGGATCGATTCAAGTTGTCATTGAGTCTTAAATGATTTTACAGCGATTTTATCGAAGATTACATACTTTTAAAAACGATTGCATACGATATCCCCAACTCTTGTGGAGCAGATACATGGGCGAAACAAAACTCCAACCCTGGAAATGTTACGATTGTTCATATTAAATTCTATAGAACTTTGTTTCAGCACCTTTCCCATCGTGTCGGACTAATGGCAGGAAATCTAGAATGTTCTGAATGTGAAGTTTTGAAGTTATAATATCACAATGTCTGTATATTTCGAATTTAGAGCGTGGAGTGGTCTCAATCGACTCAATCTTTGGTCAAATTCAATTCTGTCCTCTGAAACCCTCGAATGGATGCACTCAGAAACTTTTCAGGAAAATTAGTCAAGTATCCTGGTTGAAATCGATTGTGTCTGTGAGTCACTTCCGCAAATTCTAAGATACTTTCAGCATAACTCCATCCTGAGACTCTGTACAAGTGTATAATAGTGGCAACATTCTGAAGAGGAGTTGTCAACGTTCTCTACCACAAGAAATATTCTCCGGAAACGAGTATCACGACTTGTGTAACTTCCTAAAGTTCTGGAGTTGGAGGAAACTGGCTTGTTACCTCACTTTGAGGTGGATTCCGAAGAAGAACAAATGATGGCATTAATTAAATCAGAAGAGGACTCATTTTGATGAAGGAACGTATAACACGTGTCCATTTATCAGAATTAGCAGGTGGATTCTGTTTTGTCACTATTGAGTTTCATGGAAGTTAATGAGTCTTCAATAAAGGAACGAAAACTGATAAACTTCCTGAAAGAAAATTCGGGAAATATTCGGGAAGCTTTCGAATTTGAAATTATTAACAAGCTAAGCTTCAGAATTCTCTTGAAACGAACGAAAGCTTTGATACCGAAGACATCTGAGGAGAAGAGCTTCTAGAACACTTGGCCCAATCATCATTTGATCTGCAGCTGAAACTAATAGTTGGAAATCCTTGGATGCCATCTCTCATTAATTAAGAGTTTCTGCCCCACTGTTAAAACAGTGGATTATCATAATTAACCACAAAATAATCTCGAATCTGGACCGCGATCACTCGAACTTGAAACTCAATTTCAAGGCAATATTGGCATTTCTGGAGTCACACGAGAATTTCATGAATTTCCTTATTTGGTAATTTACCCTGAGACGTGAGGGTCCAATGCATTCATAGCGAATTTACCGCTTACATTGATCTGGTCGTGTTCAACAAAATATGAAGCAAACCCTCTTACCCTCAAGACCAAGCGTCATGCAAGATGCCCCTTAAAATTTCAATAATAACACCGCGATGAACAACGATTGGGAAATCATCTTTAGGAGATGTAATTGGGACTGAAGAAGCAAAATGGGATGAAACAGGAAATTGATGTTCTGAAAACCCTCAGCGTGAACTCAATTTCTTTTCAAATTGATTCCATTTTTTTCTCATTTCATATTCATCGTTTTTAGACAAGAAAAAATTAAATGAGGGGGCTCTAATCATTTTTCGATGAACGTATAATGAGTTCAGGTATTTACGGAAAGGGCTATTTACATAATCAGTGAAATGTGTGAAAGTAGTCATATTTTAGGGCTCCCAATGAATATTAAGTTCCTTTCACATAAAGAAATCACATTTCTTCGACTTGTTTCTGAACAAATCCCAGCTGGGAATTCAATGCCAATTTCTATAGCTATTTTCAAAAAGGATTGCATTTTGAATTAACTGCTGTTAACGGTTTTGATAATACACTGCGCAAAAAAAATTAACGCACATTCTGAAAATCTCAATTTTAATGAAAGTTAACTCTGCATTGACTTTATAACTTATTTTTTATGTTCTCTCGACAAGGTTTTGAACGAAACAATACACATTAAATGGAAGAAAAATTCAGGATTTCGCCGAATATTATGTAAAACAGAGAAATGAACACTTTTCAAAATACTGAAATGCTGATAAGTGATTTAATACTTGGTATTTCCACCCCTTGCGTTAATTACAGCTCGGCAACGACGGTTCATACTCAAAATGAGTGATCTTGAAATGTTCTGATCTAATCCTTCCCAGATTTCTCCGAGCTGGATTCCTAAGTCATTAAGAGTAGAATAGAATAGAAGGCTTCTCAGCCTTCTATTGAGGTTGTCCCAAACCTGCTCGATCGGATTCAGATCTGAACTTCTGGCTGGCCTTTCCATTTCGAGAGACTTCAACCTCTTCAAGGTATTCCTGAACGATGCGCGCACGATGGGGTCTGGCATTATCGTCCATAAAAATGAAATTTTCACCAGAGTATGGGGCAAATGGCACTACATACTCTTCAAGAATGTTCCTTATATACTTAACAGCATTCATAGCTCCATTCTCAACGACCACTAGGTCTGTGCGAGCAGTCAAAGATATTCCACCCCATACCATAATCGATCCTCCCCCGAAACCAGTAGTATTCAGGAAATTGCACTGAGCATATCTTTCATGTGGACGTCTGTATACAAGGGAACGTCGATCACAATGGTAGAGACAGAATCTAGACTCATCTGTGAAGAGAACTCTTTTCCAATCGGCCTCTTCCCAATGGATATGCTCTCTCGCAAAATCCAAACGCGCCCTTCGATGGGCCTCTTGCCGCGACACGAGGCCTTAAATCATATTCTCTGAGGCGATTTCTAATTGTCTGAGTGCTAATTTGCACCTCATGAGTTTGCTCAAGCTGATTTTGAAGGAGGCGAGCGGTTGCAAACCGTTGTCTCAACGAAGAAACTCTCAAGTAACGTTCTTGAAAGGCAGTTGTTACCCGTGGTCTACCCTGTCCTGGTCTTCGGACATTCATACCTGTCTCCCTGAATCGCTGCAACATTCTGGACACACTTGTATGGGAAACTCCAAACCTTTCTGCAATTCTTGTGTATGTCCACCCTTCTCCTCGCAAAACTATCGCTTGGGCACATTACTCTTGGGTCAAATTGCGTGTTTCGCGTTGCATAGCGATCGAGTGTAGAAAATCAAACGAAAGAAAAACTATTGATCACTAGAATTGATCGAGAACAACTGATTTCAGAATGGAGCTAATGCATTCAAAATCGGATATCATCTTTTTTTATTCCTGCTGGGAGAAAACATCTGTATTGAAGAAAAAAGTTGAAAGTGGATAGCATATGCATGCATAATTCTGATAAAAATAATCATCATTGAGAACACCTTCAGTTGTAGAATAAATTTGAGATTTCCATAATGTGCGTTAATTTTTTTGCGCAGTGTATTCTTCTGGTCAGATAAGTAGACCCTTGACTGAGATTTATGTGAAATTCGAACTAGATCAGATCATTACTAATTGTTTGAGAGCTATTTTTATCACACAAATTTTAATGTTCTGTCGCATTCTGATTCAGTTCTTCTGCTAGTTTGTGTTTCCAACGAAATTTCGTTTGCCGATTCGCAAAAAGCGGCTTGAAGCCCTTGAGAAAAACCTAAAAATTGACATGAATACCCACACAAGAACATATGAGTATTAAATTGCATATTTATTCAACTGAGAACGAGAACAGTGGCGTGTTTGCGATGAAGCCCCTCGAAATTGAAAGATGAAAAAATTTCTAGAAGCTTCATATCTGAGCCAGACATATACTCTTGTCGCATATATTTTCCTCAATTCTGGATCTTCGAAGCGTCGGATCGTAAAATCTTCCTGCCGGAGCTCACTGTCCCTCATATGACACTGAAAGCTGTATATATGAGAAATCCATGAACTTGTGACAGCTTCCTTTAGATTCGTCAAATCTTGCAATGACAGCTCGAGAATCCGCTTTTGCTCGTGCTTAGTTCGCTCGAGTGTAATGGAATCAGGAATTCAATTTATCTGTTTGCAGGATTTTCCTGAGAACCGAATATACTTACTCGTGGAGAGAAAATGTAGAGAGTGTTTCATATTAACAGAGGAGCATATATAAAAAGAGGAATTCGTTTAACTACTATATTCGTCTATGAAGAATATGATCGAATTTCAAAATCTGAAATTTTGGGTGAATAATGAGCAAGGGGCAAGACACCCTGAAAACACCATATTCGTCAATAAATAAGAAATCTGGGTGGATCTAACGGTGCTAATGAATTATGAAGTTGTTCAAACCATTCGAATCTTCAATAATAACCATTTTGCTGATCAAGAACACCCATACCACGAAGGGTCGGGGCTTGTGAACAAAACAATATAATTCATTAGTTATGAGGGCTACATTGACGATTTTGGTATCAAAATGTAGGTTTTCGAGGTCGCTCTATTCAATAAAGAACTTTCCAGAGGCCTAATTAACATGGTTTAGATTTTCACCTGCGAAATGGTATTTTTCGAAAAATTGGAAATTTCAAATCGTCATAGCACCAGTTTCTTTGGTCGCATCAACATGAGGGTTGTATATTGTTAATCAGCATTGTTCAAAGTATATCTATAAACAATAAAATCGATTTGGAAAATTCCAAATTTTTGGGTGAAAAATGCATAAGGGATATGACCCTCTAAAAACCCCATATTTGCCATCAACACGAAGTCCCTGGAAAATCTAATGGTGTTATTCAATCGATAATGTCTTCAACCCATTCGAATCTTTCAGAATATTCAATTTGGTGATCCCTATTACCCATAAGTACTCTGAGTGCTCTGAGCTTCAGAACAAAACTCAAAAATGAAATATCGAAAAAATTAAAACGGAATAATTCATTAGTTATGAGGGCTACATGGACGATTTTGGTATCAAAATGTAGGTTTTCGAGGTCGCTATTCAATAAAAGACTTTACAGAGCCCTACCTATTATGGTTTCGATTTTCACCAACGAAATGTATTTTTTTCGAAAAATTGGAAATTTCAAATCGTCATAGATCCCGTTTCTTCAGTCGCATCCACATGAAGGTTGTATATTGTTAATCAGCACTGTCCAAAGTATATCTATAGATAATAAAATCGATTTCGAAATTTTCACATTTTTAGGTGAAAAATACAAAAAAAAACCCATATTTGCCATCAACACGAAATCCCTGGAAAATCTAATGATGTTATACAATCGATAATGTCTTCAAACCATTCGAATCTTTCAGAAGACTCAATTTGGTGATCCCTATCAGCCATACTCCGAGTGCTCTGAGCTTCAGAACAAAACTTGAAAATGAAATATCGAAAAAATTAAAACGAAATAATTCATTAGATATTAGGGCTACATGGACGATTTTGGTATCAAAATGTAGATTTTCGAGGTCCCTCTATTCAATGAAAGACTTTCCAAAGCCCTTACTATTTTGGTTTAGATTTTTCACCTGACACCATATTAGTCAATAAAACAAAATTCTGGATGGATCTAACGGTGTTATTGAATGAAAAAGTTGTCCGAACCATTATAATCATTCATGATAGGCTTTCGGTAGATCGATGACACTCATACCTCGAATGGTCTGAGGTCGAGAACGAAACTCGAAAATTAAATATAGAAAGAATAAAACAGAAAAACTCTATACTTATGAGGCGTATATGGTTGACTTTTGTATAAAAATGTAGGTTTAAGAGGATGCTAAATTCAATAAAAAATATTCCAGAGCCCTCTATCATAGCTTGGATTTTCACCTGTGAAATTGATTTTATTCGAAACATTAAAATTTCTGTTCTCCTTCTTTTGAATATGTCAGAAAGTTAGCAGAGTGTATTTATTCCCCTGTGTTTAGGAAATGCTCTAAGGTCCAAAATCACTACTGGGGAAAATATGGGTTATTGAAAAAATCTGAACCGTTAGTTGGCTGTGAAGTGGGTCCAGCTTAACCCTTCAACAAGTCGATGACTTATTGACGTACAGAGTTATGCTCCGGGTAAGTCATCGAACCATGGAAACTGAGCTTGTTGAACGTCTGCATGCAATATCAAATTCGACGTTAATCCGAATTCAATCGGTGTTTCCATCGTCATTTATAATACGTCTGCATCTACCTCATGTATACAACATTATCGGATTAAACATCAGAATCTAGCCGTTGGGTCCAATCGCGATCCGCACAATGGATTCCAACCCTGATTCTGATGAAAATTACATGTCGGAAAGATCCCTACAGGTATGCAGGGTGGTCCATATGCCTAACACTGATTTATACCTCACTCTTCTACATAAATTAAGTTAATGGGTCCCTAATGAGTGCCCTTGGTCCAGTGGTTAGGTTAGGACATTGGATTAGGATCCGGCAAGTCCGAGTTCAATCCCGAGCTAAGAAAGAAATTTTCTAGTCTCGGTAGGGGCTAGGGATTGCAAATTTACCGAATTTGAATTCACCGGTAATTCGGTAAATTATTTGAGAAATTACCGGTTTACCGATATTTACCGGTTTTTTCCGATATAAAAGAAAAAACCACAAAATAGATAACCAGAGTTTAATTTAAATTGAAAAAAAAATAATATACCTAACTCAAAGACTAGTAAGAGGCCCTGAAACATTCGAAATATTAATTTAAATAAAAAAATATCTGTCGTTTCTAACTTTTTCAACGACTCGTCCGATTCCTTTAGGTCTCAAGAAAACAGAGCTTATAAGCTTTGTTTTCTCTGGGCCTTTTTCATTAAACTGAAGGGATCGAAAGAATGTAAATGTGTGAAAAAGAAATAGCAATATTTTTGGAAAGAGGGATTCAGGGGAAAAACTTAGAAATTGCTTTCGCAGCACTCATGACAACTCGGCCTCCTAGTGTGGAGTCCGAAAAAAACCATAACTGCGGCAGAAACAATTATAACAGCTAAAGGCCGGCTAAAGCCGGGTTTCACCAACGATTTCAGTCTCGCTTAAGGCAGTTATCGATAATTTTCTGTGGTTTTCCAGTCAAAATCAATCGGTAATCTCAGGCCGGGTTTCACCAACGATTTTAATCTCGTTTAAGGCAGTAAACGATAATTTTCTGTGGTTTTTCAGTCGAAAATCAATCGTTAATCTCAGTTATCTCGTTAAACCAGATTAAAATGTTTGGTGAAAGCGGGCCTTAGTGATGAAATACAATACAATAAGATTAGGTCTCCACACTAGTAGGCCGAGTTGTCATGAGTGCTGTGAAAGTCATTTCTAAGTATTTTCCTGAATTCCCTCTTTCCAAAAATATTGCATTTCCTTTTCACACACTTACATACTTGAATATTTTACAATCCATCCCGTCCGCGCTGCCCGTGCATTACAGAAACAACGGATCAGCGTTGGCATTTTTTTTACCGAAATTACCGGTAAAAGATGTCGGTTTCTCGGTCGGTAATTTGAAGAACATTAAGGGCGGTAAATCGGTAAACCGGTAAATCGTTAAACCGGTAATGCAATCCCTAGTAGGGGCCACCATTTCACTGTTGGGTCAAAAATTAATAGTGCTGTGCCTAAGGTGGCGAAAGGACACAGTAACAAAGCGTACACAGAACACAACTGCTTACTCCGAACTCGGCACAAGAGCTTCGATGTAGTTTCAGAGGAGACCTAGGAGTAATCAGGATAAACAATATATCATATCATAATCGCAATAGCGAGAAAAAGTTTGATACTACTCGTGATTTAGATCATTACATCCCTCCATTTAAATTTCTAGGACGAACAAAGTATTCCTCTGATACAAGTTTAACGAATTGAGTTTTCCAATGTTTATGAGCTGAAAATTCCTGTTTATCAACGGGAAAAGAGTAGGATGTTATGTAGGTGATTCTGTGGAAAACAGATTTAATTATTCACGTTTCTCTGGTACGGGACCGCTATTGATCTTCCTGATCCTGTTTTAAGGTCATTTGAATGGTATTTCACCGGGTTTCAAAAATGATTTTAATCAGTCAAGGATATTACCGATGGATTTGAACTCGATAGAGAAACATGGGATATTAAGGTGCTAGAAATATTGAAATTGTACATAAACTGTTTGTATAATAAAATGTTCGTTGCCTAATCTGAGTCCGAGAATATTTTGGTGAAAAAAGTCATTAAATTGATATGATATGCATAATGAAGCTGTAAAATATCCCTACAGGAAGTCTTTTTGTCAACTGTGAACATCTATTTTCATTAGAACACGACCCTATTACACTTCTGTTTCAGTGTAGAAAATTTACTGCTTCTATTCACTTTATCAAGAATTAGATCTACATTGTGCTTACGAAATTCATTGTTACACCTCTGTAACCTGAAATTCCTTAATATCCTATGTGTGCGTTGGAATTGTTTAGCAGACAAGGTTGTTCAATAAATCACACCAAAACAGGCTGTGTGTAGAATGAACTATTAAAGTTCTTCAACCCCACCCTGAAGATACAGACGGAAAATAAACAGAGATGACATAGGAAATGAGAAGTTTTTGCTAAAGGCTCTTCCTCACATGTATTCGGTATGGTATGATTGATCCCCATGTGAATTCAGGCTATATAAACTGGGGTTATATTTGTGACATGAAATATTAGCTGCATTAAATGTGTATGTTTCAATGTCATCATAATTCCCGTTCGACAAAGAGCAAGCCTGCAAATTTTGGGGTTTATAGTGACGGCAACCAATCGATAAAACTTTTATTTTTCGACTATCACAACCTCATAAATGACAGCAAAAAACTCAAACATGAAACCAGAAAGAAGTGTTTAAATCCGTTTTCTCATTGAAGCCATCCAAAGAAGTTTGTTTCGGTGAGAGAAAAAATTTGCAATTCAAACTCACACTATGTGTTTATGGGGACTGTCATCAGAGTACTCGAGAATCGTTCATCAAATGCTGAAAACTGAACTTTATAACCTCATGGTGAAGCCTGTTCATCAAACTCGACACTAATCCCCTAATCTCCCATCCCTAATTGAATACCTTCGTTTGCTTAATTATTCAATAAGGATCAACAAAACTTTTACTGTTTCGGTTAGATTGTCTGGATAATAGCTTGGAAAACAGAATCCAAGAACACCTGCGTATTCCAGGATCGAAGGAATTCCTGAAATACCTCCCGTTCATTCCTGTGATTCAAAAACGAATTACTCCATTTTGAACGAGAATTATTGCATTCTGTATGCGGACTAGAAGAGTTTGTTCTCTTGGAAAGGAACGAGACTATAGTTTCGCTTTGAAGTAAATGAAATTTTTTGTGAGAGACTCAACATTACATTATGAATTTGAGGTTGGAGCAAACATATATTTCCATTTCCTGAGTTTACAGTAGTTAATTGGCACAATCTCATGCCTTCAAGGCTCAAGAACATACATCGAGATTGACTGTTATCCAGGACTTTATTACTGTACCAGAAATCGAATGAATGAGTATGTGTATGAGTGAAAGGATATTTGAAGTAATGCTTCTGTGAATTTCAGCTTTCTGTGGCTTCCGTAAGTGACCGAGAGTTTTTGATGATCATTGAATATGAGTGAGTGATTGAGTGAGTCAGTGACAAAATCGATATCATTTAGCTATCAATAAAATCGAAAGTATGTGGGCTAGACGAATGAGACTTCGTGTATTCGTTGAGCTTATTGACTTCATCTCATCTTGATAATTTGAGCTCTGAAGTATCATTCAGTCCGAGATTATGAATTCTCGAAACGTTCAGGGAATCGGTAGATTTGGTGCCTTGCTATCACTCACAGTTAATTATTATTAATTAATATCAACATTAGCTGAAGACCAAACTTCGTTTGGAATAAATTTAGAATGTCTGAACTTCCATTCCTGGCGCAGTTTATATTGAAGAACTAATTTAAATCCTCAAATGTTTCCTTACCAAATTGGCATTCATGAAAGACTTCTTTGGTATTCAAATTTCGTTTAAATGAGTCCTAGGGGTTTCCACTCTGAAGTTTTTTCTCAAAGGGGATGGAACAGATATTATTGCGCCCATTAGGTAATGTTCGATCATTATTTTTCGATTTCATGTTATCCAGTTTCATCCACTCCAGGAGAGCCAATACGATAACTCGATAATTCAGGCAGCAACCAGAAAAATATAAACTCGTATTGCCTGAAATTCTCTCAACAATCAATCAAATCAATAGAAGAACGTGTATATCTCGGAAACAACGTTAACTGTTATTCTTGTCGGTTTTATGTGTACCTATTTCAAGCAATAAACACTGAACGAAGCGCTTTCAGCAAATGACGGAATTGTGGAATGGGAAGAATATGTAATATGGAAAGGGGATTCACATTCAGGAACAGTATAACGGCTACATATTTCTCTGGATATCGATTCAAGCCTCTCACCACTTCAGCCTCCGGTGGAGATTTGTTTTCACCATTTTCAGTCTGACCAGTACCAAAAAAATGAACTGATCCAGCATTCGAATGGGCTTTTTGATGATAAATGTGGATAAAGTGGAAAAGAATTAACTTCATTTAGGCACAATGTTTGGACAATGGTATCCTGCAATCGATATTCGAATGGTGAAAGTCAAACTCTGACCTTTTGACGAAATCATAATGCCGACAGTGAATGCTTCTATGTATCATGCCTTTCAGCATCGGATGATTGAAAATGAATATTTTTGAACACATAATTTCCTTTTATACAGTTCCCAAAAGTTTGATGATCTTAGAACTGAGTGATGGAATATTATAGAACGTATTTCGTCCACTTGAAGCTTTGAAGATACTTTTGCATTTAACTTATCCAGAATTTTTTCAATCTGTTGCACTATACGAGCATCTATTCATATTTAGTTGGCCTAGACCAGTTCCATGCATAAACAAAATATTGCGATACCATATCAACGAACAATAACTTATAAGAAGTGTCAGTGTAGAGTTCGACGTCTAAAAAGTAAACCAGAGTTAAGCAATAAATTGAAAAAAAAGTGTTCACCGAAATTGTAAAAATCGAAAAATTGGAGTATCGAGCCATCATCAAGTACCTGTATTTGAATGGGTTAAGAGGTGAGCAGATTTACGAAGATATGCTTAATACCCTTGGTGATCAATGTCCTTCCTATGAGACCGTGAAAAATTGGACTGCAAGCTTCAAAAGAGGTAAGGTTTTCATTGTAGATGATGACCGATCGAGAAGGCCAGTTTCTGAGTCAGTCCCCGAAAATATCGATGCAGTTCATGACATGATATTTATCGGACCGTCGAATTGGGCTAAAACGGATATCTGAAGCACTGAAGATTTCATACGAACGCGTTCATCATATAGTTCATATCAATTTGGACATGAGAAAAATTTCTGCAGAATGGATCCTCTAATGTTTTAATGTTGACCAAAAGCGTGCAAGGGTAGAAGCATCGCGTTCGATCTATTCTCGATTTGGAAACGATGTAGACTTCTTGAACAGAATTGTTACTATGAATGAGACCTGGGTACATTTCTACGATCCAGAAACAAAGCAACAATCGATGGAATGGCGACACTATGGTTCTCCAAGACCTAAGAAGTTTCGTGTCCAAAAATCTGCTGGAAAAGTTCTTGCTTCAGTTTCTTGGGATTGCCATGGAGAAATCATGATTGATTTTTTGGATAAGGGTAAAAAAATAACTGGAGATTACTATTCGACATAACTGACCACTCTACAGAAAAAAATTAAAGAGAAAAGACGCGGAAAGCTATCCAAAGCTGTTTTGTTTTCACAGGAAAACGCCCCAGTACACAAATCTCACGTTGCCATGCAAAAAATTCGTGATTTAGGGTTAGAACTAGAACACCCCCCTTATTCACCAGATTGAGCTCCATCCGACTATCATCTCTTTCCTCATCTGAAAAAAAGTTTATCAGGTCGTAAATTTTCTTCCAACGAAGAGGTAATAAAAGCTATGGAGGACTGGTTTGCAGAGCAAGAAGAAACATTTTTTTTTGAAAGGTCTTGAGACGTTGCAGGTTCGCTGTAATGAATGTTATCAATTAAGAGGGAAATATGTTGAGTAATAAAATATTTTGACATTGAAATTTTGTTTGGTTTTATAGTAGGCTAAGAATTTTTCAATATACCCTCGTAAATGACGGTACGTAACTTGTGTCCGTCTAACGCAATCCACAATATATCACAACATGAAAACCATTCGTTTGATGTCTACAGAATCCACCCCTTGGGTATCCATCCAGTAGGGCCCAGAAAAAAAAAATGACAAAGGACCGTTCTGTATGAATCGACCCATATCATTGGAAATTCCGGGCTGTAGTGTCGGTAACGGATGTCAGGTTGATTTTCCGAGTATTTTTTCAATGTCGTTACACCCTCCGAATGTGAATTGGATTCGGAAGCGGGCCGATTTTTTAGGACCTCGAATATCCACTAAAGACGCAGAATTTGATGGGGAATTGGGGGGCTTTACGTCGTGCTTGACGGCAATATATTTGGGGCCGAATCGATTCATCAGGGCGAGCAGCTCGGTCGAATTTTCGGAACCGAGGATTAACAGTTCAGGAAAAAGTGGAGGTACTGACCGAAAGGATAGTTACAGCCCAAACAACATTACAATAAATTGAAAAAAATATCACAATTAACATTCCATTATCGAGAATATCTAGGCAACGATAGCAGTCTATCTGAATGACTTTTTTTCAACTTTTTTCTATCTTTTCATTGAGCTAATCATAATAAGGTTTCTTCCACCTGATCACTGATCACCTTGGCTCATTTTACTAAACACCTGATTGTATTCAATGCCATTTTTTGGAGGGTCAACGTTTGTTTTCCCGATTTGAAGAACCACCAGACAAGCAACTGCCTCTCCTCCTCGCCACGCTTATTCTACAGTAGCAATATGTTGAAAAAAAGCGTTTCTTGCTTTCTTAAATCGGCCATAAGGATAATATCTACTACATATCTACTACATTCACTGTAATTACTCTAGCTCTATCTTCTTCAAGCGAGTCATTTGTGGAAATTGGACAGCGAAAAGAATAAATGCATCATAAGTTTCATGTCCCAGTTTCATCAAGAGTCCAATATAATATTTCTAGCACGTTATGCCAAAGGTTATTAACGGATACACGTTTTTCAACTTTACTCCTCGTTTCGTTTTTTATGACAAAGGCAATAAAGATCAGTCTGAGAAATAAAACATTAATCATATTACACTTACATCTATATGGATATCTAGCTTAATAATGGGACTTGGACTTCTGGGTTAATTTATTGTTCGCCATGAAAAAATCGTAAAAACTGTTTCACACAATCACACTCCCCTATTATTTTTTTTTGGGCAGGTATAAAGGTATAAAACATCTATTCAAATATTTTTTCTCCATTCAAGATATTCTACCAATATTTATCCTCTGATCCTGATTGAAACCCAGATGAAATTCACAACAATAATGAGTATAAAAGTTAATTAAACAATAACCGTTGTCGCACCTATTTCGAAGAAAGAATAGGGATAGATTGTGGAAAAGAAGGATTGTAAAGGCGAATATCTTCTTCGTAAATGTTGGCTGGTAATACACAAAATAATACTTCTTCATTAGAATTATTGCCGAAGAAATCTATAGAAAAGTTCGAACATGCTTATGTAGATCACTGACAACTGTAAGGAAATATCATTTCCTCACAGTAAGGAAATGAACAACAAAACTAACAAAATTTGTCATAGAAAAAGTCAAGATTACCCAACTGTTAGGAAATATTCATTTCCTTACTGTGAGGAAATGATATTTCCTAACAGTTGGGTAATCTTGACTTTTTCTATGACAAATTTTTTTAGGAATGTCAAAATTTCCTAGCGATTTGCGGAAAAGAGCTTTGTTTCGTTTTCAGTAGGACACCCCGTATATTTGTGCTTCAGCATTCGCGAATTTCTGTACCTTATTCGACGTCAACTAGAAATAACGTTAACTGTATGTAATTTCGAAAGCAGAAATTGTTTTAATCTTGTTATAAGGGTTCACTCATAAAGCTGGGTAGGGAGACTTTATGACTGAACAGAAATCTTGATGTCAGTTCTCTTCGTTGTGAAAGGAAGGGATTGGGTGAATGGGTCCTTATCTCACCGTAAAAAGGTTACAGGAACAAGAAACGGATTTTATTACGACCTATATTTATCTGAATTCTTTCGTTTCTGATTTGTTTTCAGGTAAAGAATCACAGGAAGGCATTTCGAATTTTATCTGTATGTTTTTTTTGGTTTTACTTGAAATTGGTAGATCATTGTTGTTTCTTTCAGTAGGTATCGGTGAAATTCTTGAAAGATAATCTTTTTTCATAATGGAACAATCATTGCTCACAATATACTCTTCCTGATGTGTTTTCATCATTCTATCACATCCAGATCTGATACCAGATGGAAAATTGATGTATTTTGTCGGATCAGTGTTCGATATGGAAGGAATAATAATTGAATCAGCACGGGTATTCAGCCTATTTCATATTCATGATATCGAATGTTGATTAATTATTCTATTGTCAGTTCATTTGATCCCTTTATGTTGCAAAAATGGAAAAACATGCGGTAATGAAGGGATATAATACTCTCGTTTAATATTTTATGGAAACGGACGATATTGTTGCCCCAATACCATAACGAGTTTTTTCTTTCATATTTTATATTTTGGAGTTTCACAATGTGACTTGTATGGTCCATACCTTTCATGTGGAATATTCCGTAAAAGAATAATAAAATTTAAAAAAAATTAACTGTCTTATTTAAGAAGAAAAGACTTCTTCTGCAACATATCGCACGACCCATCTTCCCTATCCAAATTTAAGGGGTTCAAATTATGATGATTTAAATGTAAAGAACAAAATCAATGGGCCCAAGTGTCTCTACTAGCAAAGACCTATGTTTCCGCTTAAATGTGGCACCCTCTATACAAAAAATCAAAATATACTCAACGAATCATCCCCAATTCTGCAATATACTCAACGTATTCGCCAAAAATCAATGGAATCGGCTGATATATGCTAGATTAATAATTTGAATTAAGCAGAAATGCTCCATTTATTATAAAAGCGATTCAATTCTGACGTACGTCTGTATCGTGATGAATCAAAACATAATTTTCAATAATTATTTTACCCAATATACGGCCGATGTTGTCCGTAGTTATACAAACAAATTATCCATATAACTCTCGAAAATATTCACTATTAATCCCATTTCATTACATTAACGCATGTATATGAGTTAATATATCCGCCCACGCGAATACAAGCAAACGACACGTGTCGCACTTATTTGCGTCAAGCGAAATTGGACCTGTTGAGGTCGTGCATACTGAATAGATGCTCTCAATAAATGACAGATACAGCGGTGAAGGTGTACGAGGAATTAGATCCCACAAAGTGCAATTTCGATATCCTCCGGTCAATAGGCACAGAATCCAATCATTGCAAGAATGCTCTGATATTATCGCAGATTATCGCAGACAGGGTGTACAGTTGTCGACCAGAAATTGTTTGCAGGCCTGAGTCCGAATGTCCAATCAATTATCAGTTAGAGGCTACTGTAGTTGAGCACTCTAGCTAACGAAGAAGCAGGAGAGATAACAACAGAAAGTTGCACTGCCACTGCCACTGTATGAGGATTTCCAAAGACCAAGTTGGACACCTGATTATGTGTACCTTCTTTGTATCTCACCACCCACCATGCAGAGCCTGATAGTTGGATGTTTGGCAGAACCTAATTTGAGGACTGAACGAGAATAAATTCGCTATCACAAAAACGCTTATATCTTTTGAACCACTGGACCGATTTCGAAAATAAAACCCATTTTCGAATCATTTTCTAATTTTTATGAACTGTTTTTACAATAAAAAAACCAAAATTCATGGATTTTTTTCTGGAATTCTTTCCATCATGCTTCTTATAGTGTTCTCAGTCACTGTCTTCCACTTCTGCTTGAATTCCGCTAATGTTTCCATTGATTTCTTAGTCTTCTTCAATTTTCTTTTTACCAAGGCCCAATATCTTTCGATTGGCGTGAGTTCTGGGCAATTTGGTGGATTGGCCTCTTTGGGGACAAAAACCACCTTATAATTTCGTACCATTTCTTGGTGGCCTTGCTGTAGTGGCATGAAGCAAAATCTGGCCAAAAGATTGTTGACACATCGTGCTCACGTGAAAATGGTCGCTTCTTCAAGCATTCCTCGATGTATATCTTCGAGTCAACAGAGCCTTGGCCAACGAAAAATTTTCTCCTTTTCCCACAAGTGCAAATTGCTTGCCAAACCAGGAATTTTTTAGGAAACTTTGCTTGTTTTTTCACGCGAAATTGTTCGTCAACATTTCCACGAGAATCTGCAGTATAAAATTCCTGAACAGGAAGTTGCGAGAAATCAGCCAAGACATAGGTTTCGTCGTCCATCACGCAACAGGAAAAAATTTTCAAGAAATCTTTTTTTAATTACTTTGCTCTTGATTTCGCTTTTTGATTCTTCACAGCGTTCCTGTCTGGCACTTTCTGCACTTTGTACGTTCTAAGCCCACAACTCGACTTGATTTTCTGAAGGGTTGACTGCGAACAACCCACTATTTGGGCCACTTTTTGTCCTGAAAGGTTAGGATTCTTCTGAAAAAGGCTGATGGCTGATCTTCACTTTTTGTGGGCTATGAAACCCCTTTTTCCTCCCGGTTCCTTCCTTGCGGTTAATTGTAAAATCTTCATTGAAGCGCTTAACAACTCTTGATACCGTTTCCGGACGAACGCGAGCCTCTTTTGCGATTCTTTCAATGCTCCATTTTTGATTATTTTGAAAAACTCTTAGTATAAATTCTCGTTTTTTCACTTCGGTTGATATTTTGCGACAGAAAATTGGAATATCTATGAAGTAGGGGAAGTACGTACTAAATGACATAGGCATAACTATTTAGTAGTGAATCACAGTGATGCCATATTCTACAACTATGATCTTTGGTCCTTTCTTCACAAAATCTAATCAACCATTATGAAATAAAAGTATCAGAAAATAAAATATTCGCAGATAAATAGGGATAAACGAAATTTATTTTGTCCGCATGCTATGGACAAAATGACATACCGGCAATAGGCAACTGTATTTTTCAACTTATAGTTACAAAACTACTGACCAAGTACACCAATGAAACGCTTGGTTCTTCTAGGAACATCATCACAAGATGCGTGAGCCCAATGCAACCAATGCATGTATCGTAACCAGTCTTTTCCAGTGCTAATTCTGTTCCACATGTTTCTGACGTTCATAACAAAGCTAAATATGATCAAATTTTGATTTTTTCTCGATTGGTTCAAGAGATATAGGCGTTTTTGTGATAGCGAATTTATTCTCGTTCAGTCCTTCTGTAGATGTTCGCTGAATCGAATGTGCACTGTGTTTTTGGGGAGTCCTGCCTAAAACTTAAGAACGTATTGCTGTCAAAAAAGTGCAAAAGAAGAACGAAATGCTCAAGCCAATTGCTGTCTTTTTCTCGAACATTTATTCTCTCACATCACATTCATAGAGTACGTATTTTTCCAAGTTGAATCCTGCATATACCTTTACTCTAACATACACTCAAAACCCCACTGTTCGCATATTAATGGATTCAATCTTTCCCCGTGTCCCCCAAATTCCTTTGTGAAATTACTCGAATATCGCCCTACAACCCTGCCCTGAGCTAATAATACGACAAAAGACTCCATATTTATCCAAACGACACTGACCTAGACGAAATTCAAGCTGATAGCGAATCCCAAAGAACTCAACAACGATTCATAGGAAACTGTCGCCTGTTTTAAGTCCTTATAATATGAACACTGCCGAAATTTAGCCTAGGACCGACGTAATCCCATTTGAAATTCAAATTTTCATGTTTTGGTCTTTTGTCAGATATCAAAGAGCCTGATTGTGGAAGGCTACGGTTGAACTCCCCTGGTGGACGCTCGTGTCGCATTTGAATAAGAGGATGCGGAATATTCTGTTTTAACTTATTATTCTGGAGTCTTCATGAAATTTGTCCGGATAACTCCTACTGAAATCTGCCTCCAAAAACAATAGGCCTGACATGGTTCGACAGAATGAAGGCAACAAAGCTCTTGCAGTCAGTTCAAAATCAATTCTCAGCAGGAAAAAATCTTGAAAGGTTTCAAAAAAGTTGAATATACGCCTTTCGCAGGGGACCACTACGAATTGCAGCAGGAAATACAATTACGACTCGACTCTAACACTTATCGGATGACAAAACGAAGTTAATCCATCGCTGAAAGATTATACGATACCGCTCAACTTTATCGGAGTTGCAGAGACCCTTTAATCTTTGGACTCATCTTATCTGTCAGACTCGTAGCTCTTCAAGCCGCAATTTTTTTCATCTTTAATCAGTTGGGAAAGTTTGGAAATAAAATTGTGAAATGGTTATTTGTTATCCAATTATTCTTGGAACAACAAGAGTCTCCAGTTTTGGCAATGATCTAGAGGCTGTAGCAACGAGGGAAATGGGGGAAACAAGCTGTTACCATAACTTTATATCACGGCAGATGTCCTTTTTGCTTAACTGATATGGTCCGCATATTTTGAGATGATAATGCAAGGATTGTTTATGTCAGTCCTTTTTGCTGTATGCCATTTAATTAAATGTAAAAAAACCTGAGTAGTTCATAATCTATGGCTATACTATAATTCGGTAAACTTCAAACGACATACGATGACAAAACATAATACATTTAAAAAAACAGTGGATTGAAATATTATTTCAAGGCTAATCAAAGGCGTTCAAGAATACTGCATAATTATTGATTTTGAAAGGTTTCTGAATGAAAGTACAGCTAAATCAATCCCTCAAACTGTTAAATAAATCCAAGAGGTCATAGGACCTAATGGACCAATAGTATTTTTTTCCATGAAGCGAAAATGATTCTATTTCGAAGATTGGATTGCGTGATTGATTGCCATTGGTCTCATCCGCACTTTCACAATTGCCTATCCCATCTTCTGAGTATTTTCCTGCTGAAATTATCGACAGAATGGCACACTTTGATGTGGATTTTGTAGGGTTTGGAAGCTTCGCATTATCAGTGAAGGTCACATAGAATTCGATGGCGAATACAGAAACTGCGGAGATTATTGTGAAATTTTCTGGTTTCCTAGGTCTATGATTAACAAGAACTGAGAATGGAGCCTATTGACTTATTCAGTTGAATTTTGAAAACAAAAAGGATATTGATACAAAAATAAAATTCGATTTGCAGCGGAAACGAGCTACTGATTTCAGTATTAAAAAATCCATGAGCTCAATAATGCCACTCAACTTTTCAACAATGGAAAATTTGTGTGGGTTATTGACTACTTCAAGAACTGATCCATCTGCAAACAGACTTTCGAACTGAGTTCCACTGTTCCTTAGGTCCAGAAGATTTGAAGAATTCTTGCTATGTAATTGAACTGGAATGATACTTATCGGTGAATATGATGGAAAGACCGAAAAAAATTAAAAAGTTAAGAGGACTGAAATGAATTCTCAGCTCTCGGTAAACAAATGCCATTTTTCACGAAAGTGCTTGGGACAGATTGAAAATATGAGAGTACTTACTCCAGGACAAAGAAATAAGGGGCACAGCTGCGCCAAAATACTCATCAAGATTATTTCGCATTGGAACATGAACAATATGTGGGTGTCACAGATGCAAAAGAAAACTAATGATGGCTTCGGGACAATTCATTGTAACTTTTCGGCTTTTTCGTTGGTTCACAAAAAAGAACATAACATCAGGGCAACCAATTTTCGAGGTGAATTCCTGGTTTATGCTTGACTACAGCATTGTTTTTATAAGAAAACGCCAAGTGTAATTAATTTTTTGAGAGCTACAAGAGGAAAAGTTTTGGGGTTGCTGTAAATCTTTTCAACCTCTATTTTTTTCAAATGAGGTAATTAGCAAATCGTTTTAATTTGTGGCAATATGTTTTTCGTGTGTACTCATATCGAATGATGGTTTGAGCATTTTTAAACATTTGTAAAAAAACAATAACTCAAACTTGATGTAATTTTTGCAAAAACTACCTGCAGCTCTATGTATATCAACAATTTTCAAGAATAGCTCCCGAAAAAAATCGTGGAAAGTGGAATTTGTACCAATAACTATTTCGTTTATTGATGAAATCAGGAATGAACCAAATCATGAGAGCAATGTCCTGAGGTTAGGAAGTTGATCAAAAACGAAGAAAATTTGCGCTTCTAAATGAAACTGCTTCTCGATCGGGTCCAGTGAAGACACCTGCGCCGTTCTTCGTAATATTTGGAAATAGGGTCGTGAAAATTACGGGTCTTATGCAGGTTCAGCCTTCTGCAGATGAATTAGATAACTTCAAGGCATGTAGATCAGCTCTATGTTGAAGCGAAATGTGTTTTCGTAGATATCGTATTCTCTAGCTTTTGGTATCAGCGGTACCCTGGGGAAATTTTATAAAAGTTTCGCGATATTAACCAGATTCTCGGATTCACAGGAAATTAACACGTATCAGAATTCAAGTGCAGTTCACAAATAAACGTTTGGAGTTTATACGCGCTGCAACTGATGGAAATCCAACGAATTTAGTTAATTATCAAACTCTCATCCCTAGTTCCCAATCATGCATTCAGATGTACTATTTCAGATCGGACATAATTCATGCCAAAAAAATCAGAATAACAACCGGTTTCTTCAAATGAAATTGAATAATATCAAATTTCATTTCTCACTCTTGGAAAATGATTAGATATATTTTGTTCATTAAAAAAAAATCAATATCCTAATTTGCTTCGGATTATAAAATGTCAAGTTCCGCTATCATTTCTCATATCTCATACAGAGTGTTCGATGAGTAAGTGCATACTGTGAATCGCTGTGATTGTGAATCGTTCCGTTACTGGGAGGTGTTGAAAATTGGATAATTCGTTCGCAGAAGATATTCCCAGACAGAAGTTGAGCAATATTGTGTTATTTGCCACCTGTCTGCAGTTTTATAGGGAAAGATCAAAGAGAAGTTCTCGTGGATGTAATGAAAGATAGAGAACCAGTGCAATCACCCCTGCTGCTGGTAGATTGAACCCTGGCCTTACGTTTGAATCGAATAAAAGTGTTTGTTCACCGAAGACATAAGAATGAAATGTTCCACAACGTGGAGAGTTAAATTGGTTTCATATAGGAAATGTTCCATTATGTATCATACAGTTGAATTTTCAATGAGAATTCTTTGAATGTGCTGTAGTGAATACGTTAACTGGGTGGATCCACTGATGAGTTTACAGACAAATATTGAATTCTGCACATCTTTCCACTTCGTGAATTCTGCTGGGGTAGAATCTCAATGATGTTGAGTATTGCCTTGAAGGCATCCGTGAACTCTGAATAGTTCAATACTCCCTCAAAAAGCCCACTTATTCGTCATACTCCATTGGTTTTCACCGAGTGTAGACCCGAAACAATAGAGCGTCGCTTTTGGTGGTTTGAAGACTGTCATAAAACAAGGGTGGGTCTTGAACCAACATTAAGCTGATTCCACGGAAAAAACGTGTTCGTTGCTGGGAGAACAGTTGTGTTCAGCCTGCAGACAGCAATTAAATATTTATGTCAGCACGTACTTGTTTAACTTCCTATGTTTTTTTTCAATTTGGGATCGCTTCAGAGGACTGCGTGATTCGATTTGGGTTCAGATTTTCGAGGGGTTGCTACATGAATACATTTCGACAAATTACTGACGGCATTATTTTCGCATTAATTTTTTCCACTGGGAAATATTCCTTCTTTTCAATTTTTCTGGTATGCCAGTGTCGTATTTTTCGTTGCTCACTTATTCATTTGGTAATTGAGGATTTGGAACTGAATACGAATAAATTACCACTTTATCTGTTTTTTTTGTTCCTTTCATATAAATACAGCTTTTTAACTACAATTCACTGCTAGCATACTTTCAAGATAAAGTGTAGTGATCAGTGAATCTGCAGAAGACTTGAAAATTCAATGAGTACCTAAACCGTACCTATGTTCATCTCGAATGGTTTTCAATAATTTCAATTTTAGTGGAAAAAAGAGGCCTAGGTATGTCAAAAAAGACACAGATTAACGACAAAGGGATATTTCGATGTAAGAGTTTTATGGGGATTCAGAATAACTGAAAAACAGAGTGGTATCGTTATAGCTTCTGCTCTGACTAGCATCGATTCCTCTTATACAGGGTCTTTCACGAGGAACCTCACCCATATTTATACGGGAAACTACTGAACGTATTTTCATGAAATTCAGCACTTATAAGAATTTCACGATGCTGATGAAATCTAAAATATTTTCAAGGCATGAGCACCTCCGGTTTTTCCGGAAATGACGTCAACTTCCGATTTTCAAATTAGAACACCATTTTTTTATTGCAGAAATAGATTCCTTAGAAAATTTCAAGTTATTTTGATGTAACATTTTTCAGTTTTGGTTGGAAAATTCTCTCTGAGCGGGAAAATTCGAAAAAAAAATCGAAAATAGAGCTCTGCTGAAACAAGAATAACTTCGAGGTTTTTGGATGGAAACTTTTCATTTTTGGGATTTTTCAAGATGTAAGACTGATGTATCCACTTTAAAAATCGAAATCGCGATTCATGATACAGGGGGTGAAAAAATCGCTTTCAAAGTTAGGGATGACAAAATCGTGAAAAATCAATTTTAAAGTGGATATTAACTCAGAAAATATCCATTTTAGGGCAAGGGTGTGATGCATACACTCACATTTTTTTTTAACGTAGATTCAATATCTGCCATAAAAAAATGGGGTTCTAATTTGAAAAAATTGATTTTTCACGATTTTTTCATCCCTAACTTTGAAAGCGATTTTTTCACCCCATGTATCATGAATCGCGATTTCGATTTTTAAAGTGGATACATCAATCTTACATCTTGAAAAATCCCAAAAATGAAAATTTTCCATCCAAAAACCTCGAAGTTATTCTTGTTTCAGCGGAGCTCTATTTTCGATTTTTTTTTCGAATTTTCCCGCTCAGAGAGAATTTTTCAACCAAAACTGCAAAATGTTACATCAAAATAACTTGAAATTTTCTAAGGAATCTATTTCTGCAATAAAAAAGTGGTGTTCTAATTTGAAAAACGGAAGTTGACGTCATTTCCGGAAAAACCGGAGGTGCTCATGCCTTGAAAATATTTTAGATTTCATCAGCATCGTGAAATACTTATAAGTGCTGAATTTCATGAAAATACGTTCAGTAGTTTTCCGTATAAATATGGGTGAGGTTCCTCGTGAAAGACCCTGTATATTATGAATCTCCTCCTCTCTAGCTCACAATTACCGACCTGTCGACCACTATACAGAGTGTACCAGCCAAATGGAATAAATTCGATAACGAATAAGTGAGGGCGCGTTGGAAGAAACGCTCGGACATGTCGATTTGTAATTTTAAATGCGCATATTTTTCAAGAAAATAATATTATATAGGGTGTTCCATGTTACCGTGGCCAATATCAACTTTCTTATTTCAAATGCAACCCCCTGTGTATTATTCATTTTTTGGATTCTTCAGAGAATTCTAGACACAATTCATGCACAATGTTCCATACCTATCCTATTTCGGAAATATTGAGTGTTTTCAGATTTATTGCAGAAATCAACGTTTCAAATAAAAAAATTTTTTTTTCACAAATTCGGTACATTACACTTAAAACCCAATAAGTAATACTGATTATTTCTTAATTAAAAAAAAAACAAAGAAAAACATTAATGTCAATGTAGGAAATGTTCAAAATGCTCGCCGCGAACGTCTTGGCAACATGCTAATCTGGTGTAGAATTGTCTTGTAACGTTACTCAACATTTCAGGCGTGACTGATCTAAGCGCAAGCGTGATTCGGTTTTTTAGGTCGTCTAAGTTTAAGGGTTTCGTTTCGTATACAATACTTTTGACATATCCCCACAAAAAAAGTCTAATGTAAAATTGTGAAAAATTGTAAAAATCTGAAAACACTTGATATTTCCGAAAAAGTTGAAGATAGGTATAGGACATTGTACATGAGTTATGTCTAGAATTTTTTGAAGAATCCAAAAAATAAATAACATACAGGGGGTTGCATTTGAAATAAGAAAGTTGGTATTGGCCACGGTCTCATGAACCACCCTTTATAATTTTATTTTCTTGAGAAATATGCGCATTTAAAATTACAAATCGACGTGTCCGAGCATTTTCCCCAACACTCCCTCATTTATTCGTTATCAAATTTATTCCATTTGGATGTTACACTCTCACACTGAAGTGTTTCATTTTCGAAAAATGCTAAATTGACGCATATTTCAATTTGCAGCTTGTTCTGTATCAGTGGGAGCATGGACGCTCGTGGCCATATCTGTTGAAAGATATTACGCCATTTGCCACCCTTTAAGATCGTTGAGATGGCAAACGTCAAGTCATGCTTACAAGTTAATTGCAGCCATCTGGATTGGAAGCCTCATTTGCATGTTTCCAATAGCTCTACTGAGCCAATTGAAGCCAACAAAACAAGGTGAGGGATAGTTGATGTAACAGAACTTGACAAACTCAGAGATTCGTTATGTAGCATTAATTGAATTTTTTTTCGAGATCATTTCAGTATTTCATTTTTCTCTGACGTCGTTTAAATCCAAGATAATGAGGAGAATATAGAAAATTCTGAGGTTTTGATTGTAATCGGAGATTCCAAATCTAGATTTTTATACAAGAAGATACCTTTGTTTCCTATTCAATATCACATACAAAATATCCACTATTGATCATTCAAAGTCAACTTCACACCGAATTCGCTCAAAGTTCGTTAAATCCGTCTTTGGCATTCATAAAAATGTAGATGAACGTTCCCTTATTCAATGGAGGAGAAAAATAAGAATTCCGGAATCCTTATTTTGCTACAGGAATTGTGGAGTTCCCAAAGACGCTCTACCTTTATAATGTCAACCCGCATCTTCCTCAATCTGAATTCATCTCATTTTATTTGAACTGCTCAACTTTTTTGTCGCAGGTAATCACAAATGCCGAGAAAGCTGGTATTCGAAGAGGCAAGAAAGAGCGTACAATATTTTCCTCGATGTCATTCTTCTTCTCATTCCGTTACTTGTGATGCTGACGACGTATTCTATGATTGCCCGAACGCTGTATAAAGGAATGAAATCGGAAAGATCTCTGAGAGACAGTTACGGTAGGTAGAGCACGTGTTTTTATTTTACTTTTCTTTTTTCTGAAAATTCATTTGAGGGATCCTTTTCAGTCGTGAAGAAGGGGAAGATGAAAGAACTTGGGGGGAGATGAATTTTTCGATCAGTTCAAAGCATAATTTTGGGGATGACACAGTTTTCTTCATTACTTTTCGCACCCAATTCGCATGTGGTAAAGATTAATTTCTTTTACCACTTGTGATGGCCGAAATCTGAATTAATAAGATCTTCAGTCATTACAACAGAAAATGCACAACTATTTCTTTCTCTCCTTTATATATTTGATTCATTATAATATTGTTTGCAGTTAATGGCGACCTAGAAGTTTTCATTCAGCAGAAGACGACCAAAACATCAACAATAAGCCGTCGTAGCTCCAATGCCACCTCCAGTTTTCGCCAGTATTCCCAGAACTCATCAACATCGACCAGAAACACCAAAACCTTCTTGAGGAATCTGACCCTGAGAAGGACAAATGCTGATCGAAGTCTCCACAACAAAAAGCGTGTAATCAAAATGCTGTTTGCTGTAGTCTTGGAGTTCTTCATTTGTTGGACACCTCTGTACATCATAAATACAGTAGCTCTGTTCGATCCATTCATTATTTACAACGGCTTGGGGTATACTGCCATAAGTTTCTTCCAACTGTTGGCTTATAGTTCTAGTTGTTGTAATCCTATAACTTACTGTTTCATGAATAGAGCTTTTCGAAAGACTTTCGTGAATATCTTCGGATGCTTTGGGAAGTACAATAACGATTTAGGAGGAAGTGACATCAATATGGTAACCAAATGGGTTCACAAGTTTCCAGAACCGAATACCTAGGAGGTGGCCATGTGAAATACGAATACGTATTTCTGAAATTCGCAGCTTCTTTTGATCGAGATCAATTGTGATAAAATATGTGGAAAAACATTGAATCTGGAAACTGATGTCGGAAAAGTTTCAGCTATTCAAATGAATAAATGGAATATTTCAAAAGTTTGTCTACATTTGCAGCGAATTTTCTACAAACACAGAATCGCATGCTTTTTGGTCAGTCTTCAACCTACTATATTTTTTTAACTTTCTATGTTCAGCATCTTCGAAAATCCCTTATAACAATTATCAGTTGTTGAAGTTAATGTGATATAATATTAAGATTGTGGATAATTTTTCATATTTCGCATAATTGTTGACATTTGCATAGTACCATAGCGAAATTGGATTTTTCTCTTTGATACTTTGCGACTAATAGAGTAATAACAAAGTTATGTTGCGGCATGTACTTTCAAATCAAGTTCATATCCAGAAAAAGTTTATTTCCTACAAGTAGAACTTGAATGATCTTCATGTATTCAATGTGAAGGTTAATCCAAATACTGCTATTTTTGAAGTATTCTTCATATTATTTCCGATAGTTATCGAACTGTTGACTCGACCCAAGCGCGGATCCAGGGGGGGGGTCATGGGGGTCATGACCCCCCCCTGGACTGGACGAACCCTCAAATCTTGTGTTTGATAAAAAAAAATCAATTGGCGGGTATGTAATCCACCTGACCGTGACCCCCCCTTTCTCGAGAGCTGGATCCGCCACTGACTCGACCTGACTGTGAGGTATTTCATGAATAATCTATTATAGAGCTTTTGATTCGATTGACTGAATATTTCATAAATATTTGGGGCAATATTTTTCTCAATAATTCAAGTTGTTTTGATAAAAGAGCTTTACTTTCGAGAGTGAATTTCAATATCTTCGTTATATTGTTTTTATGATAAAATTTCCATACTATTTTGTATACGTGATAATCGAAGGGTAATGCATCAACATAATGGCAATTTGTTAGCGATAATTCAAGGTAATCTTATTTCCCTTCGAAATCCTAAAGCATTTATTTGATCACCCTTCACTTGGGTATTTTTGTAAAAAGAACTTTTTTAATTCAAACATGCTAACATTATATTCATTCCTCATGGAAATATGTCGATGTATGTCTATGATAATCAATTAAATGGATCTTAATCATATTGATGTCATTCACAATTTATAATAAAAAGTGTTTTGATCAAAAACTGGCTTTTCCTTCAGTTCAAAATGATTCCATTTTTGTTTTATTCGAATTTGAGGGGATAGAATGGAATTGAATATACTCAACAAATATTTATTATATTCAACATACTTTGGCAAAGAAACATTCATCTGTGTTTTTCATCGGATTTTTTGAGTTAGTATTAAAATATATGAACATTATTTGGACTATCTTACCTACAGTAAGTAAAATATAAATCACGTTCACAGTTTATATAATTCCGTTTTCATCATTCAAGGATGAATACAAGTAAAAGACGTTACAACAATAACATTACGAAAGATAAAGACGATTGAAGTTTGATCAGGTACAATATGAGATGAATAACATGAATAACATTCATAATGAGTTGGCTACAATGACTGAAATGTGAGGATATCATAATATGTTCCTTATTATGATGACTTTGATTGACCAAGTGTTTAAAATCACTCTAAGATTGGAGTTAACGATAAATGAAAAAAGGAAAAACAAGAGATATAATAGTTTATCTACTTACATGAATAAGTATGCAACTTTTTGGTGTTCCTTATTTGATTAGCGCTCTTCCTTGAGAAAAACTGCACTGAGAAATTTTTCATACAGCAAGTAGTCAGACATTGGAGAAACGATTTTGAAAAACAAACTGAGCAAAAAATTAGCAGAAAAGATATTCTTATATCAACTCTCTACAGTGGGAAAGAAAAATTATGATGTCTTTTTTCATTTAAGATGGAGAATAGGAGATGTTCAAACCATCTCGCTCGAAATCTTCGTAGAATTTTCGATCCTGTATTCATCCCCCTTATAATTAACATCGAACAATTATACAGTGGTTAATGTACAGAAGGTTCAAGTGACCAGTCGAGATTCACAACATATATCGAACACTGTTGAAAAGTGCCATGGTTGGTTTAGGTAGGTACTTTCCAGCGCCAGGAGAAATAACTTCATTTAACATAATCAAACTTATTTCACTCACCAACGTGAACTGTTTCTCAGTTGGCTCAAACAGATGAGATATTTCTCCAAAGCGCCTGAGGTTGAACAGAAATATCTCATATATAGCAAAGCTTATCACAAGTAACAACTCTTCAATATATATTTCCGAAATATTCCAATGCATGCAAAAGAGGAAGCACAAAACTCAGTAATGAACACATGACTGTCAAGTGAGATAGTCTTAAGCTGGATGAACACCTAACATAGAGCACCAAAAGTTGACCCATAAGCTGAAATTTAGATACCTTCTATTCAGCAGTATCCAAATCTCCGTGTTGCTAGATTCACTCTCTTGAAATGTTTCAAACTTTCATATGTCGACAATAATTATTGTTGTCTAGCTTCTGCTCTGTTTGACTAACCCGTTTGACAGCTAAGTTTCATCGATGAACATCTCTGTTGGAGTATTTTCGTAGTAGGTATTACAACTCATGAAGGGGACCATCAAAAACGAAATATGTATAAAGAAACATCAATGCATTCTACCCGGAGAACCTTGAACTCGAGCTCAAAGAACGTCGCAATAAAAATAAAAAATATGAAAATATTGTTCCCAAGTACCTAACATCTTATTGTTTTTCTTCAATACCATTTATTATTGATCTTACATCTGAATATTCTCTTTTATCCTTTCAACCTTATATTGTCTTTCACACGTGGTCGATCTAGATGGGATGACCACATAGATTGGTGCGCTCAGATGTTGTAATCAAAAGACTCCCACTCTGAGAACCTCGAGTCCTGCTTCTGGAGCTTTTGCGTGCATTCCTGAAGGTAGGAGTCCTGGATTCGGTACATGCCTGAGTTGGCTTGGAACATCAGGGTTTCTAGGATGCGCTCGTTCTTTATGGCTTTCGATGGTAGAACAACCTGGAGCATCAAAAATCTTGTCAGACCAGAGAACTGTTAAACAGTACAATATCTAGTAGAGATGCAGAGATCAATGCTGCTAAGTCTGTTCAACAAAATACTCCTCTGCCAAATTGTTTAACAATAAAGTATGGTTTAACTCAAAACTTAAAAAGGTTTATATACTCCATTCACTTTTATAAAGGATTCCGGTCGGCCATGACATTCTGATACATTTCAACGTGTATACTTTGGAAATATTAGGTTATAGTCATTTTCCTATCAAAAGAATCAGCAACTTTGTCCTTTCTACATAGGGGTCGTAGTATTTATCAAAATGTTTATATACTTTGGGAAAATAATGAATTTGAGAAAATATTATGTGAATTCAATAATTCCAAAGACCTGGCTTATGTTAACGAAACTTTTTTCTCTTTTAATACTGGAAATATTTCACGTATATAAACATGGTTGGAAGATTCAGTTATGCTATTTACTTGTACGGAAACTAAGGATCGAGTGCTGAAATTTTACCGAAAAATACTGGTCAGAATAGTCCGTTACTTTGTGATAGTTCATTCGAAAAAAGAATAAAAGTGTCAACCTATTCAAACTGAAAAAGACAACTGGTGCTGTGTGTGTGTCTGATTTTGAAGTTTCCACTTCACAGAAGTACCATTTTTTTTACAGTTGATCGAAATTGTTTCTAAACTCACCTTGATGAGTTCTTGAGGTGATATCCTGTACAATTTCAAGTCTCTAGCCAGTCTTTCCATTATACATTTGAATTCCAATTTGGCATCTAATTTACTTGAAGTCTTTGTTCTTATCTTATATTTTGTCCATTCTAACATTGCTTCGAACTTTCTAATTTCAGGAATCTCCAAATTCCTACGGATACCATAAAATATTATAATTTTCGTTAAATCCAATTTATTGATGATATTTACCTGCACATTATCATTTGAACCATGGATTCGCTCAAATTGAGGAAGTCTTTAGTTTGAAATAAGGCATATGCTCGGGTTTCAACGAATGCTAAAATCATGTTCACCAGTTCAGAGGCAGAGGTGTACCTCCAGTAATAATTTTCTAAAGAACACAACATACAGCAAACCTGAAATCATTAAGAAATATCTCAATTTGTCCAATGATGAATATCGAAGCCGTCAATGTTTATAAGCGCAAAAACAACATGAACAAGAAATTCAATGTGAATAGTGCATGGTTGCCTGCCATCAGCAATACACGAGTAAAAACTGTCCGAATGGACTGGACTCGTCAGTAACGGAATAGTCATATCTACTATTCCATTCACTTACCACTTCTATCCTCAAGAACTGCTTAGCATGATGGAAACAGGCTTGAAGCAGTTCCGGTAGATCGTAGTGTTCAGCTGCGCAAATCAGACCTGGTATTGTGGAACAGGTTAGGGGACAAGATCCCGTGTGCAAATAGTCCAGGAGTATCCGAAAGGTGTCTGCGTCAAATTCAATAATGGAAAATTCAGTCTGGGCCAATTTTGCCCTGTCAACTTTTTGTGCGTCTGCGCAAACACTCAGTCTTGGTACTGGAAGCTGCGAAACTTGCGGTTTTTCCTTGCCATCCTTGTCCTTCACGTCCTTATCTGAAACGGGAGAAGGTTCTATCAGGATTCACAGGAAGGAAGTGTCAGTTGAAATATCGGAAAGTGTCAAGGTGGCAAGAAAACCTACTTGAGCAATCGTGACTGCTAGCCCATTTTTTCTTGTCTTCAGCGGATAGTTGAGCGGTGTTGTGCTTTCTTATGCTTCGTCCCCAGCCAGCTGTGATGGTTCCCAGTCTTGAAAACGCCCTCTTCACCATAGGCGAGCTTGGAACACTTTTCGGCCTAGGTGATTCAATATCTGGAACCTGAAAACCAATGAGAGGAATATAGTAGACACCAAAACTAATATTTCCTCATTGAGGACGACAATTTTTCGATAATGAGCACTGGGGCAAAAAGATAGTGTCTTTTGACAACTGAGGAAGAACCTTATTTAGTTAGAAAATCACTGAGAGTCTTATGAGCTATATGTTTTCAACATGGATCCTACCGAACGCGTAGAGCTCCTGAGGATTCTGTTTATTATGAAAACTCACCTGTAGAAAGTTGGAGCTTTTGGGCCTACTCTGTTGAGGGCTTATGAGAGTAGGCACAGGCCTAGCTAACAGCTCGGCAACTGGCACTTGTGGCGAACCAAATCCTGTCTGTATACCGTACAGCATCTCCTGGAAAACCCTACTCCGAACACCCAGGATGGCTCGAACTCCTATCAGTCTTGTTTTCTGTTTGGATTGGCCAACCATGAATATCACATCGAACAGTTGTCCGTTTATCTGAATATTCTCGTCGGTGTTCAAGAACATCCTCGTGAAATCTTTGGCTATCTGGTCATGGTCTTCGAACTGATCCCGAACGCTGTCTAGCAAGGGTGAGGATGGCCTCATGTGGCCGATTGGTCGCCAAGAACCTGGAAATTATTTCAGTAATCAGTGATATTGCAGTCTAACTGGACGAACGGATGTCACTATCACGGTTGCGTTACTTGTCGCGCCATCTGTGTGATGCGTCGAGGACTCTGGGGTATATTTGGTTCACAGCTACCTGTGTTTGACCTTGGTGCCGTATACGAGTTCTTGCCGGTGCCGCTTCGCTCAGGGGTTGATTACTTGGTCAATGGTGACCGATCTACCCTTACACCATAGAAAGGGGCGCAGCAGCGTTATAAAATGATATTGCTATCCTTTCTGGCTTATTAGCCGTCATTAGTGCCATATAGCCTTACGAGGATATATTGAACAATTCTTAGCCTACTACAGAACCAAACCAAATTTCAATGTCAAAATATTTTAATACTCAACATATTCCCCTCTTAATTGAACACATTTATTACAGCGAGCCTGCGACGTCTCTAGACCTTTCAAAAAAATGTTTCTTCTTGCTCTGCAAACCAGTCCTACACAGCTTTCATTACCCCCTCGTTGGAAGAAAATTTACGACCTTTTGACCTTTTTTTCAGTTGAGGAAAGAGATGATAGTCGGACGGAGCCAAATCTGGTGAATAAGGTGGGTGTTGTAGTAATTCTAAACCTAAATCACGAATTTTTAGCATGGCAACATGAGATTTGTGTACTGGGGCGTTGTCCTGTAAAAACAAAACACCTTTGGATAGATTTTCGCGTCCTTTCTCTTCAATTTTTTCCCGAAGAGTGGTCAGTAATGTCGAATAATTATCTCCAGTTATTGTTCTACCCTTATCCAAGAAATCAATCATGATTACTCCATGGCAATCCCAAAAAACTGAAGCAAGAACTTTTCCAGCAGATTTTTGGACACGAAACTTCTTGGGTCTTGGAGAACCAGAGTGTCGCCATTCCATCAATTGTTGCTTTGTTTCTGGATCCTAGAAATGTACCCAAGTCTCATCCATGGTAACAATTCGGTTTAAGAAGTCTACAGCGTTTTCAAATCGAGCACAGATCGAACGCTTCTACCATTTTGCAGAAATTTTTCTCATGTCCAAATTGACGTGAACTATATGATGAACGCGTTCGTATGAAATCTTCAGTGCTTCAGATATCCGTTTTAGCCCAATTCGACGGTCTGATAAAATAATGTCATAAACTGTATCGATATTTTCGGGGACTGACACAGAAACTGGCCTTCCCAATCGGTCATCATCTTCATGGAAAAATTTACCTCTTTTGAAGCTTGCAGTCCAATTTTTCACGGTCGCATACGAAGGACATTGATCACCAAGGGTATTAAGCATATCTTCGTAAATCTGCTTACCTCTTAACCCTTTTGAAAACAGTTACTTGATGATGACTCGATACACCAATTTTTCGATTTTAACAATTTCGGTGGACATCTTTTTTTTTATTTAATGCGTAACTCTGGTTTACTTTTTTGACGTCGAACTCAACACTGATACTTCTAATAAGTTACTGGTATCGCAATATTTTGTTTATGCATGGAACTGGTCTAGGCTAAGATATCAATACATTCTCGTATCTTCCATCTATCCCACTCATTGAGAACTGACTAAATTTTTGCTTCACCAATTCTCGAATTTTCGAATGAGAAGCTGTGTCTTCACTCTTTGTGGTCTAAAAGGGCCTACCTGAATTCTCAGACTGACAGGTGAATTTTCAAGGAATATTCTTTTTGGATTGAATTTCATGAGTTTCTGTCGTGTGTCGTTTATAAAGTTGCTATCAATGTCATCGGCGTTATCGAAAGCTGAAATTTGGAATATTATTTTTCCTTACTGTATTCCCTCATCCAATCCTTCCTAATGGCAATTTCCCCAATCCACTTCGCAAAATAGTCAATTCCCAAGTACCCCGATCACTCCTGTCGCTATAAACCGACAAGGACCCTCCAAACCACTCCAGAGTCCCGATTCCACCGATTAGAATATATCGGTCTGGGCTGCATTATTGAATAACCAATTACCTCTCCTATACGGCTTCGGGATCTGCCCCGTCTCGGCGTGGTTTTGCAAATTGGCCACTATATCCTCCAGCATCTGCGACCTGGTCCTCTCCTGCATCCTGGCGAACTTTGGAGCCGAGTAGCTGGCGCGTTCCCCGTTCACGATCTTCGTCAGGAGCCATTCTCTGAACATGGGACCCTTGTCGAAAACGCTCTGCTCCCACAGGTAAGGCTTGTAGGCTCCCACCTCGTCCCTGGTAACCACGGATACCTCGTACCTGGTCGGTTTCCGCTTGATCCTCGGCGATGTCCTTACTGCAGGAAGAAAAAATGGAAAAATAGGGTATTGGAACTACGAACGCAGAAGGGTTATTCCTTGCATAATTTCAGGAAGAAAAGTCCTATAAATATTCGCAAACGTTTCGTTTTCGAGATACAGGGTGTTGAAGTTTGAATTTTTTTCAAGTTTTTTTCTCATAGTACCTGCAATTTACGAGAATTGGACCAAAAACTGATTCATAAGCATGAATAAAGCGAAAATAGGTACTAATCTACCTTTTTACACTTGATAACGAAGTTTTTTTAGGAATCTGACCGTTTAAAAAGATTTCAAACGAAATTTCGGTCCCCCGGAAGTTTGGTTAGTTTCGGTATCGTTTTTGGTGCTCAAAATTCATTTGGAATGTGTAAATGGACAAAAAAAGGCTTCCTTATACGATCTTCTAAAGAAAATATGGTTCAGGTAGGATTTTCGAGGAATTATGAGGAAAGAACTTGCAGAATGAAATTGCACGATTTTCGTGAGTAAACGGATTCTGGATGGCCATCATCGGTCTCTAAATGATTATTGTTGATCGTTCTCACGTTTCAGAAAAAAACACGTCGAAAAAGCTAAAAAAAAAAGGGGAAGTATGACTATATTGCATTCAACGGTAGATAAATTCAGATTCCGATGAATTGAAATGTGTCACTGGAGCTTTCATTTCTATCAATCCTTTGCCGAAACTAGAAATAGGCTATATTGAACCAGAATACATCGGTTTTTTTTCATATTCCAGGAGTTTGTGTCTTATTTTAGAACAGGTGAATGATAAATGTGAAGCATATGTTTGACCTATTCGATTTTATTTGTACAAACCTACTGTGGTAGTAATGTATGAATATTTTTCAAACTAATAAATTACCATACAGTCAGAATATTTTACTCCTTGTTCATAAGATCAAATGAATGAAATGTCGTCAAGTCTTGAACTTTCAGTTCAAGAGGATAATAAACATTCACAAGCATGCATATGGAAATTATTTGAAAGCAATGAAATTTTTCTCCATGGCGAAAAATAATATATTTCAACAGTGATCTCTTGTACTTTTTATGCAAATAACTAGAAAAGGAATCCTTTCTATCAATTCATATAAACGTTAATTATTTTCGTCCATCACATCTTTTCCATTTCATTGACATTCTGAGAAATACGCTAAGAATGTAGAAAGGGCAACAAAGTGTTGACTTGAAACATAAAAATATTTTGAAAAACGTCATAACTTCGATACAGAGTGGAATGTGTCAAATTTCCAAGGCCAGTTGTGATTTTATAATTGTGAATGGAGTATACAAGGTGATATTTTTCAGGAATACTGTCCGCTATTTTCCTCCAAAACTTTTTCTTCGCGAGCCACTGTTTGTTTGAAAAATTACAGAATGAAGCTTTAATTATACAAAATATTATGGTCATCTGTAGTTTTCATGTATCTGCTACCGATATCGAGAAAAAAAAATTGAAAAATTCTCTAAAAATCCCTAGTAGATCCAAGTTGTCATCAAGATCCAGTTTGTATAAAAAGAAATCTGAACTATTCAAGTCTAGGTATGTGGCAGGCCATGAGTGATATCCACTTCGTCCAATGCACCAGTTTTCATAATTTTTGTTCAAATACTGTATCTCCGAAACAATCTCATGCCAATAGGACTTTTTCCTAAACTTATGGAAAGAATTTGTACCTCAAATTCAGGAACACCCTATTTAGTTGCGTTTATGTTTCAGAGCGTATTATTAATAAAAATGAAGGGAAAGCATACTCACCCAATATGAAGGTGTGTAAAAAATGACTTTTGATGCAAGCTGGTGAAAATGAAGTATTGTCAGCTTCAAGGAATACCACACAGACAATATCATTTCCGATATGCCTTTTTCTCTGCAGTTTCTGAGGATCATGCCTCTCGTATGGCAGTAGCGTAGATACGTGGAACATTATCTCGATATTTCGCCAATTGGTGTAAACTGAGTAGAGACCTTAAAAAAGTACCAACATAAAAATTCTGCAACTGCGGCAATCAAATTATTTTTTCAGGAATTCGAAATGCCTTTCTCTAAAGTTATCAAGAAAGATGGGAGGGAGGGAATACACTCGACTTTCAAATTAATCTTCTCAACTGTTTTACTTTCTGATAATTCCTGTTGACAGCTACTGAATAGAAAGATAAGAATGAAAAACTGTTGAAATTTATTCAGGCGTTTTACAAATTGAGTAAGCATTCGCAATTCATCCTCCGCTACTGCACTTGCTTTTTGCACGAAGTAGTTCTGCAAAAACTTCAATTAATGAATGTCTTATTACCCAGAGCTTTGCGAATTAAATCATCAAGTTGCTGGAAGCTATTCCATTTTCTGAAATGGTTGAAATTAACATCCGCTCCTTAGTCGAAGTTTGAACACAGTTGTGCATAAGAAAATAGAGACATCATAGGGAATTCTGCACATTTCAATGTAAATTACGTTCGGATTTTTTGTTCACAACTATGGAGTGCTAATAATTCATCTGCTTCATCAGGCATGATGACTTTCATGAAACTTCAATCTGACTGCCACAGAATACATCAATAAAAATCGCTAATTATTCCAGCAAGAATTATTCAAGAGTCGTGCACAAAGTTGAAGATTATACTCTCATTTTGTGCGCTCATGCCGGATAGCAAAGTGACGTTTAAGAAATCAAACTTCAAATTTGTGAACTTCATTAATTTGATGAACAACATTTTTCGACGTTTGTGGAAAAAGAAATATAAATGCTGACAACTCTGTAGTCATTTTATGGTACCCCTAAGGACTCCTTCCTACTACATTCAACGTTGAAATATTCATTACCCTCCCAGACTAGAGATTTCATACCAATATATTATCCGAGTCGCTGAATTAAAGCTAATCAGCATAAGTAGATTAGCTACGTTGGAATTAGTTTTATAATTAATGATTGTGTCGCTGAATTCATTATTACACCTGTTAGAGAAGATTGTAGTCGTTATCATTTGGGGAGAATCAAGAATGCAATAGAGACGTCTTTATGTGTTGATCCCGGCTCAGATAGTTCATTCTTCAGATAACCTCATCTAACCTTACTGACAGAACTTCTCATAACCATAATAATAAAGGAGGGGATGGTGAAAACCATGTGAATCAACAATTTCTGGCACAAAAAAATAGGGTAACATTTAAAAAAAACTAGATTTTCATTCATACATGAAAATTTTATAGTAAATCCCCAAAATATTAATTTTGTGCGTTACTTTTTATTGACTGTGTATGATATACATGTTTTCGGTCCATTCTTTGTAGAATTTCTACACTTTTCCTGATAAACTTGTGACTTTTGATTTATGCTGCTCTTTCAGAATATAGGTAATAATATAGTAGTACCGATACGAATTATTTTATCATCTCTGATATAATATTATGTTTAGTTCAGTCAATATGAAATACCATAATTCGTTTGACCAAGGGATTTCAGTGGATAATGGGCTTTATGTGATTTCAGTTACAGAACCTTCCATCTTTAACATGATTTTTTCAGCATAACAAGCGATATGAATGAATCAAATTTGGACAATTCGATTCTACTGAATGGATAAATAAAAAGGAAATCAGGATAACGAATACAATACAAAAATTTGTCCTCACCTGTCAAGTCATGAACTGTATCCAAACCACCTTTGTATTTGTCGAAGCCTTTGAGTCTAACCTTCTCGCCGAGTATCTGAAGAAATTCTTCGAAAAGAGGTGAGTTATCATTATTGTCTAATATTTCTTCTTCTGGGAATTGACCTTCAGCAATGTATATGACTCCGACCTTTAGCTCCGATTTTATGAACACCTGAAATTTTTCTTAACTGAAGTTAAGGTTTCCTCCTAAGTCCGATTGTATGAAATACGAATACGCAGTGACTGGAATATTTGCAATAATTTACCCAAATGCTAAAAAAATAACGGAACGATCGTGAAAAATTACGGATGATTGCTGAACTAGAGCACAAACTCAATTCAATTCATGCTGAGATGCAAAATGGTGAAGGCGAAGGTTACAATAAATTGTATCGCTCCGTAACTTTTTTCTGAGTATCTATAGTCTATGTTTCTGTGAATTTTTCACTCACCTGATCCAGTTTGAGTAATTCCTCAGGAGTATCAGGAAGTTGTCCCAGTGTCAACGGTGGATTTATGTTAACTTCTTTACCTAAAGAACGCACGACTTCTTCCCTGTTATATCGATCAGCAAACACGCAACTTGCTGGTATTAATCCATGTATTGTGTAACTGATTGCCCTCACTAATATCCTGGAAAAAATGGCAGCTACATAAAGAAATTCATCGAATTTCTATCAGACATTCTGGAAAGGCATCGAGTTATCGACGATGCAATTCCACTAGTCTGGGGGTGACAAATGGTCTTAGAAGAATAAAAAATTCACCTGAACTGATCCCGGGAATTCAGAGTCTCCTGTTTTATGGATAAAACAACAGGCCCTAGATCTTCGTCATTGGTGAAATAATTCCAGTGCTCCGTGCCATAAAAGTATTTCTCGTATGTTTCTTGCTCCACACTCGTGAGTTCGAAGCCTTGGTTTTTCTCCCACTGTTCTTCGATAGCAGTCTTTTTTCTCGGTGGGGACATATCGTCCTCCTCGTCGTCCTCGTACAGGTCGCTGCAACCTGAAGGATTCCCGATGTGTTAAGCGATTCCAGATTTGAAAATTCCAAAATATGAAAACTCATTTAATTTTTTTCTGAATTGGGGATACAAATAAAGAGGATAAATTCCTTGCATGATTTGAAGAAAAAAACGTCTAGTAACCATGGGTCCGCTAACATGGACATCGGTCATAGCACGTCAGATCCCCAAACGTAGATGTTTCTTTTTATACTAACTGGATTTTTATGATAATTTTTTATTTTTCTGATGATTTCAAGAGAATCGTTCGAATTATGTAACAGATACGACAAAACGACAGAGACCATACTCCAGATCAGTAAATTTTATATCTAACTAGGCTAATCAATGTTAGTTCACATTGAGATTCTCAAAACTTGTTAGGATTGGCATTCAGAGTCAGTATACAGGGTGGCCATTTGAAAACGAAACAGACGAGATTACAGACGAAATAAATTTTTTCGATAGAAATGCTCGGACAGGTCGATTTCTGTTTCGAGGGGGACAACTCAAGATGTAGGTTACGGACGCATAGCGCTTCAACCCTTGCTACTACAACCCTCACCCGCAATTTTTGAATAGGGAAGATGGGGTGAGTGATACCTCATTTGAAATGTATTTTTATACTGATTTCAGCACAGTAATTGTTTTTTCATTTTATGCATTAGTTCTCGAAATATTCCAAACTAAGTATTTGAAAATGAAGTGGCGTTTTCATGGCACTTGTAGTGTTTTTTTGTGAAAAATCGACATTTTGATTAAAGATTTCTATGTCAGTAGATTGGAGGAAGGAAGCCACAGTCATGGTTGTTTTGAAGCTCAAAATGTCGATTTTTCACAAAAAAACACTACAAGTGCCATGAAAACACCACTTCATTTTCAAATACTTAGTTGAGAATATTTCGAGAACTAATGCATGAAATTAAAAAACAATCACAATGCTGAAATCAGTATAAAAATACCTTTCAAATGATGTATCACTCACCCCATCTTCCCCATTCAAAAATTGGGGGTGAGGGTTGTAGTAGCAAGGGTTGAAGCGCTATGCGTCCGTAACCTACATCTTAAGTTGTCCCCCTCGAAACAGAAATCGACCTGTCCGAGCATTTCTATCGAAAAAATTTATTTCATCTGTAATCTCGTCTGTTTTGTTTTCAAATGGCCACCCTGTATGTAAGTTTTTACTGCGACTGAAACAAGTTTTGGGTGATATTGAAAATCGGTCAGATAAAGTTAGATCTGGCATGCAGAACTAGTTGAGAATTCTAATTCTAACTGAACCCATTCCGTTGTAACTCCTTTGGATTTATATTGAGTCAGTAATCTTCAGTTAAAACAGAGTAAATACTTGATTTGTTCTTCTATATACTCTTTTTTATAGACAGTAATCTTCAGATAAACAAGGTAATTACGTAGTTTTTTCTTCTATTCACTCGTTTTTATCTTGGAAAAAGTAGTTAGTTCTTTTAAGGTTCAACTAAGACACCGGTTTCGTAGTATTACTACATTTTCATACTGAAGGCTTATTTCTTGAGGATTTTGAAAAGTATGGAATTCCATACGTCATTCTGTTCGTTTGGAAGTTTTTCTGTCGGGTTATTCGAGTACTTTCATTCTTTTTTCGAATCTACTATCACAATGTAACGGACTATTTGGTCGATTATCCTTCAGTAAAATTCCAACACTCGATTCTCGATTTCCGTACAAGAAAATAGCATAACTGAATTTTCCAACCATGTTTATAAACGTGAAATATTTCCAGTATTAATAGAGAAAAAATTTTCTTCAACATTCGCCAAGTCTTAGGACTCATCGAATTCACATTATATTCTTTTAAATTCATTATTTCCCCAAGTGAAAAAACATTTCGATAAATACGTAATTACCACGACCTCTATGAAGACAAGACAACGTTGCTTAGTTATCTAACAGAAAAATGACTGTAACCTGACATCTTCGAAATATACACGGTGAAATGTGTTAGAATGTCATGGCCAACCGGGTTATTTCATGAAAGTGAATGAACTATAGTTGAAAGTAACATTCCTAATCGGTAAATTCTTACTGAGATATGGAAAGATGGAACAGAAATTAATTTTTATTGGCCATTTCGTTCAAACGAAAAATTTTATCTTCAATATATTCGCTGAAACTGAATTCATATAACATTCCAGATCAGTCAACTGTAGATACTAAATTTTACTATGAATGTCCTTGATGGAAACTAGTTTTGACTATAGAAAAGCGCTCTAACTGCAAACTAAACTCAGTTACTACTGAAACATTAAGTTCGGGAATAACCTAGCCTGAGAAATATCAGTAACCAATTAAATCTTCTACGTAACACTTAGGCAACTCCTAACTGAATTAACTAGTTTCAGAGTTATCCTTGAGGTCCTGTACGCTTGTCCAAACACGACGAAGATAAATGGGAGGTTAAATTTTGTTCACAGGAACCTCATGCTGATGCGGCTTCAAATTTACCGAAGCATACCACTAAACGACTAATGCCTTTATATTTTCAATACTAATGAACTATACACATTGAGAATTTAACTAAATCAACTTGTTGGAGTAATCTCTGATTATACTGTCCAACTCCAGATACAAATTGCGATGCTAAGTGCTCTAATTTTTTCATCGTTTCGAGAGAATAATTAGCTACTTCTCTAATTTTGTTGTACATATTCGTCATGAGTGTAAGCCTTCTTTATTGTATTTCATCATCTTTCAAATTCAAAAGAACACAGATTCGCAGATGCCAGATAAGACCCATTTTGGAATAAATACCGTTTTCGTGAATCATTCTAGCAGAAGCAATAATACAGTTCAGATATTCCATTATGGCATTATACAGAAACAGTCGAATACTCTTTCCTTTTCTCAAAGTAAAGACCCAAAGGAGATAGCATACTCCCGATTTCCTATTTAGCTACACAACCGGATTTTGTACCGGATTATTATGATCGACGACTTCCTCCAAATAGGTTAAAGGGTATCTCCCGAAGTTTTACGCTTTACGTTCATCTTAGGGTGCTTTGGAACGACTAGGGACCGTCTTTGGAGCTGTGGAGAGAAGCTTTCAACAAAATGGATTTCGTAGTCGCAGGATATATGAGATATGTTGGAATGGAGGCGAGTGTACAGGCTGACCTTCGAGATAGCAGCAGAGAATAGAAAGATACGATTGCGGTGTTGATAAAGCGAGTACCTACTTATCATGAAATAAAATGGATTCATGCTAACATCAAGAAATTTAAGAACCACACTTCTACTTCAACTCTTTATGATTCTATTTCTATATCCACATAAGCATTGTTTAGGAAGTGTTTTCAATTCCCAAGAGAAATCTCCAGTTAAATCCGAGGATTCTGTTTGATTCCGATAATATCCCAAATTGTATTTTTGTTGGTTTTATGGAAGAAAACTGGAAACTGTGAAAAGCAATAAAGTGATGTGTGCTAAAGGAACGACCTAAGCAGATTCCGGATATTGTAGGCAAACAGCTGCCTCCAGCAATGTTTTCTCAGTAAATTGGACACGTGCTTTATTCTCCTTTAGGGCCACATTCAAGTGTCTTTCACTGTCGATATGATATAAGATCCTAGGAATCAGTTTCTCAGTGAGACACTGAGGGAATATTAACACTCTTCATTCTTCATTCGGTATACGTCTTTGCTTGAAATCTGTATAGGTAACGAGATAACGCAGAAGAAATTAACCTAGCAAATTTGATATGGGGACATAGTGAGCAAAGCTTCATTATTCGAATTGAATAAAAGTTTCCTTCTATGAGGTTTCTTCATATTTCTCGTTCGCTAACACTAGGATTTCTCACTTCCAAGAGAAGAGAATCAAGTTTAAAAGCTATATGAAAGAGTTGCCCCAATTTTCATACAAATGAGTAGGGAAGAGGTGTTTTTGTGCATAACAAAATAATGGAGACAACTTTGAAGGCGATATTTTTCTGTCCTACACTTTAGGTGCTCCATTCACTTTTTGAAAGTATCCCGATTGGCCAAGATTTAATCAAGTTACTTGAAACTGACGCAGGTTGGTACTCGAGAAATGTTTTCGACTCAAGGTCGATTATTTCCCAAACTACGCGTCACACGAGAAGTCCTATCAAAAAATTTTTTTTGTAGTACCAGTTTGAACCCTTAGTTCATTCATCCGCCAAAAATTTTCCGCAATGAATCAATAAAATACGACTCATCCTTCAAGTTAGCCCCGCCAAACCACCGGACATTCAATTTCGAGCTAATCCATCTCATGAAGTGCTCCCGAGAATCCTCCCTTCTATAAACATAGGATGACATTTCCTCTTTTCGACCCTTTTTCCCTTTTCACTTACTTCTATCCCTTCTTCGGATGCAAGGATGTCCGTTCTCCTGGTCCAGCCCATCGATATTGTTGAGCTCCTCGCTTTCCCGGATGTCATGGTCGGACTCCGACTCGTCCCATATGGTACCCGCGTTGATTTTCTGTCTGGAACACTCGATCCAGTAACCTGGTGTTGGTATGAAGTTGTGTGGGAATTCTTCGCAAAATTCATCTGGAAAATTATTTTATGATACAGAGGTGGTCACATTCTATGCTAGAATTGGTAAATCAGAAAGTGGCGTTCCTCAGGGCTCAGTCCTGGTCCCATTGCTGTGTCTGGTTGCATGTGGAACAAGATCGAGAAGATTCTATAGGATATAAATACGAATCTGATTAGGTAAAGACCTCTATTAATTCACTATGCCACACGCTGTATACAGGGTGAGTCTCTGACTTGTACATATATTTTAACTGTAGATTCCTCTCGTCAAACGAAACACTTCTTTTCCATACCATTTTTCAAAATTCGGTTTCGTTTGGAAGATACAGGATGTCGAAAATCCACGAAAAAAACACTTTCCTGTTTATATCTTCGGAACAGTTTTTTCAAATGAACTTAATTTTGGTTGATTCTTTACTCTATTCATGGTGCATATTCCTCAATCGAAACTTATTCAATATCTCTCCTAGTTTAAAAGTTACAGGGTGGTCGACTCATCAATTCATGCAAAAACACTATCAAATCACTTGAAAAGGATAAACGGTTCATATTTTCGAAAGAATCAACCATTTTAGAGAATAAAAGTATTCTTATATTTTTTCAATAAAACGTTTTCGAGTTATTCCTAAATGTATACGAAGAAATTTGAGGAAAAAATCATGAATTTCATAAAAAATCTGAATGCTTCCCTGGATTAAATATCATCGAATATTGTTTCTTCTCTGGTCTCTTAACAAATTAACAATGTTGTCAATGTTTATCAACATAGAAGCATGAAATTACACAGTTTATAAGAAGTTTCTATTGAAAATTTATTGATACCCGTCCTTCAGGAAAATCTATCTTCTTAACAATATCCTCTTGGAATTTTTAATCGACCCTACACTGTCTTCACATCACCTGTTTGCTTTATTCTCTGCAAGTAAATAAATAAATAAATCGAATCCATGTAGAAAGGTTATCACGTTTAAGCGTCGTTCATTGTAACACAGACTGGACTCTGGAGACACAGAACAACGTCTTGTCTTGTCTTTCGTGGCGGCTACATCGCACTCGCAGCCGGCAGCGCACCGCGACTGAAATTTAGATCGTAGCGCTATATCGGCGAGAATCAGAACTACTCGTTTGGCATTTCCAAAGAGCAATGCGTAGAAGCCTTTAGCGAAAAGTAAACAAAAATAGTGCCTCTGTTATAGTTCTTCCGTTAACGATAGGGGATGACTGCTTTCTTGAGTTCGCCTATACCATTGTTAATGAGAAAATTGGCAATCTGGCATCGTCTTCTCTAGAATTCTGTGATATATCACAGAGGAGATGGATTAGGTTAGGTCATTGACCTCGAATCAGATGACTTTGATTAATGGAGTTAGGATAGGTTAGTGAGAAACTAATTTTTATAAGATAGTTTCAGGGTATCGAGGCAAATATGAACAAATTATTAGTGTTTACAAACTAATCTTCAGGAAAATCGAAGAAGGAACTTATTTTGGTGTGAGAAATATGGCATTTCAATTGCAGAAATGATGGGACAAAACTTAGCGTTTTTGTTAGGAAATATCGTGTTTGTTACATTCTTATTCAAATAAGGTTAGTGCTTGAGTATTTTCTGAATGTATCATCCAGAATATCTAATAATCACATCAATTTCAATTGAAAAATATGAACTTTGAGGTGTTTGTAGAGAATAATATCAGGCACGCATTTAGCACAATTTTTTTTTCGAATGGCTATATCTCTTTAACCGAGCCGAATTCGGAAAAATGGAAAATGAAAAAAAGGTTTCTTTTGACCTCAAGAATCTTCAGTTAAAATATACGTACAAGTCAAAGACTCACCCTGTATATTGGTCAATCACCAAGCCTGTATTTACTAAAGCTCCATCCGGTTGATCCGAAAAACTCTGATCTTTCCGGAAAATATTGACAAACACCGAATTCAACGTATTCCAAATAATCTAAAATAGCGGGTATCCTTTTCCGAATATTAGCTACCAAAACCGCAAGGGACCCAACAAATGGTTGCATTGTATTACATTATCTCCCATTTTATACGCGGGTTTCATATATTTTATATGGAGATGTTCGTGAGCATAAAAGCATGGAATGTTGAGACCGTATTCCTTTGTTCGTTCCGTTCCCAAGGTCCTCCTGAAAGTGTTAAATATTTGATGTGAAACCATTTCTGCAACAAAATTTTCCGCCGCTTTCGAAGCTTCATGAACGAAACCTTCTATCCCTGAAGCAATTTGAGCAACAATGTTCTCGAGGTTCTGAACGATGATTCTTGACATGAATTTTTCAGAGTAAATGAAATGTTCTTCAATTCGTGGTAGAATTTTTTCTATTCATCCATCTTATGCATTTCAATTATAACTGAGTTTAGAATTGAGCCAATTAAATATTTGGATTTCTCTTGGATGTTGATGAAACTTCTTTATGAACTTTTTTCGAAAATTTTCAGTCAAGTCATTGGAAATACACGAAATATTCTGAAAGTCAACATGGAAAAGAATCAAGGCTGTGATTGTATGATCAAATACCGATGTTGATCCCACTAAAACCGGTTATACTTTGCGGAAACTGTCGATTCGGTTGGAAACATGCCTAATACCCCTAAGTGCGTCGAAATCAGTTGAGCTGTCAGAATAATCGATAGTCATCGAACATCAATTACAAATTGAATTCAGGATGATTTATGGGTAGATTAGTGGCTTACAATATCCTATTTTGGATGTAATCTATCCAGGGCCAACTCGAAATGATAAATAATTCAGGCTTACACCGTGTGTCCCATGCTTTAGCGCCAGTCCCAAAAATTCGTCTCCTTTCTCAAGAAAACCTTTAATATAACATGAACATCGCAATAACAAAAGCTCAAATTCCTCAAATCTCTATTATAATTGAAACAAAAGTCCAGTACACATTTTGATCGATAATTGAAGTCAATGAATCAACCTAAATTGTGTGTAATATCATCGACCATATATCACTAATCTTCGGCTATTCCTGATGAAACTCCGCTGTGTAATCATTCTCGTTCCACGAAATATAGAGGCGATATTTCACCCGAAATACTATCATGGTAACCAACTGTGAATAATCTCCACTCCATTATATTGACACTGGTTATTGAAAAATTGAATGGCCATACCCGCATTTTTTTTAATCTGGCTTCATTTCCTGATCATGTTGATACGGCTTTCATGGCAAAGTATGATGTGTTCAGTTGAGAACGTGCTTCTGAAATTTTGTTAGTATTCAAGGTGTTGTATCATTTGATCCAATTGAGAATACAAAGTCAGTAAAAATATATTCAGAATCCTAACATTTGTACGTATCATATTTTTCAGACTGCTGAATATAAGTACACAAAATTAAATAAAATAATTATTCAATTATATTATAGAAAAAATAATTTAAAATTGAAAGTACTTTAAAGGTGCACAGCTGATGTGGTAAATTGTTGTGCAGTCCGCTCACTGTAAGGTAGAACACCAAACGAAATTAAATAGCTTGGTGTTCAATCTTAGAGTGATCTGACTACACACACATTTCGTGAAGTGTGTTGCTGTCGAAGATTATGCTCGTTCCTGTTCTCAATGATGTTCGCCTTTTTTCTCCATATTCTAAAACATAATAATGTGGCTTTCTGAAGAATATGACAAAAAGAAATTGTAATGAATTAGGGGATTTCTTTATTTTACTTACCTTTGCAAATTCTTCAATTATTTGTGATTAATTGCGTGGAAGTAATTGATATATTCCTGACCTCATTGTGATCTGTATCTGAAATATTCGACTGTCCATAGTGTTAAAAATTAGTCGATGTAGTACCTATACCAGGAAATTTCACAAAGTTGTCAACTGCATCGTTGGCATCGTAGCAGAAGCCATTATTACTGGGTTAAAAAACTAAGTTTGCATGAAATCACCTGGTCCTTCATGAGAAATTATCTAAATTGAGACAATAATCAATTGAAATTATAGTGGATATTCGAAACTCGAAAATGAAATACCGAAAAATTTAAAACGAGATTATTCCTTATTTATGAGGGCTACGTTCTTTATTTTGGTATCAAAATGTAGGTTTTCGAGGTCGCGGAATTCAATAACAGATATTTCAGAGCCCTAACTATGATAGTTTAGATTTTGTCCTGTCAAATGGCATTTTTTGAAAAATTAGAAATTTCAAACTGCCATAGCTTCCGTCCCTCTCCTCGTAACCACCATCGGTTTATATTTTTTTAAACAGCATATCTGAAAGTATCTCTGTGCGAAATATGAACGATTTTAAAAATTTCAATTTTTGGGTGAAAAATGCCTAAGGGGTAAGACCCCCTGAAAACACCATATTTGCCAATAAATAAGAATATCCGGAAGGTTGTAAAGGCGTCAATGATTGAGAAAGTTAATCAAGCCATTCGAATCTTCCATAAAAGGTTTTTTGAGGATCGATATCACCCACGAACGGATATAACCACGAACGGTCTGAGCTCGTAAACAAAACTCGAAAATGAAAAACCGAAAAACTTAAAACGGGATTATTCATTAGGTACTTATGAGGCCTACATGGTTGATTTTGGTAGTAAAATGTAGGTTTTCGAGGTCGCTGAATTCAATAAAATATATTCCATAGCCCTTACCAGCATAGTTCAGATTTTGACCTGTCAAATGGAATTTTTCGAAAAATTGGAAATTTCAAATTGTCATAGCTTCCGTCCCTCTCGTCGAAACCATCATCGGTTTATATTTTTTTAATCAGCATATCTGAAAGTATCTCTGTGCGAAATATGAACGATTTTACAAATTTCAATTTTTGGGTGAAAAATGCCTAAGGGGTAAGACCCCCTGAAAACACCATATTTGCCAATAAATAAGTATATCCGGAAGGTTCTAACGGCGTTAATGATTGAGAAAGTTAATCGAGCCATTCGAATCTTCCATAAAAGGTTTTTTACGGATCGATATCACCCATACCACGAACGGTCTGAGCTCGTAAACAAAACTCGAAAATGAAAAACCGAAAAACTTAAAACGGGATTATTCATTACTTATGAGGCCTACATGGTTGATTTTGGTATCAAAATGTAGGTTTTCGAGGTCGCTGAATTCAATAAAATATATTCCAGAGGCCTTACTGGCATAGTTTAGATTTTGACCTGTCAAATGGCATTTTTCGAAAAATTGTAAATTTCAAAACGTCATAGCTTCCGTCCCTCTCGTCGTATCCACTATCGGTTTATATTTTTTCAATCGGCATATCTGAAAGTATCTCTCTGCAAAATTTGAACGATTTTAAAAATTTCAATTTTTGGCTGAAAAATGCCTAAGGGGTAAGACCCCCGAAAACACCATATTTGCCAAAAAAAAAGGATATACGGAAGGTTCTAACGGCGTTAATAATTGAGAAAGTTAATCGAGCCATTCGAATCTTCCATAAAAGGTTTTTTACGGATTGATATCACCCATACCACGAACGGTCTGAGCTCGTAAACAAAACTCGAAAATGAAAAACCGAAAAACTTAAAACGGGATTATTCATTACTTATGAGGCCTACATGGTTGATTTTGGTATCAAAATGTAGGTTTTCGAGGTCGCTGAATTCAATAAAATATATTCCAGAGGCCTTACTGGCATAGTTTAGATTTTGATCTGTCAAATGGCATTTTTCGAAAAATTGTAAATTTCAAAACGTCATAGCTTCGGTCCCTCTCGTCGTATCCACTATCGGTTTATATTTTTTCAATCGGCATATCTGAAAGTATCTCTCTGCAAAATTTGAACGATTTTAGAAATTTCAATTTTTGGCTGAAAAATGCCTAAGGGGTAAGACCCCCTGAAAACACCATATTTGCCAATAAATAAGTATATCCGGAAGGTTCTAACGTCGTTAATGATTGAGAAAGTTAATCGAGCCATTCGAATCTTCCATAAAAGGTTTTTTACGGATCGATATCACCCATACCACGAACGGTCTGAGCTCGTAAACAAAACTCGAAAATGAAAAACCGAAAAACTTAAAACGGGATTATTCATTACTTATGAGGCCTACATGGTTGATTTTGGTATCAAAATGTAGGTTTTCGAGGTCGCTGAATTCAATAAAATATATTCCAGAGGCCTTACTGGCATAGTTTAGATTTTGACCTGTCAAATGGCATTTTTCGAAAAATTGTAAATTTCAAAACGTCATAGCTTCCGTCCCTACCGTCGTATCCACTATCGGTTTATATTTTTTCAATCGGCATATCTGAAAGTACCTCTCTGCAAAATTTGAACGATTTTAAAAATTTCAATTTTTGGCTGAAAAATGCCTAAGGGGTAAGACCCCCTGAAAACACCATATTTGCCAATAAATAAGTATATCCGGAAGGTTCTAACGGCGTTAATGATTGAGAAAGTTAATCGAGCCATTCGAATCTTCCATAAAAGGTTTTTTACGGATCGATATCACCCATACCACGAACGGTCTGAGCTCGTAAACAAAACTCGAAAATGAAAAACCGAAAAACTTAAAACGGGATTATTCATTACTTATGAGGCCTACATGGTTGATTTTGGTATCAAAATGTAGGTTTTCGAGGTCGCTGAATTCAATAAAATATATTCCAGAGGCCTTACTGGCATAATTTAGATTTTGACCTGTCAAATGGCATTTTTCGAAAAATTGAAAATTTCAAAACGTCATAGCTTCCGTCCCTCTCGTCGTATCCACCATCGGTTTATATTTTTTCAATCGGCATATCTGAAAGTATCTCTCTGCAAAATTTGAACGATTTTAAAAATTTCAATTTTTGGGTGAAAAATGCCTAAGGGGTAAGACCCCCCGAAAACACCATATTTGCCAAAAAATAAGTATATCCGGAAGTTTCTAACGGCGTTAATGATTGAGAAAGTTAATCGAGCCATTCGAATCTTCCATAAAAGGTTTTTTGCGGATCGATATCACCCATACCACGAACGGTCTGAGCTCGTAAACAAAACTCGAAAATGAAAAACCGAAAAACTTAAAACGGGATTATTCATTACTTATGAGGCCTACATGGTTGATTTTGGTATCAAAATGTAGGTTTTCGAGGTCGCTGAATTCAATAAAATATATTCCAGAGGCCTTACTGGCATAGTTTAGATTTTGACCTGTCAAATGGCATTTTTCGAAAAATTGTAAATTTCAAAACGTCATAGCTTCCGTCCCTCTCGTCGTATCCACCATCGGTTTATATTTTTTCAATCGGCATATCTGAAAGTACCTCTCTGCAAAATTTGAACGATTTTAAAAATTTTAATTTTTGGCTGAAAAATGCCTAAGGGGTAAGACCCCCTGGAAACACCATATTTGCCAATAAATAAGTATATCCGGAAGGTTCTAACGGCGTTAATGATTGAGAAAGTTAATCGAGCCATTCGAATCTTCCATAAAAGGTTTTTTACGGATCGATATCACCCATACCACGAACGGTCTGAGCTCGTAAACAAAACTCGAAAATGAAAAACCGAAAAACTTAAAACGGGATTATTCATTACTTATGAGGCCTACATGGTTGATTTTGGTATCAAAATGTAGGTTTTCGAGGTCGCTGAATTCAATAAAATATATTCCAGAGGCCTTACTGGCATAGTTTAGATTTTGACCTGTCAAATGGCATTTTTCGAAAAATTGAAAATTTCAAAACGTCATAGCTTCCGTCCCTCTCGTCGTATCCACCATCGGTTTATATTTTTTCAATCGGCATATCTGAAAGTATCTCTCTGCAAAATTTGAACGATTTTAAAAATTTCAATTTTTGGGTGAAAAATGCCTAAGGGGTAAGACCCCCCGAAAACACCATATTTGCCAAAAAATAAGTATATCCGGAAGGTTCTAACGGCGTTAATTATTGAGAAAGTTAATCGAGCCATTCGAATCTTTCATAAAAGGTTTTTTACGGATTGATATCACCCATACCACGAACGGTCTGAGCTCGTAAACAAAACTCGAAAATGAAAAACCGAAAAACTTAAAACGGGATTATTCATTACTTATGAGGCCTACATGGTTGATTTTGGTATCAAAATGTAGGTTTTCGAGGTCGCTGAATTCAATAAAATATATTCCAGAGGCCTTACTGGCATAGTTTAGATTTTGACCTGTCAAATGGCATTTTTCGAAAAATTGTAAATTTCAAAACGTCATAGCTTCCGTCCCTCTCGTCGTATCCACCATCGGTTTATATTTTTTCAATCGGCATATCTGAAAGTACCTCTCTGCAAAATTTGAACGATTTTAAAAATTTTAATTTTTGGCTGAAAAATGCCTAAGGGGTAAGACCCCCTGGAAACACCATATTTGCCAATAAATAAGTATATCCGGAAGGTTCTAACGGCGTTAATGATTGAGAAAGTTAATCGAGCCATTCGAATCTTCCATAAAAGGTTTTTTACGGATCGATATCACCCATACCACGAACGGTCTGAGCTCGTAAACAAAACTCGAAAATGAAAAACCGAAAAACTTAAAACGGGATTATTCATTACTTATGAGGCCTACATGGTTGATTTTGGTATCAAAATGTAGGTTTTCGAGGTCGCTGAATTCAATAAAATATATTCCAGAGGCCTTACTGGCATAGTTTAGATTTTGACCTGTCAAATGGCATTTTTCGAAAAATTGAAAATTTCAAAACGTCATAGCTTCCGTCCCTCTCGTCGTATCCACCATCGGTTTATATTTTTTCAATCGGCATATCTGAAAGTATCTCTCTGCAAAATTTGAACGATTTTAAAAATTTCAATTTTTGGGTGAAAAATGCCTAAGGGGTAAGACCCCCCGAAAACACCATATTTGCCAAAAAATAAGTATATCCGGAAGGTTCTAACGGCATTAATGATTGAGAAAGTTAATCGAGCCATCTTCCATAAAAGGTTTTTTACGGATCGATATCACCCATACCACGAACGGTCTGAGCTCGTAAACAAAACTCGAAAATGAAAAACCGAAAAACTTAAAACGGGATTATTCATTACTTATGAGGCCTACATGGTTGATTTTGGTATCAAAATGTAGGTTTTCGAGGTCGCTGAATTCAATAAAATATATTCCAGGGGCCTTACTGGCATAGTTTAGATTTTGACCTGTCAAATGGCATTTTTCGAAAAATTGTAAATTTCAAAACGTCATAGCTTCCGTCCAGCTCGTCGTATCCACTATCGGTTTATATTTTTTCAATCGGCATATCCGAAAGTATCTCTCTGCAAAATTTGAACGATTTTAAAAATTTCAATTTTTGGCTGAAAAATGCCTAAGGGGTAAGACCCCCCGAAAACACCATATTTGCCAAAAAATAAGTATATCCGGAAGGTTCTAACGGCGTTAATGATTGAGAAAGTTAATCGAGCCATTCGAATCTTCCATAAAAGGTTTTTTACGGATTGATATCACCCATACCACGAACGGTCTGAGCTCGTAAACAAAACTCGAAAATGAAAAACCGAAAAACTTAAAACGGGATTATTCATTACTTATGAGGCCTACATGGTTGATTTTGGTATCAAAATGTAGGTTTTCGAGGTCGCTGAATTCAATAAAATATATTCCAGAGGCCTTACTGGCATAGTTTAGATTTTGACCTGTCAAATGGCATTTTTCGAAAAATTGAAAATTTCAAAACGTCATAGCTCCCGTCCCTCTCGTCGTATCCACCATCGGTTTATATTTTTTCAATCGTCATATCTGAAAGTATCTCTCTGCAAAATTTGAACGATTTTAAAAATTTCAATTTTTGGGTGAAAAATGCCTAAGGGGTAAGACCCCCCGAAAACACCATATTTGCCAAAAAATAAGTATATCCGGAAGGTTCTAACGGCGTTAATTATTGAGAAAGTTATTATCACCCATACCACGAACGGTCTGAGCTCGTAAACAAAACTCGAAAATGAAAAACCGAAAAACTTAAAACGGGATTATTCATTACTTATGAGGCCTACACGGTTGATTTTGGTATCATAATGTAGGTTTTCGAGGTCGCTGAATTCAATAAAATATATTCCAGAGGCCTTACTGGCATAGTTCAGATTTTGACCTGTCAAATGGCATTTTTTGAAAAATTAGAAATTTCAAACTGCCATAGCTTCCGTCCCTCTCCTCGTAACCACCATCGGTTTATATTTTTTCAATCGTCATATCTGAAAGTATCTCTCTGCAAAATTTGAACGATTTTAAAAATTTCAATTTTTGGGTGAAAAATGCCTAAGGGGTAAGACCCCCCGAAAACACCATATTTGCCAAAAAATAAGTATATCCGGAAGGTTCTAACGGCGTCAATGATTGAAAGAGTCAATCTAGCCATTCGAATCTTCCTCAATAAGTCTTTAGAGGATCAATAACACCTAAATCACGAACGGTCTGACCTTGTGAACAAATCTCGAAAATGAAAAATCGAAAACGATAAAACTGAAAAATTCATTACTAATGAAGGGTAAACGGTAGACTTTAGTATCAAAATGGAGGTTTTCGAGGTCGCTGAATTCAATAAGAAATAATCCAAGCCTGTATTTGAACGATTTTAAAAATTTCAATTTTTGGCTGAAAAATGCCTAAGGGGTAAGACCCCCCGAAAACACCATATTTGCCAAAAAATAAGTATATCCGGAAAGTTCTGACGGCGTTAATGATTGAGAAAGTTAATCGAGCCATTCGAATCTTCCATAAAAGGTTTTTTACGGATTGATATCACCCATACCACGAACGGTCTGAGCTCGTAAACAAAACTCGAAAATGAAAAACCGAAAAACTTAAAACGGGATTATTCATTACTTATGAGGCCTACACGGTTGATTTTGGTATCATAATGTAGGTTTTCGAGGTCGCTGAATTCAATAAAATATATTCCAGAGGCCTTACTGGCATAGTTCAGATTTTGACCTGTCAAATGGCATTTTTTGAAAAATTAGAAATTTCAAACTGCCATAGCTTCCGTCCCTCTCCTCGTAACCACCATCGGTTTATATTTTTTCAATCGTCATATCTGAAAGTATCTCTCTGCAAAATTTGAACGATTTTAAAAATTTCAATTTTTGGGTGAAAAATGCCTAAGGGGTAAGACCCCCCGAAAACACCATATTTGCCAAAAAATAAGTATATCCGGAAGGTTCTAACGGCGTCAATGATTGAAAGAGTCAATCTAGCCATTCGAATCTTCCTCAATAAGTCTTTAGAGGATCAATAACACCTAAATCACGAACGGTCTGACCTTGTGAACAAATCTCGAAAATGAAAAATCGAAAACGATAAAACTGAAAAATTCATTACTAATGAAGGGTAAACGGTAGACTTTAGTATCAAAATGGAGGTTTTCGAGGTCGCTGAATTCAATAAGAAATAATCCAAGCCTGTATCTATCATAGTTCAGATTTTCACCTGCGAAATGCAATTAAAAAAAAAATTGACACTCAAAACTCTCAGAGCACCCGTTCCTCTCGTAGACAACGCAAGTTTTGTATATAAGATTAATCAGCTTAGCTGCAAGTATCTCTGACTAAAATATGAGCGATTTAAAAAAGAACCAATTAAATTTTCTTAGTGGTGAAAAATTGACTGACTCCTACGCGGCAGGGAGTAGATTCAGCGCCTTCTGTAAAAACCATGTACAGCGGCTGCATCTTCCTTAATGTTCAAGGTGAAATATATCAGGATTAGGAACAGTGGGGTAGTATTTTTCTAAATCACACCAATTTATTATCTCCGCCTTCAACGGTGCAAGAAAAACAATATTCGCTGAGAAATTTGACGGACCAACTCAACACTAGGACAATCCCTTACGTAGATTTGGACAAGTGCAGAGATACAGGTCAAGTTGACAGGTCATCTGCACTGTAGAAGCTGTCCACCAAGAACTTAAAAAGATTCTTATTATCGCTTACCTGAGCAGGCTTGTGGCGGTAACGGAAAAATAAGCGTTGTGGAGCTTTTTCTTCTTGCGACCGCACAACCCAGCGACTGAGGCTTGAAGGAACGAAGCTGCTGCATGAAATCAGAGCACTCCATCAGAGCGACATCAGCAAAGTGTAAATCGCAGAGGATTATGTTTTTGAAGCGTCTGGCGCGCTTTTGGTTCGGCCCTGTGAGGTTCAATCCACAAGAATTGCAACGGAGACATTCCTCGTGGTAGTGGTTATTGTCATACAGGGGCGATGGTTCTGAAAGTAATAAGAGAGCAAGTTATGAAATCAGCGCAACATACTCAATATTGTGACTCGAAATTGAGTACACCATCGTGATAATAAATGGTGATTCTTCTCTATATGTAAATGACATGGTGAATATAGAATGAAGCATATTATACTAACTGACAAAGAAACTGCAGAGAAAGTTCCAAAAGAGCGAAAGAAATTAAGATCAGATTCAATTTTTGGTGTCAATAACCAAACAGGATTACAAGTTTATCAAAAAGCATCAACTACTGATGTAAAACTCTAGAATTGATTGGAATTAATATTTAAAATTTTAATAAGAGCTCTTCACTATTTACGAGGATATATTGAAAAATTCTTAGCCTATACTAGAGAACCCAACAAAATTTCAATGTCAAAATATTTTATTACTCAACATATTCTCCTCTTAATTGAATACATTTATTACAGCGAACCTGCAACGTCTCTAGACCTTTCAAAAAAATGTTTCTTCTTGCTCTGCAAACCAGTCCTCCACAGCTTTCATTACCTCCTCGTTGGAAGAAAATTTACGACCTTTTAAACTTTTTTTCAGTTGAGGAAAAATATGATAGTGGGACGGAGCCAAATCTGGTGAATAAGGGGGGTGTTCTAGTAATTCTAACCCTAAATCACGAATTTTTTGCAAGGCAACATGAGATTTGTGTACTGGGGCGTTTTCCTGTGAAAACAAAACACCTTTGGATAGCTTTCTGCGTCTTTTCTCCTTCATTTTTTCCCGTGGAGTGGTCAATAATGTCGAATAGTAATCTCCAGTTATTGTTCTACCCTTATCCAAATAATCAATCATGATTACTCCATGGCAATCCCAAAAAACTGAAGCAAGAACTTTTCCAGCAGATTTTTGGACACGAAACTTCTTAGGTCTTGGAGAACCAGAGTGTCGCCATTCCATCGATTGTTGCTTTGTTTCTGGATCGTATAAAAGTACCCAAGTCTCATCCATAGTAACAATTCGGTTTAAGAAGTCTACATCGTTTTAAAATCGAGCACCCTTGCACTACCCTTGCACGCTTTAGGTCAACATTCAAACATTTGGGTATCCATTTTGCAGAAATTTTTCTCATGTCCAAATTGACGTGAACTAATGATGAACGCGTTCGTATGAAATCTTCAGTACTTCAGATATCCGTTTTAGCCCAATTCGACGGTTTGATAAAATCATGTCATGAACTGCATCGATATTTTCGGGGACTGACACAGAAACTGGCCTTTCCGATCGGTCATCATCTTCAATAGAAAATTTACCTCTTTTGAAGCTTGCAAACCAATTTTTCACGGTCGTATACGAATGACATTGATCACCAAGTGTACTAAGCATATCTTCGTAAATCTGCTTACCTCTTAACCCTTTTAAATACAGGTACTTGATGATGGCTCGATACTCCAATTTTTCGATTTTTACAATTTCGGTGGACATCTTTTTTTTAAATTTATTGCGTAACTCTGGTTTACTTTTTTGACGTCGAACTCTACACTGACACTTCTCATAAGTTATTATTCGTTGATATGGTATCGCAATATTTTGTTTATGCATGAAACTGGTCTAGGCTAACTAGATATCAATACATCCTCTTATATTGAAATGTTTTGAACATTAGGCATTTTAAATAAACTTTTTGATCTCTCTATCCCTTATAGAATTTCATTAATGTACTTATTATTCATGAGACATAATGAACTTCCTCATGTCCTCAAAATAAAGTGATAAAACGTTGTCATCATGACATGCCATCAGACAAATCTTTTCAAATTCAGATTTTCGCATTCAATATTCCTCGTATCTTGCCCAGCTCCTTCTGAATACGAACCCCGAATAATGATGCCAACTCATCAGTATAATACTCGATGAATATAATATACATTCCCTACAATGAAGTCCCCTTTTTGATACGATCAGATTAGAGCAGCCATACGTGAACGGTATAATCCCGGCAAAAAGCAATCGAGTCCAGAGCATTAAAGTATCAAAACTTGGGGAATTTCAAAGCCATATGTGTTCCTGTCTTGATAACAAGACAAAATGGGAAGATGAAGTTACGAGGTGAATGCCGGAGGAAAATCATTCCAACTTGATTTATTATGTTATACCTACTAGAGACCCGCCCCGGCTTCGCACGGATGCAATGCAATCCTTATAAACAACAGTAGTGCCGGCGCCGCACCGCTATGTCCCTGCATCTTAAATCTGTGGTATCTTCGGAAATATTCATTTAAATTACATGCTGTAAACGGCCATATTGATCTATATTGAATGGACAATGTATGTGAGATACTTAATTGGATAAGGATTAATGCTGTATTGCTTAAAATAACTTCCTAAATAACCCATTTTTTCCCTTAAAATGTAAAGGATAGAAAATGGTTATTGTGGGTTATCCTTAAGAGATAGACATATACCATCCCGGACATTTTTTGTTGACCTTTTTTAGGAGTACAATACCGAGTACATTATTTTGATTTATCTCGTGGGGTTCAGTCAGCGTTTGCAATGTAAGCGCAAAAAAAGTTTATTTACGGCATCACATTAGAAACCTGTAAATTCATCAGTGTTTCTCTACAATATTATGCATGTTTAATACATAAAAACCCTTCCTCTTGAATCACTTTATCTATTAAAAAATAACGTTTCAAAATCCGTTGCGTAGTTTTGAAGATTTAAGCATGCATAGGGACAGACAGCGAAAGCGACTTCGTTTTATACTATGTAATGATATACAGGGTCTTTCACGAGGAACCTCACCCATATTTATACGGGAAACTACTGAACGTATTTTCATGAAATTCAGCACTTATAAGTATTTCACGATGCTGATGAAATCTAAAATATTTTCAAAGCATGAGCACCTCCAGTTTTTCCGGAAATGACGTCAACATCCGTTTTTCAAATTAGAACACAATTTTTTTATTGCAGAAATAGATTCCTTAGAAAATTTCAAGTTATTTTGATGTAACATTTCTCAGTTTTGGTTGGAAAATTCTCTCTGAGCGGGAAAATTCGAAAAAAAAAATCGAAAATAGAGCTCCGCTGAAACAAGAATAACTTCGAGGTTTTCGAATGGAAAATTTTCATTTTTGGGATTTTTCAAGATGTAATATTGATGTATCCACTTTAATAATCGAAATTGCGATTCATGATACAGGGGGTGAAAAAATCGCTTTCAAAGTTAGGGATGACAAAATCGTGAAAAATCAATTTTTTCAAATCAGAACCCAATTTTTTTATGGCAGATATTGGAGCTACGTTAAAAAATAATGTGAGTGTATGCATCACACCCTTGCCCTAAAATGGATATTTTCTGAGTTAATATCCACTTTAGGGCAAGGGTGTGATGCATACACTCACATTATTTTTCAACGTAGATTCAATATCTGCCATAAAAAATTGGGTTCTAATTCGAAAAAAACGATTTTTCACGATTTTGTCATCCCTAACTTTGAAAGCGATTTTTTCACCCCCTGTGTCATGAATCGCGATTTCGATTTTTAAAGTGGATACCTACATCAATCTTACATCTTGAAAAATCCCAAAAATGAAAATTTTCCATCCAAAAACCTCAAAGTTATTCTTGTTTCAGCGGAGCTCTATTTTCGATTTTTTTTTCGAATTTTCCCGCTCAGAGAGAATTTTCCAACCAAAACTGAAAAATGTTACATCAAAATAACTTGAAATTTTCTAAGCAATCTATTTCTGCAATAAAAAAAATGGTGTTCTAATTTGAAAAACGGAAGTTGACGTCATTTCCGGAAAAACCGGAGGTGCTCATGCCTTGAAAATATTTTAGATTTCATCAGCATCGTGAAATACTTATAACTGCTGAATTTCATGAAAATACGTTCAGTAGTTTCCCGTATAAATATGGGTGAGGTTCCTCGTGAAAGACCCTGTAGTGATGGAAGGATATACAGGGTTGGCAGGATGTGAATCTGAAAATTTGTTTTGCAATTATGCCTAGATGTGAACCTTATGTAGATGAAACCAATAAGGCTATTGGTATGATCGTAATCACAAAGGTGTTGCGAATTTTTTCCGAGTTAGTTGAAGCATAGCTGCACTTTTTGTCCATCGATTTCGAGAAACTGGAAACGTGTCTGAAAGACCAAGAACTGGACGTTTAAAATCTACCGATGTTTTTATTGTAAAAGCTTGGAATTATTTTTTTAATAAAAGCTTGTCTAATTTTTGAGTGAACTCTGTTTGTATTACAAATACCTGAAATAAATTTCCACCTGAAATAGTGAAGCTTCTGAAGAAATGGGCAGAAAATGAGTTATTATTGAGTAGAAAGAAAAAGAACAAGCTGGTAAAAGTATGAAACAATGCGAGTCCTGGAGAGAAAAAAAAATGGAAATCTTACGTAAACGATTATTTTCTTTCTATTTTCTGTGGCTGTACATCATTATACCATGATGGTCTCGATGGATTGTGTGTTCATTCAATCAGTAATACTATCTTCATTATGTGAATCAAACGGTGCTAAAAACTAGAACCTGAATATTGCTAAAAGCTCTCTCGTACCGCATATTACGAAACTCAAATTACATAAAATGGAGTTGGGTTTGTAATTGTCATCGTCCCATTCCATTAGCTTTGACATCGTCGCTACATAAACTCTGGATAGTTATTCAATGCGGAAGGCATATTTGTCATGCTAAATTCAATTTCATGATGTGCCATGATTGTTTTCATCGAGTCAGCGGAAAAAAATTAATAATCTGTTCATGAAAATTCGTATTTGAAAAAGCATTGTTGAAAATAAAGGTAGAAAACGAGTTCAACGACCTCTTCATTCAATTTTCAAACAAAGCTGACCAACGAATAGCATGTTTCACTGGAAAAATGATGAATTGATGATAATGGATAACAAATCCCGATCAGAATATGAAATAAACAACTCTCTCCATTTACAGAATCCTGTAAACGAATATTCGATACATTGAACAGATCGCGTCGAAATCCAAAACCCTCCATTTCCAGCAACAAAATATTCATGAATCAATACATTTTTAACATTCTGCAAATTCTATGTTGCCCTTGTTTTGCCAGTGGTCTGTTCCGAAAATATCTCTGGGTATGCTCGGGAAACCGTTGACGTTTCACGGAGATCAATATCAATCTAGATTCGAAAGCTGGCTCGCAGGTTTAAACTCGCTGTTTCATAAAGATCGCTATCTGGTTAGGTTGCGACTTATGAGGTCGCATATTCGATTTTTATTATTCGAGGACTTTTGGAGCGGTTTTATCGGTGGAAGCAGGGACGAATTGAAAGCATCAAACTGATGAATTGTATTCGGTGTCGATTTGGAAGGAGATGCGAGTTGGATATTCACATTTGGAACATTGTCTGAATCTGAATTATAAAGGACACCGCACACTTACTTAGGAAAAGCGGGTCCAGTGAATTTTCCCCATTTTTACATATTATATTTATATCAACCTTAAGAACGATATATCAGATTTTCACGAAGGTCTTACATCCGGTTTGTTCTATAGGGCGTTCCAAAATTGCAGCTACGGAAAAATGAATCTTTAAATTTTGATGATAATTCTTCTAATTTTCAGAATTTCATCATGATGCCTTGGGTTCTGAATAACAAGATATCACAGATATCCAAACACCTCACAACTTGTTAAGTTTCGTTATACAGGCTGTTCCATGAAGCTATATAAGTAACTGAATGTAACTTTGTTAGTGACTTTGGGACCACCCTGAGTTTTTCAAAATATGATACCATGATGTATTTCCACCTCTGTAGGAAGTTTCATCAATGCACAAAGAACAGTTGCAAAATTATTCAGGTTTAAATATGGATTTCATACAATTTTTCTTCAAACTTATCTGTAGTTGAGATTGCTTCCGAGGAATATAGGTTTTCATTCAGTATAATTGTTATGATAGGCATTGACGGTCGGTCCAAAGGTGTTTCCATTCAGGAATGTACAGGATGGACATAATTCGGTGTCACTAATCTCCTCATTTCGCTATCTCAAAATCTGTTTATATAGAAAAACAGTATTATCATTCCAGGTTGTTGTATCTTTGAGCACTCTGTGGATGCATATTTTTTTGAATATTATAGCATAAAAGTATGTCGACCTTTGTGAAAAATTTCACTCGTGTATAAATAATTCGAAGATTGTTGCCAAATCATTCAGGTTTTAGATCAATATACACCATTACTGAAGCCAAAACCCTGAGGACATAATCTCACATAACAAGTGTACTCTCAATATCAAGCACCTACCCCTCTACCCAACTCTTGAATTCTATCTTGAATGCAGAAGTGATTATTTCATGATTTTTTTTTAGTAACTGTCCTAGATTATATAGTGGTGTAACAAATATAGAGCTAAAATCTCCAGTCTTTGAACTGTTAAATCTTTCAATTGTTTGATCAGTCGTGTTAATAACCCTATTTTAAGATTGGAATTGATAGATTCCATATTTTGTCTCCCTTTTTGTGATAATACATTTTTATGTAAATTGTTGATAATTATTATTTCAAGTAATGGTGTATATTGAACTCAAACATTTAATTATTTATACACGAGTGAAATTTTTCACAAAGGTCGACATACTTTCATGGTATAATATTCAAAATAATATGCATCCTTAGAGTGCCCAAAGATACAACAACCTGGAATGATAATACTGTTTTTCTATCTAAACAGATTTTGAGATAACGAAATGAAGAGATTAGTGACACCGAATTATGTTCATCCTGTACATACCTGAATAAAAACATCTTCTTTGGACCGACCGTCAATAGCTATCATAATAATTATACTGAATGAAAACCTTAACAGCAATCTCAACAACAGATAAGTTTTAAAGAAAAATTGTATGAAATCCGAATTTAAACCTGAATAATTTTGCAACTGTTCTTTGTACATTGCTGAAACTTGTTACAGAGGTGGACATACATCATGGTATCATATTTTGAAAAAACTCAGGGTGATCCCAAAGTCACTAACAAAGTAACATTCAGATACTTATATAGCTTCATGGAACATCCTGTATAACGAAACTTAACGTGGTGGGCGGTGTTTGAATATCTGTGATATCTTGTTATTCAGAACCCAAGGCATCATGATGAAATTCTGAAAATTAGAAGAATTATCATCGAAATTTGAAGATTCATTTTTCCGTAGCTGCAATTTTGGAACGCCCTATAGAAAAAACCGGATGTAAGACCTTCGTGAAAATCTGATATATTGTTCTTGTGGCTGATATAAATATAATATTTAAAAATGGGGAAAATTCACTGGACCCGCTTTTCCTAAGTAAGTGTGCGAGGTCCTTTTTCGTTTTTAAATAAAAGCTTTTTGAAGTCCCAAGAGTCTTTATCAATTCATCCCTGGGTTCATTTTCTTTCTATCACTCTAGAAGATGAATAATTTCAGTATCATTGTAATGAAATTTGGGAATATTCTCCCCATTTGAAAAATTGGAGGTTCAACAATTCTTTCGAAAGGGCTGGAGGGTAAGATTCAAAATTAAGTTCGAATCGCTGCTACGAAGACGGATTATTCAACACACAGCCAGTATAAACCTCAGGGGAATGTTTTGCTAACACAGTCCTTGTTTCGTATCCTTTAACAAGGCCAAAGTTTGAAAACGATCTAACGCCCATCCCGTTCTTCGTGTTCATCAACCAGAAATCACGTTCCATCAACACCCGTTGGGATCATGCGAAATCCTGTTCAAGACAGTTGGCCCGCTCACTTCAAGTTTACCGATAATTGACGTACGTGGCCAGTTCTGCGAGATTCCATCCTTGAGGGCTTTTGAAGGTTTGTCCGGTCTTGAATATAAAAGACGTCGACTGCACAAACTCCTTTCATCGAACCCTCGTCATCTTTTCGTGAAGTTGAGGGGTCACACCAATTATTGTTCCATGTTCTTTGGCGTTTCTATAGAGTCATGATTATGCAATATAGGGTACGGAATTCGAGGAAGTTTTGGTCTTATTGGTTCTCAGGAAGGTTTCAGAACTGAATGCTTCATTGTGCGCCTATGGAATAGTCCGAATGAGGACGAAACCATCAACCATTATGCGTGATAATGACGACAGGTTTCAGACTATTGACGATCTGGAAACTCAAAAACCAACATCCTTCAACTTATTGGTGAGATATTGCCCGAAATGTGCCAGCAAAACAACGAAAACTACCTCACAAGGATCGTGTCCTGTAAGAGATCACGCTGCTAGCAAAGCACTGAACTCGTAGGTCATAGACTCGAAGCTGCCAAAGGAAACTTAGGCAAGAACAAGAAGGCATCTTTAGTCTGGATTCTCAGGAACCAAAGGAAACGAAGAGGCCAGCACACTAGCTAGAAAGGAAGCACAAGCGCCACTTACTGGCCCAGAACCTATCTGTGGTAAAGGCAAATGCACCTACAAGTATTATAAGAGAGAGTTTTGGAGAAGAAAGAAGCTGAAAAAAATCACTCTGAAAGGACCATTCAGGAATGGATCCTTCCGAAATGTTCCTTTGGGATTTCGGAACTGTAAGAATAAAGAATCAGGAGAAGTACGTACAAAATGACATAAGGTTTTATTTCAGAGGCATAACTTGGTGGTAGTGAATTACAGTAATGTTATATTCTACACCTATGATGTTTCGTGCTTTCTTTATAAAAACTGATCAACCTTTATGAAATAAAAGTACCAAAAAATAAAATATTCTTAGATAAATTGGGATAAACGAAATTCATTTTGTCCGCATATTATGGACAAAATGACATACCAGCCACTGGCAACTGCAGTTTCCTACTTATAGTTACAAAACTACTGACAAAGTTCACCAATAAAACGCTTGGTTCTTCTAGGAACATCAGCACAAGATGCGTGAGCCCAATGCATGCATCGTAACCAGTCTCTTCCAGACCTAATCCTGGAGAAGACTGGTTTCCCGATCTAAACCGGGAAGAAAGGTTATACCAATTACCAATAGACAGTTGCTAGGAACATTTTCTTCTTCATTGTCTTCTTTGAATAATGCCCTAGGGACTGTTCTCCTTTTCTTTGGAGGAGGCATGGGCTCAGTTTTCGATTCGATTCCAATCATATTAGGTGTAGAAATTGAAACTAAGTACGTTTATCGAGTCTTTGGCTCATGTTTGCCTTGTCCATTTATGAATCGTCCTTTAGGGATTGGAGGAACCTCTTCATAGGATCAGCAAGAGTAGGTTAAGATGCGTTGCATTTATTAGCCGCCAGATCAATATTTTGTTATGAATATTGTCTTTGGCTCTTTGTTTGCTGATGGAGCCTGGGATGAATGGTCTCGGTGCTGGTAGATACGGTTAATTCAGCTGAAATACCTATGTCATTTTGTCCTTTCACTGAATATGTCATTTTGTCCATAAAGCGTTATAAAACTAGAAATACACAACATCTATTTATGTTCACTTTCTGAACCCCAAAATGGATAACCCATTATATTATTGAAATACATAACCGGTCAAAACTCACTCTGTATTAGTGAATTTCATAAAAAAATTATGCATTCGCGAAAACAAGAGCTGAACGTTGATCCCCTGCAGTCATTGAGAATTTACAAATTCGCTGTTCTAGTAAAAATACGGAGGGATTATTTCTGAAAGTCAATTCAGAACATTCACGAAATGACCTGACGATGAATACAATCCATCTCTAGGTATTGTTCCATAAAACCTTACGATACACAACTACATCCTTCAAAAGTTTCGTGATATTAAGCCTTCCTAAAATAATTGATTCTAAATGCCATTGTTCGCATTCAATACTGCGATCACAATGGAAACTCTCCTACGGGAATAGTAAATCTCTCGTTATTTCAGAGAGAACACTACCTCGAATAGCATCTATTCATTCATTTTATTGAATAGGAGGAGAAAAATAAGTTGTAGGGAACCAAGCTTGCCGATTAATGCCCTCCAGGAATCTTGTAGTTGTGCGGGACCTGCTGTGTTCGTAATGACGTTCCATCGACAACTGAGTACAGTTGAAAAGATGTTTCATAGATTTATTTCGATAATAATTCACAGCATGAACTTGGAATGGATTCATGGTCTCAATGAAGCTTGATTCCTTTATAGACGCGTATAGAATTGATGATCGCGAAAGGCTGCTTCGGTTTTGACGTCTTAACTCTCTACCGACTTCCGTAGGAACTCTGTACTCAACTCACCGCTAACTGACTTCACTACCCCGATTATGCTCTCAACGTTAATTTTCGGTTGCGCCCCCAATTTGCATTTGAGAAAATAGGTGTTACTTCTTGTACGACTCAAGCCAATGAAATACGCGAGTGTCAAGTGCATCTTTGAGCATCATGAATTATCCTAACCTGGTCGCCGGGGGCCACCTAGGGATGAAAAGCCACAAAGTAACACTTGAGCCTAAATTGGTCCATTTATCTTATTCTAAGAAACGCTAAATCTCATATTGCACTTATGGATTCTCTTCAATAATTCTTGAGCACAATATGAAGCGTTCCACACACGAAATTCAAAAATGACAGAGATATTCAACAATTATGTACAAAAATTCACAAGATATGAAAGGACAATGTTGAAGCATCAGTTTTCATTCCCTTTCAAAAATCAATCATTGCTTTAGTTGCGGGCTGACATTCGAACGAAAACGTATGGTTGCATCGGTAAACCCTTTATTATTGTATCTGAAAATACTGGAAATACGACACTGGAGAAATTCGAACCAAGGAAAAGTAAATTTCATCCAGCTTTCACAATTGGGGGAGAAGTAAATCCAACGCTTGAGCTAAAACATCTTCTCCTATTTGTATGAGATATTTGAATATCCCTTTGCTTATTTTCGTAAGTGGAGTTTGGCAATCTTGGAAATAGGTAAATGGAAATGTACATCTCACATTTCAATCTCACGAGCTATCGGGTTCAAGTATTACGGAGAAACTTTCCGTTGGAGTGTTTGCATGTTATTCAAGAAAGGTCAAGGAAACGCTAATATTGAATAGGGGAACATCTCATAAATTGAATGGACCTGGAGGGAATGTTGGCTTTTGATTAGAGAGGTGATTTTTGATCTTTCTCCAGGTATAAATTTAATTGGAGTGACCTTTTAAGCCTTCGGAGCTGTTAGTTAACTGCAAGGAGTTTTTCTTTAGTATACTGATAAAAGTCGGAGGCATCCATGCAGAAATAATTTCAGGGCTCTGGAGGAGCTAGGAATATCTTAATTTTATATCTACATTTCATTCCATTCCGTAAAGATTTAATAAAAGGCTGTGAAATATAATCATATCTCTGCTGAAAATAGGACCGAAAAATGTTGCTGATTATGTAGACGGACTATAACTAAAAACAATATTTTCCAATTCTTCTTCCTGTCAATTTATGTCGTTTCATGAAAAAAGTGAATCAGGAGGTTTTTTTAAGTGTGAGATCTTTTTCCTTTGATACGCTTTTATGAGCTTGGCCCATAACTTTCCATCTCGGTAACAGAATCTTGCATCGAAATCAAAGATCTATGACAAGTCAATAAACCCCTTGCTTTATCCCAATATTCTGGCCATCACCAGGACAAAAAAAATGATTTCCCAAAGAACCCGGAACCTTCGCCAATTTCCAACAACGTTCAGATCAGTCAATTTAAACACTTCTCAAAATATTTAAGTTTACTCGGATCATATGACCAGTCAAGGCAGGATCTTCTTGTGTTTTATCTTCTTACCGACAAATTCCCTCAATCTCAATATTCTGAATACAACACTATAAATGCTGACCAAGTCTCTTCTGTTCACAGCGAATTCAAATGCTTTCCCCTCAATTTCTTTCAAACTTATCCAGCTTTTCCAAAAACTGAATGCTTTGCAAAGCCGCAAACTCAACTAAAGCTCTATATTTTCAGGCCTACAATTATTAAGTCTTCCTAAAGGATCAGATAGAAGGTAAAAGCCATGTTGTTCTGACATTTCTGTTCGGTATGCATTGACGAATTATCATGGCAAGATTCACGCTGCAACAACGTTTACAAATTGATGAAATTATTTTTCGAAATCTATTCGCCAAACTTATAAAGCACTTCGTGAAATTCATGGTTCGTATAATCGTTCATCAAAGCAGCTTATTCGTCGGACTATCGATAGATTTCTGACAACATTTTCTCTACTCGATGCAACAACAACAAGACAAAGAACTGTACGTACAGAAGAAAATATCGCTGCTGTAAGTGATAGTGTTAATGAAGATCCAGATTTGTCTTTTCGTCGACGTTCACAACAAGTTCGACTCTTTGCATCCACCCCATGGAAAATTTTGTGTAAAGATCTTGGTCTACACCCTGTACCATTTCTGAATTTCCTACCCTTTAAGAAAATGAAATGCACCGTCGCTAGACTACTTCATGGCTTATAACTTCACAACGTCTATTGTCGAAACGTGGAACTACGTTGAATGAATGAAATTTAATTTTATTTTATAATTCTATGGATGATGAATAGTAGTACGACTTCAAGCAATACTTTAGGCAATTCGCATCTTTATATACTCCATTCACAATTATAAAATCACAGCTCTGGCATTGGAAATTTGACACATTCCACTCTGTAACGAAGTTATGACGTTTTTCAAAATATTTTTATGTTCCAAGTCAACACTATGTTGCCCTTTCTACATTCTTAGCGTATTTCTCAGAATGTGAATGAATTCAAGACTTGACGAAATTTTATTGATTTGATCTTATGAACAAGGAGTAAAATATTCTGATTGTATAGTAATTTATTGGATTAAAAAATATTCATACATTACTACCACAGTAGGTTTGTACAAATAAAATGGAATAGGTAAAACTGTTAAACATATGCTTCACATTTATCATTCACCTGTTCTAAAATAAGACACAAACTCCTGGAATATGGAAAAAACCGAAGTATTCTGGTTCAATATAGCCTTTTTCTACTTTCGGCAAAGGAATGAAAGCTCCAGTGACACATTTCAATTCTACCTGAACCATATTTTCCGGTCGCTTCCGTTAGAAGATCGTATAAGGAAGCCTTTCCTGTCCATTTACACATTCCAAATAAATTTTGAGCACCAAAATCGATACCGAAACTAACCAAACTTCTGGGGGATCGGAATTTCGTTTGAAATCTTTCAAAACGGCCAGATACCTAAAAAAAAACTTCGTTATCAAGTGTAAAAAGGTCGATTAGTACTTACTTTCGCTTTATTTATGCTTATAAATCGATTATTGGTCCAATTCAAATTTGCCGTTCGTACTCACGCCAAAACTCGTGAAAGGAAAAAATGACACTTGCACGAAATTTCTTCTGGATGCCGAAGAACGGGAAAAAAAGGCGATTTCCTATCGATATTTCTCCCCAAAATCGCCGATCGATACGACCTAACAAAATGGGGAAAATCTTTGATACTTTCACTTTGATGTAAACAGAAAAACTGGCATCGTCTTTTTGTCATTAACCATATTCTATGTACGCGCACAGATTTTTCATCAGGTGCACCAATTCCTGAAAACGAAACCATGGCCAGAGTTGTGATTTTATAATTGTGAATGGAGTATAAATAGGAGATTTGAATCATATCGAAGATCCACCATGTTCTTCTGTGACCATCGAAGACATGCGATTCTGTGGAAGAAAAACTAACCTCTGAGAACGAAAACAAATGGAGGGACCTTCTTACTTCGCCCTTCTTATTTCAGATCTCTTCTTCGTACTTCAGCCTTCCACTTTTACTTCTGGTTCATTCTTGATTCGATTCACTCCTACTTTTCAATAGGTAATTCTTTTGAATGGAGTTCCTCTTCAAGAATCCGCCATTTTAGATTCTCTTTAAAGACGCTTCCTTTGTTTACTGGTATGTACGTACGCTTCTGCATTTTAAAACAACTGTTTTCTATTCACAGGATTTAATCTCATGTAAGCTTATCTATTTTATTATTGCATTTCTATTGAATATTGTGGAACTTCGTTCTACTATCAACCCATTTGGAATATTCTTATACTGTTGGTAAGAACTACTGCACATTCAACTATTCAATTGACATTATGGTATAGGCATTGGAGTTGTTGCTTTTAGGATAATATTTCACCTATAATGATAACTTGGTTTGGAGGCCTAGGATAAATTGTAGTTAGTAAACTATAGTTTCACACAACATTTTAATCAAGACGTTAACAGTGAAGTAGTAAATTGATATGGAAGTCTGAACAATAATGAACCCAACAAGAATATTTTTATAAATAATTGAATGGTCATGTCACAATTCCATAAAACTTTTTTCTTCATATAACTCCGACTTATTCATGGACAAGTAGCTATATTCCAATTTAGCATTAATTATTTATATGTAAACAATGAGGTGGAAGGGTATCACAGCAGGAGATTTAGTTAAAAAATTGTCTTCAGTCAAATCTTCATTCAGTACTAGTTTCCTTCCTTTCCGGTTTCTACTTCCGGTTGTAGCAACACCTACAACACACCACTTTCGTCCTTTGGAATCAATACGTCACTCACCCGATGATGTAAACGCAACTGGTGGTTTGAAAACATTGAACATAATGGGTTGTCTTCATTATAACTCTTGTCAGATTGAATCTGCAATGTAGCGGTGTTGAACCTGATTTTTCTTCTAAATTTTCAATGTTATATAACCCGAACTTTCCCTTTCTTTGTATTCCAGGTGATATAACCTAAAAATGTTCGGTTCCCTTCTGTTTATCTCTACACAAAAGCTCCACCCTTCGAATTTACGAATCGAAATGGGAATTAAACGAATTTCGGGATGTTCAGATGGAGAATTTTTCAGTGGAAATACCTACGAGTCACGTCCCTTGGAAAAGACAGCCTGGATCGTTCTCCCCCAATTCTTCCACCCTCTCGTTCGTTAGTCAGGTCAGATTTTCCCCGCTGTACGGACCTATTGGTAAATCATAATTCTGATCAGGATATTCAGCAATAACCGAGTCATGACACGAAATTTTCGGTGCACTGAAGCGTCGCGACGGCTCTGTCCACGTGTTTAGGACGCCACGGGGCCACTGAAGTAGCGTCGGAACGTTTGGAACCCCACCCCCGATCGATTTCCACTGTGTTATCACAGATATTACTGAAAATGCCGACGCGCACGTTTAAGTCTGTTGTCAAAATAATGAGAACGCGGTAGATAATTGCGTTGATGACAACGGCGTGAAAACGATCGCTAATCGCCTTCAATAGGCCGGAAAAATCAATCCCCACTGAGCGAAAACGATTTTTGCCGGATTTTATTGACGGAAATGGGCGCCCGCTGTTTTGCGCGAGAATTTCGAAAGTGAAACTTCTGCAGTTTCACCCAGTTAACCGGTTCGGTATAATGAAAATGCTGTACGAAGAGTGACAAGAATGTGAAAAAAATTTAGAAACTTTTACTTAATTTTCTAACTTTTGAATTCTTGAGTCAATTGCGGAATTCTTTTAGACAATAGCGAAATTTTAAGTAATTTGGAAATTGCGAAAGGTAAATTCTTCAGAAAATCACGACAATTGTTGTGAAAAATGAAGAAAACTGAATAATTGCACAATTTAAAGCTACTTGCTACTTCAAAAAAAGAAAGAATCACTGCGTTATGAACTTTTACATGAATGTGAAATTTTTCAGAACAATGGAAATCCAGTCATTTCAAGAAAAAAATATTTTTACATATTGGATTCTCACGTAATTCCTGATTTTTTTTGAATTTTTTCGTCATCAATTCATACCCTTAAAAAAATATTGAAAACTCAAAAATAATCTGTCGAATTCAAACGATCAGAAGTAGCGGGAAATCGTGTGACGTCGATGGCTAGAGAGATTTTTGATTGGTTGTACTCGTCATGACGTGCTGCTGATATAAAAATGATAGCATTGCCAAATCACAAAAAAAGAATTAGCCTGAAAAAGCCCTTGCTCTCACTTTCCGAATAATATCATAATATAATGTTGATTTTGGATGTTTTTCTTTTATCATCATGACATTTTCATTTGTACTCCGGAAAGCTTCATAAAATCATTCAATTTACGATCTCCTAATTGAAGATAAAGGGGTTTCAAGTAAGCAGATAGGTGAGAAATTCAATTAAAAATAATTATCCCTAGTCTACACAGGTAAGCGTTGGTATATATAGGCCGGTCTTCTAATTTAGGAAGCATTAATAATTATTTTCATTTTGAGAAGTGCATATTAGTGGTAAGAATAATTATGGATTTGGCAACTGTGTACAGTCGTCAGTCGTTGACGTAACCTAGGAGTATACAATATAGAGTATAGAATACTCCTAGACTCAACTGTAAGAAACGCCATTCTATAGTACGCAGAGAAAACGTCGAAATGTCGAATAATGACAAATAAGAAGGTTATGTTTTTATTTATAATTTGTGGGCGTGATTGTCACATCAGTATTTGTATTTTCAGAGAATGAGTATTATATCAACTTTAATGAAAATTAATGTTGTTATATGACGATGTTTCGAAAACATTATAGTGATCAAATATAATACGATTACTGAATATATTTATGAATAAATTCAGAGATTTTACAAAGACTTGACAACAGCGGCGTGTCTCTCAGTTACTCTGGGCTTTGTTCCCCTACATCACAAACTTCAACCAATCATAAGTATTACAAATTGAGCCACTGACGTCACAGCAGAGGGACGTTTGAATTTACACGTGTTGAAATCACATTTTCAATATCGAATAATTAATCAGTTCTTCAAAATTCACAGTGAATAAATGGTTACAAATGTGTTTTAAACTGCCCTTCATTACGTCATGTGAAGAAAAGTGCATGTTCTGAGGTACTGGCAATCTTCATTTCCAATTCTCTTAATTTTAAAATGCGAGATTTTATAATAATGATGTGAAATTACCAAGAATGAAAACATGGCGTTACAAAATTGTCAGAAATTATTCAAACAATATTGGGTCATTCTGTGTATTTCAATTGCCGAATTTTGGAAATGAGGAATTTCAATGATGTGGAATTCAAAGAATTTGAAAACATCGCCTCACACAATTTTTTTAATGTGGAATTCGCCAGAAAATTTGCGGAATTATCCTTAAAATGTAAAAATTGCAAAATTTCAACAATTTCGAAATTTTAATGAACTTGCAAATCTCGGAAAATTTTAAGACACTGCTTTATCACATTTTCAATAAATGATAAATTCTTCAGAATATTGCGGAATTCTAGAACATATAAAAACTGCTTGATTTTTGAATGATAAATTTTGATGTGAAATTTCAAGGATAGAAAGCTGCGTTAAGAAATTCTCAGAACTTGTGGAGTTTTTCAGATACTAGCGGGTTCTTCCAAAAAACCACGAAATTTCAAAAATTGCCGAATTTTCAAAATATGAAATTTAAAAATTTGGAAATTCCGGGCTCTGTTGTCGTGTACAAATAGAAATTTCACCTAACAATTCGCCTACAGCTGCGGTAAGCATCCTCCGAATTATTTAAATTGGAGTTTGTAACCCGAAGATTGACTGCTCCGAAAAGGTGGAACTGGGGATGCCCACTGCATTGTGAGTGGAAAGTTAGGTGCAATTTCTATTGGAACACGTCTAGAAAGCTCGAAATATGTCAATTCAATCTAGCCGTAAAAGCCTTCCTCGATTTATTTAATGTGAAATTCTTCAGAAAACTGCGAAATTCTTCTAAAAGGTGACGAAATTTCGGGAATTGCCTAATTTCAATGATCTTAAATTATTGAAATAGGAAAACTCCCAAAAATAACGAAAACTCAGCTACGAAATTCCCAGAAATTGTGAATTTCTCTAGAAAATTGCGGAATCTCAAAAAATTGCAAATTTTTCAAAATTGCATACCAAACACTAAAAACTACGAAATTCCCAAAGAACACTGCGTGAAAAAATTTGCGAAAGATTGTTTCGGATAGCTGCCAAAAAAGATTTTCGTTGTGAATCTTTCGACAAGATGAATCTACTTAAAAGATGTATCTCTTCTACTTGAAAGATCAATGAAGGCTGTGCTCAAAAGCTCCTGACTTCGCGTCAATTTGATCAGAGAATAATACTCATACTCATAACACATTCTTCCACATCATCAACTCTAGATAACGAAGCCTTCACATTGAAATCAGATACCACATTTGGTCTACAATCCCTTCCGACAACTCCTACAGAACCAGAAGATATGACTCACCTGTTTGTGTACTGGAATCGAAGAAAGTACTGGAAGTCTCGACGGTCATGGAAGCAATAGTACCATCTAGTATTTGAGCACAGGAGTCCCGCCTTCCCCTGTACCTCTGGCAGTCGTCACTCTGAGAACTCTGTCTCCTAAAGTTCCTACACCTAATCATCTCCTCGGTGGTTGATTGTCTTCTGAAGCCCCTAGCTATCAGGATCTCTTCAGTGGTTGATTGTCTTCTTATCATAGGTCTGTGAGTTTCAGCCGGAGGGGGAGCGGCTCTGTTGCAAGGACTGGGGTCCCTACTAGAGCAGCTTGATGAATCTGGTGATTTAACCCCAGGACCTCTTGCTATACTCGTTGATTGTCTCCGCAGACGAGCCCTTCTAGAACGACGAACTGGACTGATATCACGCTCACCAGATCTATCTGGACTGAGATGAGATCTCGAATCTCTCCTACCTCTTGAAGCTGAGTCTGGACTCAAGGAATCTCTTCTTGCTTTCCTCCCTGATTCATCAACGTCTGGACTAAGCGCTGTTGGTTGCGAGCCTCTTCGACCCCATCCTCCTGGCGGAAGGCAACTCTCATCGTATGCCGTATTCTGTCTTTGAAGTCTCGATAATTTACTAGCTCTCTCAGGACTTGCATGGCTTCTTGAATCTCTCCTATTTAGCCTTCCACACTGAGTAGTCGAGTCTCTTCTGGTGCTCACGAGGGGGTGAGTTGGTGTTGTAGCAGTTGCTTGAGTTGCTTGAGCAGGAACAGTAGGGGAGGTTGCTGGCGGAGTTACGCTGGAAGTTATGATTGTGGGTGGAGGTAAAGCTTGCGTGCCAAAATCAGAGGTCGATGGAGCGCTTATAACCAAAGTTGCTGGGACATTATTCAACGGTCCAGCCGAATCAGAGGCTGTAGATGAAGTTGATGGTCTTTGTTCTTGTCTGTAATAAGGCGTATCATTCATTCTCGATTCTCTCCGTTTTTTAGTACTCCCCACAGTTTTTGGAGGTGACGGAGTGAGAATAGCTGAAGAATCTCTCCTTCCACTCTTTCCACTCTCGCCAGAACCTCTCCTGGAGGCGCCTCTAGAATGGCCAGAATGCCCTGAAGAGTCTCTCCTACCACTCCTGCTAGATTCACCACTTCCTCGTCTAGGGGAAGTGCTCGCTGTCATGGTTGTGGTAGAGTTCGATTCTCGCCTATGCCAAAGTTTCGCCACCTCTGATTTGAAATCGGAAATTACATTATGAGAGTCTCTACGAGATTTCGAACTAATACTTCTTATACCTGAATCGGCACTAGATTCCCTCCTTTTTCTTGTTGAAATGGATGGTGGAGGACCTCCACCATCCGTGGTTGTTTGTCGCCCCCAAGGCAACGACCGGGCAAGATCTGCCAGCGTTTCTCTTCGACATAGTTGCTTTTGTTGTTTTTTAGACGTTCCGCTCCACTCTCTGAGCAGGTCTGTTAGTTGAGCCAAAGAGCTCCTTCTGCGTCTCGCTGATGGTGGAGGGGAACCCTCGTCTAAAGGTGGAGATATGTTGCATATTTGGGTCGAAGAGTCTCTCCTTCCTCCTAGACGTTGGCGAATGGTGGATTCCTCTACTTGTTCCCGGACCAAATCGTCCCATCCGTTTCCTCCTTGCCATACGAGTCCTACTTGATGTGAAAGGATGGGCAGGTTGCACACGAAGCAAATCGCCGTCATCGTCCTGTAAAAAAGGGTCTTAAAAAAAAATTGGTCTTAGCGTGAGTTCAGTTAGAAGACCGTCTAATACTGGGTGCATATAACTTCGGTATAAGTGCAGTTTGCGCATGCCAAAGAATGAAGGAGATGTCACCAAAATGATGTTGATACCAGAAATATTCGAGGAAAATCGTTTTCGAATTTTTGCAACGAAACGAATTGATTCAATCACAGATAATAGCCTGCTATTCGTCCGGTAATTAGTAGGAAGTTTTGTTCATTGCTAACCTGCATGCAACCTCGCGTTTGTAATGGATGGTGAAAGCAATTAGTGTTAACATTTCAACATTAAAGATGTAAAGGGGGTAATAAATTGGGCACTTCTGAAATTGAACCTGTTAACAATCAATATTGATTGGTTCGGGTTCAATTTCCTGATGTGGAGGAAGCAGAAACGAATGTTCATTTCGTTTCAAGGTCGTGTTTAGGAGAGAAAACGTTTTCTCAGCTGTAATTTGAAAGTGGGTCTATTAATCATTGTTTGAATTAATTCAATGCCCTCTTTTTCATCATGGATGATGAACTCCATGTAGGAGAATGAGTTGAAAACATTCTATTCGCGTTATCTGAACGGTTCATTTCGGCATTGAGGTTCAGTCAGCTTTGGACACTTGCATACCATGTGTTCAGCTGTTTCTGCCTCTGATCTACAGAGCTCACAAATCTTATCTGCTGATTTCCCATTCTTGACAGCTTTAGGAGCTTACTGGTATAGGTCGGTGAAATCATCACGAATTCCTTGGACTGAGTAAGTCAAGGTTTTTTCTCCAGAGGGTTATTCTGTTGTCCAACTTCCATTGTTGGACCTCTGCCTTATATTGGTCTTTTCCAAGCACACAAAAAGGCCCAGGTCCGATTCAACTTCCCTAGCCATTTCACATACAGTTTCATTTTTCCTATTTATATTAGAGTGAGTTATAGTCATGAGTTATTATAACTCACTATTGGTTTATAGACACTATTACTTCTTCTCAATCAGTTGAATAATAGATACAGGGTGTAACAGCCAAATGGAATAAATTCGATAACGAATAAATGAGGGGGTGTTAGGAAAAACGCTCAGACACGTCGATTTGTAATTTCAAATGCGCATATTCTTCAAGAAAATAAAATTATATAGAGTGTTCCATGCGACCGTGGCCAATACCAACTTTCTTATTTCGAATGCAACCCCCTGTATATTATTTATTTTTTGGATTCTTCACAAAATTCTAGACATAATTCATGTACAATATCCTATACCTATCTTCAACTTTTTCGGAAATATTAAGTGTTTTCAGAGTTTTTACAAAAATGAACATTCTAAATGAGAATTATTTTATTTCACAAATTCTATACATTACACTCAATATTTATTTCCCATTCACCTCTTGATATGAAGAAAGTAAGCAAAAACCATTACTGAGAAGAAATTAAAAAAAAAGGGTAGAAGACAATTCTACACCAGATTAGCATGTTGCCAAGACGTTCGCGGCGAGCATTTTGAACATTTCCTACATTGACATTAATGTTTTTTTTTGTGAAATAAAATAATATTTATTTAAGACGTTGATTATTGCAATAAATCTGAAAACATTTAATACTTCCGAAATAGTTGAAGATAGGTATAGGACATTGTGCATGAGTGTGTCTAGAATTCTCTGAAGAATCCAAAAAATAAATAATATACAGGGGGTTGCATTTGAAATAAGAAAGTTGGTATTGGCCACGGTCACATGGAACACCCTATATAATATTATTTTCTTGAAAAATATGCGCATTTAAAATTACAAATCGACGTGTCCGAGCGTTTTTCCCAACACGCCCTCATTTATTCGTTATCGAATTTATTCCATTTGGCTGTAACACTCTGTATATTATTCGATGGTAGTAGATAAATTATTATTATAGTTTGACGGATGTCAGCACGAATCTGAAACTGTCAAGTTCTTCCGTTAACATTTATGGTGGTCAGCAATGAACAAAACCTATTTTCTCGAATAACTCTGGCTCAAAAATATGCAATACATAAAAACCCTGTTCCAAAAAGACCAGACGGCCCTGGAAACTATAACAAGTGCGGACCTGTAGTGCCGCAAGCGCGGCGATGGTATCTGCGCCATTTCTCATTCTGGATTATCTTCACTCGTTCGGCAAATTACAATAATCTTCTTATCTTCTTCTGTCACGAGTCACTGCTTCTACTATTCGACGCTCCATTGTCGTCGGTGTCGTCGGAAACACTCTGTACATCCTGCTGAACACCAAACACTGAATTTCTGCTCATATTTATACAGTTTTATGGAAGTTAATAGTTCAACAATACAATCATGAAGTGAAGGGTTATATTAGCATCAGAATTAGGGTGAAATATCAGATTGACAACAATTATATCATTAAAGAGGATGTTCCAATACATTTTCGTACAAAAGAGATCCTCAGACACTTCTAACGATCTTCAGAATGGAATTTATAGCAGTTCTCTAGTTTCGTGAATGATAATTAAAAAGAAACACAATATTCAGGAATTGTGAGACGAAAAATGTTTGGTGATTCAAATTTGTATGTTTTGTCTAGAAGAACTCACATTCCGCGTTGAAAATAATCAGACAATGGAATATTTCCGAATTCATGAAGAGATGAGCGGTTCATCAACGGAGTACGTGAACTTTGTTAACTACGCAAGCCAATTATTATCGTACACCTGAAAAGTTATGGAATTAACTCTGTTCTGAGCCAAAATATGGAAATTTCCGCGTTGGAATTTCATTTCGAACTCGAACATCTACTTCTGCAGCGCTCTTTGTTCCAGGCAAAATTATCTCATTGTTGGGTTTATCGAGAAACCATTAAATGATGAAATATTTGATTTTCGACAAGGAATTACTCGATAACTTTTGAAAAATCTCTTATAAAAGTGGTATGAACCCATATTTCGGATATATTCATTCTTGTTGAATCATGAATGTGAAGTTTTATCACATTATGATGGATTCAATAGGTGCAAAATGGTGAATGCACTAGTTACTTATTATGCATATCATCACTTTGAGATATTACGATCAGTTATTTGTTAATGTTATATCCAAAACTTTTAATGGGTTATCGGAAATATTCGAGATTCGGAATTTGAAAAGAAATAATGACGACAACTTCCTAGTTTCAAATTAAATCAAAAATTTATGGCTACATAACAAATACCGGGAAATATATTTCTGCGGTGAACCAAACAGACAGAACCGACATCAGTGGGCTCAAGAAGCCGAGAGGGCTCAGAAGAAGCGGCAAAATAAAGGCCCGATATTCAACAGCAGAATGCAGCTCACGAAAATACCAGGGATATTTTCCTTTCATATTCGAGGCAGTCTAGTCGAGAATTCGATTAGCAATCAGAAGAGGACACAAATGAACTCGTGGCTGACGGAGCCAAATAATTTCTTTGTGGGGAGTAAAGAGATAAAACTACGAGAGCAGATCCGGGGATGTTCCCGGATTCCGGAGGAAAATATTTGGAAGGAACTCCATTGAAGTTTGGAGATTCCTTAGATATTCTGCATCATCATGAAATTCCATTTAAAGTTGCTCGCCATCGTTATGTGTAATATGGGTCAAGAAATTTCCATAATGCAATAATAAAGTCCTCCATTTGATGAAGTTTCACTTAATTATTATCGATAGATCGTCAAAGTCTTCTTTCATTCGAATTTGAGTTCGATTCTGTAAAAATATGCCCAACTCTTGGCCTCGAACTAAGTTCTCACAAACTCGTTTCTTTCAGGGACTTTCAAAATGGTGAAAAAAATCACAAACAGTCATTGAATTAATAATTCTCAACAACATTTGAGCAGTAGCCGTGAATACCATTGTCATTGTATTAATTTTGTGGTATTATCAATTGATTTCACATACTTCCTTCATTTTGCATGATAAAACAGATCAAGTTCTCTGGAAGAGCTATTCCCACGTGTCATACAACTTGCATTTCTGACTATTTGCCTTCTCACACTAGTGTAGAAGAAGATCAAGTTCAGAACTCGATTTGTATGAAGAATATAAAATTTCTAACTGCAGAAAAATTCAATTAATTCTCTCAGGAGACTCAGGAATATTCTGTTGTCAATCTGTTATATTTCCAACTTATGAAAAAGGAAAAACCTATGAGTATGAAAACAGAAGAAACAATAATAGTCTAGTTACTGTATGAATATGAGCAGATAAAACAATTAACAGGTTTTCTACACACATATCGCTGTATATCGTTAAAAAAAATCCGAATGGTGGACGAAATGGAAGTTCAGTTACGTTTCTGCTCTGAAAAACACGTTTTCAGCCTTATTTACCTTGACATGAGCAAGCGATGTAAAACATCCGTGTTTCAGTTTATCTGAACTTCTATTTCACAAATTCACTGTTCCATAAACCACACATCAAAGAATATGATACAGAAGGTCGGTCAGGTGATCGATTTTTCATCTCTATCTCCCTGTTTTTTGAGGCAATACTGGGGTTCTCCAATTTTCAGCTTGTAAACATGAAAACTGACAGTATACTCACTTTCATGATGTGGATTAAAAAGTTAAGGACACTTGGGAATCTTTCAAATCAGGTTACATCCAACCGCAAACTATGTAGAGCTAGTACCTGATTAAAGCTACCATGCAATTTGAAATTAAATACATTCTCTTTCCTCTCATTCTCGTAGCTATGTAGTTGATAGAACCTAGATAATGTATACTCATTATTTGGGAGATTTTCGAATAGAGTTAGTTGTAATAAAGCAAACTCCTGAACGTCAATAAAGTCAACATTTATCAAGCATAACACAATTGAAATCAGGATCTGAACAACTGCTTTGTTCAATATTTTCCGTTGAATTATATCTTGTTGGTCTGAATTTTATCTTTTATCTATCTTAGGAAAGAGCATCAGTTCTCCTTTTTGTTGAGATATAAGATATAAAGCTTCGAGTTGAATTATCATTCAAAATCTTATTCAATTGATACGTTTGATTAACAACGATATAGAAAACTAAAAGGATATTTCCAAGTGAATTTGAGTGAGTCCAATTGATCGATACAGCTCTTTTCGAAAATGAAATCCTTTTCCAGAACAATTTCGGTCAGTGATACAAATACCTATTTCTTCATTTTACGACCGCTTGCTGTTTATGTGTATATCTACGCTGGAAGGAAGATAAAAGCAAGGTACCTACCAGAACAATGTATTTTTACAATCCTCATTGAGGTTTGCAATAAACTACGAGTTGACGCTTCTATCCCAGACGTATTCGACGTTTATATCAGATTTAGGAAGAATTAATTTTTATGGCGTCAGAACGAAAATGCACCACCCTACACAGGTAGCCATTTAAAAATGAATCTGGTCACTATGAATAGTCGCACAGTTGATTTTCCCCTGACACTTCGGCCCTATTGACCTGAGCTGCTTCATTAAGATTTTGAAATTTGAGTCGAGGTACCAATTTTTTTTATATCTTTTGAAAATTACTGTCTATGCTTCAGCCACATTCAAAAATGATGCTTTTGTATATGTGCTCTTACAAAAAAGTACTTTTCTCCAAATATCTATTGAATTTGTTTAAATGTGCATAAAAAAGATGATTCAAACGGGGTTTTATGAATTCTTTATGAATGCATATTATAGGAACTATCAATAATGTGAATCTTCACACGACACACAGCAAATAAATAGTAACATGAAATATGAGGTAGGAAAATGTAACAAAAACGAATAAATTATCAGAAAATATATTTTTGAGAGAAATAACAAATAAATACAATGTTGAATAGAATAACAAAGATAGATTTCAATATGAATTACATTTTGAAAGTTTTATCGCAAGATAAAATCAGAAAACTACGATGCTTTCAAGATGTATTTCACATTCTTATATAAAGGAGAATGATGAATTGATGATTATGAAGAAGTGCCAAATTTCATTTCGACATAATTATCATTTCATCGAGAAACAAGGGAAGAATAGTACAGAATTGGAACTACTTAAGAAATTAACATGGAAAAATTAAGGAGATAGATATTTGTTGAGATCAGGACTGAATGAATAAAATAAATAAGAATCGAAATTGAAGATGAAAAAAAATATGAAACTGAAAAAATAAATCGAATAAAATAATTTTTCGTCTCACCGAATCACCAAACCGACCTTCAATCTTGATCCATCACAATTACAACAATTACACATGAACAAACTAATTGAAATTACCTACTTCATTCAACTCATGTCCTAGCGTGCACCAGACTCAGGAGACACCGTAGACTGAGGGCCCAGACTGCCGTCGCTTCCAGAGAGTAGTAGTAGTAACAGGTGGTAAGAGCAACTAGTGTTCACATCCTCAATTCCCGGAGGTATCCTCAGCAAACATCCAGCGCGGGACCCGCAGCACAACAGCCACAGACATGCGTTTCAGAGAACGCGATCTCAGTTCAAATCAAAAATTTGGATGTTGGTAAAAGATATCCCTTCGGCAAACTTTCAAAACTGCCCAGCAACGACTCCTGCAGTCGACCGCTGACTTTCCAGGCGAGCCAGCCTGTTGCTCCGACTGGGGAAGGGTAGCCGAATCACATCAACGGTCATTCCAACGCTCAGCAACAGCGCACTTCACACAGCTGGATGGGATCAGGATCGGGGTTCTACTGAGCACCGATAGAATGCACACGCGTCCTTATTACTACGCAGATGACGTCAATGGCGGCTCAGTCGCAGTCGACACCTAGGAAGTTTACGGAAAACTAACCGAACGCGTTCGCAGACTGAACTCATTTGGCCGGGTTTTGACTCGGGGGGGACCGCGTTTAGGCCGGGTTTGACCAACTTTTCGCTTCTGGAGGGAGGGCCACGTACTTCCCCTCGAGCCGCTTTGTTACATGAAGCGTTTTGAATGCTTGTCAGGTGTAACGATATTCATTAAAAGTTGTTATCCCGACATGTGTTGTTGTTGAATGCTTCTGTTATCTCCAACGAATATTTCGGCCCTATCAGGAATTTTCAGCTTGCATTGTGTCAATTTACGATAGTACAGAGCCCACTGTTCTCTCCCAAGTTTTTTTTGAACGAATATTGGTTCCAAATTTCAACATCAAATCAGAATTTCAACATCGAATCAGAATTTCAACATCAAATCAGAGTTTCAACATCAAACCAGAATTTCAACATTGAAACAGAATTCTAACATTGAATCAGAATTTTAACATCAAATCAGAATCTCAACATCAAATCAGAATTTCAACATTGAAACAAAATTTCAACATAAAATCATCATGATTTCAAAATAAAGCCAGAATTTCTAAATGAAATCAGAATTTTAACATCAAACCAGCTATTCAACATCAGAGCTGGATTTAAAAATCGAATCAGAATTTCAACATCAAACCAGAATTTGTACATTGAAACAGAATTTCAAGATTGAATCACCATTTCAACGTCCGATCAGTAATTCAACCTCAACAGAGATCTTTCACATTGAAACAGAATTTCCACATTGAAACAGAAATTCAACATGGAATGAGAATTTCAACATTGCATTAGAATTTCAACATTTAATCAGAATTTCAACATCAAACCAGAATTTCAACATTGAAACAGAATTATAACATTGAATCAGAATTTCAACATCAAATCAGAATCTCAACATCGAACCAGAATTTCAACATTGAAACAAAATTTCAACATCAAATCATCATGAATTCAAAATAGAGCCAGAATTTCAAAATGAAATCAGAATTTTAACATCAAACCAGCTATTCAACATCAGAGCTGGATTTCAAAATCGAATCAGAATTTCAACATCAAACCAGAATTTTTACATTGAAACAGAATTTCAAGATTGAATCAAAATTTCAACGTCAAATCAATAATTCAACCTCAAAACAGATCTTCCACATTGAAACAGGATTTCAACATTGAAACAGAATTTCAACATTGCATTAGAATTTCAACATTTAATCAGAATGTCAACATCAAACCCGAATTTCAACATTGAAACAAAATTTCAACATTGAATCAAAATTTCAACATCAGATCAGAATTTCAATATCAAGCCAGACTTTCAACATAGAATTTTACCATCAAACCAGCTATTCAACATCAGAGCATAATTTCAAAATCGAATCAGAGTTGCAACTTCAAACCAGAATTTCAACATCAAACCAGCTATTCATTATCGAACCAGAATTTCAAAGTCAAACCAGAATTTCAACATTGAATCAGAATTTCAACATTGCATTACAATTTCAACATTTATTCATAATCTCAATATCAAATCAGAATTTCAAAGTCAAACCAGAATTTCAACATAAATACAGAATATCAGCATCACTTCAGAATGTGAATATGGCATTCAAATTTCATTCATTCATTCATAATTTTAACATCAAATCAGAATTTCAACATCAAACCAGAATTTCAACATTAAAACAGAATTTCAACATTGAATCATAATTTCAATAACACGCCCGCATTTTAACATCGAACCAGCATCACAGCTGAATTCTTAAATCGAATCAGAATTCAACGTCAAACCAGAATTTCAATATCAAATCAGAGTTTCAGCATTGAATCAGAATTTCGAACGGGAAATTCATCCCAACAGATTTGAATCCTCATAAACCATGATTATCCCGAGATTCATCATCATTGTCAAAGTTTTCCAAATTATCGACTCAGGGTCGATTCTAGTCGAATAATTGTCATCCTTCTGGCCGTTGCTGAATGATTTACCGTTGCTTCTTCCCAATTTTAATTCCTGAACAGAATAGGATCGACAAGTAGGTCCTCGAATGCAGAATAAATAACAGCCGATCTACTCTTATTCGGATCTGTCGTTAAATGTCTCGTTTCGCGTCCGTTAACTTGAACAAACTCCATTTTTATTCGGAATAACCTCGTTTCCGCCAAGACAACCATTTGATTTTATATTCCGGTTATAAAAAAGGCCCCTGAAATTGGAATTGATCTGCCTGCTCTTCAAATCTTCAAATTGAAGAGCTGATAGAATTCCATTTGTAAAACGTTCGTTCTTTGAGCGTCTTTTTCATTTCGTGAAGTGTCTTCACGAATTGATTTTCGGCCTCCTACTCCGGTTTTTCCATGCTTTTTCTCGACGTTCCTCATTAAAGGCTCTTTCACACCTAATGAATCATTCAGGATTTCATTACCGATTACTTCGCGATTCATTCGATTCGTGTGCGAGACGTTTTCTGTCGAAGATTATCCCAAAACATTTCTTAATTCGTGAAAAGAATTCTACTGGTCGTCCTTTCGACAGATATCCGAATTTCTGACATATACAGGGTATCCCAGGTGAAACTACCAGCCGAGGTATTCCCTGAGTATAAGTTTTTCCAGTGGAAACCGAATCAAAACAATGTTTTGAATCTTTTCGAAAAAAAAGTGAAATTTATCATCTCATCCAAAGAAATTTGTCCCATTCAGATAAAAATCGACGAAAATCTTAAAGTAGGTCACCCAGGATATGAATTTCATTTGACAAATGAATACTATTTATTTAATCCTCCATGAAAACGTTGACCTCTGTCATACGAGTTGTTCGTTATTGAAATTAACCATCAAGCTTGTGCCTTTTATAAAAACAGGTCATATATGTCAATTTATCTCTATCGGAAATATATAAATGAATTATTAGGCCCCCTAAATGTTGATGAATTAGCCGTCGAACTCAATAGAATTATGAGCCGTATGATCGATATTCCATATAGTCCTTTGAACGTCCACATATTTGGCTAACGTCATCGTCATTCATTAAGTTACACTTTTCCAGCGATTGGTCTACCCAAACGAGGGCAATGTCACGTTGTCTCAAACTACCAGGTTCCACTTGAACACGAAACCGTGGTCAAAATCAATTATGTCCGTCCGGCATCAAACAATTCTTTATTTAAATCTATGTTAATCTATTTCAAATATTAATATTCCATCCTTATTGTCACATATTTATTATATTGATTCCCCTCTTTGGTCCCCTATCCAGGCGTGAGATATGTGTTGCTTCATGAAACCAGTGAATATTGCTTTCCACAACCCTTCACACACAAGTTCCACTCCAGGTCGCTTGATTGCACATCATCTGCTAATCCTCCTGCCATTTCTACGTATATGTTCGAAATTGAACTCACATATTAGATGTTCATATGAAACCGTCTACCTAATCATATTTGCTATTTGATCCTATACCTTGTGTACTGAATCGACATGAAAGGCGCGCTTCCTTTTTGATCTGAAGGACTACTGAAGGAAATTAATTGCTCAGCCCTCATTTATATGTAACTATCTCTTACTGGCTACTTTGTAAGCGCATCAAATTTCCATCCCATCACGTTACAACCAGAGGATGATTTTTTCAGATATACTCCTAAAAGACGTATGGAAATGATTTTATGTCAGACCTTCAGGAACAGAACTGTTAAAACTTCATAAAATTCCAGGGGGATGCTCAAACGAATTTACATACACGCAGACAAAAATTCCACTTATGATTATGGTTTCTAGGGGGTGAAGATAAAATGCTGGATGCACTGTATTCCGTTAGAGAAAAAGATTTGAAAAGTTTGTAGAGCGTTTCTAACTCATATTCTGTCGGGGTTCTTTCAGGAAAAAATAAATGGAGATTTAATTCAGAATATCATTTCATGGGGGTCGAGAATTGTTTCTCATCCCTCTGGGCGAAATGTAGCTTGAAGTTGAAGAACAGCGTGGTTCCAGCTGAAATTTTAGAACACTCTCAGCACGAACAAGAGAAAAAATTAATTTCGGGTTGACATTTGAATATTAATGGAAAACATTTGGGAATAACTCGGTTAGAGTTTTTAAAACCAGATAATAACGACTGTTCTATGTTATATAGGGTGACTCACAAAAACAAGTTCAGCTGACATCACTCTGAAGGTTTTGCAATTCTATTTATGAATGTGCTGAAAAATTTCTGTTTGAAGTGGCTTTTTTGGTTAAATTTTTTCATTTTCTGTGCAGTTATATACTCTTCTTTCTTCCATCTATAATATCAACAATATTAGGAAGAAACTGAACATTGAATCTCATCATCCTGAAGTATTTGATCAACACGAAATTTCCTTTTTTACTTTTCAGATCTCGACTCAATCACAAAATGGCGAAGGGGTCAGTTATAAGTTTCCCTTTCAAATAATGGAAGAAGCAATGTTTGCATTGAATTTGTGAGAAAATGTACAGTGATCAGTATCTTGCAGTTCGTAGCTTGAACGGTCACCTATAAGGTGTTCTGAAAGCGCCCAACGTTGCTACACTTCCAAATACAAACAGATTTTGAGCCATCTTAACATTTGAGATGATTTTCGGCTGAAAATTCGGGAATTTCAGTTATTCGATCTTGTTCCTAGGAGGAACGGCTTTAAACTATACATTTACATTTCATTCAAATATTTCATTATAGTTAGACACTATGACACTTAGACAGGGCAGTCCATCAATTTCAGCCGCCTAGAATATTCAATTTCCAAGTGTTGTTCAGTGTTCACTTGAATAGCTGAACTGTCGAGTATTTCACGATAAAATTTCACCCTCTTCCATTCTCCAGGTAGAAAATATCCCACTAAATCAAACAACTGTCTGGAAATAATCCAATTAGGAAGTTTTGACACTTTTTTTATGGCATGTACTTTTCTCTCAGACTGGCTTCGCACAAATGAATTCCTGAATAATATCGTGTCCTTCAGACTGAAATCAGTAGAAGGATGTTTCGTTTATGAAAGTAGAACTTTGTTGAGAATTCATTCTCTTCGGGTTTTGTATTATTCGAAAGAGACAATGCGGACAACAATGCCATTATTGACTGATCACTGAGTCCCAAAAATAGAATCTACTCGTATACCAAAATGGAGAATCTCAGTGCATAATTTCAGTTCAATCAAGAAATGTTATGTTTGTCCCAACGAAATAGACAGAAAAGTATACATCTCATGGATTTTTGAACCTTTGTAACATTAAAACGAAGAAGAATTTTGAAAAATGGCAAAGGAAAATAGTGTTTCGTTCGATGAGAGGAAAAAATATTCGAGTTGAAGATTCTATGTGTTTGTTACTTTGATTCGAATATTCCTGATTCGTAACATTCGAGAAAGAATATGCGTATACTCCATTCACAATTATAAAATCACAACTCTGGCCTTGGAAATTTGACACATTCCACTCTGTATCGAAGTTATGACGTTTTTCAAAATATTTTTATGTTCCAAGTCAACACTATGTTGCCCTTTCTACATTCTTAGCGTATTTCTCAGAATGTGAATGAATTGGAAAATATGTGATGGACGAAAATAATTAACGGTTATATGAATTGATAGAAAGGATTCCTTTTCTAGTTATTTGCATGAAAAGTACAAGAGATCACTGTTGAAATATATTATTTTTCGCCATGGAAAAAAATTGCATTGCTTTCACATAATTTTCATATGCATGCTTGTGAAGATTTAATGTTTATTATCCTCTTGAACTGAAAGTTCAAGACTTGACGACATTTTATTTATTTGATCTTACGAACAAGGAGTAAAATATTCTGATTGTATAGTAATCTATTAGATTAAAAAATATTCATACATTACTACCACAGTAGGTTTTTACAAATGAAATGGAATAGGTCAAACATATGCTTCACATTTATGATTCACCTGTTCTGAAATAAAACACAAACTCCTGAAATATGGAAAAAACCGATGTATCCTGATTCAATATAGCCTACTTTCGGCAAAGGAATGAAAGCTCCAGTGACACATTTCAATTCATCGGAATCTGAATTCACCTAATGTGGAATGCAATATAGTCATATTTCTTCTTTTTTTTAGCTTTTTCGACGTGTTTTTTTCTGAAACGTGAAAACGATCAACAATAATCATTTAGAGACCGATGATGGCCATCCAGAACCCGTTTACTTACGAAAATCGTGCAATTTCATTCTGCAAGTTCTTTCCTCATAATTCCTCGAAAATCCTACCTGAACCATATTTTCCGGTCGCTTTCGTTAGAAGATCGTATAAGGAAGCCATTTTTGTCCATTCACACATTCCAAATAAATTTTGAGCATCAAAAACGATACCGAAACTAACCCAACTTCTGGGGGACCGGAATTTCGTTTGAAATCTTTCAAAACGGCCGGATACCTAAAAAACTTCGTTATCGAGTGTAAAAAGGTCGATAAGTACTTACTTTCACTTTATTTATGCTTATGAATCGATTTTTGGTCCAATTTAAATTTGCCGTTCGTACTCACGCCAAAACTCGTGAAAGGAAAAAATGACACTTGCACGAAACTTCTTCTGGACGACGAAGAACGCAAAAAATAGGCGATTTCCTATCGATATTTCGCCCCAAAATCGCCGATCGATTCGAACTAACAAATGTGGAAAATCTTTGATACTTTTACTTTGATGTAAACAGAAAAACTGGCATCGTCCTTTTGTCATTAACGATATTTCAGTACGCGCACAGACTTTTCATCAGGTGCACCAACTCCTGAAAACGAAACCATGACCTCCTATGTGATTAAATAAAAGTGAATGGAGTATATTTTCGTACTTTTTATGCATCTCGAAAAAGAAATAATTCTTTTTCAACTGCTCATATTCATTTTATTGAAAGTCGAAGCAGTGAAGTAATAATAATTGTTGACTCCAGAGTCCTCGGAGCTTCAATTATGATATTCGAAGAGGTTCTCTAAAAAACCCTGATGTAAGTCGGTATTCATCGGAACCGAAACTCGAAAATCATCTTATTGTTCGATCCAAAAGGACCCCAGAGAAATGTCTGAATGGCGTTTCTACGAAAAGTCGTTTCCCCAATCTTAAAGCCGCTCCGGATAAAAAGAATTGTGTTCAACCATCTATTCAAATGAAAAATTAACTTGTCAACATGGCAAGTCCATCGACGACAAAATATTGAATCCGACGAGCATTTCCTGAAAGAATCCATCGGTCGCGGATATTGCCTTCCATTCCTAATGATTTTCGCCCTTAGATGAAGCTTCATCATCAACCCTTGTTCCCCAGTGCGGATGCTGAAAACATCGCTTTCCTTTTAGGGAAATCTTTCACATCAAGACGGTGCTACGCGCAGCAGTTTTGATTATGGAATTGAGTGAAATTGTTGCAGGGTCAGATGAGGAATGAGGTCAGGTCCGTAATTTCAGTCGGAAGTGTCTTTACATGGAAATAGATCTACAGGGTGGACAGAATTGGTGAATTGCTCTACCAGAAAGTTGGGAAAAAGTTGTAGCTAGCAGTAGACAATACTTTGAATGATTCATTTGTGATCATTTCTTCACAATAAACCTAGTTGTGCACCTAAAACAATAATGCTCCAGTCTGTTTATTCCAAGAATGAGACGTTCTTGGTGGAATACGAGAAATAATGAGGTAGATAATTGAATGTTGCCAATGTAATTAGGAACCCCCAGGATTATAAATGTTTCCATAACTACCTCGATCTCAATCTCAATTTCAAGTAAGGATCACTTCACAATTACCTGGAATAATAAGAACTCAAATGAGAATATTACGATGAAAATGAGCAGAATTCGAGGATACGAGGATGTATTGATATCTAGTTAGCCTACATTCAGTTCCATGCATTAACAAAATATTGCGATACCGAAATTGTAAAAATCGAAAAATTGGAGTATCGAGCCATCCTCAAGTACCTGTATTTAAAAGGGTTAAGAGGTAGGCAGATTTACGGAGATACGCTTAATACCCTTGGTGATCAATGTCCTTCTTATGCGACCGTAAAAAATTGGACTGCAAGCTTCAAAAGAGGTAAATTTTCCAATGAAGATGATGACCGATCTTGAAGGCCAGCTTCTGTGTCAGTCCCCGAAAATATCGATGCAGTTCATGACATGATTTTATCAGACCGTCGAATTGGGCTAAAACGGATATCCGAAGCACTGAAGATTTCATACGAACGCGTTCATCATAAAGTTCACGTCAATTTGGACATTTCTGCAAAATGGATCCCCAAATGTTTCAATGTTGACCAAAAGCGTGCAAGGGTAGAAGCATCGCGTTCGATCTGTGCTCGATTTGAAAACGATGTAGACTTCTTAAACCGAATTGTTACTATGGATAAGACTTGGGTACATTTCTACGATCCAGAAACAAAGCAACAATCGATGGAATGGCGACACTCTGGTTCTCCAAGACCTGAGAAGTTTCGTGTCCAAAAATCTGCTGGAAAAAATCATGCTTCAGTTTTTCGGGGTTGCTTTGGAGTAATTATGATTGATTTTTTGGATAAGGGTAGAACAATAACTGGAGATTACTATTCGACATTACTGACCACTCTACGGGAAAAAATTAAAGAGAAAAGACGCGAAAAGCTATTCAAAGTTGTTTTGTTTTCACAGGACAACGCCCCAGTACACAAATCTCATGTTGCCATGCAAAAAAATCGTGATTTAGTGTTGGAATTACTAGAACACCCCCCTCATTCACCAGATTTGGCTGCGTCCGACTATCATCTCTTTCCTCAACTGAAAAAAGTTTGAAAGGTCGTAAATATTCTTCCAACGAGGAGGTAATAAAAGCTGTGGAGGACTGGTTTGCAGAGCAAGAAGAAACTTTTTTTTTGAAAGGTCTAGAGACGTTGCAGGTTCGCTGTAATAAATGTATCCAATTAAGAGGAGAATATGTTGAGTAATAAAATATTTTGACATCGAAACTTTGGTTTTATAGTAGGCTAAGAATTTTTCAATATATCCTCGTATTCCTATCAATATTAAGTAGAACTGATCAAACTTTGAAAATATTAAAGTTGAACAAATCAAACAAGACTTATAGTAATACGACTCTAGATCGCTTGAAATTTTCGCAAATATCAGCCATATGATTTTTGGCAGAATAAATTCGTCATTTTCACAGAACATGAGTTGTGTTTCGCACAAAATTCGACTTCCTGAATTATTGGATGTTAAATAAGGGATGAGTATTTATCACTCTCGTACTTCACCCAAGCGAAAATTTTTCGAGGGGTGAAAGATTAAAGAGCGTTGTATTCAAGGCGCTGCTTTACCGAAATCCGGCATTGTAGTCGAATACAAACAGGGCTTTACCTGTAACTTCCCTCATATCTGCCCTCCATCTCCAATTCTCCAATAATGGAGTTGCCCTTACCTCCCCTTCACTGATAAAGGATGGAAATATGAGAGATTGCAGGGCTGAGTGCCATATACGAGGGACGTTAGAATTTGTAACTGTAAGAGGGATAGCATCTGATGTCGAGAAGAACGTCAACAAGAGCTGTTAAAGAAATCAAATTTGGAGAAATTTTCAGGACTACCTCTTTAATAATTCGTTGATCTATTTAGAGAAACATACACAAGATTTTGAAATATCTCTTTTGAAAATTGATTTGAAAATCAGTAGAAAATTACACAATATTGGCAAAAGTATTCAATGAAATATTCCAGTTTTCAGCCACGAATATCACAGAAGATAATTATAGGATATATAACAGAAAATGTAGGAATTTTCCTCGAAATATTTCCATGGGAGATGAGGATGGATATAAATTTATTCCCCGAATATTTTAATGAGCGATTCTTGAAATATTTCCAGCTTACTGTCCAATATTCCATAAATATTTCATGCTGTTTGACGATTCCACGAAATATTCTTTCTCATAATGATATTGCGGAGTATGTTCCATTATCCACATGACTCATTAGTTTCTCTCATTTTTCATGCCACTTCCATCATTAGCATTGATCGATTGTTTTCTCAACAAACTGCCCCACTCTTGGCGTAACTTTCTAGCTTGAATAGGCAGACTGAAAACCCTGAGACTGCTTGTTCGTAATCCTACCTAGCAGGAAAACTTAAAGCAGGAGAAACTGAAATGGGCCAGAAATAAATTTCTCTCGGTTCCGGAACACCGTTTCCAATAATATCGCAAGGTGTGCTCATACAATGGTCAGGAAAACCCCTTCGCGTGAAATACTTTCTTTAGAGTTTTCAGAATGAAATTGATCGAAGAAATTGAATTTCGCAATGTCATAACGTTTTGAGAATTGAATTTATTTATCTGCTCTCAAACAACAATGATCATTGTTTGACCCATTTTCAATCGTGTTCATTGGATCTAGATAAACCATAATTTTCCAGTGATATATGACATTCTAATCAATATTGATTGCTTGAATTGAATATCCTCGAAAAATCGAATATCCTCGAGAAATACTCGGAAAAATCACTGATGCTTGTTTATTAATTTTTTAATAAACTATTATTCATCTTTAAGTTAGTAGATCCCTTTCAAAGGAAGTTTGGCATTCAAGAATGAGAGAAAAAACTTCGACAGCTGTCAAAAAAATTAATTTGATATTTAGTTAGCCTAGACCAGTTCTATGCATAAACAAAATACTGGTATATCAACGAACAATAACTCATTAGAAGTGTCAGTGTAGAGTTTGACGTCAAAAAATAAGAACAGAGATGTCCACCGAAATTGTTAAATTCGAAAAATTGGAGTATCGAACCATCATCAAGTACCTGTATTTGAAAGGGTTAAGAGGTAATCAGATTTACGAAGATATGCTTAATACCCTTGGTGATCAATGTCCTTCGTATGTGACCGCGAAAAATTGGACTGCAAGCTTCAAAAGAGGTAAATTTTTCATTGAAGATGATGACCGATCGGGAAGGCCAGTTTCTGTGTCAGTCCCCGAAAATATCGATGCAGTTCATGACATGATTTCATCAGACCGTCGAATTGGGCTAAAACGGATATCTGAAGCACTGAAGATTTCATACGAACGCGTTTATCACATAGTTCACGTCAATTTGGACATCAGAAAAATTTCTGAAAAATGGATCCTCAAATGTTTGAATGTTGACTAAAAGCGTGCAAGGGTAAGAAGCATCGCGTTCGATCTGTGCTCGATTTGAAAACGATGTAGACTTCTTGAACCGCATTGTTACTTTGGATGAGACTTGGGTACATTTCTACGATCCAGAAACAAAGCAACAATCGATGGAATGGCGACACTCTGGTTCTCCAAGACCTAAGAAGTTTCGTGTCCAAAAATCTGCTGGAAAAGTTCTTGCTTCAGTTTTTTGGGATTGCCATGGAGTTATCATGATTGATTTTTTGGATAAGGGTAGAACAATAACTGGAGATAACTATTCGACATAACTGACCACTGTACGGGAAAAATTAAGAGGAAAAGACGCGGAAAGCTATCCAAAGGTGTTTTGTTTTCACAGAACCACGCCCCAGTACACAAATTTCATGTTACCATGCAAAAAATTCGTGATTTAGGGTTAGAATCACTAGAACACCCCCCTTATTTACCAGATTTGGCTCCGTCCGACTATCATCTCTTTCCTCAACTGACAAAAAGTTTAAAAGGTCGTAAAGCAAGAAGAAACATTTTTTTTGAAAGGTCTAGAGACGTTGCAGGTTCGCTGTAATAAATGTATCCAATTAAGAGGAGAATATGTTGAGTAATAAAATATTTTGACATTGAAGTATTGTTTGGTTTCATAGTAGGCTAAGAATTTTTCAATATATCCTCGTAAATATTGAAAATTTTTGTCAATAATTCATTTCATGGTTCTGATTGAGAAATCTGGGTAAAATTCTGCACGTAGCTTGAATACGTCATTCCCCATCCAAATGCAAAATGTCAAGATCGAATCTTCAATTTCGAAATCAAAAGATAATGTATTTGTTAAAATGGCAATCAACAAGAAACAAAATTTCCATTCCATCCAATTTCAAATGGAAATTTCAAGTTGAAATTTAAACGGAGAATGCTGACATAATTTTATTCGCTCTGTGGAATGTCAACACTCGAAAATTCACGCTGAATCTCCCAAAACTTTCCACGTTTCGTTTGAATTAGGGGTCGACGGATAAAAATCCCATTTCAGTAAATCTAAAGTTGTCATATCAGGTACTATAACTCAGCCACTCGGCAAAGTAATATATTCGTATCCAGTATGGGATTTTTCCGAAAGAATCGCCATGGGGAAAAATAAATTGAAGTTTCATGCTGCACGGAATAATTTATAATAAAATGCTCTCCGAGCCAAGGTGCTATGTGAGACGAGAATGAAGAAATTCCTTTCAATCAAAACAGCGAAGTTATCGACAAGGATAACAAAAGGGATTTCCGAATCTATAACGAAGCTTCTAATATAAATTTTTCAGAGCTCCCCAGTTTTGCAGGAGGAATACTAATACCCATTGTGAAAACAGCTGAGGAATTACTGAAAAAAAATTCTGTTTACCCCATGTTTACCTTTTCGTTCGATAATAATAAGCCGACTCGAAAATTTAAATTACAAAAGGAATTTTATCGGAAATATGCAACACGTCAATTTTGTTCTACCGTGGAATTGAATATTTATAAGATGGTTTTCAATTTCAGAAATACTCATCATTTGTGGCCAAACTTATTTCGCACTGAACTCAAACCAATTATTGAGACTCGAACAGAATGTTAAAATATGGGTTTCTCTAATTGAATTCGATATGGAGATTCTGAATCTTCACATAGCCATGAATGATGTACAGAAATGAAGAAAGTTTCATATTTCGAAATCAAATCTTCGAATCCTTCCGCAATAACTCATTCTCGCTTTGTGACTCCATGAAAACCCGAGGGAGTTTCGTATTCACACGTGATAGCCCCGAATAGACAAATTTCATAAACCTCATGAAGATTGAATATTCATATATTCAAACCGTGTAAAGCTTTGGAACATTGCAAATGGCTTTTGCGTGTATACTTCGTAGGCTCAACTGGCAAACAGCATTCCCAATAATATAGGGAATGTTCGCATTGCGACTATAACGTATCTGATATTATATACGAAATTGCCTCTGATATTATGAAATATACTACACTATAGAAGACTTTTAGTTGATTGTGGACTAAATTGTTTTCCAGTTTTTTTGTACCCGTGCTTGTTTGTTGGATTAGAACTTGATTTCTTCAGCTATTATTGCATTCATTATGCTGCACATGTTTGGATTCTCCATGGAATTTTAATGTGAATTCTTTGATATTCCAAACCTTCCCACAGTTATTTGAGCTTTCAGAAAAATATTTTATATTAGAGATGATCAGAAAGATGGCAAAAGCCACTTGTCCTTTGAATTTCAATGATGAAATTTCCATGAACAGAACATGACCCTGACGCCATGGGATCTTATTAAACACGAGAATCTCTCAAGAAAGAACTCCCTTGTGCATTGAACAAATCCTATTCCATATCAACTAAATGAACCAATTATAGATCCGAGCACAATGTTACATCAAGGTATCCAGAATTTTGGCACTAATTAAGTCAGATTTCTCTGCTATATGAACGTAACATGAGATCGGAATCTAGGATGATAGATCCACTCAACAACCTCACCCAAGTAGGGATGAACTTCGTTGAAAACTGAGAAGACACTCAATATCGACACCAACTATTCGGTTATTCGATGATGTTGCTCTTCATGGAACTTTCCAAATTCGTGTCGTCTTCGCAATTTCAAGATTGAACTCTGGTTTTTCGACTGATATTCTGATTTTTTCAGTCAGCTTTGTGATACATATAACGAACACGAATAAAAAGCACTCGAAGAAGACATTTCGTATTTATAGAAAGAAACTTATGCATACCAGAAATTTGGACAAAAACTGAAATTTTATTTTCAAAAGGCAGTTTATTGCTCAACCTGTATTTATTTAGTAGTTGAATAATTCAGAGAAGTTTCCAAGAAGTTCGATCAACTGGAGCATTCGCATAAGTAGAAAGAATCACCAGGATACAGAGAATTTTATTATTTTTAAGAACCAGATCCTTCACCAATTTGTAAATGGGTTCAGAATAAAATTCATATTTCTATTACTTCCAAAAAGGAGGTTAAAGAAAATCTTTGAGAAGATTGCATTGGAAAGAACAAATGAATTCCGGAATGAATTTGGGTTCACAAACTTCGAGATGGAGAATTTATAACCGAAAACCGAATTTCAATTTGAATGATTAAGAAAATATTGAATCAGAAATTGAAAAAGTTTGCGATATACGAGGATATATTGAAAAATTCTTAGTCTACTATGGAACCAAACAAAATTTCAATGTCAAAATATTTTATTACTCAACATATTCTCCTCTTAATTGAACACATTTATCACAGCAAACCTGCAACGTCTCTAGACCTTTCAAAAAAATGTTTCTTCTTGCTCTGCAAACCAGTCCTTCACAGCTTTTATTAGCTCCTCGTTGGAAGAAAATTCAGGACCTTTTAAACTTTTTTTCAGTATAGGAAAGAAACGATAGTTCGACGGAGCCAAATCTGGTGGATAAGGGGGGTGTTCTACTAATTCTAACCCAAAATTACGAATTTTTTGCATGGCAACATGAGATTTGTGTACTGGGGCGTTGTCCCGTGAAAACAAAACACCTTTGGACAGCTTTCCGCGTCATTTCTCTTTAATTTTTTCTCCGTATAGTGGTCAGTTATGTCGAATAGTAATCTCCAGTTATTGTTCTACCCTTACTCAAAAAATCAATCATGATTACTCCATGGCAATCCCAAAAAACTAAAGCAAGAACTTTTCCAGCAGATTTTTGGACACGAAACTTCTTAGTTCTTGGAGAACCAGAGTGTCGCCATTCCATCGATTGTTGCTTTGTTTCTGGTTTGTAGAAATGTACCCACGTATCATCCATAGTGGCAATTCGGTTAAAGAAGTCTACATCGTTTTCAATCGAGCACAGATCGATGCTTCTACCCTTGCACGCTTTTGGTCAACATTCAAACATACGGGGATCCATTTAGTAGAAATTTTTCTCATGTCCAAATCGACGTGAACTATACGATGAACGCGTTCGTATGAAATCTTCGGTGCTTCAGATATCCGTCTTAGCCCAATTCGACGGTCTGATAAAATCATGTCATGATCTGCATCGATATTTTCGGGGACTGACACAGAAACTGGCCTTCCCGATCGGTCATCATCAATGGAAAATTTATCTCTTTTGAAGCTTGCAGTCCAATTTTGTACGGTCGCATACGAAGGACATTGATCGCCAAGGGTATTAAGCATATCTTCGTAAATCTGCTTACCTCTTAAACCTTTTTGAATACAGATTCTTGATGATGGCTCGAAACTACAATTTTTCGATTTTCACAATTTCGGTGGACATCTTTTTTCAAATTTATTGCTCAACTCTGGTTTACTTTTTTGGCGTCGAACACTACACTAACACTTCTAATAAGTTATTGTTCGTTTATATGGTATCGCAATATTTTGTTTATGCATGGAACTGGTCTAGGCTAACTAGATATCATTACATCCTCGTATGAAATCAAAAAATGGCAAAAACATTGTTTTGAGAGCTGAAGAGAGTAAATGGATACCCTGATTCGGGTTCATTTGGCCTGGAGTAACAAAACTAAACTTCGATAAGAATCGAATAGAAAAATAGGTCCTTAAAATCAGCACAGGTAGTGACTAGTTGGACTAGTTATTCCACTACTGTTTTGTCACATATTTGTTTTGCGGCTTGAAGTGGAAAGGCTGGATTTCATTTGTGAGAAATGGACTAGCTGCATTTCAAGACCGCGAATAATTAAAAAAACCGACTCGCTCAAAGTATCAGATTCATCCAATATTCCATAACCGTGAAACTTCAGTATCGTAACACTTTCTAGCGAACGAGCCACAAAATCTGCAGATTAAAATGAGAAACGGTCCTTTTAATGTCGGGTATTTGTATGAAACGGGCATGATATATCAAATTATTATTTCTTTAGCAACCCATCTTCCATATCCTGGGGGAAAGAAGCGCAGAATCAATACACCTGTAACATGCGCACAGAAAATTAGTGTAAAGCGTCCTTTAGAGCCAATGCGAATATTTGAATTACCGTTACAGCTTATAAGACACGGTTCTGTGATAGTTATCTGGAAAACCTCACCGTCAGCGTCATCTGTTGCTCCGGGCAGATTCCCAACTAGACTCTCAATTTCGTTCATCTGCACCTTCATCTCCCTAACTAGCATCGGCGAGATGAAAGAGAAGATTTCGGTTCTATTTCAAGATGATGCAAAGGAATCATTTCTCGCCAAAGTTTCGGGTCTTGAGACAAAGAAATTTCATATAACGAATTCCTTTTGGTATGAGATAATGATTACTGAGATTAATTCAGTATCTTAATTGGAGCTATGTGGAGTTGCCGAGGAAAGGAATTTAATCACAGTTCTTCAGATTATTACGTTCTTCATTCTGATAAATTGGTTGCAAAGAACGTTGGGCCGCATATTAGTTTCCATTATATCAAAATATACTGCTCCACAAGAGTAAGGGATATCATTTTCAATCGTTTTCAAAAGTATGAAATCTTCGAGAAAATCGCTGTGAAATTATTTAAAACTCAATAACAACTTGAATCGATCCAATAAAATTAGTATGAGACATTTCGTCAATGTGGTCGCCTTTTTTCTGAAGTTTGGTTCTTTGCATATGCTTCATGAATGTTCATATTTTGAAATGAAGTCAGTTTATCAATGGCTTCGATCTGAAACGAGTTTTCTGAAAATGCCAAGACGTAAAATAACAAACGCTGAGGCTAATATGGCTATCGGAATGCTACAGGGTGGCCTAACTGAGGTTGTTATAGCGGAAAGGCTCCAAGTCAGCCAAAGTGTGATATCTCGACTTTGGAATGGGTTCAGGGGGACAGGTTCCGTATTGGAAAGACCAAGGCTTGGTGGATGACGAAAAACAACACCTGCTCAGGATCGTTTCATCACCGTTTCGGCCAGAAGAAACCCTACATCTACGTATAGAATGCTACGGAATACTCTTCAAAATGCAGATGGGGTCCAAGTTTCCATCGAAACCATCAGACGACGTTTGAGAAAGGCGAATCTAGGTTCTAGACGTCCATTAAGAGGAGTTCCATTAACACGTGACTATAAGCGTCAAAGACTGGAATGGGCAAGGCAACATATCAATTGGAACGATCAATGGCGTAGTGTCCTTTTCACTGATGAATCCAGATATGGACGATTTTCAGATTCTCGTAGAATAAGGGTATGGACAATCCCACTCATAACCCGTAATCGTCGCTATGTCCAAGAAGTCCATCCATTCCGAAGGGGTAGTGTTATGGTATGGGCCGGGATATGTTTCAAGGGGCGCACAGATCTACACATTTGTCCTGGGAATATGACCGCCTTACACTATTGGAAGCATGTCATTGACAATGTTGTGCCAAATTTTCACCCTGCTATTGGTGAAACTTTTCAATTTCTAGACGATAACGCTAGACCGCACCGTGCAGCCATAGTTGAGAATGCGCGCGAGGAGCTTGGTAGTCCACATTCACCAATACTTCCACACTCACCAGATTTGAATTGCATAGAACATGCGTGGGATATGCTCCAGAGAAGATCAGATAATCATCAACCTACCCCAGAATCCTTAAATGATCTGAGAGAGCTTCTGCCCCGTTTATGGAACCAAATTCCTCAAGAAATTTTCAACAACCTCGTATGTAGTATGCAAAGAAGATGTCAAGCTGTTATTGATGCCCGTGGAGGCCAAACATTGTATTCATAGTCTTGAAATACTTGAATTCTCTGGGAATAAAATTTCGTTATTTTACTCGATTTTTCTTAACCACCCTGTACGCGCTCAGACTTACAGGCTAAAATTAATTTGCAACTTGAAATCAAATTAATATGAATTTTCATCAAAAATCTTATTTTAACTATATTTTTTGCAATTCAAGTCAATATCCCTAGCTCATGTGGAGCAGTTCATTTCATTTGTAGCAAAATATGATCGAATTATTCTCATTATTTCGTTTGGTTCTATTTTATGATTCGGTTGTAGCATATCAAGAATGGAATTCTCTTGATGTTCATATTCCCAAAATGGGAACTATCCAACGAAATGGAAATTGATTTAACCCTTGTTCTCGAACGAAAACCCTGTATTGCACAATATGAATTTCGCAATAAAACGAATATTTTTCCCCTCAAAAGCAAATTCATTATTATTCTCAGGAGAAACGATTCAGCGATTTATTTTCCTTATGCACGTATTTCAGAGAAACGATAAATTAAAAATTCCGAAAAAGGGATAAAGAATTACCTCTTATTGCATGAGGCCATTCCTGTTAAATGAGAATAATCTCTGGAGAAATGAGATCCTGAGTTGAACACAATATCAGACATTTTTCATTCGAGCTCACAATAGAGCATTGAATTTCTCATCGAATATAAAACTTGCTCAGGTCTCAGATGGAATATCTGCAGCAATAAGGAAAGTGGAAACTGATCCAAGTTATTTCCGTTATTTGCTTGGTATGCAAATTTTTTGGAATCATCAATATCAGTTCGAGCATCGAATTGCAAATAGGAGTGGCTGAATTTTGCGAAGAGTTCATAGTAGGAGAAAACTACAATTTCTGACAACAAGATACGTAAATGATTTTGATATAGAAGCATGTTGAAGAACCTCTACTATTTTCGAGGTGAGATTCCACTCCTGCAATTAAATTCCATAACATCTATTGAATGTCTGGATGAACATTGTGAGAAACCCAGATCTGATAAAATATTGATAGGATATCGATGGAATCAAATACGCTACAGAAGAAACGGAAAGACAAACACATCACATTAAAGATAAAAACCTGAGGCTGTGTATATACGCTTTCTCCTGAGGGAAATAATGCACTCAAGCCGAACAGAGGAAATAAAATTGTTGAATTCGCGAAAAACGACTTTCAGGGAAACTTTTCGGCTGTCATTTCTCATTTTCCAAACCGCGAAATTCCCATGGCGTCATTATTCATTTCCATTAGCTCCGTGAGAGTTTCGCTGCAGTTTCAATTATTACAAAGCTTTGTTTGCCTCCGAATGTCACATCCAATTCATGTGACGGATGGAAATCGCTTTGTGACGGCGGAATGAAGATATTCACACAACGAATATGAAAACTGGCAACCGCCGTACACCAGTTTTTGTTCATCGGATGGTTCAATTATTTTCATGAAAAACATCGACTTTCTCATAGAGATCAAGTTCTAGTTACCGATTCAGTAGAGCCAGATTCACATACAGGGTGGCCATTTGAAAACGAAACAGACGAGATTACAGACGAAATAAATTTTTTCGATAGAAATGCTCGGACAGGTCGATTTCTGTTTCGAGGGGGACAACTTAAAATGAAGGTTACGGACGCATAGCGCTTCAACCCTTGCTACTACAACCCTCACCCCCAATTTTTGAATAGGGAAGATGGGGTGAGTGATACCTCATTTGAAAGGTATTTTTATACTGATTTCAGCACAGTAATTGTTTTTTCATTTCATGCATTAGTTCTCGAAATATTCTCAACTAAGTATTTGAAAATGAAGTGGTGTTTTCATGGCACTTGTAGTGTTTTTTTTGTGAAAAATCGACATTTTGAGCTTCAAATTAATTAATTGATGTGAGTTTTTGATAAATTATTTACTTTACTTTGAAAAGTCTTATTTCTTAGATCAATACTTCAAATCGTTCTGATACCGTACAGTTGGAGAATGATTTCAGTGAATAAAACAGCTAGTCGAACATCTGACCCTAGTAGCATTAACACGTACGGTATGACTTCATTTGCCCAGTGGTAGGTGTTTTGCAATTTCAAATACGAGTACGGAAATTTTGCTGTTTCGGAAGCACGAAATGTCCATTATTCGCAAAAAATTAATTTAAGTGATAAAATTAACTAACGCATGAATATTTCGAGAACTAATGCATAAAATGAAAAAACAATTACTGTGCTGAAATCAGTATAAAAATACCTTTGAATTGAGGTATCACTCACCCTATCTTCCCTATTCAAAAATTGGGGGTGGGGGTTGTAGCAGCAAGGGTTGAAGTGCTATGCGTCCATAACCTACATCTTAAGTTGTCCCCCTCGAAACAGAAATCGACCTGTCCGAGCATTTCTATCGAAAAAATTTATTTCGTCTGTAATCTCGTCTGTTTCGTTTTCAAATGGCCACCCTGTATAATGGTTCGACTGAATCGTGAAATATAATCGAAATAAAATTATTGAATAAAATCAAAAGCGTGAAAAAGAAATAGATTTTGTTAAAAAATACTAACTGACAAAAAAACTGCAACACCCAGAAGGAGCTGCTTAAATTTAAATTTTTTTTTGGTAAAACATAGATAGTAGATGTAGCAAGGAGTGAATGATTAAAATTAAGAGAAAAAATCGCGAAGATTTTTTTGTAAACATTTTTTGTTACTCAGATATTGAAGTCGTTTTTTGGTTTTTTTATTAAATTTCACAACAAACCAGCAGTTTGTCGTTTTATTAATGTTTTTTCTATATTTATTATTTTATTTGTACATTATGTGTTTGTTTTGTAATTATTCTCGATGCTTTAAGACTTGACTTGTGTAAGCAATTGTATTGCATTAGCACCAATAAACTCTCTCTCTCTCTCTTTCTTTGTCAGTTAGTTTGCGTTTCTTTGTGTACACTTTCAAAAGAAGCGATCATTCTCATATTAATCCAGATCTCTAGAAATTATAATTGGAGACAAAAACTTGTCGAGAACAGACTCCAACGGAAATACAAGTGTGGTAGTTGAGCTGATTCGTATAATGGGGATTCTTGCATAATTGTGTTCCATGCCAAATAAAATGAAGAGCAGTAATTAAAACATCGGAGGCAAAGGAAACTACTGCTGCCTCCTTTTGCCCCACTGTTTTCCTCACGCCTCGATAAATCTGACAGAATTCGGCACAAAGGCTTCGTTAAATCCCAAAAGCCATAACTTGAGAAACGTGGAATGTTTCGGATTGGGATAAACATCTGCGAACGACCGGATATTGGAATCAAAGAAACCAGAAAACGCGTTGCGTCTGAAGGTGATGGCATAAAGGTGGCCTCGAGGCAGAAAATTTAATTCAATAATCGAAATTCATGTTAGCGCGCTTCGAATATCAGATTTTAACAGCCGGAAAAATCCCGCTTTGGTTTAGACTTCGGGAAGGTCTGGGATCAGTCCTTTTTACCAGCGCTTGATTTATTCAGGGGCCGGACGGGTTTTGCATATGGAATATAGGTTAGGTTTTATTTACGTTTTACGTGTCCTGGTTTATCCCTCCTCTGGTAAAATATTCAGACGCGTCGATGGCCAAGCTATGGCATTATTATGGCTTCCTTTATGCGATTCATCCCGATGGATAAAAGAGGAGTTTGATGGCGATGATGGCTTGATGTGTTCTGATGGATTTGCGGAAACGAGATTTTTCTTAAGTGGGGTGGCCATCCTCAAGCAAGGCCAACTGGTGCCACTAATGACATTCATTTCGATCTGGGAATTCACAATTCTGCAGATCATGGTACACCAGTATTAATACACTGCGCAAAAAAATTAACGCACATTCTGAAAATCTCAATTTTAATGAAAGTTAACTCTACATTGACTTTATAACTTATTTTTTATGTTCTCTTGGGAAGGTTTTGAACGAAACACGACACATTAAATGGAAGATAAATTCAGGATTTCACCGAATCTTATGTGAAAGAAGAGAAATGAACAATTTTCAAAATACTGAAATGCTGATAAGTGATTTAATACTTGGTATTTCCACCCCTGGCGTTAATTACAGCTCGGCAACGACGGTTCATACTCAAAATGAGTGATCCTAAAATGTTCTGATCTAATCCTTCCCAGATTTCTCCGAGTTGGATTCCTAAGTCATTAAGAGTGGCTGGATGATTTTCTGAACTTCTCAGCCTTCTATTGAGGTTGTCCCAAACCTGCTCATTCGAATTGAGATCTGGACTTCTTGCTGGCCATTCCATTCGAGAGACTTCAACCTCTTCAAGGTACTCCTGAACGATGCGCGCACGATAGGGTCTGGCATTATCGTCCATAAAAATGAAATTTTCACCAATGTATGGGGCAAATGGCACTACATGCTCTTCAAGAATGTTCCTTATATACTTATCAGCATTCATAGCTCCATTATCAACGACCACTAGGTCTGTGCGAGCAGTCAAAGATATTCCACCCCATACCATTATCGATCCTCCCCCGAAACCAGTAGTATTCAGGAAATTGCACTGAGCATATCTTTCATGTGGACGTCTGTATACAAGGGAACGTCGATCACAATGAATCTAGACTCATCTGTGAAGAGAACTCTTTCCCAATCGGCCTCTTCCCAATGGATATGCTCTCTCGCAAAATCCAAACGCGCCCTTCGATGGGCTGGGGTAAGAGCTGGGCCTCTTGCCGCGACACGAGGCCTTGAATCATATTCTCTGAGGCGATTTCTTGTTGTCTGAATGCTAATTTGCACCTCATGGGTTTGCTCAAGCTGATTTAGAAGGAGGCGAGCGGTTGCAAACCGTTGTCTCAACGAAAAAGTTCAAGTAACGTTCTTGAATGGCAGTTGTTGCCTGTGGTCTACCCTGTCCTGGTCTTCGGACATTCATACCTGTCTCCCTGAATCGCTACAACATTCTGGACACACTTGTATGGGAAACTCCAAACCTTTCTGCAATTCTTGTGTATGTCCACCCTTCTTCTCGCAAAACTACCGCTTGGGCACATTCCTCTTGGGTCAAATTGCGTGTTTCGCGTTGCATAGCGATCGAGTGTAGAAAATCAAACGAAAGAAAAACTATTGATCACTAGAATTGATCGAGAACAACTGATTTTCGAATGGAGCCAATACATTCAAAATCTGATAATATCTTCTTTTTTTATTCCTGCTAGGAGAAAACATCTGTATTGAAGAAAAACGTTGAAAGTGGATAACATATGCATGCATAATTCTGATAAAAATAATCATCATTGAGAACACCTTCAGTTGTAGAATAAATTTGAGATTTCCATAATGTGCGTTAATTTTTTTGCGCAGTGTAACAATTAGAAAAATTACTATGGGACTACAGCTAAATACCTATAAACTTCGATTCAAAATCCCCTGGACAGATTTGGGGCAACACCGCCCGGGGTCCATAAGATCTCTACCTCGGTACTCCTCACACTTGTTGCGGATTTAGTTTCATTTCAGTTGAACGTACTTAGTGCAGGTGCAATAATTTTAGGGTGAAACGTGGAATACTCGCGAAAGGTGTGTTTTTCGATATGTGACATTGTGTTGTGATAGTGTCTTAATCATTGTTTTGTTCTGTGGATTATTTTTCAATCTGGTGAGTTGATATTTGATAAAGTTGCAGTAAGACCATAGGTCTTGATGAATTCATTTTCAATCATGGTTAGGAAATGTTAAATCTGTTCCTCTCGGGATGTAATTATAATGTATCTTTCGATGATAATTTCGGCGCCGAAAAAAAGTCGAATTCAAAAAAAGAATGCTCAAGTGGACACTGTATATAAGTTTCGACCCTCCAAATGGGTGATTGGGCTCGAAGAAAATAAGACTACACTCTATTCTATTGTATTATAGCTACGGAGCTATCTGCAATGGCTCTTCCCTTTTCCTTCATCTATTTAATGTATAACTACCAAACTACCAACATCACATTGTTGGAGGAATTAACGATATAATCACCTGAAAGCCTGTACATTTCCGAATTTATCCAGAACATTTACAAGTCGTAAATGTTTGATTTAATTATGTGACCTGGGATTGTGGGTTGATACCAGAAACGTAGACTATTATGTTGTTCTATTTCAGGAAAGTGGGTGGCCTATTCAATCCTACGTAAATTCACATAGTTTTTCCTCATTGACTGCTGGTAGCAGTTATGGTAATAATATAATAATTCACTGGGGTTGAATGTGACTTTGATGATATGACCTCACTGATATTCTGAATATTTCCTGAATTATTTGAGCATTCAGACAAATTCTCTCTATGTGGGTTGATCAGAAAGAGGGTCATAGCTGCATGCCCTTCCAGTTTGGATAGAACGTGCCTGTAGCGAGAAGTAGACTTCACGATGTCAATCTTGTCATGAGAAAATTGAAAGAAAATGTGAAAGAGATTGGTAATTGAATACCAGAATATAAATCCAATGATAGTGGCTCTCAGGACTGCTGATTCCAATTCAAGGGCTTGTTGGTATCACATGCATGGAACGAATTAACGAAAACTGGATCCAACCAAGCGAGACACCCTGTATAAGGAAGACATTCTCGGAAACCTCCACCCAAATTCCACGTCCTCCTGAAGGAGTCCATCTTACTTCTCATGAATTATTGCGTTCTGATATGTTGTTTGCGAAAAATAAGCAGCTTCATCATAACTGATAATTCGAGAGTGGCCATTAAGGGATTGAATTATGGAGCCGTTTTCTCCTTATCCGCAGCTGGGAGCGCGGTGCAGCTGAACTCCATATTAGAAATAAGTTTTCCGGGTGCCGCGAGGAAAATAGAATCGGAAACAGGGGATACGATAATCGAGGAAATAAGGAGAGAATGGTCGCAGCGAGAATATTGTCTGGCTGTGAGAAATTGGAAATAGTTGACGCTCCGAGAGGTCGTGAAGATCGGGGAGTTGTTTTATTACTTTGTAACGTTGTTTCACGTTTTCAATTTTAGGGTTTGGCGGATTTTCGTCGCGATCAGTTAAATAATATGTGATATTATGTTATGCTTCTTCATTTAAGCCACTTTTGTTGGTTCTTCATCAGGGCTACAAAACAATGTTACTTCAGACCCTTCGAAAAACCTGTTAAAGCCAAATGAACAACAACACAGTGCGGTGGCAACCAACTGAAACGGTAGAACTTACGAGGATGTATTGATATCTAGTTAGCCTAGACCAGTTCCATGCATAAACAAAATATTGCGATACCATATCAACGAACAATAACTTATTAGAAGTGTACATTGGGTACATTTCTACAATCCAGATACGAAACAACAATCGATAGGATGGCGATACTCTGGTTCTCCAAGACCTAAGAAGTTTCGTGTCCAAAATTCTGCTGGAAAAGGTCTTGCTTCAGTTTTTTGGGATTGTCATGGAGTAATCATGATCTTCTGGATAAGGGTAGAACAATAACTGAAGATTACTATTCGACATTACTTATGTAGGTGTACGTTAATGGGACTTAGGAAGGTGTAAAAAAACCAGCAAATCTCAGCTAATGCCAACGTTACGCAACATATATAAAAATATTTTAGAAGTTTTCAAAACCAGAGAACGCGGGGGTCACCTGTCGGTTATCTGATAGCGTATACCTACATATGTGGGTGGCACGGTGTATATTCTTTGTACCCTGCCTGGTTCATTTGATGACTGTTATCCGATTGGAATTGATGTCGAACACTCCAAATAACAATTATTTTCGATGTTTCACCGTCTGCTTTCCCTTTTTTAGTATTTATTATTTTAAGAGCATTGTTTAGCTTTGGTAAGTGAGTCTCAGTGCTGATTGTGGCCCTGCAATTTTCCATCGTTTTTTGTACATGTTAGTTTGTGTGGTTCTGTGTGTTGTTTTGTCTTGATCATTCATTTTATACATGATGACCTGTATTTTTTTAGCCCTGAAGAAGCGACAATATATGTTGCGAAACGTTGGCATTAGCTGAGATTTGCTGGTTTTTTTACACCTTCCTAAGTCCCATTAACGTACACCTACATAATGTTGAGAGGAAGTGACCTTTTAAGCGATGAATTCGACATTACTGACCACTCTACGGGAAAAAATTAAAGAGAAAAGACGCGGAAAGCTATCCAAATGTATTTTGTTTTTACAGGACAACGCAACAGTACACAAATCTCATGTTGCCTCACAAAAAATACGTGATTTAGGCTTAGAATTAGTAGAACACCATCCTCATTCACCAGATTTGGCTCCGTCCGACTATCATCTCTTTCCTCAACTGAAAAAAAGTTTAAAAGGTCGTAAATTTTCTTTCAACGAGGAGGTAATAAAAGCTGTGGAGGACTGGTTTGCAGAGCAAAAAGAAATATTTTTTTCTAGTCTAGAGACGATGCAGGTTCGCTGTAATAAATGTATTCTAAAAGGAGAATATGTTAAGTAATAAAATAATTCGACATTGAAATTTTGTATGGTTCTAAATAGTAGGCTAAGAATTTTTCAATATATCCTCGTAAGGCTATATGGCACTGATGACGGCTAATAAGCCAGAAACCGGTATGTCATTGTCTTGCTGTGGTGGTGCCACCAGGTGGTGTATATCGGAAGCTAGATCTCTGCTAGTCCATTTCTCACATTTATTCTCTGTTGGTTCAACTAAAAGACATGATCCTCATTTTTCATTATTATAACTTGCGGGCTCCAGAACCGTATGAACGGGCGTGTTCGATTTCCCTCGGTACACTGCATAAAACTCCAAAGTGAGTTGTTGCAGAATTCCGTATGGAAAAGAAACGAATGTACGTAGAGATCTAGTTTTTGAAAGAACCTCCAGGATGAAGCGTAGACATCTGTCCGCTAGGTGGAACACTGTACATCAACTGTACTCTAGTGTTCCTGCTAGGGAGTAAGATAAGTTCTACCGTTTCAGTTGGTTGCCAACGCAGTATAAGGCTATATGGCACTGATGAAGGCTAATAAGCCAGAAACCGGTATTATCCACAATTTAATCATGCACCTTTTGTTGAATATACGGAAATATAAGTATGAGACGAAAAAATTTACCACAAAGTGAGCACTGATAGAATGGTAGGTACTGACGGTTGATGCTAGCTTGAGAGACAGTGAACATAATTTGGATTCTCGATCGACTTGAACTTAATTTTTTGGGATTTAGCTCACTGGTCGTGTGGCGACAAAATACTAAAACTTGTACGAATCCAAGAAAAAGCTAAAAGGATAACCCTCACTGTATATTTGTCTCGATGAAAATGAATTTCTATTTCATTTCAAACCAAGCTGTACCAAAAAGAAAGATATTGAGAGGGTTTTCCTGTATTAAGTTGAGGTTTTTAAATTATCCAATGAAGTTAATCCACCTCTTGAAGTTTAACAGGTGCAAAAACAACTCTTGAAATCTTGTGGCTCTAAGTAGACTTGTGAGTTGGCTGGAACCCGGAAATAGAATTGTGGACCTCTTCCATTAGTCATTCTGCATTATTGATCATTTTCCTGATCAGTTTGTCTGGTGGACCACTTCCTTCTCTGCGTTTAACGCTGCCAGTTTCATGGAAAACACTTTTTATGCTCCATAATGCTTTGATAATGGATGGAAGGATCTGGTACTTTGTCCTGAATTTTATTGAACATTCTCCTTCAACTGGAGTTAAATGTTGTGAATCAGAAACGTACAGTCGTTGAAATATTCGACTTTTAAAATAGTATATCGCCCAAATCACTCAGAACATAAGATCAATGAGACAATGCAGGAGGGGGAATGTTATTTGGAAAAACGAGATCATCCACCACAAGATCGGTTATAACAAAAACATCCTACCCAATGGAACCTGTCGATAAAATTTTCATAACTCGAACCTTATCTGCTTGTTGATGGTCACCAGTTCTGGTCAGCATTGATCGTCCATTCATCCATTCTGGATAATTTATGACTCCTGACTCTAATTCCATAAAACCTTTATCATTCGGTGAGATGAGGGTTGACAGTATTTGTATCCAACTGTCAACCGTTTGAATTTTCGACGGTCATCAGTTACCGCGGAACGTGTGAAAAGTGTAAAAGGTTCATCTTATAATGTCAATCATTCCCTCAATTTATTCCTTCTGAATAGATTGTCATGACACAACTCGAGTATGAAAGTAGATACTTGAAAATGTGGCAAGTTAGACGTGAAAAGGTTGATAAAAGAGCGTTCACATTCGAACCATACAGCAATTGTGTTTCATTTCAACATTATCGAGTACACATACTGTGTGACACATTGAAAAAGACGCAGACGTTCGAATAAATCGAGTGAATTTTTCTGAATCCATCCAATTTTTAAGATCTTTAAAGTATATGGTGAAAAAAGGCTATCGACTGTGTTGAATGTCCATTTCAGTGAATCGGAATAGAACGAATAGGGACCCGTGATCATTCGATTTATTTCCGAATAGATATTCAAAGGACCTCCTCTGAGGATCCTAGTTTATGGACATGGTATGACCAATATCAGATACCAAAAAGGAAACGGCTCTTTTCTCGTGTGGTTTGGACAGTTGAGATCAAAGAGGTTGAGGTTATTAGAAGTGAATATACAGGGTCTTTCACGAGGAACCTCACCCATATTTATACGGGAAACTACTAAACGTATTTTCATGAAATTCAGCACTTATAAGTATTTCACGATGCTGATGAAATCTAAAATATTTTCAAGGCAACCTCCGGTTTTTCCGGAAATGACGTCAACTTCCGTTTTTCAAATTAGAACACCATTTTTTTATTGCAGAAATAGATTCCTTAGAAAATTTCAAGTTATTTTGATGTAACATTTTTCAGTTTTGGTTGGAAAATTCTAAAAATCTAAAATAGAGCTCCGCTGAAACAAGAATAATTTCGAGGTTTTTGGATGGAAAATGTTCATTTTTGGGATTTTTCAAGATGTAAGATTGATGTATCCACTTTAAAAATCGAAATCGCGATTCATGATACAGGGGGTGAAAAAATCGCTTTCAAAGTTAGGGATGACAAAATCGTGAAAAATCAATTTTTTCAAATTAGAACCCCATTTTTTTATGGCAGATATTGAATCTACGTTAAAAAATAATGTGAGTGTATGCATCACACCCTTGCCCTAAAGTGGATATTAACTCAGAAAATATCCATTTTAGGGCAAGGGTGTGATGCATACACTCACATTATTTTTTAACGTAGATTCAATATCTGCCATAAAAAAATGGGGTTCTAATTTGAAAAAATAGATTTTCCAAGATTTTGTCATCCCTAACTTTGAAAGCGATTTTTTTCACCCCCTGTATCATGAATCGCGATTTCGATTTTTAAAGTGGATACATCAATCTTACATCTTGAAAAATCCCAATAATGAAAATTTTTCATCCAAAAACCTCGAAGTTATTCTTGTTTCAGCGGAGCTCTATTTTCGATTTTTTTTTCGAATTTTCCCGCTCAGAGAGAATTTTCGAACCAAAACTGAAAAATGTTACATCAAAATAACTTGAAATTTTCTAAGGAATCTATTTCTGCAATAAAAAAATGGTGTTTGAAAAACGGAAGTTGACGTCATTTCCGGAAAAACCGGAAGTGCTCTTGCCTTGAAAATATTTTAGATTTCATCAGCATCGTGAAATACTTATAAGTGCTGAATTTCATGAAAATACGTTCAGTAGTTTCCCGTATAAATATGGGTGAGGTTCCTCGTGAAAGACCCTGTATACAGAGTATACAAAGGTGAGTTTTCTTTAACAGAGGGTAGAATCTTCCATCGAAAATAGAATATTTAAAACGTTGAAGATATCGAAGTTGAAACAGTCATCAAATGAGATTCGTTTTATCAGAAAGCCACATCAAATAAAATTGAGAAAATCAGTTCCTATATGAAGTTATGAAATCACTCGATCGAGAATCAGGAAATGAAAACCAAGTTTCGATCCTTGAATAACGATTTTTCATGATGCGAATTTCAAACCAGAACAGATTATTGAAGAATCCATTTTGTAGAAACTGCATGCCTTCGAAACTGATTAGTGTCATATTCCAATCCGTGTTTTCTATTAAAAATTCCCCATATTTGGGTCGCCTTGATCCTGGCAGGATTTCAATTAACTAAGCCAATGGAGAAGAGTAACGAGGAACTGATATTCAATCTAGAAAGGTACATGAAAAACCGTAATGAAGGAGGAAAAACTGCAATTAGGGGAAAATGCACCCAGAAAGGCTTCGTATTTGGTCCGATGGACAGAAAATATGGAAATGGTTTCTGCATTTCAGTTGAAATATTCCACATATACTCCATTCACTTTTATGAAGAATACCGGTTGCCCAAGATTTGGATATTTCAAGTTTTTTTACTTGAAATTGACGCAGGTTGGTACTCATGATATGTCAAATGGAGCTAGTTCTTCTCAAGGCTCAACACAGGTTTCGTAGTGCTACAACATTTTCATACTGGAATATTTCAAGTTGCGCAAAAAGATAATTGAATGTCTTCTATAGGCTTATTTCTTGAGAATTTTTAAAAGTGGGGAATTCCATAGGTTCGTTAAGAAGTTTTTCTGTCGGGTTATTCGAGTGCTTTTATTCTTTGTCCGAATGAACTATCACAAAGAAAAGGAATATTCGGTCCTTTAATGTTCAGTAAAATTTCGATTATTGATTTCCGCACAAGAAAATTGTATGACTGAATCTTCCAACCATGTTTATATACGTGAAATATTTCCAGTATTAACAGAGAAAAAAGTTTCTTCAACATTCGCCAGATCTTTGAAATTATTGAATTCACCTAATATTCTCTCAAATTCATTTTTTTTCCAAAGTAAATAAACATTTAGATAAATATGTAATTACTATGACCTCTATGTAGAATGGACAACGTTGCATAGCTATCTGACAGGTGAATGACTATAACCTAGCATTTTCAAAATTTACACGGTGAAATGTGTCAGAATGTCAGGGCCCCAACCGGGATCATTCATAGGAGTGAATGGAGTTTACAGTACGTTTAAGAAAGTTTAAAAAAATTATAGCTGTGGGTTGCTGTGTTTTTGATCTGCAACTGTAATTAATTCACGGGGAAAGGAAAGTGAAAGAAAAAGTCAGGCAAATATATCACAGTTTATTTCAACCCAACTATTTGTTTTTGTCCCTGAAGTTAGCGGACACCGTTTTCAGAAAAACGATTTGTTTTGTGTTGTGTTGTGACAGTCGTATCGATAGTTTAGGCGCCGGGAATGTGGTGCAGAGATTATGCGAAACAGATGTGGCGGACGGACGTCTGATGGTCTTCCAGTGGCAGGTACTCTTGATGTGGAACAGATGTGGATGATTGACGTGCTTGCTCGGTGCTGGTCGAGGGTTTTGATAAAAACCTTTTAAGAATTATTGGCTGTCGTCGATTATCGCTGGTGTATTCTTCTCGAGAGCTGGTGCTTCTTGAGTGCTGGTTCTTGTGATGAATCGAAGAGATCTGATTTCTGCTTTGCATGTCGGTCCTTTTTATCCAATTTCTGGACCGATTTTATTTGAACCAATAAGGTTGCTCGAATGAGTTTTACCATATGAGGCGTGGTTTCCCAGATTCCACATTTTCTCTGTCCGCCGACTCTGCATTCGAAAATCATCTTATTCCTTAATATTTCTGTGGAAATTAGTTTCCCACACACTCCCCCACCAGTGACGAAGTTACGAAATCATCTGCACAAATCGCTTTGGGAAATGGACTTTTCGGCCGGATCTAGTGGTCCGCCTTTCCTGCGATGGCCTTGGATCTGTTGTGTCGGGTTCTACAGGGTGTTCTCTTCTTGGCGAGTCTCTCATATTATCGTCGGTGATGACGTAGGCTGGCTTCAGTCTGTCGATCGTCACCGTCGTTTCCTTGCCGTTCACTTTTATTAGGAAATGTTTTGGATTTCGCCTTAACACTTCGTATGGTCCGTCATATGGGTTTTGCAGACCTTTCTTTGGGCCGTCATGTCGGACGAAAACGGAAGGTGAAGTTGATAGGTCCTTGAACACGAAGTTGGATCGCTCTCCGTGGTGGCTTCCTTCAGTGGGTCTTATCGCTTGCATTTGTTGCCTCAGATTCACGATGAAGTCGGATGTGTCTTCACAGTCATTTGTATTTGTCGCTAGGAATTCTCCGGGCAATCTCAGTGGTTCTCCGTACACTAGCTCTGCTGCGGTTGTCTTCAAATCCTCTCTCCAGGCCGCTCTCATCCCAAGCAGGACGGTTGGTAACGTTTCGGTCCATCGATCGTTGCTGTGGCATTTTATTGCTGCCTTGAGTTGTCGATGAATTCTCTCCACCATGCCGTTGGCTGCTGGGTGATAGGCGGTGGTTCGGATGTGATTCGAGCCAGTCAACTTACTCAACTCGTTGAACAGGCTCGACTCGAATTGTCTTCCTTGGTCCGTTGTGATCCGGAGTGGAGTGCCAAACCTCGCTATCCAGTTAGTGTAGAATTCTCTGGCGATGGTGACTGCCTCCTGGTTTTGTAGAGGGATTGCTTCTGGCCACCTAGTGAATCGGTCAACGCAAGTGAGGCAGTATCGGTAGCCCTCAGAGTGTGGCATGGTTATGATGTCCATATGAACGTGATCAAATCGCCGTGCTGGTGAAACGAATGGACTTTGTGGAGCCGTGACATGACGAGTGACTTTGGCTCGCTGACACTCTATACAGCTACGGGACCATTTCCTGCAGTCTGCGTTGATTGAAGGCCATACATATCGTTGCTTCACCATTTTTGTTGTTGCGTTGGTACCAGGGTGTGCCAGTCTGTGTATAGTATCGAAGGCTGCTCTACGGAATGGCTTCGTCAAGAATGGACGTGGCTGTGGTGTGGATGTGTCACAGTACACCGAAATGGTAGATCCATGTGGCTTCATCTTCCTTAGCAGCAATCCTGTGTCTCCTTGTAGGTATCTCCGTAGTTCGTCGTCGTCCTCTTGTGATGTGGCCAATGCTGCATAGTCCACTGTGTGAGTGAGTTCGTCCACTCTCGAAAGGGCATCAGCAACGACGTTCTGCTCTCCTGGGACGTATCTTATGTCGGTGGAGAATTGGGAGATGTAATCCAGGTGTCGAAACTGTCTGGGCGAGCACTTCTCTGGCTTCTGCTTGAAGGCGTACGTCAAGGGCTTGTGATCCGTGAAGATAGTGAAGCTTCGGGCCTCTACCATGTGTCTGAAGTGTTTGATGGCTAGGTAGATGGCTAGTAGTTCACGGTCATATGCTCCATAACGGGTCTCTGTTGGTGACAGTTTCTTAGAGAAGAATGCAAGAGGTTGCCATTCACTGTTGACCAACTGTTGGAGAGTAGCTCCGACGGCAGTGTCTGATGCGTCGGTTACTAAGGCCAGTGGGGCGCCATCCATGGGGTGCGCTAGCAAGGTCGCTGAGGCTAGCGTTTTCTTCCCTGCTTCAAAGGCTGCAGTGGCTTCTGGGGTCCATGAGATCTTAGCCTTCCCTTTCAAGTTTGGTACGAGTATGTCGTGGAGCGGTGCCAGTGACTGTGATGCTCGAGGTATGAAACGACGATAGAAGTTTATCATACCCAGAAATCTTCGAAGGTCTTTGGCAGTCGTTGGTTGGCTGTATCCCAGTATGTCTTGGACTCTGTCTGGCAGTGGCCTCGTTCCTTCAACTGTGACGAGGTACCCTAGGAACTTCACTTCTGGTTGTCCGAATGTGCATTTGGCTGGATTGAGGACGATGGAGTACTTGCGGAACCGCTCGAAGATGATCCGGAGATGTTCCATATGTTCCTCTTCTGATGAGGAGGCGATCAGCACATCGTCTATGTAGCTGAAGCAGAAGTCCAGGCCTCGTAGAACCTCATCGATGAACCTCTGGAAAGTCTGTGCAGCGTTCCGTAGTCCAAACGTCATGAACGGGAACTCGAACAATCCAAACGGCGTTGTGATGGCTGTCTTGGCTACGTCTTCTTCTGCCAGGGGTATCTGGTTGTAGGCCCTCACTAGGTCGAGGGTCGAGAAGATTTTCTTTCCTTGAAGAATGTGAGCGTAGTCCTGGATGTGTCTCACAGGATATTGGTCGGGAACAGTCCGGGCGTTTAGTGCACGGTAGTCTCCGCACGGTCTCCATTCTTCGGAACCCTTCTTTGGTGCCAAGTGCAGTGGGGACGACCAAGGGCTGTTGGATGGACGGGCGATTCCTAGTCTGAGCATGGCTTCGAATTCTTTCTTGGCTGCCTTGAACTTCTCTGGTGCCAAGCGTCGTGGTCTCGAAGCGACTGGTGGTCCATGGGTCGTCTTAATGTGATGCTTCGTCTGGTGCGTGATGCGTCCTGGGGCTCCTTCCGGTCTTGTGATCTCTGGAAATTCTGTTAATAGATCATGATACCTGGAGGATCCATTGACTGTCTTGACTTCTGGAATGTTACACTCAGCCACTTCGCCTTGGGTAGTGAGCTGGGTGGTTCCGTCCAAAAGTCTTCTGTTTCTGACGTCCACTAGCAGGTTGTAGAAGCTCAGGAAGTCGACGCCGATGATGGGTTTCGATACGTCTGCTATGACGAACCTCCATGTAAACGCTCGGCGTAGTCCTAGGTTCAGCGTGAGGGTGATTGTACCATAGGTTGCTATGGGTGTTCCGTTGGCTGCTGAAAGGACGTAGTCGGACTTCTCTCGTCTGCCAGTGACTGCTCTGTAGGGGAAGACGCATAAGTCTGCACCAGTGTCGACCAGGAACTGAAGCTTGGAATCCTGATCCGTTACGAACAGGCGGCGCGTCGAAGGGCTGGGATCACTGGCCGCCTCTAGTGAAGGCCCCCTCCGTTTCCCGAAGAGTATTTACAGGGCTGCACGCACCTCGTTGACTTGGCTCCAAATCGGTCGTGGTACCAGCACTTTCCATCGACTGTGGGTCGTCTGCGACTGTGGCTTCTTCGACGATCGTGGGAACGGCCTCGGTTCCTATCTCTCCTAGGTCGTTCTTGGAATGCTGCCAGTTCCGCCTGCAGGGTTGCGATCTTCTGGTTGAGTCCTATTGTGAACCGCGTGAACTCGTTCTTGAGGGATTCCATGTCGGCCGCTTCAGCTATATGGTGGACGGGGGGTCGGGAAGCTTCCACGATGTTGTCTGCCAGGTTAGCCAAGTCCTCCAATTTCTTGTCCTTGATGATAGCCAATGACACCTCGATGTTCTTAGGTAGACGGCTCATCCATAGGGACTTCATCAGGTTCTCCGGCACTGTTGCATCTGCAAGCCCCTGTAAGTGTCGAAGAAATTGTGAGGGCTTACGGTCTCCCATTTCCTCTCGCTCCAGTAGGCGGCGGGTTTTCTCTTCCTGGGAGGCACTCAACCGTCGCACCAGCTCCGTCTTCAATTTGTCGTAGGCTTCACTGGAAGGTGGTTTCATGATGATATCCTTCACCTCCACTGCATATTTGGCTGGCAGGGCTCCTACGACGTAGTTAAACTTGGTCCGGTCCTGTGTCACGCCAGCATTGCTGAAACTCCCTTCGCAGATGGCAAACCATAATTCGGGATCCGTGACTGCGAATTCGGGCATACGGACGGCGACTCTCGATACTTGGGCTTCTTCTGCCATTGTCTTCAGGGCTTCTTTTTCAATCACGTCGGGGTCACCAATTTGTGGGTTGCTGTGTTTTTGATCTGCAACTGTAATTAATTCACGGGGAAAGGAAAGTGAAAGAAAAAGTCAGGCAAATATATCACAGTTTATTTCAACCCAACTATTTGTTTTTGTCCCTGAAGTTAGCGGACACCGTTTTCAGAAAAACGATTTGTTTTGTGTTGTGTTGTGACAGTCGTATCGATAGTTTAGGCGCCGGGAATGTGGTGCAGAGATTATGCGAAACAGATGTGGCGGACGGACGTCTGATGGTCTTCCAGTGGCAGGTACTCTTGATGTGGAACAGATGTGGATGATTGACGTGCTTGCTCGGTGCTGGTCGAGGGTTTTGATAAAAACCTTTTAAGAATTATTGGCTGTCGTCGATTATCGCTGGTGTATTCTTCTCGAGAGCTGGTGCTTCTTGAGTGCTGGTTCTTGTGATGAATCGAAGAGATCTGATTTCTGCTTTGCATGTCGGTCCTTTTTATCCAATTTCTGGACCGATTTTATTTGAACCAATAAGGTTGCTCGAATGAGTTTTACCATATGAGGCGTGGTTTCCCAGATTCCACATTTTCTCTGTCCGCCGACTCTGCATTCGAAAATCATCTTATTCCTTAATATTTCTGTGGAAATTAGTTTCCCACATAGCTATTGCCACTCTTTTTCGCGGGAAGACTTCGAATGGAGGAATGTTTTCAATCTTTTCATTTCTGGGGAACATGCATTATTTTTTTAATTATTCACAAACTCTTTTTTATATTTTGCTTATTTTTAGTTGAACCTCACGTGGTATGAAAAAATATGACTGCCAAATAAAGCAAGAACATTCCTTTTTCATTGAGATGCCGAAATGGTATAACTCACTGTACTTTCAGCATTCAATAAAAAATGATAAATCCTTATTACAATAAGTCAGGAGCTTTTTTTCTTAATTACAGAAGAGCTAAAATACACAGATACCTGTGATTGACGCAACTACCTATGTTTCCTAGGAAAATATACCTGAAGGTTAGAATTCAGTTCACTACTTTTTTACTGATGATTTAAATTACTTTCTGTTCGACTGTTTCATGAACACTTGATTCATGAATTCGATTAGCGTCCATAGTTGACTACTTTATTGGACACTACTTTATTGGACTCAACTGTCACAGTCTTCTCTCGATTTTGCAATTTTCTTCGTTTCACACCACTCGTTATGTGCCACATACAAATTTTCATAAGCACTTTTACTATATAGAGAGATTGTTTGTCGCTTGAGACTATATTTTCTACGCTTTCCTCTCCCGCGCTATCCATTTTTTGGATTATTATGACGTTAGTCACAAAATTAACGAAGTAAACAACTTTATTTCCAAACGTTCGATAACAACATCATTTCTAGACTGACAGGATCGGAGAGAAGTTCTATTTCTTCGCCTAGGCGGAGAAATAGTTGCTATGGCTTACTTTTCCCTCCGGCGGCAGGAAAAGTGTTGTTATGCAAGGAACTAATTTTGCAAGACAACCGTAACTATACAAATGTTACATTTTTCACTCAATTAAAACGATCGTAAATGTCAATATTATTAAGATTTCGAGGAATTTCAAGATGTTTGAAAATAAAATAACATATTTCATTCGAAGGAGAAGTGACTTTTCATGGCTCACTACGTTCGGCGGGCAAACTAAAGCTCGCCATGAAAAGTGACACTTCTCCTCCTCATAAAATAATATACTATTGTTCAGTGCATGAGGTTGCTAAGGTCGCTGTAAGAAAAGCAAAAGCACACTTAATGTTTTCTTGAAATGAAGCGACAAATATATTAATTGCCATTTCAGAAAATGAAATTTTTGCATTGCAGTCAAACAAAAAGCTTTGTATGCAACTCGTACATAATTAGGGTAATGGACTTGCCCAAATTATTATATAAACTTTTGGACTCGTCCATAAAGACCTAATTCATTTACTTGTTACATAAATAGCCATTAAATTCAATTCGATGGGATGAATTTTTAGATTCTATTTTCTCTCGTGCCTTCTCAGAGTCTGACCAAAAATGACAGTGTAAAGACTCTTCTAATCTTTCCAGTTTCGTTCTCCCTTTATACCCTGCTGAAAAATTATCCCCTGCCTTCTCCGCTTGAAATGTGGCAACATCTAAAGGAGTGAGCTTTAGAAATAGAAATATCCTGCATCGTAGCCAGATTTCTTAGGTACTCCTCCTCGTCAGAAGATGCGATTCGAAATTGAAGAAAAGCTTCGTGACATGTGGCCGAATGAAAATAGAAACAGTAGACACGATTGAATGACGTGAATTTATTAGGCATTCAGCGACGAAATTAATCACTCGCCACTGCCCGGTCCGTCGAGAACCAATTAATCAACGCTGGACCACACGGTCAACAAACTGAGGTACGCCGAAGAGGCGTACATGCATCCCTGGCGGATTTCATACCGCAGAGAACCGTACAGATGCTGTAATCGCTCGGGTCCTGCCGATTAGTCCCGGGATTCGAAAAAAAGGATTAAAGCTGCTCCGACGAAAAAATTCGATACTGTGAAAATTGTTCAGCGGCGGGATTAGGCATATCGGCTTATTCCATTAGGATTAGGTCTTAACCACTTCGCTTCCGATTCTTTGAGTGGAAATTGGTCGAAAAATGTTCTATCAACTTGACGCGACTGATACGGAACCCGGCATTAGCCTTGACTTAATCCTAATTGTAGGGCTCTGTAGCGAAATGAACGGAGGGACGCATATTGATGGAGCGACAAAAATTGTCCCGAAGCTGCCCTTTGATGATGAAGAACGGGATTCAATGAGCTAATTGAGTTGCTGCGATTGAGTAAACTCTTCCGTCGAAATTTTGTTCGCCATTTTCAAGATCGTAAACTTTCAAATTCCGCTCTATTCCCTGTCAATATTTGGGAGCACATAATTTTGAACATATGTAAAGAAATTTCAGTTCAGAAAAAGCTTTATGCTTCATGAAAGGACATCGTAAAATCAAAAAATCTGAGATGACGTCAATTGACCACCAATATCAGGTGATTTGACACCGTTGGACTGCTTTCTTTGGGTTTATGTGAGAAGCCAGATCTATAAGAACAATCCTGAACTGAAGGATTAAATCAGTGAGCCTCAATTATCTCGAAATGTCATTGAAAATGAAAATAGCAAAACATGAGACCCAAAAAAATTCATGGTCCAGAAGGACTATTTGGTCATGTTTGGTATCGAATTGTAGGTTTTCGAGGACGAGGAATTCAATAAAAAATAAATCAAGGCCCTATTTGGTACGGTTTATATTTTGACCTGCGAAATGGCATTTTTTTAAAAAATCGAAATTTCAAGTCGTCATAGCTCCCCTTCCAATGATCGTATCAACTTTTTATTTGTATATTGTTAATAAGCATTGTCTCAAGTATCTCTAGAAAAAATAAAATCGATCTCGAATATGTCAACTTTTTCGATGGAAGATGCCAAAGGGCTAAGACCCCCAAAAACACCATATTCGTCATCAGCACAGAATCCCTGAAAAATCTACCGGAGTTATTCTATTGGAATGTTCTTCAACCTATTCGAATGATTCAGAATTATCATTTCGCTGATCCTTAACGCTTATATTTTGAACGCTCTGAGCTTGTGAACAAACTCGAAAATGAAAAACGCAAAACATAAAACTCGAAAAATTCATGGCACAGAAGGGTTATATGGGTCAAGTTTGGTATCGAAATGTAGGTTTTTGAGGTCGCTGAATTCAATAAAAAATAAATCAAGGCCCTATCTGGTACGGTTTAGATCATGACCTGCGAAATGGCATTTTTTCAAAAAAATCGAAATTTCAAGTCGTCATAGCTCCCGTTCTAGCGATCGCATCCACTTCTTATTTATATATTGTTAATCTGCATTGTCCCAAGTATCACCAAGAACAATAAAATCAACATCGAAAATCCCAACTTTTTTGGTCAAAAATGCATAAGGGGTAAGACCTCCCAAAAACACTATATTCGTCATCACCACGGAATCCCTGAACAATCTACTGGAGTTATTCGATTGGAATGTTCTTCAACCTATTCGAATGATTCAGAATTACCATTTCGCTGATCCTTAACGCTCATATTTTGAACGCTCTGAACAAAACTCGAAAATGAAAAACCCAAAACATAAAACTCAAAAAATTCATGGTACAGAAGGGTTATATGGGTCAAGTTTGGTATCAAAATGTAGGTTTTCGAGGTCGCTGAATTCAATGAAAAATAAATCAAGGCCCTATCTGGTACGGTTTAGATTTTGACCTGCGAAATGGCATTTTTTCAAAAAAATCGAAATTTCAAGTCATCATAGCTCCCGTTCTAGCGATCCCATCCACTTCTTATTTATACATTGTTAATCTACATTGTCCCAAGTATCACCAAGAACAATAAAATCGATATCGAAAATCCCAACTTTTTGGTCAAAAATGCATAAGGGGTAAGACCCACCAAAAACACTATATTCGTCATCACCACGGAATCCCTGAAAAATCTACCGGAGTTATTCGATTGGAATGTTCTTCAACCTATTCGAATGATTCAGAATTACCATTTTGCTGATCCTTAACGCTTATATTTTGAACGCTCTGAGCTTGTGAACAAAACTCGAAAACGAAAAACGCAAAACATAAAACTCAAAAAATTCATGTTACAGAAGGGTTATATGGGTCAAGTTTGGTATCAAAATGTAGGTTTTTGAGGTCGCTGAATTCAATAAAAAATAAATCAAGGCCCTATCTGGTACGGTTTAGATTTTGACCTGCGAAATGGCATTTTTTCAAAAAAATCGAAATTTCAAGTCATCATAGCTCCCGTTCTAGCGATCGCATCCACTTCTTATTTATACATTGTTAATCTGCATTGTCCCAAGTATCACCAAGAACAATAAAATCGATATCGAAAATCCCAACTTTTTGGTCAAAAATGCATAAGGGGTAAGACCCACCAAAAACACTATATTCGTCATCACCACGGAATCCCTGAACAATCTACTGGAGTTATTCGATTGGAATGATCTTCAACCTATTCGAATGATTCAGAATTACCATTTCGCTGATCCTTAACGCTTATATTTTGAACGCTCTGAGCTTCTGAACAAAACTCGAAAATGAAAAACGCAAAACATAAAACTCAAAAAATTCATGGTACAGAAGGGTTATATGGGTCAAGTTTGGTATCAAAATGTAGGTTTTTGAGGTCGCTGAATTCAATAAAAAATAAATGAAGACCCTATCTGGTACGGTTTAGATTTTGACCTTCGAAATGGCATTTTTTCAAAAAAATCGAAATTTCAAGTCGTCATAGCTCCCGTTCTAGCGATCGCATCCACTTCTTATTTATACATTGTTAATCTGCATTGTCCCAAGTATCACCAAAAACAATAAAATCGATATCGAAAATCCCAACTTTTTGGTCAAAAATGCATAAGGGGTAAGACCCACCAAAAACACTATATTCGTCATCACCACGGAATCCCTGAAAAATCTACCGGAGTTATTCGATTGGAATGTTCTTCAACCTATTCGAATGATTCAGAATTACCATTTTGCTGATCCTTAACGCTTATATTTTGAACGCTCTGAGCTTGTGAACAAAACTCGAAAACGAAAAACGCAAAACATAAAACTCAAAAAATTCATGTTACAGAAGGGTTATATGGGTCAAGTTTGGTATCAAAATGTAGGTTTTTGAGGTCGCTGAATTCAATAAAAAATAAATCAAGGCCCTATCTGGTACGGTTTAGATTTCGACCTGCGAAATGGCATTTTTTCAAAAAATCGAAATTTCAAGTAATCATAGCTCCCCTTCCAGTGATCGTATCAACTTTTTATTTGTATATTGTTAATAAGCATGTCTCAAGTATCTCTAGAAAAAATATAATCGATCTCGAAAATGTCAACTGTTTCGATGAAAAATGCCAAAGGGCTAAGACCCCCAAAAACACCACAATAATTGATATTCATTCGGAATGGTCTTCAATCCGTTCGAATCCTTCAAAATAACCATTTTGCTGGTCAGTAGCGTCTATACTCTGAGTGCTCTGAGAAAGAGCGGATTTATGGGGTGGGTGGTAGGTAATTGCCCCCCCTCATGAGTATCGAAGACCTCAGAAAAAGTGACGCACTGTGGTGCACAAAAAATATTTCATACATTGTGTTTAATGATTTTCAATCGTTTTAAACTTCCCCCCACCATGAAAAAGAGCTATATTCGCCCTTGCACAGTGTGATCCCCCCTTAAAATGCCCTTAGCTTTTGAGACTGGGAGCAACAAAGGGTGAATAATGAGTGGACATCCTCCGAAAGAGAGGTTAATTAAATTGAACGAGGATTCAATTATCTTGAGTAGATATATATCATCTGTTTCATCATGTCTGCCATGTGCCATGGAATGGGAAGGTCCCATCCATTGTTCTTATTGTTCTGGTATGTTTTCGTAATATTTTTGTTCAGTGAGGAGGTTATCTCGCTGAAAATTCTACTGTGTTTGATGTTATCAAAAGTGAACAATGGAAAACGCAGTATCTCACTCTTTATAAAGCCGTTTTCACGATTTCGTCAGAGACTGGATTCAGATCAGAGAGCAATTTTAATTTTTCATATTCTGAATCAGGAAGCTTCCAGGAGTTTTATCAGACTTACTGGTTTATTGAAAAATTTTTGATATTGTGGGTGGAAATAACACTTGAGAAAATTGCAAAATGTGAAAGGTTCTTCTGAAGCTTATCAACTGATATTAAAATACACACATCCTTTAGCTAAGAGTTCAGCTGATGCCTGGTACCCACTGACCCTATAATGAAGAATCTCACCATGACAACACCGCAATAATAGCTTCTTTGCTCCCAAATCTGCAAAGCAATGACAAGGGTCCAGAAAGCGATATCAAAGCCCCTCCAAAAATATTTTAATCATCGACAATCTCAGACGTTCGATTGTTAAGAATCCCGTCATTCCGCATTAAATATAATTGGAATTCTTCGGAAATCCTGGGATCTAATTAACAAAATGAGCTTTCGCCTACGAAGAGATACTACATTAGGAGGAAGATAATCAGAGTTCCAACAATGCTTTCGAGATCAGGTTTCTGACAGAATCTGAAATATAATAATCACCAATATTCCCTTTTAAGATTGATAGTTATGCTGATGAAGGGGTGTACCAGGTGGTAGCAAAATCGGTAAGGGTATACCTACAGTATCCATAATAATGAAATGCGAATGCTTGGATATCATTCGCGACTTTATTAATAGATATCATATTTCTGAATTTGACGGGTATTTCTGTGGGAAGATAGATATCGGAGGAAGATAAATTATATTTCACGTAGAAACAGGAGCGTAGGAGGAGGGGCAAATATAGAATAATGGTGTTTACATAACTCGAACATACAGAGTGTAAATGCCATGGAATAAATTCGATAACGAATGAATGAGGGGGTGTTAGGAAAAACGCTCGGACACGGCGATTTGTAATTTTGAATGCGCATATTTTTCAAGAAAATAAAATTATACAGGGTGTTCCATGCCACCGAGGCCAATATCCACTTTCTTATTTCAAATGCAACCCCCTGTATATCATTTATTTTTTGGATTCTTCAGAAAATTCTAGACATAATTCATATACAATGTGCTATACCTATCTTCAACTTTTTCGGAAATAATAAGTGTTTTCAGATTTTTTACAAAAATTAACATTTCAAATGAAAATTAAACTCACAAATTCGATACATTCCACTCAAAACTTATTTCCCATTCACCTCTTGATATGAAAAAAGTAAGCAAAAACCATTACTGAGAAGAAATTAAAAAAAAAAACAAAAACAGATTTGTTTATTCTCATAGCCTGAGTAACACGTTCTCTGTTTGTATGACAATAAGTGATCAGTGTAAGTGCTATTGTCTTTTGAATTTCGATAACTGTACGTAATAATATCAGAAAAATGAAATGCACAAAATAACCATTCTTCAAATGATTGGTTATGGGGATTACACACGGACACAAAATGGAAGTTTCTCGCTTATTTCACGAAAAATTTCCAAATTTGTCGCCTATATCCCAAGGAACAATTATCAAAATAGAAAAGCAGTTTCGAGAGCTTGGTCATGTAAGACAAATGAAAAAAATTGCTGCCAATGCAGTAAGTGATGATACGAAATTGAATATTATGCTTGATTTTCAAGAAAGCCTACATAATTCTGTTCGAAAAGTAGCCCCGCTGTTCACCGTCAGCCACACGTCAATATTTCGAATATAAAAGGAAAGTAAGATGCATCCCTATAGAATGATGGCAACTCAGGAGCTCATAGAAGACGATTTCGATAGGAGAACGCATTTTTGTGAGCAAATGATGGCAATGTTAGATAACAATGTGATCCAATCAGAAAATGTTCTGTTTTCTGATGAGAGCACATTTACACTACACGGTCATGTTAATCGTCAAAATTACCGCTATTGGTCTGATGAGAATTCTCACTGGATGAGAGAAGAACATACGCAATATCCTGAAAATGGTAATGTTTGGGCAGGAATTGTTGGAAATCATATCGTAGGTCCCTTTTTCATTGACGGCAACTTGAATGGAGAAAAATATTTAGAACTACTCCAAAATAATGTCGTACCAACTTTGATAAACTCATATCCTGATCCAGCAAATCCACAAGTTCCTGCCAATATAATATGGTTTCAGCAATATGGAGCACCGCCCCATTACCAAATCAATGTCCGGCAGTACTTGAACCAAATTTTTCAAAATCGGTGGATAGGGAGGCGCGGATCGATAGAATGGCCAGCACGATCTCCTGATCTGACACCATTAGACTTCTTTTTGTGGGGATATGTCGAAAGTATTGTAAACGAAACGAAACCCTTAACCCTTAGACGATCTAAACAACTGAATTACGCTTGCGATAAGATCAGTCACGCCTGAAATGTTGAGTAACGTTAGAAGACAATTCTACACCAGATTAGCATGTTGCCAAGACGTTCGCGGCGAGCATTTTGAACATTTCCTACATTGACATTGATGTTTTTTTTTTTTTTTTCAATAATTAAGAAATAATCAGTATTACTCATGAGGTTTTAATTGTAATGTACCGAATTTGTGAAATAAAATAATTTTCATTTAAAACGTTGATTTTTGCAATAAATCTGAAAACAGTTAATATTTCCGAAAAAGTTGAAGATAGGTATAGGACATTGTGCATGAATTGTGTCTAGAATTCTCTGAAGAATCCAAAAAATAAATAATATACAGGGGGTTGCATTTGAAATAAGAAAGTTGGTATTGGCCACGGTCGCATGGAACACCCTATATAATATTATTTTCTTAAAAAATATGCGCATTCAAAATTACAAATCGACGTGTCCGAGAGTTTTTCCCAACACCCCCTCATTTATTCGTTATCGAATTTATTCCATCTGTATCCATCACTGTATGTTTGCTATTTTCACTGACTTCATTGACTTCCACTCTCCATATTATACCGACATCAGTTATCTAGCAGCGAGAATCAGTGATCAATTTTTCATCTAATACGAGGAATTCTAAAAATCCCACTCATATTTGAATAATGGTGGATTTCTGATCCCACAAAATAGGGTTCTCATATTCTGCCCAGTATTTTCGAGCTTGGGTGAAGCATGTTCAGCAGGGTGTTCAAAACAAATTCTATTAAAGGAACTGTTCATCCGTTCCTAGCCCACTCTACCGCTTTGTTTGATTATCTATTGTTCATTCAACTCGACGTAATATGTAATGAATGAGGGAAGGTTTACTTTTTCTCCTTGTTTTGAACACGACAGTTTTTATTGAAACTGATTGTTTCTCGACTGGCAAAAAGCGGGGTTCATTTAAATTTTCAGAAGAGGGCAAAACTCGTTTTATTTTTTAGGATGTAGGATCCTAATATACTCGGTGAAATATGAAATTAGGGGAGTAAAAACTTCCAAACGATTTTTCCAACAACTTTCTGTCATGAATGAATTGTTTAATTTGAATATTTTCTCGATGATTCTCTTTGACGATAATCACAAGTTTCGGTGAAACCTCCCAGAAGCACAATGTACAGGTTTAAGGAGATACAGGTTAAAAGATCTTCGCTTTTCACAAACTTATGCGAAGAATTTTAATTTTTGCCTCAGTGTTCAGTAACATTGATTGAACAAGGTGAATTTGTAATTTTAATTTCAGTGAGTTTGATAGCAATTCTTGGTTATCTGCACTCCGCCAGCCAATATTTGGTTGTTTAAATTGATGAAATTCGCATTTTGCTCTTACATTCCCACATTAGAGAACGAGGATCAGTAAATTAATGAACGACTAGTAGCAAAGACAACTAAAGCCCAGTACGTGATCTTTACGGGTAATTGGATTGTTGTTTATTGGCAACACAACTTCTGTTAGTCTCTCTTCGAGACGTGCCTTTGGTGATGTTTTGGCTTATAACTGAACGCTCGCTAACAAGGAATCTTATCTCGTCGTAAGTCGAAGGAAAAACGAGATGGAAGGAAATTGGAAAAGAGAATTATTCGTCAATCGTTAGAAGACAAAATTCCGAAGAACTCGTTCCTAGGAATGAGGGAGCAAATATGGTTTTCCATTATTAATGACAAACCATCTCTTTTTGACTGAGATAAAAATTAAATATTCAACTGTAACCCAATTGGAAAGCCCCTAATTATACAGGGTGTTCGGTAGAGAAACCTACAAAAATTTTCTGTGTATTGGTAGGATTTATTGTAACATTTTATTCAAATAAACTTTTGTCCCAAGTGTTATAGTTTTTGAGATAGAATTTCGGTTTTAGTTCGACTTTTTCAAAATTTTTACAAAAATCTCTACGACTATTTTGTTTTCAGCTGTATGTCCGTCAAACTTTTTGTATTCCATTCTGTAATGTATGGCCCTACAGGATAAATCTTTCCTTCAGTCATAGAGTACCGAAAAATTTAGATATAAGACTTCAAATTCCCAAAAATAATTACAAACAGTAAAATTCAAAACTTTCTTATTTTCTAGAAAAAAAACCAAAAGCGGCAGAGGGCTTCGTTTTCATTTGAAAAGTTCTATGCATGGTATCTTATTTCTAATGATATACCCATTAGGTCACAAAACTATTCCTTTAATAGTCAGAATGCGTCAACTGTTCAAAAGAGGTAGTAAATGAAAAATTCTTTTTTCTTTGTTTATTTTTTAAACTCATTTTCATATCATTACATTATCACAAATCTTGCTCAAATTGAGCACTTCCATTCCTTATACAGGCTCGAGATCTTTTTCTTATGTCTACTGTAGTTACTTGGAGATTTATTTCTTCATTTACTTGAACGAAGGCAAGTACTTCAGTTTCAAGTCTGGAGAACGCGCGGGCCAAGGAATAGGACCAAGTCTTCCAATCCATGCATTGGGGAATGCCGCTTTTGGTTTTTCTCTGTATTCTATGAGTGACAAAAGTTCATTCGAATAAAATATTACAATTAATCCTACCAATACACAGAAAATTTTTGTCGGTTCCTCTACCGATCACCCTGTATAGAAGTTCTTGTAAGAATCCAACAAAAAATGTGCAGTTCTCACAGCACAATATAAGTGTGTAAATTATTGTCTGAGATAAGTGGAATGAAAAATATATTGGATGGATAATAAAATTAAATCATGATGAAAGGGAATCCATAAATTCATCGCACAAAGAAATATACAATAGAATCCCCACAGAATTTTCTTTATTCCGGTATTTCAGCTTTGAGATGTAATAATTCTTATGTCCTAATTATCAAGTGGTATTATACACGAGACGATAGACTTTTGTGTAAGGAAAAGTATGAATTTTCGAAATGGTAAAGTTCCATTGAAATTCAGTGGATTCCCTGTGAAATAAGTTGCGACTTTCACTGAGTTTTGCAGTGAAATTCCTTGTCCTTGAATGTTTATAAAGGGTGTTTCAATAAGAGAGCAAGGTTCTCATAAATAACCCACTGAGAAGCTTTCTCATGAGAGGAACTTTATATGTATCGATATGTACAGGAACTCTCCGTATGTATACTTCATACCTCTTTATGTACTCAATTTCAGTGCTTCCAATACTGATTTCGGAGTGAGGAAACTTTCGGGATGATATACAAGCCTAATAATCTCTTAAACACCAAGTTTCGCTCAAGACATAATTCCCTTCAACGTACCTACTTGTTTCACTACAGCAACAGCAGGTGCATCAGAACTTTGGGACTTGTAACGACCTCATCTAGTCGTCTATATGGGATTGGCTGTGAGAAAAGGCTGAGTTTGATAAATTTGCTCAATCTCGGTGACAGCTTTATCGTCATTCTGTCACATACTCGGAATTCATTACTGTGGAACTTATCTGAGAGGCAATGAAAGCATTTGTGGTTTCAGGTAATTGCATTAGCTATTCATTCCTTTTCCACAGGTGAAACATGCCACCATATATAAGCAGAGTTGTTTCTAAGGAACTTTTTGTTTTACTGGAATTCATCTTCTTCATTATTTCATCAGTTTGAGTTTCAATCTTCGTACAATTCGTGCATATTCTTAATCCACAAATGATATAGTTATAGGCTGATTGAAAATTCGAGTTTTAACTCGAATCAACACATAATTCAGTAAGTCTTGAATCCTTTGGGATGCTCTGACCTCGCAATTCTCCTTTAAAAAAATATATTAAGTTAGAAAAAACTGTATCTCTGTTTCGCCATAAAAGAGGTCGAGTTATCAGCGAAATAAGAAACTTTCAATGTCCTTCGTTCCAATTCGGACCAAAACAGATGCCAAGATATCCCAAACTTCCTGTTCATTGTTCTGGAGTTCGTTCTTCTTCCCTAACGAGGAAACATTCAACTTTTCGGAGAGAAGGGCACGGAAACAAAAACTTTCCGTTTTCTATTCAATGCAGAATCAGAAAACGACGAATCGGTGCGGATTTTTTTCTCGATAGCTGCTATATTTCGAATGAAAATAGAAATAATGTTGAAAAATGGGCGACAATCGTTGAAGACTCATGTGGCTTCAGTTTTCGATAAAAAAAAATTTATCAACTCAGAATAAAGTTAACCAAAAATGAAGAATTTTTCAAAAAATTACTTATTCCAAAGAGAAAAATCATTTTATGTGCAATTTTTCTCTAGATTGAAATGTAGAATCCAACCTAAAACGGTCCCTAGTTATATAGGGTGCGGCAACTAATTCTCCCACTTTTGAAAGAGCTGTTGAAAAACAAGAAGAAGATTTTGGAAACATTCTTTTTTATTTTGACAGCCCACTAAATAAGGTTTTTCTTTCATTTATATCTTTAAAATATACTGCTCCACAGGAGTAAGGGATATCGTATTCAATTGTTTTTAAAAGTATGTAATCTTCGAGAAAATCGCTGTAAAATCATTTAAAACTCAATAACAACTTGAATCGATCCAATAAAAATCAGTATGAGATATTTCGTGAATCTGATCGCCTTTTTTCTGATTCTTGGTTCTTTGCATATGCTTCATGAATGTTCTTATTTTGAAATGAAGTCAGTTTATCAACGGCTTCGATTTTAAACGAGTTTTCTGAAAATGCCAAGATGTAAATTAACAAACGCTGAGGCTAATAGGGCTATCGGAATGCTACAGGGTGGCCTAACTCAGGTTGTTGTAGCGGAAAGGTTCCAAGTCAGCCAAAGTGTGATATCTCGACTTTGGAATAAGTTCAGGGAGACAGATTCCGTGTTGGAAAGACCAAGGCTTGGTAGGCGACGGAAAATAACACCTGCTCAGGATCGTTTCATCACCGTTTCGGCGAAAAGAAACCCTACATCTACGTGTAGAAATGCTACGGAATACTCTTCAAAATGCAGATGGGGTCCAAGTTTCCATCGAAACCATCAGACGACGTTTAAGAGAGGAGAATCTAGGTTCTAGACGTCCATTTAGAGGAGTTCCATTAACACGTGACCATATGCGTCAAAGACTGAAATGGTCAAGGCAACATATCAATTGGAACGATCATGGCATAGTGTCCTTTTCACTGATGAATCCAGATATGGACGATTTTCCGATTCTCGAAGAATAAGGGTATGGACAATCCCACGCATACCCCGTAATCGTCGCTATGTCCAAGAAGTCCATCCATTCCGAGGGGTTAGTGTTATGGTATGGGCCGGGATATGTTTCAACGGGCGCACAGATCTACACATTTGTCCTGGGAATATGACCGCCCCTCACTATAGGGACCATGTCATTGACAATGTTGTGCCAAATTTTCACGCTGCTATTGGTGAAACTTTTCAATTTCTAGACGATAACGCTAGACCACACCGTGCAGCCATAGTTGAGAATGCGCGTGAGGAGCTTGGTATTCCACATTTACCAATACCTCCGCACTCACCAGATTTGAATTGCACAGAACATGCATGGGATATGCTCAAAAGAAGATTAGATAATCATCAACCTACCCCAGAATCCTCAAATAATCTGAGAGAGCTTCTGCCCCGTTTATGGAACCAAATTCTTCAAGAAATGTTCAACAATTTTGTGTGTAGTATGCAAAGAAGATGTCAAGCTGATATTGATGCCCGTGGAGGCCATACATTGTATTGATAGTCTTAAAATGCTTAAAAAGCAGAATACCCAAAACGCGTTGTGGGTAAATTAGATAATCCACAATGCGAATTCGATTTTAACGCGCTTTCATTCTGCGTTGTGGACAATTCATTTTACCCACAACGGGTTGTGGGTATCGCACTTCACCCAGAAAGCGATGAACCAGAATTTGTCGTCGAAGTCAGTGTGCTGTAGGTTGAGTACTGGCAAGTACGAGAAGCCATTATCATGACTATCTAACGTGAATAGATTACGCACCTTGTGAATTCTCAAGTTTGATTGAAATTGAAGGGCCTCTTTTCGAAATTATATCAATATGAAAACCTAATTTGAACAAAAACTAAGTGAACGTATGCTAGGAAAAAAAGACAGGTCGTTGTTATTGTTATTATCGGACGAACGTTATTTGGAGTTAGTAAATGAAATCAAAGTGGCACTACAGAGAAAACAGGATGGGCTTCAATTATCATCCAAAAAATATCGTAGATTAAAAAGATATGATTTATTAACAGTTAGCAAAAAAAAAACTTGTTAACAAGGAACGTTCAGGAAACCAATATGGCTTTATAAAATGCAATTGTTTGAAAGGATGTCAAACTAAGGCGTGTGCATGTGTGAAATTGAATATAAAATATAATTCAAGATTTCATAAAAGTACTTGTGAAAATAAATAATACCTATTTGTTTTTAGTTCCAATAAGTTGTTGATATATCGTTTTGTTTCACCTTTATGAACTTTCAATGTAAGTAAGAAGAGAAATAACGGCATGCAGACAATTGAATATTTTTTGAAAATTATTTCTCTTCTTAATTATATTCACAGACGTTAAACTTATTCTAATTTCAATATAAGGTTTTTGTAATCATTGTTTTCCTTGAAACGTATTTTGGGTAAAGCGGAATGGAAAGACAGCTTTTTCTCTTTTGTGTCCAATTTTTCAATGAGTTATCATTACATCATACATTTCATTTGCTGCACATTAAAAATCTAGGCCAGATTGGTTTGCTACACGTTCTATGTTAACAAGTTTATCCTTCTCTCCACCAATTAATGGATCAAACCGTTTTAATCTACGATATTTTTTGAATAATAATTCAAGTCCATCCTGTTTTCTTTATAGTGTCACTTTGGTTTCATACATATCTCTAAATGACCTCCGTCTGGTAGTAATAACGACCTGTTCACTTAGTTTTTGTTCGAATTCAGCTTTCATATTGAAATATTTTCGAAAACACGCACTAAAACCAAAACACAGTCAAACCAATTTCAAGAAATCACAAGGTATCCAGGCACTGTGGTAAGTAATCTATTCATGCTACTCGTAATACTCGCTACTCGTACCTGTCAGTACACAACCTACAGCAGGCTGACTTCGACGACAAATTCTGGTTCATCGCTTTCTGGGAAAAGTGCAATGCCCAGAACGCGACGTGGGTAAAATGAATTGTCCACAACGCAGAATGAAAGCGCGCTAAAATTGGATTCGCATTGTGTATTATCTAATTTACCCACAACGCGTTCTGGGTATTCTGCTTTACTCAGTGCTCGAAAAAAGAACATCTATTCGCATCGTGGGTAAATTTGGATACCCATAACGCGTTGTGGGCAAAAATTTCGGACAGTGGCCGATTTCGGCTATTGCGAATATCAGGGAGAACTAGTTGCCGCACCTTGTACAGAGCGTACCAGAGCATTCGCCATTTAGCAACGATAGACACATTTTTAAGGTTCATACGTTTTCAATTTCATTATCTAGGATCATTGAAGAAATTCATGACCCTCGACTAAATGAACATTATTCATGTAAAATACAAGGTGTCCCAGCATCTTGATCGAAATTAATTGTCGATTCAACCCCGTTAGCCGCATGTTAATAATTATTGTCCCTGTTATATATTGAAATCAAAATCGATTGGAATTGCTTCGGTCCGGTCAAAGCAAAGTTAGCAAACTATGGACATCCAGCTGAGCCTTTGTAGTTTGTTATTCAGCGTTTGCTTATACAATAACTAACTGACATGCAACGTATGCATCATTAGTGTTCTGTTCTGTTATGTTCCTTTCATAGGTTAGCCAACATGCCCTCTGTAGGGCATTTCGATAGTAGGATACTGAATGTTTGATTCCACTTGGATACAATAAGATGAAAGCTTTGATGTGCCTGTATTAAGGCGACATGAAAGGAAGACACTTTGAAGAACTCTGCTTGCGACCAATCCCAGAATTAATTATCATTTATGCTTCCATAACATTATTTGGGGATCAAAATTATTCCCTCAGATTTGAATTTCGTTCTCTCTTTCCCCTTCTCTCCCAATAGACCAAGTCGATTTATTGATACGAATTAGCGTGGCGAGGAGGAGAGTCAGTTGCCTTTCTGGTGGATTTTTTTCGAATCGATAAAAATAAAAAATCGCATTGAACACAATCCGATTCTCAGTAAAACGTGCTGTGGTGGTTCTTAAAGCTGTGAAAGAAGTACATGGTTGGTTTCCATTAGTGAAAGACAAAGTTGCCCTGTTCGTCCTTATCATAAACTGATATCAAAACGAGGTGACAATTTCATAACACCACGACTGTTCTTAAAACCAAATCGACACTGGAAAAATGAAAACAGAAACTGACAAATGGTACGATAATGTACCGGTTGGAAGAAATATACAGCTCCACAAAAGTTAGGGATATCGTATTGGATCGTTTTCAGAAGTATGAAATCTTCGAGAAAATCGCTGTAAAATAATTTTAGACTCAATGACAACTTGAATCGATCCAATAAAAATCAGTATGAGACATTTAGTCAGTCTGGTCGCCTTTTTTCTGAAGTTTGGTTCTTGGCTTCATGAATGTTCTTATGTTGAAATGAAGTCAGTTTATCAACGGCTTCAATTTGAAACGAGTTTTCTGAAAATGCCAAAACGTAAATTAACAAACGCTGAAGCTAATAGGGCTATCGGAATGCTACAGGGTGGCCTAACTCAGGTTGTTGTAGCGGAAAGGCTCCAAGTCAGCCAAAGTGTGATATCTCGACTTTGGAATAGGTTCAGGGAGACAGGTTCCGTGTTGGAAAGACCAAGGCTTGGTGGGCGACGAAAAACAACACCTTCTCAGGATCGTTTCATCACCGTTTCGGCGAGAAGAAACCCTACATCTACGTGTAGAATGCTACGGAATAGGTACCTACTCTTCAAAATGAAGATGGGGTCCAAGTTTCCATCGAAACCATCAGACGACGTTTGAGAGAGTTGAATCTTGGTTTTAGACGTACATTAAGGGGAGTTCCATTAACACGTGACCATAAGCGTCAAAGACTGGAAAGGGCAAGGCAACATATCAATTGGAACGATCAATGGCGTAGTGTCCTTTTCACGGATGAAACCAGATAGGGACGATTTTCAGATTCTCAAAGAATAAGAGTATGAACAATCCCACGCATACCCCGTAATCGTCGCTATGTCCAAGAAGTCCATCCATTCCGAGGGGGTAGTGTTATGGTATGGGTCAAGATATGTTTCAACGGGCGCACAGATCTACACATTTGTCCTGGGAATGTGACCGCCTCAGACTATAGAGAGCATGTCATTGACAATGTTGTGCCAAATTTTCACGCTGCTACTGGTGAAACTTTTTAATTTCTAGACGATAACTCTAGACCGCACCGTGTAGCCATAGTTGAGAATGCGCGCGAGGAGCTAGGTATTCCACATTTACCAATACCTCCGCACTCACCAGATTTGAATTGCATGGAACATGCATGGGATATGCTCCAAAGAAGATTAGATAATCATCAACCTACCCCAGAAGCCTTAAATGATCTGAGAGAGCTTCTGCCCCGTTTATGGAACCAAATTCCTCAAGAATTGCTCAACAACCTCGTGTGTAGTATGCAAAGAAGATGTCAAGCATTTATTGATGCCCGTGCAGGCCATACATTGTATTGATAGTCTTAAAATGCTTGAATTCTCTGGGAGGAAAACAGAACTACAAGCTAAAATCAATTTGCAACTTGAAATCATATTAATATCAATTTTCATCACAAAAACTTTATTTTAACTTTATTTTTATGCAATTTGAGTCAATATCCCATGTGGAGCAGTTTACTGTAAATGGATGAACTAAATCTGCTGCTGAGGCCATCGGCCTGAAGGAAGGACAAAAAAATAACAAATTACTGATTAGATCATCTGCTTTGAGCAAACTGGTAAAAAGTGGTGTAGAAGAATAACTTTTGCTGAGAATTATTGGTCATAACAATCAAAATACTATAAAACCATAATAAAATCACGATCAGGAACACCACAACAAGATTATCATAAATATTCTGTGTGGTGATAGATCTTTTATACAGCAGCGATTCTGATGTTAAGCCAAATTTTTTTCATTGTACATGTCATTATCATTAACTGTACTTTTAATCGAAAAATAATTGTTTCTTTGTGTTGAGTTAGAGATTCCTTTGTAAAAGAATGGTCCAACGAATATTCCTTGAACATTTTCAAATGCCTCATTAATTCATGACAAAATTCTCAAACTCCCAGCTTCCCTCTTCGGGCTGTTACCAAGAATCAATCTTTCGATACAGCACTGATTCCTGGTATCTGAAAAAACGATGACGCTCTAGCCCGCAGGAACAAACCGTCAAAATCGAAAACTGCTAAACAAGATTTCAAACAGGAACTGTTGATTCAGAGCGAATTGATCCGATGGACCAAAAGCGAGATATCATCGGCGTAGCTCGAAGCGAAAACATTGCTTTTTCATGGCTCGAATTCTGGCCATCACAACATAAATATATCATTGTCCTCGTTCAAAAGAACTCACGCTGGCACGGTTCGGATATTAAGCTGTCTATAACAATCATTGGAAATCTGTACAGCCTCCAGACGACGGCAGCTGTACGCAGGTGAGAGCGCAGATCGATGCCAACGAACATGGAACTAAAGCTGCTGAGAACAACGCTGACCAGTGGCGGCTCGTCGGTGAAGGCAAGGGAGACCGAAATCTTCCACTCATCTTATTCAAACAGCTCTTGAATTAGTTGGAGAAAAAAGACCGCAATGTCTATGCCACCAAAACTAAACTCATTTCTATAGCTGCTCAGAGCTTAACTCACCTAGCCTCTTAAATACTAGACTGCACTTTGCTAATGCAGTTAAATATATCTTAATATTTCAAGATATCGCTTAGCAATATCCGCAACTAGTGCAATCTGATATCGATGTGTAATTTGAGACAATATCTCGACCAAAAAGAGTTTTTTTCATTGTTACACGGCATACAAACATTTGGGACGCGGTAAAAAAATTCCATTCAGAAATGCATGCAGTAGTTCCCTATTGCTGAAGGTTCATAATGTTGCTCGCTGTAAAATTAGCCCCTCCTGTTAATTGACCTCGAGCCACCACTGAAGCTGAATCTTCCTGCACTGTTCAGCTGTTGTTGCGATGGACATCCCCTGTAAGCAGGAGAAAATCTGATGCAGCAGCATTTGTGGCCCAAATTGATTATAGGAGCGTGAATTCTACAAAGGATCCACAGGTAGCCGTCACGTTCAACAGGGACGGACAAGGTTGTTGCGGATCTTGCCGAAGGCCTAGTTCCATGCCATGATGCTTTTTACCACAGGACAGTTCACGACTGTGGGTGGAATCAATCAAATGGGTGGTATAGATTCAACTGGGAATTTTTGAGGAGTGTAGCCTTTTGATACTTTTCTGGGGGAATTTTTATGGAAAATTTAATGGATTTGCTAATAAATGTTCCGAATCAATTCAGAATAGAATTTTTCGGATCAATAATAACCAAGTCTCGCATTGTTTGAACTGAGAAAGTTTTAAAAAAAGATCAGGGGGCATGACTTGCTTAAAACACCATTTTATTCAATGGAAAAATATATCTGAGTAGATTTAACGGTGTCATAGGAGGGGTAAACAAACTTCAATCATAGCCAATTTGCAGATCGATATCACTCTTATCTTGAGTGATTCGTGCTGGTGAACAAAACTCGAAAATTAAACATCGAAAACATTAAAACTGAAAAATTCATTACTTGAGAAGGCTACATGGTCGACTTTGGTATCAAAATATACGTTTTTGAGGTCGATCAATTGAATAAAAAATATTCCAGAGCCCTAACTAGCATAGTTTAGATTTTCACCTGTGAAATGGCATTCTTTGAAAAATTGGAAATTTCAAACACTCATAGCTTCCGTCCCTCTTGTCGTTTCCTCTATTCGTTTTCATTTTGTTGATCAGCATATCTCAAAGTATCTCTGAGCGAAATATGAGCGATTTCAAAAATTTCATATTATGGGTGAAAAATGATCAAGGGGTAAGACCCCCTAAAAACTCCGTATTCGTCAATAAAACGAAAATCTGGGTGGATCAAACGGTGCTAATGAACTAGGAAATTCTTCGAACCATTCGAATCTTCAATAATAATCATTAAGCTGATCAATAGCACCCATACCACGAACGGTCTGAGCTTGTCAACAAAACTCGAAAATGAAATATTGAAAACAATAAAACTGAAAAATTCATTACTTATGAGGGCTACATGATTGACTTTGGTATCAAAATGTAGGTTTTCGAGGTCGCTGAATTTAATGAGAAATATTTCTAAGCCCTAACTGGCATAGTTTAGATTTTCACCTGTGAAATGGCATTTTTTGAAAAATTGGAAATTTCAAACTCTCATAGTTTCCTTCCCTCTCGTCGTACCCATTATTTGTTTATATAATGGTAATCGGCATATATCGTAGTATCCTCTGGTATCCCTGTGCAAAATAGGAGCGATCTTAAAAGTCTTGAATTTTGGGTGAAAAATAATCAAGCGGTAGTACCCCTTCAAAACACCATATTCGTCAAAAAAATAAAAAACTGGATGGATCTAACGAACGGTGCTGTCGAACTGGCAAATTGTTCAAACCATGCAAATCTTCCCTAATAACCATTCTGCAGATCAATTACACTAATAATACGAACGGTCAGAGCTCGTAAACAAAACTCGAAAATGAAATATCGAAAACAATAAAACTGAAAAATTCATTATTTACGAGGGCTACATGGTCGACTTAGGTATCGAAATGTAGGTTTTCGAGGTCGCTGAGTTCAATAAAAAATTTTCCAGAGCCCTAACTACCATAGAAAATTCAGATATGATAAGCATATCTCAAAGCATCTCTGAGCGAAATTTGAGCGATTTCAAAAATCTCAAATTTTGGGTGATGTACGAGCAAGGGGTAAAACCCCTAAAAACACCATATTCAGCAATAAAACGAAAATCTGAATTTAAAATTCCCCTTAGGGCAGTCTTCTATTTTTCACATCTCTGTATTATTCGTGGTATTCCAGCGAATCTAAAATACTAAAAGGAAAACCACAATGACCTTCGATGCCTTTTGGCTTAAATTCAATCTGGTTCCGCTTTGATCATGTGTTTTGACAACAAATTCAATTTCGCACTTCCACGAAGTCTCTCAATTTATTTTTTCTATATTGGATCCAGGGAAACCCACTTTTCGCATTTTCTCGCGTAACATCTCTTTCAGCGAAATAAAATGCGTTCATATATTCAAGGAATCTCGAGATTTATGTCAAATTCTAGCATCGAAGTTGTGATATTTATTCATGGAAATGTTTACGAGTAACATCGAAGGTTTTTCTCACTTTTCTCTTTCTATTTTGAAACCCACATTTTATTCAGTCAAAGGAAAATTACGAACACTCCTTTGTGCATTTCAGCGCATTCAACTGTATAATTTTCACACAGCTTTTCTGTAGTTACTCTGCCATATAATTCATTTCAATCGCATACAGCGAATGTGAGAGCTCAGTCATTTAGGCCTCTTTCACTAAGTTGGTTCAATCGAATGAAGTTCCTATTAATTTAGTTAAGATATTTACATGTTCAATTGGAGTTGTTGGGAGAAATGGAATGTTTTGATGCGAGTGTCTGATATTGAATGTTCTCGAACTAAACTATATCGGAAAGAGCTCTCATAATCACCTTAAATGAATGAGATAATCGACAAATTACAAAATGGTGAAGGCGACGGTTATCCAGAAATTTTATTCGTTATTAGATGCAATATCTCGGAATCTGCAACGTGTATCCGTATGAAATCAATGATAGCAAGTTCCTGAACAATCAATTCATCTTGTGCCATCTCCTAATCGATACCAGCGTCTCATATTATAAGCTCCAGTAGCCCACATGCAACAAGTCCCTTCTTCAATAGAAAAACCTCCCAAAGGAATCATATCTCGCGAAATGTTTATTCTGACGCAATTTCTATGTGACCTTCTTCAGCATTCCACATGTCCAGCCTTTTCATTACCAATAAAAGTTCTATACGGACAATGGGACCATATCTATCTCGAATACCAGGGGTCAAGTGTGGAATTTATATCTTCACAATGGATATGATACGATAATGGAAGTTATAGTCGCTTTGGAAAATGGCATTTGATGTTCGTGCCATCCATAGTATATGTCTCTTGGGAAACCCTCAGAAGGAAACCTGAGAAATCGAATTTTTTGTTCTTGTCTGAGTTTTATTACACGATCATGAAGTTGTTGAGCATGAGTAGCATCATTCTATATTTTATTCATTTTGTTTTCTGGAAAAATGGTCCTCAAATGCCAGATATGGCTCTCTAAGAGTTCTATCTAATTTATTGGAGAGAACTTTGCCATTGGAGAGTAGGAGAAAGTCTACGAGAGAGACTTCATCAATGGAGCAAGTGAATTAGTAGGCAAATTTTTCATTAAGTTCTAGTGTGACTGGTGTATTATAGATTATTTTTTTATGTAGGAAAGTTTGTACCGTTCAATTAATAAATGACACAGCGCTTCGAATGCCAAAATCATATCAGATTGAGTCCAGGGAATCATAACCAAAAGTTCCGAATCTCTTAATTCATTCCCGAGGCAAACAGCCATAAAATATTTAATACTCGGTTCCCCTCGTCCAATTCTTCAATTTAACATCTCGTCAATCGTTCACGATCGATCAATTTACGTGTGGCTTCAGCCATTTCGAATCCATGAATTATTTAATCTTTGAAAACTTTTCTCAAAGTTTCACACTCCGGACGAGAACCGATCGTTTCGATCTGAATCATTCCGAGTTAGAGAGCGCGCTTCATTCGATTCTCAAATATCTACAGTCGCTTTGTTACATTCTAATTTAATTAACTCGGAAATGGGGGGTAAATTGAAAACATCTCGGGCAGATGCTCGAAAATGTTTGTAATCACAGTGTTTTTAACGGCTCTGTGATGGAATTAGAACTTCTCTATGTTTATTTCAATATAAAAAAAATTCCGCGAAAGGAACGATATGTTTCTATATAACATACAGGGTGTCCCAGAAAAAGCGGAAAACGGAAGTTCAGAGGTTGAGCTCTTCTAATCATTCGGCCCAGTTTTCGAGTTATGATTTTTTGTTGTAATTTTTAGCCATGGATTCTTGAATTTTACTGAATAAGCCTGAGTAATTTGCTTCACTGGTGAACATGAGAGGGGGTCATCCCTGCAGAATTTTCCATAGAAAAAAGTTACAGCCACTTTTCAAATATCCACATTTGCAAAAAACACCCCCTCACAATAAAACAAGGCGATACCGATATCAGGTTTTGTTTATATAGGTAGTTAATGAATTGGTTTTTCTATTCAAATGTGTCCAATTTGCCCTAAAAACTCTCTAAATTCACTAGTGTTGTGCCTTATACCGTGCAAAAAATAATCTTGTCAATATTAGGTAGGTACCATCTCTCTTCCCTGAAAATTTAATTGAGCAGTCCCTACGGCATCAAAAATTAAATTTGATCCAAAGGCTAAGATAAATTAAGATGACATTATTGAAATTAGAAACATTATTTTTGATCGACCTCAAGATATTTCGAAATTTGGAATTTTAATCTATTTGTGAGATTCAACATATTTTTTTATGACGAAAACCAACAACGTCAATGGGATAAAATACTCAGCTGATTCGGAAAAAAAAACTGAACAAAAAGAAAATTGAAATGGAAACTAAATATGTACATTGTAAACTCATACATGCCTTAGCTGCATCAGGATAACAAAAGCCGATAATTGAATTGAATACCTCGCATTTCAAATCTCCGGAACTTTTCATCGAAATCCGGCAAAATTGATTCTACTATTTGTAAACAAAAGATCGATATTCGTTGCTCGGGAAATCTGTTTTCGGGAGAGGTCCGGGATTAATATTCCCTCGTTGTTTGCAGAACCAATATTTTATTGAGATTCGGTAATTCGGTATTAAGAGCAGGGTAAAATACGGTTTACTCAACCGGGCAGATTACCAAACAAATCCCAGAAATTTCAGGTCGGATCCTAGTGACGAAATTAATTGAGCCAGCTCGAGGATTCGATAATATTGGATCTGGTTAACTCTTCATTTAGGCAGCGGCCAATAATGTCAACAAGAGTTTCATTACATATAATTCGTGGATATGGATGTCGCAGCTAGACGCACACTTGATTATCCCGAATCCTGAGGATTTATCGTTAATTTCGGAATGAATCAACTGCCAATTTCTATACAGAACTATGGAAGCAGCAACTTAAAATAAGCAGCATTTACGGCATTTACGCGTACGAAGGAATAGTATGAATGAATCGAAATAACAAAAAAAAAAACAGCTGAATAAATAAAACTTCCTCAACACCAGTGAAAAGATAATAATTTCTTGTCGGCAAACTTACAGAGTGTATATGAAATGGCGTTTAATCGGTACGAAGAATGGTGTTCTAAGAAAATCGAGAGTCATGAAAAGTATTGTTGGCTTACTTTAAATGCTTATCTTCGTAAAGAAATCATCTTTTCTCTTGTCGAATCTTGTTGTATTTATCAATTTATCGATGCTAAGAAGTATTTTAATAACCAGAAAAAACGTCGCTTGTGTACCTACCTATAGCTGGTTGCATTAATAAAACGTAAATCAGAAGATAACAAAGCTTAAAAATCTAAAATTCATACTGAAGAAGACATCACAAAGTTTTTAACGGAAGCATTAGACGATGATCCATATTTATTCAAAGAAGTTTCTGAGACATTTGAATTTTAATAGCATCTACAGCTGCAGTCAGTAGGTATGTACCTACCTAAAATGTTCGAAAAAACATAATTCACGAACGCTGAAAGAGTATCATTGCTAATTCCCTCTGCGTAAATATTTATACGGTTCTTTTGATTCGACTCAAGTCCTTTCAAGCTCCCGTAAAACCCTTCCAATCTCCAATCGGAAAATTCCATCAGTGAATTCAAATACGTTTCTTCCTAAATTAAAATATCGAATTCAGGCCAATTTCAATTTCTCAACCATGAAATTCCCATAAACTAACTTACATGTTATTGGACGAGAAATTCGAAAGCTCTGTCTCTCTCTCTCTCCCAACTGCATAAACTCCCCTTCGAATTTATACTGAAATAGTTAAGCAAACCGAGTAATAGCGCAAGTTTTGATTAAACTGAATGTTCATTGAGATTCCTAGCTGGGTATGCGGTAAACTTTGAACAGACATGGCCGATGTATTGAAATATGCCCTCAAGATCCATTACTCAGATGCCGATTCATCACTGAATATGTCTAATCGTCATAAACTTCAATGTTACAAGTTACAACAACTTCCAAACAGAAAGGCATCCAAAATGGCATGACATGATATATCCAACTCATAAACAGACTAAAGAGATTTTTTAGTTCATAATTCATAAAGTCTGAAACATTGTATCGTTCTTCCGCAAACAGCGGATGCAAAAATGATAAAATTCCTTTCAGCATAAAGGCTTTTTGATTACCTAATCCAATTCAGACAAGTCAGTTCTTAATAGAACTTCCAAGAGGATTAAGACCTTTCAATGCAGCTAATGATGGACATTCTCAATTGGGAATTCGAGTAAAATGGTATGTACCTACTGTTGCGACTCACTGTCCACGGGGTGTGTAGCATTCAATACAAGTGCTCCGCAGAGGGCCCCACCCAGGAGTACTGCGATGCGATAGGCTTTGAGACCCTTGTCTTACTGAAATAATAGAATAAGATATGTACCTTTATTTCGGTATACTGAATAGGGTGCTAGCTTATGAGTCAGCTATATCCCTTTAACGTTCCTGGTGATGAGTTTATCGAAATATACTTCATGATGGTGTTTCAAGCTCGAAGAAAAAACATAATTTTCCATTTAAGTTCCATATTCTAAGTCTGTCAGAGACATCTCTACCGTCGCAGCTATACATCAAAAAGGGAATGGGATACTTGTTGAATAATTCAAGAAGAATTGGATGTATCCATTCAATTCCATCTGGTTGCTCTCCATTATTTTTACCCTTGTCTCTGCGATACATCATGTTTAATTTCCAACCGGATACGACAACATTAGGTTGCTATGTTCGCATGAAAGGAGAGTTAGTTTAAATAAAGGATTCAACCTTCATGTATATGAGGTTATACACCGAAATACATTTCCCTAATGGGGAAAATAAGTAAAATGGATTCCGGAATACCTGAAGATAAATATCAAAAATGAGACCTTTCTATTTTGGGCGGAAAGGTGAGGTAGAGGATTTACAGAGTGTCGCAATGAAAAGGTCGTATAACAGTTGAGGAAGCTTCAGATTTAGTAACAAATAGTGCATACGTTTTTCAGTTCAGTCTTCTGCTTCCGAAGGAGATATTCTTTTTTATTTTGAGACTTTTCTATTGGACGTAATTTCCCGAATTGTTATTGTTGTAATTTTTTCAGTTTATTCAATTTGCTACCATTTTTTTCAACAGATTCACGAGGATCAATACCTACGTTCCTGGGTGGGAAAATTACATGGGTTTTGTGTGAATATCAAGTTATATTATAATTAACATCTAGTATTCTATCCAATTTTTTCTGTAACGACTGAAAATGTCAATTATTCCGAATATAAGGTCGATTTTTTTGTGTGGCAGTCTGAGTTCCGTCTCACATCTTTGGTTGGGGGTTGAAATGAAAAGAACTTTGTAACAGATTCCAAAATTTATTAATAAAAATCATAAATCAACATTTCACTTATTTTCTCATACATTATGTGTTGATTAGATTTGAGAACTCATTAACATATTTCGTTAGTGAAATTCATCAAAAAAATTTTCCTCAAACCTCAGTCGAATAGTCACAACAAATCAAAAAGATAATGAAAATAAATATCAAGTCATTTCTCCCTATTTCTAACCTAATAGTATTTTTTTTTCTAGAGCTACAATGAAATCAGTCAAATCAAAAAATATAACATTAAGATATCGGAAACGAAAAAGAAAGTTAAAATATTCGAACGTCGTTACTGCTAAACTCCATAACACGTCAACAATTATTGCAAAATTTTCTAAGATAATTTCATCTCAAGATTGCATAAGCAAAAATTTTCTTTGAAATATAAGTGTTTATTCCTATATTCCGAAATTAAAATGTTCAGTACCTACACTACAGAACACTAAAAATAAATTTGAAAAACTAAGATCCCGAATCCTATTGCAGTAGTATATTTTCAAGCAAGTTCAGTAAATGATCTACACACTAACCTACAGAATGTCACCCAATTGGTGATGATAGAAAATGTTTCATGTTGAGTGAAGCGTGAATCCATGAATTGCAACCAATCGCACAACACAAACAACGGACACAAATAAAGTCAACGACTGGGAAAATCAATACCTTTAAATTTTAATTTCAAGCAAGTTAAACGTTTTTTTTTTCATAACTATTTCCGCTCTCAACCCTTTTTTCACACTGGGCAGTATAAATTGATACCTTGAATGGTTTGGTTGCACTAGAGTCAAATGCTCAACTCAACATGAACAGACAATAAATGGGTCATTCCCAATTTCTAAATAAAAGACTCAGATCTATTTCTCCCATACTTTCTAAAGGAACTCTAATAGTGGCATTGAATTGAAGTTACAACTATTCTAGCAAGTGTTGAGTATAATATTATAGAGCGTAAAAGTATCTAACAATATTCAACACAAAAAATAATACGGCTGCAAATTAAATTATTAAAATATATAATATCAACAACAGAAAACCACAAGTAAATAAATTAGTAAACTGCAATGAATATTTGGATAGACGGAGGTTCAATAAACCTCCAAACATTAAAATACACGTAACTATAATACTGGAAATATATCATCACAAAAATAAGTTTGTGTCAATTTTTAAAGAAAAGGAATTGTAGAAACTTTGGATTCTAAGGAGTTTTGCAAATGCAAAAATTGAAATTTAGTATGAAAGTTTTAGTGATAATTTTAGATGATTTGTTTTGCAAGATATGTAGCGTGATATTAAATTCCTATTATGCTGAAGAAGTACTATCAATAGATAAATATTTCAAACATATTAACACAAAATTATACAATGTGTCACAAAATAAAAAATCTTCGAGAAAAATATTTTTTTGTGACGCAAGGTATGGTTTGATTGTGAGGAATATCATCGGGACTAGTCACTTCAAAATTCGAGATGTAATAATAAATCTGGCACATGAATCACTAATATTTAAGTTCAATTTGGCCAAAACATGGCTTGGATGTGCGAGATGGATTTTGTTTTGTTTGAAATCAACCCAGTATCATTGAAAACTTTTTTGTTGTACGAATTATAGTATAAACACTTCAGAGCTTGACGCGATAGTTACATACATGAAGCCTAGGAATTTTCGAGTTTATATTGGATCTAGTCAAGCTGAACGTGAAATACTGCAGTTCATACTGGAATGATGTACCTACCTCAGAGGCACACCTCTAAAACAAGTGAAACAATCGAGAGATTTTCAAATAGAAGATTTCGTCAAAGATAAAATGGAACTTTTTCATAAAAGAAAAAGAATTTAAAACTTCGGTCAAAAACTACATATGTACAATTAAATTTCTTGCAATATATCCCTCAAAAATCAAGTACTGGGTTGAAAGAATTTTTAGAAATTCAGTTTTGATAAATCTTAATCTTATCAAAATCAACAATATTTGGGTTTCTTGGCTTTCTAGAATGTTTAAGACCCGCCTCTTCAGCAACTTTCTCAATTATCTCTAGAGCATAGTCAAGTTGTTCTTTGGTATGAGCCGCCGACAAACATATTCGAATCCGTCCCTCGTAAAGGGGGGTAGCAGGATAACCTACCCCTACAGTGGCTATCTGATGCTTATAGAGGGTCCTCACCATGATACTGAAAGTAAGGTGGCACAAATGGAAAGCTGATTTGATTATTGTGTCTATGAGGAATAGATGCTGACCATGGTTTCGGATTATTGGATACTGGAGAACATCGGAAGTCGAGTTATGTTACTCTGACGATGGCCAGAATATGAACGAAACCATAGAAAGCATCTATTCTTCGTCAACGAGTACGAAACTTCTGGTTTCTTCCCGGAGTGATATATCTGTAAGCTGAAATATACTGCTCCACAAGAGTTAGGGATATCGTATTCAATCGTTTTTAAAAGTATGTAATCTTCGAGAAAATCGCTGGAAATCATTTAAAACTCAATAACAACTTAAATCGATCCAATAAAAATCAGTATAAGATATTTCGTCAATCTGGTCGCTTTTTTTCTGAAGTTTGGTTCTTTGCATATGCTTCATGAATGTTCTTATTTTGAAATGAAGTCAGTTTATCAACGGCTTCGATTTAAAACGAGTTTTCTGAAAATGCCAAGACGTAAATTAACAAACGCTGAGGCTAATAGGGCTATCGGAATGCTACAGGGTGGCCTAACTCAGGTTGTTGTAGCGGAAAGGCTCCAAGTCAGCCAAAGTGTGATATCTCGACTTTGGAATAGGTTTAGGGAGACAGGTTCCGTGTTGGAAAGACCAAGGCTTGGTGGGCGACGAAAAACAACACCTGCTCAGAGTCATTTCATCACCGTTTCGGCGAGAAGAAACCCTACATCTACGTGTAGAATGCTACGGAATACTCTTCAAAATGCAGATGGGGTCCAAGTTTCCATCGAAACCATCAGACGACGTTTGAGAGAGGTGAATCTAGGTTCTAGACGTCCATTAAGAGTAGTTCCATTAAGACGTGACCATAAGCGTCAAAGACTGAAATGGGCAAGGCAACATATCAATTGGAACGATCAATGGCGTAGTGTCCTTTTCGCTGATGAATCCAGATAGGGACGATTTTCAGATTCTCAAAGAATAAGGGTATGAACAATCCCACGCATACCCCGTAATCGTCGCTATGTCCAAGAAGTCCATCCATTCCGAGGGGGTAGTGTTATGGTATGGGCCGAGATATGTTTCAACGGGCGCACAGATCTACACATTTGTCCTGGAAATATGACCGCCTCACACTATAGGGATCATGTCATTGACAATGTTGTGCCAAATTTTCACGCTGCTATTGGTGAAACTTTTCAATTTCTAGACGATAACGCTAGACCGCACCGTGCAGCCATAGTTGAGAATGCGCGCGAGGAGCTTGGTATTCCACATTTACCAATTCCTCCGCACTCACCAGATTTTAATTGCATAGAACATGCATGGGATATGCTCCAAAGAAGATTAGATAATCATCAACCTACCCCAGAATCCTTAAATGATTTGAGAGAGCTTCTGCCCCGTTTATGGAACCAAATTCCTCAAGAAATGTTCAACAACCTCGTGTGTAGTATCCAAAGAACATGTCAAGCTGTTATTGATGCCCGTGGGGGCCATACATTGTATTGATAGTCTTAAAATGCTTGAATTCTCTGGGAATAAAATTTCGTTATTTCACTCGATTTTTCATAATCACCCTGTATTCGCTGCAGACCTTCAGGCTAAAATTTATGTGCAACTTGAAATCATATTATTATGAATTTTCATGACAAAAATCTTATTTTAACTATATTTTTCTGCAATTTAAGTCAATTTCCCTATCTCATGTGGAGCAGTTCATGTGCTGAATATACTTACACAATTTTTGAATACAGGTACACCAAGATAGGAACAACGGGCGAGTCATCGTTACCATGAATGATGACACCGATTTGTTCCAGTCTCATCCTGAAATACCGGGTGTTCCTTGCCAGCGCCTCGATCCTCTTCTGGCCCTCGTTCGTCCCATCTCGCCCCATCAATATCTTAAGGACCCCTACTATCTGAGCCGCGACAGGGGGAGGCATCGCCCACGCGTGGCAGGAGGCGTAGCTGTGTTCCCTAAGGTAACTTATCAAATCCTACAATATAGGCGAAGAAGTTTCTCACTCTATTCCACCTTTCAATCAACCCTACCTTTGAACCCGCTATGTATCCACCGGCAGAACCAAAACTCTTGGTGAATGTACCCATTTGAATGTCCACGTCTTTCGGATCACAGTCGAAGTAATCGATAACACCCTTACCGTGGCGCCCCATGGCACCGATGCTGTGAGCTTCGTCCAAGTAGAGATATGCTTTGTATTTTTTCTTCAAAGCTATGATTTCCGGTAGTCTCACTATGCTGCCCTCCATGCTATAAACGCCCTCTACCACTATAAGTATCTTCCTCCACGCCTTGTACTGACCTCTTGGTTGGTTGGGTTGACCTTTTATTATACTTTCTTGAAGGAGCTCTTCAAGATGTTTGACATCTATAAGGAAATAGATGACCTGAGGTCCTCATTGTGGAATTGGAAGGTGGTGTCAATAAAAACCAACTCCTTTATGTGAGTTATTTCAAATAACAAACTGGTCAGAGTAACATGCTGTTTTTATGATGAATTATCCATTCAGGTTTAATGGTAAAGGACAATGAGCTGGAGGATTAAGATTTTCTTCGGACGAAGAATGATTTAAGAGGTTATGTATCTATAACATTAGTGGGTTTCGGGCTTCGAGACGCGATCTTTTTGAAATTTCACCCTATGTTTCGCCCACAATTGCGTTGAGTTGTAACCAGGTTTATTATATACCTTAGGGAAGGTTTTATGCGACGGTTAAGATGGAAGGCCTTCATGCACCAAGAACAATACGAATTTTATAACCCATTTCATCAGGTATGAGTCGGTTAATATACCATGTGTACTGGTGTCTCTTTAGGCTTCCTAGTAACCAAAACATCCAATGAAGACAGTGCACCATCACACTTTCTGGAAGTCTTCTCAGTATTTCCATAATTTTTTGCATTATTCAACCGCCTATCCAAATGGAATTTTTTTTAAATATAGAAAATTGATTTGTCGAGGGCACTTCAATGAATTTTCTGAAAAAAAAATTTATGAATAACCGCCGGAAAACGATTATGAAGTCAATTTTCATAGACTCTCGAATTCTACCTGATTTTTTCGTGCGAAAAAATAATTTTTTCGAAGAGAAGAAATTGGAGTGCCCTCAAGACATCCTTCAACTTCTATTTGAAGAAAAAATCAAGCCTCTAGGTGAAAAATTGAGGGCGTAAACTTGGAAAAATGAAAAGCACTTTTTGAATGGAGAATCGGTGCCGTAGCCGATTTTTTCATGCGAAAAATGAATTTAATCAAAGAGAAGAAATTAGAGTGCCCTCAAGACATCCTTTAACATCAATTTAAAATAAAAATCAGGCTTTTAGGTGAAAAATTGAGGGTGTGAACTTGGAAAAATGAAAGGCACTTTTTGAATGGAGAATCGGTGCCGTAGCCGTCGGCCAGAGTATAACGGCCCCTTAAGAAGCCTACCACAATTGTAGAAGAATCGTTGAATGAAATTTTCAATAGACCACGAATGGAAAGCAAGAGATTTTATAATCTCATAGTCGATCCTCCTTAGAAGGTCTTCAACAGGTTATGTTCCCGATTATTCATCATGCCACCTCACAATAACGATGAAAAATGTTATACTAAACTTCAAATTATGATATAAGTTTTTTTTTCTGTCACGTAGTATACTTATACAGTGTGTAACAGCCAAATGGAATGAATTCGATAACGAATAAATGGAAAAACGCTCGGACACCCCGATTCGTAATTTTAAATGCCCATATTTTTCAAGAAAATAAAATTATATAGGGTGTTCCATGCGACCGTGGCCAATACCAACTCTCTTATTTCAAATGCAACCCCCTGTATATTATTTACTTATCGGATTCTTCAGAAAATTCTAGACTTAATTCATGTACAATGTCCTATACCTATCTTCAACTTTTTCGGGAATATTAAGTGTTTTCAGATTTTTCACAAAAATTAACATTTTAAATGAGAATTATTTCATTTCACAAATTCGATACTTATTTCCCACTTACCTCTTGATATGAAGATGGTAAGCAAAAACGCCTGAAATGTTGAGTAACGTTAGAAGACAATTCTACACCAGATTAGCATGTTGCCAAGACGTTCGCGGCGAGCATTTTGAACATTTCCTACATTGACATTTTTTGTTTTTTTTAATAATTAAGAAACGATCAGTATTACTTATCAGGTTTTAAGTGTAATGTACCGAATTTGTGAAATAAAATAATTTTCATTGAAAATGTTGATTTTTGCAATTAATCTGAAAACACTTAATACTTCCGAAATAGTTAAAGATAGGTATAGGACATTGTGCATGAATTGTGTCTAGAATTCTCTGAAGAATCCAAAAAATAAATGAAATACAGGGGGTTGCATTTGAAATAATAAAGTTGGTATTGGCCACGATCACATGAAACACCCTATGTTATATTATTTTCTTGAAAAATATGCGCATTTAAAATTACAAATCGACGTGTCCGAGGGTTTTTCCCAACACGCCCTCATTTATTCGTTATCGAATTTATTCCGTTTGGCTGTAACACTCTGTATGATGATTACATGTATTGGAATCAAGCTTTTCAATGATCATGTGATGGAAGCAAGCTAGATGGGATTATGAGAAAATAATATTGAGATGATAGGATATGAGTCCTAGGCTTTTTATAGATCATGTTCCAATATCGAAAAAAAAGCAATTCATCTATTGGAAGATTATCAGATCTGTCGATAATGTTCATGTCTTGGGGCTAAAGCAAAATTCCATTTTGATAACCTTGTCCATTGCGTAAGTGAATTTTGCGAAGAGAACACCTAAACCTGAATTATCAATTATTTTCTCGGGGCTTTTCAACAAATGCATGAAGGTACCTTTCTGAAAAAAGAAAATTCCTAAAACCATAGGTAAAATGGGAGCGAGCCTAAATCCAAAGATGTTATATGAGCAGAGTATCCGAAAACCAACCATATTAAGCCTATCTTTTATGCTAACTAAAATTCCATACCCTAGGTATTGTATTATGTAAACGACGTAAAGTTGCACTCCTTAAAATAGTATAGTTCCCTTTGCCCTCAACTCTGTAAATAATCAAAATAAATTCAGGAATTTTTCACTTTCATTATCAAAATCAATCTGTATAATCATAAAAAATCATATGCATTGCCTCAAAGAAACAGTCTTCAGAGTTTTACTAACCGTTATGTTTGAAGACTTTAATCACAGCGCCTGGAATTTTCAGCCCCACAATAAGGGAGGCGTGATTTTTTTCGTCGCTAATAACCAAACAGCCGGGACCAATCAACTTGGGTATGTTCAAGGCGTTGGTGGCGTAGCCCATCCCGAAAGTGATGGCATCTTCAGTGCCCAAGAACTCTGATACCAAAGCTTCGAGCTCGAGGTGTATGTCGCAAGTGCCATACTTCTGTCTGGTAGCACCGGTTGAAACTCCGTACTTGTAGATCGAACTTATGGCCAGTTCTGCGCATGGGCCCGAAGCTTCTGCGAAACCTAGATAATTATAAGAGGCTAGATTCAAACACTTCAGCTCGCGGCCTGTATATCTGCAAGACAAAAATGTTCACAATGCATTAATATCACTTGAACTCTGTAGAAGTTCTAAGCAATGACTTCGACAGCTTAATTTGTAGATTTATTCGAACTACCTACAGAATCATGCATATTTGTGATGAAAGGTTCATAAACTAAAAAGCGATGTTGCCGAATTTTTCAATTCGCAGCTTTCAATGAAGAAGGCAGATTGTTTTAAGTGTACTCACTTGAATGTCCAACCGCTGTCTGGGGTGTACCTCTCTTTCAAAACGACTTCTTTGCCGGGAACGCTACAAATGGGATAATTCCAACAATCCCTGATCCTCCTGTATACATATCGCGAGTAAAAGGCCGAAAACTTGTCGAAAAGTGGCGGATATCCGTCCCTATTTTTCTCCTTGACGATTTTAGGAGGAAACAGCGTTTGACTCAGAAACCCCAGTAACATCAGAACGTAGAAACTGAGTTGAGTCAAAAAAGCTGTAATCAGACTGGGTGGTTCGAATGATTCGTTGACTGCTCTCGACGTCTTTCTGGCGCCATGATTGTAGGTGAAGTTCCCATTTAAACCCTACAAAGAATTGCACTTGATTGAAATCTGTTCAACATCATATAATTTGCGAAATTCTTGATACGGTTCTGCCCAAAATACAACCCTGCATTTTTGCCCCTGAATGATTTTTTGTTAATTTCAAGACTCCAATAGTTTGAAATCAACAGATTTTGGGCCTATGTTGACCCAAAATTTCTTCTTAAAATAATAATCTCTACATTTTTGGAGCGAAAATTAATTTAGACATTTGTTGTCGGTGAGTTCATTTTTAATATTGATATTTTTTAGCAAAACATCAAATACAAAAGGTTAAAAGATTACAACAACCGATTTTCATCCCTTAGAATGAACTAGACTAGCTTGAGGAATCAAATACTCCAAGAATTTTTTTCATTCAAATTTAAATCAATCTAGAATTGGACAACATTCAAGTGAAACTAAACATTGAACCTCGTATATTTCACATAAAAAAGTTCAATAATCACATTTTGTTATCGATATTAGTCCAGAACAAATGAGTTTTCGTAACAATAAAACATATTTGAATATCACGAGAAAATACTTAACTTCATGAATGTACTGAAAATGGAAATAAACTGACTCAAAACTCTCCATAAAGTGACAAACTTGCAAACAATTAATATTTCATAGCCATTGCTGGGGATTTGAGCACCGGACTATAAGTTGGTAAACTCAAACACTTTTGAGAACTTCCGGAATATCATAATCAATTATCTGACTTGAATATCAAATAGACTGGGCATTAACGTCGATATTTAGTATTTTCTGGGCCGGTAACCTATTAAACGGATGATCTTCGTAAATATATAGATCTAATTCACTAATGATATTCCCTGAATACCTAATTGGCTGTGGACAGGATGTATACCTGCTAAATTAGTTTGAACCCTCATTTAACGATATCACCATTAATAATTAAATTAGACCGCAGTCATGCCTATTCTAACATTGAAAATTGAGCTTCTAAATATTGAATAATCTGCGGTATACCTGCTAAACTTTTCCCCGCTTTTCCCTGATGCACAATCAATTTTCAAAGGCCCTATTTCTAATGAAAATTTTATGTAAATCCTATTAGTCTGAATATCCTAAACAAAATAATCAAACTATGTCGCGCAAGAATGCTCAATGCAAACAAAACGTCATGTTTAATTAGAAAATTCCAAAGTTTACGGCAAGGTTAACTCTGAATTGCCTTTTGAAACTAAATGATTAAATGGCTGGCTCGTAAACCCATAGGTATTTGTACAATAAACACGAATATAATGCAGTGGCCAGAGATTTACCACTCAATTATTTAAATGGAATTAATTGCACTGATTTGAGCGGACGCCATGGCCAATGACGTATAAATATACCACGGCTGGGCTAGAAAAGTATCAAGTTGAACACCAAGTGTTGTTCCTCAAAATAGCAACGAATAAAAATTCTAACAAACCATACAATGCTACAAATATCATTTGCAGAATTTGATTTTAATAAAACATAAAAGTATTTCTGAATAATCAAATCCCTGAGGAACTTTATTTGCACAATAATATGTTTATGACAATGAAAATACAGTAATCAGAGGTCAATAATAAGGGACCTACACCCTGAAAAATACACTCTATTGAATCCATAATCTATATTCTTCGAAAATTGTCTCATTCTCAGTCCTACTCAAAAGAAGAGGTGAAATGCAATTTCTAGTTTTGGTGTTCCTTGCAGCTATCACATTAACTTGACATTGACCCTATGAGCTGATCAATCAATTTCAGTCACTTGTAGGAATCATAATTTCATTGAATTGAATTTGATATTCCTACTGCATTGGACAGTATACAATTGAGATTCCCTTGGGTCATCATCACACAATTGACAGGAGAACATTTAAAAGTTAAGATTTCTTTCAGAATTTTTCTGAATGATCAATGAAATGTTTCATAGGAAAACTCACAATAAACTTAGACCCCATTGATTAAGTTTTTAATTTACTTTCAGCACCAGTAGTACCACTGCAGGTTAAATGAACCTGACCACACAACTGGCATTTATGGAATTTCAAGCAATTGCAGTAACTTTCTTAATCCTATAATATCTGAACTGTTAGTGTTTCAAGGAATTTATCTCTACCAATAAAAAGTAGTTTACTAAATTGCCTTATCTGTGTAATATATACAGAATAAACACATTTAATTCTTTCTAATTCTGAGGTTTTCAGCAAATATGTTATATTCCACTACAATTCAAAATGGGATTAACATGTTTGTATACACTGATTCTTTCCACATTATAGTTTGAGTTATTATCATATTCAAATTCTTCCCATGCAAGCAATGGAAGGTGATTTAGAGAAATTCCTGGAATTATTTATTCCGAATATTCCTTGAATTGTTATGTAGAAAAAATAATGTGGAATAAGTATATGGCAATAAATTCACTCATTCTCCAGGACATATCAGCATGTAATCAATGAATATTGAGAATATCATACTGTTAAACTCATTATTTCGTTTCTAATTATGTACCTACCTGCAATTAGGGTATACATCAATTTATTTCTGCTGATAAAGTAATAAATAAAAAAGGATCTCAATGAATTTTTTATCAGGTATTATTTGTAACAATTGGTGTAAAAAGAATATGAATAGATAATTGATTACTCACCCTTTGTTTCCTATTGGCTTCATCCTCAGAGGAAGTCTGTGGAGTAGAGTAAATAATTATAATATTTCTAGCAATTTAACAGAAGTAGTAAACTCACCAGGACATATCCATTGGAATTTTTGAAATTCTTGGAATATTTCTGGAAATATCAATTTTATTCAAAATTTAAAATAGTTTATAACATGATAAATTGACAAGGGAGATCCCCATGATAAATTTCCTGTATGAATCATGAATACCCAAAATGTTTGATGAATAGGTAATTCCAAATAGGTACTAGTATTCAATTTATTGCAAAAATCCTCACTAAAATAATACTACACAATCTTCAAAATATCTATGATAAATTACTAAGGGATACCTTGAATCCATTGGCCCTATTCTGCATTGCCTTGAAGGGGAAGTGTTTCACCTTTGAGTCATTTTCACAACTCAAAATTTCAGTTACACTTTCCCCTGCACTGTGATCTAGTCGTGTGGCCATTATTATAAAATATCAGAAAGCCATTTATCACAATCACTAACTATTCCGAGATTGTTAACAGTAAAATGATAATGTAACTCCTGCAGAACTCCAAGTTGAGATCTGCAGTGAGCAAATCAGTGAATTAAATTAATAGAATAAATATGAATCAATTTATTTATCTTCACAGTCTCGGCAAGTCTCCGAATTGGTCTCATTCACACATTATCTATTATGATTTGGTACTATTTGTATCACGCAGTGAGCTTTTAAATTTAAGCGTTTTAAATTTTTGGAATTGTTAACTTTATCTGACAACAGCTGTCAACTGTCAATTGCGATGGTGCTGAATTTTTAGGAAATGCAAAATTCTTTTCGGAAATTGTTAATATCTTTTCCATAAGCTATGTGAATTGCGCAAAATAACAATTCTGAAATAATTATAAAATCCTAAATGAAAAAATTGACATGACTGGTCCTTCGACCGGGATTCGACCACAGATTTTTGACAATCGTTATTCGACCATAGAAGTTTTATGGCAATTTCTGTGATTGCTAGTGAACTGTTGCTGTTTTGTTGGTTGGGTTTGGTGTCAATTTTTTTCAAGTGTCTTTACTGTTTAATAATAAATTAAAACATTGTTATTTTATGAAATGTGAGCACGTAAACCTCCTTCGCAAGTGTTGTACAATTATGTACAAAGAGATACGGATCATATTACATTAAAAACAAGTAAATCGATTGTTTACATTTGGTCTACAATGTATAGCTATTTAGAATGCCACAAAATATATTTTCTCCTAACATTCCTGAGTATGCAGATAAGCTATGGTAAGAATTTAAACATAATGCTTACAATTTATCATTACACTTACTACAATTTTAGGATACGTATGGCAAGGACAGGATGTACTCCTTTATTCAACAGAAAAAGAAATTAATATGTTGAACACTTCCCGAGCTGGAGGAGCTCGAATGAGGACCATTAATGTTGAACGAAATTTGACACAAGCAGCAGCTGTTGCTTTTCATTATGAACAACAGAAAATTTGTTGGAGTGATCATTCTCTAGAGAACATACAGTGCACAACATATCTTGGATCTGATCCATCTTTGAAGGTATTTATTTCAAGAATTTCTGAATGAAAAAGGTTTCAGTTCTTCCACATAAACTGAGCTTTTCTTTAGAACAGAAACATGAAAATGAAGTTGTTTTCAGGTCAGTTCAAATAATACTAAAACAATCGTAACTGGGGTCTTCTCAGTCGATGGATTGGCATGTGATTGGGTTACGAACAAATTATATTGGACAGACAGTGAAGCGAACCGTATAGAAGTTGCTACAATGGGTGGAGATTTCAGAAAAGTGCTATTTTGGACCGATTTAGATCAAGCACGAACGATTGCTCTGATTCCCCAGAAAGGGTAAGATTTTGTGAAAAAAAGTCTTGTAGGATGTATCTGATATATTTTTCCTTGTAGTATTATGGTTTGGACAGATTGGGGAGAAACCCCAAAAATAGAAAAGGCAGGAATGAATGGAGATCCCAATACAAGAAAGAAAATTATAACAAAGGATGTGTTTTGGCCCAATGGGTTGACAATAGATTATAAGGCTGAAAAGATCTATTGGATTGACGCAAGATTGTCATTTATTGATGTGATGGATTATGACGGCAAGAATCGACAGAGAATATTGAAAGCCAAATTCGAATATCCGCATTCTTTAACCTATTTTCAGAACAGATTCTATTACACGGACTGGAAAACATGGTGAGTATTTCTTTGTTACATTCTTAGATTTATCTGTTTTTCTGTGGGTTATGGTGAATTTGCATCTTGGGTACGATTTTAGGTCTATTCATGGTTTTGATAAAAACTATCGCCACTCTGTTAAGGAAATAGAGCACTGTCATAATGTACCGGTAGATGTTCACGTTTGGAATCCAGAAATACAGGTGAAGTGTAATAATCCTTGTGAAATAAACAATGGAGGTTGTTCCCATCTTTGTCTTCTGGCTCCGTATCCCCCAGGATACACTTGCTCGTGTCCTATAGGAATAAAAAATGTCGACAATCTGACATGTGCGGATGGGCCAGAAGAAATTCTGCTTTTGGCAAGAAGAGCAGATATTTGCGTAGTTTATTTGGATTCCCCCGAATATACCTATAAGGTAGGTCGTTCTATTCCAGCGTGCAATATTATGTCGAAGAATGGCTCCTACAATTTTTTTTTCAGACAATCCCTTTGACGAACTCCAGGTTCGCAGTGGGAATAGATTACGATGTGGAAGAAGGCTTCGTATATTGGACGGATGATTCTATGAAAAAAATTGAGAGGGCAAGACTTAACGGTAGTGATCAGCAAGATGTTGTTAACGCTGAAGTTGTATCTCCGGACGGCATAGCTATAGACTGGATCTCAAGAAATATCTATTGGATTGACACTGGAGCAGACAGGATTGAAGTTACGACAATAGAAAAAGGTAGGTTTGATTGAATATTTGGTGTTTTTTTTTTCCGAAAAATTATTTACGGTTTTATTGGTCATCAGGTATAATAATGATGATTCCTCGTACCATTTTTCAAATAAACATATTTCGACATTTCATCTGACATATTCGATACATATTAGGCAATCCAAAACACGTGATTATTCTACCAGTGTTAACCTCAAAGCATTTTTGACAGGTGGCGTAAATATGATGAATTTTATTATTTTATGCATTTTATGAGAACAACAGTGAGTTATTCTGCTTGGAATTATCGTAAAATAGCCTGTAGGAACACTGACGAAGAAAATTTGACTCTTTCACATGATCAGAACTTTTAGTATTGGGAGCTCGCAGAGATTGTAGAGGAAGTATTGGAGAAGGAATATTTATCAGAGCACTGCGACAATAAAACTTCTTTATTCTTTTAAATGAAATAAATTTCAAATATCCATCAGTTTTACTTGAAAAATGTCCCTAATGTGTTGAATACTGGCTCAATTCGGTATCTACGAAGAAATGTTTACTTTAGTTCCCTTATCTTCAATTTATTCAAGTCTTGATGACTGCAGACCAAATTTCCCTCTGTTTCCTGGTGGGACTCTTGATATGTGGATAATACAGCAAGGAAAATCAGCTTGATTTGAACTTGCGACTTCGGCACATATTTACGACATTTTTGAATGAAAATACACTTAATTTGAATAATTTTCACTACTGGTTTCATATTCCTGCGGTTAAGATTGACTGAAAATATCAAAAAAATGTCCCCATAAAACAATTTTATCAAACAAATGATCGTTTTTTAAATCCACATGAACAGAGCTAAATTTTCATTGTTCGACCACCAGCACTAACCTCAAAAAACATTTGAAAGGTCGTTAGACTGCCTCAAATCTCTATGACAGAATTATGGATCGTGATGATGGCAAAAATAATGTTTAAACATCTCAATCATGATATAATTTGTTTGTTTTTGCTTTTTTTTTGGTTTTGGCCTTGTAATAATGAAAATGAACTCTTTGCTTTCTCAATTTTGTCATGTTGAAAGCATTATATAGCGGAACTTTGCTGAAATGGTTCATTTTGATGAATTTCACCCTTGAAAATAACAGATAGGGTGTTCCATGTGTGGCATAACCGGAAGTTGTTGAATCCGGAAAACAGTTAAGCTGAGAAGATATTATCTGAAAGCATGGTAGACAAATTCCCTGAAAACCAGTATCAGCAGTTTTTTTGCAAAACATGGAACGTGTTTCAGGCTACAGAAAAGTTCTCATCAGTGACGACTTGGAAAAACCCAGGGCGATAGCCGTCGCTCCAGAAATAGGCTGGCTGTTCTGGTCGGACTGGAGCGATAGGAAACCGAAAATAGAGAGGGCCAACCTGGACGGTACAGAACGTGTCATGATCGTTTCCAAAGATCTCGTTTGGCCCAATGGAGTGACTCTCGATATAGAGGCAAAAAAGATTTATTGGTGCGATGCGAAAGAAGACAAGATAGAATTCGCGAACATGGATGGGACAGACAGAAGGGTATTGATCAATACTGACGTACCGCACGTCTTTGGGCTTAGTTTATTGGGCGATTATCTCTACTGGACCGATTGGGAACGAAGAGCTATCGATCGGGCACACAAAGATTTGGGTAAGTTACCTTCAATTTTTCACAGGGTTCAGGATTAGAATGCTGTGTAATTATAGTTCAAATATAAGAAGGAGCTTTGTAAACAAACAAAATCGTCTGGTTTGCGCACAATAAAGCTGCTATTGGTTAAATCATCAAAACGAAGATCCCTTCGACCGCCCTAAGAGACTGGCAGGATCGTACTCGGACTGTGGATGGTACTGGATAGAAATGATTCAATAATTTGAGTCAGCAATTTCCACATTAGAACTTTTTTTCCTCAAAAACTCTAATGCAAAATTTCTGTTATGATTTGCAACTGTCATAAACATTTTATATCCGACGTACCCTATTTTTCATTTTGTTTTTATATTATTATCTACTAAATAATTTCTTTTTTGGATGCTCGAGATTGCGGCAAGGTAATTCGAGGAAATACCAGAGTTTTAGAGATTTGGGTCGGAATCTTGCAAGATTCCGACAAAGTAATTCCAGGAAACACCAGATTTGGGTGCTTTTCTCTAATGGGTGAAAGCCATCTTGATTTGCATAAATATAGAAGTTTTCAATCGACAAGACTCGAAAAAGATCTCTGTTTAAATTTATGATGGTCATTTACTTGCAATATCCGAAATATATTTAGTTTCATAGTTTCGGTCAATAATTTTATATTATTTTGTACGAAACTCTTTGTCGGCTGCTCAAGATTCCGACAAGGTAATTCCGGGAAACACCAGGTTTGGGTTTTTTCCCTTAATGGATTAAAGCCATCTTGATTTGCATAAATATAGAAGTTTTCAATTGACAAGACCAGTTAAAATACCTAGAGCTACTGTGAAGGTCTAGCTGTTCAAAGTGTTTATAGATTTTGTTGTGAAAAGTGTATTTTGTGGAAAATCTTTTGACAAAGTGTATATAGTGTTAATAGAACAATGTCGAATTCGGAAACGGATACTGCATCTGAGGGTGATATGTGGGAACCACCACGAAAAAGGTCCAAAAGGTCGCATTTCTCTGCTGAAGAGAAAGAGATAATTTTGAACATTTTTCGAAAAGAATTGGAAGAACATCCTGATTTATCGAAAAGAGACTTAGTAGGAATTGTTTCAAAATCCTCAGGGGTGAGTGATTCAGCTGTATTCAGAATTCTCAGAGAATATGAAGAGAATAAAACATTGACGCCACCTAAGAGCAGAGCCCAGTCGTTAAAAATAATTGATTCGGTTGACGATTTCGATATGAACCTTATCAGAAGAATTGTCCACGGTTTTTTTTTTCGGAATGAAATCCCAACGATTTCTAAAGTTCTAGAAATCGTGAATGATGACGACAGTTTGCCAAATTTCAAAAGAACAACGTTCTATAAATTATTGAAAAAAATGGAATTCAAGTTCAGTTAAAACTGAACGATTGTGTGAAATCTCCTCGATTCGACTCTGGATGGAAAGAAACTTTACGAAGGCCCTCCTGCCGATGCGCCAAACATGTTATTATTGCTCCTTCTTAGATTTGAACAGAGTATAGTAGGGTTATGTCTGAAATTTCGCTTTTGTAGGACACAGAGAGGTTATAGTCGATCAGTTGCCGAATGTGATGGGTTTGAAGGTCGTCAACTTGAAATCAAAGGTCGGTTTCAATCAGTGCAAGGAAAATAACGGAAATTGCTCGCAGATATGCCTTCCTAAGAAAGCGGGTAGGGTTTGCGCATGCCAAATCGATTACGAACTCGACGCAAGTGGAACGGATTGCGTGAAGCCGAAGACGTTCTTGTTGTACACGCTCGGCAACAAAATAGGCCGGATTGGCATCGAAAACAGCGGAAACGAGATGAGTCTACCTATTAGCGGAAAGAAGCATGCCAGGTAAGGAATACAACCTTATTTTCTTTCCTTTTTCATTGAAGTGAATTTTTTTTATGATTTTCCGGTGTTTATTCATTGGCCATCTCGCTTACGCGATTTAACGCCGTTGGATCTCATTGGCAAAATGTTTGCATCTCGATTTCTTCCAGCGGTCTCGACTTCGACGGAAACGCGATGAGGATCTATTGGAGCGACAGCAAATCGCGTACCATAATGAGGTCCTTCGTGAACGGGTCCAACCCGCACAGGGTCATAGAGTCCGGCTTGAGCTCTCCGAGCGGTATAGCCGTCGACTGGTTGAGTTTGAACATTTACTGGACCGATTCGGAATCTCACAAAATCGAGGTTTCGCGTTTGATGGGGTCCAGCAGACGCACGCTCCTCTGCGGCGAGATCTACGAGCCGCACAGCATCGTTCTCGACCCGCTGGCTGGGTAAGTTAATTCTTCGAGCATACTCCATTAATTTTAATTTTAATTTCTCTAATGTTGCTGAATTTCGTGTTTGGGGCACTTTACATTGTGCCCAAGATAACCGTGACACTTTACTTTGCATTTGATGACTTCCATGTGTGAGGTTTCGAGTCCTGAACGTTGAACCTTTATCTTATAGTTGAAAAGAAGTGTAATATGACATTTAACAGTTTTACCATTTCTTGGAGTAAGATAAATGGACCAATTTAGACGCAAGTGATTTTTTTGTAGCTCATCATCCCTAGGTGGCCCCGGCCACCAGGTTAGGATAATTTATGATGCTTAAAGATGCACTCGGCACTTCATTGGCTCAAGTCATACAAGAAGTAACACTTTTTCTCAAATGCAAATTGAGGGCGGAACCAAGAATTAACGTTAAGGGCATAATTGGGGTAAGACTTAGTTATGACTTGAGTACAGAGTGCCTATGGGAGTCGATAGAGAGTTTTGACGGTGGTAGCTGTTGTTACAATTAGAGGCTCTTCGGGAAGATTCTTCTCCTGCTGCAGCTGATGATTCACAGAATATTAAATAACGGTTTTTTTCAAGGTATATGTACTGGTCTGAGTGGGGCACCTCAAATTCGATCAAAAAAGCAGCGATGGACGGTTCTAATCAACGAAAACTTTTACCCACTACAGGCTCGGCTTCTAGTTTAGCTCTGGACTATAACGCTAGGAGGTTGTACTGGGTAGAATTGGGAATAGCGTCGCCCGCAATTCTGTCTTCGGACCTTGACGGAAACGATAAGAAATTCGTGTTGAGGGGCGCTTCTTACAGGCCTGCTGCCGTGGCCTTGAACGGGAACTATCTTTTTTGGAGCGATTCCATCAGCAGTAAGTTGAATTGGGTTTCAGAGCGCCTAAGGACTGAACGAGAATAAATTCGCTATCACAAAAACGCCTATATCTCTTGAACCAATTGAGAAAAAAATCAAAATTTGAGCATGGTTAGCTTTGTTATGAACGTCAGGAATATGTGGAACATTTACTTCATAGATATTCCAATTCTCTGTCGCAAAATGTCGAGCGAAGTGAAAACATGAGAATTTATAGTGAACATTTTTCAAAATAATCACAAATGGAGCTTCAAAAGAATCTCAAAAGAGGCTCGCGTTCGTCCGGAAACGGTATCAAGAGTTGTTAAGCGCTTCAACGAAGATCTTACCATTAACTGCAAGGAAGGAACCAGGAAGAAAAAGGGATTTCATAGCCAAAAAAAAGTGAAGAAAGCCATCAGCCTTTTTCAGAAGAATCCTAATCTTTTAGGACGGAAAGTGGCCCAAATGGTGGGTTGTTCGCAGTCAACCGTTCAGAAAATCAAGTCGAATTGTGGTCTTAGAACATACAAAGTGCTGAAAGTGCCAGACAGGAATGCTGTGAAGAATCAAGAGGAGAAATCAAGAGCAAAGAAATAAAAAAAGGATTTCTTGAAAAATTTTTCCTGTTGCTTGATGGACGACGAAACCTATGTCTTGGCTGATTTCTCGCAACTTCCTTGTAAGGAACTTTATACTGCAGATTCTCGTGGAAATGTTGACGAACAATTTCGCGAGAAGAAACAAGCAAAGTTTCCTAAAAAATTCCTGGTTTGGCAAGCAATTTGCACTTGTGGGAAAAGGAGCAAATTTTTCGTTGGCCAAGGCTCTGTTGACTCGAAGATATACATCGAGGAATGCTTGAAGAAGCGACTTTTACCATTTTTACGTGAGCACGATGTGTCAACAATCTTTTGGCCAGATTTAGCTTCATGCCACTACAGCAAGGCCACCAAGGAATGGTACGAAGCTAATGAGGTGGTTTTTGTCCCCAAAGAGGCCAATCCATCAAATTGCCCAGAACTCTGGCCAATCGAAAGATATTGGGCCCTGGTAAAAAGAGAATTGGAGAAGACTAAGAAATCAAAGAAAACATTGGCGGAATTCAAGCAAAAGTAGGAGACAGCATCCCAGAAAGTGACTGAGAACACCATGAGAAGTATGATGGGAAGAATTCCAGAAAATATCCATGAATTTTGTAAAAAATAGTTTTGGTTTTTTATTGTAAAAACAGTTTCCATAAGAATTAGAAGATGATTCGAAAATGAGTTTGATTTTCGAAATCGGTCCAGTGGTTCAAAAGATATTAGCGTTTTTCTGATAGCGAATTTATTCTCGTTCAGTCCTCATTCCAATTTTCAGCATGCTATTGTGCGTTTTCTTGGTGAAACTTGCATTAATGATGTTTCTTCGCAGAAAAAGTCTTCAAAACGAATAAAGCCGAAGGAAAGTCCGACGACAACGCACAAGAACAAATCTACAAACTGCCCGATGTCCCCCACAACCTAATAGTGTACAATCCTGAGAAGCACAACGGAACCAATCAGTGTTTCGTTAGCAACGGGGGCTGTTCGCATTTATGTCTGCCTCTGCCGGGTAAAACTCCCAACAATCCGGCAACATTCACATGCGCTTGTCCGAACCATTACACACTCGATGAGAATAAATGCTTGCGTAAGATTTCTTCGTCAATTTCCTTATACAGCGTCTTAATCGAAGAATTTTCAGCTCCCAAAGAATTCATGGTGTACAGTCAAAAGAACTTGACTGTTAGGTTGATATTGGATACCACCGATTGTCCAGAGGCGGTGTTGCCGATTTCGTCCTTGAAAATGGTGAAAGCCATCGAATACGATCCTGTACACAACTTCTTGTATTGGGTAAGTCGTAGATATTTTGTCTAGTTAGTTCCAGGTTTTGTGAGCGGTTTTCATTCCTTAAATGATTTCAAGGGAGTAAAGTTAAAACTGTCGAAAATATTCTAGGTGGAAGGAAAATCCCACGCTCTAAGGAGGGCGGAAGTGACCGGATCCCTTTCCTCCATAGTTGTCTCAGGGGACGAAGTCCACCCTTTCGATTTGGCACTGGATCCTATCGGTAGAATCCTTTTCTGGACTTGTTCCGCTCAAGATTTGATCAACGTCACCAGATTGGACAACAATATCTCTTTCGGTGCCATCCAGAGGAAGAACGAAAAACCAAGACTGTTGGCCATACATTACACCAAACGGTACTCATCCTCCCAGCACGTCAATGTTCCAGTTTTAACCGTTTTGTTCACAGGTTGTTATTTTACACCGATGTGGGGGTCACGCCGCAAATCGTCCGAATTAGGTTGGATGGGAGTCATCATTTAGTCATCGCCAAAGCTCCAGAGGTGACCGCCATCGCTGTCGACGTGGACAACGATTTGCTCGTTTGGGCCCAAGGTCACAGCATATACATCAGCAATATCGATGGAGAAAACCAGTAAGTTCAAGATTGTTCTCCTTTTTTTGATTTATTGAAACACAGGTGTCAACTGGGGCAGATGAGCATTTCATTGTGTCTAATTCTTCATATCTTAAATACTTCGGTACAATTTAATTTATTTTGTTGGGTATTCAATGGACTGTGGTTTTGTGGGGGTCGAAATTGGGAAAATCTTTAGGAAACTTCATCTCGCTGTTGATGACTGTCACCAGATCCATATTTCTTTTGTTTATTACACAGGAAACTCATTGACTCAAAGCTGATTTGGGAGTGCCGAAACAAACTCAATGAGGTAGGCAAGAAGAATAAGGTCTTTTTAATCTGGGTTCCCGGTCATTCGTGGATCGCAGGAAACGAAGAGGCCAATGCACTGGCCAGAAAGAGCGCACAAACGCCTCTCACTGGCCCAGAACCCTTCTGTGGTATAGGAAAATGCACCTATAAGAAGGAGTTTATGCTGAAGGAGAGAACCGAAAGAGAAAAACTCTGGCGGAATCTCCCAGGGATGGATCACTCCAAAAAGTTCCTCCGGAACTTTGAAACTGCTAGATCCAAAAAATATCTGGATCTCAGTAAAAACCAACTTCACATACTCACTGGCTTTCTCACAGGACATTGTCGCCTAAAGAAGCATCTGTTGAGAATGGGTTTATCGGACACTGATGAGTGTAGATTCTGTGGGGAGGAGGAAGAAACTCCTATTCACCTGGTTACGGAATGCTATGCCATTGCAAGCCAAAGGAAAGAGTGCTTTGGACAAGAAACTTGTAGAAGTGGGGAGTTATTCTCCTTGAAGCCATCCCAGATAATGGATTTTATCAAATCTCTGGAACTGGAGGGCGAGCTGTAGGAGGCGTGATGATGACAGCTCTGATAGGGGGCACAATAGACCTTAAGGTCGCAGTGAACTGTAACCCCTTTTCACTATAACTATATAACTATACACAGGAAACGGCATAACCAAAATTAAACTCATTTGAAATTGAATCACGCGAAAATTAGGGGAAACATCAGGTAAGGACTGAACGAGAATAAATTCGCTATCACAAAAACGCTTATATCTTTTGAACCACTGGACCGATTCCGAAAATCAAACTCATTTTCGAATCATCTTATAAAGGCGGACTCCCACTACTCGTATATTTGGCAAGTACACAATTATTTGCGTACTTGGCAAGTAGATGAAGTTTCGAATTTAAATGACAAGATTGACAAGTATTGGCCGAGTGAACCACTCCCACTACATGCCAAATATAGGCAAGTGGCAAATATTTGCCAAATACACGAGTAGTGGGAGTCCGGCTTATTTCTAATGAAAACTGTTTTTACAATAAAAAATCCAAAACTATTTTTTACAAAATTCATGGATTTTTTCTGGAAATCTTACCATCATACTTCTTATAGTGTTCTCAGTCACTTCCTGGGATGCTGTCTTCCACTTTTGCTTGAATTCGTTTAATGTTTTCGTTGATTTCTTAGTCTTCTTCAATTCTCTTTTTACCACGGCCCAATATCTTTCGATTGGCCTGAGTTCTGGGCAATTTGGTGGATTGGTCTCTTTGGGGACAAAAACCACCTCATTAGCTTCGTACCATTCCTTGGTGGCCTTGCTGTAGTGGCATGAATCTGGCCAAAAGATTGTTGACACATCGTGCTCGCGTAAAAATGGTAAAAGTCGCTTCCTCAAGCATTCCTCGATGTATATCTTCGAGTCAACAGAGCCTTGGCCAACGAAAATGTTGCTCCTTTTTTCCACAAGTGCAAATTGCTTGCCAAATCAGGAATTTTTCAGGAAACTTTGCTGGTTTCGTCACGCGAAATTGTTCGTCAACATTTCCACGAGAATCTGTAGTATAAAATTCCTGACCAGGAAGTTGCGAGAAATCAGCCAAGACATAGGTTTCGTCGTCCATCACGCAACAGGAAATCTTTTTTTAATTTCTTTGCTCTTGATGTCGCTTCTTGATTCTTCACAGCGTTCCTGCCTGGCACTTTCTGCACTTTGTATGTTCTAAGCCCACAACTCGACTTGATTTTCTGAACGGTTGACTGCGAACAACCCACTTTTTGGACCACTTTCCTTCCTGAAAGGTTAGGATTCTTCTGAAAAAGGCTGATGGCTTTCTACACTTTTTTGGGCTATGAAACCCCCTTTTCCTCCCGGTTCCTTCATTGTGAGATCTTCGTTGAAGCGCTTAACAATTCTTGATACCGTTTCCGGACGAACGCGAGCCTCTTTTGCGATTCTTTTGAAGCTCCATTTTTGATTATTTTGAAAAAGTTTCACTATAAATTCTCGTGTTTTCACTTCGCTTGACATTTTGCGACAGAGAATTGGAATATCTATGAAGTAAGTGTTTCACATGTTTCTGAAGTTCATAACAAAGCTAACTATGATCAAATTTTGATTTTTTCTCAATCGGTTCAAGAGATATAGCCGTTTTTGTGATAGCGAATTTATTCTCGTTCAGTCCTCATTTTAAGGATTTTGAAATTTCCTTAAGACTCATCACTGTATTTCGTGATTCGATCAGGTGGTACCAAACTTTTCTTTGCAGGCACGTCCTTCTGAACGAGAGCAACGCCAAAATATCGCAGCTAACGGTCCACCTAGGTTGGCTGTACTGGATCGACAAGGAACTCCACCAATTACAAAGGTTAGAATTGATCTCGGGAAAATCCAGGTCAACGCTGCCCATCCAAGCGTCCCGGATAACCGACCTGATCTCCGTCAAAAACCCGGATCGCACCCACCCCTGCTGGCACAATCAAAAAAAGTGCTCCCATTTCTGCATCATGAACAGCACGAGCGCCGAGTGCGCATGTCCCCAAGACAAAGTGCTGCAGGACGACAGGCGCACCTGCGTCTTGCTGCCGGACTGCGGCAACGACTACTTCTTCACGTGTTCTCTTTCGCAGTCCAACAAGAGAGATTGCATCCCGTTAGCCTGGAGATGTGACATGCAGAAAGACTGCAAGGACGGTTCGGATGAAATGGACTGCACCACCTGCAACCAGAGCCAGCACAGGTGCAACGACGGTCAATGCGTGGACAACGTCGTTCTTTGCGACGGTGTGGCTCAATGTCGCGATAATTCCGACGAAGCCAAGTGTTGCCACAACAGTTTCCAGTGCCCTGAGTCCGAGAGTTGCGTTGCGTTCTCTTCGGTTTGCGACGGCATCGATAACTGCCCGGACGGTGCGGATGAGTTGAACTGCGATCATTCGAATTCATTCACCGTCGTTACTATTATTTTGGGGATTTTAGTGGTGGCAATGAGTTGTTCGTTGATCTTCTATTGTTTGAAGAAGAAATTCACGACCGTAGATAAAATCGGAGATTACGACGACGCTTTAAATCCGCTGCAGGCCGGGCTGAAGATGCAAAACGCAAGGAAGGGTATTCCGGACGTGGTAAGGATGTCAATGGTGAACGGAAGTAACAGTTCCGGTTGCGACAGGAGTCACATCACAGGCGCCTCCAGTTCCATCAACGGATCTAGCTCTGGTTACCCGAGGGAAACTTTGAATCCTCCCCCGAGTCGAGCCACCACGCATGCCTCGACTAGGGGCAGTAGTCCATCCTCAAGGTACCGTCCGTATCGTCACTACCGTTCTATCAATCAACCTCCCCCTCCCACACCGTGTTCGACCGACGTCTGCGACGAAAGCGACTACAACTACCCTTCGAGGTGTGGTAAATACGATTCTAGTCCTTTTCCGCCGCCGCCCACCCCGCGTTCTCCTTGCCATAGCGAGAGTTGCCCCCCTTCTCCCAGCTCCAGGTCTTCGACCTACTTCAGCCCCTTGCCCCCGCCCCCGTCGCCGGTTATTTCCCCCAGACATTATCACACGTAAGTAACGATACGAAAAGGTCATTTTTGACAAACTTAAGACTGACTTAATTTATTTCGATTTTGTCACAGAATATTTATTTTTAATAATGTAGGATGTACAGTTTATACGAGTAGTACTTTTGATGGATTAGCCTGTTTTTTCAGGCTCAATTCGATTCTGTTTGTAGAGAAATACGCTACAATAACAATGTGCCTTGTCAGTTCGGATTCGCGTCCGAAACTGGTTCCATTTAAATGTCAAGATTTAAGGTCGTCTATTTTCGGTGAAAATGTTCTTTATGTACATATATTTTTTTATTGTCTCTTATAGTTCAAGGTCGGATATAGTTACATGTATTAAAGTTATCACATCTTATCAAATGATAAAATTGATAGTCTTCGGAATCTAACGCCTTAAAAGTCGAAAGAATGTACGAAGATTGAAGAATTATATTTTGTATCGTATGAATCTCATTCTTCGAGATGTTGTCGTCTTTGACAGTTTAAGGGTTAGGTTATTATGAATTTTAGGCTGTTATATTATCACACCACTGGTTTTAGAAATTATTATTGATTTATATCTTTTTTTTGAATAATTGAATTAGTTTTTAGTGGTGATCAATGAGTTATATCTGTTGATGTTGAGATTCTAAAATTGCCTTGAAAACATATCATTTGATGGCTTCCAAATTTTTTTCTTAATATGTTGAAATATGTAGCTACTAGTTTTCTGTTGAAATTTTCTTTATGAAGTATTTGGATTATTTTGTGAACTAAATAAATTGAAATTTTAAATCACCTATTATTTCATTCAACCCATTCCTTGCACATGATTCGAAGGAAAAATTGAGTATTTTCGATGGTAAGTACTTATTTGAAATAATCTGAGAAGAGTGAAAGTGACAGGAGTAGACAGAGTGGAACTCTGTTAATACTGGGTGCTTTCGAAGGTAAGCTATGTCGTTTCGTTACAGTGTCTGTATTTTGAGCTAAGAATGGTTAAAACGACTAGGTTTGACTCGCTGACACGATTCCGAGGTCAAATTCAATTCTGACCGTCCGGCCGTAAATAAGATAGCTCTCGAAAGAAAAAACCTCGAAACTTGAAATTCAAAAAGTAGTTTTGGATCTCGAATGCCACGGTCAAGTTACTTGAAGGGCAAAATTCGATAAGATATTCCGTAATTATGACCGAAATTTTATTTCCCTGATAATTTCAAAACCGCTGATTGGATAGAGATGAAATTTTGCATTTAGGTGAAGAATGAAGTATTCAAGCTACACGAGAAGTTTTTTCCAGATCAGTGGACCAGAACCATATGAAACTTTATCGATTTATCGCAAAAAATCAATGTTTCTGTATTGAAAGAGATTTGTTCGACAGCTGCTTTCAAAAATTGTTTTCAATCAATTTTTTGAACTGGAAAAATGCGAATCTACCTAAAAGTGAAACTAGCGCTCTAATGCTCCTGACTTCACGTCAGTAAACATGTCATATACAGGATGTCCCAAGTTCGACTGCCTATTAGACGTTTCTGGAGAACTGGACATAGTTGAAATCTGAGTCAAAATAAATTTGTTAAAAAAAATGTTTTCAATTTTTTTCTTCTCTGATATGATTGATTATTCAATGCTGAATACATTCCTATTAAAACCATTGTATTTCATTCAAATAGTTTTCACATTATCGGTCAAATATTTATTATGTTCATTTTTCTTATTCTAAACATCCTGAGTGTAAACAGGATATGAAATTATGTATTTTTTTTTTCAAATAAACTAAAGTAGAAGAATGTGGAGAGGTCATGCATCTTTTGAATTTTATAAATGTCATCACAGGGTGTATCAAATTTTTTGTGACCGAAACTGTGATATGTTTTTCAAATTAGAACCCCATTTCTTTATGATTGCGTTGGATTCTGCGAAGAAAAATAATGATATCACTCTAAGATGCTCTTGCTCCTTAATTCAGTAATTTCTGAGTAATTTGAGATTTTCTGGATTTACGTTGTACGTAGAGTCAAATTCATCTCATCTTTTGCATGAGAATATTCCGTGTCCCGAGTGATTTGAAGAAATTCGTGTTGATTTTCTGTGGCTAAAAGTAGCTTTTAGCTTGTACCATAACTCATTACGTACGTATTGAATCTGAGAACCATATGTCGACGCATCTCATATATACAGAGTGTAACAGCCAAATGGAATAAATTCGATAACGAATAAATGAGGACGTGTTGGGAAAAACGCTCGGACACGTCTATTTGTAATTTTGAAGGCGCATACTTTTCAAGAAAATAATATTATATAGGGTGTTCCATGTGACCGTGGCCAATACCAACTTTCTTATTTCAAATGCAACCCCCTGTATATTATTTATGTTTTGGATTCTTCAGAGAATTCTAGACACAATTCATGCACAATGTCCTATACCTATCTTTAACTATTTCGGAAGTATTAAGTGTTACTATAAGGCTATGAGAATAAACAAATCTGTTTTTTTTTATTTCTTCTCAGTAATGGTTTTTGCTTACTTTCTTCATATCAAGAGGTAAATGGGAAATATGTATTGGGTGTAATGTATATCGAATTTGTGAAATAAAATAATTTTCATTCAAAATGTTAATTTTTGTAAAAAATCTGAAAACACTTAATATTTCCGAAAAAGTTGAAGATAGGTATAGGACATTGTACATGAATTATGTCTAGAATTTACTGAAGAATCGAAAAAATAAATAATATACAGGGGGTTGCATTTGAAATAAGAAAGTTGGTATTGGCCACGGTCGCATGGAACACCCTATATAATTTTATTTTCTTGAAAAATATGCGCATTTAAAATTACAAATCGACGTGTCCGAGCGTTTTTCCTAACACCCCCTCATCTATTCGTTATCGAATTTATTCCATTTGGCTGTTACACTCTGTATAGAGGAATCTTTGGTAGGAATAAATACTGGGTGTCACATTGTAAGGAAAGGTCTTTTCTAGAAGAAAAATCAAGATGTTCGAAAATCTGTCAATTTTGTTCAGCAGCATATCGCACGACCCATCTACCCTATTCAATTTTAAGGGTTTAAGAAGGGATGGTTTTATGTGAAAAAGTCTCCCTCTTGAAAAAAAAGACGGGTTTCTTCTTCAATGTGACAGCCTGTATTGGAATAAAAAGTTTGGATATTCATAAAATATATTTTCATCTTTGAACAATCAGTCAGAATTTCCTTAAGAATAAAAATATAACATAAACAAAACATAACATTGCTTCATCCTTGTTGCTCTTCCCACTCGAGGATTCTCTGGAAGCCTCGAAGCTTTCACGCGTTACATCTTCTTGGCATTTCAGTATCCGGTCGAAATCTAGATAACTCATCAGTCTGCCATTCATATCTAAAGGGGATATGCAATAATTCTCAGACAAGAATTCGGGAATGCTTCCGTTGACCAGTGGTCCTTCCAGGAGGTTTTTAACCAGGCAGTTACAAGGAAAATGATTCGACTTCATTACAAGTTTATGCACCACAATGTTCAAAGTTTCACTTCTTGGTATGTCCAGAATGTGGTTACCGTTAAATTTCAAAGTACCTATGTTGTGATCTTGAGATATGTTCATACCAAGGATGGCGTCGATTTTATTGTTTACAAAGTTCATTGTTTTGATGTTGGTAACACCGTCAAAAGCTTCACTGTCTATAACCCCCAAGTCCGATTCCTGTATCGAGAACACACCAATATTGGTCAACCCCCTAAAAGTACTAGCGTCAACACCAGGCAAATCCATAAAAGACAACTTTAAATGTTCAACCGTGTCTAAGCCACTGAAAGCATCCGGCTCAATAATTCGTATACCAGAAGGAAAATTCAATCTTTCAACACTGATCAAACCGCTGAAAGCGTTGCTTTCCAATTTGACGATCGGATTGTTCGTTAACACTATGATTTTAAGATTAGTCGTTCCTGCAAAAGCGTACGATTCCACTTGGGTGATCCTGTTGTGGCTCAGGTTAATTGACGTTAAGTTCTGAAGGCCGGCGAAGGAGAATCTTGGTACTGTCGTTAAAGGGGTTTGCTGAATCGACAGTTCCTTCAGTCTGGGCAGACCGCGAAAGGCGAAGGGCTTTATGGTGGATATGTTGTTGCCGTCCAGGTGGAGCTTCCGAAGATGCTTCAAACCTGCAAAGGCGTCGCTCTTGATGATCGAGAAATTGTTCCTGGTCAAGGAGAGATGCTCAACGGTCAATGGTAGTAGTTTCAGTGGGATGCTGTGCAGACCTCCAGAATTGCAAAGAACCTGGAAAAACAGACTTTAATTTTCATCTTACTGGTTTGAAAAGACCACGTCAAACGAAAGAACCGAAATGTTACTGTTTACTGTGAAGGAATGTCAATCTTAAGAGATAATCTAAAATGAAGGGTTTTCCAATAAAAGGTGTTATTTTGACTAGAATTTTCTGAAGAATCCTCGGAAGAATCCAAAAAATAAATAATATACAGGGGGTTGCATTTGAAATAAGAAAGTTGGTATTGGCCACGGTGGCATGGAACACCCCACATAATTTTATTTTCTTGAAAAATTTTGCGCATTTAAAATTACAAATCAACGTGTCCGAGCATTTTTCCTAACACCCCCTCATTTATTCGTTATCGAATTTATTCCATTTGGCTGTTACACTCTGTATATTGTTTGCTTTAAGAAAAAAGTATTTATTACTCTCTTTCAAAAAAAATATCTATATATATATACCTATATACAGGGTCTTTCACGAGGAACCTCACCCATATTTATACGGGAAACTACTGAACGTATTTTCATGAAATTCAGCACTTATAAGTATTTCACGATGCTGATGAAATCTAAAATATTTTCAAGGCATGAGCACCTCCGGTTTTTCCGGAAATGACGTCAACTTCCGTTTTTCAAATTAGAACACCATTTTTCTATTGCAGAAATAGATTCCTTAGAAAATTTCAAGTTATTTTGATGTAACATTTTTCAGTTTTGGTTGGAAAATTCTCTCTGAGCGGGAAAATTCGAAAAAAAAATCGAAAATAGAGCTCCCCTGAAACAAGAATAACGAAGTTTCTGGATGGAAAATTTTCATTTTTGGGATTTTTCAAGATGTAGGATTGATGTATCCACTTTAAAAATCGAAATCGCGATTCATGATACAGGGGGTGAAAAAATCGCTTTCAAAGTTAGGGATGACAAAATAGTGAAAAATCAATTTTTTCAAATTAGAACCCCATTTTTTATGGCAGATATTGAATCTACGTTAAAAAATAATGTGAGTGTATGCATCACACCCTTGCCCTAAAGTGGATATTAACTCAGAAAATATCCAAAAGTGACATCTAATGAAATAGCGGTCTCTTCAAAATACCACCTCTTATTGGAAAATCCTTTATGTTTCTGTCGCTTCCAGTTACACACTGAAAACTAATGAGTTATTTTCTGTATAATTTTGGGTAAGGCTGAAACAGAATGACCCTGTATTATTGACAATTTATTATGAAAGGAATGGAGGAGAACATGGGATTCACAAAAATAGAGAACAAAACATCTGGATTCATATCATATGAGTTCAAGGATTTGAATGCTGTTTTATCAAATGACACTTCATTATGGTTCGTTTTTAAAGAATATAATTAGTGCTAAACTCGAACTAACTACCTCAATTGAAGATCTGGAGGTTGCTCAAGACCATTAACCACCGGAATTATGTTTGTGTTGAAAACTCTCTTAGTTTGTTTGGGTAATTGCAAGCATTCCACACTGATTCTAATTTGTATGGGTCAATTAAAGTTTCAAACCATTTTTTTTCGGGAATTCCACAGTTTTACAGTTATTCCACCATTAGTCGAAATTATTATACATGGAGAGGCTCAAAGAATGCTTTAAATGGTATCTGCTGATGATGCGAATGAAAAGTGATTGAAGAATAGGTACCTGTGTTTGAGATAAACAGATGCATTCTGAAGGACACACATCTTCCACTTCTGATTGACTAATTGCGACGAGACGACAAAGGATAATCAAGATACTCGTTGTGAAACATCCTTGAGGAGGCATCTGAAACAAAACTGCAGAATGAAATGTTAGAAGTCTATACAATCTTAGATCATCAACGCTTTGAGAATCTTGAGATACCAAGGGCAATTATGCATTTTTTCGCTTCAAATATTCATGATAACAAAACTACAGTATTGACTTCGAGAAGCTTTTTCTGCGATTTGAGTAAATGGTGAATTTTCTGAATATATCTCTGATATCTGAGAAGTTAATAAATAATTTGCTCCACATGAGATAGGGATATTGAATTAAATTGCAAAAAAATATAGTTGAAATAAGATTTTTGTGATGAAAATTCATATTGATATGATTTCAAGTTGCGAATTAATTTTAGCCTGCAGGTCTGCAGCGTATACAGGGTGGTCAAGAAAAATCGAGTAAAATAACGAAATTTTATTCCCAGAGAATTCAAGCATTTTAAGACTATCAATACAATGTATGGCCTCCACGGGCATCAATAACAGCTTGACATCTTTTTTGCATACTACACACGAGGTTGTTGAACATTTCTTGAGGAATTTGGTTCCATAAACGGGGCAGAAGCTCTCTCAGATCATTTGAGGATTCTGGGGTAGGTTGATGATTATCTAATCTTCTTTGGAGCATATCCCATGCATGTTCTATGCAATTAAAATCTGGTGAGTGCGGAGGTATTGGTGAACGTGGAATACCAAGCTTCTCGCGCGCATTCTCTACTATGGCTGCACGGTGCGGTCTAGCGTTATCGTCTAGAAATTGAAAAGTTTCACCAATAGCAGCGTGAAAATTTGGCACAACATTGTCAATGACATGCTCCCTATAGTGTGAGGCGGTCATATTCTCAGGACAAATGTGTAGATCTGTGCGCCCGTTGAAACCTATCCCGGCCCATACCATAACACTACCCCCTCGGAATGGATGGACCTCGGGATGGACTTCTTGGACATAGCGACCATTACGGGGTATGCGTGGGATTGTCCATACCCTTATTCTTCGAGAATCTGAAAATCGTCCATATCTGGATTCATCAGTGGAAAGGACACTACCCCATTGATCGTTCCAATTGATATGCTGCCTTGCCCATTCCAGTCTTTGACGCTTATTGTCACGTGTTAATGAAACTCCTCTTAATGGACGTCTAGAACCTAGATTCACCTCTCTCTAAATTCGTCTGATGGTTTCGATGGAAATTTGGGCCCCATCTGCATATTGAACAGTATTCCGTAGCATTCTACACGTAGATGTATAGGGTTTCTTCTCGCCGAAGCGGTGATGAAACGATCCTGAGCAGGTGTTGTTTTTCGTCGCCCACCAAGCCTTGGTTTTTCCAACACGGAACCTGTTTCCCTGAACCTATTCCAAAGTCGAGATATCACACTTTGGCTGACTTGGAGCCTTTCCTCTACAACAACCTGAGTTAGGCCACCCTGTAGCATTCCGATAGCCCTATTAGCCTCAGCGTTTGTTAATTTACGTCTTGGCATTTTCAGAAAACTTGTTTCAAATCGAAGCCGTTGATAAACTTACTTCATTTCAAAATAAGAACATTCATGAAGCATATGCAAAGAACCAAACTTCAGAAAAAAGGCGACCAGATTGACGAAATGTCTCATACTGATTTTTATTGGATCGATTCAAGTTGTTATTGAGTTTTGAATGATTTTATATCTACTTTCTCGAAGATTACATACTTTCAAAAACGATTGAATACGATACCCCTAACTCTTGTGGAGCAGTATATTATGTTGAGAATACCTACTATTGCAAAGCTTCGGAGAACGTGCTCAGTATATCTACATAGCTTTTTAAAATGTATAGTGCATTGTAATATGATATCAGCGTGTTAATATGACCTCATACATTGTTGTGACTGTTGAAGTCGTCCAGCAGGAACTAAAAGAAAAAGAAGACTTATATATTCCAGTTATAAAACCCTGCGTCGCTGTTTGTTCTACTGCAAGTAATTGAATCAATAGTCCTATTCATTAATTCAGTAAGCCTTGGTGAATAGCCTTCATTTCTAGTTGCATTGTGTTATCTTTTTGTTTGCATTGGTGAATGTAAAAACAGGACTTTTTCAATGGTTCCCCTAATTGGAAAAACTGTTTTTCGATTCGGGAGAATAACTCGACTCGAATACAGTGGGAGGAATAATACAAATAGCAATCTACCTATTGAATCGAATATTTTCAGTTCGTATCAAGGGAAAGAGATTGAATGACCCATTTCAAGGTCTTGAAATAGTTGAAGACCCTCTCGTATGATTTTTTTTGGACAATTCCATTTGGATTTAGACTTCGAAATTCCAGAGCCTTCTTGATTCCGCAGAGTTTTTCCGAATGCTCGTTTGAGAATGGTGGCAAGAATATGACGAATAAAAAATCTTTTCCCGCATAAAAGTCGTGATGTTCTCGATAATTCAACAGGTAAAACCAGTTCTAGCATCATGAAGAAAGCGATGAAAATATCACAGGTAAATCTCCCCCCAGAATAAGTCGGACCCAACTTTTGGCTGCAGCAGAGAGTAATATGGAAAGCTCACCCCATATTACTTTATTATCACTTCCTTATCCATTTTTTCCAGTAGATTTGGCGTGTTTCCACTCCATATCCCGGTCTCATTTTTCTCGACCATCGCACTTTCTCCTGAGTTATTGCAAGATTTTTTCGTTTTACCTATTCCGCTGATTCAATGTTTCTCAACAATTGAATTTTAACGTTTCAGAGTTATCTTTTCGATTCCCGGCATATGGAGCGGGCCTGAAAGTGCCACGGGTGAGTAATATTGGAAAAAATTCGCATTTCTATTGATTCCGTTTGAGGCAGTCTTGGGACCTTTCTCGAATTTATAACGATAGCTTAAGGTTGTCACTTTGAAGAATGAACAGAAGAAAAAGTTTATTTATTCAACGCCCACCATATGTTCTTGTTGGGGAATATGAAGCGAAATCATTTTGCGTTCTGAAAACCTAATTATCGACAGGTTTATATTTCTACAAGGATTGGTGTGATCAATCATCAGATTTTGATATACGAAGATATATTGAGAAATTTTTAGCCTACTATGAAACCAAACAAAATTTCAATGACAAAATATTTTATTACTCAACATATTCCCCCTCTAATTGAATACATTTATTACAGCGAACCTGCAACGTCTCTAGACCTTTCAAAAAGAAATGTTTCTTCTTGCTCTGCAAACCAGTCCTCCACAGCTTTTATTACCTTCTCGTTGGAAGAAAATTTACGACCTTTTAAACTTTTTTTCAGTTGAGGAAAGAGATGATAGTCGGACGGAGCCAAATCTGGTGAATAAGGGGGGTTTTCCAGTAATTTTAACCCTAAATCACATATTTTCTGCATGGCTACATGAGATTTGTGTACTGGGGCATTGTCCTGTGAAAACAAAATAACTTTGGATAGCTTTCCGCGTATTTTCTCTTGAATTTTTTGCCGTAGAGTGGTCAGTAATGTTGAATAGTAATCTCCAGTTATTGTTCTACCCTTATCCAAAAAATCAATCAAGATTACCCCATAGCAATCCCAAAACACTGAAGCGAGAACTTTTCCAGCAGATTCTTGGACACGAAACTTCTTAGGTCTTGGAGAACCAGAGTGTCGCCATTCCATCGATTGTTGCTTTGTTTCTGGATCGTAGAAATGTACCCAAGTCTCATCCATAGTAACAATTCGGTTCAAGAAGTCTACATCGTTTTCAAATAGAGCACAGATCGAACGCGATGCTTCTACCCTTGCACGCTTTTGGTCAACATTCAAACATTTGGGGATCCATTTTGCAGAAATTTTTCTCATGTCCAAATTGACGTGAACTATATGATGAACGCGTTCGTATGAAATCTTCAGTGCTTCAGATATCCGTTTTAGCCCAATTCGACGGTCTGATAAAATCATGTCATGAACTGCATCGATATTTTCGGGGACTCACACAGAAACTGGCCTTCCCGATCGGTCATCATCTTCAATGGGAAAATTTACCTCTTTTGAAGCTTGCAGTCCAATTTTTCATGATCGCATACGAAGGACATTGATCACCAAAGGTATTAAGCATATCTTCGTAAATCTATTTAGGGAAGAGGGCATTATTTATTAAATAGAGGGAGTCTCTTGAAACCCTTATATCACCTTCGATTTTCATGTTGGAAAGGGCCAATACGAACCAGTTTTTCATCGGTTTCGCTCTTTATCACTTGAATTCCCGCTGCAGGAATTCCTAGAACGTGGGAATTACCGTCAATTGTTGTTTTGCTCGGAAGTGAAAAAAGACGAACTAATTGAAGACAAAAAAAGGAAAAACACTTCATACAGTTTTCAAAGAATAGGACAACAACCATTATATTGTCATCCAACAGTGACTGAATGATAAAATGAGATGTTCAGCTTCATTGATTTTTGTGTACTCAATTGTTTCTTTATGCACTGTGCTGATTCATTCTCATTCCCTCTCCATTCCTCTCTCTACTTACTTCGAACGGACTAAATCACAGTGAGGGAGAAATAGCCAAAGAGCTAGACGTGAAAGCATATTACTCGGCGATGTGTTTGTCGAATATAAATGCACATATTTAACATGGAATCGTGGGTAGTAGGTATTCGGGTTTTAACTGAATTGATACGAATCAAACAAAGTTGCAGTCAGTTAGCGGATGTCGGTTGGAAATTCCAGACTACGCGATCTCATTAACTCTCAGATATCGCATAAACGAGAATGTATGAGGACTCAACATCATTACTCTCCGTCCTCCTATTGTTATCCTCTGTTTTCGTACTTCGAAATTATTTGTACCTCGTCAAATTAATCATCATATTGCATCGCTATTCATGTTTTTTGTTAGGTAGTGATGCGATTCTTTTGTCTGAGTTTTTTGCATTTGACTCCGAAAGTCGACCTTTGAGAAGCTATGGTAGCAATTTTCAACTCCAATTCCTTGAGCTTAGGTAAAAAATACGAATATCTAAATGCAAATGAAATATTACAAAATGGTGAAGGCGCCGGTACATATGTTGTGAAAATAGCTTTGAGCCATATCTATGGGACAAATTGCATGTCTGTGATCTTGAAACGAGAGTTGCTTCGTTGTTCGAGAAAAAAATACTTTTATCACACCAATATGAATTGGTCTTTTCTTTTCGTTCTTCAAAATAATTAAATTTTTCGAATCCCCATGAGTTTTCGGTAATAATTCCGCATATACAGGGCGATTCCGTCTATTCTAAGCAGCACAGTCGATAGATGAAAATTTCATTAAAACATAGACCAATATCGGTTCCCAAAATAATTTTTAAAACACCATATTTCTTGAGTTATTTGAAAGTTATTCAGTATTTATCATCGCATTGTATGCCAACAACCAGTGCCAGAGTTGTTGGGTGAAAATTGGCTTAATTGAAAATCGATGATAATGCGACCTTCACAAACAAAATAGAGGAACGAATTCGAATCATGAAATAATAACGGACGAATTCGTTAAAAATTCAAAGGAACCCTATCGGACAAACATAGAAACACATTTTCGGAAAGAATTGAAATTCAAGTCGATCAAAAGAAGGAGCAACTCCATAATTTTCCATGAATATTCAGTTCGCACAGATTCATTAAGTCCATTATAATTTTATATTTGATTTTGTACAAGACGGAAATCGTTCAAAGTGTCCTTCAATTATAATGGAAATGAGTGATTTGTTTTCATACCGAACCCTGAAGGGGCAAACTGAATTTCATGGGTTCTGGAAGTGGAGGAGATCATTTTGTTCCTTCCACAAAGAACATGAAGAGGTTTTCATCCCTTTCTTCCTTTAGGTGTGAATCCTTGTAAGTTAGCATCAGGGAATCTTATCAAGATAAGAAGCATTCATCTGTGTCGGTGAAATTTGAAATATTCAAATTTCATGGAGGGGAGGATTCACTCCTTCGAAATATTGACAATGCGAGGGGTTACATCAATAACGATATTTTCCATCAGAGTCCCATAAAAATGAAACAATTTTGATCGTTTGTATGACGTTCTAAGCGTGAACTCGATAGAAACCCATCAAGTAAATCCTTTGGACATTCCGAAATGATCATTAATCAAAAGATAATCAATCTAGATTGGATACACGGAGAACGTTGTCTCAATATCGCTTCTCCGTTTTGTTCATACCCAGAAGATTTTCCGGAAAATATTTCAACGATGAATTCGATGGGAAAAAGGTGTGGCTTGGCTATAGACCCTCAATACTTTGAATGATGTCTAGAATTTTCTGAAGAATCCAAAAAATAAATAATAAACAGGGGGTTGCATTTGAAATAAGAAAGTTGGTATAGGCCACGGTCACATGGAACACCCTATATAATTTTATTTTCTTGAAAAATATGCGCATTTAAAATTACAAATCGACGTGTCCGAGCGTTTTTCCCAACACGCCCTCATTTATTCGTTATCGAATTTATTCCATTTGGCTGTTACACTCTGTATGTAGGTACTACTCTTATAAAAGCTCGTGTGTGTGAGAGTTGAATTGAAGATGATTCTGATTGACGTCTTCACCTTTATCTTCGAATTGAGACTATAGACACAATCAAATTGAGAACTAACATTATTATTATCCTAATCTATTCATACTCCCAATACAGGGTCTTTCACAAGGAACCTCACCCATATTTATACGGGAAACTACTGAACGTATTTTCATGAAATTCAGCACTTATAAGTATTTCACGATGCTGATGAAATCTAAAATATTTTCAAGGCATGAGCACCTCCGGTTTTTCCGGAAATGACGTCAACTTCCGTTTTTCAAATTAGAATACCATTTTTTTATTGCAGAAATAGATTCCTTAGACAATTTCAAGTTATTTTGATGTAACATTTTTCAGTTTTGGTTGGAAAATTCTCTCTGAGCGGGAAAATTCGAAAAAAAAAATCTAAAATAGAGCTCCGCTGAAACAATAATAACTTCGAGGTTTTTGGATGGAAAATTTTCATTTTTGGGATTTTTCAAGATGTAAGATTGATGTATCCACTTTGAAAATCGAAATCGCGATTCATGATACAGGGGGTGAAAAAATCGCTTTCAAAGTTAGGGATGACAAAATCGTGAAAAATCAGTTTTTTCAAATTAGAACCCAATTTTTTTATGGCAGATATTGAATCTACATTAAAAAAAATGTGAGTGTATGCATCACACCCTTGCCCTAAAATGGATATTTTCTGAGTTAATATCCACTTTAGGGCAAAGGTGTGATGCATACACTCACATTATTTTTTAACGTAGATTCAATATCTGCCATAAAAAAATGGGGTTCTAATTTGAAAAAATTGATTTTTCACGATTTTGTCATCCCTAACTTTGAAAGCGATTTTTTCACCCCCTGTATCATGAATCGCGATTTCGATTTTTGAAATGGATACATCAATCTTACATCTTGAAAAACTCCAAAAATGAAAATTTTCCATCCAAAAACCTCGAAGTTATTTTTGTTTCAGCGGAGCTCTATTTTCGATTTTTTTTTTCGAATTTTCCCGCTCAGAGAGAATTTTCCAACCAAAACTGAAAAATGTTACATCAAAATAACTTGAAATTTTCTAAGGAATCTATTTCTCCAATAAAAAAATGGTGTTCTAATTTCAAAAACGGAAGTTGACGTCATTTCCGGAAAAACCGGAGGTGCTCATGCCTTGAAAATATTTTAGATTTCATCAGCATCGTGAAATACTTATAAGTGCTGAATTTCATGAAAATACGTTCAGTAGTTTCCCGTATAAATATGGGTGAGGTTCCTCGTGAAAGACCCTGTAGACACAATCAAATTGAGAACTAACATTATTATTAATCTAAACTATTCATACTCCCAATAGATTTGCGTCTCGACGGTGCCGACAATAGTTCTTGAAAAATCGATTCAGAGAAGTGAGAAGGCGTCCCACTTTTGGACGGAAATAACAAAATCCTCACACCCCCACAATTTCCATCGGAATATTCCAAAGCTGCAAACTATCCGAAGATACCTCGAGGCAAAAACGGACATATTGAAAAGTCTATATTCGAAAGCGCGAAATAAATCTAAAAAGGCAAAGTTCCATTCATAACAGATCTGGAATTATCGAAAAAGCTTATATTGCGTTCGATTTTCCCCCTGGGGCCGAGGGGAACAAACAGTTACGTCAAACGAAAGACAACATTGTCGCTAGGGGTAGACCAGCGAGTTTACACTCCGCCAGGCCTTCGAAGTTGCCCCAAGCTCATTCTGAATGTGTGAGAGATAACAGAAGAGCAGGAAATTCGGTTACACTCTCTCAGACCCGACGTAGCCTGAAGCACACTCACAGTTCAAATACAAACTGATTTCTCCGGATTTACTTAACGAAGGAAATAACAATGAATTATCCGCACATGCATGTTATTCGAGATTCCAGATCTTGTTTTTGAACCGTTATTTGAAAGGTCCCCAAAATGTTTTGAAAGGTGACAACCCTGTATATTTTTCGTGACCATGAATCGTAATCATAACTAACAACTGGCAGAATTGAGAGGGGGCCATGGTCCCTCCCTTCGGGGTCCACAATAAACCCCAATTTCTAATTTTCGAATTTCAAGCAAATCATTCAAATTCATCAAATTCGCCTGTGGCTCATTTCGTATCCCGGTTAATGCTCATGTATTAATAACCATCATTATATGATCGTTGCATAATATGCTATTTCATGGTATTATTTGTATTTATTTTTTGTATTCTTCAGAAAATTCTAGACATAATTCATGTACAATATCCTTACCTATCTTCAACTTTTTCGGAAATATTAAGTGTTTTCAGACTTTTTACAAAAATTAACATTTTAAATGAAAATTATTTTATTTCACAAATTCGATACATCACACACAATACTTATTACCCATTAACCTCTTGATATGAAGAAAGTAATCAAAAACCATTACTGAGAAGAAATAAAAAAAAAACAAAAACAGGTTTGTTTATTCTCATAGCCTCAGTAACACGTTGTCTGTTTGCATGACAATAAGTGATAAGTGTAAGTGCTATTGTCTTTTGAATTTCGATAACTGTTCGTAATAATATATTAGAAAAATGGTTCATTCAACAGAAATTCACAAAATAACCATTCTTCAAATGATTGGTTATGGAGATTACACACGGACCCAAATGGAAGTTTCTCGCTTATTTCACGAAAAATTTCCAAATTTGCCTCCTATATCCCAAGGAACAATTGGCAAAATAGAAAAGCAGTTTTGAGAGCTTGGTCCTGTAACACAAATAAAAAGAAATGCTGCCAATGCAGTAAATGATGATACGAAATTGGATATTATGCTTGAGTTTCAAGAAAGCCCACATAATTCTGTTCGAAAAGTAGCCCCGCTGTTCACCGTCAGCCACACGTCAATATTTCGAATATTAAAGGAAAGTAAGATGCATCCCTATAGAATGATGGCAACTCAGGAGCTCATAGAAGACGATTTCGATAGGAGAACGCATTCTTGTGAGCAAATGATGCCAATGTAAAATAACAATGTGATCCAATCAGAAAATGTTTTGTTTTCTGATGAGAGTACATTTACACTACACGGTCATGTTTATCGTCAAAATTGCCGCTATTGGTCTGATGAGTATCCTCACTGGATGAGAGAAGAACATACGCAATATCCTGAAAATGTTAATGTTTGGGCAGGAATTGTTGGAAATCATATCGTAGGTCCCTTTTTCATTGACGGCAACTTGAATGGAGAAAAATATTAAGAACTACTCCAAAATAATGTCGTACCAACTTTGATAAACTTATATCCTGATCCAGCAAATCCACAAGTTCCTGCCAATATAATATGGTTTCAGCAAGATGGAGCACCGCCCCATTACCAAATCAATGTCCGGCAGTACTTGAACCAAATTTTTCCAAATCGGTGGATAGGGAGGCGCGGATCGATAGAATGGCCAGCACGATCTCCTGATCTGACACCATTAGACTTCTTTTTGTGAGGATATGTCAAAAGTATTGTAAACGAAACGAAACCCTTAAACTTAGACGGCCCTAAAAAACCGAATCACGCTTGCGATTAGATCAGTCACGCCTGAAATGTTGAGTAACCTGAGAAGAAAATTCTACACCAGATTAGCATGTTGCCAAGACGTTCGCGGCGAGCATTTTGAACATTTCCTACATTGACATTATTGTTTTTTTTCAATAATTAAGAAATAATCAGTATTACTCATTAGGTTTTAAGTGTAATGTACCGAATTTGTGAAATAAAATAATTTTTATTAAAAACGTTGATTTTTGCAATAAATCTGAAAACACATAATACTTCCGAAATAGTTGAAGATAGGTATAGGACATTGTGCATGAATTGTATCTAGAATTCTCTGAAGAATCCAAAAAATAAATAATATACAGGGGGTTGCATTTGAAATAAGAAAGTTGGTATTGGCCACGGTCACATGATTCACCCTTTATAATATTATTTTCTTGAAAAATATGCGCATTCAAAATTACAAATCGACGTGTCCGAGCGTTTTTCCCAACACGCCCTCATTTATTCGTTATCGAATTTATTCCATTTGGCTGTTACACTCTGTATATTTCACACCCTATTCAACATTTTCCCGCCAGCTAAATATTTCTTATAAATATCTAATTATACGTGAGGTTTTTGCAGAATCAACTGACATAATTGAATTCTATGTAAAAAAAAGTTCTATAGGAAAATTTGTTCGACAAGGAATAAGTTATACCAACTTTTCCAAAATGCACATTTGGGAAAAGCACCCTATACAACTCGAACATATACAGGGTCTTTCACGAGGAACCTCACCCATATTTATACGGGAAACTACTGAACGTATTTTCATGAAATTCAGCACTTATAAGTATTTCACGATGCTGATGAAATCTAAAATATTTTCAAGGCATGAGCACCTCCGGTTTTTCCGGAAATGACGTCAACTTCCGTTTTTCAAATTAGAACACCATTTTTTTATTGCAGAAATAGATTCCTTAGAAAATTTCAAGTTATTTTGATGTAACATTTTTCAGTTTTGGTTGGAAAATTCTCTCTGAGCGGGAAAATTCGAAAAAAAAATCGAAAACAAGAATAACTTCGAGGTTTTTGGATGGAAAATTTTCATTTTTGGGATTTTTCAAGATGTAAGATTGATGTATCACTTTAAAAATCGAAATCGCGATTCATGATACAGGGGGTGAAAAAATCGCTTTCAAAGTTAGGGATGACAAAATCGTGAAAAATCAATTTTTTCAAATTAGAACCCCATTTTTTTATGGCAGATATTGAATCTACGTTAAAAAATAATGTGAGTGTATGCATCACACCCTTGCCCTAAAATGGATATTTTCTGAGTTAATATCCACTTTAGGGAAAGGGTGAGATGCATACACATTATTTTTTAACGTAGATTCAATATCTGCCATAAAAAAATGGGGTTCTAATTTGAAAAAATTGATTTTTCACGATTTTGTCATCCCTAACTTTGAAAGCGATTTTTTCACCCCCTGTATCATGAATCGCGATTTCGATTTTTAAAGTGATACATCAATCTTACATCTTGAAAAATCCCAAAAATGAAAATTTTCCATCCAAAAACCTCGAAGTTATTCTTGTTTCAGCGGAGCTCTATTTTAGATTTTTAGAATTTTCCAACCAAAACTGAAAAATGTTGCATCAAAATAACTTGAAATTTTCTAAGGAATCTATTTCCGCAATAAAAAAATGGTGTTCTAATTTCAAAAACGGAAGTTGACGTCATTTCCGGAAAAACCGGAGGTGCTCATGCCTTGAAAATATTTTAGATTTCATCAGCATCGTGAAATACTTATAAGTGCTGAATTTCATGAAAATACGTTCAGTAGTTTCCCGTATAAATATGGGTGAGGTTCCTCGTGAAAGACCCTGTATAATATGCTGTTTATAAATGAATATTATTGAGCATAATTTTAGGGAGATTTCCCGACACCATTGAATGGTGTTAAGAAAGAGCCACAGAACCGCAGAATATCACATCCACTTTTCAATGCACATCCACAAAAAACGCTAAAACAATGAGACACCAAAATCAATTTCTGTTTATCTAGTTTATAAATACTTCACATTCTGGATGAAACTTTTCATGCTTCCCCCCTGAAAACTCCCTAGATTTGAATCGGAAAATACTGGCATGAGCTTCCAAACGTCCATTTTCCCCATCGTACATCACGATATGGGAATCCTTTTACATACCAAGGGGCGAATATTTCATAGCATTGTATCAACTGACTTCTATAAGATCGCATTGGGCCATAAATGCCCTCAATAACGACGGAGTAAACTTTACGATCTGTCGAGTGGCCCTATAGCTTTAATTCTTTCAGGAATTCCGTAACTCTCCCAAAGGAATTCATCCGACCCCGAAAGGACCATTCGTTGTTGCCACCCTTCAAATTCACTCCGCCACACATGTTTCCTTTTGCTGAATGAGAATGCTGGGAAGGAACGGAAGGGCGGTCTTTTTCTTCAATCACTTCCGAGATTGAATAATGAGAGAGGTTAAATGCCACAGAACAGGATGGAAGGCAGAGATTGAAGCTTACTTGAGAAGTTTTTTGAATCGCTGTTAGCATTTTAGAGATATTAATGACACAGCACAGAATTCTTCATGTTTTGAAGTGATCAGCATGGAAACCAGGCTTTTAGTCGTATTTTACCTCGATTATTGATCGATCCCACTAATAAACAAGCTAAAAACATAACTATAATTTTCGATTTGGTCACCCGTACTATTCAGTTCGAATTATCCATAAATGCTCTACTAAGGACTGAACGAGAATAAATTCGCTATCACAAAAACGCTTATATGTTTTGAACCATTAGACCGATTTCAAAAATCAAACACATTTTCGATTCATCTTCTAATTCTAATGAAAACTGTTTTTACAATAAAAACACCAAAACTATTTTTTACAAAATTCATGGATTTTTTCTGGAATTCTTCCCATCATGCTTCTTATAGTGTTCTCAGTCACTTTCTGGGATGTTGTCTTCTACTTTTGCTTGAATTCCGCTGATGTTTTCGTTGATTTCTTAGTCTTCTTCAATTCCCTTTTTACCAGGGCCCAATATCTTTCGATTGGCCTGAGTTCTGGGCAATTTGGTGGATTGGCCTCTTTGGGGACAAAAACCACCTCATTAGCTTCGTACCATTTCTTGGTGGCCTTGCTGTAGTGGCATGAAGCTAAATCTGGCCAAAAGATTGTTGACACATCGTGCTCACGTAAAAATGGTAAAAGTCGTTTCTTCAAGCATTCCTAGATGTATATCTTCGAGTCAACAGAGCCTTGGCCAACGAAAAATTTGCTCCTTTTCCCACAAGTGCAAATTGCTTGCCAAACCAGGAATTTTTTAGGAAACTTTGCTTGTTTCTTCACGCGAAATTGTTCGTCAACATTTCCACGAGAATTTGCAGTATAAAATTCCTGACCAGGAAGTTGCGAGAAATCAGCCAAGACATAGGTTTCACGCAACAGGAAAAATTTTTCAAGAAATCTTTTTTTAATTTCTTTGCTCTTGATTTCGCTTCTTGATTCTTCACAGCGTTCCTGTCTGACACTTTCTGCACTTTGTATGTTCTAAGCCCACAACTCGACTTGATTTTCTGAACGGTTGACTGCGAACAACCCACTATTTGGGCCACTTTCCGTGCGAAAGGTTAGGATTCTTCTGAAAAGGCTGATGGCTTTCTTCACTTTTTTTTGGCCTATTAAACCCCCTTTTCCTCCCGGTTCCTTCCTTGCGGTTAATTGTACGATCTTCGTTGAAGCGCTTAACAACTCTTGATACCGTTTCCGGACGAACGCGAGCCTCTTTTGCGATTTTTTGAAGCTCCATTTTTGATTATTTTGAAAAAGTTTCACTATAAATTCTCGTTTTCACTTCGCTCGACATTGTGCGACAGAGAATTGGAATATCTATGAAGTAAATGTTCCACATGTTTCTGACGTTTATAACAAAGCTAACCATGATCAAATTTTGATTTTTTCTAAATTGGTTCAAGAGATATAGGCGTTTTTGTGATAGCGAATTTATTCTCGTTCAGTCCTTACTGTCCCATTTTCTTAGGAAAATTATAAAAGATCATTGAAAAATTTTTTAACGATGACCACACTCCATTGTAGGGTTGACAATGGTAGCAAAACTAATGTGACAAAAATACTCACTGTAAAATCCTCTAATGAAGCCAATAAGTTTCATGCCCATGATATCATTTTCCGTATGGTCGATTGCAGAGAATATCTGAAAAAAAACGAAAATCCAATTTCAATTGGCAAAATGAAAAACCATGAAAATCGATATTGCCAGGTATCAACTCATAACCATATTTAACAAGTCCTATTTATTTCCATTCATTCTATCGAATTTTTCACATTCATGGCATTCGGGACGAATGACAAATAACAAAGATGCGATTTGGAATTTGATTCCGTAGTAACGTTCCATTCAGATTTCAGATTGAAAATTTCATTCATTCGGATTTGTTCGAAGCGAAGGAATTCAGACAATGAGTCCAATATTTACCTGCAATGAAAATATTGCGTCAATTCTTCGTTGAGTTCTCCCATCGTGGGTGCTGCAATGAAAAGAAAAATAAACAGATATTTTCATCATTGATATAATAATGATAGATTTGTGGCTTGAATACGTTTCAGTTATATGAATTTATCAATTCGTGGTATATAATAAAAAGATAAGTTCTTACTATGGGGGGTTACAAAATGGCGAATGCGTTGGAAAACATATTCGTCAATAAAACAAATATCTGGGTGATCTAACGGTGTTATGGAATGGAGACCATCTAACGAACCGTTTAAATCCTTAATAATGGCCACTTTGGCGATCGAAAACAACCATTCTTTGAGTGGTGTGCTTGTGAATAAAACATGAAAATGAAATACCGAAAACATAAAACACAATATTTCTCGACTTATGAGGGCTACATTGTTGATTTTGGTATCAAAATGTAGGCTTTCGAGGACGCTGAAATCATTTAAGAAAAATCCAGAGCACTAACTGTCATAGTTTAGATTTTGACCTACCAATTGGCCATTTTTAAAAAATTGGAAATTTCGAATTGTCATAGCTTCCGTTCCTCTTTTCGTAACCACCATTGGTTTATATTTTGTTGATCAGCATATCCCAAAGTATCTCTGAGCAAAATATGAGCGATTTTAAAATTTTGAATTTTTGGGTTCAAAATGACTAAGGGGTAGGACCCCCTAAAAACACCATATTTGTCAAAAAAACAATATCTCGAATAATCATACAGTGTTATTGTGTGGCTGATATCGTGCGAACCATATGAATCTTCAATTAAAGCCATTTTGTCGATCGATACCATCGAAACCTTGAATGGTGTGTGCTCGTGAACAAAACTTGAAAATGAAATACCGAAAAAATAAATAAGAATATTTCTCAACTTATGAGGGCTACATGGTTGACTTTGGTATCAAAATGTAGGTTTTCGAGGTCGATGAATTCAATGAAAGATGATTCGGAGCTCTAACTGTCATAGTATAGATTTTCACCGGTCAAATGGCATTTTTTGAAAAATTGCAAATTTCAAACTCTCATATTTTCCGTTCCAATCATCACCGACAAAAGTTATTTATATTATCTTGATCAGCATACCTCAATGTATCACTGTGTAAAATATGAGCCGTTTGAAAAATGCCAAAGGGGTAAGACCCTCTGAAAACACCATATTTGTCAATAAAATAAATATCCTTGTCAATTCAACCGTATTATTCGATCGAGGAATTATGCGAACCTTTCGAATCTTCCATATTAGCCATTTCACCCGAATATATCAACCATACTTCGAGTAGCCTGGGCTCCTGAACAAAACTCGAAAACGAAAAATCGAAAAACATAAAACCGAATAACTCGTTACTTATGAGGGCTACATGGGTGGTTTTGGTATCAAAATGTAGGTTTTCGAGGTCGATCTATTCAACGAAAGATGATTCAGAGCTCTAACTATCATAGTTTAGATTTTGACCTGTCAAATGGCATTTTTTGAAAAATTGCAAATTTCCAACTCTCATATCTTCCGTTCCAATCATCCCCGACAAAAGTTATTTATATTATCTTGATCAGCATACCTCAATGTATCACTGTGCAAAATATGAGCGATTTGAAAAATCTCAAATTTTTGGTGAAAAATGCCAAAGGGGTAAGACCCTCTGAAAACACCATATTTGTCAATAAAAATAAATATCCGGGTCAATTCAACCGCATTATTCGATCGAGAAATTATGCGAACCATTCAAATCTTCCATATCAGCCATTCCACCCGAAGATATCAACCATACTTTGAGTAGCCTGGGCTCCTGAACAAAAGTCGAAAACGAAAAATCGAAAAACATAAAACCGAATAACTCGTTACTTATGAGGGCTACATGGGTGGTTTTGGTATCAAAATGTAGGTTTTCGAGGTCGCTCTATTCAATGAAAGATGATTCAGAGCTCTCACTATCATAGTTTAGATTTTGACCTGTCAAATGGCATTTTTTGAAAAATTGCAAATTTCCAACTCTCATATCTTCCGTTCCAATCATCTCCGACAAAAGTTATTTATATTATCTTGATCAGCATACCTCAATGTATCACTGTGCAAAATATAAGCGATTTGAAAAATCTCAAATTTTTGGTGAAAAATGCCAAAGGGGTAAGACCCTCTGAAAACACCATATTTGTCAATAAAAATAAATATCCGGGTCAATTCAACCGCATTATTCGATCGAGAAATTATGCGAACCATTCAAATCTTCCATATCAGCCATTCCACCCGAAGATATCAACCATACTTTGAGTAGCCTGGGCTCCTGAACAAAAGTCGAAAACGAAAAATCGAAAAACATAAAACCGAATAACTCGTTACTTATGAGGGCTACATGGGTGGTTTTGGTATCAAAATGTAGGTTTTCGAGGTCGCTCTATTCAATGAAAGATGATTCAGAGCTCTAACTATCATAGTTAAGATTTTGACCTGTCAAATGGCATTTTTTGAAAAATTGCAAATTTCCAACTCTCATATCTTCCGTTCCAATCATCTCCGACAAAAGTTATTCATATTATCTTGATCAGCATACCTCAATGTATCACTGTGCAAAATATGAGCGATTTGAAAAATCTCAAATTTTTGGTGAAAAATGCCAAAGGGGTAAGACCCTCTGAAATCACCATATTTGTCAATAAAAATAAATATCCGGTCAATTCAACCGCATTATTCGATCGAGAAATTATGCGAACCATTCAAATCTTCCATATCAGCCATTCCACCCGAAGATATCAACCATACTTTGAGTAGCCTGGGCTCCTGAACAAAAGTCGAAAACGAAAAATCGAAAAACATAAAACCGAATAACTCGTTACTTATGAGGGCTACATGGGTGGTTTTGGTATCAAAATGTAGGTTTTCGAGGTCGCTCTATTCAATGAAAGATGATTCAGAGCTCTAACTATCATAGTTAAGATTTTGACCTGTCAAATGGCATTTTTTGAAAAATTGCAAATTTCCAACTCTCATATCTTCCGTTCCAATCATCTCCGACAAAAGTTATTCATATTATCTTGATCAGCATACCTCAATGTATCACTGTACAAAATATGAGCGATTTGAAAAATCTAAAATTTTTGGTAAAAAATGCCAAAGGGGTAAGACCCTCTGAAAACACCATATTTGTCAATAAAAATAAATATCCGGGTCAATTCAACCGCATTATTCGATCGAGAAATTATGCGAACCATTCAAATCTTCCATATCAGCCATTCCACCCGAAGATATCAACCATACTTTGAGTAGCCTGGGCTCCTGAACAAAAGTCGAAAACGAAAAATCGAAAAACATAAAACCGAATAACTCGTTACTTATGAGGGCTACATGGGTGGTTTTGGTATCAAAATGTAGGTTTTCGAGGTCGATCTATTCAACGAAAGATGATTCAGAGCTCTAACTATCATAGTTCAGATTTTGACCTGTCAAATGGCATTTTTTGAAAAATTGCAAATTTCCAACTCTCATATCTTCCGTTCCAATCATCTCCGACAAAAGTTATTTATATTATCTTGATCAGCATACCTCAATGTATCACTGTGCAGAATATGAGCGATTTGAAAAATCTCAAATTTTTGGTGAAAAATGCCAAAGGGGTAAGACCCTCTGAAAACACCATATTTGTCAATAAAAATAAATATCCGGGTCAATTCAACCGCATTATTCGATCGAGAAATTATGCGAACCATTCAAATCTTCCATATCAGCCATTCCACCCGAAGATATCAACCATACTTTGAGTAGCCTGGGCTCCTGAACAAAAGTCGAAAACGAAAAATCGAAAAACATAAAACCGAATAACTCGTTACTTATGAGGGCTACATGGGTGGTTTTGGTATCAAAATGTAGGTTTTCGAGGTCGCTCTATTCAATGAAAGATGATTCAGAGCTCTAACTATCATAGTTAAGATTTTGACCTGTCAAATGGCATTTTTTGAAAAATTGCAAATTTCCAACTCTCATATCTTCCGTTCCAATCATCTCCGACAAAAGTTATTCATATTATCTTGATCAGCATACCTCAATGTATCACTGTGCAAAATATGAGCGATTTGAAAAATCTCAAATTTTTGGTGAAAAATGCCAAAGGGGTAAGACCCTCTGAAATCACCATATTTGTCAATAAAAATAAATATCCGGTCAATTCAACCGCATTATTCGATCGAGAAATTATGCGAACCATTCAAATCTTCCATATCAGCCATTCCACCCGAAGATATCAACCATACTTTGAGTAGCCTGGGCTCCTGAACAAAAGTCGAAAACGAAAAATCGAAAAACATAAAACCGAATAACTCGTTACTTATGAGGGCTACATGGGTGGTTTTGGTATCAAAATGTAGGTTTTCGAGGTCGCTCTATTCAATGAAAGATGATTCAGAGCTCTAACTATCATAGTTAAGATTTTGACCTGTCAAATGGCATTTTTTGAAAAATTGCAAATTTCCAACTCTCATATCTTCCGTTCCAATCATCTCCGACAAAAGTTATTCATATTATCTTGATCAGCATACCTCAATGTATCACTGTACAAAATATGAGCGATTTGAAAAATCTAAAATTTTTGGTAAAAAATGCCAAAGGGGTAAGACCCTCTGAAAACACCATATTTGTCAATAAAAATAAATATCCGGGTCAATTCAACCGCATTATTCGATCGAGAAATTATGCGAACCATTCAAATCTTCCATATCAGCCATTCCACCCGAAGATATCAACCATACTTTGAGTAGCCTGGGCTCCTGAACAAAAGTCGAAAACGAAAAATCGAAAAACATAAAACCGAATAACTCGTTACTTATGAGGGCTACATGGGTGGTTTTGGTATCAAAATGTAGGTTTTCGAGGTCGATCTATTCAACGAAAGATGATTCAGAGCTCTAACTATCATAGTTCAGATTTTGACCTGTCAAATGGCATTTTTTGAAAAATTGCAAATTTCCAACTCTCATATCTTCCGTTCCAATCATCTCCGACAAAAGTTATTTATATTATCTTGATCAGCATACCTCAATGTATCACTGTGCAGAATATGAGCGATTTGAAAAATCTCAAATTTTTGGTGAAAAATGCCAAAGGGGTAAGACCCTCTGAAAACACCATATTTGTCAATAAAAATAAATATCCGGGTCAATTCAACCGCATTATTCGATCGAGAAATTATGCGAACCATTCAAATCTTCCATATCAGCCATTCCACCCGAAGATATCAACCATACTTTGAGTAGCCTGGGCTCCTGAACAAAAGTCGAAAACGAAAAATCGAAAAACATAAAACCGAATAACTCGTTACTTATGAGGGCTACATGGGTGGTTTTGGTATCAAAATGTAGGTTTTCGAGGTCGCTCTATTCAATGAAAGATGATTCAGAGCTCTCACTATCATAGTTTAGATTTTGACCTGTCAAATGGCATTTTTTGAAAAATTGCAAATTTCCAACTCTCATATCTTCCGTTCCAATCATCTCCGACAAAAGTTATTTATATTATCTTGATCAGCATACCTCAATGTATCACTGTGCAAAATATAAGCGATTTGAAAAATCTCAAATTTTTGGTGAAAAATGCCAAAGGGTTAAGACCCTCTGAAAACACCATATTTGTCGATAAAAATAAATATCCGGGTCAATTCAACCGCATTATTCGATCGAGAAAGTATGCGAACCATTCAAATCTTCCATATCAGCCATTCCAACCGAAGATATCAACCATACTTTGAGTAGCCTGGGCTCCTGAACAAAAGTCGAAAACGAAAAATCGAAAAATATAAAACCGAATAACTCGTTACTTATGAGGGCTACATGGGTGGTTTTGGTATCAAAATGTAGGTTTTCGAGGTCGCTCTATTCAATGAAAGATGATTCAGAGCTCTTACTATCATAGTTAAGATTTTGACCTGTCAAATGGCATTTTTTGAAAAATTGCAAATTTCCAACTCTCATATCTTCCGTTCCAATCATCTCCGACAAAAGTTATTCATATTATCTTGATCAGCATACCTCAATGTATTACTGTGCAAAATATGAGCGATTTGAAAAATCTCAAATTTTTGGTGAAAATGCCAAAGGGGCAAGACCCTCTGAAAACACCATATTTGTCAATAAAAATAAATATCCGGGTCAATTCAACCGCATTATTCGATCGAGAAATTATGCGAACCATTCAAATCTTCCATATCAGCCATTCCACCTGAAGATATCAACCATACTTTGAGTAGCCTGGGCTCCTGAACAAAAGTCGAAAACGAAAAATCGAAAAACATAAAACCGAATAACTCGTTACTTATGAGGGCTACATGGGTGGTTTTGGTATCAAAATGTAGGTTTTCGAGGTCGCTCTATTCAATGAAAGATGATTCAGAGCTCTAACTATCATAGTTTAGATTTTGACCTGTCAAATGGCATTTTTTGAAAAATTGCAAATTTCCAACTCTCATATCTTCCGTTCCAATCATCTCCGACTAAAGTTATTTATATTATCTTGATCAGCATACCTCAATGTATCACTGTGCAAAATATGAGCGATTTGAAAAATCTCAAATTTTTGGTGAAAAATGCCAAAGGGGTAAGACCCTCTGAAAACACCATATTTGTCAAGAAAAATAAATATCCGGGTCAATTCAACCGCATTATTCGATCGAGAAATTATGCGAACCATTCAAATCTTCCATATCAGCCATTCCACCCGAAGATATCAACAATACTTTGAGTAGCCTGGGCTCCTGAACAAAAGTCGAAAACGAAAAATCGAAAAACATAAAACCGAATAACTCGTTACTTATGAGGGCTACATGGGTGGTTTTGGTATCAAAATGTAGGTTTTCGAGGTCGCTCTATTCAATGAAAGATGATTACGAGCTCTTACTATCATAGTTTAGATTTTGACCTGTCAAATGGCATTTTTTTAAAAATTGCAAATTTCCAACTCTCATATCTTCCGTTCCAATCATCTCCGACAAAAGTTATTTATATTATCTTGATCACTTGATCAGCATACCTCAATGTATCACTGTGCAAAATATGAGCGATTTGAAAAATCTCAAATTTTTGGTGAAAAATGCCAAAGGGGTAAGACCCTCTGAAAACACCATATCTTCAGTGGCGTGTTCTCGTGAATAAAACTTACCGAAAAATCAAAACGAAAAAAATCTTGACTTATGATAGGTATTAGGTACATGGTTGACTTTGGTAGCAAAATATAGGTTTTCGAGGTCACTGAATTCGATAAAAAATAATGCATAGCCCTAACTATCATTGTTAAATCTGGCAACGCCACCCCTATCGGTAATTTTGCAAACTTCGGGATTTCGAGGATTCGGTGGTACTGATAGATTGAGAGAGGGAGAAAAGGGTGAGGGTAAAGGTATAAAATGAGCGGAAACGGACAGATTAGGGAGTCGCTCTTCAGTATGTAGTATGCAGTAAGCTATAAGCTCTTTTCCATAACGAGTAAGTACTATATTGAAATAGATTTGACTGTGTATCACTTTTTGTGTTGAATAAAGAAATCTAGACTGTAGTGAAGTGCTTATTTATTTTAACCAACCCATACAATTACCTGTTCGAGAACGAGAATTTCGATAAGTCCCTAATTCTAAATTCAACATCTGGCGACCGTGACAGGACTTTGTATCGAAATTATTAGGTAATTTGTGTTAAGTTGGGTAAAATAATATTATTCGTGAAATGGACCAGAGGAAGAGGACGACCAGACGCATCTCCTTCACGAAGGCACTCAGATCCCTGAACACCTTGATGGATCAAGCAAATTCCAGTACGGTGGAGATCAAATCGGCGTTTGAAGGACTGACGAGGAGGTACCAGGAACTGGAAGAAGTTTCGTCGAAAATATTGGAGGAAATGTTCGCCGCTGAAGACATTGATGACGAGGACCTTGAGAAAACATCCGAGGAAAACATAGGGTATGAGAGCCAATTCTTGACAGCGAAGTGCAGATACGAAGACAGGATAGCTTCGACTGAAGAAAAGGCGCAAAGCATCCTGAGCAGTGGGAATTCGACGTCCAGAGCGAGATGCAATCTTCCAAAAGTGGAGCTGGCCAAATTCAGCGGAGATATTCGGGACTGGCTGAAATTTTGGAGTCTCTTCAGCAAGGTACATGAGGACGCTGGACTACGCGACGAGGATAAATTCCAGTATCTGATGCAATCGATGGTACCTGGATCCAGAGCTGCAGAACTGGTGAGTAGTTACCCTCCGGTCGGTGAAAATTATCTTAAGGCCATCGAAGGTCTGACGAAACGTTTCGGGCGAGAAGACTTACAGATCGAAGTGTATGTGCGGGAACTGCTACAGTTAGTTTTAGAAAATGCCGTCGTGAAGAAAAAAGTGATCCTCGCTTCGCTTTATGACCGAATCGAGTCGTACATACGGGCGTTAGAAACTCTAGGCGTTACCACGGATAAGTGTGCGGCGATGCTCTATCCGTTGGTTGAATCCGCGTTACCAGAGGACTTATTACGCGTGTGGCAGCGTTCTAATAATGCGGCTGAAAACGGTTACGTGGGAAAAGCGTCGGATGTGTCGAAAACGCGACTCGATGGACTCATTCGTTTTTTAGATTCCGAAGTACAAAACGAGATGAGAATTTCTATGGCCGTGAAGGGATTCAACATAAGTGGCAAACCGGAACGTGAGCGTAAAGCAGAAACGAACATACCAAGTGCGCGAAATCTGCTTGTTTCGGAAGCAAAGACGGACAAGTGTGTTTTTTGTGAGAAAACTAATCACATCAGTGAGCGGTGCTTTAAAGCGAAAAAAATGTCGCTATCGGAGAAACAGGAGTTGGCGAAAACAAAACGTGTTTGTTTCTGTTGCTTGAAAAGCGGACATTTGAAGAGGCATTGTAGAACAAAAGTGAAATGCTCAAAGTGCGATAAGAGACACTTGGACATAATGTGCTCGGACCGAAAAAGTAACCCTAGTTCGCGATCAGATTCGGAAAGTTCGATAAGTGCGGTCAACATTCCTAAAGAATGCGCGTTGGCTTCCTCAGCCGAAATTCCTGTGACTTTCATGCAGACTCTGAGGGTGCGAGTGCGAAGTGAAGCCAAGGAGGTTGTCGTTCGTGCGTTAATCGACACCGGGTCTCAGAACTCCTATGTCTTGAGCGAATTGGCGAAAAATTTGGACTACGAGTCGCAGGGACAAAAAGACATGGTGCATTTACTTTTCGGCGGAGGTAAATCGGATGTCGCGACGCACCAGAAATTCAAAGTGCGTGTCGGGAATCTCGGTGGATCTTACTGGTGCAATTTTGAAGCGCTCGGAGAAGAGGTGATTTGTTCGAATGTACCTTCTATAAAAAAGGGTGCGTGGTTGAAAGACCTAAGAAAACGGGACGCGGATATCACAATGAGCGACATGGATAGTAAAGAAGAGTTCGTATCCATACTCATCGGCGCCGATATAGCGGGCAAGTTGTTGACGGGGCGAGTGCACCAGCTAGAAGGTGGATTAACGGCGGTCGAAACGCATCTTGGATGGACTTTGATGGGTAAAGTGCCTCCAGAGAAGAAAAACAGCGAAGATGAAGCGAATCTGGCTATTGTGACCGTCTCCATGTTGACGAAAGGTGTTGGGATCAAAGAAGGTTTAGGGTCACTAGAAGGTGCAGAAATAAACGATCCTATAGACCATAAATCACGAAAGGGTCACAACATTCAAGTGGAACGAACGTTCAAAGAATGTTTTGTGGGAAACCCAGAAGGAATACCACAGGATACTCCGAGAATGTCGCTACGGAGGTACGGTAACAGAACCACAAGGACGAGGCCCATATTCAATGGTTCAGCAGGTAGTCCATCCTTTAGTAGGTGTTGGAAAACCGAATCTAATAGGAGAGGTGGTGAACATTTTATTGAGGTAAGACCCAATTAGGGAAATGTTAAAGGGGAGGACAATAATTCGAACAAGTCGATTCAGACAAGAAGCGGGCGTATTTCGAAGGAACCTAGACGCTTGAATTTGTGAATATGTATTATACTGAAGGTTTTTTATTTTTGTGTATATGTTCCTTATGTATTGTCCTGTGCTATTTTTGTATTGTCCTGTACTATTTTTGTATTGTCTTGTGATTTTTTGGTAATGTTTGTACTTACTCGGTTTTTGTTTAGATCAGTTTTTAGATTGTATAATTTTTGTGTTTTTTAATGAAACTTATGTTTATACCCAATGTCCGAATCCTGGAAAATTGTGATATCCCCACTCTTTTCTCGTGTGGGAGGATGTTAAATCTGGCAACGCCACCCCTATCGGTAATTTTGCAAACTTCGGGATTTCGAGGATTCGGTGGTACTGATAGATTGAGAGAGGGAGAAAAGGGTGAGGGTAAAGGTATAAAATGAGCGGAAACGGACAGATTAGGGAGTCGCTCTTCAGTATGTAGTATGCAGTTAGCTATAAGCTCTTTTCCATAACGAGTAAGTACTATATTGAAATAGATTTGACTGTGTATCACTTTTTGTGTTGAATAAAGAAATCTAGACTGTAGTGAAGTGCTTATTTATTTTAACCAACCCATACAATTACCTGTTCGAGAACGAGAATTTCGATAAGTCCCTAATTCTAAATTCAACAATCATGGTTTAGATTTTCACTCTTCGAACGAAATTTTTTCAGAAATGGAAATTTCAAATTATTGCTTCCACTAATTTTTTGTACATTTCTGATCAGAATTGTCCAAATGATTTCTATGCAAACAATAAACGACTTCGAAAATATATATTGAGGTACGTAATTTATGGAGTTGAATGAATAGGCCCCTCATTTCAGTTCTTCAGAGACAGAATTGCGAGGGCAAAAAGGGATTACTCTTGAAGAAGAATATCTAATGAAATATCGCTCGCGCAATGAAATAAAAGGAATAACATTCCTTCCCAAACTTCCTGGGGCTATATAAAAGCAATGCGAATTTTTCTCACCCTACATTTCGGAAGTGTGCCCGCTCCTAATATCATGACCGGTTGACCGCCCCTTAGTTCGACAACGAGGTCAACTATTTGAGATATTTCTCTTTTATGGCCTACCGTTGCCGAATACTGGCCAAATTGGAACAGGAAGACATCTCTAAAAGAGCGCAGACCTTCACAATAATCGATCTTTCTAAGCCACCTTCCAAAAAGTTTCAATTTCGCTTGTAATGCGAGTTTATCAACAGGGATTTTATGGAAGTTGTTCGATTCAATTGGAGGATTCGCTCGTCGATCCGCTTTTGGGGACGAATATTATTCTTCGTTAGTTATCTCTGCTTGCTGTTTACTCAGAACTTGCTTTGTTCATCCAGCTCAATGAAATGGAAACAAGAAATAAGTATGTTTGGAGAGAAGACAAGGTCACCAGGAGATCATTTCGAGGAAATAGAGCAATTAATTTCTTTTTGTGCCAGGTTATCCTGAGAATACCAATAAGTTCCATGGGTAATCTGGTTAATTGAACTACTGTACCTACTACTGATCACGAAGAAGTGAATAAAAATCCTCACACTTATACCTTTAAATCACTCCGTATTTCAGAGGGAGGTGATTCCTGATTAAAAAACTTCAGGCATGTATATAACTTCCTGAATCTCTGAAATTGCATGTAAGCGTGGATAGTCAGATGCTTTCAGAGTCAGAGACAAATATTTGAGTTCGATCACGGCATTTCTACTTTGTTTCCAATTTCACTTTGACATACTCGTAAAGCCCAGTTGTAAGAGAAGTAAACTGGGAACTCTGCTCGCATGTACTCAAGGATATGGATTTTACAGCATTCTACAGAACATCTATCCCGTATTAAATTCCCCTAAAGTTATGCAAACTTCTCTGGCTTTTCTTAATTTGACACCCAAGAAAAGGGTATATTCTACCACTAATTGAACCTATACCAAATGCCAAGGAAGTGAACCTATCCTATCTTAATTATTCTTCGGCCTACAACCTTAATCATTCAAGATCGACGCAGTGCAATAAATTATACATCTTCTCTTTTATTATTACTATATTTCACTATTTCAGTCACTTAATTCTCAAAGTCCGTTTGTTGCTTCTGTTTCGGAACATAGAAAAGGTCTTTGTCCTCCTTATACGACCTTATAGCTTCCTTACTATGTTTTTATAACGATGTTTGGGTGCTCTGTCCAGTCGTTGTTCACTCAATTGATGAAGATTTTAAATCCAGAGGTATAATGATAACTACACTGCGCAAAAAAATTAACGCACATTCTGGAAATCTCAATTTTAATGAAAGTTAACTCTACATTGACTTTAGAACTCATTTTTTATGTTCTCTCGGGAAGGTTTTGAACGAAACAAGACACATTAAATGGAAGAAAAATTCAGGATTTCACCGAATATTATGTGAAAGAAGAGAAATGAACAATTTTCAAAATACTGAAATGCTGATAAGTGATTTAATACTTGGTATTTCCACCCCTTGCGTTAATTACAGCTCGGCAACGACGGTTCATACTCAAAATGAGTGATCTTAAAATGTTCTGATCTAATCCTTCCCAGATTTCTCCGAGTTGGATTCCTAAGTCACTAAGAGTAGCTGGATGATTTTCTGAACTTCTCAGACTTCTATTGAGGTTGTCCCAAACCTGCTCAATCCGATTGAGATCTGGACTTCTTGCTGGCCATTCCATTCGAGAGACTTCAACCTCTTCAAGGTACTCCTGAACGATGCGCGCACGATAGGGTCTGGCATTATCGTCCATAAAAATGAAATTTTCACCAATGTATGGGGCAAATGGAATTACATGCTCTTCAAGAATGTTCCTTATATGCTTATCAGCATTCATAGCTCCATTATCAAGGACCACTAGGTCTGTGCGAGCAGTCAAAGATATTTCCATCGATCCTCCCAGAAACCAGTAGTATTCAGGAAATTGCACTGAGCATATCTTTCATGTGGACGTCTGTATACAAGGGAACGTCGATCACAATGGTAGAGGCAGAATCTAGACTCATCTGTGAAGAGAACTCTTTCCCAATCGGCCTCTTCCGAATGGATATGCTCTCTCGCAAAATCCAAACGCGCCCTTCGATGGGCTGGGGTAAGAGCTGGGCCTCTTGCCGCGACACGAGGCCTTAAATCATATTCTCTGAGGCGATTTCTTATTGTCTGAGTGCTAATTTGCACCTCATGAGTTTGCTCAAGCTGATTTTGAAGGAGGCGAGCGGTTGCAAACCGTTGTCTCAACGAAGAAACTGTCAAGTAACGTTCTTGAATGGCAGTTGTTACCCGTGGTAAACCCTGTCCTGGTCTTCGGACATTCATACCAATCATACCTGTCTCCCTGAATCGCTGCAACATTCTGGACACACTTGTATGGGAAACTCCAAACCTTTCTGCAATTCTTGTGTATGTCCACCCTTCTTCTCGCAAAACTACCGCTGGGGCACATTCCTCTTGGGTCAAATTGCGTGTTTCGCGTTGCATAGCGATCGAGTGTAGAAAATCAAACGAAAGAAAAACTATTGATCACTAGAATTGATCGAGAACAACTGATTTTAGAATGGAGCCAATACATTCAAAATCTGATAATATCATCCTTTTTTATTCCTGCTGGGAGAAAACATCTGTATTGAAGAATAACGTTGAAAGTGAATAACATATGCATGCATAATTCTGATAAAAATAATTATCATTGAGAACACCTTCAGTTGTAGAATAAATTTGAGATTTCCATAATGTGCGTTAATTTTTTTGCGCCGTATATTTTGTGAAAAAAAAATAGTCTAGTAGGGAGGAGGAAACGATATAGGTACATTGACTGTTACATCGTGAACCTTATTCGGCATTGCTGTTCCCGCCACTAGCTGGTTTGAACCTCGCTGGTTATCGACATGTGACATTATTACTTCTCTTCTGCCGTGTTGATATATTATGATTAAAAACCTTTCTTCTAAAAGTCCGAATAATCTTCTGATTTAAAATAGTAAATCACGTCTGCATTTGCAACATTTGTCATCTGTTCATTAGTGCGAAAGCTAACAAGTGTGATATTGAACAATTTTCGAGTGAATTGCCTGCTAATTTTTCTCAACTAGGCATAGAAATAGGGTATATCCTCTAGATTCCTATCCTAAAAAACCCGACATATCTGTGAGACCCGCCTGGATTCCTGATTCATCATCATCTCATTAGGGTAAGTGCATTTTCATTTATAGGATTGTTCAATTTCAATATCAATGTCATAATCATCTGAAATGGGTTGCTATATTCTTCTGCAATCATTTATTGACGTATAACACATTTTTTCAGCAACCTCCAACCTAGGCCTGTCAATTTAGGCATGCAAGGAATGCTTCCAAATGGCAAAATGGAAGAAGAGCGTGCTTGGGTGAATCGAAGAATATCTGATATTCCCTGATAAGACTTTGTTTACCCATGAGAAATGGATCCTTTTCTATCATATTTTTCCGATGGTGAACCTATTGCTCTTTCGATATTTGTTTGGGACTCGTCGAGTATTTTTTTCGATACTGCTTGTTTGATGTTTGTAGAGACATCTATCCGAAGGAATTATTTGTGTAATTCATCACAAGTATTTCTTTTAAATTCAGTCCTATATTTCAGAAAATACTACAATATTGTATGTCTACAAAAAGACTTAAATGAAAGTCCGCGAAGCATATCATTAGCTCCTAAGGATAGCTCAGAATATCCAATTTTTTTCAGCAAAGTTTATCGATAATATGCTCAATTTCCGAAGATGTTTGGACTGACACAGTAATACTGGTCCTTTAAATTATCATGACAGTGACCTTAGGCATTCCATTCAGATCAAAATTGTTACCAATGCTCATTTCTATTTACTCTTTTCTGACTTTGTTGATGGAGTTAGTGCTTTTAAGGTTTAACTGTGACACAGGTTTCGTAGTAGGTAGTACTACTACATTTTCATACTGAAGTGTTTCTAGTTGTGTAAGAAGGTATTTAAATGTCTTCTGTAGGCATATTTCTTGAGAATTTTGAAAAGTGGGGAATTCCATAGGTCCGTCTGGTCGTTAAGAAGTTTTTCTGTCGGGTTATTCGAGTACTTTTATTCTTTTTTCGAATGAACTATCACAAAGTAACGGTCTATTCTGTCCATTATCTTTCAGTAAATTTTCATCACTCGATTCTTGATTTCCGTACAAGAAAATAGCATAACTGAATCTTCCAACCATGTTTATATACGTGAAACATTCCAGTATCAACAGAGAAAAAAGTTTCTTCAACATTCGACAGTTCTTTGGAATTATTGAATTCACATATTTTCTCGAATTCATTATTTCGCCAAAGTAAATAAACATTTCGATAAATACGTAATTACTACGACCTCTATGTATAAAGGACAACGTTGCGTTGGGATCTGTCAGGAAAATGACTATAAACTTCCAAAATATACACGGTGAAATGTGTCAGAATGTCATGGCCAACCTGGATACTTTATAGAAGTGAATGGAGTATACACGATCCTATTAGGAATGATGTTTTGGTTTAAAATGAAGAATTCCAACGTTCTGAACTACAAAAACTGATGTAGAGATTTGACAGAATGAAAGTTTTAGAGAATTGGCCCAGAATCTAGTTCGATCATTCCTTATAATCGAAAATGATAGTTTTGTGTTAATCGATGAAAGTCTTCATCCCCCAAGTTAATCAAGAGAGACCTTGCCGCCACACCCATAACTCTCTCTGGCAGTTTCAAACCACAGAGCGGCAATCTGATGGTCGAGTTGAATGGTGATATATTTCTATGTCGTCCACATAGTTTTTCAATAAAAATTCGTTCGGCATGATAGAATTAAAGCGTTGCTCGATTTATCCCTGGGATTACCTATACATCAATCGACAGAAAAACATCCCTGAAATAATTTTTTTAATGCTTCGGATTCCATTTGAATTTTTAACAGAACGCATATATTGCTGCATTGAATTTCACCGTGGAATTCACGATAGAACTCGAGTTGTCAATGTTTTTGTACGCAGATTTAACACAATTTTCCTATTTTACGAATGTCTGTTTGTTCCATTCATTGTTGTAGAATAACACAAACATTTTTAAATTGAAAAGCTGTCAACGACATACTTACCACTTGACAGATCAACTTGTCATTTATTTATCGATGAAGGATTGAAGATGTGAAATATGAACAATATTTGATTCTAATTGCTGTCAAAACTTTCATCAACCTGATATTCTTGGGTATTTGGGGCTCCCAGGAAAAAAGGGCTTGAAGATCCTGAATATGATTTCGAACATGCTCTGAAATGACTTTTCGATCTAGAGATTCTCCTGCCTCTTTCAATATACCGAACAAAAAATTGTCGACTTTTTGAAAAGTATCAATTTTCCATGTTCCAAAAGCCTTTCGCAGAAAAATCTATGAATAGAAATAGATCCTACTATCGAGAAAAGCGGTTTCCCGTGAAACTTATCAACCTGTGATCTCACTGCAGAAAGGGATATTCTTCCATACTTCGAACTTCTGGAAGCAAGTTAATTATCTGATAAGTTCCAGACTCAACAGAAGAAAACGCCGCATCATAAATTTTACCGATATACTTCTGATAGCTTATTCCCAAACCAGTACGGTTTGGGACTATCTGGGACTATTAATTTTCACTCCAGTGTCACTGATTATTCGGGAAATATGTTCTTGTTGCTTCTACTCACCTCTGTCAATTAGTTCCCTTTTGTTCCTTCAGATTTTTGATGTGTTTTGGAACATCATGGCAGAGAATATCAGAGAACCGAGCTGATCTCTTTAGTACAATGATAATATTTGAGAAAATTAATGATAACTGAAGCTAGAAACTGTATATTTTCTTATGTGGGGATGAATGACTCCAGATCATGAAACTATTCGAACAGAATAGTATATAACATTACTAGCAAGGTAAGATGGTTTTTACTGGCGAATGGAGGATATAAATATAAGTTACCTCCTTGAGCCAGTAAAACCCGTTACCTTGCGTGTATTGTTTTATATTTTATTTGTTTCTCATTTGTAAATAGGTTAGATAAATTCCAAAAAAATCTCAATAATTTGTCGTTGCCATGAACATGTCTGTTTATTTTTCTTTACATTTGTTTTGGCGAAAGCGAAAATGAATGTACCAAAAGAAATTATTGAGCCAGCCAGCAGTGTAGCTGCAAAATCAGCTTCAAGGTACGAGCGACAATACGACGACTTCAAAAAGTGGCAAAACAAAAATAGTATGATTGGGGTAACTGAAGATGTTTTGTTGGTCTACTTGAATCAACTATCAGCTAGATTCAGCCCTAATACTTTATGGGCAAAATGGTCTATGCTGAAAAGCTGCTTGGGAATTAAAGAAAATGCCCCTGTTCGCAGGTTTGTTTTCCTTAAAAAATTTATTGGAAAATATGACGTTTAGTTGTCATTTGCAGATTTCAAAAGGTAATAGCGTTTCTGAAACGAAAAAATGAGCGTTATACGCCAAAAAAGGCCAAGGTATTAAGTAAAGAAGAAGCTGAACAATTTCTTGTATATGCTTCAGATGACCAGTGGTTGCTGGCGAAAATTGTAACAATATTTGGGATTTTTTGATGTTGTCGATGTGACAAAATTCTCTCCTTAAACATGAATGATGTAGAAGATATGGGAAAATACGTTATTGTGACATTGCGGCAAACAAAAAATTCAACAACAAGAAGATTCACCATAACCGATGATGGCTGCAGCTTCAAGCCCTGCATGTTATATAGAAAATATGTAAATCTTCGGCCTCCTGGAACAGAAAGCCTAAGATTTTTTTTGACATACCGACATGGAAAGTGCATTTCCCTTAATGCTGGCCAGCACACTATTGGTGGTGTCTCAAAGCAAATAGCGAAATATTTAGGTTTAAAAGACCCAGAGTTATACACCGGCCACTCTTTTCGCAGAACTGGAGCCACTATAGTTGCGGATTCGGGTGGGGATAATTTAGCACTAAAGCGTGCAGGAGGGTGGAAGAGCACCGAAATTGCGATGAGTTATGTCGATGATTCGGTCAACAAAAAAATCGAAATGTCTAGCAAAGGTAGTAAGGAGAGTACAAATGTTCTGCAGTCCTCGAGTTCAGCAGTTTCTGAGTCAACAGATGGTTCATCATCATCATCATCAGTATCAACTTTTTCATCATCAAAAATCTGTGTCACTGGAAATAAAAATTGTACCATGATTTTCAACATATATGACGATAAAACAAAATTTCTAATGTAAATAATACTACTAACTTGTAAAAATTTTGCAAGATAATGTCAGTTTTACAAGTTAGTGACTTGATAAAATAAACGTTCTTGATTAATATTGTGTTTTCGGAAACTGACGTTTACAAATGAGAATCAAATAAACTCTTTAATATCAAATACATAATGTTAAATCGTTCTCTCTCTATCCAGTCCTGAATTTGTAGTTCCGTACAGAAATTCTCTATAGAATAAGATTATAATTCCCCAGAATTACACAGTGTTGCGCCCATCTCAAATTTAATCCGAACTCGTCAAGAAAAGATGAAGATCTAATCGAATTTTCGAAAACCTTCGATGGTTCTCCTCTGAACAACCCTCCTTCCAATCAATGTAACTAAACGCCAATTTTTCTTCCCCATCCGAAAGAAAAGCTTTCAGAAATCCCTCTCGAATCTACCAAATTATATTGAAGGAACAATTAAAAGAGATGCGGATCTGCCAAGCATCTGGCTCATTCCTCACGTCCTCGTTATCTGAGGGAATGAAACATCAAACTGGAGCCCGAGCACGTTTCGGTGTTTTTCTGCCATCACCAATTAGACTTCGATAATAATCTACGGGACAGCTTCTTCCATTCGTGAAAAATACACAAACGTGTAATTTCATTTCGATCCGAGGCTACTTTCAGTTATGAATCGATTGGGTGTGAACTCGATGAGGCTCTCATTTCAGCTCCTGTTTTTAGAGAAATATTTGCCCAACATCTCTCGTTTTCTTTACACTTCAATCTTCAATTGTATTAAGTTACCAATATTCAAAAATACCTGCTTCACAACGTTCAGGCTATGAAGAAACCATTAATTTCAAGATCCTTCGGGCTGGATTATGCCACTGAAATATACAGTTGGGAATTTGGGGCGGAACAAAGTTGTTGCATACTGAAAATCGGGATCAGATCTCGATGCAAATTGGAAAATTGCAAGGGACCAATTTTAGCGATATCTCGACAATTCAATGAGGATATGAGAGCGCTTCAGCACCAAACTTCCTATAATCCGCACTACACATGATGTAAGATTTTCTTCAATCTTCAAGTTTGTATCCACCTATTTTACGCCTCCCTTAGGGATACATCAGTCGCTCGGAAGTTTCAGCAAGTATTCCAGTATGTGTGTTTAGGGTAGTTTTTTTTTTCTGAGAACAAGGAAGGTTCTGCGAATTATTTGGAATAATAAGATTCTCGACTACCTGAATTTCTGATTCATGAATCCAAGAATCTTAGAGAAATTTCTTGTGATTCACGAAAAATAAGGACTTAGAGACTCAATTTTCGAAGAAATAAAAAAAATTATCTTATAAGGAGAGCTCATTATGGTACTCAGTCCCATAATGAATTCATTATGGTTCTATGTTATCCTATACGGAGTGAGTCTTTGACTTGTGGATAGGTATATTTTAACTGAAGATTCTTGAGGTCAAAATAAACCTTTTTTTCATTTTCCATTTTTCCGAATTCGGCTCTTTTAAGAAGATATAGCCATTTAAAAAAAAATTGGGCTGACTTCGTCTCTGAAATGATCTTCTGGAATTTATGCAAAGTTCATATTTCTCGATAGAAATTGAATTGATACATTTAGGGAATACTCAAGTACCTACTAACCTTATTGGAATAAAAATGTTGCAAACACGATAATTTCAACAGAAACAGTTAGTTTCATCGGATTATATCTGCAACTCAAAAGCCACATTCATCCCACCAAAATAAGTTCCTTTTTCGAATTTTCTGCAGATTACTTTGTAAACACTATTAACTTGTTCATATTCTCCTCGAAATTCCCTAACAATCTCATGAAGAAAGACTTTTCATTCAGATTTATTATTAAACAACCTAACCTAATCTAATTTGTATCGATTCTGTGAATGTTTGCACAGAAATTTCAAGAAGATGTTGTCAGCTTGTTGATATTCTCATTGAGGTTAAAGATTTTTCACGAAACGGAAACAGTATAAATCACGATGCACTCTAGGAGCATAGAATGAATGGAGGGAAGGCTTCATACGCTCGACAGATCATTTTGAACTTCCAATTTCGGCGGAGGTTAGAGTTTCGTGTGGCGCCCGATAGATAACGCTGTGATCGCAAATAGGGCTATATGTCACATATGTCTTGTTCTGTGGCGCTACAGTTGCAAAGAATATTATGTGGTTGTCATTTTTATTGATACATTTTTACGACCAACACCAAAGTGATTGAATAATAAAACTTTTTGTTGTTGACTGAAAGGACTAAAGGAGGTCGAAACAAATTGTATTGAATTCGAATATTGTTTGAAGTTACTATAATATACGAATTGAATCGGCTTCGATAAAAAAAAAACATTTCTGCGGCTTCAACTATCTAATTTACCTGTTGGTTTTGTTCATTTCAACGTTTGTTGCTAAGTATAATATTTTTAATTGATATAGTGTGATTTATTATGCTATGTACCTACTATATAATTATTGAATGAAAAAACAAGGTAAACAGTTTGAATTTTTATTGACAAGTATCAAAACATATTGAACAATTTTATTATTACCTATTTTAGCCAAAAAGGCCTCGGTGGGATCATGACGCATTCGAAATTTCTGAAGAAAGAATAATCACGCCTTCTGATTGACTTGAAATGACGTCCGGTTGTTCCATATGAAGAAATCGAAACAAATTCTTACTACATTAAAATTCGACAATTCCATCTCCGTTTTTTTCAGCTTCTAGAAGAAGACCTGTACGTTACTTAAATAAAAGAATTTTTTTAAGTCTCACCCTTCAAAATAACACCAAATATTAATCATAACAATATTGTTGACATATCACCGCATTCTAATCAATTATTTATGCGCAATTATATGGAAATTCTATGATCGGAAATAAATTTGTCAAAACGAATTTCATTTTGAATATGTATCGTTATAGCCATGCTGGAGCCACGAACGACGTTGGCGCCATCTCATGACCTTGCGGCGAACTGACAAGTGCGGACGTTTTTGGCAGTTCATTTCTGTAGCGGAGCCTTCCCTCCATTCATTCTATGCTTCTAGATGCACTTGTGTACCGTGGTATAAATATCTATGAATTCTGACGTTTCCATCATAAATCGACTTTGCCACCAAATTTCACCACGCATGCGTAGAGCGAAAACCGACGGATTGGTTATCTGGAGGCCAACTATAAACAATAACAAACCAGAGTCTCTGAACAAACTGTAAACGTTATGTGATGTTCTGAATACATGCAGTGAATTATTGTTCTAATGAGATTATTAAGTGAATTAATATAATTTCAACCGTGTCAAGTTTATAAAATTCCAAGAGGATATTGTTCAGAAAGAAACATGGCCACAGATTATCAGGTATCGTATTATTTTTCATTAATTTCAATTCAATGAGTAGTTTGTATCGAGATTCATCATCACAATTCACCGTGTATATTCTGGAAATGTTATAATCAAATGAATAAGCAACTTTGTCATTTCTACTTAGAGGTCATAGTAATTACGTATTTATCTGTATATCTTCGAATGGCTGGAAGTGCTACATGAGAAGGGAACTTGTTTATCATTTCACGAATATAAACACGAACATAAAGGCGATCATTTAGTTCACACCAAGAATGACATGAGGATAATGGCGATAATAGCAGTTATTCAATCGATCCTTCCGAATTGAGTCTCACTCAATCAGCTCGAGGCTGAACAAAATGGGAAAATTGACAAATTATGTTTGGGAGGAAAGCAACTAACACGACGAAATGCTGAAGTCCCAAATTACATTTCTACGCCCCTAGATAATTAATTAGAATGAATAAGATTAATTGACATAAACAATGGTATTTACAACATCTTAATTAAAGTTCTGCTTATAACGGGATATACTTGGAGAGCATTGCGGTGATGCAAACTCACGAGAATTCATTAGCAGAGCGGGGGCATGAAATGGAAGGTTTATTCTGACCCCATTTCCATTTAAGACACATATGTTTTGAATTCCTAATTTGATGTAAAAGCTGAAGGGTATTTGTGTTATTCCGTTTTTTCTTTAGTACTGGTACGGCTAAAATCCCCAGTTTAGGACAGACTTCCAGACATGTGACACTCCTGGTTTCGGACATATACAGGGTGTCACATTGAAAGGGAAACAGAGGTAATTTCTAGTAGAATAATCAGGATTTTGGATAAACGCTCTGACTCGTCAATTTTGTTAATGAGGGGACATTTTGCCACATCAAAACGAAAATGGTTTTGTTTGTAAAATCAGCAGGTTGCTCAATGATTCAATTGGTAGAATCTCTTCGGTGTTCACAGGGCCCCCGCAAGGCTGAGTGGCGCCCGCGTGCGGGACACTATTTTGGCGCCCTTCATTAATGTACAAGATCCAGTTATAAAAAATATATTTTAATTATTTTATAATAAAACGAAAACTTTTCTATTTTAATAGAAATAATAAACAATAAAAAAATAATGACAATCAATTAATAATTGGTAACAAAAAAACTTCTTCGATCCATCATATAATCTAGAACTTTCATTAAGTTAAATAGGTATTTTTCTTGATTTAGCAGCAGCAAATTCTCTTATTACCTCATCAAAATCAATTTTGTTCGACTATCTCCTGCTCAATAGCTAATATTGCTAACCCAGATAGCCTCTCTTGGTTCATAGTTGATCGAAGGAAATTTTTTATTATTTTTAATTTTGAAAATTACCTCTCCCCAGAAGCCACAGATACTGGTAAGGTTAATAGTATTCTCAAGGATATTGTAATATTTGGCAGAGATGAGGTTAAATTGTTTTCAAATATATATTGCAATATATCCCGAGTAGATGGAATTGAAAATAATCTTAAAGCCTTAATCTGCCTCCATCTTTACCGTATCTGTGAACTTCTGTTGAAGAGCTTGGCATTTTTTAAGGAGATCATCGTCACATAATGTAAAAATATCACTGAAAAAACCAAAAATATTTCCATAATTAGAGATCACATCAAATCTACTATTTAAAGAACCCAGTAGGTACTTGATCCATTATTAAAAAAAAAATTCACTTTGAATGCGGTTTTGGGATTTTTGAGGTGATTCATCCCTATGTTCGTAATCAAAAAATTTAGGTTTATATTTTCGTCTAGTGTTTTGATTTTTGAATTGCAGGGAAATCTTGCTCTATCTCAAGATCGGCGGCTAATTTTGCCGCTTCAGCAATTATTTCCTCGAAGAAATTATCATTTCTACAATTTTTGAAATGATCAACTAAATTCTTCAAATAGTAAATATAACCTCCAGAAATTCAAGAAGAACACCAATTCCTACCTGCTTGCCCTTGGTTCTCACGATGTTCTCTGAACATTACAGGATATTCCTTTTCGTGAAAATCACAACATTGAAAAAAAAAACATACTTTTATGTCAATTGTTACACTTTGCATCAATTTGCTTATAATATTAATCTGAAATAAAACATCATACCAAATGATTACACTACAAATACATTTGAATGATTGAATATTTAATAGTAAACTACTTGTTTTATGCCTAACTTCTATGCTTAAAGAATTATCGTTATCCGCTATTTCTAAAAGACTCTCACAAATTTCAACTATATGAAATTTCAATGGTTTTATAGCATCTACTCTACTCGATCATATGGTATCACTTGGGGCCGGTTTTATAAAAGGCGAACCGAGGATTCAACCGTACGCCAACTACCAGATAGTGAGGAATTTGGTTGTTGACGCAACGGTTGAATCCTCGGTTGGCCTTTATACAGGGCCGGCGCTAGGGGTGAAACATTGAAGCAAATGTTTCAGGGCGCCAGCTTTCTGGGGGCGGCATTTTTTGCCAGCTGACTTGTCGATGCTTCTGATGGTAGGGCTAGGGGCTAGGGAAGATACATCGAATTACACATAGACGATCGCTGCAAACTGTTGGTCGAGTCCTCTGCAAATTTGTTGTTTGTCGTAATCGCTGCCTAGGGGGGGGGGGTGTAGGAATTGACGATTTTTCCTCCCGCTTTTCGTTTCCGGAAATCTGGCAGCCCTACTAGGGGCGCCCGAAAATTCCTTGCTTCAGGCGGCAAACTTACTGCCTTTATAATACCGGGCCTTAGGGGTTTAAGATTTAATTCAGGAACATTTTTTTATAATATCCCATCTTTTTATGGAAGAAGAGAAAAACACATAGAGTTCTTGTACTAGGTATATTAAAAAAGTTCACAGTTTCATTTGATACTTTAGCAGCATCATTTACTGCTAAATTCAAGCTATATGCAGCGCATGGCACAAAAAAAGCTATTACTTCTTAAAGAAATTTCTTGATATGTTTATATGTTTTCATTTGGATTTTTAATTTTTTTTGCCAAACCTTCGGTTTGGCGCCCCTTTGAAGTGGCGCCCGCGTGCGTTGCACGCGTTGCACACCCGGTTACGGGGGCCCTGGGTGTTCATTGTCTACTGGCTGAAGTTGTTGAGTCAGTTGGATTTTGTAGGCATGCAGCTGTAAATCTTTAGTAAGAATTCGATGAAGAGGGCCTGTGGAATCGTCTTATTCTTGAGTGCAATGCTCCATCTTTACTAACTCCCATCTGTCAACTTTCGATCAGTCACGACATAATTATGTGACATTATGACTGTCGAATATGGCGCCCAATAAAAATCTTGTGTTTTTATTATTGTCATTGAAAAACCCTCCAGTTCTCAGTTTGATTAAGATAGAACATTATTTTCTTTGAACATTCTGACTTCTATAAAAAAAATCGAGTTCCATCCTCAAAAAATTGTACCCATTGACTCAGAATTGATTGATTCATGAAAGATGTATTCAATCTACGAGCACCTTCATCAGCCATTATTCAGAGATGTTTTAACAGGGAAATTAAATCCTGTTCGACGAGATCGTTCAACAAGAAAAATCGTCGGGGATATTCACGGGAAAATTTTCAATTTAATCCTAATGATGCGGGATTGACTTCAAATCAATCACTTGGTTCAGGGAATTCTTTGGCAGGATCGTTAGTCTGCAGTGGAAAAATGAACAGATTTCGGAACAAACATGGAGCTTATAAATTTAACGAGAGATTATTCTACAAAAGCAAAAGGACTTTTTGAAATATTTTTCTGGAAGATATTATTCAGAAGCTACAAAAATTTTGAAGTGCCCTGATATATTCATTTCTAACTGGAATGCCGAAAATTCTTCACTTCTTGCAACGCAGCAGGTAAATATCAAGTGGTATTTAGTCGTCCATCGTTATCAAAACTTTCACCGTGAAACTTTCTGGAAAACAAAAGTTCTCCACCACACTCTTGAACAAGGCACACGTTAGGAAAGTAAGCAAAGCCTTTCAAATTCCGTGCTCAAGAATTTTCGATAACAATGACTAGCAAGCAGATTATAAATCACCTCAAAGGTAGGGATGTTTCTAAAGGAACATTTCAATTGTTTCAACTCGTGATAATTTATTAGTCCTCACTTTCTCTTGCATGGACACAAGGATTGAAATTTCGTCCAGGTTATTAGGAATCTTAAACGGTGCAGACGGAGGAATTGTTGAGTATTGTGCCTGAACTTTTTGTTAAAGAAACTTACAAACTCACTATTTCAAATATTGAAACTTTTGTTTGTTTGTTCGTTTACATTTAAATTCCTTTACATAATTGAACAGATGTTAAATGACCTTCAAAATGATCAATATCAAAAAGGCCTTCAAAAACACTTGGAAATTCCCATCCCTAGACGACGTTCAGTTAAGGGGCCGTTATACTCTGGCTTCAAAAAGTGCCTTTCATTTTTCAAGTTCACGCCCTCAACTTTTCATCTGAAAGCTTGATTCTTTCTTTGAATTTAAGTTGAAGGATGTCTTGAGGGCACTCCAATTTCTCCTCTTCGATAAAATTATTTTTTCGCATGAAAAAATCGGCTACGGCACCGATTCTCCATTCAAAAAGTTCCTTTCATTTTTCCAAGTTTACGCTCTCAATTTTCCACCTGAAAGCTTGATTTTTTCTTCAAATTGAAGTCAAAGGGTGTCTCGAGGGCACTCCAATTTTTTCTTTTTGAAAAAATCTTTTTTTCGCATAAAAAATTGGGTTAAATTTGAGAGTCTATGAAAATTGACTTCATAATCGTTTTTCGGTTGTTGTTCATCAATTATTTTTCAGAAAATTCATTGGAGTGCCCTCGACAAATCAATTTTCTATATTTCAAGAAAATTCATTTGGATAGGCGCTTAATTAATGCAAAAATGATGGAAATATTGAAAAGACTTCCAGAAAGTGTGAAATCGCATAGAGCTGTCTGAAATTCCAGGAGAATTGAAGAAAAAATCAACCTTTCAGGTGGAAAATTGAGGGCGTGAACTTGAATAAATGAAAGGCACTCTTCGAATGGAGAATCGGTACCGTCGGCCAGAGTATAACAGCCCCTCAAGCTGAAATGCTCAATGATTCAAGAATACAGGGTGCGGCCACTAGTTCTCCCACATTTGAAGGAGCTGTTAAAAATAATAATAAAGATATTGGAAAAATTCTCTTTTATTTTGATAGCCTACTTAATCAAGTTTTTTTCGTTTACATCTCGAAAATGATGCGGCACCCTGTGGCCTGTGTGATTACTGGGTGTGTTTTGAATCTAAATTCTTCTTCCTATTACTATTCACCACGTTCTTCTCCTCACTCACCTGGTTTAGACATCATGAGTTCCAGAAATTCCATGCCGGAAAATGAAGTCATTATCTCCTTCTCGATGAGCAACGCATGTTATCTCTCTCATTTATTGGACCTGTGAATTGAAAATTTCTTAGAGCAAGAATCACTTATAAACATGAATTGACTGAAATGAGACAGAGTTTTTTCAAGATTCCAGGCCTTTTTATACGGAAATCTAGCCAGTTACAAGAGCATCTAGTACGTCAGACCCTGTATGATTTGAAGACATCATGACAGCCATATTTGAAATGGTAGAGATGACAAGCTGCCCTTTGTGATTGGTCAGTTTAACTGGTAACAACTTTACCGATCATAGCTGAGGGCAGTGGTGGTCTAGGGTTCCTTGATTGTCCCAAGACGAATCAGAGGGATCTTAGATTGGATACGACCCTTCTTCAACTTTCTTGAATCTACTCAGCGAAGGCATAAAATGTGAGGGAATTTATCAAGAGAAACCCAGTAGAAGAAAAAACACATCGCACGGAATCAGAAGACTGGATGTCTTGATGCAGAATTGAAGCTTGAAGCTGTTTGCCTTTCAATGTTCTGCGTTCTATGAAATCTGAGCCCCTGGATTCAATCTTCAAAATTTCACACTGTGTGCGTTACAGAGATCGAAATTTAATAAAATTTAATGATGGAATGAGCCCTTTGAAAGCCTGTTGTTGATTTTTGTACAGGAAATATACAAAATGAAGACGCAACAGAGAAATTTGACAAACTTCATCATTGAATCATATTGCGGTTCCAACTTTTAATGAAACTGCAATCAAAAGCTTGAAAAACTATCCTAATCTATTGGTTTCCTTGTTTATATGAGGCTGAGCGATGGCGATGTTGTACTTTGATATATTCATAAACTTTTAACTACGTCAAGAGATTATTATTCATCTGATGATTGAAACACAGAAATTTAATCGAAAACAACCAAAAGCTTGAAATCATGCAAAAAACTTTGAAGCTGTAGGTGTGATTCAGTAAAGTAGGACCCTTCAACTCTACAAGACAATAGCCGATGAGAAGATGAAGACTTTTTCATAGTAGTTGGAAGTTATGCAACCAAAACATATTGGAGTTCAGAAGGACTACTTTAAGATGATCCTCTAGCCATGATATTGAAGTTTTGATGTGCTTACTTTCGGAATTGATTAATACAGGAGTTCCGTGCAAACTTTGGACCATGAGACGTGCTCGTCTGTTGCTTCTCTTGCAGGCTGATGCGGAATAGGCTAGCAACGTTGAATTCATTATGTAGGGGCTTTTGCCTTCGGTTTTTTCAAGACTCTTGGCCTTTTTTTCCGAAAATCTAGCCAGTTACAAGAGCATTCAGTACGTCAGAAATGGTAGAGATAGCTAGCTGCCCTTTGTGCTTAGTGAGTTCAACTGGTAACTAGTAGCCGAGCATAGCTGAGGCCATTGGAAGTCTAGGGTCCCTTGATTGTCCCAAGAAGAATCAATGGGATTTTAGATTGGACTTGGACACAACCCTTCTCCAACTGTCTTGAAGCTACTCAGGCAACAGTATAAAGTGTGAGGTCTGGGATTTTTCATGGGAAACCCAATAGGAAAGAAAAACATGACACAGTATCAGAAGACTATTTCTCGATGCAGAGTTGAAGCTTGAAGCTGTTTGCCATTCAATGTTCTGCGTTCTATGAAATCTGCGCCCCTGGATTCAATCTTTAAAATTTCACACTGTGGGCGTTTCAGAGATCGAAATTTAATATCCATACAATGGCTGGGAGATACCGAAATAAAATTACAGCGCCGCATCGAGCATCAGCATCCAATCCAGATGAATCCGAAGTATTTACTGCTGCAATGTGCCCTCTCAGGGCACTGACAGAATTATTAAATATCACAATATGGTATCCGCATCTGAAATGGAACTCATTATCCCCGGATCCCTGATGGGGTCGGAGCTAGAGCCAGACTGAAGTGTTATATGAACGGTTTGATCCTATTGAATTTGTGTAATCATCAGCGAGCTGCTGCACGTCTCCTACACTGCTATCATTTTCCGGGCGATGTAACCTTTTGTGATGCCCCATTCAGACGCTCAGATTGCAAACTGTGCCCATCCACCTAGAGTGCTTCGTCGTAGGAGAAGAATTGAAAGAAATTAATTTCAATAATTCCGCGGATATGGAAATTATTTTTCTCGCTGTCGTATCGTGGGGAGCGCGGAAACCAGGGGTTTTCCTCATTTTCCTCCGGTTGGATCGTTTCTATCGGCGTGTTCTTTTTTTTCAATCAATATGGTACGCGATTTTTCATGTTCTACAGCCCGAACTCCTTGTTGGAATTCAACATATGAGATGTCTCTTGGGACCATGGCGACAATAAGAACAGTATTCACCAAAACTTCTGCATTGCAATTTCGGAGCTTGTCAATTATCTCATTTTCTTAAACCTATACAGTTCAAAACTCGCTCTAAATAAGTCTTTATAGTCTACGGAATCTAGACTCCAAAAACTGATCTGAATTCGTTTGTAGTTATGCAGAAATTTGGCAAAATGAAAGCTTTAGAAAATTGACTCTGAATCTAGTTCGATCATTCCTCATTTTTCACTTACCACCACTGATCAACGCGTTAGTAATGAAAGTTAAAAGATTAAAATTAACAAACAAAAAACTCGACTGCAAAAAAAATTCAACTGTATAAAAAAAAACCTTCAGGTGAAGTACAAAATGACATAGAGTTTTATTTCAGAGGCATAACTTGTTAGTAGTGAATTACAGTAATGTCATATTCTACAACTATGATCTTTGGTCCATTCTCTCTGAAATCTAATCAACCTTTATGAAATAAAAGTACCTACTAAAAAATTAAATATTCTTAGATAAATTGGAACAAACGGAACTCATTTTGTCCGTATGCTATGGACAAAATGACACACCGGCAACAGGCAACTGTAGTTTTCTACTTATAGTTACAAAACAGCTGACAAAATTCACCAATGAAACGCATGGTTCTTCTAGGAACATCAGCACAAGATGCGTGAGCCCAATGCATGCATCTAACCAGTCTTTTCCAGGGCTTATCCTGGAGAAGACTGTTTTTTTCCCGATCTGAATCGGGAAAAAAGGTCAAAACAATAGACAGATGGACAGTCGTCTTTATCATCTCGAAAGTTGCTAGGAACATTTTCTTCTTCATTGTCTTCTTTGAATAATGCTCTAGGCACTTGTCTCCTTTTCTTTGGAAGAGGTAAGGGCTCATTTTTGATTTGATTGCAATCATATTATTTGTAGAAGTTGAAACAGAGTACGTTTATCGAGTCTTCGGCTCACGTTTGCCTTGTCCGCTTATGAATCGTCCCTTAGGGATCGGAGGAACCTCCTCATAGGAACAGCAAGAGTAGGTTAAGATGCATTGCCTTTATTAGCCGTAGTGAATATTCTGTTATGAATATATTAAGACAAGTCCTGGCTTTTTGTTTGCTGATGGAGCCTAGGATGAATGGTCTCGGTGTTGTCCGGTAGATACGGTTAATTCGCCTGATTTCATTCCATACGAAATATGAGTAAAAATGGATTTTGATTAAGGGTGATTCCTTCTATCTGAAACTGCTGAAGTTCGTACGGAAATAATGCATACCAATTCGGAAAATTACAAAAATAACCTGTCACGCGAACTCCGTTCCATTCGCCTTGAAAATCATTATTGACATAATGTTGTCGGGTCCACGAAGCCAAAGAATTCCTGGAATCGATACCTACTTTCAATAATCAAATGAGCGAACCTTGTTATTTTGATTAAACTCAACCACGCGACAATTTTGTGTAACAAATTTAGCGCGACCACCGTGTAAGCTGCAAATTACAATTTAATCTATATTCCGCATTATTCCTTTAATGTTGATATCACTGTATGATGAAATGAGCCCTTTGAAAGCCTATTGTTGATTTTTGTACAGGAAATATACAAAATGAAAACGCAACAAAGAAATTTGGTAAACTTCATCATTAAATCATATTGCGGTTCCAACTTTTATGAAACTGCAATCAAAAACTTGAAAAACTATCCTAATCTATTGGTTTCGTTATTCATATTAGGTTGAGCGATGGCGTTGCTGTGCTTCGATATATTCATAAACATTTAACTACGTCAAGAGATTATTATTCATCTGATAATTGAAACACAGAAATCTAATCGAAAACAACCAAAAGCTTGAAATCATGCAAGAAACTCATAAGCTGGATGTGTGAATCAGTGAATCATGTACCCTTCAACTCTACAAGACAATAACCAATAAGAAGATGAAGACTTTTTCATGAATCATGGTAGTTAGAAGTTATGCAACCAAAACATATTGGAGTTCAGAAGGACTACTTTAAGATGATCCTCTGGCCATGAAATTGAAGTTTTCATGTGCTTACTTTCGGAATTGATTAATACAGGAGTTCCGTACAAACTTTGGACCACGAGACGTGCTCGTCTGTTGCTTCTCTTGCTGATGCGGAATAGGCTAGCAACGTTGAATTTATTATGTAGGGGCTCTTGCCCTCGGTTCTCGAATAGATATGATCAACATATTCGGCTCCTATATCCTCATCAAGAAAGATATTTGAAATTCAGAGGTTCAACCACAATTCCAGGCTACTCCTGAATGAATATTGAAAGAGAATACTCCCTTTTTCGACTATTTCAAAGCATAACTTTAGCCATCAATATGCCCTGTTGCTTCTTCGCATGAAGAGATTTCCAGTGGACATTTTCGGGTGCTCGTTCTACCTAATAGGAGGGCCATAGATCAGAAGGTCCTGACTTCATGTCAGTGCTCCAGGTGATCCATTTTTCAAGATCTAATTATAGAAATATAGACACAACTTCATCGAATTCCTTTTGTTCCCAAACTCCTTATGAATAAGTAAATTCTTCATTAGACGCTTATAATCATAGTTCGGCTATTCAACAGGTTATAGGCCCAGGTCGATTTAACTTCAGATGCTGATGAGGAAGTGGAATAACAACATTTATGTACCATCTCTGTTCCAAATCCTTTCAAGGTTATCGAATACAACTCGAGCACAAGTAGGTGAAAAAAGAACTACGGAATACCTGATTTCCATTAAATTAAATGTAATTACCGATGTGATCCTTCAGATATCCTTCTCGAGGTTCTTGGAAATGGGAAAGAAAAATAATCAGCCAATATTCTTCCCGTCTGAAAGATGACGGATTGAATGTGGTTCAAATTTACAATCTTCTCCCGTTTCCCCACAAACATGCCTTCTCTCACTTAGAAGTGTTTGTTTCGTCGTGAATTATGAGTTCGTCGAGGGCTGAGGAAAAGTTTTTCGATTTCTTTCGAAAGTGGTTTCGTTTTTCGCATATAATATTTCAATTATTCTTTTCCACTTATTCTGCTTCAATCGGAATGGGATCTGTGAAAGGAACGGAGGCAGATGGAGTTACTGAAAAATTCATTTTCATTGTGTTGAAGAATATAAATGAGGAAATCACAGGCCTTCGAAGTTATCACCGAGTTTGTCAAGAAGCATTACTTCCGGTAACTAATGTTTTGGGCTCCAGTTTCTGGATATTTTGTTGCGAATGGAGTTGGGAGAAGTTAAAATCCGATTGTTTGGGATCTGTCCATTCCCTCGGCATGTGTACTCGATAACTTCCAATGGAGGAAAGAAACGAGCTTTGTTGTCGGATGTCCTCGAAAAAATTTAAATTCTGTATTCAAGAAAAAAATCTCCTGACTCATTGTAAAAAGAATTTATTTTGTATGAAATGCTGAGAATACAGTGAGTTATAACATTTCGGAATCTCAATGAAATAGGCATGGTTACATGGTTTATCTCATTTTTTTTACACCACGTTATATTAGACACAAATGCCACTTACTGGCCTGGAACCTTTCTGTGGTATAAGCAAATGCACCTATAAGAAAAAATCTAATCAACCTTTATAAAATAAAAGTAGGTACCAAAAAATAAAATATTCTTAGATAAATTGGGATAAACGAAATTCATTTTGTCCGCATGTTATGGACAGAAAGACATACCGGCAACAGGCAACTGTAGTTTTCTACTTATAATTACAAAACTACTGACAAAGTTCACCAATGAAACGCTTGATTCTTCTAGGAACATCGGCACAAGATACTTTAGCCCAATGCCACCAATGCATGCATCGTAACCAGTCTTTTCCAGAGCTAATCCTGGAGAAGACTGGTTTTTTCCTGATCTAAATCGGGAAAAGAGGTCATAACAATAGACAGATGGACAGTCGTCTTCATCATCTCGAAAGTTGCTACGAAAATTTTCTTCTTCATTGTCTTCTTAAAATAATGCCCTAGGGACTTGTCTCCTTTTCTTTGGAGGAGGTATGAGCTCATTTTTTGATTTGGTTGCAATCATATAAGCTGTAGAAGTTGAAACTAAGTACATTTTTCGAGTCTTCGGCCCACGTTTGCCTTGTCCTCATATGATCAGCAAGAGAAAGTTAGGATGCATTGCCTATATTCGCCGCAGATGTATATTTTGTTAAGATAAGTTCTGGATCTTGGTTTGCTGATGGAGCATGGGATGAATGGTCTCGGTGTTATCCGGTAGATACGGTTAATTCGGCTGAAATACCTATATGTCATTTTGTCCGTTCACCGTATATGTCATTTCGTCCATAAAGCGTTATGAAACTAGAAATTTTTGTTTTTGTTTATGTTGTGGTTCTCACGAAAAATAATATCCTGTAATGTTCATAGAACATCGTGAGAACCAAGGGCAAGCAGGTAGGAATTGGTGTTCTTCTTGAATTTCTGGAGGTTATATGCCTCGGGGAACACCTCCCTAGGCAATGTGTTCCAAAGCCTCGCTGTTCGTTGGATGAACGAGTCTTTGAAGCAAGATGTTCGGCAGGTCTCCAAAGTTACCACGAAGGGGTGTGAAGACTTAAATTGACGGGTTAGTCTGGAAGAGACTGCCAGAGGGGGAACGATTGCTGATAATTCAGAAGAGCATCGCCATGGAAATATCTATAAAATAGAGACAGATCGTCCACTTTTCTACGGTGTTCCAGAGAAGTGAGCGAGCTTGTAAGCGATGCATCACCGACGAGACGAATTGCCCTTTTTTGTACGGAATCCAAGAGTTTTAGGGTGTGTTAGGTGCAGCACTCCAAATATGGGAACAGTATTCCAGGACAGGTCGAATCTGTGCCTTATAGATCATAAGCAGCTGACCTGAGGTGAAATAGCTCCTGGCACGAAACAGAAAACCAAGTTTTTGGGATGCACTTTTAGCAATGGATCTCACGTGATTCTCCCAGGAAAGGTTACTGCCGACAGTAATGCCAAGCATCGAAATGGATGACTTCAATGGTATGGTCACTCCCGACAATTTTATGCTGGGCACAGTAAGATCGGCTTTTCTAGAGAAAAGACATGCTTGTGTTTTGTTTGCGTTGAATTCTACCAAGTTATTAGATCCCCATTCAAGAATTGTTGCCAAGTCCATATTTATGTTGTTAACATTTCTTCCTCGTTCGTTTTTGATTTGGCGGGCTGGTATTGGAGCCCTAGAAGGCGGTATGGAGGGTACTATCATCCGCGAAGCTGTGCACTGGACACGAAGTTGCTTCCAGCAAATCGTTGATGTGATGTGATGATATATCGAAATAATCCAAAAAGTATATTTAACATAAAAAATGTCGTGAATACAATGACGAATAAGTGAAGTTTGAAATAAATGCAATATAAATGAAAAAAATGTTGAAAACTGGCCATTTCTTCTGAAAATTTGGCACAATGAATAAAAACTCGTGACCTATTGATTTATGTTATCACCCATAACGACCAAATGAACTTGAGTAGCGCTTGCAACTTTTCAAGGGTTAATAGAAGCCACTCGGGTCGTGTGATATGGTAGGCAGTTCCGCATTTGATATCTCCAAACTCAAGTTATGATGCCTTCGTCATTTTGTACATATGTCTTATTTTGTACGTATTTCCCTATCCTGAATATTGAGGAAACTTTGTTAAATAGCAATCAGCGTTTCTGAACGGTAGCTGACCCTTTGACGCTATTATCTGAGCTCAAATATCCTGTAGTGTTCTGGTGGCTCCGTGGTTATCTCAATTAATGATAATGGCTGGATGCGAAACTCCCGAAAACGAATCGGGAATCCAATCCTCCGTGAACTCATATTTCACCTTGCAACAAACTCTCCGGAGTGGAGAGAACATGTTCCACCGAGAACTGGGGATGATTATAAATTGGAATCTTACGTAATCCGTCATTGGTGCAGGGGAATAGGAATCAGATTGATCTCGATGGATGTTTTCTGGTTTTTAAAGATCTCGCATCGGAGGTATTAGGATTCTGTAGCCCTGCGAAGCAGTTTTGATTGATTCGTTCGTTTTGCAACAACACACGTAGTCTTGCAGTAGTTCTCGAACGATGTTCACGAGAACTGTTAGATAAATCGGTTAATTCTGATAAGTTCTACCTTCCGTTGAGACAAAACCCTATATTTGACCGGTGTAACCCCCTCACCAAAACTATAAACTGCCCAAACGTCATAACTTTGTTTGAAATTTGCTAAACATAAACAACCACGCCACATTTTTACTTTCCACTGGAAATATATTGTGAGGGTCCCAAATGTAACTAATTCTCCATTTCGACGTAAACATTCATCATGTTGTAAAAACTAGAAAGCGGAAAACATAGAGGCAAAGCAATTAATATGATTGGGCCATATCCATATTGATTTCGAAGTAGTACCGGAGTTTACACGAGATAAAACGCGTATCTGGATATTGAATTCCTGGATTAATTCCATTGATTCTGTACGAAGTTCCATGAAAATTATTGAGAAGTCCAGCATCCCTGCAGGATAATATCAGGAGTCTCCCATGATTCGAACCTAAATCACAGTTTCATAATGACCCAAGTATGATGACGCATCTCCTTTTTACGTATGTCGTTAAGGGGACCTGCATTAATATTCATGTTTGCATCTTATCATGTTTTAGAGCAGTTTGAAAATTGGCCTATTTGGCTGCCCTCTCACGTGGAACTCATTAAAAACTGCGAGACAGACTTTGTGTTCGATGAACATTAATGGTGTAGAGAAACTGACCTCTCATATATCTATTGCTAACATAGCTTGCGGTGTTCTAATTTATGTTGCTATCTCAGACGAGGCAATTAAACGAACATGGTTCAGCATAATATAAGCGTTATTGCATTTTCAATACAGTTTCGCATTTGATGATCTTGAGAAGCTACATTGTCACTCAATGGACCTCGATGGTCTCTATACGAGATTGAGGGTTGAAAGTTGAGAGGGAAGAAAAGATCGAAAAAAAGATACAAATGAGAAGCAAAAAGAGCCCTCAATTCATTTTCGCTTCCCGAAAGCAGAATATTCCGAACATCGAATTCTAATCGGTGAATCAATTATTCTTCTTGTTGTCACGCTTCAAAATTCCTATTCTATTGATTTTGAATAGCTTGGTTGAACCATAATTGAAACAGATAATATAAAGTTGCATGATAGGTCACACAGTTTAGTTACTTCTTACTCTGGAATTATCATCACAGACCTCACACCTCTACATCTAGTGATTGATAGGGTAGCCCATGAGGCCATCATCAGAGTATCTAAAGAAGGAGCAGGCAATGAGAGAGTCAGGTTTCAGAGAGTTTGGTCCTCTCTTAATGACTACACCTCATCTGCAAACCTTCCTAGTGATGTAATGATCAAGAAAGTAAGCACTGAGAAAAGCTTCAGTACAATGCTAAGCAAAAGAGAGGATTGGGAAAGGGAATACACCAACTATAATTTCAAATAAAATACAATAAACTGGTATACAGATGATTCTAAAACCGCTACAGCTGCTGGCGCTGGGATTTACGGGACAAGTACCAAGTAAGCACTATCGTTAGGCTCCTGTACAAGTGTCCTCCAAACGAAAATACTTGCAATCGGAAGATGTCTAGATATAAATCTAGAAAGAAACTTTCAGAAGTGGGATATAGCTATTCATACAGATAGTCAAGCTGCTATCAAAGCACTGAGCTCCTACGTCATTGACCCAAAGCTGATTTAGGAGTGCCGAAACAAACTAAATGAGGTAGGCAAGAAGAATAAGATCTTTTTAATCTGGGTTCCCGGTCATTCGGGAATCGTAGGAAACGAAGAGGCCAATACACTGGCCAGAAAGAGCGCACAAACGCCACTCACTGGCCCAGAACCCTTCTGTGGTATAGGAAAATGCACCTATAAGAAGGAGTTTATGCTGAAGGAGAAAACCGAAAGAGAAAACCTCTGGCGGAGTCTCCCAGGGATAGATCACTCGAAAAAGTTCCTCCGGAACTTTGAAACTGCTAGATCAAAAAAATATCTGGATCTCAGTAGAAACCAACTTCACTTACTCACTGGCTTTCTCACAGGACATTGTCGCCTAAAGAGCATCTGTTGAGAATGGGTTTATCGGACACTGATGAGTGTAGATTCTCTGAGGAGGAGGAAGAAACTCCTATTCACCTGGTTACGGAATGCTATGCCATTGCAAGCCAAAGGAAAGAGTGCTTAGGACAAGAAACTTGTAGAAGTGGGGAGTTATCCTCCTTGAAGCCGTCCCAGATACTGGATATCATCAAATCTCTGGAACTGGAGGGCGAGCGGTAGGAGGCGCATAGTTTCTACTTGTCAAATGTCAAAAAAAGACAGCTTCATTAGGGACATCTACCGAAATAGCAGGCTATTCAAAATAACACCACTTATTGGAAAATCCTTTATTATTATAAGGGAACTATTTGATGTTATTTATCAGATGCTGTTGTCTTTTCGTTTCAAAATTTCCAACTGTTCCAGCAGACTTTGGGATATTTTCACGTTACAATCCTCGATATTTGGCCTTGGTGCCTCACGAGTACCGCTCGTACCGCTTCGTTCAGAGGAACTCCTCGCAAGTCGGTAGGGTAGTGGTTGAGTAAAGGGTCGTTTATACTGGCCCGTAACTTATGCCCTTAACTTATGCCCTTAAAATTTGTTCTCTTTAAGGGAATAAGTTAAAGTTCGAGTATAAACCATAGCATGAAATTTCTATCTTTCAACTCTTAGGGTAAGGGAAAAAGTTGTTACGGGCCAGTATAAACGACCCGTAAGAGGTAAAAAAATCGTATAATGGAAAAAATATAAGTCAATTCCACATTTTCATTTTCTGGATCGACAGTCTAGCTCCATGTAGCGTTGAATAATTCGACGGAAACATGTTGAAATTAGTCTTGCAAAAATCGGTAGGTGGGCGAACATTTCATGCAGAACGATCTGAAAAACAGATTGTATGCACACTGGTTGTATGTGCCGACATAGTTAATGCGAACGAGAATCTATAAAAATGCGGGAATGAAATCACATTTCTCAACTGCCAATTTACGAACTCTCTCGACGGGAGTTTATATCAATTTCAATTGTGGCAGTAGCGTGAATCTGTGGCAGCAGAAAACGAGATCACAAAATTGAATTTGGATAGAACTTTGTATGATGTGAAACAAGATTAGTGCATCCACACAGCTCGGCGTCCTTTGACGGCACAGTTGATATCGATTGACTGCATTATGTGCATAATACTGTCTTATTTCACGACGCTTAAGTGATTTTCTGTGTGGCGTTAATGAAGTAAAAATATTCTCGTCCATCGTCACATCCAGTATTGATCAGCAGACACTCGAATGCACTCAACAAAATACACCTCTGTATATACGAAATTAATGTCACCTTCAAAGAAGTTTTCCAATCCGGCATTACTGAAAGCTATTGTGGTTTATTATTCATGTAATAATTAACAATCCGAATGGTGTTTTATGATTGTTGGTCAGTCGAATTCGTATTTTGACTACCTCGTTGTTCTAACCCTAAGAAAATATCAATTTCTGTACATTTCCTAGCTCCAGCTTAGAGTTATATCAGGATTCATAGAGATCAGAGATATGAGGAAGAGCCATGCCGAATTTCAATGCCATACATTTTGCAGACTTATCATTTAGACATTCAGAGTTTAAATTCATCATCACAAGTAGGTATAATGAAAGCCTTAAAGCTAAAATGTTTGGTTAGACAAACCACTGTGATTTTCTAACGATTCATTTGCCTGAGATCAATACTTAGTTACGAGGATATATTGAAAAATTCTTAGCCTATACTATAGAACCAAACAAAATTTCAATATCAAAATATTTATTGAGCTAAATCTGGTGAATAAGGAGGGTGTTCTAGTAATCCTAACCCTAAATCACGAATTTTTTGCATGGCAACATGAGATTTGTGTATTAGGGCGTTGTCCAGTAAAAACAAAACACCTTTGGATAGCTTTCCGCGTCTTTTCTATTCAATTTTTTCCCGTAGAGTGATCAGTAATGTCGAATAGTAATCTTCAGTTATCGTTCTACCCTTATCCAAAAAATCAATCGTGATTACTCCATGGCAATCCCAAAAAACTGAAGCAAGAACTTTTCCAGCAGATTTTTGGACACGAAACTTCTTAGGTCTTGGAGAACCAGAGTGTCGCCATTCCATCGATCGTTGCTTTGTTTCTGGATCGTAGAAATGTACCCAAGTCTCATCCATAGTAACAATTCGTTTTAAGAAGTCTACACCGTTTTCGAATCGAGCACAGATCGAACGCGATGCTTTTACCCTTGCACACGCTTTTGGTCAACATTTAAACATTTGGGGGCCCATTTTGCAGAAATTTTTCTCATGTCCAAATTGACGTGAACTATATGATAAACGCGTTCGTATGAAATCTTCAGTGCTTCAGACATTCGTTTCAGCCCGATTCGACGGTCTGATGAAATGTCATGAACTGCATCGATATTTTCGGGGACTCGCACAGAAACTGGTCTTCCCGATCGGTCATCATCTTCAAAGGAAAATTTACCTCTTTCGAAGCTTGCAGTCCAATTTTTCACGGTCGCATATGAAGGACATTGATCACCAATGCATATTAAGCATATCTTCGTAAATCTGCTCACCTCTTAACCCTTTTAAATATAGGTACTTGATGATGGCTCGATTTTTACAACTTCGGTGGATATCTTTTTTTTAAATTTATTGCGTAACTCTGGTTTACTTTTTTGATGTCGAACTCTACACTGACACTTCTAATAAGTTATTGTTCGTTGATATGGTAAAGCAATATTTTGTTTATGCATGGAACTGGTCTAGGCTAACTAGATATCAATACATCCTTGTATCAGATCTTTTTGGTATCTTGAATGTTAACGACTAAATGTTCCTACATACCTATGGAAGAGTGGCAAGAATTCCCTATTCCTCCAGGTCTGGTATTTTGAGCCTTTTTCTTGGATGTTAGAGATGGAGTAAGAAATCCTTGATTTCAAGAGTTAGAACAGATTGATTAGAGACTGTATCGAATTATTAAATGTGAAAAGACTTTCTCTTGTACAATTCAAATACTAATTGTGTATAACGGACCATATGAACACCTAAACAATTATTCTAGATAGGGAATATTCCGATAGTCAATTGATTCGGAAAATTTCCAGATCTGAGCAACATCGAATTGTTAACTGTAGTGTTACAGAGACATGTTCGAAAGCATTAAAACGAAATGAAGCGGAACGACTGCATATTGATTGAGTTGTTTTCAATTGCAATCCGACTATGTTGTTTTATTAGTTCCTCATGGCAGTTGTTGTGTGTAGATATGCCCTATTAGGCTCTCATGGGGATTTATGTTGATGTTCCGATATCATTAGTGCGTAGTTTGTACGGCATGAGCAATTTAAATTGAGAGAATTCCACCCAAATCTTCTCTGAACCTCAATTTCCTTAATGAGCTATGATTCTTCGATTGAATCATTCTGAAGTATAGTTCTCGGAAACTTCGAAGGAGAATACGAAACCAATATTATCCATTCATTCTGTACATCAAAATCTTTCATTATAATCATTTTACTGATCAATAATGCCCATACCTCGACTAGGTTGCGAAACAGACTTGGAAAATAGTTATCGAAACAATAAACATTCCAAGAAAACTCAATCCTGTATCTTCAAAACGAAACAGCCGCACTCTAAATAAAGGTTGAAGAGAAACATATTTTGAATTTTGATTGATGAATCTATACAGGGTGGGCTTTTCAAAACGAAACAGACGAGATAACAGGCGGAATAAAATTATTTCGAAAAAATGCTCGCACACGTCGATTTTTGTTTCGAGGGGGACAACTTTTAAGGTCAAATTCACAACTATATCGCTTCAACCCTTAGTGTTAGTGAACACCAACCCCTAAATTTTGAATATGGAAGATAGGGTGAGTGATACCTCATTTGAAAGGCCTTTTTATCATGAATTCAGCGTAATAATTTTTTCCTCATTTAACGCATTCGTTTTCGAGATATTCAATTTTGAATTTCGTACAGTACCTACCATTCATTCCGCTAACCATGCTATGTGAATTCATCAATTATTTGACTAATTATTCATTGTTAAAATTTTAACTTTGTATTTTGATGTCTGGTGTATGGCAGTTCTGGAGTTTCATCAAATCAACAGAATGAATGAATAATAAATTCGATTGATTCAGACAGCTTGCTTGACGACAATACCATCTTTGTTTGAACTTCAAATGTCAATATCTCAAGAATCAATGAATCAAATGAATAAAAAATCAATATCCTGAATTCAAGATAAAAGGACCTTTCAAATGAGGTATCACTCACCCTATCTTTCCCATTCAAAATTAAGGGGTTGGTGTTCTAGCACTAAGGGTTGAAGCGATATAGTTGTGAATTTGACCTTAAAAGTTGTCCCCCTCGAAACAAAAATCGACGTGTTCGGGAATTTTTTCGAAATAAATTTATTCCGCCCGTTATCTCGTCTGATTCGTTTCAAAAAGCCCACCCTGTACTTGGAAATGGGTACTTCGTGTTCTACTTCAATCAGTTCACAATTACCAATCAATTATTTGTGTCACAAATCAGACTGAATTCATATCATTATGTTGGCTTACAGTTAACTGATGATGATATTCCTGTATGAACTGGTACTTTTTAGTAGCATGTAGGTATTCCCAATGGTGAATTAGGGATATTTATTCCATGTAATGTTAGATATGTATCAAGGAATAAATGAGAAAACAATATTGATTTTTTCGATATAGAGGCATTTATTGTCTAATGATAAGTCAATGTTATCAATTTTATTCTTCAAACCAACCTGATTCAACAAAATTTCACGTGTGAACTCTGTATAATGATTAAAATGCTTTAATTATCTGATGAATAAACTGATGAACAGTTATCTATATTTATTTTATCTCGTATTTGTGCATTTCGGCCGCATTTCGTTTTTCCTTTGAACTTCAATCGGAAATTAATCAACGCTTGACATATATTGTGAAAAAACTTTCCGGTGAATAAATCACTATTTGGGTTTCAAACAACTCAACGCTCATTTGTGATTTTCATTTGGTTTGAACGCGAATTGAAAACATGCATGCACCTGTTCAATTTAGTGAAATTCGAATAATCCATTTTCATAACTGCTACAAATTACACCATTTCTCGAAAATCAATATTGAGTTCATGTTGATAATTTCGAGCAGTTGTCTTCCGATGGAATGAAGGATCTTTTTGGACTTTAACGATTGTCTGGAAAAAATTTATGGTCTACACTCTAGTTATTCAATTTCAGTTTATGTCTCGAGCAAAGTTTCCTCAAGCATAATATGGGAGCTTATAAATTTTCGATTCAGTTTTTTATTCTCATATTCTTCACCATTTTCCATTCCAAATTGATCCTGATTCTCTTGTTGGAGCGATCTTTTCAAGTCCCAGTGTTTCTTCGCAAATTTAATCATATGGATGGTACATTTAACTCATACAATCCTCCTATTCACAGAATACAATGTCAATTGTTCTACTACAGTGATAAAATATCAGTTTATTCACTAGAATTCAAAAATTGGATCAATTCAATTGTCCCTGAGTTCATATATTCGTTAAATTCCCAGTGTTGCAAAATGGTGAAATCGCCGGGCCAAACAACGATCCAAATCCAATGAATTTTTGGTGATTATAAACTTCGTTCAATCCACCTACATTTCGATTGATTTATCCGTGTCCTTTACGTCAGAATAGAATGTCAGTATCCTTGTATATACCCCGGAAAAGGGTCTATATCTTACGTAAACAACTGAATAACCAGAGATACTCCCAATACTTACAAATGTAAATGAACTACCGTTAGGCTAGAGGGGTGGTTTTAGCCTCTTTATATTCGTGCCTCACTGCGTGCGAACCATTTGAGGGCGTTGAATACAATTGCGCTGGATATTGCAATTTCTCGACCTACCGAATCAGAACAAAACATTTTTATATGTATTTTAATGTCAGTTTGTTGCCAACGCGATAGTTATATTCGTTATTTTGTTTTGATGAGATTTCACATGGCCGAAATGTTCCAATCTGGGTGAGATGTTAATTTTCTTGGAAATTTCGAAACTTTTATTAGTTTTCTGGAAAAACTGGAGATAACAATAATTGGCTGGGATTCTTTGATCTCTCCTCCTTCAATATATGCCTGTGAATTCCCGATAGGACTCCTATGAAACTCCACGATTTCGATCCTTTTCTGTAATTTTTTCAAATGAAAACGCTGAAATTCTTCCTTCTTTGCAATCTTTAGATTCTACAAAATACCCTATTAATTCATTATAAGGAACTAGTTCGCCATTATCTTATTTTTCGGCCGTCTGAAGCTTGAATTCGCAAAATATTGCTTCGTTTTGATAGAAAACATTAGGAATGAACCGTCAGAGACATGGAATCGACATGGAAGTCAACAATGAGGTATCACTCATGACACTTTATTGACACGATTGCTGCACAAAGTTGCTACAGTTCACGAGCCTTCGATCAATCAATTTACGTCATACGCATTGTTTTGGTTGCAGAAGAAATTGATTGGATTGTTGATTTACTCCTTCAATTTTTATGAGATAATTCACATTTTTGGAGAAACAAAGAGGACATTGTACATTCAACTGTATATTCTTTTAACCAGTCAAACCAAACGCTGATCAGTATCGCCTATAGTTTGAGTGCTCTGAGCATCTGAACAAAACTCGAAAATGAATTATGGAAAAAAAATAACAACTTCAATTCGACTAAAACAAGGCCTATATAGACATGTTTGGTATCAAAATACAGGTTTTCGAGGACGCTGAATTCAATAAAAATAAATCCAAGCCACTATCTATCATAGTTTAGATTTTCACCTGTCAAATGGCATTTTTTCAAAAATCGAAATTTCAAATCGTCATAGCTCCCGCTCCTGTGATCCTATCCATTTTTTGTTTGTATATTGTCAATCAGCATTGTACGAAGTATCTCTGAGCATAATGAAATCGATATCGAAAATCCCAACTTTTTGGGTAGAAAATGCCAAAGGTGTAAGACACCTCAAAAACACCATATTTGTCATCACCAAGGAATCCCTGTCGAACGAAAAGATCTTCTACCCATTCGAATCATGGAGAATACCCATAAGGCTCTCCAACCCAATCATTCCATTTTTCGGTGACACCTTCGAAAACCTCCGATATGAATATTCTTCCCTGGGTTTCTCATGATTGAATAAAGCGAAGTTTCAATTCAAAACTGATTAAGAGTCATAAGAACCATTCAAACGAAACTATGGTAGCCGACCTAAATGGAAATGTCGTCTAGGATTACACGGCTCCTATTTCGTTCTCACTAGTTCCCAGGATTTCATAGAAACCTTCGAAATCTCACTCACGGATTGTGGAGGAGAGCTGGCATTATGAGGAGACCACTGTAATTTGACCTCACGAATATTGTGTGAAGCGCAGCACTATATTGCATACCCAACAATTTTCAATAATAGGGACTTCGAACCATTTGTTCGAGAATTGAATTCGATATGTTTTACATCGAATGAAAATGTGTGGATTCTGAACATGAATTCAAAAGCTTTTCACTTTAATATATCACATTTTGAAAACTACTAGTATAATTGTAATTAATACACTATAAGTGTTTCTGATTGTTTTAATGTTCATCAATTTTCAACTGCCAATTGGTGATCCATTTCACTCAGGTTTTGTTGAGATCTGTATTGTATTGAGGAAGACTTCATAATCTTTCACTTTTATATAGCAGCTTTCCTTTTCCTATCAGATATTTGTTGTTAAAAATTCAAAACTGAATAGTCTTTACACTTCAGTAACTAAATGGCGGAGGTGCTGGTACGAAGTTAGCGATAAAAACTATCGATTGAAGAAAATTATTGTTTGTTTTGTGGTCAGAGGAAGATTCAAAATTATATCCTACACCAGGAATCCAAATAGCCCTACCCTGACAAATGCATCTTTCATTATGCACATTGCTTCGGTTTCAATTATGAATCACCACTCAAACAAGGTGTCTCGTGAAGATCACGAAAAGAGAATGTAGATCAGAATAACTAGCTACTGATCTGGAAATTTTTTTTGTTAATATGAATTTCACCGTTCTTGAGATATTTTCATTTATAATACGAAATCATTGACTTTTTGCATCTTTCTGTTGTTTTTTCATACTGCTTGTACAATTTTCTAAGTCTAATGTTCTCAGTTTTATTGAGAACTAGATTGTACAGAACCTCAACTTGTATATTTATATACACAGCGCAAAAAAATTAACGCACATTATGGAAATCTCAAATTTATCCTACAACTGAAGGTGTTCTCAATGATAATTATTTTTAATAAAAAAGGGGTTTTCGGGTTTGGAGTTCAAAGATATCTTTCAGTGTTACTCTTTATTGATCATTCCAAGCTTTCGGCTATTGGTTTGAGCCTTCTTCAGGGAAACTAAAAAAGACATGGTACCACAAACATCATACAAAAAACTCTTACATTTAAAAACACTCACAGTCAATTTGAGGTTTGGATATTTTACATTTAAGCATCAGACGAAAAATCTCGGCAGGAAAAAATAATAATACTTTATATTCGCTTTTTAAAATTTCCAATAAAATACGTCGTAATAAAATAATTAACCTCGCTCCGCATAAGAATAAGATTTATTACGATGTATTTTATTGGAAATTTTAAAAAGCGAATATAAAGTATTATTATTTTTTCCTGCCGAGATTTTTCGTCTGATGCTTAAATGTAAAATATCCAAACCTCAAATTGACTGTGAGTGTTTTTAAATGTAAGAGTTTTTGTATGATGTTTGTGATACCATGTCTTTTTTAGTTTCCCTGAAGAAGGCTCAAACCAATAGCCGAAAGCTTGGAATGATCAATAAAGAGTAACACTGAGAGATATCTTTGAACTCCAAACCCGAAAACCCCTTTTTTATTAAAAATCGCCGAGTTCGAAAAAACTTCACTGATAATTATTTTCATCAGAATTATGCATGCATATGTTATCCACTTTCAACGTTTTTCTTCAATACAGATGTTTTCTCCTAGCAGGAATAGAAAAAGATGATATTATCAGATTTTGAATGTATTGGCATTCTAAAATCAGCTGTTCTCGATCAATTCTAGTGATCAATAGTTTTTCTTTCGTTTGATTTTCTACACTCGATCGCTATGTAATGCGAAACACGCAATTTGACCCAAGAGGAATGAGCCCAAGCGGTAGTTTTGCGAGAAGAAGGGTGGACACTGGACATACCCAAGAATTGCAGAAAGGTTTGGAGTTTCCCATACAAGTGTATCCAGAATGTGGCAGCGATTCAGGGAGACAGGTATGAATGTCCGAAGACCAGGACAGGGTAGACCACGGGTAACAACTGCCATTCAAGAACGTTACTTGAGAGTTTCTTCGTTGAGACAACGGTTTGCAACCGCTCGCCTCCTTCAAAATCAGCTAGAGCAAACTCATGAGGTGCAAATTAGCACTCAGACAATAAAAAATCGCTTCAGAGAATATGATTTGAGGCCTCGTGTCGCGGCAAGAGGCCTAGCTCTTACCCCAGCCCATCGAAGGGCGCGTTTGGATTTTGCGAGAGAGCATATCCATTGGGAAGAGGCCGATGGGGAAAGAGTTCTCTTCACAGATGAGTCTAGATTCTGCATCTACCATTGTGATCGACGTTCCCTTGTATACAGACGTCCACATGAAAGATATGCTCAGTGCAATCTCCTGAATACTACTGGTTTCGGGGGAGGATCGATTATGGTATGGGGTGGAAAATCTTTGACTGCTCGCACAGACCTAGTGGTCGTTGATAATGGAGCTATGAATGCTGATAATTATATAAGGAACATTTTTGAAGAGCATGTAGATGTAGTACTCTTAATAAATCCAACTCGGAGAAATCTGGGAAGGATTAGATCAAAACATTTTAAGATCACTCATTTTGAGTATGAACCGTCGTTGCCGAGCTGTAATTAACGCAATGGGAGGAAATACCAAGTATCAAATCACTTATCAGCATTTCAGTATTCTGAAAATTGTTCATTTCTCTTCTTTCACATAAGATTCGGTGAACTCCTAAATTTTTCTTCCATTTAATGTGTCTTGTTTCGTTCAAAACCTTCCGAGAGAACATGAAAAATAAGTTATAAAGTCAATATAGAGTTAACTTTCATCAAAATTGAGATTTTCAGAATGTGCGTTAATTTTTTTGCGCAGTGTATATTTGCTTTTCCGATGAGCTGTTTCCTGTTGGACTTGGAAGGTCGTTTTTAAGTCACAAAATGGCAAAGGAGTTGGTACAAAGTTAGCGATAAAAGCTACCACTTTGATACATTTTCATTGAAAGTTTTGAGTTTATACAGAGAGAGTGTTGAGCGATATTTTACTGAGGCAATCAATTGAAAAGGTGTAAAAGATGAAATTAGGAATGAATGCATAAGTGAATGTTTCTGTAAAAATTGAAATAACGATAAAACTTTCATTTGCAGAAATGCAAAATGTTTCACAGTAGATAGGGAAGCCTACATCAACATTCTCCTTCCATCTGACTGGGTCTTGACGGGACACTCTGTATATTTAGACAGGAAAACCAATATACAGTAAAATACATAATTGCCTGATTTATGAAATATCAGAAAGATCTTATAGTTGCCATCTTAACAATGAGCGATAATGAGATAATTGATTTCATGGCACTGCATCTTCTGCTATATTTAGTCTGAGTGCTTCAATTTCAAAGGGTTCGTTTCATATTATACGATTGGAATTATGAAGAGTAGTATCGAGTTTTTAAAGCGATAAAAAACTCGTGAACCTGAATCCTGAACCCTCACTTGTTTATGAATTTTTCATGAATTATCGAGTTACAACGAGATTTATAACAGTTCTTCTTCACCAATTCCAAGCACTGCGGATTTTGAGGAATATAAGGGTTATATTTGAATGTTAATCTCCTTGAACCATGAAGCAAAACTGGAAACGATAGTTTGTTTCGAATAGTATAGGAAAACGGAGAATAATTGGTACGAATGGAACGAGAACAAAGCTGAATTCATTAAATTTCACTCGGAACCTTTTTCTGTTGTACCAGAAACAACAAATATCGATTCAACCTAATTATAACTACTTACTGCCTCGATTTCAGTTCGCCGCTTCACGTATTTGTACATGTATAATTTTCTTCACGTCCGAAAGCAACCAACCCTTTGGACAGCCCGGTGTTCACTAGATGGACTTGGAGGGCTTATCAGCCGCCGTCTCCGCGAACCTAAATGACGCACGCGCATCCGTTTCGTGTTTTGCAACTTGCAGATATTTTTGAATCATTACGAATTTGAATTCACGTTTTGTTTATCCTTAGATATGCGAAGGAGTGCGTAAGGAAGAAATGGCAAATAAAATTTAAATTTATGCTATTCGGGGCGCTTTTTGACCTCGGAACAACTTATGAAATTTGTATATCCGATATGACGCCCCCTGCAGAAAAACGCATATTTTCCCGAGTATATCGGTGTTTGCTGTTATAAGGGGTATAACTCAGTCATATGCTTGTTTGGGTGTTTCAGTGAGAATGAGAGGAACGGGGAAAATTGTTTATTTGCAAGTGGTGTTTGTGTTCAACTTTACGAATATGTTTGTGGGGGTTTAAACCTACTCTCAGAGGAAATTTCATTCGAATTATCCCGAAAATCTCGTTCCAATTCTTCTGGTGCTCTCGAAGAACTGTTGCTTTAATACTTGGATAATTTGGTATTTTTCCAATTTTGATCATAGGAAATTTTTAGGCAATAAGATTAGTTAGAGTAATTCCTTATCTTGTAGGGGAAGTACGTACAAAATGACATAGGGTTTTATTTCAGAGGCATAACTTGTTAGTAGTGAATCGCAGTAATGTCATATTCTACAACTATGATCTTTGGTCCTTTATTTATAAAATCTAATCAACCTTTATGAAATAAAAGTACCAAGAAATAAAATATTCTCAGATAAATTGGGATAAACGAAATTCATTTTGCTCGCATGCTATGGACAAAATGACATACCGGCAATAGGCAACTGTATTTTTCTACTTATAGTTACAAAACTACTGACAAAGTTCACAAATGAAACGCTTGGTTCTTCTAGGAACATCAGCACAAGATGCGTGAGCCCAATGCAAGCAATGCATGCACCGTAACCAGTCTTCTTCAGGGCTAATCCTGGAGAAGATATAAATCGGGAAAAAAGGTCTCATAACAATAGATAGATGGACACTGGACAGTCGTCTTCATGATCTCGAAAGTTGCTAGGAACATTTTCTTCTTCATTGTCTTCTTTAAATGATGCACTAGGGACTTGTCTCCTTGTTTTGGAGGAGGAATTGGCTCTTTTTTGATTTGATTGCAATCTTATTAGGTGTAGAAGTTGAAACTAAGAACGTTTTTCGAGTCCTCGGCTCACGTTTGCCTTGTTCACGTATAAATTGTCCTTTAGGGATTGGAGAAACCTCCTCATAGGATCAGCAAGAGTAGGTTAAGATACATTGCCTTTATTAGCCGCAGATGAAGATTTTGTTATGAATATGTTAAGACAAGTCCTGATTCTTTGTTTGCTGATGGAGCTTGAGATGGATTGTCTTGGTTTTGTCCGGTAGAAACGGTTAATTCAGCTGAAATACCTATGTCATTTTGTCCGTTCACTGTATATGTCATTTTGTCCTGTGTCCATATAGCGTTATAAAACTAGAAATGTATCGAATTAATACAAAAAGTATATTAAACATTCAAAAAGCTCCGTGAATACAATGACAAATAAGTAAAGTTTGAATTGAATGCAATTTGAATGAAAAAAATGGTGAAAACTGGCCATTTCTTCTTAAAATTTGGCGCAATGAAAAAAAACTCGTGACCTATTGATTTCTGTTATCACTCATAACGACCGAATGAACCAAAGTAGCTGTTGCTAATTTTCAGAGGTTAATTGAAGCCACTCGGGCCGTGTGATGTGGTAGGCAGTTTCGCATTTCATACTTCCGAACTCAAGTTATGATGCCTATGTCATTTTGTCCATATATGTCATTTTGTACGTATTTCCCCTATTTCTAATCAGAAGAGTCGTATCCAGAATGTCACCTCATTTTTTTTTCGCAGAAATCGCTAGAGATATAGGTTTTTTTTTGGATGGAGAGTTTTAATACATGTTCATGATATCTTCAATATTTTCAACATTTTGAAACTGCTCTTCAACGTTGTATTTAACATTAACTCTGTTGATCAAAAATTCATAAGCTTCAACCTTTTCGTCATAAATTTTCTTCACCGATCATATTCGTAGTTTAATTAATAAACTGGAAGGTCCTCCTTTTTGAAACAAAATGGCGAAGGTATTGGTACGCCCTTAGCGATAAAATCTACCACTTTGCTTTAAAACAATTTTCAGATATTTCCCTATTGTTCTATATTTACTATTTTACAAGGATGTATTGATATCTAGTTAGCCTAGACCGGTTCCATGCATAAACAAAATATTGCGATACCATATCAACGAACAATAACTTATTAGATGTGCCAGTGTAGAGTTCGACGTCAGAAAAGTAAACCAGAGCTACGCAATAAATTTAAAAAAGAAGGTGTCCACCGAAATGGTCAAAATCGAAAAATTGGAGTATCGAGCCATCATCAAGTACCTGTATTTAAAAGGGTTAAGAGGTAAGTAGATTTACGAAGATATGCTTAATACTCTTGGTGATCAATGTCCTTCGTATGCGACCGTGAAAAATTGGACTGCAAGCTTCAAAAAAGATGAATTTTCCATTTAAGATGATGTCTGTGTCAGTCCCCGAAAATATCGATGCAGTTCATGACATGATTTTATCAGACCGTCGAATTGGGCTAAAACGGATATCTAAAGCACTGAAGATTCCATACGAACGCGTTCATCATATAGTTCACGTCAATTTGGACATGAGAAGAATTTCTGCAAAATGGATCCCCAAATGTTTGAATGTTGACCAAAAGCGTGCAAGGGTAGAAGCATTGCGTTCGATCTGTGCTCGATTTGAAACGATGTAGACTTCTTAAACCGAATTGTTACTATGGATGAGACTTGGGTATATTTCTACGATCCAGAAACAAAGCAACATCGATGGAATGGCGACACTCTGGTTCTCCAAGACCTAAGAAGTTTCATGTCCAAAAATCTGCTGGAAAAGTTCTTGCTTCGGTTTTTTGGGATTGCCATGGAGTAATCCTGCTTGATTTTTTGGATAAGGGTAGACAATAACTGGAGATTACTATTCGACATTACTGACCACTCTACGGAAAAAAAAATAAAGAGAAAAGACGCGGAAAGCTATCCAAAGGTGGTTTGTTTTGACAGGACAACGCCCCAGTACACAAATCTCATGTTGCCATGCATAAAATTGGTGATTTAGAGTTAGAATTACTAGAACACCCCCCTTATTCACCAGATTTGGCTCCGTCCGACTATCATCTCTTTCCTCAACTGAAAAAAAGTTTAAAAGGTCATAAATTTTCTTCCAACGAGGATGTAATAAAAGCTGTGGAGGACTGGTTTGCAGAGCAAGAAAAAACATTTTTTTTAAAGGTCTAGAGACGTTGCAGGTTCGCTGTAATAAATGTATTCAATTAAGAGGAGAATATGTTGAGAAATAAAATATTTTGACATTGAAATTTTGTTTGGTTCTATAGAAGGCTAAGAATATTTCAATATATCCTCTTACCTATGACTGGACCTAATGAAGAATTTTTCAATGCTGAACACGGAACTTGTTTGAAGCGAAAAGGGTCTGGATTTGTCAATCAAGGGACAGCTTTTTCAGGAAACTGACATCTTAATAAAGATTTATGTCTAGGGAATAACGGGATACGCAGATAGTGGGAAAAGCCTATATTTTTCAGAGCTTCTGCTCGAAAATATCAAATTCCCGTTATATAATTCAGCATGACGGAAATATGCGTCATATAGTATGCACTGTGCCCTCTTGATCAGCATACCTCAGTGTATCACTGTGCAAAATATGAGCGATTTGAAAATTCTCAAATTTCTGGTGAAAAATGCCAAAGTGGTAAGACCCTCTGAAAACACCATATTTGTCAATAAAATAAATATCCGTGTCAATTCAACCGTATTATTCGATCGAGAAATTATGCGAACCTTTCGAATCGTCCATGTTAGCCATATCACCCGAAGATATCAAAAATACTTTGAGTAGCCTGGGCTCCTGAACAAAAGTCGAAAACGAAAAATCGAAAAACATAAAACCGAATAACTCGTTACTTATGAGAGCTACATGGGTGGTTTTGGTATCAAAATGTAGGTTTTCGAGGTCGCTCTATTCAATGAGAGATGATTTAGAGCTCTAACTATCATAGTTTAGATTTTCACCGGTCAAATGGCATTTTTTGAAAAATTGCAAATTTCAAACTCTCATATCTTCCGTTCCAATCATCTCCGACAAAAGTTATTTATATTCTTGATCAGCATACCTCAATGTATCACTGTGCAAAATATGAGCGATTTGAAAAATCTCAAATTTTTGGTGAAAAATGCCAAAGGGGTAAGACCCTCTGAAAACACCATAATTGTCAATAAAATAAATATCCGTGTCAATTCAACCGTATTATTCGATCGAGAAATTATGCGAACCTTTCGAATCTTCCATATAAGCCATTCCACCCGAAGATATCAAAAATACGTTGAGTAGCCTGGGCTCCTGAACAAAAGTCTAAAACGAAAAATCGAAAACCATAAAACCGAATAACTCGTTACTTATGAGGGCTACATGGGTGGTTTTGGTATCAAAATGTAGGTTTTCGAGGTCGCTCGATTCAATGAGAGATGATTCAGAGCTCTAACTATCATAGTTTAGATTTTCACCGGTCAAATGGCATTTTTTGAAAAATTGCAAATTTCAAACTCTCATATCTTCCGTTCCAATCATCTCCGACAAAAGTTATTTATATTATCTTGATCAGCATACCTCAATGTATCACTGTACAAAATATGAGCGATTTGAAAAATCTCAAATTTTTGGTGAAAAATGCCAAAGGGGTAAGACCCTCTGAAAACACCATAATTGTCAATAAAATAAATATCCGTGTCAATTCAACCGTATTATTCGATCGAGAAATTATGCGAACCTTTCGAATCTTCCATATAAGCCATTCCACCCGAAGATATCAAAAATACGTTGAGTAGCCTGGGCTCCTGAACAAAAGTCGAAAACGAAAAATCGAAAAACATAAAACCGAATAACTCGTTACTTATGAAGGCTACATGGGTGGTTTTGGTATCAAAATGTAGGTTTTCGAGGTCGCTCTATTCAATGAGAGATGATTCAGAGCTCTAACTATCATAGTTTAGATTTTCACCGGTCAAATGGCATTTTTTGAAAAATTGCAAATTTCAAACTCTCATATCTTCCGTTTCAATCATCTCCGACAAAAGTTATTTATATTATCTTGATCAGCATACCTCAATGTATCACTGTGCAAAATATGAGCGATTTGAAAAATCTCAAATTTTTGGTGAAAAATGCCAAAGGGGTAAGACCCTCTGAAAACACCATAATTGTCAATAAAATAAATATCCGTGTCAATTCAACCGTATTATTCGATCGAGAAATTATGCGAATCTTTCGAATCTTCCATATAAGCCATTCCACCCGAAGATATCAAAAATACGTTGAGTAGCCTGGGCTCTTGAACAAAAGTCTAAAACGAAAAATCGAAAACCATAAAACCGAATAACTCGTTACTTATGAGGGCTACATGGGTGGTTTTGGTATCAAAATGTAGGTTTTCGAGGTCGCTCGATTCAATGAGAGATGATTCAGAGCTCTAACTATCATAGTTAAGATTTTCACCGGTCAAATGGCATTTTTTGAAAAATTTCAAATTTCAAACTCTCATATCTTCCGTTCCAATCATCTCCGACAAAAGTTATTTATATTATCTTGATCAGCATACCTCAATATATCACTGTGCAAAATATGAGCGATTTGAAAAATCTCAAATTTTCGGTGAAAAATGCCAAAGGGGTAAGACCCTCTGAAAACACCATAATTGTCAATAAAATAAATATCCGTGTCAATTCAACCGTATTATTCGATCGAGAAATTATGCGAACCTTTCGAATCTTCCATATAAGCCATTCCATCCGCAGATATCAAAAATATTTTGAGTAGCCTGGGCTCCTAAACAAAAGTCGAAAACCGAAAATCGAAAAACATAAAACCGAATAACTCGTTACTTATGAGGACTACATGGGTGGTTTTGGTATCAAAATGTAGGTTTTCGAGGTCGCTCTATTCAATGAGAGATGATTCACAGCTCTAACTATCATAGTTTAGATTTTCACCGGTCAAATGGCATTTTTTGAAAAATTGCAAATTTCAAACTCTCATATCTTCCGTTCCAATCATCTCCGACAAAAGTTATTTATATTATCTTGATCAGCATACCTCAATGTATCACTGTGCAAAATATGAGCGATTTGAAAAATCTCAAATTTTTGGTGAAAAATGCCAAAGGGGTAAGACCCTCTGAAAACACCATACTTAATTGTCAATAAAATAAATATCCGTGTCAATTCAACCGTATTATTCGATCGAGAAATTATGCGAACCTTTCGAATCTTCCATATAAGCCATTCCACCCGAAGATATCAAAAATACGTTGAGTAGCCTGGGCTCCTGAACAAAAGTCTAAAACGAAAAATCGAAAACCATAAAACCGAATAACTCGTTACTTATGAGGGCTACATGGGTGGTTTTGGTATCAAAATGTAGGTTTTCGAGGTCGCTCTATTCAATGGGAGATGATTCAGAGCTCTAACTATCATAGTTTAGATTTTCACCGGTCAAATGGCATTTTTTGAAAAATTGCAAATTTCAAACTCTCATATCTTCCGTTCCAATCATCTCCGACAAAAGTTATTTATATTATCTTGATCAGCATACCTCAATGTATCACTGTGCAAAATATGAGCGATTTGAAAAATCTGAAATTTTTGGTGAAAAATGCCAAAGGGGTAAGACCCTCTGAAAACACCATAATTGTCAATAAAATAAATATCCGTGTCAATTCAACCGTATTATTCGATCGAGAAATTATGCGAATCTTTCGAATCTTCCATATAAGCCATTCCACCCGAAGATATCAAAAATACGTTGAGTAGCCTGGGCTCTTGAACAAAAGTCTAAAACGAAAAATCGAAAACCATAAAACCGAATAACTCGTTACTTATGAGGGCTACATGGGTGGTTTTGGTATCAAAATGTAGGTTTTCGAGGTCGCTCGATTCAATGAGAGATGATTCAGAGCTCTAACTATCATAGTTAAGATTTTCACCGGTCAAATGGCATTTTTTGAAAAATTTCAAATTTCAAACTCTCATATCTTCCGTTCCAATCATCTCCGACAAAAGTTATTTATATTATCTTGATCAGCATACCTCAATGTATCACTGTGCAAAATATGAGCGATTTGAAAAATCTCAAATTTTTGGTGAAAAATGCCAAAGGGGTAAGACCCTCTGAAAACACCATAATTGTCAATAAAATAAATATCCGTGTCAATTCAACCGTATTATTCGATCGAGAAATTATGCGAACCTTTCGAATCTTCCATATAAGCCATTCCATCCGCAGATATCAAAAATATTTTGAGTAGCCTGGGCTCCTAAACAAAAGTCGAAAACCGAAAATCGAAAAACATAAAACCGAATAACTCGTTACTTATGAGGACTACATGGGTGGTTTTGGTATCAAAATGTAGGTTTTCGAGGTCGCTCTATTCAATGAGAGATGATTTAGAGCTCTAACTATCATAGTTTAGATTTTCACCGGTCAAATGGCATTTTTTGAAAAATTGCAAATTTCAAACTCTCATATCTTCCGTTCCAATCATCTCCGACAAAAGTTATTTATATTATCTTGATCAGCATACCTCAATGTATCACTGTGCAAAATATGAGCGATTTGAAAAATCTCAAATTTTTGGTGAAAAATGCCAAAGGGGTAAGACCCTCTGAAAACACCATATTTGTCAATAAAATAAATATCCGTGTCAATTCAACCGTATTATTCGATCGAGAAATTACGCGAACCTTTCGAATCTTCCATGTTAGCCAATTCGCCCGAAGATATCAAAAATACTTTGAGTAGCCTGGGCTCCTGAACAAAAGTCGAAAACGAAAAATCGAAAAACATAAAACCGAATAACTCGTTACTTATCAGGGCTACATGGGTTGTTCTGGTATCAAAATGTAGGTTTTCGAGGTCGGTCTCTTCAATGAACGTTGATTCAGAGCTCTAACTATCATAGTTTAGATTTTCACCTGTCAAATGGCATTTTTTGAAAAATTGCAAATTTCAAACTCTCATATCTTCCGTTCCAATCATCTCCGACAAAAGTTATTTATATTGTCTTGATCTGTGCCAACTGTATACTTTCATCATTATCTCCCTTGAGGAAAATGATTCAGTGATGTTGGAATTTATATCGAAAAATTCTTCCTTTTATTCTACCAAATCTCTTTCCATTTATGAATGCTCCAAATAATGCTTGAATGCAGCTTTCTGGGGTATTCAAACAAATCGACGGGCCCGAAAGATTTTGGACAGATCATTGTGTCAGAAAGGATCAAATGTTGTGATTGGAATAATAATTTTTTCGAAAATGACACAGTTTTTGATGAAGCAAAGGCAGATTATTAATTTCAATTAATACGCCATAGTTGGAATGAAAAATAATATAAGTAATATCGGTTTGAAGGAATAAACATGTTTTCTTTCAATATCATGAGTAACCAAAGTGAACGAAATACTGTCATGAAACTCCGGGCAACACCGTTTCATCGCAGTTCACAGAACGGTCACCGTGGAAATAAAACTGCTGCAATGATGATCTGCAGTTTCCACCTCTGAGTTTCATAACGAGCCATTTCCGTAAGTGACGTCCATCTAACTCCTCCCTTAATAAAGATATTACGTATAGCTTTTTCACACTCCAGAATAGAGGAAAATGTTAGAAATTATACCTCCAATGATCAATTCCAACCGTTTATTCCACATCTATAAATTCGCAATAAAAATTTATGGCATCTTAGTCTGACTGTTATTTTATGGCTGAATAAAGGAATAAAATATTTTATAGCCGTTTTGTCGAATAATATTTCGACGATGATACCGTGTATCTCTACGACAATAATCATTTTATCTGTAATAACTCACGTGAGAGTATTCCGTTAAAAAATGTCGTTTTTTCAGGAAGTGTAGGGAAATTTTATCCATATGTTGTTACAATGATTCATAGCGAACTCAGTTTATGTTCAATTTATGGGTGGTAAAATTGGAGGGATGAATTCGAATACGCGATTTGATTTCTAACCTACAATGAATTTCAATGTATGAGTTTTCGAGTGACTACTGGAGGTGTCTCTTGAGGACTAGGTCGGTTAGGAAATCTCCCAATGCAGAGTTCAATTGTTCTTTTCAACACTCGATTTTAATAGTCTTGAATAAGAATGAGATTCAAGTGATCTTCATTCGTGAAATCAGGCATTTTGCGTATCGAGAACAACCATACTCTGAGTGGTGTGCGTGTGTGCTTGTAAACAAAACTCGAAAATGAAATATCGAAAAAATGAAAACTGAAAAATTCTTTACTTATGAGGGCTACATGGTTGACTTTGGTATCGAAATGTAGGTTTTCGAGGTCGCTGAATTCAATGAAAAATATTCCAGAGCCCTAACTAGCTTGGTTCAGATTTTGAACTATCAAATGGCATTTTATTAAAAATTGGAAATTTCAAACGGTCATAGCTTTCGTCCCTCTTGTCCTATCTAACATTTGTTTATAGTTTGTTGATCAGCATACCTCAAAGTATTTCTGTGCAAAATATGAACGATCTTTAAATCTCAATTTTTGGGTGAAAAATGACCGAGGGGTAAGAACCCCCCAAAAAACACCATATTCGACATTCGTGATTTAGGGTTAGAATTACTACACCATTTCCAAGTGTATTTCAGAAGGCGTCAATTGTATTTCAGAAAACATCACTTGTATTTCAGATTAGTCAATTGTATTTCAGAAAGCGTCAATTGTATTTCAGATTAGTCAATTGCATTTCAGAAAAAATCAAATGTATTTCAGATTAGTCAATTATTTCAGAAAGCGTCAATTGTATTTCAGATTATATCATATGTAATTCAGAAATCATCAATTGCAGTTGAGAAAACATCACTTGTAATTCAGATCAGCCAATTTAATTTCAGAAATCGTCAATTGTATTTGGGAAATGGTCATTCGTGTCCCGAGACTGAAAGCGAGATGACTGTGATATTTGGAAAATCGTTTTAAGATGGCACAAAAAAGAAACAGTAGAAAACTTTTATTCGAGCATTTTTCAAATATTCGCCACAACTGTTTTCTGGAAGACTTTGGGGTTCGAGGATGATCCATGGAGCATAGGGGGATTGCCTCTGATAGATATCGAACGAAAAACCGAAGATAGAATAAGATAAAGTCCTACAGTCAATCATGAATACAATTATTATAAAGAAATAACGCAACACTTCAGCATAGCTCTTTTTCAGCTGCGCGCGCGACACGTGCATCGATATTACCTATACGTTTGACAGAAGGTTTGGCCAACGTAAATTCAGTACTCGTCAAAAATATGATAAAATCTGGATGTCAAATACATTCGACATCAGGAATCTGAAATACATATGATATAATCTGAAATACAATTGACGCTTTCTGAAATTCAATTGACTAATCTGAAATACAATTGACTCATCTGAAATACAATTGACTCATCTGAAATACAATTGACGCTTTCTGAAATTAAATTGACTAATCTGAAATACAATTGACGCTTTCTGAAATTCAATTGATTATTCTGAAATACAATTGACGCTTTCTGAAATTCAATTGACTATTCTGAAATACAATTGACGCTTTCTGAAATACACTTGGAAATGGTGTAGAACACCCCCCTTATTCGCCAGATTTGGCTCCGTCCGACTATTATCTCTTTCCCCAACTGAAAAAAACTGTGAAAGGTCGTAAATTTTCTTTCAACGAGGAGGTAATAAAAGCTGTGATGGACTGGTTTGCAGAGCAAGAAGAAACATTTTTTTTAAAGGTCTAGAGACGTTGCAGGTTCGCTGTAATAAATGTAATCAATTGAGAGGAGAATATGTTGATTAATAAAATATTTTGACATTGAAATTTTGTTTGGTTCTATAGTAGGCTAAGAATTTTTCAATACAGGGTCTTTCACGAGGAACCTCACCCATATTTATACGGGAAACTACTGAACGTATTTTCATGAAATTCAGCACTTATAAGTATTTCACGATGCTGATGAAATCTAAAATATTTTCAAGGCATGAGCACCTCCGGTTTTTCCGGAAATGACGTCAACTTCCGTTTTTCAAATTAGAACACCATTTTTTTATTGCAGAAATAGATTCCTTAGAAAATTTCAAGTTATTTTGATGTAACATTTTCAGTTTTGGTTGGAAAATTCTCTCTGAGCGGGAAAATTCGAAAAAATAATCGAAAATAGAGCTACGCTGAAACAAGAATAACTTCGAGGTTTTTGGATGGAAAATTTTCATTTTTGGGATTTTTCAAGATGTTAGATTGATATATCCACTTTGAAAATCGAAATCGCGATTCATGATACAGGGGGTGAAAAAATCGCTTTCAAAGTTAGGGATGACAAAATCGTGAAAAATCAATTTTTTCAAATTAGAACCCCATTTTTTATGGCAGATATTGAATCTACGTTAAAAAATAATGTGAGTGTATACATCATACCCTTGCCCTAAAATGGATATTTTCTGAGTTATTCACAAAAAACTGTATTTCGTCTTGAATTTTCAGCTATTTCTTTTCCCTTCACGCCAAAAAGATGAAATTTTCAGGAACTGTTATTTGAACCATGCTGTAGTTTTCTTAACGAAATATCCGACATTTCTCAAGTTTGTCATGGTTCTGTTAATGGTATCTCTCGTTGGTCTGGGTCGGTCAGGAAACCTCTCAATGAACAGTCGAATCGTTCTATCTACAACTTTATTACATTCTCCATGAAATAGAATGAGATTTAATTAATCTTCATTGGTAAAATTGGGCATAGTGATCGATTTTATAACTTAATACGAATTATCACCAAATTAATAGTAAACACAAAATGCTACTGAATAAAGAGGAATTTGGCAGATGTAATTAATGATATCTATCATTAAAAAAAAGAATGTAAAACATGGTAAGTTTTTGCACATGGTTCATAAGGAATTATTTATTTATCACTGGAGAGAAAACCGATGGCCGATTAGTTGAAATAAAGAGGTTTCCGATACAAATTCGAATCCAAATTGGCCATCTATTTAGGAACAACCTGTAACTTTTTTCTCTTGCATATTAGGGTAGTAAAATCTAAAACATGGTTTAAGTAACAGTTCCTGAAAATTTCATCTTTTTGGCGTGTAGGGAAAAGAAATAGCTGAAAATTCAAGACGAAAAACAGTTTTTTGTGAATAACTCAGAAAATATCCACTTTAGGGCAAGGTTGTGATGCATACACTCACATTATTTTTTAACGTAGATTCAATATCTGCCATAAAAAATGGGGTTCTAATTTGAAAAAATTGATTTTTCACGATTTTGTCATCCCTAACTTTGAAAGCGATTTTTTCACCCCCTGTATCATGAATCGCGATTTCGATTTTCAAAGTGGATACATCAATCTTACATCTTGAGAAATCCCAAAAATGAAAATTTTCCATCCAAAAACCTCGAAGTTATTCTTGTTTCAGCGGAGCTCTATTTTCGATTTTTCCCGCTCAGAGAGAATTTTCCAACCAAAACTGAAAAATGTTACATCAAAATAACTTGAAATTTTCTAAGGAATCTATTTCTGCAATAAAAAAATGGTGTTCTGATTTGAAAAACGGTAGTTGACGTCATTTCCGGAAAAACCGGAGGTGCTCATGCCTTGAAAATATTTTAGATTTCATCAGCATCGTGAAATACTTATAAGTGCTGAATTTCATGAAAATACGTTCAGTAGTTTCCCGTATAAATATGGGTGAGGTTCCTCGTGAAAGACCCTGTATATCGTATATTTAAACTAAAGAGAACCAATAATAGCACCACTGTTACACGTTACTCTTGAGTCGCAGCTTATGCAAAACTCGAGTATTCACGTAAGAAGATGTTCAGTTCACCTTCGGTGTTTCTGTATGGGCAAGAAGGGAGAATTCCCGAGCAGGACTGAACGCAGTCCCTGAAATCCTCCTAGATTAAGTCGGCAAAAGTCGTCTTCGATAATTGCCGTCCGCCCCAACGCGTAAGGTCTGCCGCTGCTCAAGCCTAGTCTTGGCTTATGGAAAACTTGATGACCGTTTTCATTTTCCAGGAGCGTAACGCAACAACACTTAATTAGGAAATAAATTACTGTGGCTTGAACTTTGTCGCCGATCCTCTTATGGCGGTTTCGGCCGATTCAACGAGACAGCGGCTCCTGTACGTCGCATATTGATGTTGATTAGTTGTGAAGGGGCGGAGGACCCGCCGAAACCTTTGTGTCATGTTACGGGTTCCCGGCATACGAGCACTTTATTGGTTATTCAGGTCTCGGTTCGGAACCTCCTAAAGTCCTAATGAACTAACGGACACCGCGCAGCCACGAACGGAAGAGCTAATCTTATGCTAACGCCAACTACCTAGCTTGCATTCGGAAGCAGCGCCGGCTCGATTTCTCCGCGCGGATATCTAATTCGCCCGACTTTTATTCATTATCGGGGGATGATCATCGAGCCATTGACAAGAATATTGAAAAACCCATTTTTTGTCGGATGAATAGTTATTGTGGCGTCCAGAACGCTTGGGGCTTCCGAGATGGAAGCCGGATTAAGTTCGATAGCAAACAGGATTCGGTGGAAGTAGACTAGATTTTTCAGAATTACACTATCCATCGATTGGGAATACAAACAGTAACTCATCACATGCAGGTAAAAGGGTTTCGACCTTAGATGAAGCCCAAAAGAACTCATCTTATTGTTACTGGGTTCCAAGGCAATAAAGTGACTCTACTATTGGTGCCAGAGCATTGTAGTGTTGAAGGAAATGAAACAGCCGATGAGCTTGTAACAGATGCATCAAGCTTAACACTTGCTGGACCTGAGCCTGTCTGTGGGCTTGGAAAAGACCAATATAAGGCAGCGGTCCAACAATGGGAGGTGGACTACAGAATAACCCTCTGGAGAAACACTCCTGGTCCTATTCAGTCTAAGAAATTAGAGATGATTTCACGTACAAAATGACATAGGGTTTTATTTCAGATGCAGAACTTGTTAGTAGTGAATCACAGTAATGTCATATTCTACACCTATGATCTTAGGTCCTTTCTTTATGAAATCTAATCAACCTTTATGGAATAAAAGTACCGAAAGATAAAATATTCTTATATGAATTGGAATAAACGAAAATTCATTTTATCCGCATGCTATGGACAAAATGACATACCGGCAATAGGCATCTGTAGTTTTCTACTTAAAGTAACAAAACTACTGACAAAGTTCACCAATGAAACGCTTGGTTCTTCTAGGAACATCAGCACAAGGTGCGTGAGCCCAATGCAAGCAAGGCATGCATCGTAACCAGTCTTCTTCAGGGCTAATCCTGGAGAAGATCTTAATCGGGAAAAAAGCTGTTATAACAATAAGATGGACACTGGAGAGTCATCTTCATGATCTCGAAAGTTTCTAGGAACATTTTCTTCTTCATTGTCTTCTTTAAATGATGACCTAGGTTCTTGTCTTCTTGTTTTTGGAGGAGGTATGGGCTCATTTTTGATTTGATTGCAATCTTATTAGGTGTAGAAGTTGAAACTAAGTACGTTTATCGAGTCCTCGGCTCACGTTTGCCTTGTTCACTTATAAATCGTCCTTTAGGGATTGGAGAAACCTCCTCATAGGATCAGCAAGAGTAGGTTGAGATGCATTGCCTTTATAAGCCGCAGATGAATATTTTGTTATGAATATGTTAAGACAAGTCCTGATTCTTTGTTTGCTGATGGAGCCTGAGATGGATTGTCTTAGTGTTGTCTGGTAGATACGGTTAATTCAGCTGAAATACCTATGTCATTTTGTCCGTTCACTGTATATGTCATTTTGTCCATATAGCGTTATAAAACTAGAAATGTATCGAATTAATACAAAAAGTATATTGAACATACAAAAAGCTCCGTGAATACAATGACAAATAAGTAAAGTTTGAAATGAATGCAATTCAAATGAAAAAAATGGTGAAAACTGGCCATTTCTCCTTCAAATTTGGCGCAATGAAAAAATCTCGTGACCTATTGATTTCTGTTATCACTCATAACGAACGAATGAACCAGAGTAGCTCTCGCTAATTTTCAGAGGTTAATAGAAGCCACTCGGGTCGTGTGATATGGTAGGCAGTTCCGCATTTGATACCTCCGAACTCAAGTTATGATGCCTATGTCATTTTGTCCATATATGTCGTTTTGTACGTATTTCCCCTACCAATAAGCTTCTAAAGCTTTCACGATCTTAGCTTCGGATGATGGTAGGTCTGCTGACGGGGCAGTGTCGCTACAAACATCATCTGTAACGTATGGGAAAGTCAGCAGATGGGATATGTAGGCTCTCCGGATCAGAATCAGATACAGCACAACACATGGTATGCAAGTGTCCAGAGCTGGCTGGCCTAAGAACCACTTGATTGGGTAAGCTCACTGGCCAGCACTATTGCTCGATAATTCTAACGTATTACATCGCATATAAGGTGCTCTCCCATTTTCTATTAGGACTACGAGGATGGATTGATATCTAGTTAGCCTAGGTCAGTTCGATGTCAAAAAAATAAACCAGAGTTACGCAATAAATTTAAAAAAAAAGATGCCATCATCAAGTACCTGTATTTAAAAGTGTTAAGAGGTAAGCAGATTTACGAAGATATGTTTAATACCCTTGGTGATCAATGTCCTACGTATGCGACCGTGAAAAATTGGACGGCAAGCTTCAAAAGAGGTAAATTTTCCATTGAAGATAAGGACCGATCGGGAAGGCCAGTTTCTGTGTCCGTCCCCGAAAATATCAATGCCGTTCATGACATGATTTTATCAGACCGTCGAATTGGGCTAAAACGGATATCTGAAGCACTGAAGATTTCATACGAACGCGTTCATCATATGGTTCGCGTCAATTTGGACATGAGAAAAATTTCTGCAAAATGGATCCCCAAATGTTTGAATGTTGACCAAAAGCGTGCAAGGGTGGAAGCATCGCGTTCGATCTATGCTCGATTTGAAAACGATGTAGACTTCTTGAACCGAATTGTTACTATGGATGAGACTTGGGTACATTTCTACGATCCAGAAACAAAGCAAAAATCGATGGAATGGCGACACTCTGGTTCTCCAAGACCTTAGAAGTTTCGTGTCCAAAAATCTGCTGGAAAAGTTCTTGCTGCAGTTTTTTGGGATTGCCATGGAGTAAACATGATTGATTTTTTGGATAAGGGTAGAACAATAACTGGAGATTACTATTCGACATAACTGACCACTCTACGGGAAAAAATTAAAGAGAAAAGACGCTGAAAGCTATCCAAAGGTGTTTTGTTTTTACAGGAGAACGCCCCAGTACACAAATCTCATGTTGCCATGCAAAAAATTTGTGATTTAGGGTTAGAATTACTAGAACACCCCCCTTATTCACCAGATTTGTCTCCGTCCGACTATCATCTCTTTCCTCAACTGAAAAAAGTTTAAAAGGTCGTAAATTTTCTTCCAACCAGGAGGTCATAAAAGCTGTGGAGGACTGGTTTGCAGAGCAAGAAAAAACATTTTTTTTAAAGGTCTAGAGACGTTGCAGGTTCGCTGTAATAAATGTATTCAATCAAGAGGAGAATATGTTGAGTAATAAAATATTTTGACATTGAAATTTTGTTTGGTTCTATAGTAGGCTAAGAATTTTTCAATATATCCTCGTAGGTATATCGTCAGCAAAGCTGAGGTAGGTATATTCGAACGTTTGCCATTGAAAATCCTTAGTAATTCTCGACCAGCTTGTTAATTTCAATTCCGCAGGAACACGAAACAGTACTCTGTCAACAGATTGACTCATTTAGTGCCAATGGAAACTTTGTGGTGTAAATGTGTCGAAGCATCTCCGGATGGCGCTTATTAGAGAGCACCCCCAACTCGAAAATGATTCCCGGTAGCCAGCGCCGATCTGCGCTATTTTCTCGCGCAGATGTATCACACAGTGAATACGATAAAAGCGAGAAAAATAGTTCAAAACCCGCCAGTGTGGTGCCTAACTTCCACCAAATATGACGTCTTCTTCGGATGATGAATTCATTGCCTTAGATTCTGTGTTTACCAAATAAAAAAAAAAAATTCTTTCATTACGGCGCTTATTTCCTTCCAAAATTTATCTATAACATTTCGGTTGCTATGCAATTTGTGCCTTTTGTCCCAAATAGGGGTTTTTTGAAAAACTGCTGCTATAAGTGTTTCCTTATCCATTATCCATCGACCATCACAGGACCGACCCGAGCGTATAAAAGCAGGAAAACAACTAAATTTTAATTCCGATCAAAGCGAGAATGCTGGTAACCGTCGCGACCTGTTTTGACTGTGTACTGCTCAATATGAAAACATGTATTAATTTTTACAGCTTATAAGCGCGAGTCGGCGCTGGCTATCGGCAAGCAGAAACCTGCTTCCACTGTGTTTGTACACTCAGCTCGAAGGGCCGCATGTGAAGTGATTGATGGTGCCACAGAATTGACACTTACAAACTCCAAATTATCGACCTTGTAAATAATACTACGAGGAAGCATTAACGCTAGCTTCCAATATTCCCGAGCTGTCCGTTTCAAATCATCTTCAATAATGAGAAAGAAGAGGTTTCATTAATTTTCTTTCATTCTCAATCGAGAAAATACAAATTTGAGCTATCTTATTCCCATTCATACCTGAAAATTGTATCAAGAAGTGCTAGCCCATATATTTTTCGAACATCCTTTTAACAAAGCCGAATACAGAGAATTGAGAAAAAGGTTTCTTTTAATCTCGATGATCCTAGATGAAAAATTTTAAGCTTATTTGATACCTTCGAAATCACCATCGACTCACATTACCTACAGGGAAATATCTCCGATTCAGCTTCGAAATAACGAATAATTACACAACTAACTAATTCTATTTGTGCGCTGTACGAACAGTACATAACACCCCTCGCTTGATAAAATTTGCTATTCTGCACTTTCCCCAGTTGTTTGTAAAACACAAACAATCAGAACATACACTCAAATGAGCTTAAACATTTATCTGTTTTCAGCACGTTTTACCTCCTGAATGCAAATTGTTCAGATACGTCTTCCATTCGGAAAATTCGTTATTTGTCTTCGAGAGACGTGAGTTACTCGAAACCCCATAAAAATATGAATAAGAATACAGTCGGGTAGTTGTCGATCATGATCTTAAAGTAATTGACCATTGACGATTAGAACCAATTACACTTCCAAATGTATTAGAGGATTCATCCCTTATTATGGAATAGGTCAGGCAACCCATGATACACGTACTGTGTACGATTGGATGTCTAGATTAAAAATCCTTGCTAGTGATTTGTCCTCTCAAGTGTTCTTTTGTATCTATCGCCAAGTGAATCTAGCTCATTTTTGCTATGATCAAACTCTACTACCCCACTAGCATATGAAATAGCTGTTACTTGGTATAAGGTATAAGTTTTACGATGGTTCTACGATGTCTGCACCAGTGATTGAACTTATAATACAAAGGTGGTGTACGACTGGTTGCCTTGTCCAATCAAAGTGGATGATTTCAGATTTCCACACGGGTGTTTTTCTTTGGTAGAGACGATGGAAATTAAAGAACTCTCCTACCCCCATGGTAGAGACATAGTGTGAAGAAGGTATACTATTGAAGAAATCAATACCAAAGAGGAATATAGTCTTTCTCAAAACACCACGTAAAGTACTTGGTAACTCTTGAAATAGAGGGCAGCAATATACATCAAAACAATAACCACGACCGGTCCGCGGTCGTTCATAACCTCGAAAATTGACAGACCAGTGACCTGGACGAACCAGGAGCCCTGTCTCAATCCAAAACAGGAGGAAATCAATGTAACAATCGCGTTGAAGATGTCTTCGGATCTAGTCGATATAAGCCCCGAGCAAAATGGTGGCATTTTGAAAAAGATCATAAAGGAAGGGGTGGGAGCTGAGAAACCAACACAGGGGTGTGAAGTAGAAGTATGCATAAAAAATGTTTCATACAACTCTCCTGATGTGGATGGAAAGATTACTAGGTTTATTTTAGGAAAAGGTATAATGCCTCTCCAATTTTGTTCAATGTTGATGTATCATTTCCTAAATTATTTTTCAAGGCAAAATAGTAAAAGCATGTGAAATTGGAATCTCAACCATGAAGAAGGGTGAGAAAGCTGTATTGACCTGTACACAACAATACGCAAATATATACCCTCCTGAAGTTCAAACCTCAACATTAGAATTTCATGTGAGTTCACTGCTTTCTACTCAAATTCAATGTGTACACTGTATTAAGTTGCCATTCTGTGACTTCATTTTATTTCTATCAGGTAGAGCTACTCAATTGGCAGTATGAAGACGTGAGTCCCAAAAAAGATGGTGGTATTAGAAGAATTATACTAACACCAGGACAAGGAAGTGAAACACCTAATGAAGGAGCAGAAGTGGAAAGTTAGTCAATTCTTAGTTTTTCAATTGCATCCCAAGCTAATGAAATCATTCATACTTTTAGTTGATATATCGGGAAAATTTAATGATAAAGTATTTGATCAAAGGAGAAATTTATCCTTCTGCATTGGAGAAGGTCCAGCATGTAATATAGTTCCAGGAATCGATTTAGCGTTAACGAAATTCAAAAGGGGAGAAATATCCAAACTTCTTCTGAAGTCCGCATACGCATTTGGCGATGTAGGATCTGAAGAATTTGGAATTCCTAAAAACGCACACGTGGAATATGAAGTAACTTTAGTTCGTTTCAAAAGAGTGAAGGATATTTGGCTGATGGATGATGATGAAAAGGTTGAAAAGGCCAATAGATTGAAAGAAAAGGGTAACTTTTATTTCCAACAGGGCCAATTACTGGTAGCTATGACTATATATAGGAGGGTATTACAGATGTTGAAATTATTTGGTAAGTACTCTAGGACACATTATATTCATAGCATTTCGATATTCTTAATATAAACCCAAAATATCTCGTTAATGAATCATCATTTTCTCCTGTTTGAAATTCCAGAAGACGGAAGGCATATAAAGGAAGGGGATGAAGAATGTGAATCTATATTTTTTAGCGCTCACATGAACTTGTGTCTGTGTTGTTTGAAAACTGAGAACTACTCAGAAGCCAAACATTCTGCGATCATCGCCCTTAGACTTCGTCCCTATGATGAAAAAGCGAATTTTCGAGCTGGAAAAGTTTTCTTTGCCCTTGGAGAATATCGCTCGGCTGTGGATTCATTTCAGCTTTGTTTAGAAATAAACCCAAATAACAAAGCTGCTCTGGCCGAGATCAAAAAGTCTTTTAAGGCACTTGGGGAACAGACTGACCAGGAAAGGAAAATATATTGTCAGATGTTTGATAGGTTTGCTGAAGAGGATTCACAGGTGGGTAGTTGGTCTATCCAACAACCATAGAATATCAATAAAAATTCCAGATTTTTTATATAGAGTGCTGTGAAATGTCAATTTCAAAATAATTTTCCGAGTCATGAATAATGTTTAACACGTAGAGTGCCACCATAACTTCTGAAAAAACTGACCCAGTGGCCACGATTTTTTTTTTGCATATTCATCTTCTCTGGTGTTCAATTGAATGAAATTAATATATGGAACATCAATTTTCTTATTTTTTTTATGTATTTTTGAGTCTGATTGTTAACAGAATATTCACTACATAAAAAAACTCAAACCCTCCTACATAATAACATAATGCATCATATCGCAGGCCAAACACAAAATTTGTCGTAGCAGGCCATGCTCTACTCTATACATCACTTTCCACCTGTAAACGTGAGACCACTGGAGAAATTCGTGTTGTTGGTCGTGAGACCAGAGTGGTCTCACGCGGCTCGCCGCTCCCAAAAAAGTGTGATACCTATGTGGTCTCACATGGCACTCAACGTGTTAATATTTGACTCGTGAATTATTGTCATTTTAATACCCTATTATCGAATTTCAGAGAGAGAAAAGTGAAATGAAGAAAATTTTCAATGTAATGTCATCCGTTGGGGAGTGGGGTGCTGAAGACAGAGAAAGAGAACCAAGTGAATTCGAAAAAGAAAATCCCGATATTATACTTCTCAATAAAACGGGAGAGTTTAAAGATATGTGATATTATGTAACAATCTAGTATTATTATAATAAATAAGTTTTTCATAGTGTCTTATTGAATTTGTGAATATAATCTAAAGCCGCGACTAAGTTCGTTAATGGCCAATATTCGACCGGGGCTTCGTCAATCTGTCCGTTATTTTCCTGATAATTTGGAAACTACGGATTCGAACGAGATGAAATTTCGCACTCAGAAGGAGAATGACCTATCAAAAGTTCTGTTGTATTCTGAATGCGAATCTGCTAAAGATCGAAAAATGAGCCCCCAAAAGCTTCAGACTTCATGTCGATGACTTAATTTTTTCAGGATTCTATCAAAGACTCTTTGGTTCTATCCACAGAACATCTATCAGAGACAACAAGGTTGTCTCTGGTTCTATGTTTCAACTTAAATTTTGGGTTAGATCACTGAAAAAAAATATAAACATTCAACACCTGGAGGGGCTTATCTATTTATGAAATATGAATTGAAATTATAAAATTTATAAAAACATTATTTTTCCAAGATTTATTTCAGCTTCAAAAACACATTGTGTGTTATTCATGTCCTTACAATCATAACGATTTGCATTTAACTAACATGTCTACAAGCGACGATAACGATGCTTCTATCTATATGGATATTGCAACATTCTCTAAAGAGATTCTGAGATCTGGATGTGGCGATTGTATACCCCTTGGTGCTTCAGTAACTGTAAAGTATACAGGACTGTTACCAGATGGAAGAAAATTCGATTCAACTATTGATAGAGATCAACCATTCACATTCAATACTGGTAAAGGTAAGCACGAGAAATTTCTGAAGTTGACAAAAATGGTTTGACCTCATAAGAGACATGATCCATGAGTATGGTCAAATGATTTCCCACTTCTATTCGTAGTAGAAGTCATGCCTTCACTTTGTATAGGTGCCTACCTCCCTGGATTGGAAGATGGCTTATGTTCGATGAAAAAGGATGAGCATGCCATTTTGACCATTCTTCCGAAATATGGTCATGGAAATGAAGGACTTCCACCAACAATTCCACCTAATACAGTCCTCAAGTTTGATGTGAGTCGAAGAATAAGAGATAGGATTTATTATTCTTTTCTCCATCCCATGATCTCAACAGACCGCATAGAATGTTTTTTAGTTTGTCCTAGCCACATTTATAAAAAAAATTCAATTTATGATGATTCTATTTGAAGTGAAATATTGCTTTTCTTTTCAAAAAAAGATAGGTGCTTTTTATAGGATTTGTGAGGATTGTCATTTGGATAATCAAATTGTTAAAAACAGGTTTGGTAATTATGTAATTTCAGAAGGTATATTTTTCACCAAATTTCAAGGAAGGTAGTTCGATCTATAATATGGTAGATGAGCGGTCAAAATCTACCTAAATATCCATTCCTATTTCTCAATATTTTGAAAAATTTGAAAGCAAATGCTTTCTGCTCTTTGGCCAAGTGAAACATATTATAGGGATCTACATCGTCCATAGAAATATTGATACGATTGAGTTTCGATTCTGGCGGATAGATGGCGATGACGAACATAATATTCTGTAATACAGAATAATTTGAAAAGAATCATTTTATTCATTTGTTATCATAAAATTTCTACCGAACTAAATAAAGAATTAATTTATTGTGAACATATTTACGAAAAGAACTCCTGTATTCACATTCACCATCCGGTCTTATAACAACAGTTTACAACAGACTCCGTGGCGCAACGGTAGCGCGTCTGACTCCAGATCAGAAGGTTGCGTGTTCAAATCACGTCGGGGTCAAGGATTATTTTTTTCGAAAGGTTAATTTTCATTATTTCCTCGATTTTGGATCATATTTTTTTTTAAGGGGCTGTATCTTTAGGTAAAACTGGCCTACCCTATAGGCCAAAGCTCTACTTAAATGCATTCCTTAGTAATTATTATATTTCCTTAAAAAAGAGTCTCCCCTTAACTGTTCATATACATATCGATCAATTATATTAGGGGAGTGTTATTTAGATCATATTTTCTCATAGGTGGAAGTGATTGACTGGCAATACGAAGATTTGTCTCCAGAGAAAGATCGCAGTATTGAAAGAAGATTTACTGAATCAGGTTATAGTTTTACAAGTCCTAATGCTGGGGCACTTGTAGAAGGTGATAATTTGAATACTGCTCAAAACATCAGTGATATGGGACGTGTTCTTATACCACATTTATAAAATTTCACCCATTTTCAGTACATATCAAAGGAAAACACAAATCTGAAGTTTTCGAGGATAGAGATATAATATTTTTTTTGGGCCAAGGAAAAGAGGATAATGTCCAAAAAGAAGTTGAATTGGCATTGAAACATTTCAAACTAGGTGAACAATCGAAAATTTTCGTTAAACCAAAGCACAAATGCGTGAATTTGAAAGTACCATTAGCGAATGAAATGTTAGAATATGATATTCAATTGAAGTTTTTTGAGAGATTTGAAGACGATTGGGCAATGGATGAAGAGTATCAGATCAAACTCTCAGAAATATTCAAAGAGAAAGGAAATCAGTATTTTAAAGAGAAGGTTTATATAAAATCAATAGAAATATATAACAAAATTTTAGATTTTTTGCTAGAAAAGGGTAAGTTCCTCAAAGTTATTCCGCTCTAGTCACTAAAATCCATTATAGCATATTCTCCTTACTCAACACAAGAAAAAAGATTCATTTTATTCAACTCTCAATACATTTTTCAGATGGTGAACCAATAAAAAAGAATGATCAATGCACCAAATTGATATTGAGCGCCTATTTGAATGTTGCTCTATGCTACTTAAAGACTGAAAATTACGAATTAGCCAGAGATGCTGCCCTCAAAGCCGTAGATATGTCTTCAGAAAACGTGAAAGCTCACTATAGATGCGGACAAGCTTTTCTTGGGCTTCGTGATCATGAAAAAGCCAGAGACCATTTCGAGACGTGCCTTATACTCGATCCGAGTAATTCTGAAGCTAAAGCTCAATTATCTGAAAATATGTCTCAAATGAAAGAGTTTGTTCAGAACGAAAAGAAGCGTTATTCGAATATGTTTGATCATTTTTCTGAAATGGGTGTTGGAGAGGTAAGTTTTGGTTATTGCTACTTTCGTTCTCAGTTTCACAGTATTGGGATGTTTAAACTTGTGTTTTATTCATTCAGTTTAATTTCTATACCTTTTTGACAGATATTAAACACGTTTATGTGCCACAAGAATTGTTTTATCGAGACATTCTAAGTCAATTCAACTCTCAGGAATATCAAACCAGTGAAAATCATCAGAAATAAGTGCAGTTTCATTGAAAAAAATGTCTCAATTTTGTGGTAAAGTTGCATGAATATAAAATTCCCCATATTTGAAAATTGAGCAACGACCTGTCAAATTTTTCCGTGGTAATTGGTGGAAAGTGGTTTGGACAGCTTGACATTCAGGCAATTCAGTGAGCTGTCAGATATTTTATTCAATATGGCGGATACAGGTCACGCCATAGATAAACCATCAAAATTCACTCAGAAAGTGGAAAAACTATGCTATTTCTATGGATTACAGTACGTTTCTGCAGTGCTTTCATAGATGATACATAAAGTCCAGCTTCTTTCATCTATGATTTGACCTGCAATCGCCATATTGGAATCGCGTGATCTGGTTTGCTTAACCTCCAATAATATAACCGCTTAAAAAATGGGAATACAATGACAGTTGGTTCAGATAATCACTTTTATTTCCAGGGAAAAGCCGAGGGGGAAGCAGACGGAAAGTGAATTAGGAATTATAAATTCAAGAATGATTGTTATGTTACTGTTACAATGGCCTGAAGATATGTGTTCTAGAAATTGTTGTGATTTATTGATAATATTTATGAAATAAATTTTTGATATTCATGTTTACTACTAATTTTCGTTTCATTATTCACCTCCAGAACTTCCATCCCCAGAAGGTTTTTTCAAGAAAACAAAATCAAGATTATTGATTTTTAAAATTTTATATGATGGTCATATAAATTTTTTTCTCGGAATTTTTCAACCTGTTCAATGACATTTTCAGTTAATCGAAACCTCAGCCTTATTATTAATATTATTGCCTTCAAATAATTTTGGCTCATCCGAAACTTTGAGAAGAATAAAGTTGATCAAAACAGTGGAGTTCAAAATTTGTATTCTTATTTTTTCATATTTGGATTCTTTCGATACTACCATCGAGTTTAAATATACCTATTTGAACTCAATGGTACAACGCACACAAGTGGCCAACAGACAAGCAGATATTGAGATATATCTCTCAAGCCAGCGACAACGCGTGAGTACCACAATACCAGTGTTTACTTTCAAGATGATGTAGAACTAAGGCTCTAATAAGGAGAGTATACCAGAAACCGCCATTTTGGGTCCAACCATAGACAGATCCATTCGAATGAAATGAAATATGCGAATTCTGTAATTTTTCAGTCTATGGTTGGACCCAATCAACCACAGAGTCAGGTCTCGCTAGCATACCTATCTTTCTAGTGCTCAAGTAGAACTTGTTTATTTTGATTAAATTCACCAAAAAAGTTTCATATCAAAAAAAATTTTGAAATTTGAATTATTTGACATTTATTCTATGCATTTTTGATCAGTGGTATCACACTATCAAAGCGTCAGTGTCGGAGTGACTTTTTGTGTGTGAAAATGCAGGGATCTAACGAAAATCCGTTGGGAGGTAAAACTTCCTAATTATTTCTTCGATACGGCCGAATTTGTTATTTCAGAAAGTACCAAACCTCATTTGGAGAAGCAGTGTAACCTTTCTCTTGGTTATAGGACTATTCACCTTAATTCATATAACAAGATAATGCCCAAACTAACCTACAGTGCCCGATCCCGTAGCATTGTCAATTCGGAGCAGTCAATCGTCAGGTTACTGTAGTTGTAGGCGAAAAGTTAGGTAATATTTCTTTTGGATCGCTGTTAGTATTTTAAAATTTTTGTTGTCATTTGGATGGCTACTTCCCGTTCATATTTCTTTCACAAATAATTTTCGAAATAATGGTTTAATCGAATGCGATACAGGATTCATTGTTTCCTCAAAATTTTTAATTCAATTTGGAAAATACGACATCACATCGCTATCACAAAAACGCCTATATCTCTTGAACCAATTGAGAAAAAATCAAAATTTGATCATAGTTAGCTTTGTTATGAACGTCAGAAACATGTGGAACATTTACTTTTCCAATTCTCTGTCGCAAAATGTCAAGCAAAGTGAAAATACGAGAATTTATAGTGAAACTTTTTCAAAATAATCAAAAATGGAGCTTCAAAACAATCGCAAAAGAGGCTCGCGTTCGTCCGGAAACGGTATCAAGAGTTATTGAGCGCTACAACGAAGATCTTACAATTAACCGCAAGGAAGGAACCGGGAGGAAAAAAAAGTGAAGAAAGCCGTCAGCCTTTTTCAGAAGAATCCTAACCTTTCAGGACGGAAAATGGCCCAAATAGTGGGTTGTTCGCAGTCAACCGTTCAGAAAATCAAGTCGAGTTGTGGGTTTAAAATATACAAAGTGCAGAAAGTGTGAAGAATCAACAAGCGAAATCAAAAGCAAAGAAATAAAAAAAAGATTTCTTGAAAAATTTTTCCTGTTGCGTGATGGACGACGAAACCTATGTCTTGGCTGATTTCTCGCACTTCCTGGTCAGGAATTTTATACTGCAGATTCTCGTGGAAATGTTGACGAACAATTTCGCGTGAAGAAACAAGCAGAGTTTTCTGAAAAATTTCTGGTTGGGCAAGCAATTTGCACTTGTGGAAAAAAGAGCAAATTTTTCGTTGGCCAAGGCTCTGTCGACTCGAAGATATACATCGAGGAATGCTTGAAGAAGCGACTTTTACCATTTTTACGTGAGCACGATGTGTCAACAATCTTTTGGCCAGATTTAGCTTTATGCCACTACAGCAAGGCCACCAAGGAATGGTACGAAGCTAATGAGGTGGTTTTTGTCCCCAAAGAGGCCAATCCACCAAATCGCTCAGAACTCAAGCCAATCGAAAGATATTGGGCCCTGGTAAAAAGAGAATTGAAGAAGACTAAGAAATCAACGAAAACATTAAACGAATTCAAGCAAAAGTGGAAGACAGCATCCCAGAAAGTGACTGAGAACACTATAAGAAGCATGATGGAAAGAATTCCAGAAAAAATCCATGAATTTTGTAAAAAATAGTTTTGGTTTTTTTATTGTAAAAACAGTTTTCATTAGAATTAGAAGATGATTCGAAAACGAGTTTGATTTTCGAAATCGGTCCAGTGGTTCAAAAGATATAAGCGTTTTTGTGATAGCGAATTTATTCTCGTTCAGTCCTTATTTCGGCATCCAATATGGATATCGACCCAATTTTTTTTGCGGGCATAACCTCGTTCTATCCGGCTGTAATTTCGGGTCGATCTATCAATACATCCGCGATCCGTTAAAGGTAAACAGTCACGATTCACGAACTCTCTATCGCGATTTTTCGAACACGCAAAGTTTCCAACGAAATCCGGATATCCTTCATCGGAATGTTATCAAAACTGCAACTAACACATTACCGACGTCTCCGCTGACGGTTGGATGTGAAATCCTGTCGGAAGTTTAGGCGTTGTGTGGCTTACTAATCGTCCTTAAAAGTTATCTGATAGCTAATGGCATTTGGAAGACATCCGAGAGAAGGTAGACGAAGAAATTGTGATTTCAGTGTAGATTGCACAGTGAGTTGCAGATTCGGCATTTGCCAGTATTGTGTTTATGTTTACTTATTTCGAATGGTATTTATCTAATCTTTCATACCAGAAACTTGACTTTGCAATGTTTAAATTGACCCGGTAAGAACTAGAGTTGCAAAATGGTGAAAGAACTGGTATCTTCGAACTTCGAATTTGATCTTTATTTTACATGATCGCTTGTATTTTTCAGTACTGTGTGATCTTCTTCATTGTGTGATGCGTGTATTTTTCAGTGCTTCATTCGAAAGGTATTCTAAATCTATAGTTGAGTGTAAAACCAACATGGCCGTCAGGAATACAAATTGGCGAATGATTTGGTTATCATTCAACTTTTAATTGTAGAAATGAACTGATTCCATGGAAAAATTTGGATATTAACGTCTAGAAAATGGAGCACGAGTATTCGAACAGTGTATTTTCGAGCAGTGGTACCACTTGAACGAGGGCTGTATCATTTGGTCACGATATCTACAGGGTCTTTTACGAGGAACCTCACCCATATTTATACGGGAAACTACTGAACGTATTTTCATGAAATTCAGCACTTATAAGTATTTCACGATGCTGATGAAATCTAAAATATTTTCAAGGCATGAGCACCTCCGGTTTTTCCGGAAATGACGTCAACTTCCGTTTTTCAAATTAGAACACCTTTTTTTTATTGCAAAAATAGATTCCTTAGAAAATTTCAAGTTATTTTGATGTAACATTTTTCAGTTTTGGTTGGAAAATTCTCTCTGAGCGGGAAAATTCGAAAAAAAAATCGAAAAAAGAGCTCCGCTGAAACAAGAATAACTTCGAGGTTTTTGGATGGAAAATTTTCATTTTTGGGATTTTTCAAGATGTAAGATTGATGTATGCACTTTAAAAATCGAAATCGCGATTCATGATACAGGGGGTGAAAAAATCGCTTTCAAAGTTAGGGATGACAAAATCGTGAAAAATCAATTTTTTCAAATTAGAACCCCATTTTTTTATGGCAGATATTGAATCAACGTTAAAAAATAATGTGAGTGTATTGCATCACACCCTTGCCCTAAAGTGGATATTAACTCAGAAAATGTCCATTTTAGGGCAAGGGTGTGATGCATACACTTACAATATTTTTTAACGTAGATTCAATATCTGCCATAAAAAAATGGGGTTCTAATTTGAAAATATTGATTTTTCACGATTTTGTCATCCCTAACTTTGAAAGCGATTTTTTCACCCCCTGTATCATGAATCGCGATTTCGATTCTTAAAGTGGATACATCAATCTTACATCTTGAAAAATCCCAAAAATGAAAATTTTCCATCCAAAAACCTCGAAGTTATTCTTGTTTCAGCGGAGCTCTATTTTCGAATTTTTTTCGAATTTTCCCGCTCAGAGAGAATTTTCCAACCAAAACTGAAAAATGTTACATCAAAATAACTTGAAATTTTCTAAGGAATCTATTTCTGCAATAAAAAAATGGTGTTCTAATTTGAAAAACGGAAGTTGACGTCATTTCCGGAAAAACCGGAGGTGCTCATGCCTTGAAAATATTTTAGATTTCATCAGCATCGTGAAATACTTATAAGTGATGAATTTCATGAAAATACGTTCAGTAGTTTCCCGTATAAATATGGGTGAGGTTCCTCGTGAAAGACCCTGTATTTTCGAGCAGTGGTGCCACTTAAACAAGGGCTGTATTATGTATTCAAGATATCTAGATTTTTTTAATTTTGAGCCAGGAATGTCTTAAACCAAAGGTTCGACTGACTGATGACGTGGTAAAAAGCAATTCTGTCCGGCCAGGTCGTTGTAAAAATGTCATGAATCATAAATTCGTCCACAACTGACAACAATAGATGTGAAAACTTGAATATAATAGAAGTTTCATTGGTCTCAAAAATAATCGAATACACAATCACAAAATCTTAATTGATCAGGCCCGCTATAAGCAGGCGTGCACTGCACATCCGTTATTATTGGCGTATACTGGTTCCGCACTTTTCAGTTGAACGAATTCCGCCAAGGGATTATGGACGCAATAGTTTATGCACTCGTTTTCACACCACCCTGTAGGTAGAGTGCTGGGCGCGTTTTATGTCGAGTGGTATACCCAGTTGGCCTAATCCACTGTGTGTCAAAATTAGCGCATACTTGTTCCGCATTTATTGGCGCATGTGTTCTCTGAGATATTTCTCCTTCGTCAGAACCTTTGCGACATTATTGTCAATACACCAAAAATTAACCACCACCAAAAACCCTAAAAGTCACTCACATTGACGCCTCAAATTTCAATCTCGACCACTCGACTCCGCCATCTTGTTCGAAAAAAATCAGAAAATCTAAACTGTTCTACTCTGATGAATGAAAATAGGTTTTTTTGATTCACAAAGGATCAGTCTATATGCAAACAAATCAGCATCTGTATAAATCAATTTTTCTGGGGAATGCGGCAGTCCAAAAATGACCTATTTTTCGCGATTTTTCGACTCAAGGTCGATTACGCGTCATAGGAGAATTCTGATTACAGATTCGTAATCTACGTGTCCGAATTAGTAAATGAAATGACCCGGATCGATATACTCCGAAGAAAAAAATTTTCGATCTCGACCAGGAAAGACTTCGAAAAAATGTAGTTGTTTTGAGTTTCTCTCGAATGATATTTTATCTGATCTTTCATACCAGAAATCTGACTCTTCCATGCATAAATTGACCATGGCAAATTTGAGTTACAGAATGATGAAGGAACTGGTCATCTACAAACATCAAATTTGAACATTATTTCACATGAGCGCTAGTATTTTTCAGTACTGTGTGTTCTTGTCGTGAAAAATATGTTCACAAATTTGTCCATAACTGATAACAGAATATGGAAAAAGTAAGGACAGTAATTTTTTGTATTGGGAAAACTAGAATATACTAAAAGTTTCACTGATCTCAAAAAATCAAGTTCACAATCTCGAACTATAAATTGATTTGTGAGGCTTACGAACGGATATTTATAAATTCTACAAAGGATCAAGACAAAATACATAGGGTGTCTAGAGTAGGTGGAACATACATAGACAGTGCTCATAAAAATAAGAACAAATTTCCTTAATGAAGAAAAGTATTCAACAAAAATGTGGCTGTTTTGATTCGCGCATCCAGATATTTTCAACCATTTTCGAATTATTCAAAAACAACTGATTAGTTCTGCAAATTTCAGCACTCCTTTAGTAGGAAATGAAAACAGGACTCATATTTGGAGGAACGGTTTTATTATTGCTATCAGTTTCTCACATGTATGTATTCTGTGAAACCTTCCAAAATATACACCCTCAATACCAACTCCATACTGAATATTTAAATTCATGTTTCAGTAATGCATCTACGTCTTTATGTTTTCACTTTTATATGATGTATAGGTTCAGGAAAAACAATCAATAATTCAAGCTCAAGCAACCAATAGAAGGGTCAAACTTCCCAAGTTTAACGTACATGCTATTTTCTAGGGTGAGAAAATCGATTAAAAATTCATGTCAATATCGGACGAAGGCGTTTTGATGATGGGGACGGGTAGTCTTGGCGATTCAGCTTTGACAAAATTGAAAATGTTTATCCATCTCTCGATAACCTAAGATGCATAATTAAAGAGTTTTCATGGAATACGTTAGTGGTTTGGACATCTTTTTAAAGGATTCAGAGTATTTGGTGTTATACAAGGTGGTTCACAACAGCTCTGTCATCATCAGAGAAATCCACCTTTTCAACCTTAATTCCTTCATGCTTAATCGGAGCAGTAGGTGTTGCATTGACGGAATCCTATTGAAAACTTTTGAATTGACACCCTGCCTTCGGAAAAGGCGTCCCATTGAAACTTCCTAACGAGAAACATTTTCACGAAGGGTTTGATGAATAGTTCCAAGAATTCATTATTTCTTTCCGCGAACGAACAAGAATAAGTGTTGATCGCATACTTTGGTAGGATTCAGTAATTGCTGTGACACAATTTCGAACTTTTCGTCCCACGAACATTGCTGAATAGATATACGGGGTGAGTCTTCGACTAGTGAATTTTCAGCTGTTGATTCTTCTCGTCAAACGAATTGTTGTTTGTTCCATGGGGAGAATAACGCTGGAAAACTCAGATAAAATTTCAGTTAGTATTACGAGGATATATTGAAAACTTATCTTCTTAGCCTACTATAGAACCAAAAAAATTTCAATGTCAAAATATTTTATAACTCAACATATTCTCCTATTAATTGACTACATTCATTACAGCGAACCTGCAACGTCTCTAGACCTTTCAAAAAAAATTTTTCTTCTTGCTCTGCAAACCAGTCCTCCACAGCTTTTATTACCTACTCGTTGGAAGAAAATTTACGACCTTTTAAACTTTTTTTCAGTTGAGAAAAGAGATGATAGTCGGACGCAGCCAAATCTGGTGAATAAGGGGGATATTCTATTAATTCTAACCCTAAATCACGAATTTTTTGCATGGCAACATGAGATTTGTGTACTGGGGCGTTGTCCTGTGAAAAAAACACCTTTGGATAGCTTTCCGCGTCTTTTCTCTTTGATTTTTTCCCGTAGAGTGGTCAGTAATGTCGAATTGTAATCTCCAGTTATTGTTCTAGGTACCCTTATTCAAAAAATCAATCATGATTACTCCATGGCAATCCCAAAAAACTGAAGCAAGAACTTTTCCAGCAGATTTTTGGACACGAAACTTCTTAGGTCTTGGAGAACCAGAGTGTCGCCATTCCATCGATTGTTTTGCTTTGTTTCTGGATCGTAGAAATGTACCCAAGTCTCATCCATAGCTACAATTCGGTTTAAGAACTCTACATCGTTTTCAAATCGAGCACAGATCGAACGCGATGCTCCTACCCTTGCACGCTTTTGGTCAACATTCAAACATTTGGGGATCCATTTTGCATAAATTTTTATCATGTCTGTATTGAAGTGAACTATATGATGAAAGCGTTCGTATGAAATCTTCAGTGCTTCAGATATCTGTTTCAGCCCAATTCGACGGTCTGATTAAATCATGTCATGAACTGCATCGATATTTTCGGGGACTGACACAGAAACTGGCCTTCCTGATCGGTCATCATCTTCAATGGAAAATTTACCTCTTTTGAAGCTGGCAGTCCAATTTTTCACGGTCGCATACGAAGGACATTGATCACCAAGGGTATTAAGCATATCTTCGTGAATCTGCTTACCTCTTAACCCTTTTAAATACAGGTATTTGATGATGGCTCGATACTCCAATTTTTCGGTTTTTACAATTTCGGTGGACATCTTTTTTCTTTAATTTATTGCGTAATTCTGGTTTACTTACGATGTCGAACTCTGCACTGACACTTCTAATAAGTAATTGTTCGTTGATATGGTATCGCAATATTTTGTTTATGCATGGAACTGGTCTAGGCTAACTAGATATCAATACATCCTCGTATTACATCTAGAAGTTACATTTCTAAATTCTACTTTGTGAAGCTGTGTATAATTTTCCATACTAAGTTTGGTGGAAACAGCTATCAATTACTCAGTTCCGCTTGTTAGCGAGTTGGTAATGCAGAGTAATGCTAGCTTCCTAGTATACCTAACTTTGTTAATGTCTCGAAGTATACCCACTCACTAATATCACCTAATCAGAAAATAGGAAGCTCAATGTACGATTTTGTGCGTTTGACCAAGTATTTCAATCTAAGCTCATATCTCTAGGTTTTATTCTTTTCAGAATTTCAGTATGTCGTTTATAAAGCGGCTCCCGCTAGAGTTTGCTTCGGATCTGCTCTCGAAAGAAATACTAGCCCCATAGGTAAACAACTAACCGGATTCCAGAGATTATTCACTATGGAAGAGAACAGTATGTCTCCATTCTCTTACGAAACTGAGAAGTACGGGGCAACTTCTAATGAGAACAATGCGCCACTACCAGTAAGTTGATTCAATAAAAAAGTTTTCACTTCGAGCGGGAATCGAACCCACGTTTTCAGATTACCGGACCTATGTTCTTACCTATTGAACTATCGAAGCTACAGATCGAAATGGAAACTTCGAAATTCGTTTGATTACCGAAAAAATTATTCCCTCTCCAATTGTTATGAGAGGCTAACTTCAAATCTATATAATTTGTGGCTCGATCAATGGCTAATTTGAGTTCTATTCTTCATTTTAGATGTTGACTTTGGAAAATGGCGAAAGAATAAAATTCAGAACAGGAGCCAGATCTGCCAGGTTTACAGATACGATTATAAGGACACCCTCGCCTACTAGGTATGATGTCACGTTGAAATGGGAGAGTGGAAAAGAATGCAAATACGCGTTTAACAACAGCAAAGAGGATGACAGGAGGACTTACAGATTGACGTCAACACCGGGGTAATATGATGAATGATATTATTTATGTGATTATTTGATCAGAATACTTGAAGACTTCTGGAAAAATACAAAAGTAGGTTCTTGACCAAGTTCTATATGGGTGTTTTTGCGAATGGTACATCTGCTGATATATGACAGGAATATCTTTCTATTTGGAAAAAAAGGGGCTAAATCTCTGTGTTTTTTAGGAAAGATGTAGTGAGAGTCAGAATTTTCAGTATCAATGTGGTTCTTCGAAAAATCTTTATATCGAAATCAAATTTTTGATATGTTGCATTCTTGAGTATTCCCGATGAATTTCTGGATACCCTGTATAATAAGAACGCATCTGTGCAGATTCAAGGACATTCTAGTGCTCCGACACTTCAAAATAAAGAATCGCGATCAATAAAACTGCGAACTAATAACTTTTACTGTTCTTCCAGTCCCGGAACTTATGACATTGACGAATGGCAGTGTAGAAAGGCTCTGACTCAAGATAACTTCGGGAAACCTACCAAGGAAGACATCATCGAGATGATTTGCGTATCTCGTCCTAGACACGAATGCTCGAAATGTAAAAATATTTGCGTTGGAGACTATTGGCACAGGGACTACACGATATTTTTGTGCATGCTCTGTTGGTGGGAGGAGAAAAAGACATGTGAGATATATAAGCCGAAGGTGCTGAAGAAGTTTTTGGTGAGGATGTATAAATATTTTGGAGTCTTGTTTTTTATGAAAAACTTTCCTTAATATCAGTTTTTTTTACAGAAAATTCGCAACTGTTCCTTTATGCACAATCATGAGGGTACAGAAGCTGCAATTAATTTACTCCCTCAATCGAGGCTCAAGAAGAAGATGCGACTGGAAAGATATCTCAATAATTTTATGAGTTGTTAGTCATCTAATATATAAAAGAATGTATAAATCTTTTTTATTTTATACGAAAAATATACAAGATAAATTTATTGAAATACCTCTTATTCATTCATTATCCCACCCTCGTCGCCACTCGGTGAGAATCATTATTCTACCTATGGTCTCCCTTGATCATGGGCGCCCGCAGAAATTTTTCTCAGGGGGGGCCAAAATTATTTTTCTCAGGGAGGGCAAAATAAAAATTATTGAAATATTGAGGGTATTAAGCTGAAAAACTACAGGGCCATACAAATCTCAAGGGGGCCATGGCCCCCCCTGGCCCCCCCCTGCGGGCGCCCATGCCCTTGATGGTATAGGTCGGTCAGGAAGTCCTTCAATATAGAGTCTAATATTCTATTCACAACTCAGTTATATTCTGAATGATTGACTATGAGTTTCAAGTACACATGCTACATTCTTGAAATCAGGCATTTCGTGAAAAAGTACCTACAGCTGGAATTGACAGAAACAAACAAATATTCAAGATTTCCTCAGCATCTCTGATAACATACTGAAAGTGAGAGAAGATTGACCCTGTATACTATTTATGAATTCCGATAAGAGCTTCCGGCTCATCCTTTTATTCTCCATTTCATCATAGCCTGAATGAAACTGACATTTCCAGCCAATCAAATGATGGCATCCGAATACTACAAAACGATAGCAACGAATTTTCATACTTTAACCATCAATTTTCCATTTTGGGGCATGGAAAAGATGAATCGTTCCAATCAATCATTCGTTTTGTACGCTACGTCCGACAGGTTGTTTTTTTTTAATTCGATGCAGGTTGCAAAAGGAAAAAATACAGAGAATGAACAGTTTTTGTGATGAAAGAGATGCATTTTGTTCTGAAAAAATGGGCCAATATTCATTTTGCTGCACTCTGTGCTACCGGCTGTTGAATTTAAAAGCCCAAGATTTCAGTGTTCAATAAACATGGTTTTCGGTTTCAAAGTAATGTAATATTTATTGATTTAGAGAATATCCATTTGGGAATTATGTATGCCAGGATATGCGTGGCCTTTTGACGAAATTTTCAATAACGTTATTGAATACATGTTATGGTATTTTTTATTGATACTGCGACTAGTTTCGTCAATGTTTCACGGGCAGTACGACATGTGGCATCGTCCTGCTTAAACCACATATCGTCAAGATCAATCAAGGGTGGATATAACTCTTTTTCTTGGGGGGGTAATATGATTGAAAACCATTAAATCAGGTACACAACATCCTCAAATAAACTTTGAAACGTAATTTTTTCTTAGGTCTTCGATACTCATGGCGGGGGGAAATTACCCCCATTACCCCCCAGTAAATCCGCCCTTGAGATCAATAGCTTCCAAATGAGGCAAAAGAAACTATTTTATCATAGCACGATAACGTTCGTTATTCACAGTTACTGCATTTTTCGACAACCAGGACACGTTGTGTAATGCTTCATGTTCACTAACTCCCATCTGTCAACCTTTGATCTGTCACGTCATAATCATGTGACATTATGACTGTCAAACATGGGGCGCCATTCGAATCTTGAGCTCTCTTTGAAACACCTTGAAAGAGTAGATTCAGATGCTTCCCTTTACGATAGATTCCCTAAATTTTAAATTCCACGAGCCGCCACTGTACTTGATGGGGTTGGAATCTTCTGCTGATGATTTAAATCCCGTCTTTCCTGTCTGTGATTCGAAAATACATCCCTAGACTCACACCCTGTATTGAACTGGTAGAGGTTGAGAATTAAGCGCTAAAGTTCGGATGGAGGCTTTTTCTTTCCGAATTAATTTACGTTTCCGGTCTTGGAAGCGGCTTCGCGACCAAAAACATGTCGCATAATTGATTCGTTCACACGTAAACATTCCCTGGAACCATTTTGAACACCCCGGGTGGAAACAGCTTGGTAAGCAATTCGGGACCGATGATAGATACCCCCCGATGCAGCAACGTTCTGCGCTATAAATTAAGAACTTTCACTGCTCACCAAAATAATTTTTGCTTTAATACCAGCAATAAAGTCCGACACATCTGCAGAATGCTTGCTCATTTTATTTAATGGACCCGGAGCGCCAAACTTTTCTCGCAGAAAGAAAATATTTTCGATTTATTCTTATTATAAAGTTTGCATTTTCTTGGGCGCAGTCGTTATTAAAATGTGAAAAACGAGTAACGGTATTGCTTCTGATAGCACTTGGAGAACTCTCGAATGGAGAAATTGGTGGAAATGAATGGTTCATAGGGCGTTCTTGTGGTCCGAATTACTCGAAGCGTAATGAAGAATTACGACCGGAATTCTTGCGAACAGTTGCCATGATAATGCAGAAAGTCTCGTAGGTTCTTTTCGTGATCAACTATAACCATAGGATAATTAATCATCTTGATATATCGTCATCATCCCTCCACTAAGAAGCAGGTGATTGTGATCCAATGGGGATTTCCAGTATCTCAAAATATGCACTTTTCTTCACATGACGTAATGAAGGGCAGTTTATAACACATTTGTAACCATTTATTCACTCTGAATTTTAAAGAACTGATTAGTTATTCGATATTGAAAATGTGATTTCAACACGTGTGAATTCAAACGTCCCTCTGTGACGTCAGTGGTTCAATTTGTAATATGATTGGTTGAAGTTTGTGATGGAGGGGACAAAGCCCAGAGTAACTGAGAGACACGTCACTGTTGTCAATTCTTTGTAAAATCTCTGAATTTATTCATAAATATATTCCTTAATCCTATTATTATTTGATGTGATCACTATAATGTTTTTGAAACATCGTCATACAACTTAATTTTCATTGAAGTTGATATAATACTCATTCTCTGAAAATACAAATACTGATGTGACGACCACTCCTACAAATTATAAATAAAAACATAACCTTCTTATTTGTCATTATTCGACATTTCGACGTCTTCTCTGCGATCTATAGAATGTCGTTTCTTACAGTTAAGTCTAGGAGTATTCTATACTCGATATTCTATACTCCTAGGTTTCGTCAACGACTGACGACTATACACAGTTGCCAAATCCATAATTATTCTAACCACTAATCTTCACTTCTCAAAATGAAAATAATTATTAATTCTTCCTAAATTAGAAGACCGGCCTATATATAGCAATTCTTACCTGTGTAGACTAGGGATAATTTCTTTTTAATTGAATTTTTCACCTATCTGCTTACTTGAACCCTCTTTATCTTCAATTAGGAGGTCGTAAATTGAATGATGTTATGAAGCTTTATGGAGTACAAATGAAAATGTCATGGTGATAAAAAAAAACATACAAAATCGACATTATATTATGATATAATTAGGGAAGTGAAAGCAAGGGCTTTTTCAGGCTTATTCTTTTTTGTAATTTGGCAAGGCTGGCATTTTTATATCAGCAGCACGTCATGATGAGTACAACCAATCAAAAACCTCTCTAGCCACTGATGTCACACGATTTCCCGCTTCTTCTGATCGTTTGAATTCGGTAGATTATTTTTGAGTTTTCAATATTTTTTCAAGGGTATGAATTGATGAAGAAAAAATTAAAAAAATCACGAATTACGTGAGGATCCAATATGTCAAAAGATATTCCTTCTGAAAATGACTGGAAATGCCCATCAGTGCCATAGTTCCGAATGTAATGGAGGTAACAATGTGACATTTAAATCATTTGAAACATTTGCTGTGCGAGCTGTAGTTCGAAACTAAAATTGGGCTCATTTCGAAATCAGCCACTTTTTTATGATACGTAAAATAGTGTGATCACTCCATATACCACAATTATGCTCTAAAAACCGGGAAACTACATCATTTGCGGTTAGTTGATTGCAGGTTACTGCTTTCATTTTCCAACCTCATATTTAATTTACCGAAAACTAAACAGGAACGAGAAATCTGAAGCACTGCAACGACCAGCCGAAAAAAGGTTAAAACCCACCCGTTCGCCTCAACGCTCAGGGCTATAATTTGTGAACGAAAACAAAATAATGCATCAGGCAGTCTGAAAATCCCCGAATTCAGAAAATATATGATGCTTAACTAGCAACGATGCAATTACCATTAAATCTACCCTGTTCAAGTATACACTGAAATGGCGTTTTAATGAAAACTGTTTTGCTACATTTATTACGGGTTTAATGAAACATTCTGTTTCGACAGCATTATAAAGCATTCTCTGGAGTTTCTTGTGTCGAGTGGTATGAAAAATTGGCCTGAATTCACAACAAGTTTTCGAGTACGTTATTCCATTTGTCTTTTTTCGATAATGATGATATGAGATATCAGTGGACATTAAGGGGACCTGGTACACGTCCGAGCTCGAGAGCTCCCTTCAAAAATTGGGCTTTTTATTTCCATGATATCTCAGTTCGTATGCGACAATTTTTTTTTTCAAATTAAAGCTTAATCATTTCTCTAGAATGTGTGTTACTCGCTTTTCTGTTTTTTTTCGTATATTAGGAAAAAAACCTGTTGAGCTGTAATTTCTTGAAAATCTGGGCAAACGATTTTATTTCCATGATATCTCCGTCAATTTTTGGGATAAATGTATGAAATTTTCATTATGCATGCGGAATAATATTTTGCAGAATGTGTATTATTCGCTTTTTCGTTTTTTGCGTATATTAGGAAAAAAACCTGGTTGAAAATTTGACCAATAAAGTTCTTATTTTATTATTCATTTAAAAATTGAGGGGGCAATAAACAAAAAAACTGATCAATACACATTCTGAAAAATATTATTTCGCGTGTAAACTGAAAATTTCATACATTTATCCGCCTGTAAAACGTAGGGTTTTTGCCTATTGGCTCGAAAAGTCCCAGTTTAGAACCATAAACTTCTATGCCTGTTCCCTCAGCAGATGTAAAGAGGAGAATTAAATTAGGTCCAATTCCTGATAGTTTCATTCAGTTAAAAATGTTGTTCCTAGCTTTTTTGGCACTTTTGATAATTCACGACAATTAGTTCCAAGTTATCCAGCCTGTTTCCTACTGTTATATAAAACCTGAATGAACTTAAATCAGCAGAAACCCTTTGTCGTTTATTCCAAATACATCACAGCTGTATCATGGGTTGTATCGCATTGCCCCTGAGACTATAATGGGAACAATATTCAGAACGTATGAAATGATCCAAGATCCAATGCATGGTAATATTGGATTAAGGTTTCATAAAAATTTCTGAGAAGTCAACTGCCAACTGAACAAGCAGTTCAGCAATACACACAACCAAACTTATATGGAATCACCCTGTTATTTGGAAAAAACGAATTTTAATTGAAAAAAAGTCGCTGAAAAGTGAAGAGCAGTTTTCCCAAAACAAGTTTATTACAAAAATAATATAAATTATTATAAGATTATTTTTATAATAGAACAGAAAATTAAAAGTGTAAATTTCTCTAAAAATAATTTTTATGTAACTGAGAATTGAACAACAAATAAAACGATTTTAACAAATCAATAATCATTATTACCACCCCTGGCATTGATACAAGCTTGAATTCGACGAGGCATGCTTTCTATTAAGTTGTTAATTTCTTCTTCTGTAACATTTGCCCATTCCTCTAAAGCCGCTTGTATAAGTTGCTCTGCGTTACCAGGATTATTTTGACGAGCTCTAATTTTTCTTTTGATCCTATCCCACAAGTGCTCGATAGGATTAAGGTCCGGTGAACAAGAAGGCCACTCTAAAACAGTCACACCTTCTGTTTCGAAAAAATTTTTTGCAACTCTGCTGGTATGTGGAGGTGCATTATCCTGCATAAATAGGAAATAATCTCCAAAAGCACCTCGCCAGAGCCTCACTACAGGTTGTAGCACTAGATCAACATACCTAGGCCCTGTCAGAGATTGTCTAATGGGAATTAAAGGAGTTTTCTCACCAAACATAATTCCGCCCTAAAACATTACAGTACCTCCTTTGTATTTAGGGATCGGTCTTGCAGCTTGGAGCCTAGCTTGCCTCCCTCTACCTCTTAAAATGCGAACACGCTGGTCGTCTGATCGTAGGCCAATTCTGGTCTCATCCGAAAATAAGACATTTTTCCAATCTTCAATAGTCCAATTTTCATGCTCTTAACACCAATTAAAACGGTCAACTTTATTTTGCCTTGATAGTTCTGGAACTCTTAACGCTCTTCTCTTGAATAATTCCCGAGCGCGAAATCTTTTTCTGATAGTTTCGACAGAAACACTAACACCTGTAGCTTGCAAAAATTGTCTTTGAAGCTCTGAATGAGATACTGCGGGATTTCTTCTTGCTGTTTGGGCTAAAAAGCGATCCTGCCTTTCTGTAGTTACTCTTCCACGACTTCTTCTCGGCCTATTCTTTAGGGTTCCTAAATCCATAAACCTTGCATAGGTTTTTGAAACAACCCCTTGTGTAACCCCTACCGTTTTTGCAATCTGTCTTTGTGACATACCTTGTTCTGACATAGTAATAATTCTTCCTCTCTGGACTTCCGATAACCCCACATAAGGCATTTTTTTTAAAACTTCGCAAAAAAACAAAATATCTATAAATATTCACTGCGACGTTCGAACGAAATGGTAAAATCGACACTGCAAAGCCAAATCTTATCAAGTGCTTATGAACCTAACTGTTTTTGTGAGTAAACACATGCACTTTTTATTTGCTTCTAACGAAAAAGATATCAAAATAATATTTCATCTTAATACTGGGTGATTCCATATAAGTTTGGTTGTGTGTATTTTAGCATATGACATTGAGATAAAACAAAGTTGAAACGATTGAGATTAGCATATGTAATTCGTAGTCCAACAACTTCCTAGTCCTCTTACCCGCATAATTCTCGAGATCACAATAAAACGTTACTTATCATGGAATATTCTGTCTTCTGAGAACAATTACCCTGTGGAACTCCTATATCGTTCACAGAGATCACGACTGGACACACCTACGCTCGTTTTTATGCCATTTAATTACACTCTATGCTATTCATACCGCCGGCAAGAAAATCTAAGCGGGTTGAGGTCGTGATAGTCCAATCCTTCTTTCGAAAAAACGGAATCAATGACGCTCCTTCGTTGGGAAGGAAAACATTGGCTGTTAATCGCGTGATAGGATGGTTTGATGGTTAACATTTTGGCGTTCGACGAAAATCGTGACAAAGGAAGAATAATTTCCACTACGTTGTTCGCAACAATTAGAATCGAGGTGTGCTCTTGCTTTGCTATGTTCGGAATTTAGGAAGCTCCAAGCTTTCAGGCGGATTCCTGTTATTGATTTCGAAACCGTCTACCGTTTGTTATTGAGGCAAAGGTGCCCCTCGTATTGGAACAAAAGAAATATATCAACTTACAAAATGCAAAAGCTGAAGACCACAATTAAAGAAAGTAACGAACCATGAAGCAAGAAGAAGGGGAAAGAGTTGGACCTCATCAAGATCGATGAAGCAATAAGGGCCGGTTTTATAAAGGGCACGTTCAATCAACTCAAACGAGGATTGAAAGTCAACCCTCGGTTGAAAAAATTTCGGTATTATAAACGTCTTTGCAGCCTCGGTTGAACAACCTCGGATTGAGATCGCTTTTTTTGGGTTGGCTAACCTGAATCTTATGTCTCGAAGTATTTTGGCACGTTTTTTTATACAATCGGGGCTATTCACTAAGCAGAGTTGTTATATATAGCAACTGTAAATCGTCGTTATCCCATGTAATAAGCATGGGATAACGACGATTTACAGTTGCTATCCATAACAACTTTGCTTAGTGAATAGCCCCGCATGTCTGGATAAATTCAATAATCGTAGTCTAATAAAGACAAAACAAGAAGCTAATTCGAATATTCCCGTGTTTTGTGACGGTCACGGCAGATAATTCAGAGAAATCTGATTACCTACATCAAAACAAATTATGTAATAAAAAAATTTGTAATTTATGAAATGAGGACAGACTTCGTACGAATTTTTTCCACTCGAAGCTATTGCCAAATACGCTCTAGTCTTTATCACTTTTGTCAACTTATTTGACTCGAATGATCTAAGTTTGTAATATTTTGATATTCTGAAAAGTCTTATCTCAAACTCTTATGCCAAGTAACCAAATAAAAGCTAGGACAATACAAAACATCCAATGAAATTGCATTAACATTCAGTCGTACAAGGATGTAGTTATATTTAGGATAAAAACAAATCATTCTTGATCTTGTTTGATTGAGTACATGAAATATACATCAAATTTAAAGATAGCATTTATTATTAACTTCAGGTTGAGAGTCATGAATAGAATCAGTCTAGCAATATTATGCAGGACTCCGCAAGTCACAAAAATAATAGTTGTTTTCAAATGTAATCAGATCCTGAATAAAAGAATGGGAAATGCTCTTTTACACGCCAGAGAGTCTTTAAATTGAATTTATAATTCATATGTGAGCTTCATTGAATAATTGACCATCCATTGATCTGCGAGATGGGACCGGTGTCATCAATCATTTCTTTAGAGTATATTAAAAATTTTCTATGATGAGAATTACCAAATTTATAAGCATAGCAACTTGGAAATTTGAAGAAAAGTAATCCCTTTCACATCTGTAGCATTCAGCATTTTCACAACCCATTAAAATAAGCATGCACCTGTACTATGTAATAATAATCAAGAAAGCCTTCTAGAACGGTGAGTGAGCTCCAGCAACACGGTTCTAGTACACCGAAATTTGGTCAGTCAATACAACCTTTCCCTTGTTAGTTGCTATTCCTGTTGATTGCTTGGCATTTTGATAGAATGATAAAATAATACTTTTCGATAATTTCCAAAGTTCTAGACATTTCACAACTTTCTGACTTTTTTCTGATGTTGATTTATGTACACCACAAAAATCTTCGAAACTCTGGAAAGATTCAGCTCATTCAGAGTAATTTCATCCACCTGATAAAAGAGCTTTTTTATTGGACCAAAATCTCTTCTTCGTGCCATCTTCGAAGAGGTCGAAAGGAAATGTGAAATCATTCGATTGCTTTCTTTCTTATTCATTATCGTTACTATCCTTTGAATGCCTTGCAGTTATTTTATTATTATCATAACTAGAGTCATTTTCGATATTATATTCACACAGGAACCTGATCCTTGAAGATAAGGCACAAAAATTCAGTTTCATTTTAGGAATATTTTTCCAAACACCAGAGATGAATTATTAACACATAACAAACCTACAGAAGACTGTGATTGATATCAGACATTCTATCAATATAATATTATATAATATTTTCATTCCAAGCAACTTCAATGTGCCAAAACAAAATGTTTTGTTTTGTTTTTAACATGAAGTGAGGTAAGTTGTCGGCCATCTAGAAACGTCAAACGTTTCAATCCTCGGTTCGAATCTCAAACGGAGCTATATTCACAGGTTGAGTCAATCCAGGGTTGAACCCGAGGTTGGATGTTCTTAATACGGAAATCGACATTCGACGGCGGATTTGGGCTCAACCGAGGATTGAAATTCTTTTATAAAACCGGCCCTAAGGGAAGTGGAATCAGCAGGAGGGAAGGCTTTGATCATGTAAGAACAGCCCTAAAAACTGTATGTACTGAGAGAGTTTGTATGAGGAAGATTGCTAGATGAATAAATCAAAAATGAGAAATAACTTGGGGCAGTATCCAGAAGAATCTTCGAGTAGTGGAGTGGGCATCAGCAGTGCTAAAGGAAGTTTCAAATGCAATTGTCATGAGTAACAAATTATAGGTTCAGGAAAAGGTTTTGAAAAGAATAACACAGCTCTCCTGCTGAATGTAGAGAATCGACAAAAGCAGAAAGGACTCGTCTGTCATGGTTAGTTTATTAGTGCAAAGCTTGGAGACTCCAATAGCTGATTGGCCGAGGTATACAGAATTCTCAAGAACAACTATGGAAAGATAAAAGGAACAACTGAAGGCCATGGCAGAATGCTCACAAAACTGTAGAAAATTATGCTTCAGCTAAAAGAAAATAAGTTCAACATTTTGCAGAAAGGGCACGACTAGCGACTACCAGTAGTTAGAACATCCTATCTGAGAGCGATAGCTGTATTTTGAAGTCAGCTGGTCAAAGTCATTTTCATGATGAGTATTTCGAAAAAATCAGAGAAAAAATACAACACATAAAATTTGATATATTGGCAAAAGCTTTATTATGGACTGACAAAAGTAGCAACCATTCATTTTTAAATATTTGTTCGGCCTCTGCTAAGCCTCAGATGATCTATTCATAACCTTCAATTTTCACTACGAGATTATGACGAGAATCTAGCCAATTACGAAAGCGATGTTCATAAAGTCAGAAAAGGGTCTTACCATGAAACAATTTCTTCAGCAGATCTTCACGGAGCTGTTTCAGTGCTGAGACATTAAAACCTTGGTTTATAGACCTCTGATTTAAGTTACACAATTTGGAATCGGTTTGAACACCTTGAACACCACAGCCCTGTACCTGCAGGTACAGGGAATGAAGTTAAATGCAATTTACTGCTAAAGTTGTGGCTGCAGATCTCGCAGTTTTTGGAGCATTTTTAGCTGCGATTTGTGGGCGTCAAGAGTTCCTTGTTATTCGTCTCAAGCGTAGAGTCAATGGTTCATGTGGAAGATCTTGGTTTTCTTTAGCAGCAATCTCCATTTGGTAGCACATATATTTTTTCTACTTTTAGATATACCCTTCATCAGAACGTTTTAGAGACCTGCTCAAATTGACATGACTGGTAAATTATATACAGGGTGACCCAGGAAGTCCAGAAATGGCACCCCATTCGTATCTCCCTCAAACCACAACATTCCTGATCGAACAGTCTTCCTACCCTTCTCCTTGGATACACGCCTAGGTCTTCCTTCCCAATCAAGACGTTCAAGGAAACCCATTATTCTGATCATTCCCACATTCGTTTCCAAATGTCTCCGTACATACAGCAGGAAAGATATACGGCCTTCCTATCCTGCGCGAATGCGGGGAAAATTAGCAGGGCCGCGATATATGGAGCGGGGAGAGCGTAACATTTACATTGCAACAGGAAAATCTGGAAATACGACTATAACCCAAAATGCCAATCAATTCGGAACGTGGGCGCATTAAATTGGTTAGTTATTGTTTCCACTCCATTCACCTTATCTCAATGGCCCTTGAGGGAATCCGAAGCTAATATCGAATCTTGTTATTTGGTGCCGCACTTACCACTGAATTAGGTCATTAATCACCCCCCGAAACGAGAATAGCGGAGGGCGAAAGTTACTGCATTATTCTTTTTTCCATTATTTTCCACAATGGTGATAAGTAGTTCCGAGTGTTTCTTCTCTAAATGGGAATTGCATATTTTTTCTTTGTGCGGATTTCATTTCCAGCCCTTAATTGAATTTTCCGGGCATGCCTGATGGTATTGCCGAAATTCCTTAGTAGATGAACAATGGGCTGGATATAAACGGAAATAATATATGGCCGCTTTTCGAAAACAGCTCATAACGTTATTGAATTAATGAAAACGTGTTTTGGTGAGGTTTTAGACTTTGATGATCCACCAACAACGAGTTGTTGTCTGAAGGGGTGACAGCTTCGAATTCAAATATCCTTTTTTCCACTTATTTTTATTGAAAAAAAAATATATATATGTATATATAGCGTGTATTACGAGGATGTATTGAAATCTAGTTAGCCTAGACCACTTCCATGCATAAACAAATATTGCGATAATATATTAACGAACAATAAGAGAAGTGTAGAGTTCGACATCAAAAAAGTAAACCACAGTTACGCAATAAACTGAAAAAATAAGATGTCCACCGAAATTGTAAAAATCGAAAAATTGGAGTATCGAGCCATCATCAAGCACCTGTATTTAAAAGGGTTAAGAGGTAAGCAGATTTCCGAAGATATGCAATACCCTTGGTGATCAATGTCCTTCGTATGCGACCGTGAAAAATTGGACTGCAAGCTTCAAAAGATGTAAATTTTTCATTGAAGATGATGACCGATCGGGAAGGCCAGTTTCTGTTTCAGTCCTCGAAAATATCGATGCTGTTCATGATTATTTTATCAGTCAGTCGAATTGGGCTAAAACGCATATCTGAAGCACTGAAGATTTCATACGAACGCGTTCATCATATAGTCGACGTCAATTCGGACATGAGAAAATTTTCTGCAAAATGGATCACCGAATGTTTGAATGTTGACCAAAAGCGTGCAAGGGTAGAAGCATCGCGTTCGATCTGTGCTCGATATGAAAAATTTATAGACTTGTTACTATGGATGAGACTTGGGTACATTTCTACGATTCAGAAACAAAGCAAAACAATCGATGGAATGGCGACAATTTGGTTCTCCCAAGACCTAAGAAATTTCGTGTCAAAAAACTGCAGTAAAAGTTCTTGCTTCAGTTTTTGGGGATTGCCATGGAGTAATCATGATTTATTTTTTGGATAAGGGCAGAACAATAATTGAAGATTACTATTCGACATTACTGACCACTCTACGGGGAAAAATTAAAGAGAAAAGACGCGGAAAGCTATCCAAAGGTGTTTTATTTTTACAGGACAACGCCCCAGTACACAAATCTCATATTGCCATTCAAAAAATTCGTGATTTGGGGTTGAAATTACTAGGAAACCTCCCTTATTCACCAGATTTGGCTCCGTCCGTCTATCATCTCTTTCCTCAACTGAAAAAAGTTTGAAAGGTAAATTTTCTTTCAACGAGGAGGTAATAAAAGCTGTGGAAGACTGGTTTGCAGAGCAAGATGAAACATTTTTTTTTGAAAGATTTAGAGACGTTGCCGGTTCGCTGTAATAAATGTATTCCATTAAGAGGAGAATATGAGTAATAAAATATTTTGACCTTGAAATTTTGTTTCGTTTTATAGTAGGCTAAGAATTTTTCAATATATCCTCGTATAAGCTCACATCAATTCCATAAAATATGAAGAAAGACAATACAACTTATGACGTATGAAATATAACTTTACAAGCCTTTTACAAAGATGGGTTATTTGACTGGAAACACAATTCGCTAGATGGAAAATCATACAACATTCTGAAATCGAAGCTTGTTCGGTATTTATGTTCTCTCTTTTCACGAAGCTCTAATAATACTGGTGGATCTAGGTTATATTAGAAAAATGAACCGAGTCCATTTCAGAACGTGAATTAATGTAATTTTCCGCTTCCCGGTTCTTTCATTTTGTGAAACGATTAATGTTGAAAGTTCAGAAAGTTCCATCCATTTAGAACTTTGAACAAATGATATTGAATCGAGACACAACCGGCTGCAGTCAAAAGAAGTGCTCTAACAATCTATCATTCTGATTGCAAGTTGTTCGACAACAACTCATCATTATAGAGTTCCTTCAGGGAAGTAGAACGATTGTTGTTTTACAAACAACCATTATTCGTCTGATTATATGCCTCGAAAGTTTTGCTGCATTTAACTAGATATGATAGTCTTTTGACCTTTTTAGCTAAGTATTTTCAGATACCATATTTCAATCGATTCATCAATTAGAAATCCATATACTGCTTTTCCATGATGATTCAGGAATCAACAGTTTTGAAGAATGTATGACTGAATTATTTAAATATTTAGAACCGTAGAATCATTGTCAACAAACAATGTTGTTTTCCACTAATTATGTCATTTTATATTGTACCTACATATTTTCATAATAAATTTGCTATGAAATATAAAGAAACCAATTAATTCTCAACTCGTCGGTCGGATGGATTTATTTGGAAATCTTACTGCATTGTATTGAATGGTTGTTCATCAACACCTTTAAATCAGGGGAGCTCTGTGGTAAACAAATTTCAGCCGATGTAACAGCGGATGACAAATGTTTTCCCTTTAAAAAACTATTACGACTCCACCAACCCTTAATCAATGCCACCTTGTCGTTTGCATAATATCCGGCTCGAATATTCCGGGAAAATATTGCCGAAATAAATTAACCCCTGAACCATTCGAAGAACAACGTCATTTTATTCATTTATACAACAAAATCAAGGCGAATTCTGAGGCGTTGAATACATTACGTTTAATCAAAAAATTCGCGATAAAATTCTAAGTGATATCTATCCTCCAATTAAGGTTGAAATATTTGGTTCAGCGAGCAGCACTCTCTGGCAAGAACGAGCAAAAAATTTCTGATTTAAGGGTTCTACAGGGATGTTAGTCGGTTCTGCGGGTGACATTGTTCCGGAATTAATTTTTACTGTTTATATATGGTCTGATGTAAGGAGAAGATCCATGTTTCTGCGGGAAATGTATGGTAGCTTATTAGGTTTTTGTTTGGGATCGGATTTGAGCTGATTTGGTATAATTGGCGAGTTTCCATGAGATGGAAGATGGAGTAGGCTACTTGGAAAGTTTCTGAGAGAGAAGTGAAACAATATATACGAGGATGTATTGATATCTAGTTAGCCTAGACCAGTCCCATGCATAAACAAAATATTGCGATACCATATCAACGAACAATAATTTATTAGAAGTGTCAGTGTAGAGTTCGACGTCAAAAAAGTAAACCAGAGTTACGCAATAAAATTTAAAAAAAGATTTCCACCGAAATTGTAAATATCGAAAAATTGGAGTATCGAGCCATCATCAAGTACCTGTATTTAAAAGGTTTAAGAGGTAAGCAGATTTACGAAAATATGCTTACTACCCTTGGTGATCAATGTCCTTCGTATGCGACCATGAAAAATTGGACTGCAAGCTTCAAAAGAGGTAAATTTCCCATTGAAGATGATGACCGATCGGGAAGGGCAGTTTTTGTGTCAGTCCCCGAAAATATCGATGCAGATCATGACATGACAGACCGTCGAATTGGACTAAAACGGATATCTGAAGCGCTGAGGCACGAAGAGGTAATAAAAGCTGTGGAGGACTGGTTTGCAGAGCAAGAAGAAACATTTATTTTGAAAGGTCTAGAGACGTTGTAGGTTCGCTGTAATGAATGTTTTCAATTGAGAGGAGAATATGTTGAGTAATAAATTATTTTGACATTGAAATTTTGTTTGGTTCTATCTATAGTAGGCTAACAATTTTTCAATATATCCTCGTACATATTTCAGTATAAAAGTGTAAATGAGGTATTCTCCGTTAGAAGTAACCTCATCAAATACATTCCAAAAATAATCTCCGGTAGCTGATATCATATTGGAAGATCGAATGGTTCAATTTTCTGAAAAGTTTTCAATGAAAGCCGTAAAATTTAATGCAAGCTTCCAGTAGCGTAGCACTAGCGCCACTACGAAGAGTCAGCACTGTGAGAATATCGTTTTCAGCAGATCGCTTAATTGCCAATTCACGTTTTTATCAGCTCGATCAATATTGGTTGTCTCTTTCATCTCATATTCGCTTCAATCTCCGATAAGCTGCCTGTAGGGTCCTTCAGTGGCCGAAGGGTGTATGCCCATTTGATAGAGTGGATTAATTTTTCGTTCAACACTTTGCCGAAAGAAATTTTTTCTGTCCATATCGTCATCACACGATCGTTAGTGGTTTGCGCACACTGTATTATGTTTTTGGTTCTCCCTATGTGATGTCTGCTATATTCTGCATTGTTTTCAGTTAGCAGAGGTTCATATAGCAACAATTACAGCTCTATTGTTGTGATATTCGTTATAGAAAATTGCAGGATCGAATTCAACAAACTATACTCCATTCACAATTATAAAATCACAACTCTGGCCTTGGAAATTCGACACATTCCACTCTGTATCGAAGTTATGACGTTTTTCAAAATGTTTTTATGTTCCAAGTCAACACTATGTTGCCCTTTCTACATTCTTAGCGTATTTCTCAGAATGTATATTTCATTTTGGAGAACACAAGAGAAAATTCTGAACAATATTCTACATGTAAAGGAGTTTTTGGATTTATGATTGTAAAGATTTATCGATGTGCTTTGTTTTCATCATGATATTGTATGTGATATGATTGTGAGGGTGCATAATATTTCTATTTCTAATATTTCTTTATTTCAAATAAATAACAGTTTTATTCATTCATCACAAAGAAAACAAACATAATAACTAAATTAACGAATTTGTTTACAGAGAAACTAATAATTTCAATGCAATAGTAACTGAGTTTTGGTTATTTTTGGTTATAAATTAATAAGCAAGAATATCAATTCCTGAAAGCTTTATAGATATACATTTCATTTATTTGATCTAATGAACGAGGAGTACAATACTGTATAGTAATTCATTAGTTTGAAAAATATTCATACATTACTACCACAGTAGGTTTCTACAAATAGAATGGAATAGGTCAAACATATGCTTCACATTTATCATTCACCGGTTCTAAAATAAGACACAAACTCCTGGAATATGGAAAAAACCGATGTATTCTGGTTCGATATAGCCTATTTCTACTTTCGGCAAAGAGGATTGATAGGAATGAAAGCTCCAGTGACACATTTCAATTCATCGGAATCTGAATACAACTACCGTTGAATGCAATATAGTCATATTTCTTCTTTTTTGCAGCTTTTTCGACGTGTTTTTTTTCTGAAACGTGAAAACGATCAACAATAATCATTTAGAGACCGATGATGGCCATCCAGAATTCGTTTAGGTACTTACGAAAATCGTGCAATTTCATTCTGCAAGTTCTTTCCTCATGATTCCTCGAAAATCCTACCTGAACCATATTTTTCGATCGCTTTCGTTAGAAGATCGTATAAGGAAGCCTTCTTTGTCCATTTACACATTCCAAATAAATTTTGAGCACCAAAAACGATACCGAAACTAACCAAACTTCTGGGGTACCGGAATTTCGTTTGAAATCTTTCTAAACGGCCAGATACCTAAAAAAAAACTTCGTTATCAAGTGTAAAAAGGTCGATTAGTACTTACTTTCGCTTTATTTATGCTTATAAATCGATTTTTGGTTCAATTCGAATTTGCCGTTCGTACTCACGCCAAAAGTCGTGAAAGGAAAAAATGACAGTGGCACCAAATTTCTCATATCGACGGAAAACTTCTTCTGGACGACGAAGAATGGAAAAATAGGCGATTTCCTATCGATATTTTGCCCCAAAATCGCCGATCGATTCGAACTAACAAAATGTGGAATATCTTTGATACTTTTACTTTGATGTAAACAAAGGAACTGGAAACGTCGTTTTATCATCAACGCTATTTTCTGTACGCGCACAGACTTTTCATAAGGTGCACCAACTCCTGAAAACGAAACCATGACCTCCTATGTGATTAAATAAAAGTGAATGGAGTTTAAGTGAAAATGAAATGCATACTGAAGAAACTCATTGATTAGGCGTTTCTGGAACTCATAGACAAAAACCGAATAAATATACAGTTTGAATTGAAGACACTATATCCTGACGACCAATCAATGTTGCATTCGATGAACCCATTTAAATGTTACAGCAATCGAATATTCATGGAGTTGTGGATGTGGTAAGACGACCGGGATAGATTGCAGCTTCAGCTGGGATTGTCGGGTACAATGCAGGAGACAATTGAAATATTGATGTCAATACAAACCCCCACAGAAAGCTATCAATTTGACGGCGTCGGATCGCATTTGTGGTATGAATCTATTATAGGTCTCTGGAATTTGTATTCATGAAAGCATGAAATACTGAGGTAAGATACGCTCCTCGGCTCTTCGAGGAATATAATTCTACACTCTAGTTACATTTGGTGGCGTCTCGCACAAAAGGCAGTCTCGAATCTACTCGTGATTAACATTGCTCTCAATTTACCCCCAAGTTTATCGCAATATTGTGCTGCAGGTAACTTGATATACAAATAGATTATTACATAGTTGATTCTCGATACGTATGAAGAGAGAAACTTGGTCTTCTATTGATACTTTTACGCTGCTCCATCCTGCTGGAAAAAGACATCGTCTTCCAGCAGGTTCTAATCATTTCGAACATCTTTGGCCCCTGTCCCTGCCTCGATCTACACTGCGCAAAAAAATTAACGCACATTATGGAAATCTCAAATTTATTCTACAACTGAAGGTGTTCTCAATGATAATTATTTTTATCAGAATTATGCATGCAGATGTTCTCTCCCAGCAGGAATAAAAAAAGATGATATTATCAGATTTTGAATGTATTGGCTCCATTCTAAAATCAGTTGTTCTCGATCAATTCTAGTGATCAATAGTTTTTCTTTCGTTTGATTTTCTACACTCGATCGCTATCCAACGCGAAACACGCAATTTGACCCTAGAGGAATGTGCCCAAGCGGTAGTTTTGCGAGAAGAAGGGTGGACATACACAAGAATTGCAGAAAGGTTTGGAGTTTCCCATACAAGTGTGTCCAGAATGTTGCAGCGATTCAGGGAGACAGGTATGGATGTCCGAAGACCAGGACAGGGTAGACCACGGGTAACAACTGCCATTCAAGAACGTTACTTGAGAGTTTCTTCGTTGAGACAACGGTTTGCAACCGCTCGCCTCCTTCAAAATCAGCTTGAGCAAACTCATGAGGTGCAAATTAGCACTCAGAAAATAAGAAATCGCCTCAGAGAATATGATTTAAGGCCTCGTGTCGCGGCAAGAGGCCCAGCTCTTACCCCAGCCCGTCGAAGGGCGTGTTTGGATTTTGCGAGAGAGCATATCCATTGAGAAGAGGCCGATTGATAAAGAGTTCTCTTCACAGATGAGTCTAGATTCTGCCTCTAGTCTCTACCATTGTGATCGACGTTCCCTTGTATACAGACGTCCATATGAAAGATATGCTCAGTGCAATTTCCTGAATACTACTGGTTTCGGGGGAGGATCGATTATGGTATGGGGTGGAATATCTTTGACTGCTCGAACAGACCTAGTGGTCGTTGATAATGGAGCTATGAATGCTGATAAGTATATAAGGAACATTCTTAAAGAGCATGTATTGCCATTTGCCCCATACATTGGTGAAAATTTCATTTTTATGGACGATAATGCCAGACCCCATCGTGCGCGCATCGTTCAGGAGTACCTTGCAGAGGTTGAAGTCTCTCGAATGGAATGGCCAGCAAGAAGTCCAGATCTCAATCCGATTGAGCAATAGAAGGCTGAGAAGTTCAGAAAATCATCCAGCTACTCTTAATGACTTAGGAATCCAACTCGGAGAAATCTGGAAAGGATTAGATCAGAACATTTTAAGATCACTCATTTTGAGTATGAACCGTCCTTGCCGAGCTGTAATTAACGCAAGGGGTGGAAATGCCCAGTATTAAATCACTTATCAGCATTTCAGTATTTTGAAAATTGTTCATTTCTCTTCTTTCACATAAGATTCGGTGAAATCCTGAATTTTTCTTCCATTTAATGTGTCTTGTTTCGTTCAAAACCTTCCCGAGAGAACATAAAAAATAAGTTATAAAGTCAATGTAGAGTTAACTTTCATTAAAATTGAGATTTTCAGAATGTGCGTTAATTTTTTTGCGCAGTGTATTTCTCTACATCATCGTGAAGGAAAGAACTGGCCACCCGGGTGATGTTGCCTCGATTGGAAGAGATGATGAACCGGAGGAGCAATGTCTGGTCTGTTCGGCGGATGAGGTAGGAATTCCCATTTGTGCTTCACCATGCTTCAAAATACTCTCCGTGATGAGTAAAACTCTTCGCAAAAACACCAAAATTGTTGCTTGCGAAATGACAGACACTATTAAAGAGAGTCTAAGATGCCAGATGAACCAACTGAATAATAAACTAGTTAGCGATATCTGCTATCAACTTGTCCTTCTTAATTGTATCAATATGCAATGTTCTCGATCATGTTGTATGAATGTGAAATATCGCAGGAATATCTACGAAAACGCAAATGCCTCCGTATATTTCCACACGATAACTGTGGCATCTGAAGACATAAAATAGAGACAATATGACTTGAAACAAAATCAACATATATGTTAAAACGAATTCCCAAGTCGTTATGAATAACTCCTATTAGGATTTGCATGGACTGCCTATTCTTGAACAAATTTCTCGCATGTCTGCGAGCTGGAAAAATCGGAGGAAAGCCATGATTTATCGCCATGTACAGCTTTCAGCAAAAGGATCTATGGGATTGTAGGAGATAAAATTGTATCCTTGTCCCCTTTTCATATGTCTGCTTATAGATCAGAACCTACACTTCGTGATATTTGCCTTTTATCACAATGACAACGCACCTATTTCATTGCATTCATGAGGTGAGGTAGTTCAATGTCAAACTTTTTCCCCAGGCTTGACACAAATGCTTTCACTGAATAGAACGAGGAAAATATGGAGTGTTTAACGAAAGTGCGTTGATTCGTGGGCGACTGATTTATAACGGAATTATCAATTTCTCGTTTGATTTTATTTCTGATAAACTGCTCTCGAAAGTTGACCAAATAAGCAGATACTCTCTGAACGAGTACATCTCTTCAGCGAACCTACCTTGTTATGCTTAGAAAGCAAGCATTCAAAAGAACTTCAACATGATGGTTAGTGAAAAAAAAGGAAAAGGAATACAGTACCCAAAATTTCCAAGTGAATACCATTAAACTGTATACAAATGGTTCTAAAACCACGTTGCTCTCATGGGGGCACAATAGACCCTGAGGTATCAGAAGAATGTTGCCCCTTAACCAAACGATAAACTTAGGGGTATAAATGAGTAGGTGATGTCCACAGTCCACAGCGGGAAACGCATCAACACCACCGAGGTCCTTTTCCACAACTTTGGCAACATATTGAGCAGCAGATCCTCAATGACTGGGTATAAAGTCAAATATCATAATCACTGACAAGTTCAAGGTTTTGGGTCAATCCAATAATCCATCACTGCACGTATGAGTAAATAAATAAGTATAGGTACAATTTCAAGTGCTCTTTTCAAGCACCATTAAACGCCACTTCAATTAAGATGAAGGTGTACGAACGGAGCTGAGAGGAACAATAGATGCTTGTGCAGATGGAATGCGTGGTATGATAAATTGTAGAACTTTTCCAGCTCACTGCGGGTATTAGATATTTCCTTGACCGTTTGGGTGTGTACCAAACGCGCGAAAAAAACAAGAAAGAGTAAAAGGTGCGATCTAACCTTGAACTGAGTCGCTAAGTCTCGAGTTAATCAGTGAAATGCTCAAGTTCACATTGCGAAACTCGAGATTGGATTCTTGTCTTATCGGGTAAAACCTACGAGAAATTTCCATTCATGAATTCATCAGGGTTTCATGACCATTAATTCATGAAAATATCCAATTCTTATTACCACAATTGAATAAAATATATCTGCTGATAATGAATCAACAGGGATATTTTCAGAGATCGACCAGGAGGTTCCTGTTGTCTGCAAACCATCGACCATGGTTTCGTCCTCATCAGGACCGAAAATCAATAATTTCGTTCACTTCCTTTTATAGGCCATTCGTAAAAGCCATTAATTTATTCATTTTCAGGAGTTGGTGCACCTGATGAAAAGTCTGTGCGCGTACAGAGAATATCGTTAATGACAAAACGACGATGCCAGTTTTTCTGTTTACCTACATCAAAGTTAAGGTATCAAAGATTTTCCACATTTTGTTAGTTCGAATCAATCGGCGATTTTGGGGCGAAATATCGATAGGAAATCGCCTATTTTTCCATTCTTCGTCGCCCAGAAGAAGTTTCGTGCAAGTGTCATTTTTTCCTTTCACGAGTTTTGGCGTGAATACGAACGACAAATTTGAATTGGACCAAAAATAGATTTATAAGCATAAATAAAGCGAAAGTAAGTACAAATCGACCTTTTTACACTTGATAACGTAGTTTTGAAAGATTTCAAACGAAATTCCGGTCCCCCAGAAGTTTGGTTAGTTTTGGCTTCCTTATACGATCTTCTTACGAAAGCGACCGGAAAATATGGTTCAGGTAGGATTTTCGAGGAATTATGAGGAAAGAACTTGCAGAATGAAATTGCACGATTTTCGTAAGTAAACGGGTTCTGGATGGCCATCATTGGTCTCTAAATGATTATTGTTGATCGTTTTCACGTTTCAGAAAAAAACACGTCGAAAAAGCTAAAACAAAGAAGAAATATGACTATATTGCATTCCACAGTAGGTGAATTCAGATTCCGATGAATTGAAATGTGTCACTGGAGCTTTCATTCCTTTGCCAAAAGTAGAAATAGGCTATATTGAACCAGAATACATCGGTTCATTCCATATTTTAGGAGTGTCTTATTTTAGAACAGGTGAATGATAAATGTGAAGCATATGTTTGACCTATTCCATTCTATTTGTACAAACCTACTGTGGTAGTAATGTATGAATATTTTTCAAACTAATGAATTACTATACAGTCAGAATATTTTACTCGTTGTTCATAAGATCCAATAAATAAAATGTCGTCAAGTCTTGAACTTTCAGTTCCAGAGGATAATAAACATTAAATCTGCACAAGCATTGAAACTCGATTGATAGCGAAGAAGTTTTTACACTGTGGAAAGGAATGTTCCTTTTTTGTCGAATACAAAAAATGATCCTCAAATTATTTCAATTACAATGTATCAAGGTGGCACCCAACACTTGGGCAATAGCTCTGTTATGTCCTGAAATAATAACATATTATGGAACTGCAAGCCTTCAAATTTATGGTATAATTGTGGATCAATTACATCCCAGAAGGAGTCAATAATTACGATTAGGTGTGCGACTACGCGTTTTATGATCGTAGATTTTTAACACTGATCTAAGTAGAGAACTACTTTCGCAAAGACATCTGCGACAATTCTAAGCTGAGGAGTGTTTTAAAATTTGATTCAGTGAAGATTCTCGAATGAATTAATGGAAATAGCTGGCATTTTTTCGTATCTCGATTATACTAGGAGGTACAGGGTTGTCAACTTTGACCTAGCAGGACTTAACAATGGAGAAATAAACTTATTTCAAGTAGAAAATTCTTTCAGCTCATTTTTCCACCTCTGTCCATTCAATGTTGATTATATACAATTTCTTCTTCCTCAAACATACTTCAATATTACTGGTCAACAATGCAGTGTAGCAAATCAAGAGTGAAATATATTATCGACTTGAAAAACTGTTGTTACAAAAACACTGTGCAAATATAATAAGACCAAAACTGATACTCTTTAGACATAGCCAATGAATATTCACTTCTTTGGGAACAATCTAATATTTCCATACCATAAAACAGAGTCTCGATCTGATATGATTTCATGGTTTTGATTAGACTCTTTTTCAGGTTTATGCAACACGAATTCTATCACGATAGCACGATGAGGTGATTGTTTGCCCGCTCCAACAGTATTCTGCTAACGGATCTGTATAGAACACCCGCTACATTATCTGATTGATCTATTTGTATCACCTCAAGGTTATAATTCTTGTTTTTGGCAGAAGAAAAAGAGCCCAGTTTTTACTACTTGTGTGGGCGGTATCATCTATCATCATTATAAGCTAATAGAAATCATGATCTGATCAGCAATTTAATGAGTATCACGCCTTGAATTCTCTTTATTAAAATTATAGGTAGATGCTTTGTTACACTTCCTTGTCCACCCTTTTTCGAACTCTTTCGAAGCACTTAGTTGAAGACATATTTGCATTTTACTGTTCAAGAATTGATGCATCTATGTTCGAGAGATCATTTGCAACAGATTGATGACAGATGTCAACAATCATTTGAGTGAAGTTGTCGAAAAAATTGACAATGATTCCGGATCAGTTGGTACAGGAATATTGGGATTTAATTCGGTAATTTGCTAGAATTTTACATGGTGCTGAATCAAGCAAATATGCCTCTTTTCAGTCTTGAAACATCATGAATCATCTGAGAATTTCGTATTACAGGAATACATATATCACGAAAAGTGAAAAGACCTACTTTCATTAGACGAGGTTAACTAACAATATGTTAATTATTTCAAAATCAGTCCAGAGACTGTTTATCTCAATTAAACCATATCACTGATTTGAGATAATATGATTGCTAACTCAGACAGTATCTGCATACTCTGTAAACGGAGGATTGTTATACACCCGCTATACTATCGGATCTCTATCGACGAATTCAAGGTTACTTCAAAATTTATTCATCTAAGAAAACATAAGAAGGTCGTAACAGATTTTATCTTATGTGGGTACATAAATTACAATTTTCGAGAGCAGACCCATGATGAAAATCACAATGAATTCAATTCTTAAAGTATTGGTGATCGTCTCATTCTAAGTTGTGGAGATCCTTTTCATCCTTCATTTATTGACAGATTAAGTATATTTAATATAATTTCAAGTCTATGAACGGATGCAATTTGCTGTAAGTTATAATGTGTCGTATATGATTGTGAACGTTCTGATATTATAGGAATATCGACGTTTATAGCTATTAATATTCCCCATAAACTATTCGAAATGATGTTCGCATAATATGAGGATATTACAGGGGTAATTCAGCCTAATGGTTTGCAAGGTAACGCTGCTTTCGGTAATAAAACTAATAACCTACAACCTATTATAACTATCAGCATTTTTTCTGGAATGATGAAGGTAGATCCTGATTGTAATGAGTCACTAGCTACGAGGTGAAATTATCAGATGGAATTGAATGCTTAGAAAACGAAATAAAACAGGAATAAAATAAAAATGATTGAAGGAAGTCCTTTTCCTTCGAAAGATACATTCACAAATATCCTACCTTAAAAATTTAATTTTGTGTCTCATTTCACTAATGAATCTATTTCTACTCTCTTAAAACTACCTCTGGGGCCAAATGTATGTATCTGTCAACATATAGTTATGAGTTCCTAATTGGCTCAACATATATAACTCACGATGTGTTTGTTTTTCCTTTTACCTATCGATAATATTAATGGCAATTTAAGGTATACCCTCTAGATGATGGACCTTGAAATAAGTCGTGATTTTTAACGGATCAAAAAAATAATATTCGAGGTTTCTATATCAATTTGAAAGGACCCTCTTGTCGTGTTATGAATCCAAATCGTTTGAGTGTCGGATTCATTAGCAATAAACCCATAAAATAGATTATAATTTATGGGTTCTCCATCGACTTAAATCCTTTGTTATGTTAATCTCCTTCGATTTGAACGTGCATATCACAATCCTTTTTTTATTTGGTTGTCCTCTTGACAAAGGTGGTTCAATCTCAGCTTTACATTTCCTTTTAATCCTGACCTTGAACCTTGAAAGGGGCAAACAGTTTTAAGCATATCAATATAGGAACAAAGCATTTTTTTATTTTTTCGATGTTTGATTCAACAGAGGATGCATTTTCATGGCAATATCTGTTTTTTTCAAATTCTCCATCATTGGAGACTTCCCAAAATCGGCAATGGGGGCCCCTGACTGTTCCTCTTTCCTCTCCATGTCGAAACCAGCAGTCAAGGAAGACAATGAATCAATACGGATTTCGTGAAACAAATTTTCAATTATGAAACTTAATCGGCCCGATATTGTTTCGAAATGGACTTAATGAAATATACTCCCAATAATTCCGAAATTCTTATCCTGGTAATTAATCTGATACTTTCACACCACCGTAGAATGGGCCCAGTTATTATCGACTTATTATTTCTGAATATCGTTCTTTATTGGTGCCTAAGAGCTTTATTACCGAAATTGGGTATTGGCTCCAGTATAATTTCATTCAATTAGCGGGTATATACATTTTTCAGGGTATTTGGCGATTTTAATGGCCATATCCCTGTCTAATTTGATTGGATGATTGTGAGTGAACGTGTTAAAAATGCTGGTTTCGATTCAGCTCTATTCGTTTCCATATGAAAGAATTGCATACAATGGCAAAACACTTAGGTATCCATATTAATTAGAACGCTGTAAAATCTTATACAATATAGGTTTCGTTCTATCAGGAAAACGAAAATATCTGGTATCACGGTGTTATTGAATGGGGATGTTGTCCGAACCATGTGAATCTATAACGATAGTCATTATGCGGATCGATAACACCCATACCTTGAGTGGTGTATGCTTGTGAACAAAAGTTGAAAAGTACTTTTCGAAAAAATAATAAGGAAATTTTTAGGCTTATAAGAGAGCTACATCGTTGATTTTGGTATCAAAATGAAGGTTTTCGAGGTCGTTGAATTCAATAAAATATATTCCAGAGCCCTACTTAGCATAGTTTAGATTTTGACCTGTCAAATGGCATTTTTCGAAAAATTGGAAATTTCGAACTGTCATAGCTTCCGTCCTTCTCGTCGTACCCAGCATTTGTTTATGTTTTGTTGATCAGCATATCTCAAAGTATCTATGTGCAAGATATGATTGATTTCAAAAATTCCAATTTTTAGGGGAATAATGCCTAAGAAGTAAGACCCCCTCAAAACACCATATTTGCCAATAAATAAGTACAGGGTGGGGCAGAAGAACCTATCCGATTTCAAATCCCTTTTTCTCAGAAGAGAGAGCAGGTAGAGTAGTGGGGTAAAAACCGTTAGAAAGCTGGTTTTATGCCATTTGTCAGTAGTCAACATGCCTTGGTCTGGTGAACATCGTGCTTTTGTTATTGAGCGGTTTATCGAATGCGGCGGTTCGATAATTGCTACACAACGTGCTTTTCGAATTCATTTCGGACTCGGGCGTCATGATCCTGTTCCACATCACGCTACGATTAAAGTGTGGGTGTCAAATTTTAGACAGACGAGTTCAGCATTGAAAAAGAAGTCGCCTGGACGTCCCAGGACAGCAACAGGACCTGAAAACGTGGCCAATGTGAGAGCCGCCTAAATAAGTGTATCCGCTCCCAAGGACGACATTTGAGTGATGTGCTTTTCAAAACTTAAATTTAAAAATTGCATAAAATTTGCGATATGTTAATAAAAAAATTTTTTTGACAAGCTGAGTGGTTTTAATTTTATAACGTTCTGAAATCGGATAGGTTTTTCTGCCCCACCCTGTATATCCGGATGGTTCTAACGGCGTAAATGATTGAAAAAGTTGATCGTGCAATTCCAATCTTCCATAATAGGTCTTAAGCGGATCGACAACACCCAATCCCCGAACGGTCTGAGCTCGTAAACAAAACTCGAAAATGAAGAACCGAAAAATTTAAAACGAAATTATTCATTAACTATGAGGGCTACAAGGATGATTTCGGTATCAAAATGTAGGTTTTCGAGGTCGCTCAATTCAATAAAAAATATTTCAGAGCCCTAACTAGCACCGTTTAGATTTTGACCTGTCAAATGGCATTTTTTGAAAAATTCGAAATTTCAAACCGTCATAGCTTCCGTCCCTCTCGCCGTATTCACCATCGCCATATTTTGTTAATCAGTATATCTGAAAGTATCTCTGTGCAAAATATGAACGATTTTAAAATTTTCAATTTTTGGGCGAAAAATGACTAAGGGCTAAGACCCCCCAAAAACACAATATTTGCCAATAAATAAGTATATCCGGATTGTTCTAACGGCGTAAATGATTGAAAAAGTTGATCGTGCCATTGGAATCATCCATAATAGGTTTTTAGCGGATCGACAACACCCATACCACGAACGGTCTGAGCTCGTAAACAAAACTCGAAAATGAAAAACCGAAAAATTCAAAACGAAATTATGCATTGACTATGAGAGCTACAAGGATGATTTTGGTATCAAAATGTAGGTTTTCGAGGTCGCTCAATTCAATAAAAAATATTTCAGAGCCCTTACTAGCACCGTTTAGATTTTGACCTGTCAAATGTCATTTTTTGAAAAATTCGAAATTTCAAAACGTCATAGCTTCCGTCCCTCTCGCCGTATTCACCATCGGTTTATATTTTGTTAATCAGCATATCTGAAAGTATCTCTGTGCAAAATATGAACGATTTTAAAATTTTCAATTTTTGGGCGAAAAATGACTAAGGGGTAAGACCCCCCAAAAACACCATATTTGCCAATAAATAAGTATATCCGGATGGTTCTAACGTCGTAAATGATTGAAAAATTTGATCGTGCCATTGGAATCTTCCATAATAGGTTTTTAGCGGATCGACAACACCCATACCACGGACGGTCTGAGCTCGTAAACAAAACTCGAAAATGAAAAACCGAAAAATTTAAAACGAAATTATTCATTAACTATGAGGGCTACAAGGATGATTTCGGTATCAAAATGTAGGTTTTCGAGGTCGCTCAATTCAATGAAGAATATTTCAGAGCCCTAACTAGCACCGTTTAGATTTTGACCTGTCAAATGGCATTTTTTGAAAAATTCGAAATTTCAAACCGTCATAGCTTCCGTCCCTCTCGTCATATTCACCATCGGTTTATATTTTGTTAATCAGCATATCTGAAAGTATTTCTGTGCAAAATATGAACGATTTTAAAAATTTCAATTTTTGGGCGAAAAATGACTAAGGGGTAAGACCCCCCAAAAACACCATATTTGCCAATAAATAAGTATATCCGGATGGTTCTAACGGCGTAAATGATTGAAAAAGTTGATCGTGCCATTGGAATCTTCCATAATAGGTTTTTTGCGGATCGACAACACCCATACCACGAACGGTCTGAGCTCGTAAACAAAACTCGAAAATGAAAAACCGAAAAATTTAAAACGAAATTATTCATTAACTATGAGGGCTACAAGGATGATTTTGGTATCAAAATGTAGGTTTTCGAGGTCGCTCAATTCAATAAAAAATATTTCAGAGCCCTTACTAGCACCGTTTAGATTTTGACCTGTCAAATGGCATTTTTTGAAAAATTCGAAATTTCAAACCGTCATAGCTTCCGTCCCTCTCGCCGTATTCACCATCAGTTTATATTTTGTTAATCAGCATATCTGAAAGTATCTCTGTGCAAAATATGAACGATTTTAAAATTTTCAAGTTTTGGGCGAAAAATGAGGGTAAGACCCCCAAAAACACCATATTATTATTTGCCAATAAATAAGTATATCCGGATGGTTCTAACGGCGTAAATGATTGAAAAAGTTGATCGTGCCATTGGAATCTTCCATAATAGGTTTTTAGCGGATCGACAACACCCATACCACGAACGGTCTGAGCTCGTAAACAAAACTCGAAAATGAAAAACCGAAAAATTCAAAACGAAATTATTCATTAACTATGAGAGCTACAAGGATGATTTTGGTATCAAAATGTAGGTTTTCGAGGTCGCTCAATTCAATGAAAAATATTCCAGAGCCCTAACTAGCACCGTTTTGATTTTGACCTGTCAAATGGTATTTTTTGAAAAATTCGAAATTTGAAACCGTCATAGCTTCCGTCCGTCTCGTCATATTCACCATCGGTTTATATTTTGTTAATCAGCATATCTGAAAGTATTTCTGTGCAAAATATGAACGATTTTAAAAATTTCAATTTTTGGGCGAAAAATGACTAAGGGGTAAGACCCCCCAAAAACACCATATTTGCCAATAAATAAGTATATCCGGATGGTTCTAACGGCGTAAATGATTGAAAAAGTTGATCGTGCCATTGGAATCTTCCATAATAGGTTTTTTGCGGATCGACAACACCCATACCACGAACGGTCTGAGCTCGTAAACAAAACTCGAAAATGAAAAACCGAAAAATTTAAAACGAAATTATTCATTAACTATGAGGGCTACAAGGATGATTTTGGTATCAAAATGTAGGTTTTCGAGGTCGCTCAATTCAATAAAAAATATTTCAGAGCCCTTACTAGCACCGTTTAGATTTTGACCTGTCAAATGGTATTTTTTGAAAAATTCGAAATTTCAAACCGTCATAGCTTCCGTCCGTCTCGTCATATTCACCATCGGGTTATATTTTGTTAATCAGCATATCTGGAAGTATCTCTGTGCAAAATATGGACGATTTTAAAAATTTCAATTTTTGGGCGAAAAATGACTAAGGGGTAAGACCCCCCAAAAACACCATATTTGCCAATAAATAAGTATATCCGGATGGTTCTAACGGCGTAAATGATTGAAAAAGTTGATCGTGCCATTGGAATCTTCCATAATAGATTTTAGCGGATCGACAACACCCATACCACGAACGGTCTGAGCTCGAAAACAAAACTCGAAAAGGAAAAATCGAAAAATTAAACTCAATTATTATTCATTATCTATGAGGGCTACATAGTTGATTTTGGTATCGAAATGTAGGTTTTCGACGTCACTGAATTCAAAAAAACATATTCCAGGAGCCTAACTATCATAGTTCAGATTTTCACCTGTGAAATTGCAATTTGGAAAAATAAAACACAAAAAATCTTCATCTATGAAGGGTACATGGCCGACCTCATGGTATAAAAATTTGGGTTTTTGAGGTCGCTGAATTCAATTAAAAATATTCCAGAACCCTAACCAGCATAAGTCGGATTATCATTCGTGAAATTCAACTTTTGTCAAAAAAAACTAAAAAAATCTTTACTAATGAGGGCTACATGGACATGGCCGACTTTGGTACCAAAATGTAGGTTTTCGAGGTCGGAAAATCCAATAAGAACTTTTCAAGAGCCCTAACTAGCACAGTTTAGATTTTCACATGCGAAATGGCACATTTTGAAAAATCAGAAATTTCAAAATGAAGAAAAGGGTTAAGACCTCCTAAACACCATTTTTGTCAATAAAATCAATATCTGGGAGTTTCAAACGGTGTGTAGTCAAATGTAGAGTATATGTTTAAGGTGAAGTTAAGTAATGAAGTTTTATAACCAACTGGTTCACTTCTTGATCAGAAATTCAGTGATAATTGAAGGTCATTGATCAATCCTTCTGGTACGCTCCAATGGCTCCTTCCGCATCGAAAATTCTCACTCATCCGATTGTTTTATATTCAGGTGGAAAGCAACGCCGTCTGATTACAAACACCCATTGTGTAATTCTTGGGAAAACGCGCGTGCTCTGCGTCCGATATCGGATTGGTCCATTAGGTAATATTCATATTATTGGAAAGTGAATTGTGGGACAATTGTTTTTCTGAACTTTTGATATTGGCCGATTCTCCGAGTGCAGTCATGAATTTAAACCAAAACTAATTGCACCACCCATCTCGATTTCGGCAATTTCGACACAAGCCATCTTGAGCGCCTTACACGCCCAGAAGTAATATATTTTTTATTGGCTGTGAATTACTCATAGAGTAACATTTGATCCGTTGTGAAATTGTCATCGTTACAAGTGCCTTTATTGCTCTTGCTCCGATTACATAAGTGCAATGCGAATTTAATCGTTAAATATTGGCTCGATTTGTCGGTGTAGGAATATACGTTTTCATTAGGTTGGTATAATTGGATATTTCGATGTAATAAAGTGAGGATTTCAGCTAGAGCGTAATAGAATTCACAATATATGTCTTTTCGAAATGTTTCATATATGCTAACTTTGTTTTTTATAGTTATTGAATATTGCACATATTGATTATAATTCTATTTCACTTTTAATCGTCACGTTTTTCAATCAATGATTTAATATAGTCCAGAAAATATGTGAGTATAGGTTTTTTCTGGTCTATTTAATGACTTGACCCCGAATGACAGTACAAGTACCGTGAAATCTACTTTTCTGAAGAGAAATCGTTGACATGCATCTGAATAATCCATGATATTACTCTAATTATTCAAATCGAAGAACTGAACTCATTAAACGACAAAATACAATCTTTTTCTTGCCAAACTACTGACCTGTAAAACTCAACTTGGACCTTTAAAAGGATGGATCCTTGCCTCTTATTCAAATTCTAAGGGTTGCAGCGCCTTCTCTCATGAGCTTGTGTTTCAAAACTCAACAGTACGATAAAATGTGTCCTCTACGATCAATGTGTCTCCTGTTCAATGAAACACCCCTTGTATATTGTGCTGTAAAGTGCGCTGATGGCAGCAGAAATTTCTTTCGCCAATTCTGTTCAATTTTGTAATGAATTTGGAAATAACTGAAAGTTGATGAGGAGTACAGAGGTATTGTAGATTTTTAGCCCTATTTAAATTTTGTGAAAGATGACGACCAAGATCCTGACTCAGATTGAGTTGGCTAAATATAAAATCAACGCTTGTTATCCGAAACAAGACTAATGGATGGAAACCATGGACTATTTCATTATCCCATCATCCAACAGTAGCAGGTTTCATTCGAAGTAAACGCACAGAGCACGTTTTGTTGTGGTTTCAGTGGTTGCCATTCGATTTCATTTCAACCGTGAACACATCCATCTAGATCAAACGCAATAAATCACTACGGTTTATCACGTTTTTATGCTGGAATCATAGTTTCATTATCATAAAGACCTGATCGATATTCAGAATGTTGGTTTGTTAAATTACGCATACGATCCAAAATTTGCAATTGAAATTCGTGGAAATAAGTCAAGACGGTTGCGTTTTATGCAATTCTTGATGTGATTCAACTTTGACAAGGGCGTGAAGGATCGTGACTCTCCAGGATGTGACTCACACTTGGGAAATTCGTATTTCGATTGGTTACTAGAAAAATAATGGAAATTGTCCCCTTGGATAATTTTGAGAGATCAATGAAAGATGTTTGAAAAAATAAAAATAGATTTCATCTTTCCAAACTGTTATTGCATTCAAAACAATTAAAACGTAGTATATCATCTGAGAATAAAGCACGTTATCCTTCCATTGGAAGTTTGAATTTAAAATATAACTGAAGAGATTTTGCACTTTGACAATAACTCATAATAATAGAATTCCAGGAAAATAATAATTGAATATGACTCATACCTAATGGTGTTGCAATGAGGTACTGCTTAAAATAGTTTATTTCTTGAGGCATAATGTTCAGGAGACAATAATTCTAAACAATAAAAAACATTAATGATCAAGGTTCAACATCTGCAGATCTTTTGTTTATCAAACAATATTTTTCTTAATTATCGTGGAAAGATGATACATCACAACCATATTAAGAGACTCCCACTTTTAAACACATTTTTGTATATGTGGCTTTTTCGTAGGCAATGAGTGAATACAGCTAAAAATTATCCACCTACTTTGTTATTATCTACCTATAACAATTAACGTTCTTCGCTCATAAAATGAATAATTAGGTGCAAACTAGTTATTCTAGAATTGCAAAATGAATAGGGGCTATGGGAAAAATGTAGAAAGGTTACTTGATTATAGAAATCTTTCGCTTTTCAATAATAGCTCTTGTAATTATGTAAAAGATCATTTTCTGGCTAGTGTAATTTCTGAATAATGCAGTTGAAAAAAATAAATAGTATCATTTTCTAAGTAAGTACTTTATACTCGAAGAATACTATGTACAACATAATATCGTAGCATAAAATTCTTCTTTGTAATGAATAAAATACTTTTTCGCAAAAGAATTCAGAAGTCTCGGAAATATATGGTCAAAATAGGATGTAACCCTTGTTTCACGGAAATAATATTTATGGAACAGGTCTCCAGTTACAAATAATATTTAACAATTTTCATCTCATTTATAATCCCGAAAAGTGGGCCAATTTTATTGATGAATACGCCTCACTCAGTCATTTTAAGATTTAAACATGTTTTTCTATGGACCTCGATTATCTACGAGCGTTTTATTATCGCAGATTGATGAAAACACTTGTTGACAGTACAACAGCATCATTAGCTATTGAATTAATCACAAACAATCGCTCAAAACCGGCAAAATCTAAAAATAACGGTGGAGACCCCAACAGGCGGTTAGGAACGAAACCTCGAATTTCATTCAAGTGTTACGTGTGAAATATCGTCATAATTTTTTGTACAGTTAATGATGAGTTAATTTGTTGGAATATAATGAATTTTAATGGAAGGAAAACTAGAATCTTTTGGGTGATTAACTAAATACCACTCATAGCGGCATGATAATGTTGTCGGTAGAACATCAAGAATATTTGATATAAATAATCAAATATTTGAATTCTTGTTCTAGAATTTCTACATCAAGTACATGTAAAATAAAACCGCGCCTTGAATTTGAGCTCAAATTACATGCATTCTCCAGAATTATGGATTTATTCACATACCGATTAATACAGTGATGTCCGAAACAAATTAACACAATATATAGCGTGAAAATAGCGTACATTGATGAGCATCCTTAGCACAATTCTTTCTGTTTCCTGTTTATTCAAGGTGGAATGTTGAAAATGACACCATTGCAGTAAAACTTAATCGCACTCACTTAGTCACTCTAATAAAAACGATTGATGCACTTGAGGAAACACTCGTCATTATTCACTAAGAAGAATAATGAAATTTGATGAACTCAAAATGATTTAGACTTGAGTTCGACGTTATTTGGTTCAGTGATCTCTTCAACTTTTCAGCAAAAGCTCTACATAAGTATACATTATTTGGAGATTCACCTCTCCTATATCTCCAAAGGATAACAAACAAGAACTCATGAACAACAGTAACATAACAGTCATTTTTTTAAGAAGAAAGTGAGTGTGTTTTAAACATAACTTGTAAATACTAGGTTTAAGTTACGCTATTAAAATTTGGTTTTAGATACGTCTCAATCTCAAGAGTATTTCGCTCTTTTCGTACAGAATTCCTGGTACATTCTCGTTATTATCGAGTTCCGTTTTGTTGAAAAAGTAGGCTATAGAAAATACGATACTCTAAGCAGTGCATTCTAGGATGTTTTCTTTATTAAAAATGAAGGTTTTTTCTAACTTGGCCAACCTTTGATGAGTTAAATGTATTGTCAAATATATATTTGTCTCTAAAGATTCCTCTGCTCAATTTATCGCTCAGCTTTAAGAAAAACTCTGTGTACAAATATCGTACGAAATTTTTAGCACTTTGTGATTCTTCAACCTGAGTGAGTTATAAAATTTATTCGTAACTCATTTAATGAATATTTAAAATATCTAAGAGATATACTGAAATTCCTTTTCCTGTAATAATGAACAGGAATTCAATCAACATTTTCATTTTATTGAACGTCCCTTTTATGATCAACAAGGACGCACAGATGAGCTATAAGTTCTTCCTGATCGAAGGCAAAGGCTGTTTATATTTTACACTCTCACTGAAACACTCTCATTGAAGATCTCTAGACTCCAAGCTAATTTATGACTCAATCGGACAGATATTTCTTCTTTCTTCATTTCCTTATTGCCACGCGAATATTGGACATAAATGGATGCACCGTGTATTCACGCAATACTGTACATTCCAAATAATGGCACCAAAAGTGTCTACATGAATTCTTTCACTTTTCACTGATCGTTGTCACTTCGGACCCACAACTATTCTTTTTTCTTCAATTTCGGGGGCGTCTTATGTTAACCTTGCTCTTCGTTTATTCGTACTGAAAGTTACGCAAATATCCTGCCAGTTCAGCGTGCGAGAAGACAATACCCGATTAGTGTTGGTACTTCTGACCTAGAGAGAAGAACACACTTGATCACTCCTAAGAACCAAGAAGTAGAAGGCGGGTTAAGAATCAGTTTCTCTGCAGACTTCGTGTGGTGAACGTCTGTTGGATTTGAAGAGATTCGAGTGCGAACGGCGTGTCCCCCAGACCATCCTCCTTAGGTGAGTACTTTCCACCATTCTATGGGATTGCCTGACTTATGGGTGACAGTCTGTGATCTTTGTACCTTGTCGTCATCGGATGATACCGGTATAGAAAGTCGTGAATAATTATGAAGGGTTTTACTTTCACATGCCTGAAGATGTTTGGTCACGACATCGGAGGTCTTCTAGTCGAAAGGGGGGTTCACCGCTGTCCTCGAGATCAATTAAATTTTTTTTTTCGACCTTTATATTTTTTTCCGAACACACATTCTCATGGAAAATTGTTCTAGCTTCTTTTGGTTTGAGGAAATTTTTATGTCTTTTAACATTTTTTATTTTACACTACTTATATTATCGTTTTCATTTATGTAAGAAGAATTATTAATTTCAGTTTTATCTTTTGTTGATCTCGATGTTCGAATTTTTTAACTATCTTTGAAAATTTCTCAGTCGATTTCTTTTTTTGAATTCTTCAATTAGATTGTTGAATTTTTTAAAAACTCATATGAGAAAATAATTTAAATTTTCCTATTTTTTCATTTATCCTCGGACACAAGAAAGGTTTTATCGAAGAAAATTATAATTGCTTAAGAGTCAATAATTCTTGGCCAATTCTGGGGAAATTCCTTCACACAACCCAAATATTTCAATCAATTCAAGTGGTGACAATTCTTCATTTATACAGGGGGTTTCAAAACTGTTTTCAAAGATTTTTAGTGGTAGTTTTCAACGAAAATTAAGTCTTCCACATTTTTTTCGAAGCTCTCTCCCCCAAGTTACAGTCTTTTAAGTTGGAGGAAAAATTGTTTTTATATCTCGTTTGCCGAGCAATTTAACAGAATGACATTTGGTAGATGGAGAACGCTCTTTAAGGCCACTTTTAACAGTGTTTTCGATGTCACAAACGAGTAGAGATATCAAACCCTGTAATATTTCGCTTCTGAACTTTAATATGTTTCAACTATTCTGATATTCAAAAACCTATTTTTGTGGCCTAATTCTTATATTTAACCATTCAGGACACTCATTTTTTCCATGCAATTTTACCCTCCTGTATAGCCCCAATGACATTGGTCATTGAATAGTTTAATCCATACAATGGCAAGAATTTTACTCAAGAATAAGAGACGGAAATTGAAGCAGAATTTATACCATTTTATGAAAGTTGGATTTGTCAAAAAAACTCCCACAAACACACTTAAATTTGTCTTCAGTAGAAGACGTAAAGCTTAGCCCAAATTCTCAATATCGAGTGGATTGCAGAAGTTTCCATCATCGAATCACTCAAACCGATTCATGAAGACATTATCATTACCATTTTCAGATGAAACTGAAATTACCAGCTCTATTACTCATAACTTTATAAAAAAATTAAAGTAATATGCCAACAAGCTGCTAATAACTCAAATTCGTAAGGATAATTCCATTGTGTAACCAATGAAGTTCACAAGCAGTGAACTTGGCGGCGGTGCATGTTGATGTCATTGACATCATAACATCAGAATTACTGGATCTCATCAATTTCGGTGATAATCGTGTTCTTGCACTCTACTGACATACATTTCGGTTGAAACCATCAACCATTACGAGTAACTATAGTTTGATCCACTCATTTGAAGTGGAAATGAGTAGGAATTGGGAACAAATTTTGGCAGAATAACGCGATGAGCTAATTGTTGTGCAATTCCCGATGAGCTGATTAACAGTATCTTTGTTGAAAATGATAGAGTTCTACGTTTGATAAAACTCCCAATGAAATATTGTAATTTTGGTTATTCTCCCTGAATTTCAGCCTTCGAATGAGGATATAAACAATTTTTTCTGGATGACACCTTCCTATATGGAAGCTTGCACTTTCACTCATCTGGAACCTAATTAACTCCTATTGCGAGGGGTCTTGAGATTTTATCTGAGCATTGTTGATATACAAACCAGTTCCCAGTAAGCAATTATCGGATTACTTGTAAAATATCAGAAAGAATCAGAATTGCGTACACAGATCTTAATTTCAGTGTTAATCAAGAAGTTAATCTCAGATCGTTTATCTGTGTAATTGAATTCGCTATTATTTTGAAGTTTCTGGGGAAACTATGAGTAGTGATAAAAAATATAATAACTCTACGATTCTTATTGCAGCAATCCATCGAAATAATCTTATTGTTGTAAATAGTACATTCTTTTGAAATTTGTAAGTTTGATATTGAGTTTATCCAAAAAATCATCATTGTAATTGAATTGAGATTGTATCAAGTTGGTCACTTACAATGACAGAAAGAATTCGCTGTTTTTCAGTTGTGGAAACATAAAAAAACTGTTTATTTTTTTTAAATCTACATAAACTAGATGGAAAAAATGTTTTGTCGTACCTGATAGGTGTATGAATCTTTGGCCTATGACTCAATTGAAGGATCGTGAAGTTGAGTCAGATTATCCGATGTATGAGATGTTCAATGTATCTTATTTATAGACTACCTACCAATAAAAATACCTGCTGAATATTGCGAGGACAGAATGATGTCTGCATTCAAATTAGACACGAATAGAAAACCGCTATGTTTACAGTATGATATACCTTGGAATTGGAATTTGATATCATAGCTACTTCACCTACCATGAAACGTACTGCAGAGATATTTTATCGTTTATATAAAATAAAAACATTGTACCCACTAATAAGTGTTACTTTTACAGCTATCGTGATTTTTCTTCAAGTTGTTTCTCATTCATAAATTATTGTGAAAAAAGCATTGTTGAGTCGAAATAATCAGTTTGTGTACTGTTTTCACATGGGACTCTTTGGCATTTGAAAGTGGGGAGCTTCAATTGAACAATTTCTTGGGCTAGAGAAGATAAAACCCGATTGAAATCCCTTCTATTGTGCATTCATCTTCCTTCGTCTTTGAAGTGTTGTAATCGTTCATGCAGAACTGATTTTTTCTGAACTATTTCGAAATAATCGCATCAAAGTCATTAAATCCGTATCCATCATCAAGTAAAGGATATTCACCCAGCCCACCTTGTTCACAACCAAGTCTTCACCTTAGGAAATAACGGCAACAAGACCAAAGAACGCATGAATGAGGAGTTTCACTTTCAGTTCAAGATTAGAACGTGATTCCTAGATTATTGTTGAATATTGAAATAAGAGAGGAAATCTCACTTATATAAATGAATTATTATCGTTAATCTCCGTAGAATGGAAATATTCATGAGGTGCTCTTTCCTCATTACGGCGGGATTACTAAATATTGAGAAATTTGCATTCGGATTTTCACGGATTGTAGCTATTTGTTAAGTGAAATCCACAAATTTGTTTGTCTGATGTTCCGGCATGAAATGTGGGGTGGTGAATTTTATAAAGGGAATGATAAAAAAATATAGATTTCCATTTGATGTAGGGGAGTTTTTGGGGAAAACTCGATTCGAAATTCAGCATATTTTTGTGAACACCCTGTTGAATTGTCCGTCAAAAGCGTGAAAACAAACAAAAGGACCTGAGTTCCTGAAAATCTTCTTTCTGATAATACCGAATAGAAAATATATGTTCCTATCGAAAATTCAGTAACGCAAAAAGCCTCGAATAAGTGTAGAATTCAGTATTGATCCTCATCTGCATTGGAAGGACTTTTTTTTTTATACTATGATAAAATTTGAAGATATGAGTGAGGTCCGATATAGATGGCTATAGAAACTTCGACAAATCTCATGAAGAGTTATGGAGGAACTTAATAAAAATACATCGAAAAAATTCTTATTGCCTTCTACTCAATGTGATTTACGTTTATCATATCCCATGCTAAAGACCTAAATGATGACAAAATCGATTATCTTCATGATATACGGGCTTATGGAGGCCCGTTAAACTTTGTTGAAATGGAACAGTTTTCTTTTTTACGATGTGCCGAGACAATAGGTCGTATGGCATAAGCAATGCGATTTTTATTTTCTCTGTCGTTCATGTAATCTTCCATATTGTTATTTATGTTATCTGCCTCTATTTCGTACGTTATCATTGCTGAATGAATTCTTCTTCAATGGTAATAATGTGATGTAAGTTTTATTGAGATGTTCGCATTTCCTTATTTTATTATGCCTGATTCCATGAGTTATTGGCATAGATTTCATAGAATTGCAAATAGGAGACTAAAGAGGCCAACTTATATAATAGAATCAATTCGGATTTGGAAATAAGATCACAGGTCTTTCACGAAGTTAAAAAAACAAAAAATAGGGGAAGTAGGTACGTGCAAAATGACATAGGGTTTTATTTCAGAGGCATAACTTGTGAGTAGTGAATTACAGTAATGTCAAATTCTAGACCTATGATTTTTGGTCCTCAACCCTCATGAAATAAAAGTACCAGACAAAATGACATACCGGCAAAAGGCAACTGTAGTTTTCTACTTATAGTTACAAAACTACTGGCAGAGTTTACCAATGAAACGCTTGGTTCTTCTAGGAACATCAGCACAAGATGCATGAGCCCAATGCAACCAATGCATGCATCGTAACCAGTCTTTTCCAGGGCAAATTCTGGAGAAGACTGATTTTTTCCCGATCTGAATCGTCTTCATTATCTCGAAAGTTGCTAGGAACATTTTCTTCTTCATTGTCTTCTCTGAATAATGCCCTAGGGACTTTTTGTTTGGAGGAGATATGGGCTCATTTCTTGATTTGATTTCAATCTTATTAGGTGTAGGAGTGTATAAAATCTGAACGAGTTATAAGAAAAGAAAGACTCAAATCTCAATGATCCTGTAATTATCCTATCAAAGTGTGTACTTTCTCAGAAAGTTTGACACGATGCGGAAGCTGATTTTGCTTCGCAAAAACCTGACCAGTGGTTGTTGAACTCTTTCTGAAGAACACTTTCACAATCATGCATTTCCATATTTGTCATTTGGAACATCTCCGTTATCACGGTCGAAGTGTGCAATAATCACTGTTGAAAAAAGGCATTTCAACATTCGGTATTTTTCATGTCGAAATAAATACTCGTATGGAATGATTATCCACAAATTAATTGGCTGTGTTCGTTGAACGACCTGTACGAAATCCTAACAACTTTGTTGATCTAGAACTTCACTTTTCAGTATTTGGGACTTGATGGATTCATGGTGACACAGTTTACCGCTTAAGGCTGTGTTCGATTAAATATTTCAGGTTTTTTTCTTGAAAACATCGCTTCTAATTTGATACTCTTCAATTAAAATGAAGATACCACCTGCACGATTTTCAGGATTGGCTCTGATGAATATTTAATTAGAATTTCGCATTCCTTTTATCCAGGCTGAAATTGAAGTTATCCTTATACTGCAGCCCATTTGAAAAAACTAATTAATCCTCAGCGAAATTTTGAAGGAAGAAATCTCTTTCAACTCCCCTCGCACGCTGAATTAAGCAACGAAATCCAGTTTCATTTCTGCGATTGAAACACTCGATTTTTGTTGGGACGACATCTCAAGAATTTATGGACAGATTTTTCATCTGTCAAAATGGTTATATGGAAAGATTTTTGGTTATAATTGAGTTCCAAACTCTCTGCTTCATTTTTCATTCAGAAACGATCGCACATTTTCCCAGCACTCCTGATCCTTTTTCTGGTAAAATACAAGGAGCAATGAGAATATACAAGTATGGATAACCAGGATAACTGATTGTTAAAGAGATTTTCGTGAAAAACTGAAATTCATACATGTTTCTCAACGAAACAATATAAACACTGGTTATTTTAATTCATCATAAAGGCTGATCGAATTATATCTTGTTCAATTAGAGTTTATAGCAATAAAAAAGGAGGAAATTGCATTTGAAATGACTGCATTCGCTTCACATTCCTCTTACTGATGTTGATCAAGTTGACTTGCAATTAATTTGAATATTTAATCAGAGCAAACTTAACTTAGATTGAATGAAGGAATTCTGGATGCATTTCAATTCACTGCATGTACTCGGATTTCTATTTAATTTCGAGAAATGGAAATGTCAAATCAGTCATTGTCATCGTGAATTTTGACATTTTTGAAAGTGATCGAACTCAAAATCAAATCATGAGATGATTTTTCAAGAAGATGATCGGTTCAACCGCATAAAGAAGTTAAATTGAAGTTATTTTGAAGAACGAAAATGTCACTTTCGTAATTAATATTTGTTTTATTCGTCTATATTAATAGAATCCAACGTATTTCAGTTTGCCTGTGTTTCTGATGGTAATTAGAAAGTGAATCTGAAGTGGTAATCAATTAGTAGTAACAAGTATTTCTGAATTGAAAGCGGAACTCAGTTTAGTAATCATTTTATCGTTTGTTAGTTCCAAAAATGGTTGAATTACACTGTTAAGTAATTGGTGATGTTACTATCACTTCCTTCCCAGTCTTTTTATATCCCAACAGTCTCAATTTGATAGGCTTGAAATAATTCTTGATCAAACTCAATTAATTAAAATCTATGTTAGTTCGAGCACTCCTAAGAAATCAGCAAACTATTATCTATTTTGCAGAAAAATCACACCTATTTGTTTCCGCAACCAACTTCAATTACCGACCTGTTGTATTTGTTCCAATTAAAAAAATCCCAATCGATTAACTGAGCAATTCGTCCCAGTCTCAAGTAAAAGAAAAAATCAATAACTTCTCCTTTCTCTTTCACATCTCGCAGATATGTTTTATTCAAACGAGTCTAACTGTGCATATCTGGGTTATTTCCTGACAACATCGAGTTCACTGGAACGATCTTGTTTTCTGTTTCATTGACCGTTAAAATATCATTTGTCCTCGGGCATAAGTTGCGTTCAAAATGTGAAAAATATTGATCTTGAACTTGTATTGCCGTTAGCAAGGAACTGGTTCTAAAATTCGCCATGAATCCGTTCGAATATCGGCTCTTTTATCAAAGGATCTGGTTTATATTTTTAGAATGGAGTATTGTTTTCACTGATTCTAATGAATGGATATGAGGTCGATGCCTTTCAGGTTATTTTGTTGTTTTATTGAAATATGAGATGATTCGGTTCATTGAAATGGAAATTTATTGCTGGAATCCCTATTGTCCTTTTGTTTTCTTCAGAAAAATCCTTTCGAACTGAGTATCAAACACGTATTGATATCAAGTATGAAAATTGAAATATCCTTTTCTTTCTACATTAATACATTTTCTTAGCAAACTTGAGATTAATGATTCTGTCATTCTTGAGACAATCCCCGGTTAATTTCATAGGTCCTTAGCAATATGCTAGCTGCAATTGATGGATTCAGATGATTGAAAGTAAGAAAATATAAATATTATTTCACAATATAATCAATTGTAGCTTACTTGGATTGCTTTGAGAGACAACCTGCATCCGCAGTGATGTTTATCGAGCTCTCTCAAGTATCCTTCCATAAAGTCCAATCGATTTATGCTTTCGAACCAGCATGAGCTTTCTCATCTCAACGAAAAATGTGCTTTCGGATACAGTGTTTATTCTGAAAAAGCACTGATTCGCAAACATAGATCTTTCAGTAGTGATTTATTGACGCAATAACGACTTTTCAGTGTGGATTTGAACGCATACTTATGACCCCATCAAATATCAAATATTTGATTTTTCATTTTGTTTACATCGAGTAGATTTACTGAAGCTTTCAGTAGGGTGATGGGAATTTTGTAGGGAACAGATGATTCGAGACGAAAAACGTTTAATTGGACGTTTAAACTCATTCAGAGGGGAAATATCTATCCCGTATTGCTAAGAGTTCATTTTTTGTCTCCTTTTGAAAGCTCTATCTACAAGGGCTTTATCAGTGTCCAGTGATGCTTCTCGGTACCAACCACCAGAGGTTAAAGTAACCAAGATTACTTGATACTATTAAAGCTTCAATCGATTACTGCGCAAAATTAGGACTAGCAGAATTCTCTTTCGATACCATTCAACTGTCGAGTTTGTTGATGCCTGCCTAATATTCTCGCCTATAATCGCGATCTCCGATTCATTATCCGACCGCTCTTTCCAATCTAATCCATTTAAATTTGTCCACCACAGAGATCCCAACCCTCTCCCCTACATCCGACTGAAACAATCCAGAAAAGCTCCGGGATAAAATACAGTGAGGCAGCAGCAAAGAAAAGTTCCGCACCAGAATAATCGGTGAATTAGCGAGTTGGCCACTTATTCTTAAGTTTCTCATGGTTTAACGAACACGGGCACAGAGTTCCAACTTCGGAAATAAAAAAGGGCTTTATCGCGACCCCCCCGAGAAAGTTGGGTTAATTATTTCATCCGACAAGAAACGAAATCTTCTGGAGAAATCCGAGTTCACTCCGGTAGTTATATACGGTCGGGTCGTAAAAACGGAACGTTTGATTACGTCGAACTAACTGGTTGACACCGTTGCCGGACTTTTGGACATGAAAGTTAACGACTTGAAAAATAAGCCCTAAGACCCACGTCTCCCGGAGGAGATAACTGAATTGAAAGTCGGGAATCCGGGGGTTTGTGTTCGCTCATCTGTTTTTATAGGATGATCATGTTTGTTTGGATGAAAAGGATGAGGGAGCTAGCGCCCTCTACCTGCAGGTAGCTGCACTATGGGCCCTCTAGCCGCTCACAAATTGGCGCCCAAGCTGGCACCAAGTTATTGAGAATTGTTCCGAAGTATAAATCGGGTTGAATTTAAGGGGACCTGGTACACGTCCGAGCTCGCGAGCTCCCTTCAAAAATTGGGCTTTTTATTCCCATGATATCTCAGTTCGTATGCGGCGTAAACCAACAATTTTTTTTTTGATTGAAGCTTAATCATTTCTTTAGAATGTGTATTACTCGCTTTCCTTTTTTTCCGTATAGGTATTAAGAAAAAAATCTGGTGAGCTGTAATTTCATGAAAATCTGGACCAACGATTTTATTTCCATGATATCTCTGTCAATTTTCGGGATAAATTTATGAAATTTTCAGTATGCATGCAGAATGTGTATTATTTGCTTTTCCGTTTTTCTGCGTATATTGCGAAAAAAACCTCGTTGAAAATATGACCAATAAAGTTCCTACTTTATAATTCATTTGAAAATTTGGTGGGGCAATGAACAAAAAAACTGATCAAAACACATTTTGAAAAATATTATTTTGCATGTAAACTGAAAATTTCATAAATTTATCCCGAGAATTGACAGAGATATCATGGAAATAAAATCGTTTGTCCAGATTTTCATGAAATTACAGCTCACCAGGTTTTTTTCCTAATATACGAAGAAAAACAGAAAAGCGAGTAAAACACATTCTAGAGAAATGATTAAGCTTCAATTTAAAAAAAAAATTGTTGGTCTACGCCGCATATGAACTGAGATATCATGGAAATAAAAAGCCCAATTTTTGATGGGAGCTCGCGAGCTCGGACTTGAACCAGGTCCCCTTAAGGGGCCGTTATACGTTGGCCGACGGCTACGGCACCGATTCTCCATTAAAAAGTGCCTTTGAATTTTCGAAGTTTTCGCCCTAAATTTTTCACCTAAAAGCTTGACTTTTTCTTTAACTCGAAGTTAAGGGATGTCTTCAATTTCTTCTCTTCAAAAAAATTATTTTTTCGCATGAAAAAATCGGGTTGAATTCGAGTGTCTATGAAAATAGACTTCATAATCGTTTTTGGCGGTTATTCATCAATTTTTTTCAGAAAATTCATTGGAGTGCCCTCGACAAATCAATTTTCTATATAAAAAATTAATCCATTTGGATAGGCGCTTAATGAATGCAAAAAGTTGTGGAAATACTGAAAAGACTTCAAGAAAGTCTGAAATCGGAGAAAAGAGTCTGAAATTGTAGGAGAATTTGTGAAAAAAATCAAACTTTCAGATGGAAAATTTAGGGCGTGTATGGAAAAATGAAAGGCACTCTTTGAATGGAGAATCGGTGCCGTCGGCCAAAGTATAACGGCCCCTTAAGCAATTTCCTGGATTATGTTGACTATAAGAGCTTTTATCGATTGAGACTCATTGACATAAATCTGCGATCACAAAACCCCCAAAAAGTCTAGTGAAACCAAATCACACGATCTTGGTGGCTAATTCCTAAGTCAGCTGATAAACAGCGTGTTTTATGGCTTCAAACCTTGAGCTCATTTGTCAGCAGATTAAATGGAAGCCTTCACAGACTGCTATAACATCGATCGGTTCCAACCCTTTGGCCCTAAACGCAAAGAAATGTCTCCTTTCCTCGTCATGGCCCTGCCTGACATGCATATCTATAAAAAATTAGATTTCCCCGATTAGAATTCCATCCTCGTATAATTTGGGAAGCGCGAACTGGCCTTTGAACTCGTCAAACTTAATTTTAGACGTCTATCTCGAAATTCCACATCAAGTCATGCTTTTCGACGAAGCAACGGATGAGTCCGACCCGATACTGTGCGTCATGTGGGACAGATGGAATTGTGGAAAGAAAATTACATTGAATATTTGATGTCCCTTCGGACTGCATGAGGATAATATGTTCGGATGTTCTTACTCTGTATGGGGCGGAATTTTTTTATGTTTTATGAATAATTGGTTTCTCACGAATTAGAATTTATTCCATATCGTAGCCAAGTTTATCCACCTCTAGTGGGCTGTCCAACGTATACTCCATTCACTTTTATAATGTACCTATCTCGGTTGGCCATGAAATTCTGACACATTTCACCGTGTATATTTTGAAAATGTTAGGTTATAGTCATTTCCTGTCAGTTAATGAGCAACGTTGTCCTTTCTACATAGTACATAGAGGTCGTAGTAATTACGTATTTATCAAAATGTCTATTTACTTTGTGAAAATGATGAATTTTTTCAGCAATGACATTTTTATATGCAATGGAATGATCAACAACCGTCGTAGACTTCCATCCACCATGTTTTTTTATATCCGTAATATTTGCTCCTGATTCTGCTAGCAATGAAGCGGAGGATCTTCGAAAACAGTGTCCTGTATATTGCTTTGGTTCTGGCAGTTTGAGGAATTCGGCAACAATAGATGGAATTTCCCCAAATGTAATGATACCAACTAGATTGGCAGTGCATTTATTATTAATTATATTTCAGGAAAAAACGACGATGTTTGATGACAGAAGGGCGCAGTGCAAAGTACTTATAAAAATAGTCATTACTCCCAATAATACTGAAAGAACGACTGACTTTTGTTTTTGTGTTTGGAAGTTGTATAACCAATGATTTATTTTTTATTTAGATGTCTTCCACTGATAAATTACACAATTCTTCACCGATCGGCTCCAAATAATCCGAAAATAGTTGCAACCTTAACCATCACGTATTTCTCATCTGGTGCCTCATTTTCAAACTTTTCAACTTGTTCTCGAGTGGGAATTTTTGATTTTTTGGGAAGATATCCTTCACTTTTCCGTTTTAAATATGCTATTACCTTAAAATATTTACTAACATCCACACCATTTTTAACAAGGGCGCTTGACTTTATCATTGAAAATTTGCTCCACAAAGTTGATGAACTCCATATTTGATTTTTCTTCTGAGAATGCCAGGAAAATTAAAGTTCCCTTCTACATTTTTCAATTTACACCAGGCCAGGAAATTGTTATAATGCAATATCGTACTGCTGAACATATTTTTTAGGTAGAAGTTCCAGATTTTCTCTTCTTGCAGACTCTTCAATATCCACAGGAACAACCAAATCGTCACTTTTATTAATAATTGGACTCTCGACAAACATATTAAGCAGTTAAAAACCCAAGACGAAAATTGGATAGGAACGGAATTCAAATGACAGCGTCTTTTCTCATTTGTTAGTAATCATAACGTTGGCAACGTTTGCCATTCAGAACAACCTTTTGATTATTTGAATATTAAAATGCATTTTGCAGTTTATTGTCAATGCAAATTCGCCCATTTCATTATTAAAATAGGGCAAAAAAACATTGTATGGTATTTGTGTTAAAAGTGATTTTATTTTGTTCGTGAAATTGTTCAATTCGCTCCGCTCATTTCACAAACTTTTTCACTCACACAATAAAACGTCCCTTTTAGCACCCATATCATAAATAACTATTTTGCGGAACTTGAAATACCCCAGTACGAAAATGTAGTAGTACCTACTGCGAAACCTGTGTAACAGTTGAACCTTGAAAGAACTAACTGCATTTACAAAGTTAAAAAAGAGTAAATAGAAATTAGCATTGGCAACGTCTCTGATAATTATTTGACATCTCTCGAGTACCAACCTGCGTCAGTTTCAAGTAAAAAAAAGTTTGATTAACCTAAATCATGGTCAACTGGGATACTTCATGAAAGTGAATGGAGTATACATGACTTCATGTAAGTTGAATATTTTTGTCGCAATTAGGAGAAAATTTCTCGTTCTAACAGAAAAATATAGTTTGGATCATAAAAAAAACTTAGGTCTTAGTCCTCTTTTTGCACTGGATGTTTCTTAACAAAACCTGCCTGGAATATTCTATGAATTCTTCAGAATTACCTTGTCAACTTCGTTATAATTCGTTCCCTGAATAATCCCATAAGAAGCATCTCTCCTACAAAAGTTCTGCAACATCATTTCGCACTTCGAAGGCTTCATTTTTACGGAAATAACGAGCAAGAAGATTCAATGGAACACGTTCCAAATCCTGTGCCGAATATATCAGATACGACAAGGCACGTTTTCTTTCCTGAAATCGTGTTCGATACCAATTAAAAGGACATAGTGAGAAAGCTTTGTCATACTGAACATGATTGCAGCTCCATAAAGTCCCCCCTTGATACTCGTGCCATTTCGGAGTGCCTTTTTGATCTTACTGTATACACGGGATGTGCCACTAATTTCATGCCATTCATTGCTTGAATATGACTTCGGGCATATGTCACGACTACGAGCTACATGGTCCATTCGAATAACTCAATTTTGACTTCTTTTTCCAATAGATCTCAACGTCTATGATACTTCAAAAAACTGAAGATTGACTGCATAAACCAATGACTGATTAATGGCTGGATTTATCGAAATCACCACCTTATATTTTTCCCAAAAATATATCGACATCGTTATTTAACTGCTGTAGTTCCGAGTCTTCTTCAGGTGAAAATATTCATAGATATTTTCTCGCCATTTGAGCCAATTTTTTCTATTGTGCAACTATCTCCTCACTCAAGCAGTTATCGAAAATATGTTTTCGATCTGATCCAACATCAAATCTTCCTGTAATTAAATTCTTCACAATACTGAACGCGAATTGTATCTGCTTTGTAATTTGGAGCTCGACATTTTTATGAATATCCTGCTGACTACCTAAGCTCCTCGAACACAGGATCCATATTATTCTTCGTACTTCATCAGAAAAATTCCTGCTGTAATCCAGCTTGAAGCCCGATGGAAAATCTCATTCCTTCCTATAAGTATTACTTATTGCCAAATAGCGCAGAAGTTCCATCGAATTCCCAAGAAACGCTGGCTCATCAGATATTTCGCTTTGACAGAGATCCGAATTTATTACTGCTTGAAAAAAGGACCGTGGAAGTCCGCAATATTGGAGGCAGTAAATTTTCGACCGATGTAATATGAAACGCAAATTTCTCGAATACTGAAGGGACGACTTGACCCGTCCTTAAATCACTGGATCCAATATCGGAGATATATGACGGAAGGTTTTCACAATGGGCGATCATTAGCCGTTAAATTGCACCTTGGATACCACTTTGTGACCGTGAAAATTTGGGGAATGTGGAAGTATCACTTTCGATGTCGCACGCTTTTCATTTCCCTGCTGATATAGTGCTTTCTCCTATTCTCTCAAGGCACGGTTCCCACTTTCGAGGTCGGTTGACCACCTATTAATCTGTTCAATAGGGACTTTTCCATATACATATACAGTGAACGGACAAAATGATGGTATTTCAGCTGAATTAACCGTATCTACCGGACAACACCGAGACCTTTCATCCCAGGCTCCATCAGCAAACAAAGAGCCAGGACTTGTCTTGACATATTCATGAGGAGATATTCATCTGCGGCTAATAAAGGCGATACATCTCAACATACTCTTGCTGATCCTATGAGGAGGTTCCTACAATCCCTAAAGGACGATTCATAAGTGGACAAGGCAAACGTGGGCCGAAGACTCGATAAACGTACTTATTTTCAACTTCTACACCTCATATGATAGCAATCAAATGAAAAACTGAGCCCATCTCCTCCAAAGAAAAGGAGACAAGTGCCTAGGGCATTATTTGAAGAAGACAATGAAGAAGAAAATGTTCCTAGCAACTTTCAAGATGATGAAGATGACTGTCTATCTGTCTATTGTTATGAGCTTTCTCCCGATTCAGATCGGGAAAAAACCAGTCTTCTCCAAGATTAGCCCTGAAAAATTAGGAAACGATGCATGCATTGGTTGTACAGGGCTCACGCATCTTGTGCTGATGTTCCTAGAAGAACCAAGCGTTTCATTGGTGAACTGTCAGTAGTTTTGTAACTATGAGTAGAAAACTACAGTTGCCTGTTGCCGGTATGTCATTTTGTCCATAGCATGCGGACAAAATTAATTTCGTTTATCTCAATTCATCTTGGAATTTTCCATTATTTGGTACTTTTATTTCATAAAGGTTGACAAGATTTTATGAAGAAAGGACCAAAGATCATAGTTGAAGAATATGACATTACTGCAATTCTCTACTAACAAGTAATGCTTCTGAAACAAAACCTTATGTCATTTTGTACGTACGTACTTGCTTCACACCTAAAAAAAATCCAAATCTGGAAATCTCGTACAACCAGAAATATCCGGGTGTCGGCCATCCTGTATAGGAAAGATCCATTGAATGCAATCGCTGACGTTGCGGAAGTTTGAAGGACTGACGATCGGTAGCTTTCAAATTGTAAATGCGAGTATTTTCCATATGATTAAAACTTCATTTCAAGGGATCCTTTTACGGAACCCTATCGAATACTCAAAGCAAAACCGAGGTTGCTTACGCAAATTCCGAGTCCTGCAGTTTAGGGTTTGGTTCTGAGTGTCATTGAGTTCAGCTGACGTGAAGGGTTCGTATTCCTATATTGGCGGTTTTTGTGCCACAAAAACCGAATTACTTTTATGGGTTTCAATCCCTCGCTCCAACTATACCCGGATTTCATACGGGGTGATTTGAACAGAGGATACGAAGAAATAAAATGTCAGCAATGTGACATTATTTGTTGAATTTTAAATGCCTTGCCCAAAAGCCACCCTACTACGAATTTGTTTTGTATTAAATTCTGGAAATTCAGTGAGTTATACAATTTTGAAATCTCAATGAACCAGGCATGTTTAATGGACACTCAGGTACCATATTTCGCTTACACCACGTCAAATTAAACTCAGGAAAAAAATCAGCAAAACATGAAATATGAGCTTGATCATTCGATGGCGCATCTATCCAGGAATACTTTCCAAAAAACACATTGAAAAAATTCTTTCATTTGAAGTCGTGTCACTAAAAAGAGTGGCAATGAGTGTAACTTTTTTGGGTGAAACCAAAAGACTTTCACTGAAATTGAAACATATTTTTCTGAACCGTCTCTCAGTCCTCTACCTATCATATTATACATTGATGAAGCTACACAGATTATATTGAAAAATTCTTAGCCTACTATAGAACCAAACAAAATTTCAATGTCAAAATGTTTTATTACTCAACATATTCTTCTCTTAATTTAATACATTCATTACAAGGAACCTGCAACGTCTCTAGACCTTTAAAAAAATGTTTCTTCTTGCTCTGCGAACCAGTCCTCCACAGTTTCTATTACCTCCTAGTTGAAAGAAAATTTGCGAACTTTTAAATTTTTTTCAGTTCAGGAAAGAGATGACAGTCGGACGGTGCCAGATCTGGTGAATAAGGGGGGTGTTCTAGTAATTCTAACCCTAAATCACGGATTTTTTTACATGGCAACATGATATTTGTGTACTGGGGCGTTGTCCTGTAAAAACAAAACACCTTTGGATAGCTTTCCGCGTCTTTTCTCTTTAATTTTTTCCTGTCGAGTGGTCAGTAATGTCGAATAGTAATCTCCAGCTATTGTTCTAGCCTTATCCAAAGAATCAATCATGATTACCATGGCAATCCCAAAAAACTGAAGCAAGAACTTTTCCAGCAAATTTTTGGACACGAAACTTCTAAGGTCTTGGAGAACCAGAATGTCGCCATTCCATCGATTGTTGCTTCGTTATTGTTCGTTGGTATGGTATCGCAATATTTTGTTTATGCATGGAACTGGTCTAGGCTGACTAGATATCAATACATCCTCGTATCTAGTAATGCTATGATTAACAAAGCAAGTATTGAGAAGACCTTTAACACGATGCTTTGAATCAATAATGGGAAAATGAATACAATACCCAGTTATAATTGATTTCAGAAATCTTTAAAATTGAGGCATTTTGAAGAATACCAACTTGGAACATGGCTCATGTGCTGATCCGAAAAACCGTTCTGTAGTCCAACAATAGGGAACATGATTAAATTCCCCAGAAACTGTGGATGGTGGAGCTGAAATATTTCCACATTAATTATCACTAATAGGGGCAGCATAAAGAGACCAAATGGCGTCTCTAGTTCGAGGTCGACGTCGCAAGTTCCTAATAACGCTAGATAATTCATAGTGTCAACATATAAAATGACACGTGAACTTTGTCGGTAACGAAGCTGATCTTATAATCAATAACGGGGTAACTGAGCTGAGAAATAATTGCACCCCCTGACAGGCACTTTATTTATAGGTTAGCTAGTCTTTGAGTGCGTGTCGCTTACATTATAAATAGATTGGGGGGTCACGAAGAGCTGTCGTGAAGTTATGTGCTCCAGAATGAAAAATTACATTGGGTTAGTTTACATATAATTAGATGCAGGACTGATAACATGGACCTCAACCCCATTCCAGTCTTAATCGTTTTCGTTTGCAAATAAGATTTTTAGTGGCGATTTGTGAGCGACGAATGGTGAAAATGGTAGATTTTAACTTTTTTATCGAATGTGATACCTACTCCACTTTCGTACTTATCTACCTGATGATGAATGGTTCCTCTGGATACTCGTTTGGAGGCTCTCACGAAAGCGATATGTACAGGGTGGATTACATTCGTTTTCAAATGAGGCCACCTCGAAATCAATAGGAGATTTTAAAAAGTGGAGGACACATTTTGGGGGCGATACGAGCTAGGATGTATTGATATCTAGTTAGCCTAGACCAGTTCCATGCATAAACAAAATATTGCGATACCATATCAACGAACAATTACTTTTAGAAGTGTCAGTGTAGAGTTCGACGTCAAAATAGTAGACCAGAGTTACTCAATAAATTTAAAAAAAGATCTCCACCGAAATTGTAGAAATCGAGCCATAATCAAGTACCTATATTCAAAAGGGTTAAGAGGTAAGCAGATTACGAAGATATGCTTAATACCCTTGGTGATCAATGTCCTTCGTATGCGACCGTGAAAAATTGGACTGCAAGCTTCAAAAGAGGTAAATTTTCTATTGAAGATGATGACCGATCGGGAAGGCCAGTTTCTGTGTCAGTCCCCGAAAATATCGATGCAGTTCATGACATCGGACCATCGAATTGGGCTTAAACGGATATCTGAAGCACTGAGGATTTCATACGAACGCGTTCATCATATAGTTCACGTCAATTTGGACATGAGAAAAATTTCTGCAAAATGGATCCCCAAATGTTTGAATGTTGACCAAAACCGTACATGGGTAGAAGCGTCGCGTTCGATCTGTGCTCAATTTGAAAACGATGTAGACTTCTTAAACCGATTTGCTACTATGGATGATACTTGGGTTCATTTCTACGATCCAGAAACAAAGCAACAATCGAAGGAATGGCGACACTCTGGTTCTCCAAGACCTGAGAAGTTTCGTATCCAAAAATCTGCTGGAAAAGTTCTTGCCTCAGTTTTTTGGGATTGCCATGGAGTAATCATGATTGATTTTTTTGATAAGGGTAGAACAATAACTGGAGATTACTATTCGACATTACTGACCACTCTACGGGAAAAAATTGAAGAGAAAAGACGCGGAAATCTATCCAAAGGTGTTTTGTTTTTACAGGACAACGCCCCAGTACACAAATCTCATGTTACCATGCAAAAAATTCGTGATTGAGGGTTAGGATTACTAGAACACCCCCCTTATTCACCAGATTTGGCTATCATCTCTTACCTCAACTGAAAAAAAGTTAAAAAGGTCGTAAATTTTTTTCCAACGAGGAGGTAATGAAAGCTGTGGAGGACTGGTTTGCAGAGCAAGAAGAAACATTTTTTTTAAAGGTCTAGAGACGTTGCAGGTTCGCTGTAATAAATGTTTTCAATTAAGAGGAGAATATGTTGAGTAATAAAATATTTTCACATTGAAATTTTGTTTGGTTTTTTCAATACATCCTCGTAGAATTCCATATAAATAATTATTACGCGAAATAACCGTCACTATTAAATCCGATATTCTGGCAATCCTTGAGCGAAAACCGATACCAAAACAAACATCGGGATTTCGGAGTTCGTAACTCGGACATTTAACACTTTCTCTGTAGCAAGTAGACGACCCCAGGCGGTGTACAACTGGTTTTGCATTGGCCTTAACCGTGAACTCAGATACTCGAGAATCGGCGTACAATTCCAAGTAGGATTTCACCCATCCGAAAGGTTACTTCTGTTATTGAAAAATACCAATGTCAGTTGAGCTTGAACCTCGGAGAAATTTGATGGGATGAGGAACATGATTGATGAGAATGATTATCTGACGACAACCGTGTTATGCACAGAAGCACACGTTTGATTCCGAAAGCAATAAATTGTCTAGGACAGTTACTTCTTTTTTATTTAAAGAATTATGAAGAATTGGGAAAAGCAACCCCTCATAGCTGTAGTTATTTCATCGATTCATTTTCAGCAGGAAAATTTGCAGGTTGATTCTGGCTCTGTAACAACCTAAATTTTGATATTTAGGTATCTTGCCATTTGTTGCAATAATATTGAGAAAACTACTCCAATAATATTTTATGGTAGAGTGCCCTGAAAATAATGAAAAGAGTGTTTAAAATTGCGCTTTTTTCAGAATAAATATAACACATAATTTGCATTCATTTTCAAGAACTTTTAATTGGTAATTGAAGTATCAGTTATGACATTCATGTCCGAAAAATAATATATGCAAAATGGCTTCTTCTTGCAGCTCTACAGACGTCCACTCTTCTGTTAAAATTTTCAATGACATTTCGACAAAATTTAGGCTCTATCTCACTAATGACACGAATGAATTCATCCTTTAGTTCAGGAGTAGATTGTGGATTATTCTTAAAGACCTGGCTTTACAGATAACCCCGAAGAAAATAGTCCAAGGGTGTCAAATCACATGATCTTGGTGGCCAATTGACATATCAATTTCTGGAGATTATTCGTCCAGGAAATTTTTGTCTCAATAAATCAATTGTATCATTTGCAATGTGAGGAGTAGCAGCGTCCTGCTGAAACTAAATGTCCTCTAGAATATTCATTAATTCAGGCCACAAAAATTGGATAATCATCCGACGGTTTCGATCACCATTGACAGTTAAAGCTTTACCAGCAGCATTTTCAAAAAAGTAAGGACCAATTACACCCCCTGACCATAATTCACACCAAACAGCGAAACGTTTAGGATGCTTAGGTTTCTCATGAATAATTCGTGGATTTTCCTCACCTCAGATACGATAATTTTGTTTATTAACATAGTCACTAAGTTCAAAATGTGCCTCATCAGAGAACATGATTTTTTGAGGAAAATCAGGTGGTTTTTCATTGATGAAATCGACAAATGAACGACGTTTTGAATGATCCAATGGCCTTAGTTCCTGTGTTATTTGAATATTTGCCTTCAGAGCTAATTCCTTGTAAAAAATACGCCATGTTGTGGACCCACTAAGTCCAACTTGTTGAGAACGTCGTCTAATGGACATTTCAGTGTCTTCAGCAAGAATTTCACGAACCAAATCGATATTTTCTTGTGAACGACCGCTACGACTGTATTTTTCACTTTTTTGGTCTTCCACCGAACCGTTCTCTTGAAATTTCTTTATTATTCGACCAATATTGCTTTGAGATGGACGATTATGTAAACCATAAAATTCACGTAAGTTTTTGAAAACAATTTTTACAGAACGCTGATTTTCATGGAATATTTCAACAATTTGAACGCGTTGTTGTTTGGAACACACTGAAGATTGCAAAATAACAATCTCATACTAACTTCCCGTGAATTATAAAATGAACCTATATCAAGAAATACTATGAAATATTCTCATCCTTTATTAGAAACCTTTTCTACCAAATCACGATTGGAAATTTCACGAACTATAGAACAATCATTATCATTATAGTAGGTGTTCGAAATCATGAAACATAATGATTTTATAATTACTTGAACTTCAAGTAAATTTGTACGCAAATTGTTCAGTCCTACATACTCTTCCTGAATGGAATAAGTTAATAGACATGCTGGGATATATCGTCATTTCAATACCCTTCTATTTTGGTTTTCACAGAAGAATTTGTTCATTTTCCTCTCTACTGCGTTTTTCCACTGTCACTATTTCTCTTATCCTTTTAATTCAACCTTTATTGTTCAAAAACATATCTTTTTGGCAATAGACGGATCCCATAGGGAAAAAAGGCAACTTTTTGGCCGCTGTCCATACATCATTCCTACGTTTGACTTGGAGATCACGGATCAGCCAGGACATGTTGCATCGATCTGAAGAGAGCGGAGTTCGACGTCTGTGGACTTCGATCCAATCCTTTTTTTTTCACTCACAATTTCTCATTCCTTCTTCGCGATGAATTTCAAACCCATCTATTATCGAAAGCATGTTTGATAAGGAAATAAATACATGTTTTCCATCGAGATACAGAAGGCTAAGAATTTTTTTACAAGGAGAAAATTTCTTCAGGGAATATTGAGACGAAGTAGGATCTGGTCCCCATCAATGTAAATGAGGTCTATTTTCCGATGAATTTTTCATGATGCAGAATATTTATGGAGACGCAATCGTTACCTGACTCCTCCGTTTTCTTTGAAGTAAAAACGATTTTGTGTTATGGAGATGATGTCGGTCATGAATGAAATATACCCAGTTTTATCGGAGATAAGAGTAGTAAAGATGACGCTGGGAGCGTTTCTCGAACGCGATACAACGGAATCGATATTTTCCATTCTGCACACCGATATTGGTTATTACAGATCCGAACTCATGTGTTTCACATTATCAGAAATTTTCTTTTGGTGCATTTCCACATTTTAGGTGACGTTATTCAACTTGTTATTAGCTCAGATCCCAACCATTCTAACAGAAATATCAATGATAGATACTAATGCTTATAGGAATTATTCATCATTCAATGAAGCTCTCTGTCAAATATTTTCTAGTTAAATTTGAATATTTCAATGTATACTCCATTCACAATTATAAAATCACAACTCTGGCCTTGGAAATTTGACACATTCCACTCTGTTTCGAAGTTATGACGTTTTTCAAAATATTTTTATGTTCCAAGTCAACACTATGTTGCCCTTTCTACATTCTTAGCGTATTTCTCAGAATGTGAATGAATTGGAAATTATGTGATGGACGAAAATAATTAACGGTTATATGAATTGATAGAAAGGATTCATTTTCTAGTTATTTGCATGAAAAGTACAAGAGATCACTGTTGTAATATATTATTTTTCGCCATGGAAAAAAATCGCATTGTTTTCACATAATTTTCATATGCAGGCTTGTGAAGATTTAATGTTTATTATCCTCTTGAACTGAAAGTTCAAGACTTGACGAAATTTCATTTATTTGATCTTATGAACAAGGAGTAAAATATTCTGACTGTATAGTAATTTATTAGTTTAAAAAATATTCATACATTACTACCACAGTAGGTTTGTACAAATAAAATGGAATAGGTCAAAAATATGCTTCACATTTATCATTCACCTGTTCTAAAATAAGACACAAACTACTGGAATATGGAATAAAACGGATGTATTCTGGTTCAATATAGCCTATTTCTACTTTCTGCAAAGGATTGATAGGAATGAAAGCTCCAGTGACACATTTCAATTCATCAGAATCTGAATTCACCTCCATTGAATGCAATATAGTCATAATCCTTCTTTTTTCAGTTTTTTCGACGTGTTTTTTTTCTGAAACGTGAAAACGATCAACAATAATCATTTAGAGACCGATGATGGCCATCCAGAACCCGTTTACTTACGAAAATCGTGCAATTTCATTCTGCAAGTTCTTCACTCATAATTCCTCGAAAATCCTACCTGAACCATATTTTCCGGTCGCTTTCGTTAGAAGATCGTATAAGGAAGCCGTTTTTGTCCATTTACATATTCCAAATAAATTTTGAGCACCAAAAACGATACCGAAACTAACCAAACTTCTAGGGGACCGGAATTTCGTTTGAAATCTTTTTAAACGGCCAGATACCTAAAAAAACTTCGTTATCAAGTGTAAAAAGGTCGATTAGTACTTACTTTCGCTTTATTTATTCTTATAAATCGATTTTTGGTCCAATTCAAATTTGCCGTTCGTACTCACGCCAGAAGTCGTAAAAGGAAAAAATGACACTTGCACGAAATTTCTCATATCGACGGGAACGGAGAAATAGGCAGTTCAAGATGAAACTATTTTTGGAGCAGTTGTTCAGAGAAACCCTTATATTCTACCAGTAGATCATTCGAATGTTTACTGATGTCCATTGGGAGTGTTCATGCAGAAAATGTTAATTCCGAGGAAAAGTGAATGCAAATATGCTCGGAAAAAGAACTGGAATAATTGCAGTTTCTATTACTCCCCTGAATCGATAGACATAACCTGTTGCTGTTGAACTGTTGCATCCTGCAAGTTACACTATTCTTCAGTACTGACAACCTGATGATAGTTGTTGACGTACGACGTAGATAACGTTCTTTGTATCCCTAACCTCTTCGTCACGCATGACCTGAGTTTCAACAGATATAAAGTGACATTTGTCAGGTGCTCTTTCATTCTGGATGCAAAAGACCTTCATTGCTTGCTCTCGTTTATTGAAGGTTCCTGTCGCAATAGACGAACAATGGAGATTCCTCGGCTCGATTCATCGTGCCTTCTTCGAATCGTGTTTGCGAATTCCTTCACAGATCACCTCAATCGATATCTGAACCGAGATCTGAACAGGATTGTTTGTTCGACAGAAGCGATTTCTTGGGATTCATCTCAGATTGTTGGGCAATATTGCGGTGATAGTTAAGCGCTCCTTGCTCTGAAATTTTTAGGTAGTGTGTCGTCGTGTCAATGTTTGATGATCAGATTGAGGTTTTGAAATGTTGATCATCTCTTCTATTCTGTTAATGATGTATAAGGATGCTCATTCAATTAATGTGGTACCATTTAAATGATTGTAACTGGCCGTGTGATCATTTTAGAGTTTGACAACAAAATATCGCTGATGAGTCTTTAACCGGAGTCCTTTCTATTATAGTTTAGATTTTCACCTGTCAAATGCTATTTTTTTAAATTTCAAAAAACACCATAGTAGGTACTCATCACCGGGGATTTCTTGGAAATCCATTCGATGTAATTCGATGCAGAAGGTCTACAACTCATTCGAATCAGAATATCCACTTGGCCGATCAATACCGCCCATTGATTCAGAGCTATGAGCTCGCGAACAAAACTCGAAAATGAATTTTGGAGAAATATATTATGAAAAAATACAAGTGAAAGAAGGCCAGTATGGACAAGTTTGGTATCAAAAGATAGGTTTTCGAGGACGCTGAATTCAATAAAGAATAAACCGGAGCCATATCTATTATAGTTTAGATTTTCACCTGTCAAACGACATTTTTTCAAATTTCAAATCGCCATAGCTCCTGTTCCTGTGGTCGTATCCACCTTTTGTTTCTACATTCTCAATCAGAATTCTCCGGAGTATCTCTAGGCGTAATAAAATCGATTTCGAAAATCCCAACTTTCTGGGTGAAAAATGTATAGGTAGGGGTAAGATCCCACAAAAGCACCATATTCGTTATCAACACGGAATCCCTGGGAAATCTAAAGTTGTCATTCGATCGTTAAGGTCTCCATCCCATTCGAATCTTTCAGAATACCCATTTTGCGCATACTCAACACCAAAACTCTGCATGATCTAAGCGTGTGAACAACCCCAACAGCCAAACACATCCTTACACAAATATACTCAAAGACTCACCCTGTATTTTGGGTCAACAAAATTTCGAACCTCCATGTGGGTTCACTGACATTGCCGGCAGAGGTGAATTGATGTCAACATGAGAGTGTGATCAGAATTCCTAGTTAAGTTGTTACAGGAAAGGTTATGGCGTATTATGCTGAACATGTTCACATGTTTGAATCACTGCACTATAATAGGGAAATAATTTAATCGACAAGAGATTATCCTTACGGTAGATTGAAAGCATGCGAGTTCTTTTTGTTTGATGTTCAAGCGAGTAAATGTGAATAGATGCTTCGACGTAATCATTTCAGTAAATCAGTCCTGTCATAATCCTTCCTTATTATGTTTGTTGAGAGCTCGTTCAACTTTAACGAGAGCTTTATTATTCCGTGAAGATGTCTGTATTTTAGAGAGAATGATTCGAAGTCTTCTATTGTTGCCATTTAATAATACTTCTTTTTTTTTCCAGATCACTGAAATATCTTCATAACAGTTTGTCTCTATTCCATATGTCCGAAGGTAAGAAAATTATATATGTATACTGTTTTAAAGCGTCCGTATTGTCATATTCTTTTTTCAAACTTTATAACCGATCCCCCAACTTTCGCATAGAAAAGCTTCAAAACACAATCATTTCTGAACAGGCGTTTAATTTCATAACTTTTCGTTCCAAACCATTCAATCATTGCAACGTCGTTTATTCCACATGCTGTGTTTGCAAAGGTAAGTTTAGCGTAGATAAGGTTAGCGGAGGTAAGGTTAGCGTAGATAAAGTTAGCGTAGGTAAGGTTAGCGTAGGTAAGGTTAGCGTAGGTAAGGTTAGCGTAGGTAAGGTTAGTGGAGGTAAGGTTAGCGAAGGTAAAGTTAGCGTAGGTAAGTTCAGCGTTGGTGAGTTCAGAGTAGGTGAGGTTATAGCGTAGGTGAGTTTAGCGTAAGTAAGGTTGGCGTACGTAAGGTTAGCGTAGGAAACTTCAGAGTTGGTGAGTTCAGAGTAGGTGAGGTTAGCGTAGGTTAGATAAGCTTAGGTAAGGTTGGATTAGGTCAGATTAGTAAAGGTAAGAAAAGTGCGCGTAAGATTAGGTAATGTAGGCTTATTAATAAGATGAGAATCGCTTAGGTTATCGTGAGTGGAGTGAGCTCTGGTATGTTTTGCTTTACACTCGTGCCTTTTATCGAAATATTCACATTTTCCTAGAACATCAACAAATTATCGTTAAAATTGATGTTCTTGGCATGTAAAATTTTAATTTCCTGATGATACTTACTGTTTCCTGCTGGACCAGTTTCTGAAAGGAATGGTGAACTAATGAATGAAGTTATAGCTGCAGTAGGAACTTTTGCTTCTGCAAAATTCGATGAAATCTTTCAGTATAATAAAAATGTTAATCACAAACTCCCAACTAAAGTTCAAGATTGAAATTTCCTTCGTGCAAATAAATGAAACAATAGGTTGAGGTTGACATTATCTTACTAATAATAAATGAGTAATAAACCATATAATTATTGTCATTGAATGAACGGGTGAAGCTGAGAGTCATATTTCATAGGCGGAAATAATTTCCTCTGTTATTATTTCTTCACACTTCATATATTCAAATGAAGAGAAAGGATTCCTTCCTGAATAATTGTTTCAAAATCTAGTGAAGTGAAAATAAAACTCAATAACTCATAATCTATGTGAACATTCATTATTGAAACGAAAACTATGAACAATAACGAGATGAACGAAAAGACAATGACGGAGAAAACCTGATAATTGGATGTGAACATGAACATCGAACTTTTCGCATCACTCATCACATTATTTCACAACGGAGAGAGAGAGGAAATCATGAATAATACATGTTCGTACATAAAATTGCCATAGTGGATCCACGGAGTTATGTTAACATTATATCATCGCGAGCACAATTGATGTAGATACTGGGAAATATTTCCTTTTTCGGATGGCGATAACGAACTCTGAGATGAATCGATGTCTGCGATACTTTATTGTCCCGTTCTCAATAAAAAGCTGGGAAAAGTGTCGCTATAAAAACCTATTGATTACATAAAGATGAGGCATGTCTCCGGTTATATAGGAGACATTTCCCAACAAGTTATTCACGAAGCAGGATATTTTTGCATTTATGCTGAGAGCGCACAAACATTCGAATCACGGATAACTCAGATGTCCTCCTCATGTACCTACCAGCAGAAAAATAATCTGACAGCATTTAGAGCAGTGGATTTTGATTCCTTTCTGCTTAAATCTATGGGAATTTTGAGAAAAGGAATAACCAAGATGATGCCCTAGTTTTTTTAATAATCTCATCTCACCCAAAATGTGAAAATGGCACCTTTTTCTTATCCTGGTGCAAAATCAAAGAATCCCTTTCACTGATTTCTGGTATAAGAATCCAAATATTACATTCAAAGGCGATTATTCGAGCCAGAGCGAAGAAATGCTATCTTACTTCTCAGAAGAGGATGTGACACTCTTAAAACCTAATGTATGCAACCAATGTTTCCAAGTTTAAATTGAAGTGGGTTTCAAGTAGGCGAAGACGCTGAAAATGACGAATCTACCATGCCAAAAAGACTTATACTCTTTGAGATGTTAGCTCAGAGTTCGAATGTTTGAACAGAGTTCAGTTAATAGAGTTCTAGATGGAAATTGGAGTTGGATATTAAATTGCCCGATTTCTACTGGCTTTGCGTTAAGTGAAGAGAACAAACATCAATTGCTCTTTAAAGATTCAACTAGAAAACATAGGAAGCTCATAGGAAATGGTTTCATATTCTCGATGCTCTACACAAAAATGCAGCCAAATAAATCATGATGACTACCACGAGATTTTCAATTTAGTTTTTCCGCAATCTTTTCGTTGAAGCCTACATTTGATTTTTCAATTTACTGTAGATATTATCCATCAAACCTTGCATCTCAAATATTTGGAAAAATTCATTCGTTTTCCTCACGATCAGAACTTTTATGAACGCTTTTGCATATAAATACACTAAGCAAAAGGTATTTTTTCCTATCAGTCAAGCAGTCGAGATTACTGGCAATATAATCGATATTACTCCTCAGGTTTCGAAAACAAAAGCGCATGCGTAAGTTATTGAAGAGTTGAACCTATTTTCCTTATATTAAATCGAATTTGAAACGAATTGTTTGGAGGATACGTATACTGGCGCCTTCACCAATTTGTACTTACAGTAAAATCTTGATCCTTATTTGATTGAGATACTGACGCCACAGCCAACTTAAGGTACACCTAAGCACTATCAGATCTTGGGAGTTCATCACGGGGTTGAATTTGAAAACAATATAATAATAATACAAGAATCTACAGGCTTGGCAGTTAAGGGGACCTGGGCTTTTTATTTTCATGATATCTCAGTTCGTATACGACGTAGACCAACAATTCCTTTTTCAAATCAAAGCTTTATCATTGCCCCAGAATGTTTATTACTCGCTGTTCTATTTTTCTTCTTATTCTAGGGAAAAAACCTGGTGAGCTCTAATTTCATGAAAATCTGGACTAACGATTTTATTTCCATGATATCTCCGTCAATTTTCGGGATAAATATATGAAATTTTCAGTATACATGCGAAATAATATTTTGCAGAATGTGTACCATTCGCTTTTTCGTTTTTCTGCGTATATTGAGAAAAAACTGGTCGAAAAGATGACCAATAAAGCTCCTACTTCATAATTCATTCAAAAATTGGGGGGGGGGGGGTAATAAACAGAAAAACTGAACAATATTTATTCTGGAAAATATTATTTCGCATGTATACTGAAAATTTTATAATTTTATCCCGAAAATTGACAGAGATGTCATGGAAATAAAATCAATGGTCCAGATTTTCATGAAATTGCAGCTCACCAGATTTTTTTCCTAATATACGAAGAAAAACAGAAAAGCAAGTAATACACATTCTAGAGAAATGATTAAGCTTCAATTTGAAAATAAAATTGTTGGTCTACGCCGCATACGAACTGAGATATCATGGAAATAAAAAGCCCAATTTTTGAAGGGAGCTCGCGAGCTCGGACGTGTACCAGGTCCCCTTAAGGGGTTGGCTCATTATTAGATATGACTTCTCAACAGTGAATGTAAATAGAGCTTATCACTTTATCAGTCTCAACCGATGCAGTGAAAATGTGAAACGAGAAAACGTTCCCCTTGACCTCAGAAACATATTGAAGTTGAAAAAATCGAAGACTCACCCCGTATACCGTTGCAGTTGTAAAAATGGAGCAAGAACAATATCAAATCGTCTAGACCCTTGAGTTATGGCCGAAAGACATTAAGAAAAGGGCGGAGAAAGAGGACGAGTTCAATTTACTCGAATAATGAGGACAAACCCTAAGAACAAAAAAGACAATTAATTACATCTCTGGAATTACGAATTACGGACGTCGTTTCACAGTCGTATGAACCAACATTACTCTTACATTTCCCTTACATTTCCGACCGGCGTGACATCGCTGTAATTGTGCTGGAACACCCCGGCATGTCAACATTCCAATTAAAGAGATGTTACAGCGGTTGACTCCTGTGTTGCATGGCGCTTTGTTCGTCTTCAGCAGCAAAGTTACCACTTCAAAGTGTACAGATACCTTAATTTAGATGTTCGTGCACGCAGCAGAATCGGTGTGGATTTCAAAGATAATCCGCATTGCATTTCAGTGTGGAGTCAGCCAAAGCCACAGCTGATTTTAATTGAATTTTAACTTGAAATTCCGCATTCTCTGTTTATTGGGGCAGTTCTTTCATTGCTGAGGATGCGGCAGTTTGAATTTGAATTGACTGGTTATTTTAGTTCAGTTTAGTTCGGTTAGGGGGCTACATTCCACTGTGATCTCAAGGTCTATTGGGCTATTGTTTTCACAACTGCGCTATCTACAGCTAGCATTGGAGCCGTGGAGCTTCCGGTTTTTGTTGTAAAGAGAAAAACAATTAATTTTCTATTCGATAAATAAACTTCATTCTTCTACTTCCCAATGTAAGTGAAAAAGTTGTTTTTAAAAATCATCGAGTAGATTTAACGGCAGAAACCATATTCAAATCCTTTGTTGACGTTCGGATGTGAAGTTCTCCAAGAATGTCCCTCAAACTCCTATTAAAAGTTCTAGGGAAAATCTGGTCGAAAATAGACTCCCTGATGCACACAAAGTCGGTGAAAATATAATGGCCGGATTGCACAGACTACCGCTGTGCGTTAAAAATTAAATGTCAATCAAAACGAATTTCTGGGAAAAGTTAACAATGAGTTTGAACAAATGGAACATTGATAACTGCGAATGGGATGGCAGTTGGTAGATGCGCACATAATGAAAAGTCGAATGATTGGTCCCACTCGTTAGGGGTAGTTTCTGGATTTCTGGGAAATCCATACAAATGAATCCATACAAACCCACCGTTCATGATAATGAGAAAAATGTTGAATTTGTCCTCTGCGGAAAATATGCCACCTATGAAATTTCATGTGGTTATGATACCATCAAACACTCTTGATATGAAAAATGTGGCCAAGAAAAATAAGCTATATTCACATTCACTGTTTAAGAGTCATATCTGATGTAGAGCAAAGCCCTCATCTGCAATGCTAACTCAAATTGGCGCGTTTTATGCAGAAAACTCGAAAATATACTGCTCCACAAGAGTATATCGTATTCAATCTTTTTCAAAAGAATGTAATCTTCGAGGAAATCGCCGTAAAATCATTTAAAACTCAATAACAACTTGAATCGATCCAATAAAATCAGTATGAGACATTTCGTCAATCTGGTCGCCTTTTTTCTGAAGTTTGGTTCTTTGCATATGCTTCATGAATGTTCTCATTTCGAATTGAAGTCAGTTTTTCAACGGCTTCGATTTGAAACGAGTTTTCTGAAAATGCCAAGACGTAAATTAACAAACGCTGAGGCTAATTGAGCTATCGGAATGCTACAGGGTGGCCTAACTCAGGTTGTTGTAGCGAAAAGACTCCAAGTCAGCCTGAGTGTGATATCTCGACTTTGGAATAGGTTCAGGGAGACAGGTTCCGTGTTGGAAAGACCAAGGCTTGGTGGGCGACGAAAAACAACACCTGCTAAGGATCGTTTTATCACCGTTTCGGCGGGAAGAAACCCTACATCTACTAGTAGAATGCTACGGAATACTTTTCAAAATGCAGATGGGGTCCAAGTTTCCATCGAAACCATCAGACGACGTTTGAGAGAGGTGAATCTAGGTTCTAGACGTCCATTGAGAGGAATTCCATTAGCACGTGACCATAAGCGTCAAAGACTGGAATGAGCAAGGCAACATATCAATTGGAACGATCAATGACGTAGTGTCCTTTTCACTGATGAATCCAGATATGGACGATTTTCAGATTATCGATGGATAGGGGTATGGACAATCCCACGCATACCCAGGAATCGTCGCTATGTCCACGAAGTCCATCCATTCCGAGGGGGTACCGGCGCACAGATCTACACATTTGTCCTGGGAATATGACCGCCTTACACTATAGGGAGCATGTCATTGACAATGCTGTGCCAAATTTTCACGCTGCTATTGGTGAAACTTTTCAATTTCTAGACGATAAAGCTAGACCGCACCGTGCAGCCTCTTTGAGTGCTCTGAGCGTCTGAACAAAACTCGAAACTGAAAAATCGAAAAATATAAAACCGAATAATTCGTTACTAATGAGGGCTACATGGACGATTTTGGTATCAAAATTTAGGTTTTCGAGGTCGCTCCATTCAATAAAAGATATTCCAGAGCCCTAACTAGCATAGTTTAGATTTTCACCTGCCAAATGGCTTTTTTCGAAAAATGGCAAATTTCAAACTCTCATATCTTCCGTTCCTATCATCTCCGCCAAAAGTTATTTATATTATGTTGATCAGCATACCTCAATGTATCACTGAGCAAAATATGAGCGATTTGAAAAATCTCAAATTTTGGATGAAAAATGCCAAAGTGGTAAGACCTCCCAAAAACACCATATTTGTCATCACCAAGGAATCCCTGGCGAATCCAAAGTCGTTTTTCGAACGTGAAGATCTACTACCCATTCGAATCATGCAGAATACCCATTAGACTGATCAGTATCGCCTATACTTTGAGTGCTCTGAGCGTCTGAACAAAACTCGAAACTGAAAAATCGAAAAATATAAAACCGAATAATTCGTTACTTATGAGGGCTACATGGACGATTTTGGTATCAAAATGTAGGTTTTCGAGGTCGCTCCATTCAATAAAAGATATTCCAGAGCCCTTACTAGCGTAGTTTATATTTTCACCTGTCAAATGGCATTTTTCGAAAAATTGCAAATTTCAAACTCTCATATCTTCCGTTCCTATAATCTCCGCCAAAAGTTATTTATATTATGTTGATCAGCAAACCTCAATGTATCACTGAGCAAAATATGAGCGATTTGAAAAATCTCACAATTTGGATGAAAAATGCCAAAGGGGTAAGACCTCCCAAAAACACCATATTTGTCATCACCAAGGAATCCCTGGCGAATCCAAAGTCGTTTTTCGAAAGTGAAGATCTACTACCCTTTCTAATCATGCAGAATACCCATTAGACTGATTAGTATCGCCTATACTTTGAGTGCTCTGAGCGTCTGAACAAAACTCGAAACTGAAAAATCGAAAAATATAAAACCGAATAATTCGTTACTTATGAGGGCTACATGGACGATTTTGGTATCAAAATGTAGGTTTTCGAGGTCGCTCCATTCAATAAAATATATTCCAGAGTCCTAACTAGCATGGTTTAGATTTTCACCTGTCAAATGGCATTTTTCGAAAAATGGCAAATTTCAAACTCTCATATCTTCCGTTCCTATCATCTCCGCCAAAAGTTATTTATATTATGTTGATCAGCATACCTCAATGTATCACTGAGCAAAATATGAGCGATTTGAAAAATCTAAAATTTTGGATGAAAAATGCCAAAGGGGTAAGACCTCCCAAAAACACCATATTTGTCATCACCAAGGAATCCCTGGCGAATCCAAAGTCGTTTTTCGAAAGTGAAGATCTACTACCCTTTCTAATCATGCAGAATACCCATTAGACTGGTTAGTATCGCCTATACTTTGAGTGCTCTGAGCGTCTGAACAAAACTCGAAACTGAAAAATCGAAAAATATAAAACCGAATAATTCGTTACTTATGAGGGCTACATGGACGATTTTGGTATCAAAATGTAGGTTTTCGAGGTCGCTCCATTCAATGAAAGATATTCCAGAGCCCTAACTAGCATAGTTGAGATTTTTACCTGTCAAATGGCATTTTTCGAAAAATTGCAAATTTCAAACTCTCATATCTTCCGTTCCTATCATCTCCGCCAAAAATCATTTATATTATGTTGATCAGCATACCTCAATGTATCACTGTGCAGAATATGAGCGATTTGAAAAATCTCAAATTTTGGGTGAAAAATGCCAAAGGGGTAAGACCTCCCCAAAACACCATATTTATCATCACCAAGGAATCCCTGGCGAATCCAAAGTCGTTTTTCGAGAGTGAAGATCTACTACCCTTTCTAATCATGCAGAATACCCATTAGACTGATCAGTATCGCCTATACTTTGAGTGCTCTGGGCGTCTGAACAAAACTCGAAACTGAAAAATCGAAAAATTAAAACCGAATAATTCGTTACTTATGAGGGCTACATGGACGATTTTGGTATCAAAATGTAGGTTTTCGAGGTCGCTCCATTCAATAAAATATATTCCAGAGCCCTTACTAGCATAGTTTACATTTTCACCTGTCAAATGGCATTTTTAGAAAAATTGCAAATTTCAAACTCTCATATCTTCCGTTCCTATAATCTCCGCCAAAAGTTATTTATATTATGTTGATCAGCATACCTCAATGTATCACTGAGCAAAATATGAGCGATTTGAAAAATCTCAAATTTTGGGTGAAAAATGCCAAAGGGGTAAGACCTCCCAAAAACACCATATTTGTCATCACCAAGGAATCTCTGGCGAATCCAAAGCCGTTTTTCTAACGTGAAGATCTACTACCCATTCGAATCATGCAGAATACCCATTAGACTGGTCAGTATCGCCTATACTTCGAGTGCTCTGAGCGTCTGAATAAAACTCGAAACTGAAAAATCGAAAAATATAAAACCGAATAATTCGTTACTTATGAGGGCTACATGGACGATTTTGGTATCAAAATGTAGGTTTTCGAGGTCGCTCCATTCAATAAAAGATATTCCAGAGCCCTAACTAGCATAGTTCAGATTTTCACCTGTCAAATGTAATTTTTCGAAAAATGGCAAATTTTAAACTCTCATATCATCCGTTCCTATCATTTCCGCCAAAAGTTATTTATATTATGTTGATCAGCATACATCAATGTATCACTGTGCAAAATATGAGCGATTTGAAAAATCTCAAATTTTGGGTGAAAAATGCCAAAGGGGTAAGACCTCCCAAAAACACCATATTTGTCATCACCAAGGAATCCCTGGCGAATCCAAAGTCGTTTTTCGAAAGTAAAGATCTACTACCCTTGCTTATCATGAAGAATACCCATTAGACTGATTAGTATCGCCTATACTTTGAGTGCTCTGAGCGTCTGAACAAAACTCGAAACTGAAAAATCGAAAAATATAAAACCGAATAATTCGTTACTTATGAGGGCTACATGGACGATTTTGGTATCAAAATGTAGGTTTTCGAGGTCGCTCCATTCAATAAAAGATATTCCAGAGCCCCAACCAGCATTGTTTAGATTTTCACCTGTCAAATGGTATTTTTCGAAAAATTGCAAATTTCAAACTCTCATATCTTCCGTTCCTATAATCTCCGCCAAAAGTTATTTATATTATGTTGATCAGCATACCTCAATGTATCACTGAGCAAAATATGAGCGATTTGAAAAATCTCAAATTTTGGGTGAAAAATGCCAAAGGCGTAAGACCTCCCAAAAACACCATATTTGTCATCACCAAGGAATCTCTGGCGAATCCAAAGCCGTTTTTCTAACGTGAAGATCTACTACCCATTCGAATCATGCAGAATACCCATTAGACTGATCAGTATCGCCTTTACTTTGAGCAGCCATAGTTGAGAATGCGCGCGTATTCCACATTTACCAATACCTCCGCACTCACCAGATTTGAATTGCATAGAACATGCATGGGATATGCCCCAAAGAAGATTAGATAATCATCAACCTACCCCAGAATCCTCAAATGATCTGAGAGAGCTTCTGCCCTGTTTATGGAACCAAATTCCTCAAGAAATGTTCAACAACCTCGTGTGTAGTATGCAAAGAAGATGTCAAGCTGTTATTGATGCCCGTGGAGGCCATACATTGTATTGATAGTCTTGAAATGCTTGAATTCTCTGGGAACAAAATTTCGTTATTTTACTCGATTTTTCTTAACCACCTTGTATACGCTGCAGATCTACAGGCTAAAATTAATTTGCAACTTGAAATCATATTAATATGAATTTTCATCACAAAAATTATATCTTAACTTTATTTTTTTGCAATTTAAGTCAATATCCCTAACTCATGTGGAGCAGTTTATATGGTGCATTTATTGCAGAACGAGTTGCATTAGGGAACACATGCCAGACATCGAATACCTCAAGACCAAAGATTCTCTCATTGGTCTGTAGATTCAAGAAATGGATTGTTTTCACACTAAAGTAAAAATGGCAAATGATAGCACTCTTTCGGTTTAGCGAGGCGTTTTTCTATTCTGACATCCAATCAATTGTTGATCTTTCCCTATTTTACTCAGAATCAGTAAAAATGAACCTCCCCTATTTTCCACCCTCTATTGTATAATCTGATGTAACGTAGGACGAAGAATCCAAGAGAACTATACCTTGCATCTGCCTACCTATCTGAAAATAATCCTTCTTGCAATATTATCCCTCGCTTGCCTCGCACAAGATGCAGATTCTACGAAAACCCACATCGGAGAGAATCTTCATTGTCGCTTCATGTCGCTTGTCGACGCTTCCAGGGAATTCGTATCTCCTTGATATTATTTCGGTCATATCCAGTTCTATTTCTCGAGGTTTGCTTCGAACAAATTTGAAGCATGAAATGTATTCGAGGTGCTTTCTCTGATATTCCGAGAAGGAAAAACGTTTAAGGCGATGTCTGCGACTCAAAGAACGAATTTGATTTCTTATTTATCGAATTTCGCATGCTACATTCAGAGCTTTTGGTGCATTATCCTGCATACGTACAATTCTGAGAGGAAGGATGAAATGTTGTTTTTATAATATTGCGAGAGTGGTTTTAAAACGAAATACTCAGGATGGGAAAGAACTTACATCGGCAGCTTCAAACGGAAAATTACGCAATAGGGGGATGTGCACAATTTAACCCAGAGACAACTAAGAGAAAAACGACACTGCAATTCACTCCCAAAGCCAGGCAGTCGCTCTAGCTTTGAGTTCTCATGCCAGCCCTCAAATTGTGCGCCTAAACATACTGTGAAACTTGACAGAGAATATGTAACGCGTATTGTGAAAATGGCTCCACGTTGGGCGCCAATTGAGTTACCTTCTTTCCCATATTCGATTAAATTAAATGCTGAAATCATTAAGAAGATATTCCTTTTCATCTCACTCAATTCAACCAGCCAAATGGCGACCAAATTGTGACATAACAGCAACTAATTCTTCTTCCTAGATAAGAAAGAAAACTTATCTACAAGGTATCCCCTGTATACTTAGAAGAAGCCTCATTGTCAGGATGTTATGTTTGCTCAGCAAATTCACTTTCTCAGTGACCATCTTTCAGGTATGGTTGTTCTCACCATTGTGATCAGCTGCGGGAACTGATATTCAAATATGGGGCGTAGCAATTAAATTACTATCGAATAAATAACTTCAAGACAAGAATAACCTCACTGAGCAAACAATGGTTTCAGCATTCATCTCATTATTTCGAAACGCCATTCCAGATAGAATATCTTCTCCCGTTGTAGATTGTGATTCAAATTGAAGGGTATTGAAGTTCCTGTGCATTTCCAGGAGTGCCTGAAATTCCCGTTCGTCCTCCAGGATTTTGTTTCGAGAGGTTGCAGTTTATTACAGCACTGAAGGTCAGCGAACTCGAGCCTAGACTGTGGATTCCTGATTAATATTTATGTCTAATTAGAAATTAATGAACGTCGAGTACACAAAGAGCTTTGGTATTGGATATTCCGGAATAATTTGCGAATATTGTCGATATTAATCAACAGCTGGATTGTTTCCGAGAAACTGATAGAAACCTTAATTTTTCGATTATGCCTGCTAATGGTGGAATATTCTTCTTTCTTTGAATTTAATTGGTCTAATGTTTTTATCTTTGCTACGGGAGTTACGCAGGGATCAGTCATGAAGCCCGTGTTCGTTAACTACTGACCTGAACAAATAGATGTATCCATCATTTTGTTGTTTCGTCTCAGCTTCGAATCCTGAGGGCCTTAAAGATGCTTGATCGTTTGATAAGTATCAGATGTTTTTTTTAGTGTGCTAGAACTTTAAATGGCAATAAAACACATTTAAATTGGGATTGAAGCCAAATTTTGATTTCATTTGAAAGATAATTTTATGACATTTACGTTCTGAAAATAATTTCCATCATATGCCCACCACGACCAACTCTGAGGAACCGCATTAGACCAGACCAATTTTGGACCACTTTTTCGAGTATTTCAGGCCTCATTTTAGCAATTACATGAGTTATATGTTGCCTTCCAAGGCGTCTATTGTTAATAACCCAAAAGAAAATAATCCATTGGAGTTATATCATATGATTTAGGCCGATTAATTGGACTATTTATCGAAATAATGTTATCGCCGAATCTTTCTTTCAATGATTCATTCATTATGGTCAAGTGGATTTAGTTCTTAAACCAGTTGGATCTTGAATGGGTGTAGACCAAGATCTTCACGCAAAATGTTTCACCTGGTGAAAGCATAGAGTCCAACTTGTTGTGAACGTCGACGCATAGACAAATCTGGATCTTCATTAACACTATTAACTACAGCAGCGATATTTCCTTCGGTACGTAGGTACAGTTCTTTGTCTTGTTGTTGTTGCATCCGGTAGAGAAAATGTTGTTCGAAATCTACAGGGTCTTTCACGAGGAACCTCACCCATATTTATACATGGAACTATTGAACGTATTTTCATGAAATTCAGCACTTATAAGTATTTCACGATGCTGATGAAATCTAAAATATTTTCAAGGCATGAGCACCTCCGGTTTTTCCGGAAATGACGTCAACTTCCGTTTTTCAAATTAGAACACCATTTTTTTATTGCAGAAATAGATTCCTTAGAAAATTTCAAGTTATTTTGATATAACATTTTTCAGGTTTGGTTGGAAAATTCTCTCTGAGCGGGAAAATTCGAAAAAAAATCGAAAATAGAGCTCCGCTGAAACAAGAATAACTTCGAGGTTTTTGGATGGAAAATTTTCATTTTTGGGATTTTTCAAGATGTAGGATTGATGTATCCACTTTGAAAATCGAAATCGCGATGCATGATACAGGGGGTGAAAAAATCGCTTTCAAAGTTAGGTATGACAAAATCGTGAAACATCAATTTTTTCAAATTAGAACCCCATTTTTTTATGGCAGATATTGAATCTACGTTAAAAAATAATGTGAGTGTATGCATCATACCCTTGCCCTAAAATGGATATTTTCTGAGTTTCTCAGTCTTTCCGTGATAATTGGTCAGTGCTTACTGAACAGAAATGTCAAAACAACATGGCTTCTACGTTCTGTCAAATCACAGTTATCCCTATCGATAATTCTTCGATGACTGAACACATGGTGATTGCACTGATTAGATTTTGTTTCGATCAAATTGAGAATATCGGCAAGATTTCGTTTTTTCCACTTCAGGTGGCGCTTTTCACTAATTATGACTGATTTTTATTAGTTATTCCAAATATTCGAATTTACTCTGGTGAACATGTTGTGTCAATAGCCGATAATTTTGTCAAGCAATAATTTGGGAATATATTCTTGATATTTTAATTCATATCAGTATGGAGGAAAAGTATAAGACTTTCACCACATACAAATCTCATTCTATGGTCAAGTCATAACTGACTTTGGCAGATCAGCTGTTGATTAATCAATCAAATCGATCAAGGGAAAAAGGACCGTAATGACGTTGGATGACATAATTAGTGAAGAGCGCCACCTGAAGTGGAAAAAACGAAATCTTGCCGATATTCTCAATTTGGTCTAACGTCATTCAATTCAAAATTTGACGAGTGCTTACACCAGTATTCTAGGCATCTTAGATAATTCTATCACTCAAAAAAAAACACCCGATAGCTTATTCCGGGAGTAAAAGTCATATAGCCAAAATATCGGTCATGAGATGTATCAAGAATTAGTTAGAACTCCCAAAAGACTATTTATTTCTGAATATAGGGGAGTCTGGAACCTTCTCGGAAATAGAGATAATGAACAGTTCAAAAAAGGTACGAATGAGATTATTCAGCTCGCGAATGCCTAAAAAGCTTTGAAATAGTCCAAACTAGGGACGTTCATCAAGTCCAGACATTCATTGGAACACGCTAAAGGTGTGAAATAACTCACACACAGTAGCGGCCCAAACGAAATTCCAAATTACCGCCCGTCGTCCATTTCATCGCATATAACTCAATCGGACGCATTTAATGGCGCTCAAACGCGAAATTTACATGTATAAAACGCGACAGAATGCGAACACAATGCGTTGAGAAATTGGTATCTGGATCATTGGTGCTGAATCTGAATCCGATATCAAGTTTCACAACTGATTGCAGGTATTGGCCAGCGTTGATCCGTTCGGCATTTTTATTCATTTGGATTCGAGGGGATAAAAGTTTGGCCCGAAATGAGATTTGTTCTCGAAGCTCCGGCATGTCCGGGATGAACTGTGATTGATTCGGTTCCGCTGATTTATTCCGGTCCGCCGTTTGGGATTAGTCCGGTATTTGAATAGGCTGGGGCGACCTGAGCTTATTGGAGAGCTATCGCACAGGTCGCATATCTGGGGAGGAAGCTGAATGGCTGAATTGGAAGAACTGTCCTATTTTTACTCCCTCATAAGTAACATCTTTCCATTTCAAGCTCATTTATGGATAAGCAGCTTTTTCTAAGTAGAACCACCTGGGGCATGAGCAAAAATGTTGTCTCAGATCAAATGTAGCCCTAAAATTTGCGATGGATGTGAGACCCATCATCATTTATGAGACCTCAACCGAGCATGCCAAAGCATGTCAAAACAAGATGAGGAAACTATCTACTAGTTACAAAGATCAGCCTGTGTGTATCACATGAAAGTGTATCCACTCAAGATCATCACACATCTCACACCTCTCCATCTAGTGGTACACAGATTGGCACATGATGCCAGATATTCAAGGTAGGTACAGGCAACGAGAGAATGAAAAACCAATGATAGAATTACAACTAAATGGTACACAGATCGTCAGAAGCCACCACAGTTTCTGTTTGTGCTTCCTTCAGGCAGAAATTGAAAAGATATGTAGAGATGAACCTAAGGCAACTTATACACCAAGATAACACCAGGAAATCGAACAGAAGCTTAAACACCGAAGACATCATTTTTTGTTGAACGCATATGTGTCTTCAGTGTGTAACCTTCAGTCTGACAAGTGATCAAGAATGCTGTAAAAGGAAGGATGTAACTTCTTTGTAACCATCCCAGGTCCTTATAGTATCTGTACATATAGGCATATATCGGTTGTATTCTATTCGACATTTACCCATACTAGCTTGAATCACTGGGACAATCTTCAAGCATCTTGGATATCTTGCTTTTATGCTCTTTCATAGTTTGGGTAACTTCAATCATGAAGAAGATATAACTGACTCTTGTTATCTGGAATGAATTGGAATAATTGGATCAGCAGTATTTAAACAAACTGGGATTATGGTGTTCACATAATTCTCTACAGAATCAGCCTGTGCATCCAGACTAGGTTACTACTTGGTTTGGCTCATCGAATGAACTATTTTCATGAAAGGGTCGATATTAAGCACATAATTCTGCAAATCACTCTTGAGAGTAACTCACTAAGAAGTTTCAGCATTTTCTGTTATCGTTCTTACGAGGATATATGTATTGAAAAATTCTTAGCCTACTATAGAACCAAAAACATTTTTAATCTCAAAATATTCTATTAGTCAACATATTCTCCTCTTGATTGAATAAATTTATTACAGCGAACCTGCAACGTCTCTAGACCTTTAAAAAAAATGTTTTTTCTTGCTCTGCAAACCAATCCTCCACAGCTTTCATTACCTCCTCGTTGGAAGAAAATTAACGAACTTTTAAACTCCAGTTATTGTTCTACCCTTATCCAAAAAATCAATCATGGCAATCCCAAAAAACTGAAGCAAGAACTTTTCCAGCAGATTTTTGGTCGCAAAAGTTCTTAGGTCTTGGAGAACCAGAGTGTCGCCATTCCATCGATTGTTGCTTTGTTTCTGGATCGTAGAAATGTACCCAAGTCTCATCCATAGTAACAATTCGGTTTGAGAAGTCTACATCATTTTCAAATCGAGCATATATCGAACACGATACTTCTACCCTTGCACGCTTTTGGTCAACATTCAAACATTTGGGGATCCATTTAGCAGAAATTTTTCTCATGTCCAAATTGACGTGAACTATATGATGAACGCGTTCGTATGAAATCTTCAGTGCTTCAGATATCCTTTGAAGCCCTATTCGACGGTCTGATAAAATCATGTCATGAATTCCATCGATATTTTCGGGGCCTGACACAGAAACTGGCTTTCCCGATCGATCATCATCTTCAATGGAAGATTTACCTCTATTGAAGCTTGCAGTCCAATTTTTCATGGACGCATACGAAGGACATTGATGACCAAGGGTATTAAGCATATCTTATCTGCTTACCTCTTAACCCTTTCAAATACAGGTACTTGATGATGGCTCGATACTCCAATTTTTCGATTTTTATATTTCGGTGGATATCTCTGGTTTTTTGACGTCGAACTCTACACTGACACTTCTAATAAGTTATTGTCCGTTGATATGGTATCGCAATATTTTGTTTATGCATGGAACTGGTCTAGGCTCACTACATATCAATACATCCTCGTACATAGGTTTCATAAAGAAGTTTGCTGGTTTGAACCTTGCAGCCAGTGATTTCTGGATAATGTTAGTTATCCTCTTGGTTTTGTCACAAATATATGTTGAGACCAGTCCAGTCTTCGTACGAGGACTGTGAAATCTTCTCTGTAAAACGTAGTACTTGCCTGGCAATAACCAATTCCACATCTACTAGAAGATTACCTCAAGATCTACAGTGGATAAAAACCAGGTGATTTTGGTGTTATCTGTGAAGAGGAGGCAACTTAATCTAATCAGATATGGAAAAACTGCAGTGTACAGAATAAAATCGGCCCGAGTACTGATCCCTGTGGGGCACCGCTTGGAACAGCTTCATTTGGAAGAGTGTGATTTGTTCAATATCTATAGCATTTGTTGGTTTTCATAGACGGATGAATAGTGGCTTTACAATTGGAATCTTTGACTTTCTGACTCGAGTATATAGATACCTACGTTTATTATCTATACGTTAAAAGTCTTATTATTTGTATGGCTCTGGAAATGCTGTATCGTCCGCTTGTATGCAGCGACAATATCTTCGCCAGTCTAGGGCGATATCGATTTTCGTCAGTCAGCCGGCAAAACAGAATCCCCCAATAATGCGCGCAGGTGGATGTCTAGTGCATCTCGTTAGACTGGGAAATTTCCGAATAATTGGGATCGTAACTTATACCGAACCCACGTAGCTCTGGAAACTGTTAATTGAGTTATAATCGAAATTAGTGGATGATTACTTATGGGGCCGGTATTCTGCAAATTGAATTAGAATTAAGTTAGTCCAAACAGTAGTGACCTTTTGACGTGATGACTGTTTTAAGCGATCCTCTTGTTGTTCATTCGCGTGAAATTCGATTGCATAGTTCCACGAAAGTTTATCTGAGTTCGAGAACTCAAAGTGGGTATGAAATTTCGATCTCAACTCTCAACTCTATATCGTACGCTCTCGGCCATAAAACATAAAGGGAACTATGAAATAAAGCGTTTAGTTGGTTTACTGGATTCAGCAATGACTATCACTTACCGCAATTCGATATGTCCTATTGGTTGAGGGGGAAAATGAGCTAGGTACTATTGTTTCTACAGGATGCTGGATGATATTTTATTGAATTTAAATCTTATCATCCTGATATCTCGTCGTTTGGAGGAGGCTTCCTGGGAAATGGGGTTCTATGGAAGGGTCCCTATTACATCTTTCAATAGGAGTCGAGAGATTGAGACCATACGCTATCTCGAAATTCGAAAAATACAGACATTGTGACGAGAAAATATAGCCCTCAATCTAGGGTCTCTCCGAGGGTTTCCCCCAAAACTAAAAGCTCTAGAGTGATGAAATTTCATATAGTGATTCTTCCCGGAGTCCTGTATATACTTCCAACTTGGCATTGTTCCCACTTCATTCGAAGACTTGGAATTATAGAGGGTGTTCCTAAATTGAACGTACCAACAAAAAGGGGAGATTACTTATGTCTGTTTAAGAAAAAAAGTCCCATAAATATGGGGTCGCAAAGTTTTTTCTCATAATATCTACACTTTACGAGATATTCAACTGAAATTTGGCATAGATATTACATTTGACAGTTCTCACCACGTGATATGGCTATTTCGATAGCAGATCTACAGGGTGATATTTTTTATGGAACACTGTCATCTGTTTTCCTCCTGAACTTTTTTTTGGTGAGCAAGTGTTAATTTGAAAGAATGTGAAAAGGAGCTTTTCGGTCTCTTCCACATGTTGATTTTTCTAGAGGTCCTGCATAAGGGCTGAACGAGAATAAATTCGCTATCACAAAAACGCCTATATCTCTTGAATCAATTGAGAAAAAAATCAAAATTTGATCATGGTTAGCTTTGTTATGAACGTCAGAAACATGTGGAACATTTACTTCAGATATTCCAATTCTCTGTCGCAAAATGTCAAGCGAAGTGAAAACACGAGAATTTATAGCGAAACTTTTTCAAAATAATCAAAAATGGAGCTTCAAAAGAATCGCAAAAAAGGCTCGCGTTCGTCCGGAAACGGTATCAAGAGTTGTTAAGCGCTTCAACAAAGATCTTACAATTAACCGCAAGGAAGAAACCGGGAGGAAAAAGGGGTTTCATAGCCCAAAAAAAGTGAAGAAAGCCATCAGCCTTTTTCAGAAGAATCCTAACCTTTCAGGACGGAAAGTGGCACAAATAGTGGGTTGTTCGCAGTCAACCGTTCAGAAAATCAAGTCGAGTTGTGGGCTTAGAACATACAAAGTGCAGAAAGTGCCAGACAGAAACGCTGTGAAGAATCAAGAAGCGAAATCAAGAGCAAAGGAATTGAAGAAAGATTTTTTGAAAAATTTTTCCTGTTGCGTGATGGACGACGAAACCTATGTCTTGGCTGATTTCTTGCAACTTCCTGGTCAGGAATTTTATACTGTTGATTCTCGTGGAAATGTTGACGAACAATTTCTCGAGAAGAAACAAGCAAAGTTTCCTAAAAAATTCCTGGTTTGGCAAGCAATTTGCACTTGTGGGAAAAGGAGCAAATTTTTCGTTGGCCAAGGCTCTGTTGACTCGAAGATATACATCGAGGAATGCTTGAAAAAGCGACTTTTACCATTTTTACGTGAGCACGATGTGTCAACAATCTTTTGGTCAGATTTAGCTTCATGCCACTACAGCAAGGCCACCAAGGAATGGTACGAAGCTAATGAGGTGGTTTTTGTCCCCAAAGAGGCCTTATAATTCTAGCTAGACATTATCCCTGAACACGAAAGTAAAAGACCCTTTTTTACTTCTCGAGAGGACTCTACTAATGCACTGGGGCACTTAGTGAAGTGGGAATCTTATTACAAAAAACCTTCTCCTGGATTTAACACTCCTAATGTCACTGTGTATATCCCTCAACATAATAATATGGCATTAATAACGACTACATATCTTGAATGTATTCCATTTGGAGATAATGAGCGACAATAGCTGAAATCAGATTCAAAATTGAGCCTAATTATTATTCAATTAGCATCACACATCTCAAAGAGCCGACATACTTTATATCAAAATCACTGTCTCTCTGAAAGATTATAAATTAACTTCTGAGTAATATTCCACGTCAAATGAAGCAATCCTCAAAATAGGTGCAATAAATACTCCATCTAGAGCACATCGAAGTAATTATTTTACGTACTGTATATTGTAATATTAGTGCTTTATTACGCATATAGATCATACAGCAGAACGAAATGGAATTGAGTAAGTCGTCTATTGGTTTTCCTCAACCAATATCCATAAAGATTATGAAATGCTGCTCTGAATATGAACGATTTGTTTGAGTGTCTGGAGTGTTTTTTTACAACTCTTTGTACAACTGGTGGCAAATATCGTAACAGATACTAATGCTTTTTCGATTTACTCCAGATGATACATTATTTTTAAAGTTCAACTCATTGCCTCCATTTACTAATGGACATATCAATATAATTTCTCAATTTCAATGTGGATTCATGATTTAGGGATTTAGTCGATTGAATGGAAAGAAGTAAATTTGAGACTCAAGTCAAGCAAACTAATTCACATCTGGATCGTTCAGTAACCTTTAGAATAATTATATTCTGAAAGAACATTATCAGGATATTCAGTGATATTCTGAAATTTCTGAAAGGAAACTAATTAAATATGTGAATGATGATCACGAGCAGTTGCCTGTAAAGAAACTAATTACTCGAATTCGAATGGATATATCGAAGTCGTGCTAGTGTCAGCTGGAATTGCAATGTCAATGGTAATTAGGATGAATGTCAGTTGAAGGTTCATCGAATTATAACAAACAGTTCTAGCTACCAAAACGGATTGTAGTGGCCAGTGACCGTTAAGCGATGAATTTATTAGTGATTAATTATGACGTTGTGAATTACCATCGACAATTTATAGGGCCCCAGTTTATAATGTTGTGACATTCAAATATTAATACCCCAATTATCAGATGTCACAGACAGGAGGATTGTTGAAAATACCCGATAAAACACAAAAGTACAAGAAACGTTGTGTTTTTTCCAGAAACTCGTTGAAAAGACGGTTAAATATCGTCGGGCAATACGTTTCTTTCTGGTTTTCAAGTACCGTTACCTTTCCATGTTGATTCAACGTTATTTATCCGTTGTAGACGTTGAAGAATTGAAGAGATTAAGGGGCCGTTATACTCTGGCCGACGGCTACGGCACCGATTCTCCATTCAAAAGGTGCCTTTCATTTTTCCAAGTTCACGCCCTCAATTTTTCACCTGAAAGCTTGATTCTTTCCTTAAATTGAAGTTAAAGGATGTCTTGAGGGCACTCCTATTTCTTCTTCCTGAAAAAAATAATTTTTTCGCATAAAAAAATCGGGTTCAATTTAAGAGTCTATGAAAATTGACTTCATGATCGTTTTTCGGCGGTTGTTCATCAATTTTTTTTTTGGAAATTAATTGAAATGTCCTCGACAAATCAATTTTCTAAATATAAAAAATACCATTTGGACAGGCGCTCGAATAATGCAAAAAATGTTGGGAATACTGAAAAGACTTCCAGAAAGTGTGAAATCTCAGAGAACTGTCTGAAATTCCAGGAGAATTGAACAAAAAATCAAGCTTTCAGGTGGAAAATTGAGGGCGTGAACTTTGAAAAATGAAAGGCAGTTTTTGAATGGAGAATCAGTGCCGTCGGACAGAGTATAACGGCCCATTTACGTTGAAAATTGGGCTTTTTATTTCCATGATATCTCAGTTCGTATGCGGCATAGACCAACAACTTTTTTTTTAAATTAAAGCTCAATCATTTTTCTCGAAAGTGTTTTACTAGCTTTTTCTGTTTTTTTTTCGTATGCCAGTAAAAAAACCTGGTGAGCTGTAATTTCATGAAAATCTGGACAATCGATTTTATTTCCATGATATCTCTGTCAATTCTCGGGATAAATATATAAAATTTTCAGTTTACATGCGAAATAATATTTTCCAGAATGTCTATTGCTCAGGTTTTCTGTTTATTGCCCCCTCAATTTTTAAAGGAATTATGAAGTAGGAACTTTATTGGTCATATTTTCAACCACCTTTTTTTCCTAATACCCGCAGAAAAACGGAAAAGAAAATGAAAAACATTGTGCAGAATATTATTTCGCATGTATACTGAAAATTTCATACAATTATCCCGAGAATTGACAGAGATATCATGGAATTAAAATCGTTTGTCGAGATTTTCATGAAATTATAGCTCACCAGGTGTTTTTCCTAAAATACAAATAAAAACAGAAAACTGAGTAATACACATTCTAGAGAAATGATTAAGCTTTAATTAAAAAAAAATTGTTGGTCTACGCCGCATACGAAGTGAGATATCATGGAAATAAAAAGCCCAATTTTTGGAGGGAGCTCGCGAGCTCGGACGTGTACCAGGCCCCCTTAAGAGATTGCTGAATGTGTTTCATTTCAGGATACAGCGACAGAAAATTTAAGAAACAAGGAAATGAGGAAAAAGATCGAGTATTGTAAAAGAGTATCATTTTCAGTAAAGAAATCTCCCTGAAAATCTAGTGACACACCCTGGCTTCCTGAAATCTCAATCGGAAATGCCAGAATGCCCCGTCCAGTTTCCGGTGACTCACTGGAAGCTATTCCCAGTGATGACATCTCAAAGCCGTTTCGTTCACTCAGATTTCGTATTTTTTCCCCGATCCCTCTTCCCCTCGATATCGCACTCGACATACTCCGTAATTGAATTTCCGATTTTTCATCTCAATCGGGATATTCACAAAGGCAAATCGAAATTGTGAGACACAAATCAGCAGAATAGCATTCAGGTCAGAATGTCCCTTACCGTTATTACCCATTCAAGAATGAAATATGGGTAATCTAATTTCGAACCTTTTCCGGCGACTGCATCCCTTCCGATATGATTATGTGACAAGGAATGCTGAACCCCCATAAAGTAATACCGTAATCTGAATCAGAAAGGTCATCAGCAACTCGGAAGCTACGAATTGAATTTTGACCCTTCGTCGTTCGTCTAAAAGCTTTCCGTTTCGTATAGAGCAATTTTCGTTGGGGAGAAATATCGAGATCGCACCGACTCAACAAGTTTTTTCATCCATGAGGATTTCATCCTGACTGGGATGCAAAGAGATGACTCATTCGGCGGTTTCAAGTGAACTTCTCCACACGAGTTAGGGATATTGACTTAAATCGCAAAAAAATATAGTTGAAATAAGATTTTTGTGGTGAAAATTCATATTGATATGATTTCAAGTTGCAAATTGATTTTAGCCTGTCGGTCTGCAGCGTATACAGGGTGGTTAAGAGAAATCGATTAAAATGGGTAACGAAATTTTATTCCCAGAGAATTCAAGCATTTTGAGACTATCAATACAATGAATGGCCTCCACGGGCATCAATAACAGCTTGACATCTTCTTTGCATACTACACACGAGGTTGTTGAACATTTCTTGAGGAATTTGTTTCCATGAATGGGGCAGAAGCTCTCTCAGATCATTTAAGGATTCTGGGGTAGGTTGATGATTATCTAATCTTCTTTGGAGTATATCCCATGCATGTTCTATGCAATTCGAATCTGGTGAGTGCAGAGGTATTGGTAAATGTGGTATACCAAGCTCCTCGCGCGCATTCTCAACTATAGGGCTGCACGGTGCGGTCTAGCGTTATAGTCTAGAAATTGAAAAGTTTCACCAATAGCAGAGTGAAAATTTGGCACAACATTGTCAATGACATGCTCCCTATAGTGTAAGGCGGTCATATTTCCAGGACAAATGTGTAGATCTGTGCGCCCGTTGAAATATATCCCGGCCCATACCATAACACTGCCCCCTCGGAATGAATGGACTTTTTTATTCTTCGAGAATCTGAAAATCGTCCATATCTGGATTCATCAGTGAAAAGGACACTACGCCATTGATCGTTCCAATTGATATGTTGCCTTGCCCATTCCAGTCTTTGACGCTTATGGTCACGTGTTAATGGAACTCCTCTTAATGGACCTAGATTCACCTCTCTCAAACGTCGTCTGATGGTTTCGATAGAAACTTGGACCCCATCTGCATTTTGGAGAGTATTCCGTAGCATTCTACATGTAGATGTAGGGTTTCTTCTGGCCGAAACGATGATGAAACGATACTGAACAGGTGTTGTTTTTCGTCGCCCACCAAGCCTTGGTCTTTCCAACACGGAACCTGTCTCCCTGAACCGAATCCAAAGTCGAGATATCACACTTTGGCTGACTTGGAGCCTTTCCGCTACAAAAACCTGAGTATGGCCACCTGTAACATTCCGATAGCCCTATTAGCCTCAGCGTTTGTTAATTTACGTCTTGGCATTTTCAGAAAACTCGTTTCAAATCGAAGCCGTTGATAAACTGACTTCATTTCAAAATAAGAACATTCATGAAGCATATGCAAAGACCCAAACTTCAGAAAAAAGGCGACCAGATTGACGAAATGTCTCATACTGATTTTATTGGATCGATTCAAGTTGTTATTGGGTTTTAAATGATTTTACAGCGATTTTCTCGAAGATTGCATACTTTTAAAAACGATTGAATACTTTATCCCTAACACTTGTGGAGCAGTATATGTACCATCAAATATAAATGCATTGCAACTTTGTGTTCAATAGTTAAGACCAGGGTGGTGATATGAAATATGCTACTTGATAATATATCTCTTCTAAGCCGAAACAAGCTTCTGCTTGTCTTATAATGAAGAACTTCCCGCCACTTCCAAAGATGAATTTCAGATATTAATACTGCGTACAATACCAGGTTTTAATCCCAGGGAAAAGACAACCGTGAAATTTATTCGCACATTTATATTTATGACATGAATTGCAACTTAACACGTTAATATCATAACCCCTACTAACAGCCTTCTGGAGGAATATATGGAAGCTGGAATGGTATAATGAAATAACTCAGAACTGAGTAAGTCCTCTTAGGCTAGGTTGGAACGTAAGCCCGCCTAAAAGCTTTCTCAAATACGACAACACGTCGCTTCTATTAGGAATACACAACAGCCCGATCCTGTCGCAGGATAAACATCATCCATTGTTTCAAACCTAATATATCTTCCGTTTATATCCGGCCATATTTCACTCTGCATATTCCTCAATTTTCATGGAAGCATCAAATGCCTCGGAATAATCCCATTGGGGAAAATCATAATGAATTGTATAATATTCCTCGGATTGACACCGGGAAGGTCTAAGCCATCACTTAAAACAGTGGGATGATAGCAGGATCATCCTGCAATTTGCTAATCTGGAAAAGACTCAACCAACAGATATTTTTGACTCGCTGATTGGACCTACATGTCGAATTTAGAGGTACGAGGATGTATTGATATCTAGTTAGCCTAGACCAGTTCCATGCATAAACAAAATATTGCGATACCATATCATCATATCATCAATAACTTATTAGAAGTGTCAGTGTCGAGTTCGACGTCGAAAAAGTAAACCAGATGAGTTACGCAACAAATATAAAAAAGAGAGGTCCACCGAAATTGTAAAAATCGAAAAATTGGAGTATCGAGCCATCATCAAGCACCTGTATTTAAAAGGGTTAAGAGGTAAGCAGATTTACGAAGATATGCTAAATACCCTTGGTGATCAATATCCTTCGTATGCGACCGTGAAAAATTGGACTGAAAGCTTCAAAAGAGGTGAATTTTTCAGTGAAGATTATGACCGATCAGGAAGGCCAGTTTCTGTGTCAGTCCCCGAAAATATCGATGCAGTTCATGACATGATTTTATCAGACCGTCGAATTGGGCTAAAACGCATATCTGATGCACTGAAAATTTCATACAAACGCCTTCATCATATAATTCACGTCAATTTGGACATGAGAATAATTTCTGCAAAATGGATTCCCAAATGTTTGAATGTTGACCAAAAGCGTGCAAGGGTAGAAGCATCGCGTTCGATCTGTGCTCGATTTGAAAACGATGTAGACTTCTTAAACCAAATTGTTACCATGGATGAGACTTGGGTACATTTCTACGATCCAGAAACAAAGCAACAATCGATGGAATGGCGACACTCTGGTTCTCCAAGACCTAAGAAGTTTTGTGTCCAAAAATCTGCTGGAAAAGTTATTGCTTCAGTTTTTTGGGATTGCCAATTACTGGAGACTACTATTCGACATTACTGACCACTCTTCGGGAAGAAATTGAAGAGAAAGGACATGCGGAAATCTATCCAAAGGCCCCAGTACACAAATCTCATGTTGCCATGCAAAAAATTCGTGACTTAGGGTTTGAATTACTAGAACACCCCCCTTATTCACCAGATTCGGCTCCGTCCGACTATCATCTCTTTCCTCAACTGAAAACAAGTTTAAAAGGTCGTAAATTTTCTTTCAACGAGAAGGTAATAAGAGCTGTGGTTTGCAGAGCAAGAAGAAACATTTTTTTTGAAAGGTCTAGAAACGTTGCAGGTTCGCTGTAATAGATGTTCTCAATTAAGAGGAGAATATGTTAAGTAATAAAATATTTTGTCATTGAAATTTTGTTTGGTTTTTCAGTAGGCTAAGAATTATATGAGCCCACTAACCATATTAGTCCACTAAGCCATTTCCATATGGACCTCGTTTAAAAGAGACAATCCACTGTCCTGCCAAGGGTCCTCAAGCCCAAGCCTTATAGTGTTATAGTGAAGTCTAGAAAGAACTTTGGGGTGATCCAACTGTGGAAGATTTCGAGTGTGTTTCTCTTTCAGTTTACCCCATTTTATGAAACTCTCATACCACACAAAGACACTGAGCCAATAAAGGATCCATATGGCTGCCTTAAGCCAGCAATCCAAAGAGCTGTAGGCTACTGTGGAGCACGCGACAGCCCATCTAACTACGTGTATTTCAATTCCTGTGAAGGGTTGACTGAACTGCAAGAACATAAACAGACAGCAACATTCTGATGACAGCAACATAGTAATAGACTCTCCCAAAGAATAGAGCGACAGAGACCTTGCAAATGTCGAATAGTATCACATGTTCCTAGTGATGGAGTACTCCTATGCTATCTGCCTATCTGACATTTCTGAATCTGATCTTGGCTGCCACATTGCCACCAATCAGGGATATCGTTCCCCTGAAGATATGCGCACACGCCAAATCAAGAAGATGAGCCCCATCGGTATCGAATACGTCTCTGACGTCTGTAATGGGAGAACTATCTTTATGGTTACATATCGATTAGGCCTCAGAGGCATATCTGATGGTGTGCTTCATGTCGCCCCAATTAGCATCTCAGCCGATACTAATTGGATTCTATGTCAAAGGATATTAATACCCATGAATATCTATGCGATTATTACGACGCTCGTGTGCTCGGTGGGCCGTGAGCATCGTACTGTTGCGAAAAACGAGATCATAGATTCGATGTTGGTGATGAGAACTTGATGAAGACACGTTCTTGTGTGAGCCAAGTCGGGGACGATTAATCCAGCTTTAATCTGGCGATAATGGAAAGTTCCAACCAGGACCAAGTTCCATGTTTTTCTTCAATCACCCCAAATTGAATATTGATAGGATGAAGTTAACTGAACTTTGTTCTATCGATATTCAATTTCATCGAACGAACTGTACTTAATTGAGGGCAATATGATGTGGAAAGTTTCAGTTTTGTCCCCATATAAGACTCTGTTGCTATCGGGTGTTTTTTTTTTTAGGGTGGAAGACTTTTCGATAGGGATAACTGTGATTTGACAGGAGGTAGAAGACTGGTTGTTGTGACATTTATGCTCAGTAAGCATTGATAAATTATCGTGGAAAGATTCACGCCGCAGCAACGTTTACAAATTGTTGAAATTTATTTGCAAAATCAGTGTCCTATTTGTCGAACATAGAGCACTTCGTTAAATTTATGGTTCACATAAACATCAATCAGAGCAGCTTATTCGTTGAACTATCGATAGATTTCGGACAAAATTTTCTCTACTCGATGCAACAAAAACAACAAGACAAAGAACTGTACGTACATAACAAAAAATCGTTGCTATAAGTGATAGTTAAGAAGCAGATTTGTCTATTCGTCGACATTCACAACAAGTTGCATCCACCACATGGGAAATTTTGCGTAAAGATCTTGGTCTTCACCCATACAAGATCCAACTGGTTCAAGAACCAAAGCCACCTGACCATAATAAGCCTCCTTTGTTTGCTGAATGGACCCTAGAACAGCTTAAAGTTGATCCACTTTTTTATCGAAAAATTCCGTTTGGTGATGAAGCTCAACATTGGTTGAACGGCTAAGTAAACAAGCAAAATTGCTGTATATGGAGTGAAAACAATCCTCAAGAAGTTCTGCAGGTTCTATTGCATCCTGAAAAATGCACCCTATGGTGTGCTTTACAAGCTGGAGACATCAACTGTCCATATTTCTTCGAATACGATGCTGGAGCTAATTTTACAGAGAATGGTGCTCGTTACAGATCGATAACCAACCATTTGTTACAAAATTTAATTTATAGCGACCAGAAGTGTTTTGGTTCCAACACGATGGTGCTACACTCCATGCTGCTATCGTAGCAATTGATTTATAGAGAGGAAGATTTGGGGATAACATTCTTTCTAGGGATAGTTATATATCACATAATCTTGGAGGCCAATCAATTGGCCTCCAAGATTATGTGATATATAACTCCAATGGATTTTTTTTCTTGGTGTTATATCAAGTCTTTGGTTTTTGCTGATAAACCAAAAACAATGGACGCTTTGGAAGCCAAAATAACTCGTATTATTTCTGGAAAAAGGCCAGAAATACTCGGAAAAGTGGTCCAAAATTGGTCTGGTTGAATGCGGTTCCTCAGAGCGGATCTTGGATAGCTTGAACATTGTGTTAAAAAAAGGTTGTCTTGTTTATTGTTGATAAAATTAACCGTTTTCGAAAAACAAAATTACAGAACACGTTAACAAAAATTATTTTTTTGAAATGTACTCTCACTAAACCTTTCAACGATTGATTATAAATACGGTAGTTACAAATGATCATATATAATACCACTAGAGATGAAATTTTGCCGGCAAAATTTCTCGATTGTAAAATGAAAGTTTTTTGGAAAAATGACATGAACAAAATTGCCAAAAAGCAACAAACTTCAATGTTACAAGAGAGAAATTTTACCTGCTTGAATTTCATCTCGAGTGGTATTCGACATGACTATTTCACGAGAAAATGTGGTCACATTGTTCTTGTATTGCGCTATTTTACGAATAAGTATTGATCATAGATCAAATTTTTTTTCTCTATGGTATTCATTCCCGAAGCTATCTATGAATTTGAGAAAGGTCAAAGGTCAACAATTCTGTCGCTGAAAAACCAACTTGTTAGTTTTGCCCGTTTCCATGTTTCATCGATGAGAAACGAGTGTTGCTAAGGAAAATTCCTCACTACAAATGGAATGAGTGGAAGGGTCAATCAAAAACTTCATAACAGTAGATTTCTAAAAAATTATTTTTGTTAACGTGCCTTCCTGCGCTAAAACTACATAATTAGGAACTCTCAACTCGATACTTTTTACTGGACGTTTTAAAACTTCGACAACAACTAACAGGGTGATCAATCCTTTTGCCATCGAAGGCATTCGTCTCGTGTTGTTTAGAACCTACTTCATTTTTTTTTGTAATTTTATTTTTCGTAAACGGTTCATTTTATCGACAATAAACAGGAGTACTTTTTTTTAACCTTAATGTTCAAGCTATCCAAATTTGTTCTTTTTTACTCCTTATCATACAGGGTGTTGACAATGTAAGCATAGGAAGGTACAACCTAGTCTGCCCCTGGTGAACTGATTTAAATTTAAGGGCAGTATTTTAAGAGGTCCTCACTACTGTTCATCACATAAAATTTTCTTCAAATTATATCAAGTCGTCCGAAATTTATTCAAGGAAAATGAATTTCCAGTGACGTCATTTAGCAGGCCGTATCTCCGTAGGAAGGACGGCTAGGAAAAAAAATTATGGAAACTTGTCATCTTATTTTTTATGTTTCATCTGAATCCGAGAGATTTCCCACATTTTTCTGGACACCCTGCATACATCGAATTAATCATTGAAGTGAAGCATAAACTGCACAACATACGAAGAAATGGCGTAAAATAAATAGATTCCAACATCCAAATAGACATTCCGAAGAAAACAATCGAATTCACTACCAAAACAAGGAAAGATATATCCACTTAAAATCACTTTGATGAAGCAGCGAAATTCTATGTTATCGCACCAGGGGCATGATATGGCTTCCGGCGGAAATGCTGGGAATCACGTCCCTACCTAATAGCACACTCTAAAAATGCGATCCTTTGAGGAATTTCGAGCCCGGCTTTATTATCTCACTAGGGAAAACCACCAAAACATTCTAACGTGGATTCCTTTGATGCTAAAGGATTGAATCAATCAGCAGATTGGGAAAATTAATTCCATCACAGATTAAAGGGAGATTCTTTTCGATGAGATTGGATCAGAGCCGAAAACAAAGGGGGCATTCGCGATAACTCGGACTGAGAATGGCAAACTCGGTCGATTCATCTCATGCACTCTTTTTTGTATATTCTCAATTCTGGAGGATCATTTCGAAGCTGCAATCTTTCCATTTGACATAATTTGAGATAAATTCTGTCGGAAAGAGATTTGTGGGGCTGTAGAACCCCACGGTGGATGATTTATTAATGGGCTGTCTCTTGTCAACTCGGATACCCCATTATTGCTTCTGACGTGGCCCTAGCCATGATCAATGCCAAAACTGGAAAGAACTGCTAGCGATTTAATGTCACATTGATATTGATGATGTATTATGCTGCGGAATATGATTAATTATAGGTTTGAAAGATACGAATACACCGGGCCTTGAAAGGGGTAGGTACATCGGAAACAACTTTCTTTCGGTCCGCCATGCCTCAGAAAAGAACCACCTTTCTAAAGGTTGATTCACATATGCATTGGGTCCAATGAATATAACCACCCCCAAATAAAGAAGAACTAAAAATCTCTGTGATTTCGAAGTTCTTCGATGGTTCTTTCTTGAACCAAAGCAGAAACCACTCTGTCAAAAGTTTATCAAGGAAGCAGTCCCTGACTCAGGTCCAGATTCTATTACGCTGAATCGAGTTATTGAGTCAGCTTTCTTTCCACCTGATATACCAGACCAGGTGGGTCTTTGACTTGTACATATATTTCAACTGAAGCTTCTTGAGGTCAAAAGAAACCTTTTTTTCATTTTCCATTTTTTCGAATTCGGCTCTGTTAAAAAGATATAGCCATAAAAAAATGGGCTAATTACGTCTCTGATATAATTCTCTGGAATTGATGCAAAGTTCATATTTCTCGATTGAAATTGAGTTGATACATCTAGGGAATACTCAAGTACTAACCTTATTCGAATGAGAATGTTTAAAACACGATATTTCTCAATAAAAACACTTAGTTTTGTCTGATTATTTTTGCAATTGAAAAGCCATATTTATCCCACCAAAATGAGTTCGTCCTTCGATTTTCATTGGGATTAGTTTATAACTTGTTCATATTTTCCTCTATTTCCCAAAACTATCTCAAAAAGAATGGTTTTTACACTAATCGAACATATCTCCATTAACCTAGGTCATAGTATTCGAGGTCAATGACCTAACTTAACCCATCGTCCCATTTTCTGTGAAAGAGCTATCATAGATCTTTTGAGAAGACGATGCCAGATTGTGTTGATTTTCTTTTCAAACAAGGAAGCAGTACGTCCTCTATCATTAACGGATGAACTAACGCAAAGGCACTAGTTTTGTATACTTTTTGGTCTAGTCCGAAGGAGTAGTTCTGATTCTCGCCAATAGAGCGCTACGATCTTAAGATATGAACAGGAAACTGTTTTTTTCGTGGATTTTCGACACGCTGTATCTTACAAACGAAACCGAATTTCGAAAAATGGTATAGAAAAAAAGTGTTTCGTTTCATGAGAGGAATCTACAATTGAAATATATGTACAAGTTAAAGACTCACCCTGTATATGGGTAGTTGATTTATAGTTCAAAAGCTGGTTACGTTTCACTCCCATCTCAAGGTCTATGGTGCCCCTCATCAGAGCTGTTTTCGTAATAGCACTATCCACAACTAGCCCTCTAGCTCGGGAGCTCCAATTAACTCCAGTATCTGAGAGGGCTTCAAAAAGATTAAGTGCTCGTTCCTTCTATAATTCTCTTGTCCAAGATATTCCTTGCACAGGCTAGCAATGGCAAGGCACTCCATAACCAGGTCTAGGTGCCCCAGCTCTCAATTGGGTCTGGAAATCTTGAAATGGCCTCAAATATTCAAGCATGACGTATTAGTTACTAGAATTTTGTAGAGGATATACATTTTGGTTTGGTTACCCTGTGTGTCGATCTGGTTGGGTTGAATGAGCCGAGTTCACCTCGAAAATCAAATGCAGGAGTGACTGGAAGCAGCGACGACAAAGCGGAGAAGAACCAGATCCAATCACAGATTAATTCGCCAAAAGTATTCTCCGTTTTCAGCGGAAAAGCCACCGCAGCAACTATTTCAATTTCGACCTCACCAATAGCATCCAACGGTGGAGGAGATATCATCTATTACATTAACCGGAGTTTACTACATATTCCTTCAGGAATCCGATGGAATTTGCATTTTAACGGCGCTATGGGTTCCTGAGAGACGAAAGGGAGATGTCCCGACTCCAATAAAAGGCTTTCGTTGCAACTCGAATAAATTCTTATTAGGTAGATATACTTTTCCCGACTTAAAGAGATTTGAATTTCGATTCCGACCGAATTTTCGTAACGGCTCTATTGGACCTGATACGTGCTCGGTTACAGGCCAATGTTCTCCTATATTGGAAAGTAAGATTAGGGTAATTCTATTCCGCAAAATGAAAGCTCTCGATTTCCTTTCAGCACATTTCACATTGAAAATGCCGGTGCGGGGTATGGAAAAGAAGCACCTTTGCATGAAATTAGGGCCGCCTATCCAGCCTAGGAATGGACCAGGAACGATTTCTGGAAGAGGATAATCTGTTCGATCCCTTTAAATGACGCTTTTGAAGGTTTTATACAATTCTGACTGAATTTATTTGGAGTTATTTGGGAGCTGTTGCCAATCAGTTCAGAAGGATTTCACAGAAAGTTTCTGAATTCAATGAGAGATTTTGCTCCAAGCTTCCCGAATCTTTTTGAAAAATCGCTTTCGATTCGTTGTTTCCTAGGTTATAATTCCGATGGAGGTACCACAGCAGTCCATTCTGGGCCAAACTCTAATTATTATTTACATCGATGATTCATTAGATGATTTATACAATGTTTCTCCTTGTATCATTGTTGTTGCATATACTAAAAATAAACTGCTCCACATGAGTTAGGGATATTGACTTTAATTGCAAAAAAAATATAGTTAAAATAAGATTTTTGTGATAAAAATTCATATTGATATGATTTCAAGTTGCAAATTGATTTAAGCCTGTAGGTCTGCAGCGTGTACAGGGTGGTTGAGAAAAATCGAGTAAAATAACGAAATTTTACTCCTAGAGCATTTCAAGACTATCAATACGATGTATGGTCTCCACGGGCATCAATAACAGCTTGACATCTTCTTTGCATACTACACACGAGGTTGTTGAACATTTCTTGAGGAATTTGGTTCCATAAACGGGGCAGAAGATCTCTCAGATCATTTAAAGATTCTGGAGTAGGTTGATGATTATCTAATCTTCTTTGGAGCATATCCCATGCATGTTCTATGCAATTCAAATCTTGTGAGTGCGGAGGTAATTGTGGAATACCAAGCTCCTCGCGCGCATTCTCAACTATGGCTGCACGGTGCGGTCTAGCGTTATCGTCTAGAAATTGAGAAGGCAAGGTAAAAATTTGGCACAACATTGTCAATGACATGCTCCCTATAGTGTTAGGCGGTCATATTTCCAGGACAAATGTGTAGATCTGTGCGCTCGTTGAAACATATCCCGGCATACCATAACACTACCCCCTCGGAATGGATGGACTTCTTGGACATAGCGACGATTACGGGGTATGCGTGGGATTTTCCATACCCTTATTCTTCGAGAATTTGAAAATCGTCCATATCTGGATTCATCAGTATCTTAAACTTTTGAACTAGCCTCGAACCATACAATGGTATTTTCTTCGGGGTGGCTTGTGGTTGGTACAACAGAGGTTAGAGAGAGGATAACACGCAGAATTGTGTTCTAGCTTCCCACCATGCTTCTGTTTCCCACAAACCCGTTCAGAGTGCAAAATTTAGATAGCAGTCCAATTGGAACGAGGTGATAAATCAGCAAAATAACAACCGGCAACAAACTACCTACTTCCAGGAAAACAGCATTATGCAAATCTCGACAGATAAAGCCATCGAATTACCCGAACGCATGATCCCGATTATAATGAGTTATGGATAATCAGGTGGATTCAGGCAGGCATGATGGGGTTAATAAAATGGCCATTGAACCTGACTACACCGATACGATAGGTTTATCTCTGGATTCCCCTGCCGAACCAACGACTGGTAGGTGGTCACATTCTGGATTGCATTACGTCCACTTTAGCTATGATTCCATTCCGGAATCTCCCTGGAATTCGGGAATATGAGGTGGAATTTTTCCAAACGGCCGACGTATTTACGGGCGTTTACAGTGGCGGAGCAATGTTACCGATGCCAGGGTGCGAATGAAAAACTGCCTCTTACTACAAAAGTCAATCAAGGTGTCTAAAGTGGACACGGAACATGTTAACGGTTAGACAAGAATAGGTCATGTCATAATTGCCAGTCAATATGTACCAGTTAACGTTTTTTCTGAAAAAATTTTTACCCTTTATAATATTTTTGTAGTGTGCCAGTAGCAGCTGGCAGATGGAAAATATGAAGAAGAATCTTCATTCAATATAAAACCTTTTGAGTCTCTATAACTCTTTCGAATCTGCTAGTGCTATGGAAAAACAAATAGCTACGCCCATGGGTGTTTATACGTATGGACTGAATTCGGAAACGCTCGCAAATTAACGATTGTTTCATTTCCGTTACATCGAAGTAGCGAAGGGTCATTTTCTATGACGATTCCATTCGAAAATAGAACCATATACAGTTCACGTTGATTAGTGTTTATTTGGAAAAAATTTTAACTATAACAGGAACGCGGATGAAAATTTTAATTAATTTCAGACTGACTGCGGATTATGGTTCGGATGACATTGACGTGTCGACTGGATGTTGCGAAAATTGATGAATGAGATAATGTGTTTGGGAAATATGTTGAGTAATTTTTCAGAATCTCCAGCATATTCGAAGATTGAGAGAAAAGAATGCTCGAAGTTTTTTTCCTACTTCTTTTGAAACTCCTTCTGGTTGTTGCTTCAGTCAGTGCCCTCCTTTCAGCTGGCATTGAGTCTGAACCGAACTCGAAAATGAAAAATGGAAAACTTGAAACTAAAAAAAATTTGGTTGAAGAAGGACAATATGGTCAAGTTTGGTATCAAAATATAGGTTTTCGAGGACGCTTAATTCAATAAAAAATATTTCGAGGCGCTATCTAGAATAGTTTAGATTTTGATCTGTCGAATAGCATTTTTATAAAAATCGAAATTTCAAGTCGTCATAGCTCCCGTTCCTGTGGTCGCATACACTTTTTGTTTGTATATTGTTAATTGACATTGTCCCAAGTATCTCTAGGAATAATAAAATCGATTTCGAAAATCCCAACTTTTTGGGTCAAAAATACGTAAGGGGTAAGACCCACCAAAAACACCATATTCGTCATCACCAAGGAATCCCTGGCGAATCTAAAGTTGTTATTCGATCGTTAAGGTCTTCATCCCATTCGAATCTACCAGAATACCCATTTTGCTGATCCATAGCACCTAAACTCTGCATGCTCTAAGCGTGTGAACAAAACTCGAAAATGGAAAACAAAAAACTAAAAAAATTCACGTTAAAGAAGGACAATATGGTTATGTTTGGTATCAAAATATAGGTTTTCGAGGACGCTCTATTCGATAAAAACAAATTGAAGTCGCTATCTATCATAGTTTAGATTTTGATCTGTCAAATGGCATTTTTTCAAAAAAATCGAAATTTCAAATCGTCATAGCTCCCGCTCCTGTGACCGTATCCACTTTTTGTTTGTATATTGTTAATCAGCATTGTCCCAAGTATCTCTAGGAATAATAAAATCGATTTCGAAAATCCCAACTTTTTGGGTCAAAAATACGTAAGGGGTAAGACCCACCAAAAACACCATATTCGTCATCACCAAGGAATCCCTGGCGAATCTAAAGTTGTTATTCGATCGTTAAGGTCTTCATCCCATTCGAATCTACCAGAATACCCATTTTGCTGATCCATAGCACCTAAGCTCTGCATGCTCTAAGCGTGTGAACAAAACTCGAAAATGGAAAATGGAAAACAAAAAACTAAAAAAATTCACGTTAAAGAAGGACAATATGGTTATGTTTGGTATCAAAATATAGGTTTTCGAGGACGCTCTATTCGATAAAACCAAATTCAAGTCGCTATCTATCATAGTTTAGATTTTGATCTGTCAAATGGCATTTTTTCAAAAAAATCGGAATTTCAAATCGTCATAGCTCCCGCTCCTGTGACCGTATCCACTTTTTGTTTGTATATTGTTTATCAGCATTGTCCCAAGTATCTCTAGGAATAATAAAATCGATTTCGAAAATCCCAACTTTTTGGGTCAAAAATACGTAAGGGGGAGGACCCACCAAAAACACCATATTCGTCATCACCAAGGAATCCCTGGCGAATCTAAAGTTGTTATTCGATCGTTAAGGTCTTCATCCCATTCGAATCTACCAGAATACCCATTTTGCTGATCCATAGCACCTAAACTCTTTATGCTCTAAGCGTGTCAACAAAACTCGAAAATGAAAAATGGAAAACAAAAAACTAAAAAAATTCACGTTAAAGAAGGACAATATGGTTATGTTTGGTATCAAAATATAGGTTTTCGAGGACGGTCTATTCGATAAAAACAAATTCAAGTCGCTATCTATCATAGTTTAGATTTTCATCTGTCAAATGGCATTTTTTTCAAAAAATCGAAATTTCAAGTCGTCATAGCTCCCGTTCCTGTGGTCGCATACACTTTTTGTTTGTATATTGTTATTCAGCATTGTCCCAAGTATCTTGAGGCTTAATGAAATCGATTTCGAAAATGTCAACTTTTAGGGTGAAAAATACGTAAGGGGTAAGACCCATAGAACTTATAGTACTATAAGTTCTATGGTAAGACCCCCCAAAAACACCATATTCGTCATCAGCACGGAATCCCTGGGAGATCTAAAGCTGTTATTCGATCGTTGAGTTCTTCATCCCATTCGAATCTATCAGAATACCCATTTTGCTGATCCATAATATCAAAACTCTGCATGCTCTGAGCGAGTGAACAAAACTCGAAAACAAAAAATGGAAATCATAAAAGTGAAAAACTCTGGTTAAAAAAAGGCAATATGGTCAAGTTTGGTATCAAAATATAGCTTTTCGAGGACGCTGAATTCAATAGAAACAAATTCTATTTGCTATCTATGATAATTCAGATTTCACCCGTCAAATGGCATTTTTTCAAAAAATCGAAATTTCAAATCGTCATAGCTCCTGTTCCAATGGTCGCATCCACTTTTTGTTTGCATATTGTTAATCAGCATTGTCCCAAGTATCTCAAGGCTTAATGAAATCGATTTCGAAAATGTCAATTTTTGGGAGAAAAATACTTAAAGGGGTAAGACCCTCCAAAAACAGCATTGTCGTCATCAATACGGAATCCCTGGGAAATCTAAAGGTGTATCCGCCAGTGCACTGAGATCCACGGAAATTCTCTTGTAGTGAAATTAGATAACCTACTTCGAAATAGTTTAGTGACTGTTTAGACGTTTATCAGTTCCCTGCTCCAGCCATCTTACAAACAGGCAATAAGATCGCCAAAATTCCAGAGTCCAGGTTCCAGAGAACAAGTGAAAGCCCTTATCAATGTAACGAGTTCATGTTGAAAGTTGAAATTGAATTATTGAACTTATCCTTTTGAGACCAACCCCTTCGAACAACGATGACGAAATAAAATGAAGAATCATTTTTCAACTTCAGCATCTCAAAGATCCACCCTCCATATAAATTAGCACTTGGTTGCGGTATAGAATAACACTTTACAGAAAGATATTCAATTTTCGTATTATCCGTGTAAACAACCCTAATAAAATTATCAACTTTGTAGTCTCGATTCTGCTGCAGCCGCTGTCTGGCGGAGAGAATTGCGGTGGAGGCTAATTTATCATCCGCTCCCTCGTAATTGTTATCTTTCGTTGCCCCAGGTAAGAACAAAGAAAAACCATTTAAAAAGGGAACGTAGCTACTTGATCTTGATCGCTCGGGTGTGGTTTACGTAGAGGGAATTTAGGCCAACGCCATTCAACGTATAATGGTTTCATCTAACGTGAGTACACGTTTCATGAGTCATGACAGGCACCACTCAACCTTACGCTGCGCTGATAAACAAGGGTGATATTTCTAAGGAGAGATTACGGTAAATTGGTAGTTGGAATTGTAAACACCGAAGGAAAATATAGGCTTTTAATTACAGGGAGAGGAATACAAAACGATATCAACGAATCAACCTAGTATTTCAGGGGTGTCAAACTCAAGGCGCGACTTGTGCCTGAATGAAAAAAACGGAGTTCAAAAGGGCCGTAAATTATATCCTATCCAAAATTGATGAGCGTTGGGGGGGGGGGTTGATTACCGTAAAACAAATATCTGATTCCTGAACAGAGAAAATACAATATACACTGCGCAAAAAAATTAACACACATTCTGAAAATCTCAATTTTAATGAAAGTTAACTCTACATTGACTTCATAACTTATTTTTTATGTTCTCTCGGGAAGGTTTTAAACGAAACAAGACACATTAAATGGAAGAAAAATTCAGGATTTCACCGAATCTTATGTGAAAGAAGAGAAATGAACAATTTTCGAAATACTGAAATGCTGATAAGTGATTTAATACTTGGTATTTCCACCCCTTGCGTTAATTACAGCTCGGCAACGACGGTTCATACTCAAAATGAGTGATCTTAAAATGTTTTGATCTAATCCTTCCCAGATTTCTCCGAGTTGGATTCCTAAGTCATTAAGAGTAGCTGGATGATTTTCTGAATTCTCAGCCTTCTATTGAGGTTGTCCCAAACCTGCTCAATCGGATTGAGATCTGGACTTCTTGCTGGCCATTCCATTCGAGAGACTTCAACCTCTTCAAGGTACTCCTGAACAATGCGCGCACGATGGGGTCTGGCATTATCGTCCATAAAAATGAAATTTTTACCAATGTATAGGGCAAATGGCACTACATGCTCTTCTCTTCGAGAATGTTCCTTATATACTTATCAGTATTCATAGCTCCATTATCAACGACCACTAGGTCTGTGCGAGCAGTCAAAGATATTCCACCCCATACCATAATCGATCCTTACACGAAACCAGTAGTATTCAGGAAATTGCACTGAGCATATCTTTCATATGGACGTCTGTATACAAGGGAACGTCGATCACAATGGTAGAGGCAGAATCTAGACTCATCTGTGAATAGAACTCTTTCCCAATCGGCCTCTTCCCAATGGATATGCTCTCTCGCAAAATCCAAACGCGCCCTTCGATGGGCTGGGGTAAGAGTTGGGCCTCTTGCCGCGACACGAGGCCTTAAATCATATACTCTGAGGCGATTTCTTATTGTCTGAGTACCAATTTGCACCTCATGAGTTTGCTCAAGCTGATTTTGAAGGAGGCGAGCGGTTGCAAACCGTTGTCCCGACGAAGAAACTCTCAAGTAACGTTCTTGAATGGCAGTTGTTACCCGTGGTCTACCCTGTCCTGGTCTTCGGACATTCATACCTGTCTCCCTGAATCGCTGCAACATTCTGGACACACTTGTATGGGAAACTCCACACCTTTTTGCAATTCTTGTGTATGTCCACCCTTCTTCTCGCAAAACTACCACTTGGGCACATTCCTCTTGGGTCAAATTGCGTGTTTCGCGTTGCATAGCGATCGAGTGTAGAAAATCAAACGAAAGAAAAACTATTGATCACCAGAATTGATCGAGAGAAACTGATTTTAGAATGGAGCCAATTCATTCAAAATTTGGTAACATCATCTTTTTTTATTCCTGCTGGGAGAAAACATCTGTATTGAAGAAAAACGCTGAAAGTGGATAACATATGCATGCATAATTCTGATAAAAATAATTATCATTGAGAACACCTTCAGTTGTAAAATAAATTTGAGATTTTCATAATATGCGTTAATTTTTTTGCGCAGTGTATAAACGAACTGAAGAAATTCTCAAAAAATAAAAAATCATTTGGCTTCAATACATAAATACAGAAATAAATCAACAAACTCCATATAAATACAACGTTCGAAACAAACAACAGAGATAATCTAAATCGAACAAATTCGTCGTAATATATGGCATGGAATATAAATATATCTGTTATGAATTATTTATGTCCTTCATATAAAATACACATACATAAATAAATTGAATATCAATTCGGGACTAATGAAACTTGAACCCGTAGTCTCAACAGGGTGGGCCGGAATATTGATAGCTTCAATTTTTTTTGCGGGATTCGTATTGTTGCGAAATTGGGAGCGTGATTTCGACGTTAAATATTCATGAATCGATCCCTTGAAATCACAAATCATTTATTCCGTTTCATTATCGCTGGAAAGGTCCATATTTGTAACTGAATTTGCGAAATAGGCCCTTCAGCGGAATGGATGGAAGATAAATAAAGAAAAATATTCGGCCTAACAGACCTGTCAGATTCATCTTCTCTGGTTCAGTGATTCGGAAAATTATGGGGAGAGACGGTCCCAGCGTTGTTTACCGAATAAGTCTTTGAATGCAATGTATCTGCTTTAATTTTATCCATGTAATTTCTTTTTACTGCATCGAGGAAAACAGATGGCAGACGCACGCTGTGGAGTGAAACCCATTTAATATTTTTGTAATATGAAGAAGAAAGTGTAACACTCCCCTGAGGGAATTCTAAGTTCCTTCGTATCCGAAAGAAGATAGAAACTGATGAAATTATCAGGTGGCATGTCATTGTGAACATGCTTGATTGTGTACTGTCGAGAATTTTTTATCGATGATACAGTCCAGTTACAGTAGTTTACAACAATATTAAAAGCAAATTCAACTTGGCTCATTGAAGATCACTTAAACATTCAGTGGAGTGATGAGCTTTAAGAAACTCCTCTTCCAAGATTTTGCTTTCGTTTTAATGTTGCAGATTCATTATACTTCAGGTCCATTGAAGCATTTCCCTTTCCTGAAGATACGACTCTGAAGGCATTCAATTCCAGTATAAGGAAGAACGATGTTGTTGAGATTAAAAATCGGAATTCAATGTAACTAATGAAGACATCATCCCACGATTTCCATGGTCAAAATTGACCTTTCTCCAGGATGAAGTAGATTCCATGTGGTCTGATGATTGTTTGAAAAAATTGAAGGATGCGATCGATATAATACGAGGTACCAGATAAGATATTGTCTATTCTATGTTCACGACCAAATTGGCAGGAATCTGTGAATAGTTTCGTAGATCGGTCTTAATTGCTGCTAGTCACGAGGTAGCAATTGTACTGAAGTCACGTACTCTGGTGGTATTATGCGTCATTAGATCTGACTTTTAAGGGTCATAATGAAATAAGGAATAAAGATAATAATCAGTTCAACTATTAGCTTGGCGTACATTCAGCCAAGCCCACGTAATCCTTTCAGAAATTCAAGGATCCTTCGAAGAATCATTGGTACAGGTTACCTCTTGATAAGATACATTGTTACCAGTTAGGCAAATTACTGACAAGCTCAGTATATTTGTATATTTGTATATTTGTACTGCATACAAGGAGCATACAATATTTGACCCATCAATCATACATGGGGAGTCAATATAATGATATAGGTACTATAAAAATAACAACATAGCATTAGACATACAGAATGTAGGGTCTAAATATGAAGTCATAAAATATTCATAGTCAAATGAGCAAATAAATAACATTACAGAAAGTATATGACAATCTACATAATTACACGACAGACAAACAATTCAAACTAATGGGTCTGTGAAGTATTCTTCCGTCCTGTAGTAAGCTTTTTGCACCAACCTCTTTTTGATTACTCTTTTGAGTTTCTTCTTACTGAGCTCTTTATATTCCCCTGGTAGCGCGTTTTAGATTTTCAACGCTAGATGGTTTATACTCAGTTGTGTTGTTGTCAGCCTATGATGGGGAATGATGAGTTTATCAGCGTTTCTGGTGTTATACTCATGATTGAAATTATTCCGGAGAATGCCATCTTTATGGTCATGTATATATATAATACAGTTTAATATGAACATAGAGGACAAAGTGAGGATGTTTCCTTGTTTGAATAATTGTCGACAACTATCTGTTTTCTTGGCGTCATATATTATTCTTACGGCGTTTTTTTGTTTTATGAATATATCCTCTTTGCCAGGCATATTTCCCCACGACAATATTCCATACGAAATAGCCGAATGAAATATTCCATAGTACGCAACCCTTGCGGCCTGTTGACCGGCCATTTGTTTCATCCTTCTGATAACAAAGATTCCCTTTGACAGATTCTTACCCAGTTCACTTATGTGACTTATGTGGTCTGTGAACTTAAGGTCTGATTGTAGTTGGACTCCTAAGAACTTGAGGTGAGTGGATTCTGAGGATTTGCGTCTTCTCGGGATTCATTTTCATCTTATTTGCACTGAACCACTGCTGGGCTTTCAATAAAGTATTTCTACTATTAGCCACTAGTTCTTCTTGGTTCCTAGCAACATCGAGAAAGCTGGCATCGTCCACAAACATTACTGAGTCCTGCTGATTGACATTAGCAGGGAGATCATTGACATATATCAGAAACAATATTGGTCCCATAATGGATCCTTGCGGAACTCCACATGTAACCAGCTCCCAGTCAGAACTGTCTGTTTCAATTTGAACTTTCTGATATCTGTCCTTTAGGTAGCTGGCAAGTAGTTCTAGAGCAACTCCCCTCACCCCGTAAAATTCCAACTTATTCAACAACAGCCGGTGATCAATACTATCGAAGGCTTTGCTGAGGTCACACGAGGATAATTTACATTTTTTGCCTTCGTCAATACCATTTGCAATCTTGTGAAGGATTTCTGCCAGTGCTGTTGTGGTTGATTTACCTTTTAAGAAGCCATGTTGTTGTTTGCTCCAAAAGTTATTTTTCTCGAAGAAGCTGACAATCCTATCTTTAATCGCAGTCTCTAGAATTTTCGATAGAGCTGGTTGTATCGAAATTGGACGAAAGTTGCTTATCTCCCCTGCTTCTCCACCCTTATGTATCGGTAAAACTCGGCTATTCTTTAATTGGTCGGGGAAATATCCCTCTAACATACATCTCGAGAATATGATGCTCAGTGGAAGAGAGATTTCTTGAATTATTTCTTTCAAAACTCTGGTAGATAGGCCGTGGATATCCTTGGTATTCTTACATTTGATTTTTTTTGTAATTTTTTCGATCTCCTCCAATGTTACGTCTTTCATGTATAGGGAATTTTTGGGTTGCCCACAACAGTTCTTCAATAGTTCTTCTGGCTTAATGTGCGTGCTCACACAGCTCATTCTTGTTTCGTTCCCAATGTTAACAAAGTACCTGTTCACTTCATTAGCCGAGTTTGTTGGTTTGATGTGTTTTGTTTCTGACTGGGTGCCTTTCTTTATTATTGACCACATAGTTTTTGTTTTGTTTTCTGATTTTTCTATCATTTTAAGGTTAATGTTGCGGTTGATTTCCGTCAGTTTTTCTCTAAATTTCATTTTTTGTATATTGTACGCCTTCCTACTTGCTTCATCCTTTTTTACTTCACAGACTGTAGCCAATGCATCTAGTGTTCTCCTCAGTCTGATGGCTTCCTTGTTAGAGTTAGCTTTTTTTTTATTATTTCTTTTATGGGTTACTACTTGTTCTGGGCATGATTTATTATACGCTCCCATAAAATATTCACAGAATGTGTCAAAAGCTGTTTTAGCTGGTTCTAGGGTTACCAATTGCGACCAGTCTGTCTTGCCAAGCTCGCACTTGAAGTTTGCTATGTTTCTCTTGCATAAATTCCTGGTTACTTTTGTACTCTCTTTTTCCACTTTTAAACTTGATCTGAGATTACATCCCAATAGCTGACCTTTATGATCGGACAGATGTGGTTCGATGGTTTCTGCCACTATTTCTTTACAGTCTGAAAATATGTTGTCTATCAGCGATTGTGATGTATTAGTTACTCTGGATGGTTCGAAAAACTTTCCCTCCAATCCATATTCCCCAAAGAGATCCTTTAATTTCCTTGAGTTACAAGAATCATTGGACATATCTATATTGAAGTCTCCCGAGATGAATATATGTCGCCGGTGTAGGTACGAATTCATTAACTCCTCCAGGCATTGTCTAAGGTGCTGTAAGAATTCATCCACATTTGCTTGGGGGGGTCTATAGATTGCTAAGATGATCGATCTGACTTCTTTCACCCAGACTCCACACACTTCAATTACTGATTCTACTGAGCATTCGGAAATCTGATGCAGACATTCAACATGCAGTGTTTTGTTGCATAATATGAAACTGGCTTTCTAGAATCAACCAGAAAGAATCCTTCTCGATGGAATCCTTCGGATATCTCAAGTCCTCAAGGGTTAAGGATTAGGTTCCCTCCAAGTACTTCTGAGTACTCATCATCTGCCAAAATTCACATCATCCATCTTTAGGTGTTTGTATCGCAATCGAACGTTGTCTCTGCGCTGACTGAAGACCAAAAGTCCTTCACGTTCATAATTTCGATAAATTTGCAAAATATATCGCGATCTATAGAAGTGAAATGGAACCAAAAAAAGAATAAGTCACTGGCTAATTCATAGACGTCTCCAATGGGTCTCGATTGAAAACCATCAGGCAAATTAGAGACACACCCAATTCCGAGCAGCGTGAATTCGTAATGACATTTCAGTATCCGTTACGAAGAGGGTCAGGAACTTTATACCCTGGGCATCCTCGGATCCAATGATGTCCATCAATGGGCAGTCACACTAGATGAAAAACAAAGCAATTTGCATTATTGCGTTGTTATCGTAATAGTGTCTGCGCTGAACTTTGTTATTGACTCCGATAATGCAACGGGAGTGTTTACTCCCAAAGACTAACGGTCTCTAAAGGTCACCCTAGCCTTACAACGATCGTGAAGCTGATATATCTTCGAAATTCCTTCTTGGTACAGGCGATTATACCGTTTACTCGTTGCTTTTATTGCCCGGCTCGGGATTAAGAGTTTCATTGTATGGCGGAGTACATAGAAAAGCGAGAAGGATGATGGGTACATCGATTGCTATCCAGGCTAATGGCACTAATAGAACTAACCATTTGTCAGCCAGTGTCATCTTGATGGCGAGTGGGTATGTTCTGTTTTGTCTAGATCCGTGGAGAATGATTTGAACCTTGGTAAATGCTCCTTGATCCAGACTAAGGGCAGAAGGAAGATGAACTATGTAAGAACCATACATGTAGGTTTAATAGCGTTTATATATTCATTCTGATGACTTAATCCTCTCTTGATGAGAGACGAAGTTACTAGTCGTTTGGAGGCTTTAGTGTCTTGTCCAATTCAACGAGTTTTCCATCTACAGGGTGTTCCTTAATTGGAGGTACAAAAAAGAATGGAAATTTCTTGCGTAGTTTCCAGAAAAAATGTCATATGATTATGGAAGCGCAAACGCTCCGTTTTTGACTCCAATTTAGGTGCCCCCTGTTATTACGTATGTATCTAATTAACTGAAGGAAGTGGTCTTTCAATTGCGTTCGAAGAAGTTGAATTAGCCTCAAATCCCTTGTGAATTATCGAACAAAACAGAGACAGTGATTTCTTTTCGAGGAGAAACGAAGAGATAGGGTTCGTGATTTTAAATAATTGCGATCGTTGGTCCTTTCGGACCTTTCACAATAAAAGAATCTTCCCCCTCATTTCCTACGATGTTATCGGACGAATCGAATCAGACCGGAAATGACTGTGACATTTAAACAGGAGATCTTATCGGTGTAAGTCCGAATAGGGCCATTTTCTCGTGGAAATCACTGGAACATCCACGGATATTATTCGATGCTTCTGAGCTCATGTTCATCAAAAATTCGTATATTCAGAGAGTCCTAAAATGTGAAGAGGATTAACTGAATTTCTCTGTGATATTAAGGGGTTGTTAATTGTGAAATTCTGTAATTCTTTCGAATTTACACTGTTCAAGAGTGTTTGTTTTCAGGGCTTCAAATTGACCTTTCTATGTTGATTGTTTTCAATTCTGAGATCTGAATGTCGTGTCTTCATTTCTCCTTCTTGAGCAATGACGATTTCGATTCCATCTAGAGGTGGATCGTTTACGGATTGGAAAAACAATTGGATTTATGGTTCAAAAGTACAATGTTAAGAGCATGAGTAAGTGATATTATCATCGGTAGGCATTAAATGTCAAGATCTTCTGGGATTGGCGAATGGATGCAGACGAAATTATTCATAGATCAATGAATGCTGTATTCCAACAGTTGATTCGATCATCTTCAAACGAACTGATTGTATTCGCACGAAATACTCAGGTCACTGAGTGGTTCTGAACAGGACACATTTTGAGCCACACAGGAATGTCATAATGTCGGAAAACTCTAGAGATAAAAAATAGAGATAAAAAAATTTGTAATTTATAAAATGAGGACAGACTTCGTACGAATTTTTCCACTCGAAGCTATTGCCAAATACGCTATGGTCTTTATCACTTTTGTCAACTTATTTGACTCGAATGATCTAAATTTGTACTAATTTGATATTCTGAAAAGTCTTATCTCAAACTCTTATGCCAAGTAACCAAATAAAAGCTAAGACAATACAAAACATCCAATGAAATTGCATTAACATTTAGTCGTACAAGGATGTGGTTATATTCAGGATAGAAACAAATAATTCTTGATCTTGTTTGATTGAGTACATGAAATATACATTAAATTTAAAGATAGCATTTATTATTAACTATTCAGGTTGAGAGACTAAGAGAGTCATGAATAGAATCAGTCTAGCAATATTATGCAGGACTCCGCAAGTCACAAAAATAATAGTTGTTTTGAAATGTAACCAGATCCCGAATAAAAGAATGGGAAATGTTCTCTCACACGCGAGAGAGTCTTTAAATTCAATTCATATGTGAGCTTCATTGAATAATTGATCATCCATTGATCTGCGACATGGGATCGGTGTCATCAATCATTTCTTTAGAGTATATTAACCATTTTCTATGATGAGAATTATCAAATTTATAAGCTTAGCAACTTTGAAATTTGAAGAAAAGTAATCCTTTCCACATCTGAAGCATTCAGCATTTTCACAACCCATTAAAATAAGCATGCACCTGAACTATGTAATAATAATCAAGAAATCCTTCTAGAACGGTGAGTGAGCTCCAGCAACACGGTTCTAATACACCGAAATTTGGTCAGTCAATACTCGTACAACCTTTACTTTGTTAGTTGCTATTCCTGATGTTGATTGCTTGGAATTTTGACAGAATGATAAAATAAGCACTAGAATACTTTGATAATGTCCAAAGTTCTAGACATTTTACAACTTTCTGACTTTTTTCTGATGTTGATTTATGTATACCACAAAAATCTTCGAAAATGTTAACAACTCTGGAAAGATTCAGCTTATTCAGAGTAATTTCATCCACCCGATAAAAGAGATTTTTATTTGACCAAAATCTCTTCTTCGTGCCATCTTCGAAGTGGTCGAAAGGAAATGTGAAATCATTCGATTGGTATCTTTCTTATTCACTATCGTTACTATCTTTTGTACCTATGCCTTGCAGTTATTTCATTATTATCATAACTAGAGTCATTTTCGATATTATATTCACACAGGAACCTGGCAGTTCTATCTCTCGAAGATAAGGCACAAAAGTTCAGTTTCAATTTAGGAATATTTTTCCAAACACCAAAGATGAATTATAAATACGTAGCAAACCTACAGAAGACTGTGAATAATATCAGGCATTCTATCAATATAATATCATATAATATTTTCATTCCAAGCAACTTCAATGTGCCACAACAAAATGTTTTGTTTTGTTTTCAACATAAAGTGAGGTTATTTGTCGGCCATCTAGAAACGTCAAACGTTTCAATCCTCGGTTCAAATCTCAAACGGAGCTATATTCACCGGTTGAGTCAATCCAGGGTTGAACCCGAGGTTGGATGTTTATAATACGAAAATTGACATTCGACAGCGGATTTGGTCTCAACCGAGGATTGAAATTCTTTTATAGAACCGGCCCTTAAAAGTGGCAGATGTCCACCAAATGTTCATTCTTTAGAAATAAAATGTTTACTCATTGAATAATGTTTATCAGTTAGCACTTCACTTTGATTCAAAATATGAAGATATATTTTGCAATAATGCAGACATAATCTTAGTGCTGATAAAGCCAATAAGGCTATAGGTATATGAAGAGCTATCTTTGGTAACTCTTTGTGTTGTCTGGGCATTTGCTGAAAAGAAAACCATCGTAGGTGAAACGGCTGAACTCAACTGCAAAGTGTTACAGCTTACAGAACTTCGATCATCAAAGTAGATCGATTCCGACCCTGGATTATTTTCACAAAATGTTTCCTTCAGACAATTTGGAATGCGCATCGTGAAACTAGATGATGATTTATACCCACAAAAAACGCCTGCCTCCGGTTCTATCTCAATCTCGAGTGTTCCACAGGCACAAATGTGGAATTCATAAAATATCATTCTTGCGATGAGAGCTCCCTTTTTTCTTATCCAGAACAAAAACGTTCGTGGTTTTTCGAACATGGCCGATGGCAACGGAAAGAGATTGCAACTTCAAAATACGACTTGACAAGAAATATAATGAATCCAATAAATAAGGAAGTTTTTACCCTCCGGGGCCCGAAGCTATATTTCATACTTCCCACCACTTCGCGCATTGTGAATCGAGAACTCCTACTAAAATTCCTACGTGCTCCGGGATTATTGAATTGATATTTTAAACTGGATGTCAATAAAAAGGAACGGCGCCCTAATAAATATGAAATGAAATTGTTATGGATGAAAAAGGAAAGAAACACTTGCCCGCATCGGGAAACGGTTGAGGGAAAATCGCAGGGTACACACCATGAATGATAAATTCTTGCGGAAGTCTAGAAGGAATTCGATATTCATCGACACACCCAAATTTGGGCAAACAACAAGGTTCGAAGGAAGAAACAGGCAGATTTAATCATCATCTCATTACTCACATCTTGCAGTGGGTATCACTCAAATACCGAGCTGATGAGTTCCATCTCATTCTGGTGAACGTCATCCAAGTCAAAAATAATCATCATTATTAGCTCGTTGAATATTATACAAATATCTCCTCATTCTGAATAAGCCCTTTTTCATCTTACCTTCACTACACATTACTACGATATGAATCTCCCGATTCAGTTGCAAGAATATTTTGAAATATATCAGGAACAATTGATTCATCATGCCAAAGACGAAGATGTAATGTTAATCTCATGAAGTAATAGAATAAAATGAGCTGTGTTTAATAGCAGCTTACTTCAATAACTTTGATCTTTGAGTGTGACTTTGATTCTAAACGTATCAAGCACATTTAGATTTTTTGAATTTTAATTAAATCACATTCAAGTTGATGCAATAACGTGAACAATAAAAGTGTTGATTGTTTTCAAGTCGTGAACGCTGAAAGAGGATACTTGAAGAAATCATTCTTAATCCTTCAATATCTTTCATTTAATATAACTAGGAAAAATACCATCATTCGTAATGAAACGATAAACTTTTATTGAAATTGAATCGAATATAAAACATTCCAGATGAAGAAATACTGTTTTTTCATTTCATGATGAACTTATGACTGGATTATCACAGCTGTCAAACTCCGATACAGCCCTGGACTGAGCTTGTGAAATCCATTAATAGAAAAATAAATTTAAAAATACTTGGTTTATGACACGCCTATACGTATAGTAGACTAGTAGAGCATGAATTTGAAACCATTCGGTATTACTTCCCCTTCCCCTATTTCTTGGGGTCACCCTGTACGTGCGACATCACTTCTCAAGCCCTCTAACTTCACAGTGTATAAGTGAATTGAATTTTCAGCTCCAAGAGCCCCCGCAATAACTCATTCCACATGAACGGTTAGGGTATGAACTCATTACCCGAAAAAATGAATGTTCCTCGAATATCATTAATCACTTTCCGCTGATTGTATATCTCAGGAGAACTAAATCTTGGGGCAGTGAAAAATGGATGCCTAACAAATTTTCTATTCGTTGCAGGTCTCTCAGAAGATAAGACCTCCCCGCAGGAAGAATAACTAATAAATTATGTTCTGCAGCTGATAAAATCTAGAAGACTCAACATGGAAACTAAAGTTGCTTTTTTCTGCCTCCTCAGTTTTCTTTTAGGTAAGTGAATTAATTTGGTACGCTTTAGGACTAATAGATGGCGGAAATCCTAAACTTGCCTGGATTCATTAAAACATGATGTAAGCAATCTCATACATGTAAGTTGAAACTGGGGGTGAAATGTATGCCTATGTTGATGGAACGAATAAAAGGGATCATATTCTGAATCTGTTCCGGGTTTGTTTGCTGAGTATCACAACTCTGCTAGTCGGTTGTACGTAGGAACTAGATTCTCATATATTTTTCATATTTACGAATTATTAATGAAAAAATACAAACCCGATCTTAAAAATATTCAACTGAAGAGAAAAAACAATTCCTATACTAGAACAATTAAATTTTGATTTGCATAGTTCCACTACGCAATGTTGTTTCTGCTACCCACCTGAGCAGTTAATAGTATACAGGGTCTTTCACGAGGAACCTCACCCATATTTATACAGGAAACTACTGAACGTATTTTCATGAAATTCAGCACTTATAAGTATTTCAGGATGCTGATGAAATCTAAAATATTTTCAAGGCATGAGCACCTCCGGTTTTTCCGGAAATGACGTCAACTTCCGTTTTTCAAATTAGAACCCCATTTTTTTATGGCAGATATTGAATCTACGTTAAAAAATAATGTGGATTCAATATCTGCCATAAAAAAATGGGGTTCTAATTTGAAAAAATTGATTTTTCACGATTTTGTCATCCCTAACTTTGAAAGCGATTTTGTCACCCCCTGTATCATGAATCGCGATTTCGATTTTCAAAGTGGATACATCAATCTTACATCTTGAAAAATCTCGAAAATGAAAATTTTCCATTCAAAAACCTCGAAGTTATTCATGTTTCAGCGGAGCTCTATTTTCGATTTTTTTTCGAATTTTCCCGCTCAGAGAGAATTTTCCAACCAAAACTGAAAAATGTTACATCAAAATAACTTGAACTGAATTTCATGAAAATACGTTCAGTAGTTTCCCGTATAAATATGGGTGAGGTTCCTCGTGAAAGACCCTGTATGCTTGAATTTGTCGTGAATTATATACTGTATTGCAGGTGGAGAAAAATTGACATCAATCTAGATTGTGTTTCAAATTGGGCAGTTTTTTTACAATAAATGAAACTCATAATTTGCATTATAATTTTTGAGAACTTTTTATTGGTAAATGAAGTATCAGTTATGACATTTATGTACGAAAAATAATATCTGTCAGATGGCCTCCTCTTGCAGCTCTACAGACGTCCACTCTCTTCTTAAAATTTTCAATGACATTTTGACATAAGTGAGACTCTATCTCACTGACGACACGAATAATTTCATCCTTTAGTTCAGGAATCGATTGTGGATTATTCTTATTGACCTGGCCTCACACATAACCCCAATGAAAATAGTCCAACGGTGTCAAAACACATGATCTTGGTGGCCAATTGACATCACTATTTCTGGAGATTATTCGTCCAGGAAATTTTTTCCCAATAAATCAATTGCGTCATTTGCAAAGTGAGGTGTAGCGTCATCCTGCTGAAACCAAATGTCCTCTAGATCAATATTCATTAATTCAGGCCGCAAAAATTCGATTATCAGCCGACGGTATCGATCACCATTGACAGATACAGCTTCACCAGCAGCATTTTCAAAGAAGTTAGGTCCAATTACACCACCTGACCATAATGCACACCAAAATGACTCGTTTAGGATGCGTAGGTTTCTCATGAATAATTCATGGATTTTCCCTACCCCAGATACGACAATTTTGTTCATTAACATAGCCAACAAGTTCAAAATGTGCCTCATCGAAAATCATGAGAGAGAGAGATTGTTCTTTATTGACTGAAAACAGACAATGAGCCATTGACCTTAGGTCCTTCAGCTCTTTCAATTTAATATTACATTATGTATTATTGAAAAAAAAAAACAGAAAACATTAATAATATTTATAAAACTATGGTATATTTCCAAAATTTTCCATCAGCTTCTCGATGGTTGTTGCTTGTGGGTATTTTCTTTTGGTATTTGTGTGTGGGTCTTCATGAAATAGTTCCATAATATCAGGCATTTCTTGCAATCTTTTATAAAATTTGTAGTTCAGTTGAATGTGCCTTGATCCTATTGGTTCAATATTTGTCTTCATGTAAAGTAGGTCGTTTGGTGGGTTGTGTAGTTTGTTAGCAGGGTGTCTTAATCTAGTTATTTTTCTGAGTGATGTTGTTTCTGCTACTTCCAAGTTTTTGATAGCTGGTTTCCTGCAGTTAATTAAAATTGGGTGTGCGTATTCTAGTAGTGGTCTGCATATTGTCTTATATATTTTGGTAGCACTTTTGATGGATAGGCCTTGGTTTCGTATTATAAGTTTGGAGAAATGATTAGCTCGAGATATTGTCTTCTTTTTCATTGTCTTAGTATGTTGGTTAAAGTTCAGTTTGTTATCTATAATTATTCCCAAGTATTTTATAGCTCGCAGGGGTTGTATTTGTGTACCACATATAGAGATTATTGGAGAGGTGGTTGTTTGCCTGTGGTTGAAAATTATGTATTGTGATTTGTCTGGATTGGGCCTCAGGCGCCAGGTTCTGAACCAGCATTCTGTCTCTTCCATTAATCTTTGAAGTTTTTCTATACATTTCTTTAGGTTTTTCTCATGAGATATTAAAAGGGTGTCATCGGCGTATTGTAGGATATATTGTCTCGAATTTTTTGGTGTGAATAAGTCGCTGCAATAAATATTATATAGTAATGGAGACAGGGGTGATCCTTGTGGTGAACCCTGCTTTGGGGAGAAAGTGTTTGATGTTGAGTTGTGAAAATCATGATTTTTTGAGAAATATCAGTTGGTTGTTGTTTGATGAAATTGACAAATATACGACGTATCAAGGGATGTAATGGCTTCGGTTTCTGTTTTATTTGTACCTTATGTGCCTTCAGAGCTCAATCTTTGTGTAAAATACGCCATGTTGTGGACCACCAAGTCCAACTTGTCGTGAACGTCGTCTAATGGACATTTCATGGTCTTCAGCAACACTTTCACGAACCAAATCAATATTTTCTTGTGAACGACCGCTACGACTCTATCTTTCACCTTTTTGGACTTCCACCGAACCGGTCTCTTGAAATCATTTAATAATTCGACTAATAGTGCTTTCAGATGGACGATTATGTAAACCATAAAATTAATAAAACAAGCGTTATTTTAATTTTTCCCATACGTTTCGTACGTTTCATTGGTCCCCGCCTGCAATACATTAAGAATTCACGACATCTTGGACTTCAAGGCTGGTGCTATTGCCGTTTGTCAGGTACCATACGTCGTCTATGAATCATGGTCAATCATGGGATAGACGATGAAGGGATGGCGCAGTGATGGCTCGTACACTTCATCAAGTTTGAACTGGACATATTCCAGACCCAACTATCGATTTTTCATCGCTCCTTTATTGATGGCCATAAAAACAATCATAAAATTGATTGACATATTCTCTGAATCAATAAAAGTTACGATTTCAGATAAAATTCCATCGATTCGCAGTACGACCATTTCGAAACATCAATTTGCCTCCGCCAAATTTATCGTCGGAGTGAACTTCACCGTTTTATCGCAGATTCCTATCAGCAAAACCATCGCTCCTTCCGTTGTGCTTGTTTCATTCCTAATTGTGCATGTACCCGTAATGCAACATCGATTATATCATGCCGCCATTTGTTGATTCATTGAGCAAGCCTATTAGAATCGTTCATGGAACTGGATCGAATTTGGCCATTGTTCGTGGGATTTTCGGCAATTAATTGTTGTTTTCCGCGTGTATTGTTCAAGATGGGATTGTTGCAGGTTACATCATTCTTTGCATCCTTGAATATTGAATTCTAGGATGCTCATTGAGATATGGAATGCGGTAGGCTGAATTGCTCAAAGTATGGTTGAACCTACGTGATGCAAATTAGGGATAGTGTCGGCGAAATGATAATTGTGTGCGAAACGTGATGGCAAGGACGAATTCGAATAGTTTGAATCAGAATTAACTGAAAATATGCGAAGACGCGACCTTTGAAATCCAGGAGTTCCAAAATATAACGAAATCTTTCTGAGGTTGAATAAATACCCAAAAGGTGTTCCTCATTCTGAAAAAAGTAAGGTCCAAAGACCCCACCGGACCATAAACCGCACCAAACAGTCACACGTTGAGGATAGACTAACTTATTGTTATAAGTCATGAGGTTTCCGAGCACCAGAGGCACCAATTTTGCTTGTTGACGAAGTCATAGAGGTGGAAATGGGAGTTATCACTCAAGATGATTTTTCGATGGTTTTCCGGATCATTTTCATGCATTTCAAGGACCCAATCAGCAAAGACACGACGTTGTAGATGATCGGTCGGCTTAAGTTCTTGTGTTAACTGAACTTTATAAGTCACTAGACCCAAATCTTAATGCAAAATACGGTGTGATGACGTTATAGTGAAAAGGGGTTATAGTTCACTGCGACCTTAAGGTTTATTATGACCCCTAACTTCCCTCCAGTTCCAGAGATTTGATGAAATCCAGTATCTGGGACGGCTTCAAGGAGTATAACACCCCACTTCTACATGTTTCTTGTCCAAAACACACTTTCCTTTGGCTTGCAATGGCATAGCATTCCGTAACCAGGTGAATAAGAGTTTCTTCCTCCTCCCCACAGAATCTACACTCATCAGTGTCCGATAAACCCATTCTCAACAGATGCTTCTTTAGGCGACAATGTCCTGTGAGAATGCCAGTGAGTAAGTGAAGTTGGTTTTTACTGAGATCCAGATATTTTTTGGATCTAGCAGTTTCAAAGTTCCGGAGGAACTTATTGCTGTGATCCATCCCTGGGAGATTCCGCCAGAGTTTTTCTCTTTCGGTTTTCTCCTTCAGCATAAACTCCTTCTTATAGGTTCCTATACCACAGAAGGGTTCTGGGTCAGTGAGTGGCGTTTGTGCGCTCTTTCTGGCCAGTGTATTGGCCTCTTCGTTTCCTACGATTCCCGAATGACCGGGAACCCAGATTGAAAAGACCTTATTCTTCTTGCCTACCTCATTGAGTTTGTTTCGGCACTCCCAAATCAGCTTTGAGTCAATGACGTAGGAGCTCAGTGCTTTAATAGCAGCTTGACTATCTGTATGAATAGCTGTATCGCACTTCTGATAGTTTCTTTCTAGATTTATATCTAGACATCTTTCGATTGCAAGTATTTCCGTTTGAAGGACGCTTGTACAGGAGCCTAACGATAGTGCACACTTGGTACTTGTCCCGTAAATCCCAGCGCCAGCTCCTGCAGCAGTTTTGGAACCATCTGTATACCATTTTATTGTATTTTCTTTGAGATTATAGTTGGTGTATTCTCTTTCCCAATCCTCTCTTTTGCTTAGCATTGTACTGAAGTTCTTCTCAGTGCTCACTTTCTTGATCATTACATCACTAGGAAGATTTGCAGATGAGGTGTAGTCATTTAGAGAGGACCAAACTCTCTGAAACTTGACTCTCTCATTGCCTACTCCTTCTTTAGATATTCTGAGGATGGCCTCATGGGCTACCCTGTCATCACTAGATGTAGAGGTGTGAGGTCTGTGATGACCTCAAGCGCCCTGGTTGGGTACGTTCTCATAGCTCCCGTGATGCACACACAGGCAAGCCTCTGTACTTTGTCGAGCATTTTCCTCGTACTTGCCTGACTTACCTTAGCAAACCAGGCTGCTGCCCCGTATGTGACTATGGGTCTTACAATCATGACGTACATCCATCGCAGTATTTTTGGGTTACAGCCCCAATTCCTGCCGCATAGACGCCTGCACGCCATCAGAGCTCTTGTAGCTCTGCCAGTAGCATTATCAACATGCTTATTCCACAGAAGTTTGCTATCTAGGGTTATTCCTAGGTATTTGACTTCAGACCCCCACTCCAAGATATTTCCGTTTAATGCTAACGTTTTCATGGCTGGAAGTTTCCTCTTCCGGGTGAACGGAATTAATGTAGTCTTGATTGGGTTGATGTTCAGCCCCACTGACAAGCACCACTGCTCAATAATTCTAAGGCCCTTCTGCAATAGGTCGCAGAGAGTGCCTTCGAATTTGCCTCTAATTATTACTATGCTTTTTGGTGCTCTTAATGGAAAATTTCAATTAATTCAACGCTATTCCATTGTCCAACTTCTTGTATATAAACATGTGAAGAAGAACGCCCCAAATTCGTTAGAATTCCACCTGAACGGATGAAATCAATAAAAGGCCTCTGCGTGAACTCACAATCAATTAGCGAAGAAACTTCCAAAGTCTCTCCACCGTTATAAATCACTCCTTTCGAAGTTTCGGATCATATCTTCGCGGAAACAAAAATGGAGCATCCATCTGGTAATATTCTCGGAGTTCATAAACTTTTAAATGAGCTAACCGTGGACCAAACGGAAAAGAATAGGTAGGTAATAAGTTCACTTACGATTTAGAGCGAAATTGTATCGTCTAGGCGGAAAGTTTTATTAATTATAAAGTTCCTACTTTCATTTATAGCCCATTCGAAACTTTAGTATTCTATTAAGACGTACAACTTGGGATATATTGCCAAGAAACAAATTTAATTAATTCAATCCCTCCCAGGTGGATGTGTCGAGCCGACAGTGACATGCGGGGGATAATTAACAGGGGCAGTTTACTTTGATGAGGGGTGAACGGTAAATTTTCTTTCGGAGAAGTGAAAACGCCATGGTTATTGAGGATAATCATGCTGCAATACCTAAAATTCACACTACGTTCAAATTTTCCGACAGTATTTGACGCGATGAAATGATCCATTTACACCTCCAAGGAATTTGTCGTATTTCATTTGGAGAAAATCAGGGCCGAACTCAGGAAAAATCAGTCCTTTTCATGTTTATAGGGACAGTGCATGAAATGAACTTGTCCAGAATCTTAGTCTAATCTATATCGTTGAGTAGATCTCATTCCGTTTTCCCCACACACCCCTCATTCGTATATTTCCTGCTGACGACCTCTTCACGAAATGGTACTGATTTTTTCGTCGAGTTCACCGAACCAGACTCCTCTTTATTGCACCTCATTACTAGAATGATGGCCGTTCGAATCGTTTGATAGTGTGAAAACTCCTAAGCCATTATTCCCCTCGTTCCAGTCCTGAAGTCTCCAGGGTGTTTGTATTCCGGATCCTTCTGAATCATGAGTTTATATGGCTGCCATACGAAATAATGACATCTTGAATGATAATAACGACGCCACTTGAACGGTCGAGAGGCGCAGTATTCTTGTACTGGAATCGCTTATGTTTAACAGCAAGAATAATAATTCCTTGAGCACTATTTCGGTTTACTGATAAGAAAATGTTGATTCAATCAGCTGTCAGATATTGTCTCAAAAATTGTCATTCTCTGTAAACAAAATGATATGGACGAATATGACGTCTTTTATACGAAACTCACGTAAATCCAATTAGTGTATCAAGAGGAAGGCATAATAATTAAGTAAGGATCCATGTTTCTCAAAATCTGGAGAATCATAAGAGCGCACACACATACAGGGTCCTGCAATAGTGCGTTATTCTTCCATAGCTGCCGAACCAGACATCTCAGAGATTTCGTTGGAAAGTAGACCTCTTGTACCTTCATTTCTGCATCTCAGGAAATCATTTTCTGATATACAGGGTGTCCCCGATAAATGTTATTCAACAAATGGATGATTTTCTTAATGGATCACCCCATATATTTTCACATATTTTCAATGACCTTCATTACCTCTTTCATGACGCAAAATCTTAGGGACATTTTTCCAACAGTTCAGATCTTATTCGAAGAAAACTTCAAAAAGGTGAGGGAAAAGCAGTTCAATACAAGTCTTCTGACGATTTCCAGAAGCGATACTGCGATAGTAACATGAATTTGAACTAAAATTTTTTTACTTGAAGGATTTGCCTTGACATGGTTCCTGAACGATCAACCTGTCATATACAGGGTGTCCGTTATTAAGGTCCAAATATGGAGAACTTAAAATTATTATTTCTCGATTTTTTCAAATAGAACACCCTGTATTTTTCCCACAATGATGTAGAAAATTGAATACCTTACATTTTCTCAGAAGTAACCTCAGGATTATTTTAACTCCCGCATCCAGCAGACACGAAAAATGAAATCGCAACAGAAAATTTTATTCAAATAATAACATAATAAAAACTAACGGACATTCAAAAGAGGTTAAACAATGAAATAAAACCAAATCAATAATTATTGACAAACTTCAAAACCTTCCCAGAATCATACTTCCTGAGCATCATCATAAAAATGATATTTCTTTTCCGTACAAGCAATACGTATTGATCACGTAGGTATTCAACATATCAGTTTTTATCGGCTTTCCAAAAAAAAATTGATCAAGTTATTGCTACTTAGAGCTCAAAGATAATTTCGAATACAGTGAATCAGTATGAATTTTTGAAAAAAATAGGATGGTTGATATGATTTTCATGTTAGGGCAGTGCCACAGAACCTGTTTTTTAAAGAAGTCGAACTTATGCTGCCCAATATCCCGATAGGAAACAAAAATTCATACTGATTTACTGTATTCGAAAGTATCTTTGAGCTCTAGTAGCAATAACTTGAACAATATTTTTTTTGGAAAGCCGATAAAAACTGATATAATTGGTTGAATACGTGATCAATATGAATTGCTTGTACGAAAAAGAAATATCATTTTTATGATGATGCTCAAGAAATATGATTCTGGGAAGGTTTTGAAGTTTGTCAATCATTATTCATTAAGTTTTATTTCGTTGTTTGACCTCTTTTGAATGTCTGTTAGTTTTATTATGTTATTATTCGAATAAAATTTTCATTTGCGATATCATTTTTCGTGTCTGCTGGATGCGGGGGTTGAAATAATCCTAAGGTTACTTCTGAGAAAATGTAAGGTATTCAATTGACTACATTATTGTGGAAAAAAATACAGGGTGTTCTATTTGAAAAAATCGAGAAATAATAATTTTAAGTTCTCCATATTTGGACCTTAATAACGGACACCCTGTATATGACAGGTTGATCGTTCAGGAACCATGTCAAGGCAAATCCTTCAAGTAAAAAACTTTCAGTTCAACTTCATGCTACTATCCGTTCTGGAAATCGTCAGAAGACTTTTACTGAACTGATTTTCCCCCACTTTTTTTCAGTTTTCTTCGAATAAGATCTGATCTGTTGGAAAAATGTCGCTAAGATTTTGCGTCAGGAAAAAGGTAATTAAGGTCATTGAAAATATGTGAAAATATATTGGGTGATCCATCAAAAACTCATCCATTTGTTGAATAACATTTATCGGGGACACCCTGTATATCAGAAAATAATTTCCCGATATGCAGAAATGAAGGTACAAGAGGTCTACCTTCCAACGAAATCTCTGAGGTGTCTGGTTCGGCAGCTATGGAAGAAGAACGCACTATTGCAGGACCCTGTATAATTAATTGATATCGTAGCTAGTGCGGTAAGAGAAAACGGTAAATATTCATGTTTCAGATTGAACAGGGAATTGGGTTTACGATTCAATATAATATTGTCCCAAAAAACATCATTAACTGTACGCGAAATGATCATTCTTCACCCATGTAGAAAATTCTCGTTACAAAATGGTGCAGGAACTAGTTACCATTTTCGTATTTAATATTTTTGTATTTTAAAACTTTCACGTTCCTAACTGACTCAGGGCTTGAATCCATGGATATTTTTACGAATTCCTGGAGCTCTGGCGAGTTATATTGATCAGCAGGATATGACGTCTTTTATACGAAACTCACGTAAATCCAATTAGTGTATCAAGAGGAAGGCATATTAATTAAGTAAGGATCCATGTTTCTCAAAACCTGGAGAATCATAAGAGCGCACACATACATATAATTAATTGATATCGTAGCTAGTGCGGTAAGAGGAAACGGCAAACATCCATGTTTCAGATTACACAGCGAATTTATAAGATAAATCAGAGATAATGGTGGATTTTGAAACCTCGACGGGATCGAAACACCGTCGTCTTATCAGATTTGTGTGTGTCGGTTTCTGTGGATGGAATATAATCTATGTTTCAATATTGGTTCAATTATCTCCCCTTCGAAAGGATCTAGTTGTTACACGATTCGCAGGTATATATCAGAGTCTTCTTCGTACAAGCCATGGACTAAGTCAACAAGACAACACTGAGTGAGATTGGAACTCTCCTCCCTTTGAGTGAATAGTGAAGCACAAAATTCATATCTTCGGTATTTATTGTTTTGTAGAGGAATGCTCAATTTTTATTTTGAATTGTACAAGTTTTTGACCGTGAGAACGTCAGCGTGTAACGGAAGTATTTATTAATATGCTTTAGAACACAATTGTCACGTAGAATTGAATATGACTTAAATAATAACGGGTTATTCTGAATCTGGTAGTTCAGCTTCAAGACACACCTTTGGTAAAATACCAAAAGTTATTCCCACTTTTTTAAATTAACCCCAGCCTCAAGAATATACCAGACATTGATTTTGGCGATCGTCCTCTTCATTTTTGGATGATTCTGGAGCTGATCTTTGTACAGAGAAACGCCAAAGCGAATGAAAAAGCAATGCTGTTGCTGAAGGTCACACCAAAAATTAGAGAGAGCAGAAGAAAAAAAGATCAGAAGCAATTTTGATGCCAACAACCAAAAAAGATACAAGTTTACCAAACAGCATTAACTACTGATGGAGAAACTCTAGAATCCATTGGACTTAATATCGTAAATTGTAGTAACTGCTCTTTCACCGTCTATAATAAATACACTGCGCCAAAAAATTAACGCACATTCTGAAAATCTCAATTTTAATGAAAGTTAACTCTACATTGACTTTATAACATATTTTTTATGTTCTCTCGGGAAGATTTTGAACGAAACAAGACACATTAAATGGAAGAAAAATTCAGGATATCACCGAATCTTATGTGAAAGAAGAGAAATGAACAATTTTCAAAATACTGAAATGCTGATAAGTGATTTAATACTTGGTATTTCCACCCCTTGCGTTAATTACAGCTCGGCAACGACGGTTCATACTCAAAATGAGTGATCTTAAAATGTTCTGATCTAATCCTTCCCAGATTTCTCCGAGTTAGATTCCTAAGTCATTAAAAATAGCTGGATGATTTTCTGAACTTCTCAGCCTTCTATTGAGGTTGTCCCAAACCTGCTCAATCGGATTGAGATCTAAACTTCTTGCTGGCCATTCCATTCGAGAGACTTCAACCTCTTCAAGGTACTCCTGAACGATGCGCGCACGATGGGGTCTGGCATTATCGTCCATAAAAATGAAATTTTCACCAATGAATGGGGCAAATGGCACTCTTCAAGAATGTTCCTTATATACTTATCAGCATTCATAGCTCCATTATCAATGACCACTAGGTTTGTGCGAGCAGTCACAGATATTCCACCCCATACCATAATCGATCCTCCCCCGAAACCAGTAGTATTCAGGAAATTGCACGGAGCATATCTTTCATGTGGACGTCTGTATACAAGGGAACGTCGATCACAATGGTAGAGGCAGAGTCTAGACTCATCTGTAAAGAGAACTCTTTCCCAATCGGCTTCTTCCCAATGGATATGCTCTCTCGCAAAATCCAAACGCGCCCTTCGATGGGCTGGGGTAAGAGCTGGGCCTCTTGCCGCGACACGAGGCCTTAAATCATATTCTCTGAGGCGATTCGTTATTGTCTGAGTGCTAATTTGCACCTCATGAGTTTGCTCAAGCTGATTTTGAAGGAGGCGAGCGGTTGCAAACCGTTGTCTCAACGAAGAAACTCTCCATCAGTAACGTTCTTGAATGGCAGTTGTTACCCGTGGCCTACCCTGTCCTGGTCTTCGGACATTCATACCTGTCTCCCTGAATCGCTGCAACATTCTGGATACACTTGTATGGGAAACTCCAAACCTTTCTGCAATTCTTGTGTATGTCCACCCTTCTTCTCGCAAAACTACCGCTTGGGCACATTCCTCTTGGGTCAAATGGCGTGTTTCGCGTTGCATAGCGATCGAGTGTAGAAATTCAAATGAAAGAAAAACTATTGATCCCTAGAATTGATCGAGAACAACGGATTTTAGAATGGAGCCAATACATTAAAAATCTGATAATATCATCTTTTTTTATTCCTGCTGGGAGAAAACATCTGTATTGAAGAAAAACGTTGAAAGTGGATAACATATGCATGCATTATTCTGATAAAAATAATTATCATTGAGAACACCTTCGGTTGTAGAATGAATTTGAGATTTCCATAATGTGCGTTAATTTTTTTGCGCAGTGTAGTTTGGCCCATAGTTATGCATTTTGACTAAACTTTTTCAATCTCACCATCATATGTTTTTCGCATATAAAATTATGGTATTTGGTACCCTTGTTCGACTAAACAGCTGGTGATATTGCATGTTATGAGTTAAAAATAAGATGGGTCCCAAAAAAGAAGTTCTATTTCAAATTCCTCTTGATTCTTATTCACGAATTCTGTGTTCGAAGTGAGAATTTGACGTGTTCCCATTAATTTCGGAAATAGCCCGACATACATGTGTTGGGTTGATGAATATACAGGCCCTAATTAAAACATTGAATTATCCATGTGAACTACAAGTTCCGAACAAGAACTTAACAGGAGTTTGAACACGATTTATCGCCATTAGGAGTCGGGTATAAATCATCTGCAAATACCATAGAATGGGATGCGTGAAAACACATGAACACGTAGTAGGCGTAGTCTGTTGTACCAGATCCGGCTTTTAATGGTGTGTAAATGAGGCAGAACATAATTCGATGTAATGACAATTAAATGCTCTCATAAGTACTTGCGGATCTTAATGGCTGCCATGGATATATACATATGGGAATGTTAATGTTGCGACGGTATAACGGGACGGATATATACGTATTTTTATTCATTAGGATCTAATGGAACACCCTGGGTCGGATGTTTAATGGGTTTGGAAGTGGCCGTAGGCCACTCCACGTCAGTTGCACCAGCAATGGAGAAAAATTATTCCCACGAATGTTTTAGATTTGGATTTAATATTGTGCGGGTCGACATCGATTGACGAATATGGTTTGAATGCATTTTAAAGACGTATCAAGACCATATTCTTGCTATTTGAAAGTTTCATTGGAAAACGTTAAAATACTTGAAAGGCGTGTAGAGGTTACTAAGGTAGTAATGGAAATATTACAGGGAACAGTTCTTGGTCCAATTATATATTTCTTTCATATCTGAATTCACTGCTGGCAATTCAAGTAGTGGGTTCAATCATATGCTTTGAATTTAACAGCCTACGTATTGTAGAACATCATAAAAAGAGATTACGAAAATATATTGAAAAATTCTTGACCTACTATAGAACCAAACAAAATTTCAAAGTCAAAATATTTTATTACTCAACATATTCTCCTCTTGATTGAATACATTTATTACAGCGAACCTGCAACGTCTCTATACCTTTAACAAAAAATGTTTCTTGTTGCTCTGCAAACCAGTCCTCCACAGCTTTTATTATCTCCTCGTTGGAAGAAAATTTACGACCTTTTAAACTTTTTTTCTGAGATGATAGTAGGATAGAGCCAAATCTGGTGAATAAGGGGGGTGTTCTAGTAAATCTAACCCTAAATCACGAATTTTTTGCATGGAAACATGATATTTGTGTACTGGGGCGTTGTCCTGTAAAAACAAAACACCTTTGGATAGCTTTCCGCGTCTTTTCCCATTTGATTTTTTCCCGTAGGGTGGTCAGTAATGTCGAATACTAATCTCCAGTTATTGTTCTACCATTATCCAAAAAATCAATCATGATTAATACATGGCAATCCCAAAAAACTGAAGCAAGAACTTTTCCAGCAGATTTTTGGACATGAAACTCCTTAGGTCTTGGAGAACCAGAGTGTCGCCATTCCATAGATTGTTGCTTTGCTTCTGGATCGTAGAAATGTACCCAAGTATCATCCATAGTAACAATTCGGTTTGAGAAGTCTACATCGTTTTCAAATCGAGCGCAGATCGAACGCGATGCTTCTACCCTTGCACGCTTTTGGTCACCATTCACACATTTGGGGATCCATTTTGCAGAAATTTTTCTCATATCCCAATTGACGTGAACTATATGATGAACGCGTTCGTATGAAATCTTCAGTGCTTCAGATATCCGTTTAAGCCCAATTCGATGGTCTGATAAAATCATGTCATGAACTGCATCGATATTTTCGGGGACTAACACAGAAACTGGCCTTGCCAATCGGTCATCATCTTCAATAGAAAATTTACCCCTTTTGAACTTGCAGTCCAATTTTTCACGGTCGCATACGAAGGACATTCATCACCAAGGGAATTGAGCATATCTTCGTAAATCTGTTTATCTCTTAACCCTTTTAATTACAGGTACTTGATGGCTCGATACTCCAATTTTTCGATTTTTACAATTTCGGTGGACTTCTTTTTTTTAATTTATTGCGTAACTCTGGTTTACTTTTTTGACGTCGAGCTCTACACTGACACTTCTAAAAGTAATTTTTCGTTGATATGGTATCGCAATATTTTGTTTATGCATGGAACTGGTCTAGGCTAACTAGATATCAATACATCCTACTATACGGAAACGGAATCTATTAATATCGAAAATACGCTCCTTCAAAAATAAAAATTGAGTGATGTAAAAAAACTTCAAGAGTGTCTTTATATCTAAATGTTTGTACGCATACATTTCTTAGTTCGTCGTTGTCGAGAAGAAAAGTTGAAAAATTGTGTCGTAGTTACAAAATGGCGAAAGCGCCATAGCCATTTGAAATGCCATAATTACCGGAGGAAAGACCCCATAACTAGTATGAATATGAGAAGTGTTGATGGAATGAATACCCCAGCCAGAAAAAGCAACCTTCATTCCCAATTTTTCACCTTTCTTTGGTACAAAGATATTTTTCTTTGATCTCGTGAATAAATACGAAGGAAATGTACGCTGCAATTTTCAACAAAACATCAAAGATATTGGAAAATGAGGGCGTTCAGAATCGAATGCTCTTTCATTCTCCATTTCTATGATTTCGCAATTAACAGACGATCGAGCGACATCAAAACCCGACAGCAACAATTAAAACTGTGGCTTCCAGGCATCAACAAATTGTAACTCGCGATCCCGACTAAGTAATAAATTATCCCGGTTTTCAGTTTCAGAACTCGATCAGACCGAAACTTCATCATCAACCTGATTGCTAGTTAATTATCTTCATTGATGAGGCATTTACCAGCATTCGTACATCCGAATTTCGAAATTCCAAATTCTCACCTGATGCGCTTCAGTCGCTCTGTATTCGCTGCACGGGACCTACATTGAATCGAAGTCTGATTAATGTAGCATTCATTGAATCTATGCGATTTCAATCCTTTCCGCATATGGTACGAATTTGTGCGTAAATTCGGTCTATTCATGAGCCTTGTGGGTACAATCAGCGAGCTTTCACAGCGGTCTGTGTATCATGCAGTCCGTCTGTATGGACTTTTTGCCGTTGCTTCCATTGCTATCGATGCTGGAATTGCATCAGCATGAAACAGGATTCGGGATAAGGAGAAATATACCGGTTTTTGAAATCATAATTTCTATGAGGAACTGTCGAACCAAAAGGAATTCTCATGGTCTCTTCTACCAGAAATAGAGAAATAATTGAAAATGATGCACCACGATTTTGTATGTCTCTAGAAAGTCTGAAAAAAGTTCGCGATAGCATACGAGGATATATTGTAAAATTCTTAGCCTACTATAGAACCAGACAAAATTTCAATGTCAAAATATTTCATCACTCAACATATTCTCCTCTTAATTGAATACATTTATTACAGCGAACCTGCAACGTCTCTAGACCTTTCAAAAAAAAAATTTCTCCTTGCTCTGCAAACCAGTCCTCCACAGCTTTTATTACCTCCTGGTTGGAAGAAAATTTACGAGCTTTTAAACTTTTTTTCAGTTGAGGAAAGAGATGATAGTCGGACGGAGCCAAATCTGGTGAATAAGGGGGGTGTTCTAGTAATTCTAAGATTGGATAGCTTTCCGCGTCTTTTCTCTTTAATTTTTTTCCGTAGATTGGTCAGTAATGTCGAATTGTAATCTCCAGTTATTGTTTTATTCTTATCCAAAAAAATGATTACTCCATGGCAATCCCAAAAAACTGAAGCAAGAACTTTTCCAGCAGATTTTTGGACACGAAATTTCTTAAGTCTTGGAGAACCAGAGTGTCGCCATTCCATCGATTGTTGCTTTGTTTCTGGATCGTAGAAATGTACCCAAGTCACATCCACAGTAACAATTTGGTTTAAGAAGTCTACATCGTTTTCGAATCGAGCACAGATCGAACGTGATGCTTCTACCCTTGCACGCTTTTGGTCAACATTCAAACATTTGGGGATCCATTTCGCAGAAATTTTTTTCATGTCCAAATTGACGTGAACTCTATGATGAACGCGTTTGTATGAAATCTTCAGTGCTTCAGAAATCCGTTTTAGCCTATTTCGTCGGTCTGATAAAATCGTGTCATGAACTGCATCGATATTTTCGGGGACTGACACAGAAACTGGCCTTCCCGATCGGTCATCATCTTCAATGGAAAATTTACCTCTTTTGAAGCTTGCTATGCGGTTGCATACGAAGGACATTGATCACCAAGGATACTAATCATATCTTCGTAAATCTGCTTACCTCTCAACTCTTTTAAATACAGGTACTTGATGATGGCTTGATTCTCCAATTTTTCGATGTTTAAAATTTCGGTGGACATCTTTTTTTTTAATTCATTGCGTAACTCTGGTTTACTTTTTTGACGTTGATTTCTACACTGACACTTTTAATAAGTTATTGTTCGTTGATATGGTATCGCAATATTTTGTTTATGCGTGGAACTGTTCTAGGCTAACTAGATATCAATACATCCTCGTATCTTTATCTCTAAAGATAGCTCAGTATATCCAATCTTCTTCCTGCAAAGTTAATTGATTATGTATCCCATTTTCGAAGATAAATAATAATAATCTTCATTTTCAATAATATCATTAACAGCCACAGCAATACAGTTATTAAAAAGAATCAAGAAATACCCAAAAAATTATTGTATTTTCTGTGATACAAATGGTGTCATCATTTAATTTAATTTCTTCTTGTTTGATTTTATTACATCTGGCTGTACGAAATAGGACTAAATTTGTTTGGACTGACAGAGTAATAATTTTTCATGAAATCATTATAATAGTGACTTTAGGCATTCAATTCAGATCAAAATGGTCTTACTCACACAAAATTTCATTGGTTCATTGATTGGACTTGTTTTTCTTGAACGATTTTTTTATTTTGTGGATTGTTGAGAGAGGTCATTTTCCTCAAATTCTCTGAAGATCTAGAGAGTAGTTAAAAAAAAACAAAGAGGACAATAAGCTTCTCTGTGAAGATGACATACATCAGAATCCAAAAAACCCTTCTTAACCTTGCATCTAGTTCCTTCAGAAGCCATTCAGATGTGTCTCAGATTCCTTCTTCACTACATCATACTCCCTATTCATAAAACCAACCCATTTCAACCTTGCTTATCATCACCTTGTAATTGCATTTATATTACAGGCCGATACTATATCTTTCATAGTCAGATGCACATAAACAGAATTAACCTTGAAATTACTTCACTACACATACAGTTATAATGATCCCTATCAACGGAGTGTCAATTTACGCAATGCTTGCAAAGCTACACCTTCTTGCCATATACCTTCATGAATCTGCTTCGACATTGACGGAATTATACGTTATTGTATGTTTATGGTGGGTAGAAACTTGAGAATGAGTCAGTTTACATCACCTTCTTCGAACAGTATTCTATAAATATCAATTTTAATGAATAATTACAATGAGAGTCGATGATGCTCAAAATCGATACACTTTCACAACGATATTGTTGTTTCCAACGAGATGAACGTATCAATTTTGCTGTCTTACGCATTTCAAATACGTAAGAGCAGATTTCATTGGGTATGCATGAAGACAGAATTTCCTGTCTATTCATGGTTGAAATTATTTCTGTCATTAAAAAAAAATTAAATAATGTTTTCAGTTTGATTGCGATCAGATGAAGATTTCTATATGCGCAATCATATTCTTCATCTAATTGTGAATTTCTGAAGTCCTGAAATCCTGCAGGAAAAAAATCAACTAAAATATTCATAAGATAGGCTTTATATTACAGAGCTCCGATATCAAAGCAGAAAAATTGTTTTCCTAATGGTGCTTGATCGATTTTTAATGTTTCCACGAAAACATGAAAAACTGTCCATTAATTTTTGATTTAAACTGCTATATCGCAAGATCAGAAACACGAAATATTGCGGAATTAGCCTAAATCTAAATCGAATTGTTTCCCAAAAATTACAATGTTCATTTGGGATGTGCATCAATGGATGCCATTTCAATAAATTCGTATAGCAGCATAATTTAACGAAATACAGGGTGAGTCTTTGACTTGTACATACAGTGCTAGTCAAAAGTCCCCTCCCCCCCTCGTCAATGAACGGGTATTCTTATAATAATGAAATTTGGAGGGTGGAAATAAACGGATGTAGGCTTCTCAACTGGTCATAACAGGTGACGCAATAGTCATAAATGACGTCACAAGGCCACTGTGACCAATAATTTCAAATGGGACTCTATGGCAAAATCAGCCGAAACCCGAACAAAATTGGTATGACTGAATAGGTATTTTCAATACCTTTCAAACGAGCTGTCACTTGCCATAGGGTCCCATTTGAAATTATTGGTCACAGTGGCCTTGTGACGTCATTTATGACTATTGCGTCACCTGTTATGACCAGTTGAGAAGCCTATATCCGTTTATTTCCACCCTCCAAATTTCATTATTATAAGTATACCCGTTCAAAAGATACGAGGGGGGGAGGGGACTTTTGACTAGCACTGTATATTTAAACTGAAGATTCTTGAGGTAGAAAGAAACCTTTTTTTCATTTTCCATTTTTTCGAATTCGGCTCTATTGAAAAGATATAGCCATTTGAAAAAAAAATTGGGCTGACTACGCCTCTGAAATGATCTTCTGGAATTGATGCAAAGTTCATATTTCTCGATAGAAATTGAGTTGATACATTTAGGGAATACTCAAGTACCAACTTCATTGGAATAAAAATGTTGCAAACACGATAATTTCAACAAAAACAGTTAGTTTCATCGGATTATACCTTCAACTGAAAAGCCACATTTCTCACACAAAAATGAGTTCCTTTTTCGATTTTTCTGCAGATAAGATTGTAAACACTAATATCTTGTTTATATTTTCCTCGAAATTCCCAAACAATATCATGAAAAAAGACTTTTCATTCAGATCATCAGCATTTATTATTAAACAACCTAACCTAATCTATTTTGTATCATTTCTGTGAATGTTTGCACAGAAATTTCAAAAAGATGTCGTCAGCTTGCTGATATTTTCATTGAGGTTGAGGATTTGTTACGAAACATAGTATAAATCACGATACACTTGTGTACCGTGGTATAAATATCTATGAATTCTGCCGTTTCCATCATAAATCGAGTTTGCCGCCAAATTTTACCACGCATGCGTAGAGCGAAAACCGAAAGATTGGTTATGTGGAGGCCAACTATAAACAATAACAAACCAGAGTCTCTGAACAAACTGTTAACATTATGTGAAGTTCTAAATACATTCAGTGAATTATTGTTCTAATGTGATAATTATGTGAAGTGAATTAATATAATCTTGACCGTGTCGAGTTTATAAAATTCCAAGAGGATATTGTTTAGATAGAAACATCGACACAGATTATAAGGTATCATTTTATTTTTCATTAATTTCAATTTAATAAGTAGTTTGTATCGAGATTCATCATTCATATCCGAATTTTGTATTATTCATCGACATTTAACTTCAATATGGACCGGTAACTATGAATTTTCAATAGAAACTGTGCGTGTTAAATTTCACTGTGGTGTTCAATTTTATCTCCCACATTTACGGGATTTTATTATTAAAATATGTATCTCGAAAAAGTTGATAAATATTGTGACAACATTGTAAACTTGTTTAAATACCAGAGGAGGAATAATATTCGATGATATTTAATTCAGAGACGCATTCAGATTATTCTTGAAATTAATGATTTTTCCGTCAAATTTCTCCGGGTAAAATTGGAAATAACTCGAAAACGACGCGTTTTATTGAAAAAATATAAGAATACTTTTAGTTTCTTAAATGATTGATTCTTTCGAAAAGATGATCCGTTTATCTTTTCAAAGTGGTTTTATGGTGTTTGAGCGTGTATTGATGAGTCGACTACCCTGTAACTTGTATACTAGTAGAGATATTGAATAGGTTTTGATTGAGGAATATGCACCATGGATAGAGTAAAAACTCTACCAAAATTCAGTTCATTCGAAATAACGGTTCCGAAGATATAAACAGAAAAGTGTTTTTTTCATGGATTTTCGACACCCTGTATCTTCGAAACCAAACCGAATTTTGAAAAATGGGAAAAAAGTGTTTCGTTTGATGATCTATAGTTAAAATATATGTACAAGTCAAAGACTCTGTATACTGAGTCTTCTCACTCAAAACGATCAGTATTTCGAAGGGATTCGTTCGATACATCTGAAGTATCGTATATCGGTGGACACCCCTGGCCTACTAGCACGCGAACAATGTAGGCAGGTCTTCGTCAGGAATTTTGCATGCTAAGAGTTGAGTACATAATGTATATGGGGAATATGGAGCTCTCCGTCGTGGCATAATGGCCACTTCAGACTAAAATGCAGCAAATTTCTTTCAGGTTTCAGCTTTCAACCAGTCTTTCCAACTGCCGCTTTACACTGTAATTAGAGTCTGCTGAAAGTGGATGATACAAGTCGGTTTTTCAGCGAAGACTGGCTGTGGAGAGAACTGAAAAGCCGGAGTTTTTGCTGCCTTTTTTATCGGCACTCACAGCCTCTTCTGGACAAGTTGTGGTCCATCTGGTATACCGTATCGAAGTACTTAGCATAACGATGGAGAGGTTTCTCTTATACGTCGTTTTCGGAATGCTCGTCGGGGAAAGATTGGACGTGTGGCGTGATTGTCTATGAATTGGTTCGGGATTTTTTTGGAGGGAAAATTCGAAGTCGAAACTGCCAATTTTCGAAATAGTTATAGTTATAGTGAAGAGGGGTTACAGTTCACTGCGACCTTGAGGTCTATTGTGCCCCCTATCAGAGCTGTTATCATCGCGCCTTCTACAGCTCGCCCTCCAGTTCCAGAGATTTGATGAAATCCATTATCTGGGATGGCTTCAAGGAGGATAACTCCCCACTTCTACAAGTTTCTTGTCCAAAGCACTTTTTCCTTTGGCTTGCAATGGCATAGCATTCCGTAACCAGGTGAATAGGAGTTTCTTCCTCCTCCCCACAAAATCTACACACTCATCAGTGTCCTATAAACCCATTCTCAACAGATGCTTCTCTAGGCGACAATGTCCTATGAGAAAGCCAGTGAGTAAGTGAAGATGGTTTTTACTGAGATCCAGATATTTTTTTGGATCTAGCAGTTTCAAAGTTCCGGAGAAACTTTTTGGAATGATCCATCCCTGGGAGATTCCGCCAGAGTTTTTCTCTTTCGGTTTTCTCCTTTAGCATAAATTCCTTCTTATAGGTGCATTTTCCTATACCAAAGAAGGGTTATGGGCCAGTGAGTGGCGTTTGTGCGCTCTTTCTGGCCAGTGTATTGGCCTCTTCATTTCCTACGATTCCCAAATGACCGGGAACCCAGATTAAAAAGACCTTATTCTTCTTGCCTACCTCATTGAGTTTGTTTCGGCACTCCCAAATCAGCTTTGAGTCAAATTTTCGAAATGATTTGTTGCGGAGATAACATTCGAACACAAAGAGAAGTGAGTCGTTTGTTTCATTAAAAATTTCCGGATTTGCCGACTATATCCCTAGGGACAATAAATATACACTGTGTGAGTATGTGAAATTAGATGTTGTGCTTGAGATTGAAGAAAATCTATATAAATCGAGTAGAAATGCCTCCACAATATTAATAATCAATGTCCAGAGATGTTGAATCATGCTGTCAATTTATTCCATTTAGCTTTTTAATAGTGTATTTCTTCCATTTCAAAAATATCGGATGTTTTTTTTCAAAGTGATAGAACTTTAAATCTAAATAAAACACATTTAAATTAAGATTGAAGCCAATTTTTGTTTATTTGAAACATAAACTCATGACATTTATGTTTTGAAAATATACTGCTCCACAAGAGTTAGGGATATCGTATTTAATCGTTCTTCAAATAGTCGAATGATCTTGGAGGCCAATAAATTGGACCATTTCTCGAAATAATGTCATATTTCTGTCAAACAGCAAACAAACGAGGCCTATTAAGGTCAATTGGCTTTGGTTTTTGAACCAGTTGGATCTTGTATGGGTGTAGACCAGTTTTGTCCATCTGCCACATTTTATTTCGAGTATCTCTCGTCCAGCCAATTAGTTCATTCAGAGGATCAATGAAACTGAGCAGACCCATTATTGAAACACACCCAAGCCAGCCACAATGAACATCGGCGAACAGAGCTACAACATACGTTCCACCTCGTCGAACTGATTTCAAGCAACATAATTTTGTCGGACTCGCACAAACACGCCATATATCTTAGGAGCACCCTTGCCAAGTTTATATTTGTGTGTCCTGGATCACTGATCCTAATGGATCGAGGGACCAAAGCACATCTTCATTCCAACTCTTGCGGGTATATCCGCGAAAGGAGTAACAATTTGCGATATAAGGCTTGTGTTAAACTTCGTAATCCGAAGGTCCTTGTTATTGCCGACCCAGTCCAGTAATCCCTTTTTAAATTGCTTATTAGATGGAACGCAAACGATCTGTTAGAATAGTTGGTCGTAAAGGGTCCCCGGAATATATTATAATTTTATTCCTTATTGCCGAAAGATAGGAGGACATTAAAATGAGGGTTTTGTTCGGCAGGTATAAAAGGGTCTTTGGAGAGAATAAGGGGTAGTTCGGTTCGGTTGTTATAACCTTTTTATGCTATCCGCGTTCGCTGTGGGTCCCTAGATCACGGTGATAATGTGAGAGATGAAAGAAAATTGAATTCAAATATACTATATGCGGTAGAAAAGGCAACACGCAAAAGGATTCTCAATTCGGACAAGATACTCAGAAAACGTCATAACAGCTTTCAGGTGTTTTTTTAGAGTGAATTTTCGATTGGGATAACTGGATTTGACCCAAGTTGTTTTGACATTTCTGTTCAGAAAGCATATATAAATTATCATGGAAACACTCACGCCGCAATAATGTTTAAAAATTGTTGAAATTTATTTTCAAAATCAGTGTTCTATTCGCCAAACTTATAGAGCACTTCGTGAAATTTATGGTTTACATGATCGTCCATCAGAGCAGCTTATTCGTCGAACTATCGATAAATTTCGGATAACGTTTTTTCTTCTCGATGCAACAACAACACTAAGACAAAAAACTATACATACAGAACAAAATATCGCTGCTGTTATTGATAGTTTTAACGAAGGTGAACTCTGTTCAACCATAGAGAATTTTGCGTGAAGATCTTGGTCTACAACCATAGCAGATCCATCTGGTTCCACTGAAGCCACTAGACCATAATAAGCGTTGTTTGTTCGTTGATTGGGTCCTAGAACAGCTTGAAATTGATCCACTTCTTCATCGAAAAATTGTGGTTAGTGATGAAGCTCATTTCTGATTGAACGACCACGTAGACAAGCAGAATTACTGTGTATGGAGTGAAAACAATCCTCAAGAAGTTCTGCTTGTTCCATTGCATCCTGAAAGATGGTGTGCTTCACACGCTGGAGTCATCATCGGTCCATATTCCTTCAAAAACGACGCTGGAGCTTATGTTACAGTGTATGGTGCTCGTTACAGTTCGATGATCAAAGATTAGGTTTTTGTTTCAAAAGGACCCCGCACTTTTTCTATGGGAAATGGCGTTCCGTCAAATTTTCTAAAATTTTGGTATAATGTAGTACTCGACCAAGTGATCAAAAGTGTCCATGGCCGCAACTCAATTCTGACTAGTTTTTGAGATACAGGGCGTTGAAGTTGAGAATTACCCACTTTTACTACGCGCGTATCTCGAAACAGAATCGAATGAACTTCAATTTTTCTCAAGAAACATTTCATTCCATCTCCAGGGGGAGAATTTATATAGAGGAATATGACCGAAAAGCGTTACGAACACAGGGTTATCCATAATTGAATTAATGCTTGCCCGATTTTGAAAGTATAAAATATGTCATTTCCTGAGCGAAAACGTTCACAAAAAGAACTATTTCACTAGATATGTTGTTGTTACATCGAAAAAGTCTGAAATACTCAGAATTCATACTGGGTGATCCATTATTATAGAAACTATTCTCAAGGACGGTTAAATGGACACCCTGTATTTATGGGTTGATTCAAGGTGTTTGTTCAATTATTTTAGAACATATCATCATGGACTTCAAAGAATACAGGGTGATTCATTGATGAAATGAACCCTGAACCTCACGAAAATACCCAAAAACCACCTCTTTTTTTCATCATCCTCTATTTCAAGATCAAATCCGTTGAGGTGGGAGTTTTCTTTCACCATTGTACTTGATATAAAAACATCAATACGGCTGAGAGTTTTTATCCACTTCCTATAACCAGATTTTTTTTATGTAATATGAAAATTATTTATTTATGTTATTCTATTCTTATTCCAGCTAGAAATCTGGTCATAGAAAGTGGATAAAAACTCTCAGCCGTATTGATGTTTTTATATCAAGTACAATGGTGAAAGAAAACTCCCACCTCATCGGATTTAATCTTGAAATAGAGGACGATGAAAAAAAGAGGTTGTTTTTGAGATTTACAGTTCATTTCATGACTGAATCACCTTGTATTCTTTGAAGTCCATGATGATATATTCTAAAATAATTGAACAAACACCTTGAATCAACCCATAAATACAGGGTGTCGATTTAACCTTCCTTGAGAATAGCTTCTATGATAATGGATCACCCAGTATAAATTCTGGGTATTTCAGACTTTTTCGATGTAACAACAACATATCTAGTGTAATAGTTCATTTTGCGAACGTTCTCGCTCTGGAACTGACATATTTTATACTTTCAAAATCGGGCATGCCTTCAATTATGGATTACCCTGTATTCGTAACGATTTTCGGTCATATTCCTCTATATACTTGCTCCTTGGGGATGTAATGAAATGTTTCTTGAAAAAAATTGAAATTCATTCGATTCTGTTCCGAGAGACGGGCGTAGTAAAAGTGTGTAATTCTCAACTTCAACGCCCTGTATCTCAAAAACTAGTCATAGGATTGAGTTGGGGCCATTGACACTTTTGATCAGAAGGTCGAGTGCTACATTATATCAAAATTTTAGAAAATTTGACGAAACGCCATTTCCCATAGAAAAAGTGCGGGGTCCTTTGAATGGTATCGACCCAGATATGTTTTGGTTTCAACAAGATGGTGCTACAACCCATGCTGCAACCGTAACAATACCAAAGTTTCTTTATGAAAATGTATCCATATAGAATGTCCAACCTATAATCCTGGTGTCAATTTTCCGAAAGCATATTCGACACTCTAGACTTGACCGTGTTGTCTTGTCTAATTTGAATTCCAACGGATGAGAAGCGCATAACTGAAGTTTGGAAACTGTAACGTAGCCATTTCTTGAGTTTCCAGAACGAAACCGTTTGTCTCTACTGAGAACTATTACAGTTCCACTCGATCAAGTCGCTCCGAGATGTAAATTCTTCCAGACAGCTCTAGTGAAATATCCCGTGAAATTTCAGTGATTCCTCACGCTACGTCGCTTTATCCCTTATCTCAATGGCCGACCTGAATTTCAGTGTTAAGATGATAAATTGAATTTTACAATCGAAGTTTTATCGGTCTCTCAGATAGTATATACTCTGAGGAGGCAAAGTTTCACGAATGGATACTTCAAAGTTGGCCCAATGGACAAACTTTGAACTATCATTTCACAACTTTCCCACTAATATCGGGGTATGTTCGGGTTCGAACAATTATCGGCAGAGGCGTATTAGAAATTTGTACGTTATCTCCTATATCTATAAATATAAAATAGAGTTGTTGGTTACACCATTTATAACTCGAGATCGGATGGACTGTTTGTTATGGAACTTCATTTATGGATTCGTCTACGGCCTGGTTATTATAAAATACATTGAAACTGTGATAAATCCGATGAAAAATTTGCTTATGTAGAAAATGCTTTTCCTCCTTTTGAATAAGGCCACTAGGTGTCGCTACGGTTAATGGCTCTAATCTAGAGACTGTAGCGTAGTCGTGAAGGTACTATATTTGATATTATCGCCACTAGATGGCGATGTTTTCAATTATTGTGTAATTTGCATAGAACTTATGATAACATCGAAGGTTATTATCAGATCAAAAAGCGGATAAACATCTCGAGTTGGTGGAACAGTGAATTTTCACCGGAATGTCAAGTAAATCGGAGACTATTTTCTTTGGGGTTATGTGGGGAGCCAGGTCTATAAGTATGATCCACAAACCACTCCTGAACTAAAGGATGAAATTATTCGTGTCATCAGTGAGATGGAGTCTTAATTAGGTCAAAATGTCATTGAAGATTTTAACAGTGGAGTGGACTTCTGTAGAGCTGCAAGAGGTGGCCGTTTGGCAGATATTATTTCACGTTAATAAATGTCATAACTGATACTTCAATTACCAATGGAAAGTTGTCGAAAATGAATGCAAATTATGTGTTTTATTTATTCTGAAAAAACCGCGAAATTTGAAACATCCTTATATTTATATATTGAGAGTCTTTAGCCTTCGAAATAAGAAAAGTATACCGCCAGATGGCAGTGCAGTGCATTAATTTTTATTTATTGGATGATTCAGCTTAATACAACAAATGTTGGGGCGCAGGGAATATAACAAGAAATCCTATCCTGAACTAGATCTCACACTGGCTGTATAATACTTGCTCTTTCCTTCGCCAGTCATCTTGGAGGAGAAACCTGCGGGGCGTGTCATTTAAAAGAAATTCAATTTCATGATATAATCCACAATTGTAAGAAACAATTAATTTTCTCTAATCGACAGCTAAAACAAACCTTAATAAATTGTCTTTGAAGAAAATAAATTTCGCGAAATCAACACATTGTTGTAATATAATTTACAAAAAAACGGTAAATTCTGAAAGAAAAATGAGAAAGACGTTTGAGTAACATAAATGATAGACTTCAATACTGAAATGAACAAACACAAAAATATTTGTTCGTTTTGATGTTGGAAATGTTGCAAAATAACCGAAAATGATGGGGAAAATCATTTTCATTCATTCAATACTCACAAAATATTTTTTTTATTATTTTTATCTTTATACACTCATACATTCCTTCATCAATCAGAAAAAATAAATCGTTTCTGACTCCCTTTTTTTCAGGGACGTAGACCCTCAAATTATACAATCAGGAAAAAAAATTTCAACACCTGTGACCTCTCATTAACTTGGGGCACAAACCTATCGACAGCACAAAGATCGAAAATTCCACATCAAATTTTTGAACTTTTCAATTTCCAACCTCGCATGAAAACATTCATACGAGGTCGGCTTTTACAGACAGCAATTCCATAAAAATTTCGTAGAATAAATCCGGGAATACCAAAACTGCCCAAACCATATTTCTGCAATTTCCAATCAGCAGCCATAACAGTAACATTTCAGAAGATATGGAACGCAGTTGAACGTGAACAAATATCCAAACCGAATACTGATGTTCAATGATTTTTGCCTCCATCCGAATAATACAATTTGCACATTGTTTGAATGTGCATACCTCTGGGTGCGGACATGTGCTATTGAAACCATTACTTTATCCCCAACCCACTGGGTTTCATCTCATTTGTCACAAGGTTTCAGCCTGTTCATTCTCACGTGAAATTATAACTGTAAATTAATTTACATCAATGGGTAAAAATGGAATTCCATCCAACAAGGCCACATCACACGTGAACGTTTATATTATCACTGGAGGAGGTTTTTCAGTCACAAGGTTTATATTATCTATCGAATAAACATCTTTGAACTTTAATGACATGTAACTGCATCAGAACAATGTCATAGGAGTAATATAGGATAAGTCATTTGAATCCGTTTATAGTCGACCTTTATACAATTATATATTGTTATTCGAATAAGGATCACGAGTGGAAATCTGACTGATACGTTTTGACGTGTATTCCTTAATAAGAACCAAGTTTTATTATTATGAGATTCCCATCTCGAGGTACAATGGATCTCCTATCCCTGATGTGTTCTGAATTTGTCTGTTGAACATCAAAGTTTTGAAATGTCTCGATCAAAATTCAAGGTATTAATTACTGGAGAACTCATTGTGAACGAGGATCTTTTGTTTAGATATTTAGGTTGTGTGAAAGTTAAGCTCGAGGACTCAATTACATCTTAATATTCACATTTTATTGAGCACCTTCACGACTCAACATTTCAGGCTGCATTTTCTCGATTTTATTGTCAGAATGTCTGCAATACCAAAACTGTCATAGTCATAGCAGAATCCTGAGATTTAAACTGGTAAAAATCATGAAAACAAGCGTGCAAAAATGAAGATTCACAATTAAGCATGATTATACATTCGGAGAAAATATAAGAGGTTTTTTCACTCGATTAATCTCGAATGAATTCAAATTCTCGAATGTAAAAGAATGCGGGGATCCAATAAGCTCTCCTAAAGGCATAAACTGAACCCAAATCGATGAATAATCTTTCTAAAATGATTCATAATGTATGATATCCGATTTAACTTCGTTCCAGTGAGCTCTGGAGTTGCTGAACCCTCCCAAGTGCCGAATAATTTAGTCACTCAAACCGTTTATGGATTTCTGGATTTCACGACGACAATAGGGAATACGGTGATGATTTTCTCCCCGCAGAGCTCGGCAGTGAAGAAAATAGGTAGGTAGATTATCATCTCTTCTCAGAACTTTGTCATGGAATGAGGGATGATGGAAGCATGGATGCATTGTGACTCAAGGTCGATTATTACCCAAACTTCGCGTCAAAGGAGAATTCTACGTATCCGAATTAGTAAATGAAATGACCCGGGTCGATATACTCGGAAGAAAAAAATTTTCGATCGGACGTCGGGTGGTCGAGACCGAAATTTTTCTAACTCCGATTTTTGTAGTAGTATATCGACTCGGATCATTTCAATTACTAATTCGAAATCGTAGATTACGATGCGCTAATTAGTTTTTCCGAGAAATTTTTGGTTCGGGAAATATTCGAATTTGAGTGGAAAATTAGCGAAAAATTGGTCGACTTTGGAGTGACGTAACTTTCGAAAAAATTGGAATTGAGAATAGCTAATTTTTTTGGTTATACTTTGGTTCTTTAAGAATGAAATGGTGTATTTTTTATATACTTGAGACGGAGGGTTTGGATTTTCTGGTTCTTTTCGCGAAGGTCAAATTTTTCCGATTTTCAATCAACCATATATAAAAAACAATAAGTCTCAGAGAAAATCTGTTTGGATTTTCTTAATCTACGGCATCGAATTAATGAATGGTGAAAATTGATGAGATTCGAATTTTTGCGAAAAATCCTATACTCTTAGGTATGGAAAAATTTCGATTTTTCGAAAAATTTTTTTGGCTCCGATCGACTTCAAACTCACACCATTTACTAATTCGAGGACGTAGATTAAGAAAATCCAATCAGTTCTTCCGTGAGGAAAACAGTTTTTGATTTACGAACGATGAAAAATCGGAAAATTTGGACCTTCGCGAAAAAAATCAGAAAATCTGAACTGTTCGTTTTTTATGGATGAAAATAGGTTTTTTTGATTCACAAAGGATCAGTCTATCCGTAAAAAAATCAGCATCTGTACAAATCAATTTTTCTGGGAAATACGGAAGTCCAAAAATGACCTATTTTTCGACTCAAGGTCGATTATTTCCCAAAATACGAGTGGTCGAGATCGAAAAAAAGTCTTTTTTTGCCGGTGAAAAATGTGCAATGAAAAAACACTCATTTTACGCACTTAATACAGAGTAACCATGTATTTCTGAACTACAACAATGTCCTCATACCACGGTCGTTGAGTATATCTGCAAACTCATCTGTTTTAAAACACTGCGACGAGATTCACTCGGAGGATGAAGAGTGAAAATGCTAGAAGACCCAGAACTTTTCTCCATTCTCCAACCCAAGGAGTTATTATTGGAATAATAAACCAAAGCCAGCCATATCCGTCCTTCTTGTCACCCTCCTGGCTCTTGCGAAAATATCCCTGCTCCCCCAACTGGGAATAATATTAAAATTTCGAGGAGGCTTTCGGATTCACATGGAAGTGTTTGACAGCGAAAGTTGGAGCATGAATTGATTTTATCTCTGATCTCCAGTCGCCACCGAGCGGAAGATGGAACTTGGATAAACAAAACGCACGTGCCCGTCACCTTATGGGGCGGAATAATGATGCCCCTCTGAATTTTTATTGCCGGGTTCATTGTGTCATTTTTCAATATAATACGCAATCTGGAGGCTCCAGTCTATTGATTGAGGAGAGCCAGTTTTGTATTCTGGAAGATACTAGTCTTCGTTGATGGTGCCTATAAATATCCGAAACGCCGAAGCTTCCTTGTCATCTGTGTCAAAACAGAACGAGGGAAAGCTATTCCAAGCTTTACTTCTAGTCTCTGCGATGTAAATCCAACCCAAGAGCCTACACAGTTATATTTATGAGTCAAAAAAAACTTAAAAAGCTGCAAAAGGAGTAAGTACGGCTATTTTCAAACGCACCTCTAACAATCTTCTATTGATCGAAGGATTCTCAACACCACATTGCCTCAACTAATTTCCACCACTATCAGGCTGATAACTCATTCTTCAATCCTCTTCGATCGCTCTTTACGACCAAGCAGTCCAAAAGATGATACAGCTAGAGCAGAGAAAACCATTTTGGAATGATTCGAAATGTAGATTGGCAAGGAAGTCATATAACATAAATTCCATCTCCCTTGTTCACAAGAACTGAGCCCCTTTTAAAAGGTTGTTTGAATCGATTTCAACCATATGGCATCGATCACTTCTGTACTACAATATTTTGTTTCCTTTGACTTCAGTTACAATTCTGGTTATTTGTTTAAAATTAACCTTCCAGCGGATTTATGGGACATCTATTGAAAAGGTTCTCAACCCAAGAATTTAGGTCGAGTTTGGGAGATTCATCTGGTTTTTTGAGGCAATAACCAGGTCTGGTGAACATTCATTCAGTTTCTCAGTAGAAGCTCATAAAATTCAATATATGGTGAAATTTTTATTGTAGTACAAGTTGCATTGGGAACACATGGCAGGATCGAATAACAAATCGTCCAAGGTTTCTCGCATTGGTCTGTAGATTCAAGAAATGGGTTGCTTTTTCCACTATAGTCGAAAATGGCAAATGAGAGCACTTTGTTGGCTTAGTGAGGCGTTTTTCGATTCTGACAGCCAATCAATTGTTGATCTTCTCCACTTCAGAGGAAATGAACCTCCCTTATTTTCCAGCTTGTCTTTAAAAACCTATGTTAGTTATAAAGTTATAGTTATAGTGAAAATGGGTTACAGTCCACTGCGACCTTAAGGTCTATTGTGCCCCCTGACAGAGCTGTTATCATCGCGCCTCCTACAGCTCACCCTCCAGTCCCATAGATTTGATGAAATCCAGTATCTGGGACGGCTTCAAGGAGGATAACTCCCCACTTCTACAAGTTTCTTGTCCAAAGCACTCTTTCCTTTGGCTTGCAATGGCATAGCATTGGCCGTAACCAGGTGAATGGGAGTTTCTTCCTCCTCCCCACAGAATCTAGACTTATCAGTGTCCGATAAACCCATTCTCAACAGATGCTTCTTTAGGCGACAATGTCCTGTGAGAAAGCCAGTGAGTAGGTGAAGTTGGTTTTTACTGAGATCCTGATATTTTTTGGATCTAGCAGTTTCAAAGTTCCGGAGGAACTTTTTGGAGTGATCCATCCCTGGGAGATTCCGTCAGAGTTTTTCTCTTTCGGTTTTCTCCTTCAGCATAAACTTCTTCTTATAGGTGCATTTTCCTATACCACAGAAGGGTTCTGGGCCAGTGAGTGGCGTTCGTGCGCTCTTTCTTGCCAGTGTATTGGCCTCTTCGTTTCCTACGATTCCCGAATGACCGGGAACCCAGATTAAAAAGACCTTATTCTTTTTGCCTACCTCATTGAGTTTGTTTCGGCACTCCCAAATCAGCTTTGAGTCAATGACGTAGGAGCTCAGTGCTTTAATAGCAGCTTGACTATCTGTATGAATTGCTATATCGCACTTCTGATAGTTTCTTTCTAGATTTATATCTAGACATCTTCCGATTGCAAGTATTTCCGTTTGAAGGACGCTTGTACAGGATCCTAACGATAGTGTGCACTTGGTACAGAGACAAGCAGTCAGTAGAGTAAATAACCAGTAAAGTTTATAATCGTCGGTCAATCACCAGTAAAAGTAGAGTAATCAGTCAGTAATCAGATCACTTTGCTCCCTTGCTACACATTTTCATATAGAAGGTACATTTAGTAATTGCTCCTTGCTATACATTTTCTTATAGAAGGTTGAGTTTATGATCGTCATAAAAGTTTGGAATCGTCGGTGAATAATTAGTTGTAAATCACACAACACCTTGCTACCTTGCTATACATTTTCATATAGAAGGTTGAGTTCATAATCGTCAGGAAATAATCAGTAATTAGTGAATAATTATACCACTTTGCTCCCTTGCTATACATTTTCATATAGAAGGTAGAGTTCACACATAACACTTGTCTAATCGTTTTGTGCTTGTAACCTAAGTTGAGGTAACAAGAAAAAATACAGTTTATTTTTTGTTGAAAGTGCGTTCACATTTCACCACTTCCTCATCCTCTTCGTAGTTGTTATCAAGTTCTGACAACAAGAATTTCCACATAACTTCCTCACTTCATATCAGAACAGTTTAAATATTCACATTTTCAGATCCTCCCACCTCTCCGCCGCCCCCTAAGGAAGTAATCGAAATAAAGCCACCAAATCCCATTACGACGTCTCCGATCGACATCAAGCCCTCTAAAATTGTGAAAGCCGTCGAAAACAAACCCACAAAACCTCTTGAGAAGATAGTGACAGTCGTTAATGTAATCTCCGAGTCTTCCCAACTTTCGGACAATAAAATAACGAAACCTCAGCCATTCTCCGAAGTAAATGTAATTAAGGCATCAACTGAAAACGTCGTCAAGACCCCATTGATAATTTCCAGTAGAGTGGAAGTGGTCGAAGCCGCCACAACGAAGTTACCTCCGAGCATAATATCTAAAGTAGAAGTTTTAAGTGGTCCAGTTGCCTCCTCGAAGATCGATATAATTACGAATAAGGACATAGAGGCCGTCCCAGATGTTGCAGACTCCTCCTTGATCTTCGGTAACAATATCGGAGAACCGGAATACGAATTCCTATCGAGACAACCGTCAGAATTCGTGGAGGAAACGTACAAAGTCATCAACTTCAAACCAGGCAGCTCTAAATTCATCCTGAAACCAAGACAAACCAACGACCACAAACACAAAGCAACGACGAAGAAAAACAATGCGATACACCCAACAGGTTTGGTTACTAAACTTGGAGGAACCTCAATAAAAGACGGCACAACCATCGTTCACGAAACCAGTGTAATAGGAACCTTCATTTCCGGAAAATACGCTCAAGTCTTACAGAGTAGCTCTCACGTGGTGAACTCATCGCCAAAAGGTAAGATATCGCCGTCTGCTACTTTGAGAATACTGAAGACTGCCGCGCCCTCTGGACTGAAAGGGGGGAAACATCGTCATTTGGAACCTACCCCAGCAGCTTCGATTAACGAAGAGACTGCTGTAGAGGGTGGCCAGCACGGTGGATTCAAACCAAACAAGAAGGTTGGGCAGAAAAGATTCAAGAATAGACCGAATGAAGAGGTTCAGCATGGTAAAGATGACAATAAGGAGAGATCTTCACAGGGGTCCAAGAAAAAGTCTTCTGGTAGATCTAACGCTAGGAGTTCGAAGTAAGTTTGGGAATATAAATTTTCACCTTATGGTATGTAAGACTAGGCTGATTGAGGAGTTTTGAAAGAGGAATGAAACAACATAAATTAATATTATTTATTCTTCACAACTATTTCCTATAAGTACATTTTCTCCAGTGATTTTCCAAGAATTTCATTCAATGACCTTCCGAATTCATCCAAAAAGAACTGTAATTTTTGTTCCATAATCATGTGATGTTGTGTTGGTTATGGTGTGTCAAGAAAAAGGTTTGAACTTCGATTTTTTTTTGTGGTGTGAAAAAGGAACAGCTTTCAAAACTTCTCAATTAAACTGATACTTTTCTTTATGTATATGCAAACTACCCGTCAAAAGTTCAGGATATTGAATTAATTTGTGTGCTCTTTCTTTGAAATACATATTCATTCTTTTCGACAAGCTTCTAAATGTTAGATTATACGAAAAAATATATCTTCAAAAACATCTATTCCTCAACTTTTGACGAGCAGTTAATTTGAACTCATTAATTTTTTCTTCTCTTCCATAAAACATTCTTTCTCTTCTTCTCCATACGTATCATACAATGATTGCCATGAACTTGAACATTAGTGTGGGGAGTAATATACCTTGCCAGTAAAAGAAGGGGAATTTTTTCTGAGAGTAAGTGCTAGCTTTGCTCAGCACTTCTTTAACAGTAAAGCTGGTATACCATAAAAAGTTTCCACAGTCAGCCGTAGAAGTTTGCCCATGACCTCTTGAGTCTGAGATCCCGATCAATCGGGATCTGAAGGAAATTAAGAGGCTAATACAGGCTGAACAGTAAAAGACTGTCCTAATTAGCCCAGAACCTTTCTGTAGTAGGTACCTATTAGAAAATGCAACTACAAAAGAAAGTTTCAGAAAAAGGGAGGAAATCGAGAAAAAAAATATCTGTATGAATCCTCCAGCTCCTTGGGAACTTCAGAGTACGAGACCTAGACAGTATAGGGTGCGGCAACTAGTTCTTCCACATTTTAAGGAGCTGTTATAAAAATACGAAAAAGATATCAGAAAAAATCATTTTTATTTTGAAAGCCTACGTAATCGAGTTTTTTTTCATTTATGTCTAGAAAATAATATCATCCAAATGTGCAGCCTTTCGCGAAAGTTTTTCTTTACTATCTTCTCATTGCCTGCTTCTTCTAAAGAAGGAGCAGGCAATGACAGAGTCAGGTTTCAGAGAGCTTGGTCCTCTCTGAATGACTACACCTCATCTACAAATCTTCCTAGTGATGATCAAGAAAGTGAGCACTGAGAAAAACTTCAGTACAATGCTAAGCAAAAGAGAGGATTGGGAAAGGGAATACACCAACTATAATCTCAAAGAAAATACAATAAAATGGTATACAGATGGTTAGTTACAGGAGCTGGCGCTGGGATTTACGGGACAAGTACCAAGTGTGCACTATCGTTAGGCTCCTGGACAAGCGTCCTTCAGACGGAAATACTTGCAATCGGAAGATGTCTAGATATAAATCTAGGAAGAAACTATTAGAAGTGCGATATAGCTATTCATACAGATAGTCAAGCTGCTATTAAAGCACTGAGCTTCTACGTAGTACGTCATTGACTCAAAGCTGATTTGGGAGTGCCGAAACAAACTCAATGAGGTAGGCACGAAGAATAAGGTCTTTTTAATCTGGGTTCCCGGTCATTCGGGAATCCACAGAACCCTTCTGTGGTATAGGAAAATGCACCTATAAGAAGAAGTTTATGCTGAAGGAAAAAACCGAAAAAGAAAAACTCTGGCGGAATCTCCCAGGGATGGATCATTCCAAAAAGTTCCTCCGGAACTTTGAAAATGCTAGATCCAAAAAATATCAGGATCTCAGTAGAAACCAACTTCACTTACTCACTGGCTTTCTCACAGGACATTGTCGCCTAAAGAGCATCTGTTGAGAATGGGTTTATCAGACACTGATGAGTGTAGATTCTCTGAGGAGGAGGAAGAAACTCCTATTCACCTGGTTACGGAATGCTATGCCATTGCAAGCCGAAGGAAAGAATGCTCTGGACAAGAAACTTGTAGAAGTGAAGGGTTATCCTCCTTGAAGCCGTCCCAGATACTGGATTCCATCGAATCTCTGGAACTGGAGGGCGAGCTGTAGGAGGCGCGATGATAACAGCTCTGTAAGGGAGTGCAATAGACCTTAAGGTTGCAGTGAACTGTAACCCCTTTTTGCTATAACTATAACTATATCTTCAGAAAAATAAAAAAGAATTTTTCCAATATCTTTTTCGTATTTCTCCAACAGCCCCTTCAAATGTGGGAGAACTAGTTGCAGCCCCCTGCATCTTGATCTGGACAAACTTTGCTGCACCTTCACACTGGCTCTTTTCCAAAGCACTGTCGCTCCAGAAAGCACTTGGTTACAGATTGCCTAGCCATTACAAGCCCGAAAAAGGCTTTGGGCGAAAGACTGCTGAAGCCTGGATGTAGAGTCCTTGAAGCCATTCTAGATAGTGGAGGTCATTAGGACTCTGGAAGTGGTGAGCGAGATAGCAGTGAGGACAACTTTGAATAGCGCGAGACCTAGAAAGTACTAGAAAGTATGAAGAAAATTTGCTACACCTCTTTACTAGATTCCTCTCAAAGCACTGTCGCCTCACACAGAACCTGGTTACAGAATATCTCGGCAGTGCAAACCAGCACAAAAATTCTAAGGGCAAAAGCTGTTGAACCCAGGATGTGAAGTCCTTGGAGACATTCCAGATACTGGAGTTCATAAGGACTCTGGAAGTGGAGGGCCAGCTATAAAAATTGTTGAAGCCAGAATGTTACCATTCCCGATGGTGAAGTTCATCAGGACTTTGGAAGTGTAGAGCGAGCTTTAAATGGTGTAGCAAAAAAGACACATCGTGAATCTGTTATAGGGTGAGACTCTCCCTGAAAAAAGGCCATACGCGCAAACGTCCTTCACCCTTAGGCTGGGAGTGAGAACGGTTTCATGTCCTGCCCTGTGCACTATGAACCTTTCATACAATTTAGAATAATTGGCATATGTACACTCAAAAATACCCTGTATGAAAAATAAATGTTTGGTTAAGGTGAAAAAGCATGTCATCATTCATTCATATAAAATGAAAAGTACATTAATGTATGCGTTTTGACGAATTCACCCCCACAACAAGCAACAATTGTTGCTCCAAATATTGACGCAACAAATATTTCCACGCACCCCCACCCCACCTCATAATCATCACGAATCAAGGCTTGAAACACAGAGCACTAACACTTGTAAATAAATACAGAAAACACACAACACACAGAACCAACAAATCAGGTCGGGCTAATAGAAAATCAACGACTACAACTCCATCGTCTGTACACAGCGACGATGACTCTAGCGCTGCGACGACGAGAAAATACCAATCGGGCGGCGGCAGACGCAACAAACAGAATCGATCCAACCCATCGGATCCGGCAATTAATAACTCCGGGGGCGGCTTCAGCAGGCGGGCGTACAAGCCCAAAGTTCAAACATCATCAGTCGAAGCGGGCGCGTCTACCAAATTATACAAATTCAAGCTGAACCGGTCGCCTGGAAGGTGGCAATACAAGACGACGCCGAAGCCGAGGGTGACAATTAGGAAGCAAAACAATTCGATGGAGGAGGACGAGCACAAAAACGAAACGTCGCAGCTCGCCGCAGGCGATCCTTCGGCCTTGGCGAACGAGGTGGCGACTGCACAGTCTAAACAGCAGGAGGAGGTGGACGGTTTGGAGGGATCGGAATCGGTCGCTTCAATAATTGATGATGGAGGCGCCATCGAGAACAAAATCGACACGCCGGCCATTCCCTTGGAGACCATCAAGGTGGAGATTTCCACGCCGCCGGACTTCAAAGATATCTACTATGAAATTGCCACCATCAAGTCGCCGTACACATTCCAGGTGAGCATAAAGTTCGGGGAAATATTCGAATGTTCCAGTCCAGACGGGTGTGAGAATAACTCGTTTGAGGGTTGTAGTTGCATGCTGCGAAATAGTCGCCTATTAGGGCAGATAATCTGGATTAGCCCAAACTAGCATTGGGGCTATTCGAATATTCCATATAGGTTATACCGAAAAAATTAGAATTAAATAATTCTTTATTTATGAAGGCTACATGGTCGATTTTGGTATCAAAATGTAGGTTTTCGAGGTCGCTGAATTCAATAAAAAATATTCCAGAGCGCTAACTAGCACAATTTAGAATTTCACCGGTCAAATGGCATTTTTTGAAAAATTGCAAATTTCAAACTCTCATATCTTCCGTTTCAATCATCTCCGACAAAAGTCATTTATATTATCTTAATCAGCATACCTCAATGTATCACTGAGCAAAATATGAGCGATTTGAAAAATCTCAAATTTTTGGTGAAAAATGCCAAAGGGGTAAGACCCTCTGAAAACACCATATTTATCAATAAAATAAATATCCTTGTCAATTCAACCGTATTATTCTATCGAGGAATTATGCGAACCTTTCGAATCTTCCATATTAGCCATTTCACCCGAAGATATCAACCATACTTTGAGTAGCCTGGGCTCCTGAACAAAAGTCGAAAACGAAAAATCGAAAAATATAAAACCGAATAACTCGTTACTTATGAGGGCTACATGGGTGGTTTTGGTATCAAAATGTAGGTTTTCGAGGTCGCTCTGTTCAATGAAAGATGATTCAGAGCTCTAACTATCATAGTTTAGATTTTCACCAGTCAAATGGCATTTTTTGAAAAATTGCAAATTTCAAACTCTCATATCTTCCGTTCCAATCATCTCCGACAAAAGTCATTTATATTATCTTGATCAGCATACCTCAATGTATCACTGTGCGAAATATGAGCGATTTGAAAAATTTCAAATTTTTGGTGAAAAATGCCGAAGGGGTAAGACCCTCTGAAACCACCATATTTATCAATAAAATAAATATCCTTGTCAATTCAACCGTATTATTCTATCGAGGAATTATGCGAACCTTTCGAATCTTCCATATTAGCCATTTCACCCGAAGATATCAACCATACTTTGAGTAGCCTGGGCTCCTGAACAAAAGTCGAAAACGAAAAATCGAAAAATATAAAACCGAATAACTCGTTACTTATGAGGGCTACATGGGTGGTTTTGGTATCAAAATGTAGGTTTTCGAGGTCGCTCTGTTCAATGAAAGATGATTCAGAGCTCTAACTATCATAGTTTAGATTTTCACCAGTCAAATGGCATTTTTTGAAAAATTGCAAAATTAAAACTCTCATATTTTCCGTTCCAATCATCTCCGTCAAAAGTCCTTTATATTATCTTGATCAGCATACCTCAATGTATCACTGTGCAAAATATGAGCGATTTGAAAAATCTCAAATTTTTGGTGAAAAATGCCAAAGGGGTAAGACCCTCTGAAAACACCATATTTATCAATAAAATAAATATCCTTGTCAATTCAACCGTATTATTCGATCGAGGAATTATGCGAACCTTTCGAATCTTCCATATTAGCCATTTCACCCGAAGATATCAACCATACTTTGAGTAGCCTGGGCTCCTGAACAAAAGTCGAAAACGAAAAATCGAAAAACATAAAACCGAATAACTCGTTACTTATGAAGGCTATATGGGTGGTTTTGGTATCAAAATGTAGGTTTTCGAGGTCGCTCTGTTCAATGAAAGATGATTCAGAGCTCTAACTATCATAGTTTAGATTTTCACCAGTCAAATGGCATTTTTTGAAAAATTGCAAAATTCAAACTCTCATATTTTCCGTTCCAATCATCTCCGACAAAAGTCATTTATATTATCTTGATCAGCATACCTCAATGTATCACTGTGCAAAATATGAGCGATTTGAAAAATCTCAAATTTTTGGTGAAAAATGCCAAAGGGGTAAGACCCTCTGAAAACACCATATTTATCAATAAAATAAATATCCTTGTCAATTCAACCGTATTATTCGATCGAGGAATTATGCGAACCTTTCGAATCTTCCATATTAGCCATTTCACCCGAAGATATCAACCATACTTTGAGTAGCCTGGGCTCCTGAACAAAAGTCGAAAACGAAAAATCGAAAAACATAAAACCGAATAACTCGTTACTTATGAGGGCTACATGGGTGGTTTTGGTATCAAAATGTAGGTTTTCGAGGTCGCTCTGTTCAATGAAAGATGATTCAGAGCTCTAACGATCATAGTTTAGATTTTCACCAGTCAAATGGCATTTTTTGAAAAATTGCAAAATTCAAACCCTCATATTTTCCGTTCCAATCATCTCCGACAAAAGTCATTTATATTATCTTGATCAGCATACCTCAATGTATCACTGTGCAAAATATGAGCGATTTGAAAAATCTCAAATTTTTGGTGAAAAATGCCAAAGGGGTAAGACCCTCTGAAAACACCATATTTATCAATAAAATAAATATCCTTGTCAATTCAACCGTATTATTCGATCGAGGAATTATGCGAACCTTTCGAATCTTCCATATAAGCCATTTCACCCGAAGATATCAACCATACTTTGAGTAGCCTGGGCTCCTGAACAAAAGTCGAAAACGAAAAATCGAAAAACATAAAACCGAATAACTCGTTACTTATGAGGGCTACATGGGTGGTTTTGGTATAAAAATGTAGGTTTTCGAGGTCGCTCTATTCAATGAAAGATGATTCAGAGCTCTTACTATCATAGTTTAGATTTTCACCAGTCAAATGGCATTTTTTGAAAAATTGCAAATTTCAAACTCTCATATCTTCCGTTCCAATCATCTCCGACAAAAGTTATTTATATTATCTTGATCAGCATACCTCAATGTATCACTGTGCAAAATATGAGCGATATGAAAAATCTCAAATTTTTGGTGAAAAATGCCAAAGGGGTAAGACCCTCTGAAAACACCATATTTGTCAATAAAATAAATATTCCTGTCAATTCAACCTTATTATTCGATCGAGGAATCATGCGAACCTTTCGAATCTTTCATATTAGCCATTTCACCCGAAGATATCAACCATACTTTGAGTAGCCTGGGCTCCTGAACAAAAGTCGAAAACGAAAAATCGAAAAACATAAAACCGAATAACTCGTTACTTATGAAGGCTACATGGGTGGTTCTGGTATCAAAATGTAGGTTTTCGAGGTCGCTCTATTCAATGAAAGATGATTCAGAGCTCTTACTATCATAGTTTAGATTTTTACCGGTCAAATGGCATTTTTTGAAAAATTGCAAATTTCAAACTCTCATATCTTCTGTTCCAATCATCTTCGACAAAAGTCATTTATATTATCTTGATCAGCATACCTCAATGTATCACTGTGCAGAATTTGAGCCATTTGAAAATTCTCAAATTTTTGGTGAAAAATGCCAAAGGGGTAAGACCCTCCGAAAACACCATATTTGTCAATAAAATAAATATCCGTGTCAATTCAACGGTATTATTCGATCGAGAACCTTCAGAATCTTCTATATAAGCTATTCCACCCGAAGATATCAAAAATACTTTGAGTAGCCTGGGCTCCTGAACAAAAGTCGAATACGAAAAATCGAAAAACATAAAACCGAATAACTCGTTACTTATGAGGGCTACATGGGTGGTTTTGGTATCAAAATGTAGGTTTTCGAGGTCGATCTATTCAATGAAAGATGATTTAGAGCTCTTACTATCATAGTTTAGATTTTCACTGGTCAAATGGCATTTTTTGAAAAATTGCAAATTTCAAACTCTCATATCTTCCGTTCCAATCATCTCCGACAAAAGTCATTTATATTATCTTGATCAGCATACCTCAATGTATCACTGTGCGAAATATGAGCGATTTGAAAAATCTCAAATTTTTGGTGAAAAATGCCAAAGGGGTAAGACCCTCTGAAAACACCATATTTATCAATAAAATAAATATCCTTGTCAATTCAACCGTATTATTCGATCGAAGAATTGTGCGAACCTTTCGAATCTTCCATATTAGCCATTTCACCCGAAGATATCAACCATACTTTGAGTAGCCTGGGCTCCTGAACAAAAGTCGAAAACGAAAAATCGAAAAACATAAAACCGAATAACTCGTTACTTATGAGGGCTACATGGGTGGTTTTGGTATCAAAATGTAGGTTTTCGAGGTCGCTCTGTTCAATGAAAGATGATTCAGAGCTCTAACTATCATAGTTTAGATTTTCACCGATCAAATGGCATTTTTTGAAAAATTGCAAATTTCAAACTCTCATATCTTCCGTTCCAATCATCTCCGACAAAAGTCATTTATATTATCTTGATCAGCATACCTCAATGTTTCACTGTGCGAAATATGAGCGATTTGAAAAATCTCAAATTTTTGGTGAAAAATGCCAAAGGGGTAAGACCCTCTGAAAACACCATATTTATCAATAAAATGAATATCCTTGTCAATTCAACCGTATTATTCGATCGAGGAATTATGCGAACCTTTCGAATCTTCCATATTAGCCATTTCACCCGAAGATATCAACCATACTTTGAGTAGCCTGGGCTCCTGAACAAAAGTCGAAAACGAAAAATCGAAAAACATAAAACCGAATAACTCGTTACTTATGAGGGCTACATGGGTGGTTTTGGTATCAAAATGTGGGTTTTCGAGGTCACTCTATTCAATGAAAGATGATTCAGAGCTCTAACTATCATAGTTAAGATTTTCACCTGTCAAATGGCATTTTTTGATAAATTGAAAATTTCAAACTGCCATAGTTTCCGTTCCTTTTGTCGTATCCAGTATTTGTTTATATTTTGTTGATCAGCATATCTCAAAGTATATCTGTGCAAAATATGAGCGATTTTAAAAATTTCATATTCTGGACGAAAAATGAATAAGGGGTAAGACCACCTAAAAACACTATATTCGTCAATAAAACGGAAATCTGGGTGTATCTAACGGTGCTATTGAACTAGAAAGTGGTTCAAATCATTCGAATCTTTCATAATCACCATTTTTCTGATCAATAGCACCCTTGCCACGAACGGCCTGAGCTTGTGAACAAAACTCGAAAATGCAACATCGAAAACAATAAAATTGAAAACTTCATTACTTATTGGGGCTACATGGTCTACTTTGGTATCAAAACGTAGGTTTCCGGGGTCGCTGAATACAATAAAAAATATTTCAGAGCGCTAATTGGAAATTTGAAACTCTCATAGCTTCCGCCCCTTTTGCCGTATCCAGTAGGTATTTGTTTATATTATGTTGATCAGCACATCTCAAAGTATCTCGGAGCAAAATATGAGCGATTTAAAAAATCTCAAATTTCGGTCACTGTATTCAATAAAAAAGATTCCAGAGCCCTTATCAGCATAGTTTTGATTTTCACCAGTGAAATTGAATTTTTGTCAAAATGAAACAAATAAAATTTTCCTTATGAGCGGTTCATTTTTGAACTAACCCTTCACCTTATTTCAACCAATAAAAAAATCGGTAAAGCCTTGCCGTGACCATTTCGAGAAAATAAATCGTGAACTGAATACCTTTCTCTCGTTAGGCTACATCCTCCATCAAAAAGTGCGGAGAACCCTCTGAATGATTCAGCAGATAAGGACCCAACACCGCATTATTTCCTTCCAAAGTGACAATTTTCCCCCTGAAAAAACATCCCCCGCAATCGCATAAAACACCTATTGATTCGGATTCCACAAACCAAACACTAAATCATTGTTGTCTCCCATGACTCTCTAACCGCTTTATAAATTTATAGGTTGGCAGCGTGAAGAACACGAGATTTATCACCGTGACATCAACGTTCGAAAAAAGCCTGATCAATACGGCGGAACCGACGGTATCTCCGACCCCATCAGCGCCCTTAACCGAAAATATCCTGGCGACATCCAGCAATTACGACAAAGACAACAATTTCCTGGACTCGAGCATCGCAACGTTACCTCCTATCTATCTCGGATCGGACATGGAGACCCCGCCTCTAGAAACCGTGACCGAGACCTTCAGCACGACGGAGACGATGCTGAAAACCCATCTATTGCCGATTATCCGCAGTCCCAACGATACCACCACTTCCTCCCTGGTCCAAACTTACTTGATAACCCGACTGGTTACGGCGACTAAAACTAAACCACCGATGGAAGCGTACGATTTCGTCCCTAGCAAGACCCTGAAGGAATTCAACAGCCACCTAGACGAGGCCGGGTCTGAACTGCATCTAGAGCTGGAGTTCGGCGATCAGAACGAACAGGATGACGGAGTGCCCAAGCGAGTGTTTCCACCTGACATCGATTTATCGGACATTGGCAAGTTCGATTTGGCGGATGTGGACAAAAATAGGGCACCTGAGGGGCATCTCAGATTGAAAAAAGCGCACGCGACGACGACGAAAAATCAACTCTATCCAGACCTGAATCCCACGTCAAATTTGAGTCCGGATCAACTCCAGCAGTTGGCACTTCTTCGTTTGCTCAATCCAGCAGCAGCCCTCCAGCAACCGCAAGTGATCACCACATCCAAACCAGTCATAAGAGTAGAGACTCTATACGAATCCCACGTGATACCAATAACGAACGGTCAACATACTTTCGCTACCACTCTCTCAAAAGTTGTTGGCACAGTTACAAGAACAGAATATGAGTTCGCTACCAGCACTATAAGTCCTGGACTACCTCAACCCCTATCCTTCCCTCAACCTCAACTCTTCCCTCCAATACCACAAGTTCAGCCACAATTCACAGTCATTTCATCTCCAGTTGTCCAAACTACGACAGTGACTGAAACTAGAAGTAAAGTACTGAAACTCACGTTTGGTGCTAAGACAGCATACACCACAGTCTTATCATCGACTGTTGTGCCTACCGTACTAACGACTTACGTCACTTCTTCAGTAGCTGTGCAACCAACAGCAGCTTTTCCTGGATTCTTTCCAGCACCCTTTCCACCCTATCCATATGTAGGTTGATGAAGAAGTTACCATGTAAAGACTCTGTGAGGTGTACAAATGAAACGAAGATTTAAAGTGTACATATAACTTCGAAGATATGCTCATTCGTCTGATAAATTCATGACATTTGGAAATTGGTCCACTGAAAATGCTTTCCAAATATTGAATAATATAGAACTGATTTTTGTTAAAGAAGCTTGTCGAAGAGATGTTGTAAATATTGTAATTTAAGCTGATAAGTATAATTTTTGAAATAAAATTCGTAAATTAAAATCTTTATTTCTGAAAACTTCCCCACCTAATCGACCACTCACGCAGTGATCAGGTAAGTGATTCATTGTGAAAAGATGAAAGCAAAAGCGTTGAAAGATATTATTTTTCGTTCAATTGCTTAAAATAAGAAAACATTAATGAAAAATAAATAAAAAACATAAAATACGAACACGAATAATTTGAAGATATAAAAGTATAGAAGTAATAGCCGAAATTAGACAACATCAAACTGAAAATTCAGAGAAATCTATCGTTTCTCCCAGATAGGCTTAGTTTTGAGCGCAGAGTAATAACTGTCAAGTCGAAATAATTTCCACCATCCATGAAAAGTTTCCCCAAAGCTCACTTATTCCAATTTCAACTTTCAGCAATAAATTCTTTAATACCACTGCAATTAAGCTCTTAGGCATCGGGCTATCCTGGTATTAGATCCCATTAAAAGTGGAGATTGTTCTAATGAGGATATTTCATTGTTTGATATTTCCCGTAAAAGATTAAAGAGCTTTCTTAACTGTTACCAAGCAAGATGAAAAATTTATTCATTCGAATTGCGATCTTAATGGCTAATGAAACGAATTTTCCTTTAAACAATTTCCTTCACAGAGAAGTTGTTTCTTCATGTGGAACTATCTGTTTGCTAATTTATGCGATGTTATATTTGAACAAAAGAACTGTTATCGAATTATCAACTTTATTGTTTCCTTGTTCTTAGATTTATTGTAACGAAATAACGTTTTCCAAAATTTTTACTCCAACCAACTTAAAACTGTAGTTTCACCATTGCACGATCGGAAATTTGATGTTCAGCGCCTCTCAAATCGTCATATCATTCCTTATTATAGACCAGGAACAATAAACACAATATCGAAGAAACTCCCAAACAATAACTCCCACAAGGCAGTGAAATAAATCTGCTGCACCACTCATAATCCGTTAGCTAAACTTGTAACTCGATATTTCGAACTGGGCATGTTTGCGATGAGCGGATATCCTAGAGCGTTTGTCAACGAAACTTATATCCCCATAAACTTGCGGAGTGTGAACAGCATCCAAACTTCCGAACATCGAATGAAGATCAACTAGATGGCCAGCGTAATGCCTTTCGCATGTTCCATCGTAATTACTTATTTATTTATCCCATCCTTGTCCATTCACTTACAGAAATATTGGGAGGATATTCTCGAGATGTACTTTGGAAAATGAAGATTCGAGATTATGCAGCATTATTCATTTGAAATGAGCAGTGAACTGAAGAATTTTTCCGCTTTGGATATCACAAGATTCTCCCTGTGCATCGAATCACACTTTCTGAACATCAAACTGAACTTTCTGAACACCAAATCATACTGTCTGAACATCAAAATACACTTTCTGAACATCCAACCTCACATTCTGAACATCAAATTATACTTTTCGAGCTCCAAGTTATATTCTCTGAACATCCGAATATATTTTCTGAACATCAAGATAAGCTTTCTGAACATCGAGCTGAATACTTGCCTATCTTCAAATTTTCATTTTGTCAGGTTCATTGCTCTTCATAATTTAGTCCTATGAAAGTCTCGTCTCTTAGAGTACATGTGGCATCATTGCTTCTTCAAAAATTCTCAACATTTTCGTACGATCTAAATTAGTTTTGATACGAGCGGGCATTCTGTTTGCCAGGATATTTTTTGTTTCATGGAACCAACAGCTGCCTCCTAACTTATTATGTTTTTCTTCACGGACGAAATTTATCTTCATTCCCGGATTATTATTCCGCCTACGTATAACATTATTACTCCGTCAGATTCTCCGTTAAACGACTGTTGAACTGAGTTCTAAACTCACCCAGAAAAGCCCCAAAAGGATACACATGAGCGTTATTTCGTTCTTCCTGTTCTCATTTAACGAATTCATCCAATTATGTATAAGCCTAAACGTACCCCTGAAGGGTTAAAACACGCAAAAACCTTCAAAGTTTTCACATTAAATTTTGACAGAGTTCAGACTTTTTATGTCAGAGTGGGACGTTTTCTGGTTATGTTGAGTTTCATGAGCTTTCAGCACCTGTGAATGTATTTCAGTGGGTTTTTGGATGTTATAAACATATGTTTTCAGTAATTTGAGTCTCTTTATTCTAACTGAAGATTCAGTATCTTTAAATAAACTATAAATGATTCTATTTCGTTTTTATTTATTCCTTATAACAAAATGTCCTAAAACTGAAAGGAAGTATGGATTCTGTTCAGGATTTCATTCCTCGTATAATAATTCAATAATTTTTTTCAACATTGGACTAAGTGATTTACCTTCCAGAAAAACCAATCGAGGGAATACTCAAAATATGATTTGTAGATGTAGTAAGATTTACATTAGGGGTGTTTTCAGCATTAAAATCCCATTACTGAGGTGAAGTCAACTGGAATCATTTAGCTGTGAAGATAAACGAGGAGAAAGAGAAATGATCCTGTATATAACACATTAGGAGCTGATATCAAAATGATATGAAATTTCGCTATTCAGGATTCCATTTGAGCAAGACTTGTGAAAAATACATCCTCGAATTATATCTTACTGGAAAAATTGCTTTCCGAGTTGTTTACTGTTTGGAAAAGTTATAGTTTTATGAACTTTACTCATTGGAGTCGATTCAGAATAAGAAAACAGCCAGTGCGAGTTTTTGTGAATTATTTCAGGACAAACACTTAAGGATATGAATTCTGTTGGAACTCACACAACACCTATGGGAATTGAAAAGTTCCATAGTACCCACCTCAATTTGTACGTTCATTTTATAGATTCCTGCTTGAATCGACATTTATGTGTCTGTTATCTCCTTTGTTGCCTCACTTATTCATACGAGTTCACAGTCTCTCAAACGGCTTTGAATTCCCTGTGGCGTTTGGTCGTTTTTCCATCTATACAGAAGTGGAAAATTCATGAAACGATATATCAATGGAAGATCCAACTCTTCCAGTTGCGAAGTTTTCACTGAATAAAAAGAGGAAATGAGGGACTATAAAGAACGTGCTCTGTACAGAATCTGAATTTTGTTTGGAATACAGCGGTGTGCTTTGCGGTGTGGGTTGAAGAATTTCATGAGGGATTCTCAACAAGTTGAATTCCGCTGAATGCAGAATGTTACCGTTTCAATTTGAGCATTTGTTGTTTGCGTTTCTGTCGTGCATAATGATCACAGCTATACGTCATGCAAGTCTTCATTTCCCAGTTTTCATTTTTGCTGAAAATTTTAAATTCCATACAAACGCCACTTTACGCAGGGAGTTTCGAAAAGGAGGGATTCTTTACATAATTTTCTGAGGATTTCGAATGAATCCTTTTATAAACCTTCAGTTTTTCTTCCGAGGACATAATATACAAAAGAAAAGCTTGCGAAAATCATTCGAACAAATATGGTTGGATGAAAACAAATTCAACAATATACTGAGTATATTTTAGGGAATACCTTACTGTTAATAATTTCTCAATCAAAAAACTTTTTAATGAATGTCATTTCGCCACCCCCGTTCCTTTCCTCACGTAAAAAATCCGACAAATTACAATTAAATTCTACCAAGGTGCGTGAGAAGAGAGTTTCAGCTTTTCATTTTTTTAATACCCCCTAGTTAAGTGTGCGAAGTTAAATTAATAGATGGAATGCTAATTAATGGAGCTCTGACGTCCAATTCAATTTGCCCGAGGATATAATGAAATCGTTTTTTTGCCCTATCTTCTTCCATTTGTCGCAGCACATTCCAGTTTCATTTCCTTCAGTCGAAGCTACTTCGAATGAATTCCTGAACTTCCATAATACAATACCCGGGACTGGACAGTTTTCGAGTATTCTCCTATTTGATTCAAATTTATGATACTCTCACATAATCTACATATTTCTACAGATTAACAGGACTTGACGTTGAATCACTGAGAATGTTACAGGAATAAATTAAATACCTGAAGAACAGTTTCCACGGTGATAATTTAGGACGGTACTTCAAAATTTCCATTGATATTGCAAACATTATCATATTGAAGGTTTCAAATAAACTGCTCCACATGAGTTGGGGATATTGACTTAAATTGCGAAAAATATAGTAAACATAGGATTCTTGTGATAAAATTTCAAATTAATATGATTTCAAGTTGTTATTTAATTTAAGCCTGTAGGTCTGCAGCGTATACAGGGTGGTTGAGAAAAATCGAGTAAAATAACGAAATTTTATTCTCAGAGAATTCAAGCATTTCAAGACTATCAATACAATGTATGGCCTCCACGGGCATCAATAACAGCTTGACATCTTCTTTGCATACTACACACGAGATTGTTGAACATTTCTTGAGGAATTTGGTTCCATAAACGGGGCAGAAGCTCTCTCAGATCATTCAAGGATTCTGGGGTAGGTTGATGATTATCTAATCTTCTTTGGAGTATATCCCATGCATATTCTATGCAATTCAAATCTGGTGAGTGCGGAGGTATTGGTAAATGTGGAATACCAAGCTCCTCGCGCGCATTCTCAACTATGGCTGAACGGTCTAGCGTTATCGTCCAGAAATTGAAAAGTTTCACTACTAGCAGCGTGAAAATTTGGCACAAGATGTCAATGACATACTCCCTATAGTGTTATAAGGCGGTCATATTCCCAGGACAAATGTGTAGATCTGTGCGCCCGTTGAAATATATCCCGGCCCATACCATAACACTACCCCCTCGGAATGAATGGACTACTTGGACATAGCGACGATTACGGGGTATGCGTGGGATTGTCCATACTCTTATTCTTCTAGAGTCTGAAAATCGTCTATATCTGGATTCATCAGTGAAAAGGACACTACGCCATTGATCGTTCCAATTGAAATGTTGCCTTGCCCATTCCAGTCTTTGACGCTTATGGTCACGTGTTAATGGAACTCCTCTTGATGGACGTCTAGAACCTAGATTCACCTCTCTCAAACGTCGTCTGATGGTTTCGATGGAAACTTGGACTCCATCTGCATTTTGAAAAGTATTCGCAGCATTCTACACGTAGATGTAGGGTTTCTTCTCGCCGAAACGGTGATGAAACGATCCTGAGCAGGTGTTGTTTTTCGTCGCCCACCAAGCCTTGGTCTTTCCACACGAAACTTGTCTCCCTGAACCTATTCCAAAGTCGAGATATCACACTTTGGCTGACTTGGAGCCTTTCCGCTACAACAACCTGAGTTAGGCCAACCTGTATCATTCCGATAGCCCTATTAGCCTCAGCGTTTGTTAATTTTCGTCTTGGAATTTTCAGAAAACTTGTTTCAAATCGAAGCCGTTGATAAACTGACTTCATTTCAAAATAAGAACATTCATGAAGCATATGCAAAGAACAAAACTTCAGAAAAAAGGCGACCAGATTGACGAAATGTCTCATACTGATTTTTATTGGATCGATTCAAGTAGTTATTGAGTTTTAAATGATTTCACAGCGATTTTCTTGAAGATTACATTCTTTTAAAACGATTGAATACGATATCCCTAACTCTTGTGGAGCGGTATAATATGATTCACGAATATGCTGAAAGTATTGAGATGAAATTATTGTTATTGTTGATCCTTTGGCCGCACCATGACAGCAATATAAGATATTGATATTGTTGAGAGATACAAAGAGAAATTTCTATATTTCATTGAGATTTGACTTCACACTTTGAAATTTGAATAAAGCGTTAACTTTTCCTTCATTTCTAACAGACAATTTGAGCACTATTCCAGCTGTATCATCACACCCACTATCATCTGTAACCCAGAAAGGACTGTTTGTTCGGTCCTCCTTCATTAGGAATCTCAAACTGAAACAAGTCTTCCATGAATATAACAGTAACTTCAAGCTCCAACTTTCTTGGGCAGTTTATTACGTGTATCAACATCAAAACTTGGGAAGTCTTCTCCCGTTTGAAGTACGAGTAATATGAACGAAATGAGCTGGGTTCTGTGTGAGAAAAGTGGATTTCAAGGGTTTGTATTTTCCATTTATGTTTCAAACCGAAGGTCGCTTGTATTTGATATTTTTGGGGTTGGTTCACGAAATCTGGATTTATTCTTTATCCATCTACTGGTTCTATCAACTTTGGAGATATCACAAAGGACGATCATTTGAAAATTAAATTTCAGTTTGATTATCGAAAAGGACCTCATGAATATTATTTTTGTACTGATTTACACTAATACAAACTCCGTTTTATATTCGATAACCGATTATCATCACTTATTCAAACAGTACCTACCTAACAAATACCCATTACTCTCATGATCCTATGCCTAATGTATTCGAAATGGAAGCAACAAATATGCGATGACATCAATGTTCATTATACCACTGAAAAACTGAAGTGTATCCATTATGACTAACTTCCATACCGAAGTATGATGATGCTTTTCATCAATGGCATATCAACTTACTGAATTTCATTAATTATTCACTAATAATGTTCTCATTTGATTACATGCATGGGAAATGTCCTTTTATCGAATTTCCTGTCATCAGCGTGGGTTTTGCTTGAGTAATCTATACCTATATTTATTGATCCAAAATTGGGCTGACTTCGTCTCTGAAATGATCTTCTGGAATTGATGCAGAGTTCATATTTCTCGATAGAAATGGAAAATTTAGGGAATACTCAAGTACTAACCTTATTGGAATAAAAATGTTGCAAACACGATAATTTAAAAAAAAACAGTTAGTTTCATCGGATTATATTTGCAACTAAAGAGCCACATTTATCCCACCAAAATAAGTTTCTTCTTCGATTTTTCCGCGAATCAGTTTGTAAACACTAATAACTTGTTCATATTTTCCTCGAAATTCTCAAACAATGTCATGAAAAAAGACTTTTCATTCAGATCAGCAGAATTTATTATCCAACAACCTAACCTAATCTGATATGTATCGATTCTTTGAATGTTTGCACAGAAATTTCAAGAAGATATTGTCAGCTTGCTGATATTTTCATTGAGGTTAAAGATTCTTTACGAAACATAGTATAAATCACGATACACTTGTGTACCGTGGTATGAATGTCCATGAATTCTGCCGTTTCTATCATAAATCGACTTTGGCGCCAAATTCCACCACGCATGCGTAGAGCGAAAACCGACGAATTGGTTTATTGGTTATCTGGAGGCCAACTATAAACAATAACAAACCAGAGTCTCTGAACAAACTGTAAACGTTATATGAAGTTCTGAATAATATATTCAGTTAATTATTGTTCTAACGTGATCATTATGTGAAGTGTATTAATATAATTTTAACCGTGTCGAGTTTATTAAATTCCAAGAGGATATTGTTAAGATAGAAACATCGCCACAGATTATCAGGTATCGTATTATTTTTCATCAATTTCGATTTAAAAAGTAGTTTGTATCGAGATTCATCATTCATTTCCGAATTTTGTATTTCATCGATATTTAACTTCAATATGGACCGGTAACTATGAATTTTCAATAGAAACTGTGCGTAATAAATCCTCGTTGGTGTTCAATTTCATCTCCCACATTTGTGGGATTTTATTTTAAAATATCTCGACAAAGTTCATAAATATTGTGACAACATTGTAAACTCGTTTGAAGACCAGAGAAGGAATAATATTCGATGATATTTAATTCAGAAACGCATTCAGATTATTCTTGAAATTGATGATTTTTTCGTCAAATTTCTCCAGGTAAAATTAGAAACACTTCGAAAACGACGCGTTCTATTGAAAAAAAAATAGGAATACTTTCAGTTTCTTGAATTGATTCTTTCGAAAATATAAACCGTTTATCTTTTTGAAGTGGTTTTATGGTGTTTTAGCGTGTATTGATGAGTCGACTACCCTGTAACTTTTTTACTAGTAAAGATATTGAATAGGTTTTGATAGAGGAATATGCATCATGAAAAGAGTAAAAACTCAACCAAAATTCAGTTCATTCGAAATAACGGTTCCGAAGATATGAACAGAAAAGTGTTTTTTTGTATAGATTTTCGATACCCTCTATCTTCGAAACCAAACCGATTTTTGAAAAATGGTATAAAAAAACAGTGTTTCGTTTGATGAGAGGAATCTACAGTTGAAATAAATGTACAAGTCAAAGACTCACCTTGTATATGAGAATTTGTAATTGAATCTTCCTGGCGGGATGAAAGGAAGATTAGAATTGAAATACGAAAAAGTGAATTGAAATTAACTATTGTTTCACATGCTGCATTTTTTGTGGAAATTTCATGTATAGAAAGTGCTCTTGAAATTTAGGTGAGACGGAGAGGAAAATTTTTTTTGCATAATTTCAAAACAAAAATAACTATTTCCGATACCGGCGTATCCGCCAATTTGCAAACTCTGTGTCGCTTTTATTCGCTATGGAGAAAAACGTCAAGATTAAATATTCACACTGTCTATTTGGCAGTCAATTCAAACTCACGTGGCATGAAGAAAGCTCGACATATTCATGATTATTTCATAGCTGTAAACCCGTTCATTTTCGCATCACATGTCAACCCACAATTCTGGTAGCTGTGAAACGATTCGATAACTTCATAAACTAACCAGCGATCAGAATAGCGGCAGGTTGAACGCTGAAATTAATCAGGGAAATCTCTGTTCATCATATTTTTCCTGCCGTCAACAAAATCCTTTTTTGTCGCGACATGCATTTGTTGGCGTTCCAATTAATTTTAATTGGCATTGTCCCAGTTCCCATCGCCGTCCAGTATGGAGGTAATGAAAAGAGTTGAGAACCCTTCACGATATTTTAACCCGGCAACAATCGGATCGGAAAATTGAATTTAATTATAGAGCAAATCTCTCGCGTCAAATGGAATTTTTCATGTTATATTTCAACGTCTACCGAAAGCCGCTTAGCAGTGGGTCCGCTGAAAAAAAACACGTTTTGAAAGGACCCGGATTTCACTCCCGTAGCCCTGCCGAGTTTGGCGTTTTCAATGGAATTCCCAAGTGGATATCTCGTATTAAAACTCCAATTTCAATCTTTTGAGGTAGCCTTCCTAGTATTTGCGGAGTCCTACTAATCGGATGATGGATTCATCTGCCAGATGAAAACGGACCTGAGTTCATGCCAGGAGGTTCAATAAAAATGAAACTTGCTGCTTAACCGAAAAATTGGAGGTGGGCAAATTGGATCTACTCCAAGCCATTTTCTTCAACTTTTCCCTATACTTCCTGAGTAATTGTTTCACAGTTTATCTACTCATTTTATGGCATCGGATCGAGATATTCTCAATTGGATTTCAGATTCATTAACAGTATCTTCAGAAAAGAGGATTAACTCAGGCTCAGTGCGTTAAGATTCTCATTGCAATCACAAATTTGGATCTCTTCAAGGAAACGGTTTGAGAAATGTGCACACTTGGTATTCATACTCTTCACTTTGTCATTTATGTTCCATAAGTTTCACAGAAAATTTGTGATATTCTTCAGTATGTGGTCGGCTTGCCTAGTTGTAAGTTCCTGAGGCAAGCAAGATCCGGGCACTTGGACACTGTAAAACGGAGGTGTCTTGCCTTATTGCCATAAAAAGTCTCAGTTTGGAACGTCCTACCCCTCTGCCTTTTCCCTCAGCAGATTTTGTTCCATCTATATGGATGATTTTGTCAATTTGATTTCTTCTCAACTTTCAAGTATTCTTCAAAACTTCAATCTCGCTTGGTGGTGGTTATTTTGAACTGTTCACCTCAATGGCGATTTCCAGTACCTCAAAATATGCACTTTTCTTCACATGACGTAATGAAGGGCAGTTTACACATTTGTAACCACTTATTCACTCTGAATTTTGAAGATTCGATTAATTATTCGATATTGAAAATGTGATTTCAACACGTGTGAATTCAAACGTCCCTCTGCTATGACGACAGTGGCTGAATTTGTAGTATGATTGGTTGATGTTTGTGATGGAGGAGACAAAGCCCAGAGTAACTGAGAGACACGCCGCTGTTGTGAAGTCTTTGTAAAATCTCTGAAATTATTCATAAATATATTCCTTAATCCTATTCTTATTTGATGTGATCACTATAATGTTTTTGAAACATCGTCATATAACAACTTGATTTTCAAGTTGATATAATACTCATTCTCTGAAAATACAAATAATGATGTGGCAATCACGCCTACAAATTATGAATAAAAACATAACCTTTTTATTTGTCATTATTCGACATTTCGACGTCTTCTCTGCGTACTATAGAATAGCGTTTCTCACACTTAAGACTAGGATTATTCTATACTCTATATTCTATACTCTTAGGTTAAGTCAACGAATGACAACCAGTTCGTCCCTATAGGGAGTTGCCAAATCAATAATTATTCTTACCGAATTTGCATTTCTCAAAATGAAAATAATTATTAATGATTCCTAAATTAGAAGACCGGCCTATATACATATATCTACCACTTCCTACCTGTGTAGACTGGGGATAATTATTTTCAATTGAATTTCTCACCTATCTGCTTACTTGAACCCTCTTTATCTTCAATTGAATGATATTATGAAGCTTTATGGAGTACAAATGAAAATGTCATGATGATAAAAGAAACATCCAAAATCAACATTATATTATGATATTGTTAGGAAAGTGAAAGCAAGGGCTTTTTCAGACTACTTTTTTTTGTGATTTGGCAATGCTGTCATTTTTATATCAGCAGCACGTCATGACGAGTACAACCAATCAAAAATCTCTCTAGCTACCGACGTCACACGATTTCCTGCTTCTTCTGATCGTTTGAATTCGGTAGATTATTTTTGAGTTTTCAAAATTTTTTTGAGGGTATGTTTTGATGAAGAAAAAATAAAAAAAAAATCACGAATTATGTGAGAATCCAATATCTTTTCTGAAAATGACTGGAAATGCACATTGTAATGAGCTGCTAAATATTTTTCCCGAATGAACAAACATTTCCTCCTTTGATTCGATGTGAAAACATGAAATTCGTTGTCGACATCTTGAATTCGAAATATCAATCGATGGAAACCACCAAATCGGTCGGACTTTTCACTCTATAATGCAAATTTATTCCATCCACGTCTCATGAAAAATCCTGCGGAACTCATAATCAGATATTCGACTCAGCCGGACATAAATTCTCTGAAGGGCCAGTCAAAGGGGCGTAACGCCGCGCCATCTATCATCATCAACGTAATTATCGAACTTTTCGTGCATTCCTTTCGTCGATCCTCACTGTCACATCTATCATCGCCATTAACCATATTTTCTGGTCATCCAATTCAATTTGTGTCCATCACGAAAAATCATATTAGAGGGACTGGTGTGAAGGACAATCGCGTTGCCTGCCCAGTCGGCTGTGACGTTGGCGAAATTTTTTTCGACGCATTTTCTGTTGTCGGAAATAATGAGAATAGATGTCGATTTGGTGAATTATCGGACTGCAGGGTGGAAAGCGGGTCGATGTGGTTCTCTGATTCGATTACCGTGATGCGCATAGAATATTTGCGAATCTGTCATGGACTGACAACTGACAAGTATTTCCGGTGGTTTGACTATGCAACTATGCAAAATATCATGCTGAATTATATCGAGTTTTTTTGGAGTGATAGAATTTTCGATAGGGATAACTGTGAATTAACAGAAGGTAGAAGCCATGTTGTTTTGAAATTTCTGTTCAGTAAGCATTTTTTATCCTCCACATTTTACGGGAAAAATGGCTTATTTAGAAAATTATTTTAAGCAATACAGCATCAATCCTTATCCAATTGAGTACCTTAAATACATTGTCCATTCAATATACATCAATATGGCCCTTTACAGCATCTAATTTGAATAAATATTTCCGAAGATATTACAGCGCACTTAGCGGTGCGGGCCGGCACTACCGTTGTTTAAAAAGCTGCGTATACATGTGCGAGCCGAACCTATCGCGAACCGTTCGCGAAGTGTTCGTGTCATGTTCGTTAATTTCACGTACACACTTGCGATCCGCTCGCGAACCAATACCGACGGATTAACGAAGTAACACTGGGCTCGCGTTGGGTTCGTGAAAGGATCCGACTATCGATGGATCGGCGCGAACGGTTTGCGAGCGGCTCTATAGAGGTTCGACATGCCGTCCAAATAATTGTCGCTATTGGTTCGCGAGCGGTTCGCGATAGGTTCGGCTCGCACATCTAGACGCAGCTTAAGGATTGCCATTGCATCCGCGCGAAGCCGGGGCGGGTCTCTAGTATACAGAGTGTAACAGCCAAATGGAATAAATTCGATAACGAATAAATGAGGGGGTGTTAGGAAAAACCCTCGGATACGTTGATTTGTAATTTTAAATGCGCATATTTTTCAAGAAAATGAAATTATATAGGGTGTTCCATGCGACCGTGGCCAATACCAACTTTCTTATTTCAAATGCAACCCCCTGTACCTATATTATTTATTTTTTGGATTCTTCAGAAAATTCTAGACATAATTCATGTACATTGTCCTATGACCTATACATTATTGTTACTACAATTCTCACAACTGAAAATTCTTCGCATGGCACACAAATTTAATTGAAAACCAACCTAAACCAGTTTTCAATAAACTCATCAACACAGTACAGGACTGAAGCGATCTCACCTTGTTCGAAGTTTCAAAAAAATATCCAGGTTTCGTTCGATTTCATATTAAGTTATCTCTTCCCCTCGATACGTTCTATAAACGTTGCGGTTATTTTGCTTGAATCTGATTTCCATTAACTTCAGATCATACCCGATAACAGACCCTTTTTTAAATTCACTTGGTAAAAAGGCAAAGTTAATCGATTTAGAATGTAGCCTTTGGGGTGAAGGAATATTTAGGGGGAGTGTTCTTTTACATGTATTTTTTGATGGGAGCGATTGATGTGGAGCTTATGCCTACACGCTGTGCTGATATTATGGTTGACTTTGTCTCAGATAGGCTTGAGGTTTTATGAGTATAGGCATTCGTTTTTTCTGCCTTTCCGCATGCGGGAAGTCAAGATAGGGCGTTTTATGGAAGTACTGAAGGAATATTTCGCATAAAGTTGCCACTTAGTCAGGTTAAGCTGCTCCATTTTTCTTTGTCCAGAAGAGAGCGATTCATCCATTGTAAATTCGCTAAGCATCGACATATTTTCCTTCTGTACTTCATAAAAGCGCAGTACCACCTGTGAAACCTATTGTAACCGGCGCCCGAAGTCCTTATTTACTGGACAGGTGATACCCTATTCACAATCTCTTTTTTGGAGGGACTAGCAACCACCCAAAGGGTGAAAATGACTGCTAATTTCTTTCGTACCCCTCATTGAGATTTCCACTTTTACAGACTCCGATATCCGATGCAGAATTCATTTTCGGATTGATGGATTCGTTCGAAATTTCCACTGGCCCGTAAAAGCTGTGTTATCGTCAGATCTGGGACCTGTCCCTTCACAAATCAGAAAACTTGAGGATAATTCGAAGGGTTTTTTATTTCCGGCGTTATAAACTCCTTCCAAACCTCCATAAAGTACCTCAATAAAGTTTCTAGAGTCCGTAAATAGTTGAAAAGTCAATTTTATGCGAACATGAACCGAATTAGAGTTTTGAAACTTTTCATTCTGAAAACGGATTCGAATTTAAATCAGGATGAACAGTGACAAATATTCCGACTTCAAACCGTCCAAACTTTTCCAATCAGCGGTTCAATAGCGCAGTTAATACCGCTGGATATTGAAATTTTCAATGTATGCATAGGGTGAGTCGCGACAACACCAAATGAAAACTAAGATTTCTTTACCGTTCTCTGTACTGCTTTCGGATTCTGATGCCTGAAAAATCATCAAGAGGTAGAACCTTAGACTATATAATAATATAGAGTACAACAATTGTTTCGCTGTCATTTGATTCCTATAAAAAGGAATTTCCATCAAGTGAAGACCGAGTCAATCCAGAATTAAATATTTTTGTATAGTTGAAATTAGTCATTTTCAAAGCTTTGGAGTGCTGAGCACTGAAAAATTCATTATTCTTCTCATTTGTGAAATATTTTCAGTAGTAATATCACAAGAGAGTGAGAATAAATTGAAAATAATCCGACAGATTTTAGAAAACTTGTTGCCAGGCAATAGACACGAGAGCCCGAAGGGCTCGAGTGGCTATTGCCAAATGGCAACAAGTTTGAGAAAATGCCTGGAGAATTATTATCTAATTTATCGAACTCTCGTGTGGTATTCGATGGATTATTTTCTGACGTTACAATCAAAATCATTAATTTTTAAGATTTTATATTTTTATTTCAACAAATTTATATTACTCGATTCAATATAAACAGAATGAGTTATACAAATTAGGATGCATTGAAGTTTTGAACATGAAAAATACAATTTCTTCTGGAAACCAGATGGTGTGTTTTCGTCGTTGAGTTTCATCATGTCCAAGATTTCTCCTTTGCTCAAACTTGCAGAACTTTATTTCCTCTTTTCGAGCTCTTTCTGTAATAACTTAAGCTTGGTGTTTTTAGCATATCTGGTGGATTTGAATTCGATATCATCGAATGGGTCGAATCTTCTAATCTTCTATTTAATTGGTCGTAGTACAACTCTTGCATTCATTTTGCGGTTTTATTCCACATTGTCTTCTCCATTCTGTTTCTTCATATTGAACCCATAGTCCTTCAAAATAACGGCTTGTTTTCTTGTTGATGTCTTCTCTTCCAATTTGAAGCCCCTCTTGTCGCAAAATAATTGGAATTGTTTCCAAATCGACGCGTTGCTTATTTTGGTATTCTAACATACACTTTCAATGATTATTTTATTTATATCATCGACTTATGATTCACTAAAACTTTTGGGATTCATTTTACGAATTTCTTGAAAATTTACGACAGACGCGTCAAATCAACAAAATCCGTTGTCATGTGGTTGTCATTCAATAAAAACAATGTACATTGAATTATTCTCGCTGGAATAATGTAGGTAGATTATTTCCACTATAATAATGTTTTGATTGGCTAGAACGTATATGAATTACTGAAATTGAAGATTTCTATTGGTTTCGAGAAACGTCAAAAAATAATCAATAAAATTACATATATTGAAAGGGGAGATTTATTCTGAAAAACAATAAATGTCGCTGCAGAAGTGATTTAAAATCGCACGCCCATGTTCATCCAAAGTTAAGGATTTATGCGGTGTTGCCACAAAACGTGGCCGAACAAAGAGATCCCACCTTTTATCCTTGTTCCACTCATTGTGATGACTTTCAATGTGGGAGCCAAAACAAATCATGATTCTACAAGGGAATGCGATGTCTATCGGGTATAGTCAAAGGGTAGGACCTGCGGAAAATACCATATTTTTCGAAAAAAAATTTATCCGGAAATATATAACTGCGTTAATGATTCGAATAGTTATTCCATCTATTTGAATCTTCCATAATAGCCATTTTGCGGGTCTATATCAACACAATCACGAACGTTCTCAACTTGTGAACAATTAAATTGAAAACTTCATTACTAACAAAACTCGAAAATGAAATATCGAAAAAATCAAAACGAAATAATTCATAAGTTATGAAGGCTACATGGACAATTTTGGCATCAAAATGTAGGTTCCCGAGGTCACTCTATTCAATAAGAGACTTTCTAGAGCCTCAACTATCATATTTTAGATTTTCACCTGCGAAAAGCTATTTTTCGAAAAATTGGAAATTTCAAATCGTCATAGCTCCCGTTTCTTTAGTAGCATCCACATGAGGGTTGTATATTGTTAATCAGCATTGTCCAAAGTATCTCTATAAATGATAAAATCGATTTCGAAAATACCGAATTTTTGGGTGAAAAATGCACAAGGAGTAAGACCCCCTTAAAAAGACAATATTTGCCATCAACACGAATTCCCTAATGTTATTCAATCGATAATGTCTTCAACCCATTTCAGTCTTTCAAAATACTTAATTTGGTGATCCATATCACCCATACTCTGAGTGCTCTGAGCTTCAGAACAAAACTCGAAAATGATATATCGAAAAAATTAAAACGAAATAATTCATTAGTTTTGAGGGCTACATGGACGATTTTGGTATCAAAATGTAGGTTTTCGAAGTAGCTCTATTCAATTAAAGACTTACCAAAGCCCTAACTATCATGGTTTAGATTCTCACCTGCGAAATAGTATTTTTCGAAAAATTGGAAATTTCAAATCGTCATAGCTCCCGTTCCTTTAGTCGCATCCACATTAGGGTTGTATCCATATGGTTTGTCAGCATTGCCCAAATTATCTCTCTAAACAATAAAATCGATTTCGAAAATCCCAAATTTTTGGGTGAAAAAGGGGGGGGGGGTAATAACGATTGGAAATCAGGTAGGGGAAATACGTACAAAATGACATATATGGACAAAATGACATAGGCAATATAGGCATCATAACTTGAGTTCGGAGGTATGAAATGCGGAACTGCCTACCACATTACACGACCCGAGTGGCTTCAATTAACCTCTGAAAATTAGCAAGAGCTACTCTGGTTCATTCGGTCGTTATGAGTGATAACAGAAATCTATAGGTCACGAGTTTTTATTCATTGCGCCAAATTTTAAGAAGAAATGGTCAGTTTTCACCATTTTTTTCATTCAAATTGCATTCAATTCAAACTTTACTTATTTGTCATTGTATTCACGGAGCTTTACGTATGTTGAATATACTTTTTGTATTAATTCGATACATTTCTAGTTTCATAACGCTATATGGACAAAATGACATATACAGTGAACGGACAAAATGACATAGGTATTTCAGCTGAATTAACCGTATCTACCGGACAAAACCAAGACAATCCATCTCAAGCTCCATCAGCAAACAAAGAATCAGGACTTGTCTTAACATATTCATAACAAAATCTTCATCTGCGGCTAATAAAGGCGATGCATCTTAACCTACTCTTGCTGATCCTATGAGGAGGTTTCTCCAATCCCTAAAGGACGATTTATACGTGAACAAGGCAAACGTGAGCCGAGGACTCGACAAACGTACTTAGTTTCAACTTCTACACCTAATAAGATTGCAATCAAATCAAAAAAGAGCCAATACCTCCTCCAGAACAAGGAGACAAGTCCCTAGGGCATCATTTAAAGAAGACAATGAAGAAGAAAATGTTCCTAGCAACTTTCGAGATCATGAAGACGACTGTCCAGTGTTATGAGACCTTTTTTCCCGATTCAGATCTTCTCCAGGATTAGCCCTGAAGAAGACTGGTTACGGTGCATGCATTGCTTGCATTGGGCTCACGCATCTTGTGCTGATGTTCCTAGAAGAACCAAGCGTTTCATTTGTGAACTTTGTCAGTAGATTTGTAACTATAAGTAGAAAAATACAGTTGCCTATTGCCAGTATGTCATTTTGTCCATAGCATGCGAGCAAAATGAATTTCCTTTATCCCAATTTATCTAAGAATATTTTATTTCTTGGTACTTTTATTTCATAAAGGTTGATTAGATTTTATAAAGAAAGGATCAAAGATCAGAGGTGTCGAATATCACATTACTGTGATTCACTACTAACAAGTTATGCCTCTGAAATAAAACCCTATGTCATTTTGTACGTACTTCCCCTACATAATGTATGAAATATTTTATGTGCACCACATTGCGTACCTTTTTCTAAAGACTTCGATACTCATGGGGGGTAATGACCCCCTCTATGTCGGTTTTCGAGGTCGCTGAATTCATTAAAAAATAATCCAGAGAGCTAACCAGCACAGTTTATATTTTCGTTTGTCAAATGGATTTTTTTCAAAATATCACGTTATAAAAATCCGAATTATTCCGTTTTCGTATACCCAATTCAACAAACATTGGAATCGATACTTCTCCAATTCGCCCTATAACATGATACCCTTCCATAACTTCATAAAATGTACTGAAACTCCATTAGACGTAATGTATCCTATGCAAGTGAACAACTTCTCCCTCGTTGAGGGACCAATTCGAATATATCCCGCCATAATTCAACTTTTTTATCGCCCTCCATAGCAGCCTCAACTCATAGTCGTGTTGACTGGAACTTCCAAAGTGCTAAAAGCATTCAGAGTATTCAGACTTTTCAGCCAAACCTCTCCCACTATCATTTTTCATGAACTCCGTGCACCGTCAGAGATAATGAATAAGCTTTGCACATGACTTTCAAACATGACAAGGGTGGGACGTGGAAAACAGTCCAGAACTGAAAAATGATGGACCAATCATTGGCGCACGCTGGGAAAGTAGCCGGTGGCGATCAAAAATTTTTTTTGTAGTATGGTCGAATTTGGAGAGACGTAACTTCTGAAAAAATTGGAATTGAGAGGGGCTGATTTTTTGGGTTATAGTTTGGTCCTTCAAGAATAGAATAGTGAATTTTTTTGTACCTGAGACGAAGGGTTTGTATTTTCTGATTTTTTTCCCGAAGGTCCAATTTTCCCGATTTTCCATCAACCATATTCAAAAAACAATTAGTCTCAGAGAAAATCTGTTTGAATTTTCTTAATCTACGGCATCGACTAAATAAATGGTAAAAATTTCGTATTGATAGGCGAGATTCGAATTTTTGCGAAAAATCCTATACTAAGGTATGGAAAAATTTCGATTTTTCGAAAAATTTTTTTTGGCTCCGATCGACTTCAAACTCACACCATTCATTAATTCGAGAACGTAGATTAAGAAAAACCAATTAGTTCCTCCGCGAGGGAAAAAGTTTTGGATTTACGGACTATGAAAAATCGGAAAATTCGGACCTTCGCGAAAAAAAAACAGAAAATCTAAACTGTTCGACTATGATGGATGAAAATAGGTTTTTTCTGATCTGCGAAAAGGCATTTTTTCCAAAACTTCAAAGTAGTTATAGCTCTCGTACCAGTGTTCGTATCGACTTTTTATTTGTTTATTGATAATCAGCATTTTCCGAAGTATCTCTTGGAACAATAAAATCGATATCGAAAATCCCAACTTTTTTTTATGGAAAATGCATAATTTGACAGGTCCAGTGGCGTGGTGTTAACGGTATCGAGGAATGGAAATGAAATTGTAATTGAATTAACCCTTTTTGACGAATTTATACATATATTTCTCCGGCGGCATTGGGCGCGGTCAAAACCAAAAAATGATGTCCCCTGTCTACCTGGAAATTGGCGGATGTGTGGACAGGGGGCTCATTATCGGGACAGCAAAATGCGCGGATGACTGGCCTTGAATCGAATCAGATTTCAGTTGACTGAGCATCAGATCGGGCATTTACAACGAGTGCGACATAATGGGAATGAGATCAAGGGGTTCGGGATGAGCGGTTCGGGCCCGATAATTAGTACGGCGAAAACATTGCCTTGTCCCGATGGACTCATTCGAAAGTCAAACATCGAATGTGCGGCGATATTGATTGGTGGAACAACTGAGCTGGAATTGGGATTTTTCGGGAATAATTGAAATTATATTCAACGATGCGAATACTCCGATATCTACCTGTAATACACGCGAATATTATCGTTTATTTGTACAGGGGGTTCCGAAATTGGGGGTACAAAAGAAGAGGAAAGATTCGTTGCACAATTTCAAGAAAAAAAGGTCCCATGAACATAGGACCGTAAACGTTTCGTTTTCGAGATATATACTCCATTCACTTTTATTTAATCACATAGGAGGTCATGGTTTCGTTATCAGGAGTTGGTGCACCTGAGGAAAAGTCTGCGCGCGTACATAAAATATCGTTAATGACAAAACGACGATGCCAGTTTTTCTGTTTAAATCAAAGTAAAAGTATCAAAGACTTTCCACATTTTGTAAGTTCTAATCGATCGGCGATTTTGGGGCGAAATATCGATAGGAAATCGCCTTTTTTTCCGTTCTTCGTCGTCCAGAAGAAGTTTCGTAAAAGTGTCGTTTTTTCCTTTCACGACTTTTGGCGTGAGTACGAAAGGCAAATTTGAATTGGACCAAAAATCGATTTATAAGCATAAATAAAGCGAAAGTAAGTAATAATCGACCTCTGTACACTGGATAACGAAGTATTTTTTAGGTATCTGGCCGTTTAGAAAGATTTCAAACGAAATTCCGGTCCCCCAGAAGTTTGGTTAGTTTCGGTATCGTTTTTGGTGCTCAAAATTCATTTGGAATGTGTAAATGGACAAAAAAGGCTTCCTTATACGATCTTCTAACGAAAGCGACCGGAAAATATGGTTCAGGTAGGATTTTCGAGGAATTATGAGGAAAGAACTTGCAGAATGAAATTGCACGATTTTCGTAAGTAAACAGGTTCTGGATGGCCATCATCGGTCTCTAAAAGATAATTGTTGATCGTTATCACGTTTCAGAAAAAAAACACCTCGAAAAAGCTAAAAAAAAAGAAGAAATATGAGTATACTGCATTCAACGGTAAGTGAATTCAGATTCCGATGAATTGAAATGTGTCACTGGAGCTTTCATTCCTATCAATCCTTTGCCGAAAGTAGAAATAGGCTATATTGAACCAGAATACATCGGTTTTTTCCATATTCCAGGAGTTTGTGTCTTATTTTAGAACAGGTGAATGATAAATGTGAAGCATATGTTTGACCTATTCCATTTTATTTGTACAAACCTACTGTGGTTGTAATGTATGAATATTTTTTAAACTAATAAATTACTATACAGTCAGAATATTTTACTCCCTGTTCATAAGATCAAAGAAATGAAATGTCGTTAAGGCTTGAACTTTCAGTTCAAGAGGATAATAAACATTAAATCTTCACAAGCATGCATATGAAAATTATGTGAAAGCAATACAATTTTTTTCCATGGCGAAAAATAATATATTTCAACAGTGATCTCTTGTACTTTTCATGCAAATAACTAGAAAAGGAATCTTTTCTGTCAATTCATATAAACGTTAATTATTTTCGTCCATCACATCTTTTCCAATTCATTCACATTCTGAGAAATACGCTAAGAATGTAGGAAGGGCAACATAGTGTTGACTTGGAACATAAAAATCTTTTGAAAAACGTCATAACTTCGATACAGAGTGGAATGTGTCAAATTTCCAAGGCAAGAGTTGTGATTTTATAATTGTGAATGGGGTATACCTGAAAATTATAAAAAAAACAATAGAGTTGGTTACTGAAATTAAGGTTTTCGAAGAAACTGAAAATAATTCCAAGCCCTATCTGTCTTAATTTTTCTATTCATTGCGAAATGGAATTAATACACAACTGGAAATTTCCATGTTTTTCTTCGAAAATATCAAGAAGAATTCATTACAGTCGGTTTTATCTGGAAAATGCCAACCTTAACTTTTTCAATGGAAAAAACTGGCAATGAATAATAAAATTTCTCGAATAAACATTCAAGTATTGCAGACGAAAAAATTATCTAAAATTTCAAACTTTCGTGCTGGCACAGAAACATTTCACTCATTTTCTATTTGAATACTTATCTGATCATAAGTTTACCGATGCTAAAACACGCTAACAAATAAGAATTTATACAAGCATTCACTGATAATTTGCATGTAGATACTCAGAATTATCACAGGGTATTTACTTGATCAATATTTCATGTCATACGTTTTTCAATGGTATTCTGCTGAACATTCTACATTTCTCTTTCGAACCTCAGATCCTTTCGATAAACAGCTAACTTGAAACTTCGGGAGGGGTTTTTTCAGCTGGTGAAAATTCTTTATTTACTGTTTCTTAAGGATCTTCGTCCCTGAGAAAAGGGAGTCAGAAACGATTTATTTTTATCTGATTGATGAAGGGATGTATGAGTGTATGAAGATAAAAATAATAAAAAAAATATTTTATAAGTATTGAATGAATGAACATTTTTGGTTATTTTGTAACATTTCCACCATCAAAACGAACGAATATTTTTGTGTTTTTTCATTTCATTATTGAAGTCTATCATTTGGTTAATCGAACGTCTATCTATATATTTTTTTTCAGAATTTACCGTTTTTTTGTAAATAGTATTACAAAAATGTGTTGCTTTCGCGAAATTCAGTATCTTGAATTTTTCTATTCGAAATGATAAATATCTATTTTTATCAACGACAATTTATTAAGGTTTGTTTTAGCCGTCGATTAGTGAAAATTAATTGTTTCTTACAATTGTGGATTCTAACATGGAATTGAATTTCTTTTAAAAATGACACGCCCTGCAGGCATCTCCTTCCATATGATTGGTGAAGGAAAGAGAGAGTATTATACAGCCAGTGTGAGATCTAGTTCAGGGTAGGATTTCTTGTTATATTCCCTGCGCCCCAACCTTTGTTCTATTAAGGTGAATATTCCAATAAATGAAAATTAATGCACTGCACCGCCATCTGGCGTTGAAGACTCTTAAAACAACACAAATCTTTTATTTCACCAACCGTTTCAAGCATGGTGTATTGAGAAATAACAGATGTATTAAAAATCAATATTTGCTGAATGCGAAGTTCGCTCATAGTCATTTCATCACATTAGATAAAGGTGTTATTATCTGGCAGATAAGATTGTAGGCGTGATAAAGTCTAAATGAGCCAGTTTGAGTGCGAACGTGCTTTAGAATCGAGTTAATTAAAAAAAATAACGATGACGGGGATTGGTGAAGGTAGTGGAGCTGCTGCTGTGCAGAAATTCGAGAATCACATGAACATCATCAAGTACTCCATGCTTTTCACAAATGCCTTTGAAGTGGTAAGCCTGAATTGATATATAGGTGGATTTTGAGGGGGTTATTGCACCAAACACTTTCCACTTTGCGGATTTCACATGGGAATGTTGATATTGTTGATTTAATTGAGAATGACGAAAGTTTCGTGAAAAGTTGAACACGCAGAGTGCTTCAACAAAAGATGGGCAGCCCATATGTCGTACTGGAACGTTGCAAAGAAAAATTGTGTAATACAGGGTGGGCTTTTCAAAACGAAACAGACGAGATAACGGGCGGAATAAATTTATTTCGAAAAAATGCTCGGACACGTCGATTTCTGTTTCGAGGGGGACAAATTTTAAGGTCAAATTCACAACTATATCGCTTCAACCCTTAGTGTTAGAACACCAACCCTTAAATTTTGAATAGGAAAGATAGGGTGAGTGATACCTCATTTGAAAGGCCTTTTTATCTTGATTCGAGCGTAATAATTTTTTTCTCATTTAACGCATTCGTTTTCGAGATATTCAATTTTGAATTTCGTACAGTACCATTCATTCCGCGAACCATGCTATGTGAATTCATCAATTATTTTACTAATTCATTCTGTGTTTACGATGGTAACCGTTAGTTGTCAACATCAGACAACGAAATAATTATTATTGGTAATTACATTCTTCAAGAAATGAGGTGAAAATGGTTTATTCTTTGGCAGAAATAACATTTATTTTGATATTTTGTGACTAATTATTCATTGTTAAAATTTTAACTTTCTATTTTGATGTCTGGTGTATGGCAGTTATGGATTTTCATCAAATCTACAGAATGAATGAATAATAAATTCGATAGATTCAGACAGCTTGCTTGACGACAATACCATCTTTGTTTCAACTTCAAATGCCAATATCTCAAGAATCAATGAATCAAATGGAGAAAAAATCAATATCCTGAATTCAAGATAAAAAGACATTTCAATTGAGGTATCACTCACCCTAACTTTCCTATTCAAAATTTAGGGGTTGTTGTTCTAACACTAAGGGTTGAAGCGATATAGTTGTGAATTTGACCTTAAAAGTTGTCTCCCTCGAAACAAAAATCGACGTGTCCGAGCATTTTTTCGAAATAAATTCATCCCGACCGTTATCTCGTCTGTTTCGTTTTGAAAAGCCCACCCTGTATGATTCAGGTTTCAAGAACGTCTACTGAATATTGACTGGAGAACAATAATTGAATGTTATCTGTATACAAAAGCTACAGAAAACGTACAGTATAAATTATCTGAATCTTTGCTGTAAATGATGGGCCACCTGTATATTTTCCTAGTCGATTAAACCTTCAACTTTCTCGGGGATTCATCAGAGTCTGATTAAAGCAGCGGTGGTGGGAAGGGAAAAATGTAACTTAATTTCGTAGAATATCTGCAACAAAAACCCATTAATCTCGACGTAATCCTATTTATGAAATCGGTGAGCCTCAACTTGATTCACCTCCGCTTATGAATCATTCCAGGAACACCGGGTTCAATTTAGTTGATTCGCCGACGATGCTGCCCGCAAAACAGAGAGCACTCTTTTAATTTTCATTTTGGGAAGATAACATAAAGATATGCAAATATAGCCTAAGCTGGCCACATTCGCGTTGGCTGTATTGAGTTATATGCGGGAACAAAATTGCCTTTTTGGCCATCGTGTAACGTATTGCTCCAAACTCTTTATTTATGGGATTTAATTAAACCGTTTGTAAGTAATGCGGGACGACGTTATCTTGCGCATTCCACGGATGTTATGGGTACAGAGAAACGAGATCAATGAGTAATATTTACAGAATGATAAGGGGTTGACTAACAGGTGTGCTACGACGATTGCAGTGACAGAAACGTATTTATAGTCAGTATATGACGAACAGAATGATAGAAACCTCACATTATGATCAGAAAGTATTTGGAATTTCTGAAATACATAAACGTAGAAAAAAAAATTGTTCTCATTCTCCATTTCGTAGCGTTATCCACATTCCTGTTGATTTTTTTGTAGCTCGTAATAGAGTAATTTATAGCTTTATTTTGCACCTTATCATTCTTGGTATGTTTGACATGAAAATATTGAACAGGAATTGTCCTAAGACCGATCCTTGTGGTACACTGGTACACCAGCTACAATCTATCTATGGCCCAAATATCATTACATAGTATGAAAAAAAGTCACTTTCGCTGTCTGTCCCTATATATGTTTAAATCTTCAAAACTACGCAACGGATTTTAGAACGCTTTTTTTTAATAGATAAAGTGATTCAAGAGGAAGGTTTATATGTATGAAACATGCATAATATTGTGGAGAAACACTGATGAATTTACAGGTTTCTAATGTGATGGCGTGAATAAACACATTTTTTGGGCTTACATTTCAAACGCTGACTGAACCCAACGAGATAAATCAAAATAATGTACTCGTTATTGTACTCCTAAGAAAGGTCAATAAAGAGGTCCGCGACGGTATATGTCTATCTTTTGAGGATAACCCACAATACACATTTTTTATCCTTAACATTTTACGGGAAAAAATGGCTTATCTAGGAAGTTCTTTTAGGCAATACACCATTAGTCCTTATCCAACTAAGTACCTTAAATCCATTGTCCATTCAATATAGATCAATATGGCCCTTCACAGCATGTAATTTGAATGAATATTTCCGAAGATATCACAGATTTGAAATGCAGGGACATAGCGGTGCGGCGCCGGCACTACCTTTGTTTATAAGGATTGCATTGCATCCGTGCGAAGCCGGGACGAGTCGCTAGTGCTTGTATAAGGCTTATCAGTTGAGTTGCGGATTGAAGCATCTTTATATTATCTTGATCAGCATACCTCAATGTATCACTGTGCAAAATATGAGCGATTTGAAAAATTTCAAATTTTTGGTGAAAAATGCCAAAGGGGTAAGACCCTCTGAAAACACCATATTTGTCAATAAAACAAATATCCGTGTCAATTCAACCGTATTATTCGATCGAGAAATTATGCGAACCTTTCGAATCTTCCATATAAGCCATTCCACCCGAAGATATCAAAAATACTTTGCGTAGTCTGGGCTCCTGAACAAAAGTCGAATACGAAAAATCGAAAAACATAAAACCGAATAACTCGTTACATATGAGGGCTACATGGGTGGTTTTGGTATCAAAATGTAGGTTTTCGAGGTCGCTTTATTCAATGAAAGATGATTAAGAGCTCTAACTATCATAGTTTAGATTTTGACCTGTCAAATGGCATTTTTTGAAAAATTGCAAATTTCAAACTCTCATATCTTCCGTTCCAATCATCTCCGACAAAAGTTATTTATATTATCTTGCTCAGCATACCTCAATGTATCACTGTGCAAAATATGAGCGATTTGAAAAATTTCAAATTTTTGGTGAAAAATGCCAAAGGGGTAAGACCCTCTGAAAACACCATATTTGTCAATAAAATAAATATCCGTGTCAATTCAACCGTAATATTCGATCGAGAAATTATGCGAACCTTTCGAATCTTCCATATAAGCCATTCCACCCGAAGATATCAAAAATACTTTGAGTAGCCTGGGCTCCTGAACAAAAGTCGAATACAAAAATCGAAAAACATAAAACCGAATAACTCGTTACTTATGAGGGCTACATGGGTGGTTTTGGTATCAAAATATAGGTTTTCGAGGTCGCTCTATTCAATGAAAAATGGTTCAGAGCTCTAACTATCATAGTTTAGATTTTGACCTGTCAAATGGCATTTTTTGAAAAATTGCAAATTTCAAACCCTCATATCTTCCGTTCCAATCATCTCCGACAAAAGTTATTTATATTATCTTCATCAGCATACCTCAATGTATCACTGTGCAAAATATGAGCGATTTGAAAAATTTCAAATTTTTGGTGAAAAATGCCAAAGGGGTAAGACCCTCTGAAAACACCATATTTGTCAATAAAATAAATATCCGTGTCAATTCAACCGTATTATTCGATAGAGAAATTATGCGAACCTTTCGAATCTTCCATATAAGCCATTCCACCCGAAGATATCAAAATTACTTTGAGTAGCCTGGGCTCCTGAACAAAAGTCGAATACAAAAATCGAAAAACATAAAACCGAATAACTCGTTACATATAAGGGCTACATGGGTGGTTTTGGTATCAAAATGTAGGTTTTCGAGGTCGCTCTATTCAATGAAAGATGATTCAGAGCTCTAACTATCATAGTTTAGATTTTGACTTGTCAAATGGCATTTTTTGAAAAATTGCAAATTTCAAACTCTCATATCTTCCGTTCCAATCATCTCCGACAAAAGTTATTTATATTATCTTGATCAGCATACCCCAATGTATCACTGTGCAGAATATGAGCGATTTGAAAAATTTCAAATTTTTGGTGAATAATGCCAAAGGGGTAAGACCCTCTGAAAACACAATATTTGTCAATAAAATAAATATCCGTGTCAATTCATCCGTATTATTCGATCGAGAAATTATGCGAACCATTCGAATCTTCCATATAAGCCATTCCACCCGAAGATATCAAAAATACTTTGAGTAGCCTGGGCTCCTGAACAAAAGTCGAATACGAAAAATCGAAAAACATAAAACCGAATAACTCGTTACTTATGAGGGCCACATGGGTGGTTTTGGTATCAAAATGTAGGTTTTCGAGGTCGCTCTATTCAATGAAAGATGATTCAGAGCTCTAACTATCATAGTTTAGATTTTGACCTGTCAAATGACATTTTTTGAAAAATTGAAAATTTCAAACTCTCATATCTTCCGTTCCAATCATCTCCGACAAAAGTTATTTATATTATCTTGATCAGCATACCCCAATGTATCACTGTGCAGAATATGAGGGATTTGAAAAATTTCAAATTTTTGGTGAAAAATGCCAAAGGGGTAAGACCCTCTGAAAACACCATATTTGTCAATAAAATAAATATCCGTGTCAATTCAACCGTATTATTCGATCGAGAAATTATGCGAACCTTTCGAATCTTCCATATAAGCCATTCGACCCGCAGATATCAAAAATACTTTGAGTAGCCTGGGCTCCTGAACAAAAGTCGAATACAAAAATCGAAAAACATAAAACCGAATAACTCGTTACTTATGAGGGCTACATGGGTGGTTTTGGTATCAAAATGTAGGTTTTCGAGGTCGCTCTATTCAATGAAAAATGGTTCAGAGCTTTAACTATCATAGTTTAGATTTTGACCTGTCAAATGGCATTTTTTGAAAAATTGCAAATTTCAAACTCTCATGTCTCCCGTTCCAATCATGTCCGACAAAAGTTATTTATATTATCTTGATCAGCATACCTCAATGTATCACTGTGCAAAATATGAGCGATTTGAAAAATTTCAAATTTTTGGTGAAAAATGCCAAAGGGGTAAGACCCTCTGAAAACACCATATTTGTCAATAAAATGAATATCCGTGTCAATTCAACCGTATTATTCGATAGAGAAATTATGCGAACCTTTCGAATCTTCCATATAAGCCATTCCACCCGAAGATATCAAAAATACTTTGAGTAGTCTGGGCTCCTGAACAAAAGTCGAATACGAAAAATCGAAAAACATAAAACCGAATAACTCGTTACATATGAGGGCTACATGGGTGGTTTTGGTATCAAAATGTAGGTTTTCGAGGTCGCTCTATTCAATGAAAGATGATTCAGACCTCTAACTATCATTGTTTAGATTTTGACCTGTCAAATGGCATTTTTTGAAAAATTGCAAATTTCAAACTCTCATATCTTCCGTTCCAATCATCTCCGACAAAAGTTATTCATATTATCTTGATCAGCATACCTCAATGTATCACTGTGCAAAATATGAGCGATTTGAAAAATTTCAAATTTTTGGTGAAAAATGCCAAAGGGGTAAGACCTCCTGAAAACACCATATTTGTCAATAAAATAAATATCCGTGTCAATTCAACCGTATTATTCGATAGAGAAATTATGCGAACCTTTCGAATCTTCCATATAAGCCATTCCACCCGAAGATATCAAAATTACTTTGAGTAGCCTGGGCTCCTGAACAAAAGTCGAATACAAAAATCGAAAAACATAAAACCGAATAACTCGTTACTTATGAGGGCTACATGGGTGGTTTTGGTATCAAAATGTAGGTTTTCGAGGTCGCTCTATTCAATGAAAAATGGTTCAGAGCTCTAACTATCATAGTTTAGATTTTGACCTGTCAAATGGCATTTTTTGAAAAATTGCAAATTTCAAACTCTCATGTCTCCCGTTCCAATCATCTCCGACAAAAGTTATTTATATTATCTTGATCAGCATACCTCAATGTATCACTGTGCAAATTATGAGCGATTTGAAAAATTTCAAATTTTTGGTGAAAAATGCCAAAGGGGTAAGACCCTCTGAAAACACCATATTTGTCAATAAAATAAATATCCGTGTCAATTCAACCGTATTATTCGATCGAGAAATTATGCGAACCTTTCGAATCTTCCATATAAGCCATTCCACCCGAAGATATCAAAAATACTTTGAGTGGTCTGGGCTCCTGAACAAAAGTCGAATACGAAAAATCGAAAAACATTAAACCGAATAACTCGTTACATATGAGGGCTACATGGGTGGTTTTGGTATCAAAATGTAGGTTTTCGAGGTCGCTCTATTTAATGAAAGATGATTCAGAGCTCTAACTATCATAGTTTAGATTTTGACCTGTCAAATGGCATTTTTTGAAAAATTGCAAATTTCAAACTCTCATATCTTCCGTTCCAATCATCTCCGACAAAAGTTATTCATATTATCTTGATCAGCATACCTCAATGTATCACTGTGCAAAATATGAGCGATTTGAAAAATTTCAAATTTTTGGTGAAAAATGCCAAAGGGCTAAGACCCTCTGAAAACACCATATTTGTCAATAAAATAAATATCCGTGTCAATTCAACCGTATTATTCGATCGAGAAATTATGCGAACCATTCGAATCTTCCATATAAGCCATTCCACCCGAAGATATCAAAAATACTTTGAGTAGCCTGGGCTCCTGAACAAAAGTCGAATACGAAAAATCGAAAAACATAAAACCGAATAACTCGTTACTTATGAGGGCCACATGGGTGGTTTTGGTATCAAAATGTAGGTTTTCGAGGTCGCTCTATTCAATGAAAGATGATTCAGAGCTCTAACTATCATAGTTTAGATTTTGACCTGTCAAATGGCATTTTTTGAAAAATTGAAAATTTCAAACTCTCATATCTTCCGTTCCAATCATCTCCGACAAAAGTTATTTATATTATCTTGATCAGCATACCCCAATGTATCACTGTGCAGAATATGAGCGATTTGAAAAATTTCAAAATTTTGGTGAAAAATGCCAAAGGGGTAAGACCCTCTGAAAACACCATATTTGTCAATAAAATAAATATCCGTGTCAATTCAACCGTATTATTCGATAGAAAAATTATGCGAACCTTTCGAATCTTCCATATAAGCCATTCCACCCGAAGATATCAAAAATACTTTGATTAGCCTGGGCTCCTGAACAAAAGTCGAATACAAAAATCGAAAAACATAAAACCGAATAACTCGTTACTTATGAGGGCTACATGGGTGGTTTTGGTATCAAAATGTAGGTTTTCGAGGTCGCTCTATTCAATGAAAGATGATTCAGAGCTCTAACTATCATAGTTTAGATTTTGACCTGTCAAATGGCATTTTTTGGAAAATTGCAATCTATCTAGAGTAGATTTATCTGTCTGTACCTAACTTGTTGTATCTTTTTCTTTTCATATCAATGTATCTGCAATTACTTCTTACGCTTCTTCTGACAGTCTTGCTCTCCAGATGGCACCATTCTCCATTCTTCTTTTTGAATTACCTCTTCCAGGAAAAATTGAAAAGAGAGGATCATTCATCAAACATATTAAACTTCTGCGAAGCATGCTGGAGGGCGATTCAAAACCTCACAATCCCTACTAAGGCCGATCCTAGACGATAAACTAGGAATATACGCAAATCTGACCAAAGATATGAGTGATTTATAGCGGCATTTTTTACCTGCTTCTGCGGAGGTCAACTTGGCTACGGCCTGACACACTCCAAATCCCATCATATATCATGCCCCTACTTTCATATCGTCTCTTACCTCCCGTTCCTCCTTTTCCAACGCTATTTCAGCCATAAACGTCGGCTTCGAAGGAGGCAATATACCTTGTGCAATTTTAATACTCATTTTTGTGCGAGCCAGTAGCATCTTTCCTGCGTGAGAGAGCAGCTGTCATGTCTACAAGAGGATTTGCCGAACCTAAATCATTTTTATTTCGGTCGTAGGAAGGCAGCGTTGTTATGACCGAAAGCTTCATAGTTATAATGGCGGCTGTTGTGGCGTGGAGTGGTTAAGATAGACGAGAGATAGATGTGTTGTTGAATATGAAGGTTTTGGCGGTTGAATGAGATCTCGGTGATTTATCGCTAGGTTTTCGGATGTCTGCGGCTGTATACAGGGGACTGGACGTGTCTTCCATCATTATTTCGAGATTCTTGAAATATACTGCTCCACATGAGTTAGGGATATTGACTTAAATTGCGAAAAAAATATAGTTAAAATAATATTTTTGTGATGGAAATTCATATTGATATGATCTCAAGTTGCAAATTAATTATAGCCTGTAGGTCTGCAGCGTATACAGGGTGGTTAAGAAAAATCGAGTAAAATAACGGAATTTTATTCCCAGAGAATTCAAGCATTTTAGGACTATCAATACAATGTATGGCCTCCACGAGCATCAATAAAAGCTCGACATCTTCTTTGCATACTACACACGAGGTTGTTGAACATTTCTTGAGGAATTTGGTTCCATAAACGGAGCAGAAGCTCTGTCAGATCGTTTAAGGATTCTGGGGTAGGTTGATGATTATCTAATCTTCTTTGGAGCATATCCCATGCATGTTCTATGCAATTCAAATCTGGTGAGTGCGGAGGTATGGTAAATGTGGAATACCAAGCTCCTCGCGAGCGTCTAGAAATTGAAAAGTTTCACCAATAGCAGCGTGAAAATTTGGCACAACATTGTCAATGACATACCCCCTATAGTGTGAGGCGGTCATATTCCCAGGACAAATGTGTAGATCTGTGCGCCCGTTGAAACATATCCCGGCCCATACCATAACACTACCCCCTCGGAATGGATGGACTTCTTGGACATAGCGACGATTACGGGGTATGTGTGCGATTGTCCTTACCCCTATTCTTCGAGAATCTGAAAATCGTCCATATCTCGATTCATCAGTGAAAAGGACACTACGCCATTGATCGTTCCAATTGATATGTTGCTTTGCCCATTCCAGTCTTTGACGCTTATGGTCTCGTGTTAATGGAACTCCTCTTAATGGACGTCTGAAACTCAGATTCACCTCTCTCAAACGTCGTCTGATGGTTTCGATGGAAACTTGGACCCCATCTGCATTTTGAAGAGTATTCCGTAGCATTCTACACGTAGATGTAGGGTTTCTTCTCGCCGAAACGGTGATTAAACGATCCTGAGCAGGTTTTGTTTTTCGTCGCCCACCAAGCCTTGGTCTTTCCAACACGGAACCTGTCCCCCTGAACCTATTCCAAAGTCGAGATATCACACTTTGGCTGACTTGGAGCCTTTCCGCTACAACAACCTGAGTTAGGCCACCCTGTAGCATTCCGATAGCCTTATTAGCCTCAGCGTTTGTTAATTTACGTCTTGGCATTTTCAGAAAACTCGTCTCAAATCGCAGCCGTTGATAAAGTGACTTCATTTCAAATTAAGAACATTCATGGAGCATATGCAAAGAACCAAACTTCAGAAAAAAGGCGACCAGATTGACGGAATGTCTCATACTGATTTGTATTGGATCGATTCAAGTTGTTATTGAGTTTGAAATGATTTTGCAGTGATTTTCTCGAAGATTACATACTTTTAAAAACGATTGATTGAGATATTGCTAACTCTCTTGGAGCAGTATATTCCAGCTGAAATTTTGCCAGGAGTTCCTTAAATATGACTGTTATATCATAGAATAAGCTTCATTTATTCTTGCTGTTGTCTAGAGTAGCTTACAGTTTGAGAATCAGGAAGGAGGTAGCAAATCCTCGCATCCTCACCGAGAAAAGCAAAAGATGCAAAACCGCCTTTTATCTACTAAGCAGAAACCCTCCACCGCCATATTTCAACACATGAATCTTCCTCCGGCTAGAAATAATCTAGGTCCATTTTCCTCAGCATAACAGCAATATAGCAGCCGGTTTATCAGGGCCGGTAGTTAACCGCCTTGAAACCGGTTTTTGCACGATTTGCGCCTGGGAAACAGATTATTCCGGGCTCGTAATTAGAATTTTTAAATAACGACCTCCGGTATGGAAAATGTACAATATACTCCGCTGGATGCTGATAACGATCCGCTCGTTGTGAAAGAAAATAATTATATCATCACAGAATGCTGCGAAATTGCAGTTTCCAGGTGAAAAATAACGAAGCGCGCATTTTCGAAAGCGCACTAGTTGGGTGTAATATATGAAGTGATTTCCCGACTATATTGTATCGGTACTGCAAGAGCCATAGTCTACTTTGTCCCTCCTTCACATTTAACAGCCCTGTTTGAAGGCTTTTGTTGCCCATAGCTCACGAAAGCCATGTTCTGTTTGAAACACCCTTTGGACCGATTAATGGGTTATCTATTGAAAGCGTTCTCAACCCAAGATAATAAGGCAAGTTTGTGGAATTCATCTGGTTTTTTGTCCTGTGAAACTTCATTCAGTTTCTCAGCATGAGTTCATGGAACTAAATATACTGCTCCACAAGAGTTAGGGATATCGTATTCAATCGTTTTCAAAAGTATGTGATCATGAAATCACTGTAAAATCATTTGAAACTCAAAAACAACTTGAAAAGATCCAATAAAAATCAGTATGAGACATTTCGTCAATCTGGTCGCCTTTTTTCTGAAGTTTGGTTCTTTGCATATGCTTCATGAATGTTCTTATTTTGAAATGAAGTCAGTTTATCAACGGCTTCGATTTGAAACAAGTTTTCTGAAAATGCCAAGATGTAAATTAACAAACGCTGAAGCTAATAGGGATATCGGAATGCTACAGGCTGGCCTAACTCAGGTTGTTGTAGCGGAAAGGCTCCAAGTCAGCCAAAGTGTGATATCTCGACTTTGGAATAGGTTCAGGGAGACAGGTTTCGTGTTGGAAAGACCGAGGCTTGGTGAGCGACGAAAAACAACACCTGCTCAGGATCGTTTCATCACCGTTTCGGCGAGAAGAAACCCTACATCTACGTGTAGAAAGCTACGGAATACTCTACGAAATGCAGATGGGGCCCAAGTTGGCCAAGTTTCCATCGAAACCATCAGAAGACGTTTGAGAGAGGTGAATCTAGGTTCTAGACGTCCATTAAGAGGAGTTCCATTAACACGTGACCATAAGCGTCAAAGACTGGAACCGGCAAGGCAACATATCAATTGGAACGATCAATGGCGTAGTCTCCTTTTCACTGATGAATCCAGATATGGACGATTTTCAGATTCTCGAAGAATGAGGGTATATGGACAATCCCACGCATACCCAGTATAATCGTCGCTATGTCCAAGAAGTCCATCCATTCAGAGGGGGTAGTATTATGGTACGGGCCGGGATATGCCTTACACTGTAGGGAGCATAATGTTGTGCCAAATTTTCACGCTGCTATTGTTGAAACTTTTTAATTTCTAGACGATAACGCTAGACCGCACTGTGCAGCCATAGTTGAGAATGCGCGCGAGGAGCTTGGTATTCCACATTTACCAATACCTCCGCACTCACCAGATTTGAATTGCATAGAACATGCATGGGATATGCCCCAAAAAAGATTAGATAATCATCACCCTATCCCAGAATCCTTAAATAATCTGAGAGAGCTTCTGGAACCAAATTCCTCAAGAAATGTTCAACAACCTCGTGTGTAGTATGCAAAGAAGATGTCAAGCTGTTATTGATGCCCGTGGAGGCCATACATTGTATTGATAATAGTCTTAAAATGCTTGAATTCTCTAGGATTAAAATTTCGTTATTTCACTCGATTTTTCTTAACCACCCTGTATACGCTGCAGACCTACAGGCTAAAATTAATTTTCAACTTGAAATCATATTTATATGAATTTCCATTTCAAAAATTTGTTTGCCTAACTCATGTGGAGCAGTTTATATGGTGCATTTATTGCAGAACAAGTTGCATTAGGGAACACATGCCAGACATCGAATACCTCAAGACCAAAGATTCTCTCATTGGTCTGTAGATTCAAGAAATGGGTTGTTTTCTCACTATAGTAAAAATGGCACATTTTTGGCTTATCGAGGCGTTTTTCGATTCTGACACACAATCAATTGCTGATCTTTCCTTTTTACTCAGAATGAGCAAAAATGAGCCTTCCTTATTTTCCAGAGTCGGTCAATTTACAGTCGGAATCAGTTCTTAATCAAAATCGTCAGTCTTTTTTTTTAAATCACAACTGATCATAATTCTTCCTTGCTATATATTTTCATATAGAAGGTAGAGTTTATAATTGTATACGTAATACTTGTATTATTATTTCGTGCTTGTTATCCAAGTAAAGGTAACAAGAAATTACAGTTTGTTGTTTGTTGAGAGTGCGTTCAAATTTTTCCACTTCTTCATCCTCTTCGTTGTTATTTAAGTATAGATAACATGCTTCATTCGACACTGAGATCTTGCACTCTTATTGAAACACCCTTTAGATGCAAGTCTAGGCGACTGTATCTTTCCCTACAGTCATTCATGATCCTCCCTCAAACAAAACAATTACATTGTGCAATAATATAATTATTCAAGCTTTGTGTTGCCCCCGAATGAAAATAATAAAGATTACCTTCTGTCCCTTGGCTTTATTTACAGTTCCTGAAATTGTAAATTCAACAGCTGAATAGAATAGAATGTTTGGAAGAATACGAATCTAAGAATTTCCATTCGCACTGTTTACTCCGTTGAAGTTTATGACTTCGAACAGAATAACCCCATTCACAATTGCTCCTATTCTTGAATTCCTTTTATACAGTTGTACACGGTCCGCCTCAGAACTTTCTGCAATGTCGGCGATAAATTTTATTCGGTATAATAATGTCTCCTTACAAAAGCAAAACTCGGGTTATAAACATTAGGATGTGATATATATCCTACGCTCTGGGGATAGTTTAATATAAAACAACATTCGTCATAATCGTAAAATAAAATTAGAATAAGGGAAAAGTTTCTCTTCCGCAATTCGAGGAATTGGGTTTTTACAGCGCTGAATGGGGTTTCACTGTGTGTTTTTGTTTATCCAACCCTGTTACATTCTATGGAGTGTTGATGATTGGAAAAACTTCGATTGGACATTTCGAAATGGAAATTCGAAAATTTTCAGGTTTATTCAGAGGAGTTTGTGGAAACTCGAGTGCTAGCAAATATTAAGCGAAAAATAAACATTCATGTTGAGCGTTTGTTGCTTTTTCAACTGGAAAAAAACATAAAGTGAAAGGATAAAATGTGCTGTATCACATCATAAATTTCAGAGGTTGGTTACAAAATCAGACCTTCGAAGTTAATTTGCAAATTCAGCCCTAGATTGAAGTTTTGGGCACAATGAAAACTTGGCTATGACTGCAATATCACTTAATTTTCCTAATTCTTTCATTTGAGTTCAAGCCAGTCTTTACCAATTCTAGTATAGTTTGGTAGGGCGGTTTACATTCCCACTTCAGAGCTGTTTTCGTAATTTCGCTATCTACAGCTCGCCTCCAGCTCCAGAGCTCCAAAGAACTCCAATATCTGAGAGGGCTTCAAGGAAGTTGAATCCTTGTTTCTTCTATAACATTCTCTTGTGCTAGACGAGGTATTCTGTAACCAGGTGAATAGGAGTTTCTTCTCTTTGCCACAAGATCTACAATCATCAGTTTCTGTTTATGATAAGCCCATCCTAATCATATGCTTCCTAAGGGGACAATATCCTGTGAGGATGCCAAGGATAAGGTGTATCTTATTCCTACAGAGATCCAAATAGTTCTTGGTTCTTACAGTTCCAAAATCCCAAACTTTTTGGAATGATCCATTACTGAAAGATTCCTCCAAAGTGCTCTTCTTTTTGTTTCTTCGTTTTCTAAAAACTCTCTCTTACATTGTCTATATCACAAAACGTTTCTGGGCGAGTGAGTGGCGTTTGTGCCCCTTTTCTGGCCAGGGTCTCTTCGTTTCCTTCGGTTCCAGAGTGACCAGGAACCCAGACCGAAGAGATCTTGTTGATCTGATCAAATCGTGATAATTATGACTTGATTTGCACCTTTTACCTTTACTCTTACTCTCTGGAAGCTTGTTCAATCTTCTACTTTTGGATTGAGAGTTTATCTGTTCGTTTCCATTTCGATAAAGCAAGTAATTCATCACTAAAAGTGGTATTTTCGGACAGCCGAAATTCTCAGGACCCCTCACTGAAGCCCCTTTATCTATTTCGATATGGGGAAAATGTGGGCCTGATTCAGGTTATAAATTATACGATCTCGTTCTCTCATGTCTTTCCGTCCAAAACTCAAATTTATTGAATGCACGGAATTATATGAAAGGCCAAACACAATCCCTACATCATTCCGGTGTTTGACCAAAAAGACCCTTTTCAGCAAAATATGGCGCTTTAAATGGAGCAGTGGGTATTGAATGAGATATAAATCTAAGGAAAATATTTCCTTTTTCCAAGTAAGTCGCTCGAAACGATTCTCGTAGTTTTACCTTTTATTTTCTTAATGGTAAAAACCAGATGCTGCCATTTATCGAACGGCATTTCTGGATAGTAAACATGTCGAAGTAAACAGGTGAACAGTGGCGGCTCGTCAAAGGAGGCCAAGGAAACCTGATTTTCAGTAGTTTCCATAAGCAAATGATTATGATTACGACAATGGGCATTTCCAGTCATTTTCAGAAAAAATATATTTCGACATTGTCTCACGTCATTCGTGATTTTTTTTTTAATTTTTTCTCATCAATTTATACCATAAAAAAATATTGAAAACTCATAATCTACCGAATTCAAACGATCAGAAGAAGCGGGAAATCGTGTGACGTCGGTGGCTAGAGAGATTTTTGATTGGTTGAACTCGTCATGACGTGCTGCTGATATAAAAATGACAGCATTGCCAAATCACAAAAAAAAATTAGCCTGAAAAAGCTCTTGCTTTCACTTTCCTGATAATATCATAATATAATGTTGATTTTGGATGTTTTTCTTTTATCATCATGACATTTCCATTTGTACTCTATAAAGCTTTATAATATCATTCAATTTACGACCTCCTAATTGAAGATAAAGAGGGTTCAAGTAAGCAGATAGGTGAGAAATTCAATGAAAAATCATTATCCCTAGTCTACACAGGTAAGAATTGGTATTTATAGGCCGGTCTTCTAATTTAGGAAGCATTAATAATTATTTTCATTTTGAAAAGTGGTAAAAATAATTATTGATTTGGCAACTGTGTATAGGTACGATCCGGTTGTCAGTCGTTGACTTAACCTAGGAGTATAGAATATAGAGTATAGAATACTCCTAGACTTAACTGTAAGAAACGCCATTCTTTTGTACGCAGAGAACACGTCGAAATGCCGAATAATGACAAATAAGAAGGTCATGTTTTTATTCATAATTTGAAGGCATGGTTGCCACATCATTATTTTTATTTTCAGAGAATGAGTATTATATCAACTTGAATGAAAATTAAGTTGTTATATGACGATGTTTCAAAAACATTATAGTGATCGCATCAAATATAATACAAATACTGAATATATTTTCGAATAAATTCAGAGATTTTACAAAGACTTGACAACAGCGGCGTGTCTCTCAGTTACTCTTGGCTTTGTCTCCTCCATCACAAACTTCGACCAATCATATTACAAATTGAGCCACTGACGTCGCAGCAGAGGGACGTTTGAATTCACACGTGTTGAAATCACATTTTCAATATCGAATAATTAATCAGTTCTTCAAAATTCAGAGTAAATAAATGGTTACAAATGTGTTATAAACTGTCCTTCGTTACGTCATGGAAGAAAAGTACATATTTTGAGATACTAGAAATCCCCATTATACTTACTTGCATCAATCACAATGAAACCGAAATCACCTAAGAATCCACTGAAACCTAACAATCCCCGCGTTCTCTGAGATAGCGAAACGTTAATTCGTAAATGATAAAGCTTCATTTCATCTGCCACGAGACTCACTAAAAGGATACAAGACATCTATTTAATCAGCGTTTGTTTCTGGACATTAATGGAAGATACGTAGAAATTGTTTTGCTCGTCTTTTGGTCTTTTCCTCGGCTTAGTCTGCTTCGCATCTATTTCGGCCATCAACCCTCACTCTGCCCTATTATTTCGGACAGAAATTGTCTGAATTATGTTTGGGGACAGTGGAGGTAATTTATCCTCATTTCATAAAAGAAGGTATTGTGCTGGGGATTCGAGAACCTTAAATGATAAACAGTTCTTATTGTTCAGCGCCGTAATATTGTTAGCAGCAGGTGAATTTGATCATTTATAATTGTCAGAATTCACAGCCCTACTTCGTTTATTGTAGACTAGCGGAATTTCACCCACAGACATAGTCTTGTACACTTGTTCAACCAAAAATTTTGCCAGCATCTCTATAATAACTGACGAAGAAACTGCAACACCGAGAAGAAGCTGTTTATGGATAAAATACAGGAGCTCTCTTGGAGAGAAGAAATGGACTCGCGTACCAGTTCTTGTCGCCACGAGAATTAATGAAATAAAAAATGGATGTATAAGAGAAATAAATACCACAGAGTAAACAATGTAGAAAAATGGTACTTACGGTTGTTCAGATTTAAAGTTACGTATCTGCTTCTGTTCGCTTTCGTAGGTGTTGTACCGCGTAGAGTCCTTATCTCACTTGTACACTTGGTGCTTTTGTAGGTGTTGTACCGCGTAGAGTCCTTATCTCACTTGTACACTTTCAGGTACGAATGTAAAGAGGTCCGACTTGGGAAGAAAACTAGAGTATATGCGAACTTCGTATCTAGGTTGCGACTGGGGCAGCGGGTGAATTGCTCTGAACACTTGAGCAGGTAGAAAAAGGGAAGATTCCGGGTTTTTCGGTGAACCACAGTCATAGACCTGTTCTTCTTTGCAACCGACCAGGAAAGCCCATTCCAGTAGAAAACTTTGTGGTATAATAAAATAAAAGATATCAATTTTGAACAGTTTAAATTGTAATTTTTCTTGGTGAAATATAGATAGTAAAGCAGGGAGTGAATGATTAGAATTTTACAATTTTTTTTTAATAAATATGTTAATAATGTGTTGGTCCACCGCGATTATCTTTACACTCCCCAACACGTCTTGGCATTGATGCAATAAGATGGTCTATTTCTTCTTGAGGGATACTATCCCAAGCTACATGAAGTACAGGTAGCTTGGGATAGTATCCCAAGCTACCTGTACTTCATGTCTCAGAGCTGCCAAAGTCCGTGGGGGCAGGGGTAAATTTCCAAGCCTTCTACCCATGATGTCCCAAACATGCTCTATGGGCGAACGATCAGGGAATCTGGGCGGCCATGGCAAAAGATTCACATAGGTCACTCAAAAAAGTTTGAACTAACTCTGGCAAAATGAGGTCGAGCATTATCTTGCTGGAATATTGGATTCTCGAGCCGGTTAAGGTGGGGAAAAACATATGGCTCCACTATTTCTTGAAGGTAACGCAGCGCTGTCATGTTACCTCGAATAAAGACTAAAGGTACTTGCATGTGCGATAGCACCTCATACCATAATGCCTACTGTCCGGTGTACATGACGTTCAACATCGAACTGAGGTTCACGTCTTTCTCCCAGACGTCGTCTAACCCTCCTTCGGCCATCATGTGCACCCAAAGAGAATCGAGATTCAGCAGAAAAGACGACCTGGTGCCATTCCTCATTCCAATGTTGACGTTCTCTGCACCACTGTGATCGTTGCCGGAGATGCTCGACCGTTAGAGGTAACACAGGATGGGGTCCATACTGCTGCAGTCCAAAAGACCTTATCCGGCGGTAAACCGTTCGGACAGATACAGGGTGGCCTTGTTCTCCGCAACACTCATCAGCCAAAGATCGAGTTGTCGCAAATCGGTCTCTAATGGCCATAAGTCTTAGACGTCGATCTTGAACTTCATTTGTGCTCCTTCGACGTTTTTTTATGTTGTGGTTTTCACGAAAAGGAATATCCTGTAATGTTCAGAGAACATCGTGAGAACCAAGGTGGTGTTCCTCTTGAATTTCTGGAGGTTATATGCCTCGGGGAACACCTCCCTAGGTTCAAAAGCCTCGCTATTCGTTGGATGAACGAGTCTTTGAAGAGAGATGTTCTGCAGGTATCCAAAGTTACTACGAAGGGGTGTGAAGACTTAACTTGACGGGTTAGTCTGGAAGAGACTGCCAGAGGGGAAAAGATTGCTGATAATTCAGAAGAGCATCGCCCATGGAAATATCTATAAAATAGAGACAGATCGCCCACTTTTCTACGGTGTTCCAGAGAAGTGAGCGAGCTTGTAAGCGAGGCATCACCGACGAGACGAATTGCCCTTTTCTGTACAGAATCCAAGAGTTTTAGGGTGTGTTTAGGTGCAGCACTCCAAATATGGAAACAGTATTCCAGGACAGGTCGAATCTGTGCCTTATAGATCATAAGCAGCTGACTTGAGGTGAAATAGCTCCTGGCACAAAACAGAAAACCAAGTTTCTGGGATGCACTTTTAGCAATGGATCTCACGTGATTCTACCAGGAAAGGTTACTGCCGACAGTAATGCCAAGCATCGAAATGGATGACTTCAATGGTATGGTCACTCCCGACAATTTTATGCTGGGCACAGTAAGATCGGCTTTTCTAGAGAAAAGACATGCTTGTGTTTTGTTTGCGTAGAATTCTACCAAGTTATTAGATCCCCATTCAAGAATTGTTGCCAAGTCCATATTTATGTTGTTAACATTTCTTCCTCGTTCGTTTCTGATTTGGCGGGCTGGTATTGGAGCCCTAGAAGAAAAGGCGGAATGGAGGGTACTATCATCCGCGAAGCTGTGCGCTGGACACGAAGTTGCTTCCAGCAAATCGTTGATGTGAAGTAGAAATAGTGTTGGAGCTAGAATTGATCCCTGCGGAACACCTGCATTTATGGGTAGAGAGTCAGATGAAACTCCATCGACCACTACATGGAGAGATCTGTTTGAGAGAAAACTAGCTAGCAGAGAACATAGCTTTGGGGGCACGCCATAAGATGGAAGCTTGGCGAGGAGTCCCTGATGCCAGACTCGATCGAATGCTTTGGAGATATCCAGTGCTACGGCTAGGGTTTCACCATATTTCTCGATAGATAGCTGCTATACATATAGTCCATTCACTTTTATAAAGTATCGCGGTTTGCCATGAAATTTTGACACATTTCACCGTATATATTTTGAAAATGTTAGGTTATGGTCATTGCACTGTCAGATACGCCCACAACGTTGCCGTTTCTGCTAAAAAATCGTAGTAATTACGTATTTATGTTCCTTTGGGAAATTAATGAATTTGAGAAAATATTATGTTAATTCAGAAGACATTTAACTACATTTTTGCACAACCTGAAATACTCCAGTATGAAAATTTAGTAGTTCTACGAAACCTGCGCCACAGTTAAATCTTCGAAGAATAACTCCATTTACAAAGTTGAAAAAGAGTAAATAGAAAGTAGACCTGGCAATGTCGCTTGATTTTCACGGGTGCCAAACTGCGTCTGTTCTAGGGGAAAAAACTTGATAAACCTAAATCATGGCCAACCGCGATACTTTATAAAAGTGAATGGAGTATATGTGAGACGTAAGCGAGCAAGTCACCAGTGGATCTCTGATGACGGAAAGCATATTGTCTATCGTCCGGTGCTTACTCTTCCTCGATTTTGGGCAATAATGTGACCTCTTTTAAATTCACTTGGTAGCCGATATCTCGACAACCAATTCAACCTGATGCTGTTCTCCATCTCGTATTAAACTGCGAAACGAGATCATTTTTCCTAATCGAAAATGTCGTACACTCGGTCAGTCCGTAACTTGCCATCGGTTCAGTGCACTCAATCATACACCCCCCGGACAGTTGTGGACGAAACCGGTATGGGTTGACGTTTTTCCGCATTAGTGGTAATGGCGGGGAAGGAAAGAATGGAGCTTTCACAAAAATATCATTCATGTCCGACGGCATATACACCAACTATCGGACTGTCCGCTGATTCGTTCGAATGATTGAATCCACGTTCGAGGTTGTTTGAAAGGAGTTCAGTGGGCGTGAGAAGCTGGGGTGTATGTGGATTTGAAGAGAAAAATGATGTGTCGAATACTGCGTTGTTAATATCGTTAGTATACGAATGATAACTGTCTGGGTTGCATCATGCTAATTGAAAATCTATGATCCATAGCCCTGAGGGCTATGTGGCATTGATGACGGCTAACAAGCCAGAAACTGGTCTGCCATTGTCCTCCTGTGGTGGCGACACCAGTGGTGTACATCGAAAATTAGATCTCTGATAGTCCATTTCCCTCATTCATTATGATATGTCCTAGGGACGTTATCCTGTATTTTTGATTAAACCAAGGAATGTTATCCTATCTGAGACTGCTCCTGATATTTCGTCTCGAAAGGGAAATCAATGGTTTCATCTCGGATAGTTGGCGATTTGAACCTTCCCGATTTTTTTTATTGGTGGGTGTTTACAATGAGCAATTTCACAGGATGCACCAATCAATACAGGGTCTTTAACGAGGAACCTCACCCATATTAATACGGGAAACTACTGAACGTATTTTCATGAAATTCAGCACTTATAAGTATTTCACGATGCTGATGAAATCTAAAATATTTTCAAGGCATGAGCACCTCCGGTTTTTCCGGAAATGACGTCAACTTCCGTTTTTAAAATTAGAACACCATTTTTTTATTGCAGAATAGATTCCTTAGAAAATTTCAATATTTTGATGTAACATTTTTCAGTTTTGGTTGGAAAATTCTCTCTGAGCGGGAAAATTCGAAAAAAAAATCGAAAATAGAGCTCCGCTGAAACAAGAATAACTTCGAGGTTTTTGGATGGAAAATTTTCATTTTTGGGATTTTTCAAGATGTAAGATTGATGTATCCACTTTGAAAATCGAAATCGCGATTCATGATACAGGGGGTGAAAAAATCGCTTTCAAAGTAAGGGATGACAAAATCGTGAAAAATCAATTTTTTCAAATTAGAACCCCATTTTTTTATGGCAGATATTGAATCTACGTTAAAAAATAATGTGAGTGTATGCATCACACCCTTGCCCTAAAATGGATATTTTCTGAGTTAATATCCACTTTAGGGCAAGGGTGTGATGCATACACTCGCATTATTTTTTAACGTAGATTCAATATCTGCCATAAAAAAATGGGGTTCTAATTTGAAAAAATTGATTTTTCACGATTTTGTCATCCCTAACTTTGAAAGCGATTTTTTCACCCCCTGTATCATGAATCGCGATTTCGATTTTTAAAGTGGATACATCAATCTTACATCTTGAAAAATCCCAAAAATGAAAATTTTCCATCCAAAAACCTCGAAGTTATTCTTGTTTCAGCGGAGCTCTATTTTCGATTTTTTTTTCGAATTTTCCCGCTCAGAGAGAATTTTCCGACCAAAACTGAAAAATGTTACATCAAAATAACTTGAAATTTTCTAAGGAATCTATTTCTGCAATAAAAAAATGGTGTTCTAATTTGAAAAACGGAATTTGACGTCATTTCCGAAAAAACCGGAGGTGCTCATGCCTTGAAAATATTTTAGATTTCATCAGCATCGTGAAATACTTATAAGTGCTGAATTTCATGAAAATACGTTCAGTAGTTTCCCGTATAAATATGGGTGAGGTTCCTCGTGAAAGACCCTGTATAGAGCACAGCATCTTCTAGAGCAGGTTTGAGATCGCCACTTCCTGTTAATAGCTAGGTATATCATCTTCAAAAGCCTGAATATCGACAATTCTGTTCCTAAATTCATTTTTCCCTTATTGTGAAGACGCGGAAATATTATCACTTATCTGAAATGGGGCAAAACCGAATCCTACTGTAGATGTTATTTCCTTCAATTTAGCGCCGAAATAGGAGGGAGAAAACAGGAAATTAAATATATTTGGAAATTCGTTCTTCCCAAAGCTTTTCAGGTGAATAAGTCCGCACTAATGGTGGCGCTGCTTTTCGATGTAATCCCCATGGACAGGACCGAATCTAGCCGTCCCATTATTATCCTCCTGCTTTTATGGTAATTAATTCCCGAAAAAGAAATCGAAATGGAAATGAGATCCGTTTTAAGGAAGCTATTATGACGAAAGTATAATCTTAATGGTATCATTACAGAGATTTGGATCATTCAGAAAAATCAATTTGGTGAACGGCGTTAAAAGATTTGTTCCAATGAGATGAAAATTCAGATTTCGAAAAAATGGCTCAAGCTTGAACCTCTCCTACATTCAATCTCGTAATTACTTTCGTTCAAATTGATTATCGTGGTATATTTTCCCTTCACCTATCAGGGTAAAAATTAGAATATATATCGAAAATGGAAACAATTATTCTATATCCTGCATAGGTTAAATTATTATCCGATATTTTCATTGTGTGTGATTTTCCAGCGAATTATTCATCAAAAAATCAATCCGCAGGTATAATATTTCGTATACTATGGACCTGCACTGTTGCATGTTATATATTCAATTCCAATTAAGGTCAACGTTGTATGATTGAATTTCTGCATTATTAGAGGATATGGAAAAACATGTTTCGAGTAATGGAGTCGTATCATTTTTTCATTATTCGACATGTAGGATTTCCTATCAATTTCACATAAAAAATCAAAGGGGTATTTTGGTAATTGAGGAAATAGTTAAATTTGCCATCCACTCATGTATTGAATTAGCCCAACACTGCTTGGCTTCCATATTAAATATTTACTATAATCATTGATGCTGAAAGCTGAGTTTCGAATTGATTTCACCCTCACAGATTTTTCCTAGATACTGCCCTGACTCCAGTAGAATCTAACTTCTTGTGTCACGCGTTGCTTCCTATTTCCTCCTATATCTTAATTCTCTTCTTCATTCCTTCTCATTAAATGTTCACCACTGTCTAGCACTTCATTCGTTCGAATTGCATTGAATCCTAAATATACAACTTTTAAACGATGTAGAGAGGGATTCGAAAGAGAAGTTCAAATAAATGTGTGTTTGTTCGGAAAGGAGTTCTCCCAAGTGAAGACAAACCATGAAATGAGTCGATTATTCCGGAGTTTATTTGAATTCGTGTTTTTTATGTATAAGTCTACAAGTTTCTCAGACCTAAGATTTCAGTTTCTAAGATCTTAGCTTATAGTTTTCGAATCTAAGCAATTGATTTCTAAGATCTTAGCTCTTCATTCCTAAGATCTCAGCCCTAGTCTTAATATCTCAGCCCTAGTCTTAATATCTCAGCCCTAGTCTTAATATCTCAGCCTTTATTCTTGATATCCAGCTTGCAAAATCTCGGCTTTCATTTTCTAAGATCTCGCTTTCAGTTTCTTAGGTCTCAGATCTCAGTTTTTGAGATCTCAACTCTTAGTTTCTAAGTCCATAGCTTTCAGAATTCAAGTTTTCAGTTTCTTAGATCTCAGATTCTAAGTTCTCGAATATTAGATTCTAAGATATGAGAAACGGATTGTCATTTTTCTAAAAAATGTTCCCAAACTTGGTGTAAACATGAAATAGCCGGTGAATTTCATCGATTGGTTTTCCTTTACATTCTTATTCACGAAGCTTTTCCGCTCAATAAATTGAATATGAATTATTGATCTTATCCAGTCGAAACCGCATGAATATCCCATGAAGGCACAATTCTGGCATACTCTGGAAAAAATATGGGACCTGGGAGTGAACATAGTTGTTGGTTTAATGCGTTGTCAATCTTTTGTCATATTATTCGGGGAAATTGCATCATTTTTCACGTTTCGTATTTTCTATTCCTCTGCATTCATCCTGGAAAGAGGGGGAGGGAACCTACACAACTCCACATTGAAATGGTCCCGTCGATTGTGTGCTGCTTTCGCCTGCTCGAATAGACTATTATGTTCCACGAACGTTCAGGTAAATATCATTAATCTGGGGGTTCTTGGTCTGGAAATCATACGCGGAAATATATTCTCGGTCCACATCTTCCCGAGGGAATTTTCGGGTCCTCTGGATTTTTCCCTGAAATCTACAACTGGCGACGAAAGCTGTGCTATATTTATTTTCAAGTTGATGAAAATGATAGGCCAACAAAAATTTATGAAACCATCAATTGACAGTAACCTTCAACAGCTACAGACAATAAACTGATAATTCCAGCAGTGAGTGCTTGTGGATTTTGACATATCTCTTGTCATGAACCGAGCTTTGACATATGGTGAACAAACTGTTTGATGATTTTTCTCTGACGTCCTATCCTTTTGGTTGTGTTAATATTCTTCAGTGCAGCATGGATGCTTCCAATAATCTGAAGTTTTTACGTTTTCTTGATTCAAATCCGAAGACTACCTTGATATAAGGCCATAGTCTTCTCCTTATTGAAGATTACACATGCACCGAGGCTCACACAGCCATTTCCCTGATATATATCCTGAAATATCGGGAACTCCATATTTGAATAGCAGGGTATGATGGAGCATCCCTCATAATGGATATTCGGAATGACGTACGAGGTGCCTAAGACATTCCCGCCATACCGCCAGACCCGATATTATTTCCAGAATGTCAACAGAAGGAATCAGATCAGAATTCAGTCCGAAGACCTTCCGTGCCATTGGAAATTGACCGCTTTGAGCGAATATAAGGCACGTAATATCTGGCAGTCGGGAATGCAAATATCTGTCCTATATCTGGAAATAAATCATACTCCAGGGATTATGAGGTAGGTGCCATACGACTGGAAAGTTTGACGGCGTAGGGGCACAATTCAAGTTGATCTTCGATATGTCTGGATTCTGCATGATGTTCGGGATTGCGCTTCTGTCAAACGTTGCAGATTTATGTCTGTAGGACTCTTCCTCGGTGAAATGGGGGGGGGCAGTGTCAACCAAAAATGGAATTGCACTGTTTCTATTCGGGTTGTTTGTGCTATATAAAACCGTGATTTATTCTTATTCAGACATGTGCAAAATGAAGAGAAATTATAATAGTGCAGTTATTTTTAAACTGAACATAAACCAGGAGCGTTTGTGTGCTCATTGATCCATCTTGTAGTTAGATTCGCTTTAACTAGTTCAGGAAACCGATGGATTAGGTCAGGTTAGGTCAGAAGGAGTATGAAAAAGATTGTGCGGTTTTGATAACAGATATCGCTCCTAGTTCATTATTCCGTTGTTTCATCTGACAACACTGTCATCATTAGGCTCTCTTTTTCAGAATCTCTCATTTCAAATTCACATTTCACTCATTTCACATCGACATAATAGTTCTTGAATATGATAATACTAAGGGCACTAGTAGAGCCCGTAGATCCACTTTTAAAGTAGATCCGCATTTAAGGCAGATCAATGTATTTTTTTTTTTTTTTTTAATGTTGTGATTTTCACGAAAAGGAATATCCTGTAATGTTCAGAGAACATCGTGAGAACCAAGGGCAAGCAGGTAGGAATTGGTGTTCTTCTTGAATTTCTGGAGGTTATATGCCTCGGGGAACACCTCCCTAGGCAATGTGTTCCAAAGCCTCGCTGTTCGTTGGATGAACGAGTCTTTGAGAGGGCATAATAGAAGTGGAATATAATTGTGATCGATGCAACACATCAATTAGTACCATTAAAAATTCATATCCATCACTCCAATGACGAAATGACCGAACGAATAATGGGTTTGTCAGTAACGAATTCGAACATGGATATAGTAGTTTCCGACAAAATAACCATATTTCAGGGGGATATTAATCAATACCATGTATCCATATACATGACCATTATGTATGTACCCACAATATCCAGTTTCATATTGAATTATATGCATGTTTGTATCCGGATTGTCGATATTGATGTGTGGTTGTTGTGAGATATATCTGATATCAAGATTCAGGTAATCAAGCATATATTAGGTCATGAGTAAACCTAATAATGAGGATATTTAGTTTCGTATGTCTAATTCTGAATGAACTCGATCAAGAATGGTATGGCGAACTAAAATACAGCATGTTCGCTTTCAAAAAACTGCATATTTACTTCTGCATCCATTTATATAAAGAGTTTTTGTACAACTGCCATTAAAAGTGACACTTTTAATGACAGCAGATAATGTTAAATTTGATTGTTTACATGGAAGCGTGTTGAAAATATTTTTAACATTAGTGTTAAAAATAGTTTTAGCACTCCATGTTCTTATGATGAAATCAGATGAACAAAATTCAGCAATTGCAAATTTTTATTATCAATATTCAACAATCATTACTCATGAACATTAATATTAATCGTAAAACTAGAACAATTACTAACATTAATGCCCTGTGACGTTAGGGAGCTTCGCAACACATTATTAGAATCCTCAGCACCATCAGTACTTGTAGAAACCGGAAGTACAATATTGGATGATGATCCAGAACCTGTTGAGGTTGGGAGAATTTCTTCAGCAATGACAGCAAGAGCAAAGAAATTAAAAAAAGATTTCTTGAAAAATTTTTTCTGTTGCGTGACGGACGAAGAAACCTATGTCTTGGCTGATTTCTCGCAACTTCCTGGTCAGGAATTTCATACTGCAGATTCTCGTGGAAATGTTGACGACAAATTTCGCGTGAAGAAACAAGCAAATTTTCCTAAAAAATTCCTGGTTTGGCAAGCAATTTGCACTTGTGGGAAAAGGAGCAAATTTTTCGTTGGCCAAGGCTCTGTTGACTCGAAGATATACATCGAGGAATGCTTGAAGAAGCGACTTTTACCATTTTTACGTGAACACGATGTGTCAACAATCTTTTGGCCAGATTCAGCTTCATGCCACTACAGCAAGGCCACCAAGGAATGGTAGGAAGCTAATGAGGTGGTTTTTGTCCCCAAAGAGGCCAATCCACCAAATTGCTTAGAACTCAGGCCAATCAAATGATATTGGTCCCTGGTAAAAAGAGAATTGTAGAAGACTAAGAAATCAACGAAAACATTAGCGGAATTCAAGCAAAAGTGGAAGACAGCATCCCAGAAAGTGACTGAGAACACTATGAGAAGCATGATGGGAAGAATTCCAGAAAAAATTCATGAATTTTGTAAAAAATAGTTTTGGTTTTTTTATTGTGAAAACTGTTTTCATGAGAATTAGAAGATAATTCGAAAATGAGTTTGATTTTTCGAAATCGGTCCAGTGGTTCGAAAGATATAAGTGTTTATGTGATAGCAAATTTACTCTCGTTCAGTCCTTAGTATGGACTCAAAACTGAGATCTTAACAAAATGTGTAGATGTTTTGAGACTAAGCAAGTTAATTAAGTCGCTGCCCTATTTACATTATGTCGAAAGTCCTCCACTTTGCTCGCTTATCATTCAATTCAGCAATACCTAAACGCTGAAGTAACGAAAACGCGTTCGTTTTAGGTATTTTCTGTACACTACATTCATTCTCAAATCTAGTGTGCAGACTGGCTTCTTCAATTCAAAGAACGATGTAATCTGCTATCAGAAACCGCCTGTTTTATGGCAATTTCCGTTGGTATTCGAGACATCCGCAGCTCCAATCTTAATCCCGTGTTTTCGCCTAATATCCCCATATTCTTTCCCCTCGCCACCTTCTCATCATCTCCATTCAAACTTCAGGAAACGGACCATTGAATTTCGGCATTTTCCCCATCGACTCCGGCGGATAAATGAGTGACCATTACCAGGGGGCGTACAAAGCGCTGATTCTCCAATTTCGTTCCGGGGCCCAGGAAGCCTGAAGAACATTAATCGGTACAAGGAGTGTTTAATTTGAAAGCACAATCGATGAAAGTGTCCATTCATCTCGAATTCCACGGGAACGGACCGCTGATAAATCTAGTGGGCGTTGGGCGTTAGGGGCGCGCTATCAAGGTTCATTTACCCTCCTATTTACTTCGGCCCTATCTTTCCATGGTCACGGTTCTATAAAGTGTTCGGTAATTACATAAATAAACGTTTTCTTTCGTATAAAATAGAGGCAATTTAATCCCAACGAAGCCTGAATCAGGGCTGTTTGGAGACAATCGTTAACCGAAGGTGACGCTTTGCTATTGCGATTGCGTTCTTCCACTTACAGTTACGGAAATTTTGGATTTCTTCAGTTTCCCCCTAAACCTCTCCTTCTAGCTAACACAAAGTCTGCTTACTTTGAATTCTTGGTCGCCAGTTACAATGGGTTTCACAAGGTTGCAACGCCTTGAAATCGACATGCACAATTGCACAAGGCATTCATACAGAGGGTTTTCCGAAAGGAAGTGTTATTTTGACATTCAAAGAAAAATGCCTTTGTTAGATAAATGGTCGGATGTTAATCTCATTGTAAAGAGGAAGGTATGCAGTTAATAATGGACAATTCAACTTTCATATTCTCTTCTACGACTTTTATGTTTGGACTCGTGTTTGTGTCCTCTTCTTTTGCTCTTAGAACGTGAAGGTTTCTTTCTGTCTGCATTTTCTATCGATTTCACGAAAATGCTGTTGCACACGTTCACGAGATCCTTTATCAAACCTGAGAGTTTATTCTCGTTCTCAGTTTCGTTCTGTGCTTCAACCTGAACCAAGAAATTTTCCGCTCTAGGTGAGCTTGTGATGGAACACAGAATTTGTCCATCCCTGTCATTCTTTTTGATGAGAAAACCTCTTTTCTGTTCTAACGACATATGTACTCTGATCTTTAATAAAATCGCTATCACAAAAACGCCTATATCTCTTGAACCAATCGAGAAAAAATCAAAATTTGATCATAGTTAGCTTTGTTATGAACATCAGAAACATGTGGAACATTTACTTCAGAGATATTCCAATTCTCTGTCGCAAAATGTCAAGCGAAGTGAAAACACGAGAATTTATAGTGAAACTTTTTCGAAATAATCAAAAATGGAGCTTCAAAAGAATCGCAAAAGAGGCTCGCGTTCGTCCGGAAACGGTATCAAGAGTTGTTAAGCGCTTCAACGAAGATCTCACAATTCACCGCAAGGAAGGAACCGGGAGGAAAAAGGGGTTTCATAGCCCAAAAAGAGTGAAGAAAGCCATCAGCCGTTTTCAGAAGAATCCTAACCTTTCAGGACGGAAAGTGGCCCAAATAGTGGGTTGTTCGCAGTCAACCGTTCAAAAAATCAAGTCGAGTTGTGGGCTTAGCACATACAAAGTGCAGGAAGTGCCAGACAGAAACGCTATGAAGAATCAAGAAGCGAAATCAAGAGCAAAGAAATAAAAAAAGATTTCTGAAAAATTTTTCCTGTTGCGTGATGGACGACGAAACCTATGTCTTGGCTGACTTCCTGGTCAGGAATTTTATACTGCAGATTCTTGTGGAAATGTTGACAAACAATTTCGCTTGAAGAAACAAGATAAGTTTCCTGAAAAATTTCTGGTTTGGCAAGCAATTCGCACTTGTGGGAAAAGGAGCAAATTTTTCGTTGGCCAAGGCTCTGTTGACTCGAAGATATACATCGAGGAATGCTTGAAGAAGCGACTTTTTCCATTTTTACGTGAGCACGATGTGTCAAAAATCTGTTGGCCAGATTCTCAGGACCTCCCGTTTTAACCGCCAACAATGCAACATATCCTGGCAGGATCGCTAAATGTAAAATCTCATGAGTCAAGAAATGTTCAGTTTGGTTTGGGGCCTGTTTTATAGACCAAGGAAAGGAATGACTGTATCAACTATTTAATCTATTTGACAACTACTGACAACTAAAATTGTTTTATATAACAAGATTAAATATGAACTATGAATATAACCATATAGATCCAATATTCAACACGTAAATTCAATATTTGTTTGTTACCTGGCCAAAAAAGCCACATTCTAGTTTGGTTGAAAGGTTTAGCCGGTGTGGCATCAGTGCATGGAGGTCTGTCCCCTAGTTCTTTAAACGGAAGTTTTGCATGACACAGACGCCAGCATACCACTTGACAAGCTGGATGAATCCAGGCGCATATTCCGGGAACAAATTTCGCCTAGGCATCCTTAACAGATCACTCCGATAACTTTCAGCGGGGATATTTGCATCAGTTAGCAGAATATTCCAATTATTCAACTGGGACAAACAAGTCATCTACCCCGAACCGCAGAGCCCAACCTCCCCGCAATGTTGTAGTTGGCATTTAGTTTTGCAGGGAATTGCAAGAATTTAATTACATCCTTTTGCGGTCAGCGACCCTTCCGGAATCTGTGCAAACAGGAAATTTTCAATTTCCGGCACGTTTTGTTTGTCAATTCAGCATGGCAAGTTAATTCGTGTATTGTGGGAATACCGGAATATTTTAAATCCGCGCAATTATATTCCGATCCGATTTCTTGCGCCCCGTTCGAATTCTAGTCACGGAAAAAATGGCGGATCGCGGATTCAATTGAGGTGTCCTCATCAATTCCTTTGGATCTGGATGGAGAGGATTAATTTGGTTACCAGCCCTCATCCTCTTTCATCCAGGGTATAGCCACTGGTTTCCAAAATGTACATCGAGTTTTATACTGGATTAGCCGAAAGGGATGAATCTAATTTGGTACAAAATTTATCTTCGTTTGTTTGGGGCCCATACAGGGCGGGGCAGTGAAAGTTGGCATGAGTGAATCCCAGGAAAAGGCTGGAGAAGGCTGCAAAAAGTGCGGATGTGAAGTTGTTATAAATAGGGATCCTTTATTCAGTGCTATGAAGGGTAGAAACCACTTCGACAACGCAAGCAGGAAACATAAATACACATGGAATCATGAATGAATTTGTTTTGGAAAATTTCCCTGACGACAAATTTTGCTCTTGTGGACTGGGTGGCTACCTGAAAATTCCGAAAGTTTTCATAATCATCAGCGTTTAAAATATGTAGCTACCAGTTGCAAACCACACCAGCAAAAATAGTATATGGCTCTAGGAAATTATGTGAAAGATGTGTGTTTTCATCTCATGTTGAATTTCTTGATGATATGCTTTCATATGTTCCGCAGAGATCAATTCTGGCTCCAACACTTTTTCTACTTCACATCAACGATTTGCTGGAAGCAACTTCGTGTCCAGTGCACAGCTTCGCGGATGATAGTACCCTCCATACCGCCTTTTCTTCTAGGGCTCCAATACCAGCCCGCCAAATCAAAAACGAACGAGGAAGAAATGTTAACAACATAAATATGGACTTGGCAAAAATTCTTGAATGGGGATCTTATAACTCGGTAGAATTCAACATATGCATGTCTTTTCTCTAGAAAAGCCGATCTTACTGTGCCCAGCATAAAATTGTCGGGAGTGACCATTGAAGTCATCCATTTCGATGCTTGGCATTACTGTCGGCAGTAACCTTTCCTGGGAGAATTACGTGAGATCCATTGCTAAAAGTGCATCCCAAAAACTTGGTTTTCTGTTTCGTGCCAGGAGCTATTTCACCTCAGGTCAGCTGCTTATGATCTATAAGGCACAGATTCGACCTGTCCTGGAATACTGTTCCCATATTTGGAGTGCTGCACCTAAACACACCCTAAAACTCTTGGATTCCGTACAAAAAAGGGCAATTCGTCTCGTCGGTGATGCCTCGCTTACAAGCTCGCTCACTTCTCTGGAACACCGTAGAAAAGTGGGCGATCTGTCTCTATTTTATAGTTATTTTCATGGGAGATGCTCTTCTGAATTATCAGCAATCGTTCCCCCTCTGGCAGTCTCTTCCAGACTAACCCGACAAGTTAAGTCTTCACACCCCTTCGTGGTAACTTTGGAGACCTGCAGAACATCTCTCTTCAAAGACTCGTTCATCCAACGAACAGCGAGGCTTTGGAACACATTGCCTAGGGAGGTTCCCCCCGAGGTATATAACCTCCAGAAATTCAAGAAGAACACCAATTCCTATCTGCTTGCCCTTGGTTCTCACGATGTACTCTGAAAATTACAGGATATTCCTTTTCGTGAAAACCACAACATAAAAAAACAACGCTTGTACCTCAACAATAATAGTCTAGTTATACTCTGCTTTAAAAACCATCTCACATCATTTAACGTGATTCTCCTCGAAATTTTGGGTTCTGTTTTCCTGACTTAGCCCACCCTGTATATTCGTATTTTTTTATCTTTTGAAAACAACGGTCATCACGGAGATTACATAGCGAATGTGAAAAATATTCGCAGCACAACACATCCACAATAGCGTTCCCATGCATTTTTTCCTTGTCAGACGCAAATGGTCAAATGTGAGGGCTGGGGGTTTCTGGGGAGAATTCAGATAGCGAAATAATACTTTCAGTATTCCTTCGAGAAATTGCGAGTGCTGTGGAATTGGTCCGAAACATGCTATAAACAGTTGTGATACCCCTTGAGTGACACAAAGCCACGCTATGCGGTTGATAACATAGACTGTCGCAGTATTTCAGTCCTCCTTGCTTATTCCGTTCATCTTAGACAAGGCCATCAAATGAAGGCTCATGGGAATTGTTCTGGAACTGTCTCAAGCCCCGGAAAATTTATTTATAGATAAAACGGAGATTCAAATCCTTGGCAGGTTTGGATGCCATCCGATGAATCAGTTTTAGATTGCCCACTATTGCTTGAAAGCTGACAATTCTCATGCTGTATTCATTCTAGAAATGCAACATGCACCGTGATTTTTATGTAGGATATGATTCCCTATCCAGTTTTCGATATTGTCAGTTATCTCTACTGGTACAATAAATCTGGTGCTCTTTATTTTTTTCTATTTGTAATATTTTTGCAGATTCTTGGTGTCTGTATCTTGATAGTCTGTTTTTGGCTGAGATTTGAGGATGGAGTATACGAATGGTTGGATAAATTGGACGCCTTATCCTTCTATGTTGGGGTCTACATCCTCATTTTTGCAGCACTTGTCATTATTGGTGTAGCAATATTTGGATGTGTAACAGCAATGGCAGAGAATCAGTTCTTTCTCCTCCTGGTAAGTAAACAAAATTTTTGATATTGAATAAGTTTTATTTCTTGAAGTTCAGTGCAACCACCACAGATAAATTCGGAATATTGATAATCAAAATTCGGCAAAAAATTCTCAACAATTTCGATGTTTCTCCGAAGAGATTTCTACACACAACCCCTTTCTCTATCCAAAGCCAAAGAACTGAAAATTATCTAGCTGTTTGACTCCATCAGAGCAGATACTCTCATCAGCAGAACTGAATCCCCGCTGTTAAGAGAAGATCCATTAACATTGTCTGTTGGACAAGAAATTCAGATATTCCAGGACGAAGGGTTATGTCATTGTTTACGAATTTGACGAGAAAATTCCTGAAATAATTGCAGGATGAAAAAATACGGAATATTATCTAAAATTGGAACAACCAAGAGTATTCCTGATATTTCTGAGAAAATGGTCCTTATTGCTATGATATCTGATCCACCATGTGTGCTTGCATTTATTAGATTTCTGCCCCAGTGAAAATTCGCAATAATTCACGTTTCTCTCCCTCCACCAACCCCGTTCTTGTCACTCTTCGCCCATTCTTCCGAATGTTAACTTTTTCGCCATGCCAATCCATTCTGAACGGCCAAGCCATAATGTTGAGTTTTGTAACGTATCCTTCCCCTTTCATTTTTTTTCCCGGATAGCGAAAGCCCGGATGAACTGGGTGAAAAATGAAACACGGCTGAAGTTCTCATGTCAACCGGGATCTGTGGAAACACATGTCAGGGGTCGCTCATTGTTGATGAGTACAAAAGATGAGGCCATATTCCTTTCACTCTCGGACCCAGAATCGTCAGAACATTTCGTGATTAATGGACAGCTTCTTTCAATTTTTTGTCAGCAGTCGAATTTTTTCTTGATGCATGGTTCCTTGAATGTGAATTCACCTACTACAAGATGCATAAACGTGCATTCAAAAGCTCCTGGCTTCCCGTCAGTGCTTTCATTCATCATCGAATTCCGTTCCAATCATTTCCGACAAAAGTTATTTATATTATCTTGATCAGCATACCTCAATGTATCAATGTGCAAAATATGAGCGATTTGAAAAATCTCAAATTTTTGGTGAAAAATGCCGAAGGGGTGAGACCCTCTGAAAACACTATATTTGTCGATAAAATAAATATCCGTGTCAATTCAACCGTATTATTCGATCGAGAAATTATGCGAACCTTTCGAATCTTCCATATAAGCCATTCCACCCGAAGATATCAAAAATACTTTGAGTAGCCTGGGCTCCTGAACAAAAGTCGAACACGAAAAATCGAAAAATATAAAACCGAATAATTCGTTACTAATGAGGGCTACATGGGTGGTTTTGGTATCAAAATGTAGGTTTTCGAGGTCGCTCTATTCAATGAAAGATGATTCAGAGCTCTAACTATCATAGTTCAGATTTTGACCTGTCAAATGGCATTTTTTGAAACATTGCAAATTTCAAACTCATATCTTCCGTTCCAATCATCTCCGACAAAGATTATTTAATTTATCTTGATCAGCATACCTCAATGTATCACTGTGCAAAATATGAGCGATTTGAAAAATCTCAAATTTTTGATGAAAAATGCCAAAGGGGTGAGACCATCTGAAAACACTATATTTGTCGATAAAATAAATATCCGTGTCAATTCAACCGTATTATTCGATCGAGAAATTATGCGAACCTTTCGAATCTTCCATATAAGCCATTCCACCAGAAGATATCAAAAATACTTTGAGTAGCCTGGGCTCCTGAACAAAAGTCGAACACGAAAAATCGAAAAACATAAAACCGAATAACTCGTTACTTATGAGGGCTACATGGAAGGTTTTGGTATCAAAATGTAGGTTTTTGAGGTCGCTCTATTCAATGAGAGATGATTTAGAGCTCTAACTATCATAGTTTAGATTTTGACCTGTCAAATGGCATTTTTTGAAAAATTGCAAATTTCAAACTCTCATATCTTCCGTTCCAATCATCTCCGACAAAAGTTATTTATATTATCTTGATCAGCATACCTCAATGTATCACTGTGCAAAATATGAGCGATTCGAAAAATCTCAAATTTTTTGGTGAAAAATGCCAAAGGGGTAAGACCCTCTGAAAACACCATATTTATCAATAAAATGAATATCCCTGTCAATTCAACCGTATTATTCGATCGAGAAATTATGCGAACCTTTTGAATCTTCCATATAAGCCATTCCACCCGAAGATATCAAAAATACTTTGAGAAGCCTGGGCTCCTGAACAAAAGTCGAACACGAAAAATCGAAAAATATAAAACCGAATAACTCGTTACTTATGAGGGCTACATGGGTGGTTTTGGTATCAAAATGTAGGTTTTCGAGGTCGCTCTATTCAATGAAAGATGATTTAGAGCTCTAACTATCATAGTTTAGATTTTGACCTGTCAAATGGCATTTTTTGAAAAATTGCAAATTTCAAACTCTCATATCTTCTGTTCCAATCATCTCCGACAGAAGTTATCTATATTATCTTGATCAGCATACCTCAATGTATCACTGTGCAAAATATGAGCGATTTGAAAAATCACAAATTTTCGGTGAAAAATGCCAAAGGGGTAAGACCCTCTGAAAACACCATATTTGTCAATAAAATAAATATCCGTGTCAATTCAACCGTATTATTCGATCGAGAAATTATGCGAACCTTTCGAATCTTCCATATAAGCCATTCCACCCGAAGATATCAAAAATACTTTGAGTAGCCTGGGCTCCTGAACAAAAGTCGAACACGAAAAATCGAAAAATAAAAAACCGAATAACTCGTTACTTATGAGGGCTACATGGGTGGTTTTGGTATCAAAATGTAGGTTTTCGAGGTCGCTCTATTCAATGAAAGATGATTTAGAGCTCTAACTATCATAGTTTAGATTTTGACCTGTCAAATGGCATTTTTTGAAAAATTGCAAATTTCAAACTCTCATATCTTCCGTTCCAATCATCTCCGACAAAAGTTATTTATATTATCTTGATCAGCATACCTCAATGTATCACTGTGCAAAATATGAGCGATTTGAAAAATCTCAAATTTTTGATGAAAAATGCCAAAAGGGTGAGACCCTCTGAAAACACTATATTTGTCGATAAAATAAATATCCGTGTCAATTCAACCGTATTATTCGATCGAGAAATTATGCGAACCTTTCGAATCTTCCATATAAGCCATTCCCCTCGAAGATATCAAAAATACTTTGAGTAGCCTGGGCTCCTGAACAAAAGTCGAACACGAAAAATCGAAAAACATAAAACCGAATAACTCGTTACTTATGAGGGATTGAGGGCTACATGGAAGGTTTTGGTATCAAAATGTAGGTTTTTGAGGTCGCTCTATTCAATGAGAGATGATTTAGAGCTCTAACTATCATAGTTTAGATTTTTACCTGTCAAATGGCATTTTTTGAAAAATTGCAAATTTCAAACTCTCATATCTTCCGTTCCAATCATCTCCGACAAAAGTTATTTATATTATCTTGATCAGCATACCTCAATGTATCACTGTGCAAAATATGAGCGATTCGAAAAATCTCAAATTTTTTGGTGAAAAATGCCAAAGGGGTAAGACCCTCTGAAAACACCATATTTGTCAATAAAATAAATATCCGTGTCAATTCAACCGTATTATTCGATCGAGAAATTATGCGAACCTTTCGAATCTTCCATATAAGCCATTCCACCCGAAGATATCAAAAATACTTTGAGTAGCCTGGGCTCCTGAACAAAAGTCGAACACGAAAAATCGAAAAATAAAAAACCGAATAACACGTTACTTATGAGGGCTACATGGGTGGTTTTGGTATCAAAATGTAGGTTTTCGAGGTCGCTCTATTCAATGAAAGATGATTTAGAGCTCTAACTATCATAGTTTAGATTTTGACCTGTCAAATGGCATTTTTTGAAAAATTGCAAATTTCAAACTCTCATATCTTCCGTTCCAATCATCTCCGACAAAAGTTATTTATATTATCTTGATCAGCATACCTCAATGTATCACTGTGCAAAATATGAGCGATTTGAAAAATCTCAAATTTTTGATGAAAAATGCCAAAGGGGTGAGACCCTCTGAAAACACTATATTTGTCGATAAAATAAATATCCGTGTCAATTCAACCGTATTATTCGATCGAGAAATTATGCGAACCTTTCGAATCTTCCATATAAGCCATTCCCCTCGAAGATATCAAAAATACTTTGAGTAGCCTGGGCTCCTGAACAAAAGCCGAACACGAAAAATCGAAAAACATAAAACCGAATAACTCGTTACTTATGAGAGCTACATGGGTGGTTTTGGTATCAAAATGTAGGTTTTCGAGGTCGCTCTATTCAATGAAAGATGATTTAGAGCTCTCACTATCATAGTTTAGATTTTGACCTGTCAAATGGAATTTTTCGAAAAATTGCAAATTTCAAACTCTCATATCTTCCGTTCTAATCATCTCCGACAGAAGTTATCTATATTATCTTGATCAGCATACCTCAATGTATCACTGTGCAAAATATGAGCGATTTGAAAAATCTCAAATTTTCGGTGAAAAATGCCAAAGGGGTAAGACCCTCTGAAAACACCATATTTGTCAATAAAATAAATATCCGTGTCAATTCAACCGTATTATTCGATCGAGAAATTATGCGAACCTTTCGAATCTTCCATATAAGCCATTCCACCAGAAGATATCAAAAATACTTTGAGTAGCCTGGGCTCCTGAACAAAAGTCGAACACGAAAAATCGAAAAACATAAAACCGAATAACTCGTTACTTATAAGGGCTACATGGGTGGTTTTGGTATCAAAATGTAGGTTTTCGAGGTCGCTCCATTCAATGAAAGATGATTCAGAGCTCTTACTATCAGAGTTTAGATTTTGACCTGTCAAATGGCATTTTTTGAAAAATTGCAAATTTCAAACTCTCATATCTTCCGTTCCAATCATCTCCGACAAAAGTTATTTATATTATCTTGATCAGCATAAAGGCATTTTTGACTCTATATCCATCAGATATTGAATGTTCACGATAGTTTAATATATTTTCGTACAACTGCCATTAAAACTGACATTTTTAATGACAGCAAACAATGTAAAAATCGATTGTTTACGTGGAAGCGTGTTAAAAATATCTTTAGCACTCCGTTTTCTTATGATGAAATCAGATGAAAAAATTCAGCAATTGCAAATTTTTATTATCAATATTTAACAATCATTTCTTATGAACATTGATATTAATCGTGTCCTGTATGTTGCTTTGGTTCTGGCAGTTTGAGGAATTCGGCAACAATAGATGGAATTTTCCCAAATGTATTGATACCAACTGGATTGGCAGTGCATTTATTATTCATGTATTTCAGGAAAAAACTACGATGCTTGATGACAGAAGGGCGCAGTGCAAAGTACTTATGAAAACATACTTCCCAATAATACTGAAAGAACGACTGACTTTCGTTTTTGTGTTTGGAAGTTGTATAACCAATGATTTATTTGTTATTTCGATGTCTTCCACTGATGAATTACACAATTCTTCACGCCGACAGGCTCCAAATAATCCGAAAATAGTTGCAACCGTAACCATCAAGTATTTCTCATCTGAAGTCTCATTTATAAACTTTTCAACTTGTTCACGAGTAAGAATTTTCGATTTTTTGGGACGATATCCTTCACTTGTCCGTTTTAAATATGGTATTTCCTTAAAATATTTACTAACATTCCCACCATTTTTAACAAGGGCGTTTGACTTTATCATTGAAAATTTGCTCCACAAAGTTGATGAACTCCATATTTTTGATTTTTGTTCTAAGTATGCCAGGAAAACAGGTTCACTGAAGTTCCCTTCTACATTTTTCAATTTACACCAGGCCAGGAAATTGTTATATGTAATATCGTACTGCTGAATAGATTTTTCAGGTAAGAGTTCCAGATTTGCTCTTCTTGCAGACTCTTCAATATCCACAGGAACAACCGAATCGTCACTTTTATTAATAATTGGACTCTCGACAAACATATCAAGCAGTTAAAAACCCAAGACGAAAAATGTACAGGAATGAAATTCAAATGACAGCTTCTTTTCTCAGTTGTATTTCTCAAATTCATTATTTTCCCAAAGTAAATAAACATTTTGATTAATACGTAATTACTTCGGCCCCCATGTAGAGAGGACAACGTTGCTTGGTTATCTGACAGGAAAACGACTATAACCTAACGTTTTCGAAATATACTTCATAAAAGTCAATGTAACAAAGATCAGACGTAATATCTAGGGTCCAAGATTCGCTAGAAAAATCTCATACATATTATAGCAGCTCCCTCTTAAAAGAGCCAAATCAGAGCGAGGCTCCGAGGAACGAAAGAATTACCGCAAATCCGATGCACGATAACAAAAGATTCAAGCACGAAAACCATCGAATAAAAATACGTCAAGTCACGTTTGAGAGGCTGCTGATCCGTGGCGATAAAAAATTGCAAATTGTTCCACGCTCCATCCTCAACTTCGAACGAGAGAAGTTGAGCGCTGAAAACAACGTAGAGAAGTTTCGTCATATACGGCAAATAAGACAAACGTTCTCGTTGGAGTCGGATGACTGCACTCTTTATGTGGGACGACGGGATATGCTCTGACCCTACAGGATGAGATATTTCATAAGGTAATCTAAGGGAATAGCTTGGCGTATTAGTTCCTATCTTGCCTGGATAAACATTTATGTTTGGGGAAAGAGCGGGCAAGCAATCTCAATATTAATACGGATTTTTATATCCAATCTCTTTCTTGGATATTTGCAGTACGTTTCGCTGTAGGAGGTCGTTAGTTTTGAGTTATAGAGGATACGTTCGTTGTTCTTGGAATGGAAAAGAAATGGATGCGATGCCTAATCTACGTCTGTAACTGAAGCTTGTTTGTAATCATAATAAAATATACTCCATTCACTTTTATAGAGTATCCCGGTTGGCCATGACATTCTGACACATTTTACCGTGTATATTTTGAAAATATTAACCATTTACTTTCGACTAAACACTTTTCTGTCTCTGTTTGAGACCGTACTTCTGAAAGAACCAAAATGAGTTACCCTAACACCGTTCCCGAGTCAACTGAGAATCTTCCCGTTTAAGACTTCTCCAGCTACTCCTTAACTTCTGATTAAAACTTAACTCCAAACTCGGAACCGAGTCAACCGAGAACCTTTCCGTTTGAGGCTTCCCCAGCTACTCTTAATTTCCGATCCGTATCCCGAGTACACTGAGAACCTTCCCGTATAAATCTTCTCCAGTCATTGTCTTTTTCGTCTCCAAAGCAAATTGAAGATTTCCCTTTTTCCACCACCCGAGGGTGGATTCCGAATGTGGTGATGCATTTCATATCAAACTTTCGAGTACCTGCCACGTTGCAAGTCCCACGATTCCAGCAAAGAATTTTATGCTCTCGTTTGCACTTTGGATTACTCTTTTCGTGGAACGATTTGCTGATATCGTTCTGAGTTTCCGGAGACAACTCGATCCGAAAATCAATAATTTCAATCGTTATCGTCTAGCCTACATCCTGTACCATTACGATAAGCAACAAAGTAATAAAGTCTACATTGGTGGACTGAAATATTTCGATTTATCACAAGTTCATTAGAAAAAAAATAAAAGTAGGTACTCGAATAACCCGACAGAAAAACTTCTAGACAAACAGACGGATCTATAGAAATCCCTATTTTTCAAAATTCCAGAAGAATAGGCCTACAAAAGACATTTAAATATCTTATTGCACATTTTGGAATACTCCAGTATGAAAATGTAGTAGTATTATGAAACCTTTGTCACAGTTAAACCTCAAAAGAACTTACTCTATTTTCAAAGTTGAAAAAGAGTTAATCGGAATCAGCGTTGGCAACGTCTTTAAGAATTTGTTTGACATTGCCGATATTTCAAAAGTGCCAACCTGCGTCAGTTCTCAGTATCAGAACTTGACAAACCTAAATCTTTGCCAACCGGGATACTATACATAGGTACAGAGTGTAACAGCCAAATGGAATAAATTCGATAACAAATAAATCAGGGGGTGTTGGGAAAAACGCTCGGACACATCGATTTGTGATTTTAAATGCGCATATTTTTCAAGAAAATAAAATTATATAGGGTGTTCCATGCGACCGTGGCCAATACCAACTTTCTTATTTCAAATACAAACCCCCTATATCATTTATTTTTTGGATTCTTCAGGAAATTCTAGACATAATTCATATACAATGTCCTATGCCTATCTTCAACTTTTTCGGAAATATTAAGAGTTTTCAGATTTTTTACAAAAATTAATATTTTGAATGAAAATTATTTTATTTCACAAATTCGATACAGTACACTCAATACTTATTTCCCATTTACCTCTTAATATGAAGAAAGTAAGCAAAAACCATTACTGAGAAGAAATGTTGAGTAACGTTAGAAGACAATTCTACACGAGATTAGCATGTTGCCAAGACGTTCGCGGCGAGCATTTTAAACATTACCTACATTGACATTGATGTTTTTTCTTGTTTTTTTCATTATTAAGATATAATCAGTATTACTAATGAGGTTTTAAGTGTAATGTACCGAATTTGTGAAATAAAATAATTTTTATCTAAAACGTTGACTTTTGCAATAAATCTGAAAACACTTAATACTTTCGAATTAGTTGAATGAGGTATAGGAAATTGTGCATGAATTATGTCTAGAATTTTCTGAAGACTCCAAAAAATAAATAATATACAGATGGTTGCATTTGAAATAAGAAAGTTAGTATTGGCCACGGTCACATGGAACACCCTAAATAATATTATTTTCTCGAAAAATATGCGCATTCAAAATTACAAATCAACGTGTCCGAGCGTTTTTCCCAACACGCCCTCATATCATTATTTCGTTATCGAATTTATTCCATTTGACTGTTACACTTTGCATAAATGTGAGTGAACTATAAACGGTAAAGTCATATAGCGGCAGCATTGTCGCCCAATGGAACCGTCAAGAAATATAGCGTTGCGGATTCATAACGATAGTCTACGTTAACGTTTTCTGTGGTGGAACTCCGTTTAGTTTACGTCACTCACTGTAATATGGGGACCGCTACATGACGGTACCGTTGTGAAGAGCGCCTTCGAATAGAAGATTAACATTCAATATCCTTGAAAGTTTCAATGAGGATACCATGAAATGTCAGAAAATGAACATAATATCGAGTAATAATTGTCTACCTCGAATTCCCGAAGCTCAAGCGGAATTGCAGAGTTGTAATATCAACTTACCTCCAGATGCAATTGAGTGAATTCCAGGCAGACGGAACTCCAACGTATAAACAGACCGAAATACAATTATAATCATGTACTTGATTCCGTTATAAGTTATGAAGATGTCTCTTTCCTTCCGGCAGCAACGGAACCCCTGGATGTAATTGAATTTGGGAACTAACGGTTATGATTCTCTTCTGCACATGCCATAATGTAATATGGAATGATAATTTGAATACTAGGCAATAAATTTCGTACACGAATTACAGCGAGGTATTGTAGAATGTTTCGGGGCAGCAATTTTGGGGTTTTCAAACTTTGGGAAATATAAGGATGAGTTAGAGGGGTCATGTTAACCAGAGAATCCTGTAAAACAAGCATAAATTCCTATTTTATTGTACCCTTGGTTTCGTATACAATCCCATTGGAAGTGGCATGATGAGAGCGTTGAATACAGGGTGTGAAAATTCCGTTCTTGTACCCCTAGCAGTTCCTACATTTTCATTTTTTATATTGTGACTTTGAAGCAGATTAAGATTGAAGATTCCCCCACACCATTTTCTCGATGCAAGTGATGCCACAAATCATTGTTGAACTTTCGATAAACTCCAACTGGGTCAGCTTGTTGTTTGCTGAACTTGCATTCGGATATAGCGGACAAGAACTTTCCGAGAGATGTTTTCAAGTTCTATAAATCGATAAGAGGAGTCTCCAGTCTTTTCTTGAGGTAATTCATTGCAGGGCTATCACATCGAAACAATCTGATCTCTTGAAAATGAAAAAAATAATATTTATCCGGAAACGTCTCACGGAAAATGGGTTCTTACGACTTTGTGTCCTGCTAATTGTATCCGTTTGATATTCATATTACGTTTATCAACTAAACTCAAGGTATTCCTGTAGGTACTGAATATAAAATCGAAAATTTCATGGGCTTTTGAGATTTCTGGAATCGAGAAAACAAGAAGTTTTTTATTCTTCTGAATCAATAACAGTATCTTCTACAAACTATTATTTTCAAAGATCCTTCTGGCCATCTGCGAAAGCTTTCAATTTTTTTCTGGGTCCTATTCTGATGAGCAGAAAATGGCGTTCTTTCAGTGCGAAGATCCAATCTGAAATTCTATTCAGGTGTTTCGTCATTTCCACGTTTCAAAAGTAAAGTAATGAGCTGAAACTCGGGATAAATAAAGCATGAAAGCGATTATACTTAATGAATTATTTCAATTAAATTCATCTAAACAACTTCGGAATGGTTTTCGGAGTATATCTGGAGCAGAATAAAACGAAAACCTTACTACAGCAAGAAATAAGACGCTTATACGGAGGATTTGCCGGAGATAATTCTCGTTCCATTCCTCCAAATTCCTGATGGGAATTTAATCGTACCTGGGGAGAAAATACATTCACAGCATTCTCTCCGGGGAATTCGAATATTTTCGTATTCCTGGAACAGAAGCCGTGATCTGGTTCTGTAAACGTATTTTTGAGTAGCTTGATTCAAGATTAATAATGATGATAAATGTCTTTATTTCACTAGAAATCTCATGTAAGAATGTCAAGGCATCCACGGAAGACAGGCTAGGTATTGAGAGTCCCAAAAATAAAACAAAATGCAAGCTGCTTTTGTGATTTTAGGAGTTCAAAAATGAATTGATAAATATACTACTCCACAAGAGTTAGGGATATCGTATTCAATCGTTTTTGAAAGTATGTAATCTTCGAGAAAATCGCTGTAAAATCATTTAAAACTCAATAACAACTTGAATCGATCCAATCAAAATCAGTATGAGACATATCGTCAATCTGGTCGCCTTTTTTCTGAAGTTTGGTTCTTTGCATATGCTTCACGAATGTTCTTATTTTGAAATGAAGTCAGTTTATCATAGCCACTGGCTGTTCCATGGTGCCAATATTCTCCGCTTTGGGGGAGTTCAAGCGGTGAAATTGGTGCAGAGAAGCAAGTCAGTTTATCAACGGCTTCGATTTGAAAAGAGCTTTCTGAAAATGCCAAGACATAAATTAACAAACGCTGAGGCTAATAGGGCTATCGGAATGGTACAGGGTGGCCTAACTCAGGTTGTTGTAGCGGAAAGGCTCCAAGTCAGCCGAAGTGTGATATCTCGACTTTGGAATATGTTCAGGGAGACAGGTTCCGTGTAGGGAAAGACCAAGGCTTAGTGGGCGACGAAAAACAACACCTCCTCAGGATCGTTTCATCGCCGTTTCGGCGAGAAGAAACCCTACATCTACGTGTAGAATGCTACGGAATACTCTTCAAAATGCAGATGGGGTCCAAGTTTCCATCGACACCATCAGACGACGTTTGAGAGAGGTGAATCTAGGTTCTAGACGTCCATTAAGAGGAGTTCCATTAACACGTGACCATAAGCGTCAAAGACTGGGATGGGCAAGGCAACATATCAATTGGAACGATCAATGGCGTAGTGTCCTTTTCACTGATGAATCCAGATATGGACGATTTTCAGATTCTCGAAGAATAAGGGTATGGACAATCCCACGCATATCCTGTAATCGTTGCTATGTCCAAGAAGTCCAACCATTCCGAGGGGGTAGTGTTATGGTATGGGCCGGGATATGTTTCAACGGGCGCACAGATCTACACATTTGTCTTGGGAATATGACCGCCTCACACTATAGGGAGCATGTCATTGACAATGTTGTGCCAAATTTTCACGCTGCTATTGGTGAAACTTTTCAATTTCTAGACGATAACGCTAGACCGCACCGTGCAGCCATAGTTGAGAATGCGCGCGAGGAGCTTGGTATTCCACATTTACCAATACCTCCGCACTCACCAGATTTGAATTGCATAGAACATGCATGGGATATGCTCCAAAGAAGATTAGATAATCATCAACCTACCGCAGAATCCTTAAATGATCTGAGAGAGCTTCTGCCCCGTTTATGAAACCAAATTCCTCAAGAAATGTTCAACAACCTCGTGTGTAGTATGCAAAGAAGATGTCAAGCTGTTATTGATGCCCGTGAAGGCCATACATCGTATTGATAGTCTTAAAATGCTTGAATTCTCTGGGAATAAAATTTCGTTATTGTACTCGATTTTTCTTAACCACCATGTATACGCTGCAGACCTACAGGCTAAAATTAATTTGCAACTTGAAATCATATTAATATGAATTTTCATCACCAAAATCTTATTTTAACTATATTTTTTTGCAATTCAAGTCAATATCCCTGTGGGGCAGTTTACATGACTGTAACGTGCTGATCTTTCATGAACCGATTTTCTGTAGCGACAACTATCGAGAAATCTTCCACTGGAATTCCCGCTACCTGCGCTATCGGGGGAAAATTTTTAATTTGATTCCAGGCTTCCTTCCCTCAATACGAAATTATTTGTAGCAATCCCCGTTCTAAGCCGTTCCTCCAAAATGAGAGATTAAAACTTCGGGAATTTCGAACAATTTGAATAATTAACAACTGAAAGCTGAATTCATCACGGAGAACGGAGGACAATATTAATCAAGTTCCCGAAGAAATGTTCCCGAAGTGCCAGCCGGAACTGGAAAGATTTAGAAAGGGTCTTGTTTCAAAACTTGTCGACAAAAGTGTTTTGTTCTGTACTCGGTTGTGGAGTTTCCTAATACACCATTATTCACTCGGCTCATGCTCGCACTTCATAAGCCACTGCGAAATCGAGATTATACTGCTGTTGAAAGTTTAATTGCCGGCAGAGGAGCACACAGGGCAGATGGAGATATTCGGAAAATGAATAATAGAAAAGAGACATCACACCCGTTTCACTCGGGAAATGAATTATAGATAACCATCGATTCGGATGAGACTTTCGTTATTGGATATCTTGAAACATACCAAGCGTGATATGCCAAGACATCTTCGAATATTCAGAATTTTCAAAGTAATTTCATCGAAAATATGAGATGAAAAAGAAAGCATTTAAAAAAGCTGCGATTAATGTGAAATGTGGAACGTTTCGTGCAAACTCATTAACACGTGACCATAAGCGTCAAAGACTGGAATGGGCAATGCAACATATCAATTGGAACAATCAATGACGTAGTGTCCTTTTCACTGATGAATCCAGATATGGACGATTTTCAGATTCTCGAAGAAAAAGGGTACGGACAATCCCACGCATACCCCGTAATCGTCGCTATGACCAAGAAGTCCATCCATTCCGAGGGGTTAGTGTTATTGTATGGGCCGGGATATGTTTCAACGGGTGCACAGATCTAGACTTTTGTCACGGGAATATGACCGCCTAACACTATAGGGAGCATGTCATTGACAATGTTGTGCCAAATTTTCACGCTGCTATTGGTGAAACTTTTCAATTTCTAGACGATAACGCTAGACCGAACCGTGGAACCATAGTTGAGAATGCGCGCAAGGAGCTTGGTATTCCACATTTACCAATACCTCCGCACTCACCAGATATGAATTGCATAGAACATGCATGGGATATGCTCCAAAGAAGATTAGATAATCATCAACCTACCCCAAAATCCTTAAATGATCTGAGAGAGCTTCTGCCCCTTTTATGGAACCAAATTCCTCAAGGAATGTTCAACAACCTCGTGTGTAGTATGCAAAGAAGATGTCAAGCTGTTATTGATGCCTTTGGAGGCCATACATTGTATTGAAAGTCTTAAAATGCTTGAATTCTCTGGGAATAAAATTTCGATATTTTATTCGATTTTTCTTAACCAAAATAGGGAGTAATGACGTTTGTGGGATGCCAAATTCCAAAGAACGAAGAGGAATGGACAAACCAGGGTTTTCTTCAACACTTTAGACTACAGCAGCAATATTCTCGGCTGTTCTTGAGTGTCGTGCACAGAATTCATTCTTCAAATCACTAACTTCATCCAACAGCTCAAATTTTTCCACCAATTTCTGTATTGCGTATCGACAAAGTGATTCACGACTAGCCAAAAAAGTTTTCTCTATGTTTATAGTGAATTTTTTTCATTTCCATGCGTTTTTGAAGCGTGTATCGTTCCAGTTTTATTAATGGCGTAGTTTCTACTTGTCAAATGTCAGATAATGACAGCTTCAAAAGTGACATCTACCCAAATAGCAAGCTTTTCCAAATTACACCTCTTATTGAAAAACCCTTCAGATGCTTATTTATTTGTTAGTGTGATCCAAACTTTCCATGAAGAAAAACATAATTTTTCGTAAGAAATTACGATTTTTCATTTGAATTTCAGAAATGAACTCTGATATTCTACATTACACCCATGGATGTATGAATATTATATGTATTATATGATATTGATGCATCAAGTTTCAGAGTCTGTGCCTGTCTACTACCATCGAATTATCGTAAGGGTAAGGAAAATTACAGCATTTTAGTTGCATTTCAGTATAACCGGATCCTTCACCAATTTGCATCAGACCTGAGATAAGGCGTAACAATTAACCGGAAAAATGTTATATAACTCTTCACTATGAATTTCACAAATTTAGTAATCAAAACCATGAAATCCTGAATTCAAAAGACACCATAGAGTGATCCATGAAAGAAACAAACGAGAAAAGCTAGAGCCAAAAGAGCAAAATCTCGAGATTCATCAGCAGAGGAAATTGAATAAATGTTTTCATGATTGATTAATCATGTGGTATCCCTAGTTTGACGTCAACCCCTTCTTCAATGTGATCATCCTCTGGATGATAATTGAAAGCTTTCCTATGATTTATCTACGGTTCCTAGAACTTGACGATCATGCATTCTCCGACCAGTTCTGAGCGACGAAGCATAATTAATATTCCGTCCCTCAAAGATGCCATTTCTACGCTAATCCACAGGGATCGGATATTATAATTAACGAAATGGGATGATTGTGAAGAAAGCACCGCGGCGATATATTCAAACCGTGAGCAAGATGCAATTTATCACCTGGTCGAGCTCCGCGTCGCTGTTTCGCCCATAGAGTTCAACGATAATTTCTGCCCTAATGCATCAGGGTGGCTGGTTGTTCCGCGCCAGAGAGTACGGGCTTTCAGCTCCGCACCTGCTCCGGAGCAGCGCAGTCGGTAATCTCCCATAGTAACTGCGATAGACGTGAGCGAAACGTCTTCATTAGAAAGCAAATGATTATATCTTCCCTAATTCGGGGATATAGTCTATGGAGACGCCTTCGCATTGGTTATTTAGCCTTCCACTAATCCCGACACTTCATTAATTTTCCTTGGAGGTAACGGAAGTCTCTCCTTGTAAGCGCCACTTGGATTTTGATGGTTTTTACCGGGGGATTTGTGCTGTAAAGGGTTCCTTTGTTTTAGAACCCCGAACTAAGTATACCTTCTGAAGTATGGAAGAAAATGGGTAGTGTAATATCCCTGAATTTCTATACGCGAATAGTCCATCAAAATATCACAAATAACTCAATGCTGTCGTGCTCTACAAGCTACGATTCACCGCTAG